>CP098259.1:20000-2420000 GCA_029635245.1 Nannizziopsis arthrosporioides | reverse complement strand
TATGAAGCAGGCACAGGCCATATTCTCGGAGAAACTACTGGTCGCTATCGAATCAACGTCGTCCACCATCCGCAATCTAGATATTCTGGATTTTCATTTTTACCAATGGCGTCGGTATGCTAGACTTTCAGCGGATGCCAAAAAGCCATTGAGCTCTATGTTACTCCAAACCGCATTTTTTGCATTTGTAAAGGCTTGTACATCCTCCGCCGGCAAGGAAGCTTGGCCCTCAACTAAGGGTTACCCCTCAAAACGCAGCGAAGATTTGGTGGATCTTGTTACCTATGCGGCGCGGATCGCAGCTGACCAAATTCAGCTTTTGGATGAAGGCTTGGACTATTTGCAGCTCGGAGTGCCTTGGCAGCAGCATCTGGCTTTTACGGCGAAAGCGCATGCTTTAGCAACTATCATTAATTGTGTCAGCGCTGATGAAGATTCCGTTGACATCGATATCCTACTACCATGGCTCGACTCGACCATCCTTGATGGCGACCAAATGGGAAACGAAGAATTGGCAACAATAACGTTCAAGGCGGTGGTGGTCTTATCCAAATTATCTCCTCCAAACGCTCCAAGTTTGACAAGGTCTCTGCTGAGGTTTATTGTCCAGAATAAGCCGAGTAGCGCCATTCTTCCCATTGCCGCCAACTCCTTAGCCCAAAATTTAAACTTGTTGTCGCAAGATACTGTGATTGGAATCCTTTACTCTCTGGGTAACGTGCTGAGCGCCAGCCCTTCTACTGATAAGGTACAGCCTTATATTGGAATGGCCACGGAGGAAACTAACCATTTGATCCGGGCTTCACCGCAGCAACCTAATGGAAGTTTCGTTTTTCCTGACCTCGATAGCGAAGAAGATAATTATGTCACTTATAAGAATGTGGTTCTTGCAATTATAACCGCTGCGACAAGTTCTGGCGACAGTAAGATTATTGCACTAGCGCAGTCCATGCTACTGCAAAAAATCGGGCGAGTAAATGTCCTACTCGACGCCTGCATCATCCAAGAGACCGCCGCGCTTGCTATCAAGAGTGAGACTTCAGAGTTCTTGGTTCTTCTCAAATTCTACTCTCGTCTTTACAGAGATGCAGCAGCTCAAGGAAATACTGTAGTTGTTGATGCTGTAGGTCCCCATAGCCTTTCTTCTCTTGTGCTTCATTGCGCTAATTGCTACCCTTTTTAGGTCAGCAAGGCACGAAACTTCCTTGCGATTTGCCTACCGAAGGACAACTCTCTATTCAAAATTTATTTGAGCTTCCTTCTTGAAAGCATTGTCAACAAAGGAGGCGCAACGGATAGAGAGAAGGATGGTTCGAGTGAACTTGAGCTATCCGAGAGTGATATCTCACCATATTTACAGCCTGTCGCATCCCTCCTATCCAAGATTGACACAACTGAATTCCTCCGTGGCGGTCTTCAGGAAAATGGTGACATACTATCATTGCTCCGAGACACCTGGTTCAATATTGCCGCACATGGAATCACACTACATTCCGAATTTAAGTTGGAGTATTACGACGAGTTATGTGTCCTTGCTGAACACTCTCCTCCTCTTGTTTCCGAAAATCGCTCAGATTTCCTTGAAAGCGATATTGAACTAAACACAATTTTGAGACGGGGAATGAACCAGTCACATTCAACTAAGCTCAAACGAAACCTGTCTCAAGAGTTTCCATCATTGGAACACGAAATAAGGCGCCTGAGCTATTCGAAATTAGTATTCCTCAATGCGGCTCTCCTTCTTGAAAGTCTCCGTGCCTCGTCCGGAGAATTCACTAAAGTACTGATTTACTCGCTGGACCCTGCACTGAGCAATCCAGATATTGCTAATTGCATGAAAGCCATTGTCGATCGAATTGTGATGTTGTATTTCGACAAATTAGCATCCAATAAGTCAGCAAAGTTTTCTGCCCATTATGTCTCTCAGCAGCTTGCAGATACATTTGTTGCATGTTGCCATCGGGTCGAAAGAGTGCAAAATGTTGCATTAGCGGCTGCGGAAAAAATGATATCCAGGTTTCCCTCATCCCTGTGCCTGAAAAAGCCTCTGTTTACACTTCTTGACTTGCTAACGCTTCTGTGGGCGTCGTGCCTGGATGAGGAATTGGATGAGTATGAATGGAAATCGACATTCACTTCGGCAACTCATAGAGTTACGCTTGAGCTATCAGATAACTATGACTTCAGAAAGCATACATTAAACAAAATGTATACTTTTGCGAAGTCCTGGGTGATAGAAACTATGAGTATTGCCCCTCTAGATGTAAAGGGCTTGCTCCAGGTATTAATTGTTGAGCTTCAGTTATCTTGGTGTTACTCACTGATGCATGCGCATAGACTTATCTGTCGGATTACGAGGACGACGGTGGCTACGGTCACACCTCAATGGGGCGTTCCTTTGCCCTTGAAATGGGTTCGACAATTCCTTTGAGTGACCAGAGACTAGGTATGCTTTCGAAAACAGCACCTTCTCAGATCATCTAATACTAATAAATCCTCAGCGTCAATTGAACGAAGTGGTAATACGCTGCTAAATGTGGCCTCCGACTTTATTGCTCAGTACACGACTCGCCAAGAGTATCGATTTTCCGACGCCAAGCTACACTCCCGAAGCTTCGATCGAGCTCTAGTGACCCGTAAGCCTCTCAATATGTTGTGAACAGACCGGCCGTAACTAACAGGATAGTGGGGACTGACGATCTCAACAATGAGATGCATCTTCCAAATACGGGGGACATCCAACAGAGATTGATCCAGATAGAGTCACATATCTCACAACATAAAAAGGTTCCCCAAGATATGCTTCGAAGCATTCTCCGGAAAGCAGCTGCGGTTCTCTGCAACAGTGATGATTGTGAACCGTCTCTTATCTTTCACCTGGTCAATATCCCTTTCCAGCTGTTCAACAAGGAATCTATTAAAATGGGAATTTCACTCTGGCTTGGCGTAATCAATGAGAACCCGGAAGCACAACCGCGAATAGTAGTAGAGGTTGCACAAGCCTGGGAACGCACCATTCGACGTAGACGCGGTATATTCGATTCGAGTTTTAAGTGGGTATCCTCCTTCCCCCTTTGCCAATTTGATTGCTCATAGATGCGTAAGGTTCGTGGATCCATTTATGACACAGATCGAATCATTACCTTCAGACAAAGAGGCTATCATGAAGTGCCAACGAAAAGTACAAAACATTATATCACCCCATTTACGCCTCCTTCATTTCCTCGAGAGCCATTTCAATGCTACTAGACTTGGGAGCTCTCATATTCAAAGAATTTTCCGACGGCTTATTGCAACCACATTGGAAGCGTTTCGCCATACGACCGGTCACCCCCTGTGTCGTGAATTTCATTTCCACACCATTCTCTTTAGTCTGAAGATTCTTCGGTATACTCCGGGACAGTCGAAAATTGCGGTATGGAGACTCAAGGACCAGATTCTTTCGGCCGCCTTGAGCTGGTTCAGCCATAAACCTCGGTTAGTAAACAACCATGGCTTGAGAACCGCAAATCATCTTACATTGACTAGGTGGTCCTTCGGGGCAAATCGATTACAAATGAAAGCAGAGGACCAGATCCTTCTTGACATTGAGTCGACTCTAGCTACCAATTCGTGGAACGAACCGACAGAAATTTCTTCTCGACGATCGCTGAAAGCTAAGCAGGATCTTCTCTTATTGTTGATTGACAATGAAAGGAGCCGGCTTAAGGTCTGGATGTCTCCAGTCGATAGCGAAAAGCGACATCATTCCGGCAATAAAGTAACGGAGGTTAGTGAGGATACTGTGCACTTGAAAACAGTCATTCTAATCGTATTCTAGAGCACCATAACCGGTTTTGTAAGGCTTGCTTGGACAGAAAACCCTAATTTGGCGATTCAATTGTTATCCAGGTTTCCCTCCTCGAAGTTACTGGCTGATATCCGCTGGAAAGTATTCAATTTCCCTGAAAAGGTGTTGGATGATCCGGAAAGTTTAGAGATTCTTTTGGGACCTGCCCTGCCCCAAGATGTTACCTTCCAGCTCAAGGTATGTAATTCACGTGAAGGCCTGCTAGTCAATGAAGGGTCTAACACTTTTAATCTAGTATCTTTTATACTGGAAACCAACAAACCCAATTGCAGCAGTCACATATTTCCTGCCTGCATACGGAAACCATCCTTTTATCATACAATATGCAATGCGGGTCCTAGAAAGCCATTCCGTGGATGTTAGCTTCTTTTACATTCCTCAACTAGTTCAGGCTTTACGCTATGATGCTTTGGGCTACGTAGGGCGGTATCTATCTGAAACTGCTCAACTTTCACCTTATTTTGCGCACCAGGTAATCTGGAATATGAAGGCCAACGCATATAAAGATGAAGATTCGCAGATTGTAAGTTGTCAAATACTCCCAAATCCGGTCCATTTGAGTCATTAACATTTTCTAGCCCGACCCAGTGAAGCCGGTTCTTGATAAATTTATGGGCGAACTTATCACCGGCTTCTCCGAAGAAGACCGAATCTTCTATGAGCGAGAATTCTCTTTTTTTCATGAAATTACAGATGTCTCGGGGAAGTTACGACCATACATTAAGAGGAGCAAACCCGAGAAGAAGGAAAAGATTGAGGAAGAATTGCGAAAAATAAAACTCGAGGTTGGCGTATACCTTCCGAGTAACCCGGATGGCGTTGTGGTTGGCATAGATCGCAAATCTGGCAAGCCATTACAGAGCCATGCAAAAGCACCCTATATGGCCACGTTTAGAATCCAAAAGACAAGGGCAATCGTGGATGAGAATGGAAACGGTCGTAAAACGGACGATTTGTCAACGCAGCCGAACGGCCAAAAATCGGATCTTACTGTTGTTGAAGCATCGCCATCTCCCATACATACTTATGAGGTCTGGCAATCCGCCATTTTCAAAGTTGGTGACGATTGCCGCCAGGACATGCTAGCCTTACAGATGATAGCTACGTTTCGAAGCATATTTGCCAACGTTGGTTTGGATGTGTTTGTATACCCCTACCGCGTTGTGGCCACTGCACCAGGCTGTGGAGTTATTGATGTTCTTCCCAATTCCATTTCACGCGACATGTTAGGGCGAGAAGCGGTGAATGGGCTCTATGACTATTTTGTGTCAAAATACGGCAGTGAGGACTCCATTCGGTTCCAAGAAGCTCGAAGCAACTTCGTGAAATCGATGGCAGCATACTCTGTCATTTCGTATTTGCTTCAATTCAAAGACCGACACAACGGCAATATCATGATTGATGACGCAGGCCATATCATTCACATCGACTTCGGTTTCTGTTTTGATATCGCTCCTGGAGGAATACGCTTTGAGCGCGCTCCTTTCAAATTGACTTCCGAGATGGTCGCCGTCATGGGAGGAAGGGTGCCTCACCATCATCACCAGTCGCCCACTGACAACAGTGGTATCTCGTTCACTGGAAAGCCTTCGCACAATCCTTTGCATTCTCAGTCATACCGTTGGTTTGAAGCTCTAGCCATCAAAGCTTTCCTGGCTTCAAGGCCATACCACGCGAAACTTGCACATATTGTCACGCTGATGCTCGATAGCGGCCTACCATGCTTTAAGCCCGATACGCTTAAACATTTTCGTGAGAGGTTTGTACATGAGAAGAGTGAAGCAGAAGCTGCTCAATATATGAGAGAATTGATTCGGAAAAGCTACGCCAGCATTTCGACTGTTGGATACGATCATTTTCAACTTTGGACGAATAGCATCCCATATTGAGCGATTGGGTAGGATTGCTTACTACCTATGTACTTCGATATCATAGAACGCAAGATATGGTATTCTCTCCCAATCAGATATTCTAAACTTTGCTAGAGCCGGGGTATGTTTTCATTATTGATGTAACACGTCACCCGATCACGCGGGTCGGGCAGATATATGCAATATACGTCCATCAATAGGAGAATCTTACCGGCAGCCTCATACGTAGCAAGCAAACGATATTACACAAGGGCACGCCCAAACAAGAAGGACTGATATGACCGATCCTTACATGAATTTGCGCCACCCACCCAGACCCTTCGATGGGGACCATTGAGCGTTGAGCAAGTAAAATCATTCGGATAAGAAACAATGTTCAATCCTGTGCATATTGATAACATCCACATGAACCAGACCAGTAGGCCGATCATATACATACATGTAGAGATGATCAGTCAGGTTTCCATTGAGATAAAGCAAATCATTCCTTGAACTCCAAAAAAAAAAAAAAAAAAAAAAAAAAAAAAAAATGAGCAGCCACACGCCATAGAGAAGCAAGAATATGCAAAGGAAAGTATCCGCATCTCGTGCCCATGGGATAGAATAACAAATGATTCGTACCACAGTCGGAAAATCAACGTAACCCATACATGATACCCTCAAGATCCATCATGCAACAAGAAGAGAGATTTCAGCAATCATGTAGTAATAACTGGGTAGAAAAGAATCGGTTAAAGCCGTGTTCATCAAATGGGATTCAGTATCACAATCAAAAAGAAAGAAACGGGAATAAAAGGGAGCGGGTTCCTTGTTGCCAGACAATAAACCCTCCGTTAGTCAACGCATCGGCGCTCCAGATCTTCCAAATTCTCTGGGACTGTGATATCAGCAGCCCGTGGGCCAAGAAAAAAGTAAAATGTGCGTCTCTGGTTTATGAAAACCAATTGAATTTGACGGCATCCTTGCTGCCCCTCTGCACATAAAGAGTAACCTAGTCCATAAAATCGGCCCGCAAAATCTTCTCCTGGAAGTAGTCAGGCTTCGGTCTCGACTTGGATTGTTGTTGTTTCGGCGGTTCCACCCGTTCGGGCGGCGATGCTTCCATGGTTGCAACGGAAGCAGAACGCTGGTGATGAGCCATGTTCGCATGCGGCATGGTCGGGGAAGTAGGAGGGAATGCGGAGAGCGAAGGGGCACGTTCGGCCCTGATTCTCAGAGATTCGGCCCAATTGAAACCTTCTCCTAGTTGACGTTGAGATGAAGGGTTAGATTTGGTATTCTGAAAAAGATTTTGTGAAGTACTTGCGCTGGGTGCAACTTCACCGCCGTTGGACGATGTGCTACTACCGAACAGCGACGATGATCGATTTCGGGAGGTATTTGACTGTGCTTTGCCTTGGGAGCGAGAGGATGTACCATTTCCATTGCCTCGTAAAGCCTGTGCGCCAAATGAAACACGACGTGCAAAAGGACTTGTAGGTGAGGTCATTGGCATATCTTCTTCTTCATTTTCCTCTACCACCGCTTGCTCAATGGTAGGAGAGGTGGACATGACGGAGCTTGAGACACTGCCTCGTCGCATTGAGGATGGTCCGAAGGGAGGCATCTGGGTTGGAGAGCCAGAGAGACCCAGGGTATTCAAGGACATCCGACGTTGATTACCTGGGACCTGGGGATTGGCCGCTGGGCCGGTGTAGATAGGTCGAGGCTGCGAACTGGGAGGAGGAGGACCAGCATTATTGGGTCTCTGGAACATGTCGGTGAAGGAAGAACGGCGTCGGCGAGAATTTCCAGCGGGCGGAGGGGAAGAGGATTCACGAGACATTGCTTCGAGGAGCTGAAACTACTTTCACACGCAGACGGAATATCAAAGCCCAGAAGAGTGGTCAAGTCGTTCAGGAACGTGCAGACAGGTTTTAATCAAGGCTAATTAAGAGTAAAAGCAGTAGAAAATTGATCGTAGGAACACCTCGCGTGATAAGAAGAGGATTGAGATGTGGTGCCCACAATATAGGGCAGATAAGCAGCTTGGCTGACTGTACGAGTGTATGGGAGTAATCCCGGATCTGATACCGGCAGGGGCCTCGTACCAATCGTCCAGACCCCTCGAGCGTGGATTATCAGAGATTCGAGAGCAGGAACTCGAATCCAGTCGAGAGCACGTTTGAGGGGTGGTGGCGAGGAGGTCTGATGGGCGAGTGAGGGAGGGGCTTCGGCGAATTATAATGTAGTGGTCTGAGGTACTCGGGCGGGATTTGAATGTGAAAGAGGGACAATTGAGGTGTCACAGATATGCAGGCTAGAAGATAGAGGAATTGACAGAGCAGAAGAACAGAAGGGTGAAGGAGTGAGATATAGTGAAGAGAGACTGGAGTGAAACAGAGGAGAAGAAGGAAGAAGAAGAAGAAGAGTAGAAGAGCAGATAAAGAGGGGATGAAGTGAACGAGAGCGTGAATGAGAGCCAAACGAGGCCGAAAGGAGGCAGGTTTAGAGTTCAGAGGAAGCTTGAGGCTTGGCAGTGTGGAAGCCTGTTAGTCACAAGCTTCGGGACCCTACGAAACGGCCGAAAACGGGTCCTATACGGTATTAAAACGGCACAATTGGCGGGACTTCCAGCCAGAAAGCTGGCTATTACTAGCGTGTGACACCGGCTGTTTCTTTTACCCCGGATTGGTGCGCTGTGGGGCCGAGACCAGACCAATTGCAGCCTGGCATCTCTTATCTCTGGCCCACCGAAGCTCTATGATTGGCCATTCCCGATGATGTAAGGATGCGGAGAGATAAGATGACGTAAGAATTGTTCGATCCGCCGGCTTTGACGAACGAGCGAACTTGGATGCCTTGACGGAGTGGAAGGAAGGGATGCACGGAGTACGGAGTAGTTACCACCAGGCCTTGATGAGGAACTGCCCTGGTGTGTTTGTTCTGAGTGTAGGTGAAGTTGCTCACAGCAGCTCTTTTTGATCACTTTGACCGCTATGTAGCACAAGGAGTGAACAGTACAGTGATGCGACCTGCTCTGATGACAGCACAATGATGCAAACCCTTGTATCTTGATTCTTTCACACAAATGTCATATTAAGTGTAGTTTAGGTCATTAACAAGCAGTCTGGAGCAGAGAACATCACCATCAAATAATGAAACAAAGACCCCCGTCCATCCCAACTGAATTGCTGCTGATCCATCCCAAACGGGGCGAAAGAAGAGGAGATCAAAGCCGATTCCCCAACAACGAAGTTGAAGAGACCCAATTAACCTCCAATTAAAAATATGTAATTTAAACAAAACAATCCGTCTGAGCATGAAGTAAAAAAGCAGTCAAAAGACTCGACGTCCTTGACCCGCAATGCTGTATATCCCGACCCATCCGCACTATCCACCAATTGCCCACCCGGTCATTACTGTAATCCCGTCGTTGTCTTCTTCTTTCATACTGTGTTCGTGTCGTGGTCGTCATTATCACTGTCGAATAATTCTTCGCCAAAGGCAGGATGAGCCATGGAGAATCTCAGGCCCCAAACGAAGCCACCTTCCCCGCAAAACGAGCACCAGCGCTGCCACGTTTGTGTAGTTTCTCTCTTTCCCTGCTATTCATCTCACCAGGTGATGGGTTACTGGTGCCAAAGTCGCGGATTGTTGGCAATGCACTGACCGTATCCCCTCCCGCAGCAGCAGCCACAAGGCCGCCACCAACAAACCGTCCCGTACGCTGACTCACGTAGAGCTGCGCCGCCGGAGATAACGGAATTGCCGGCATTTCCATAGGAATCTCCGCTCCGTTTTGCACTAACAGCTCTGCAATAGGGAAAGGAATCGCTTTGATGCCCGTTGGCGTCTGGGGGGTGGATTTGGGTCGGGTCGCGAGGTTGCCCAAGGACGATGCAGGAGATGCCGGATCGGCAGCTGCCAGAGCCAAAAACACCGCGTGCGTATTCCGCGACCGATCACTGGTGTTCAGATTAGCGCCGAGAGCCACTCCGTAGAGCACGCCTTGAATGTCGTTCTGTTTAATCGACGCAAGAAGAGTTTCCTCTGCAGTTCCGTAACGCGAGAGTGTGGATGAGAGTGGACGGACATATGCTCTTTCGCTATACTTGGCAGTGATGAACTTGAGTCTTTGGTCGCGAGACGATTGAGCCGTTGGTTTCAACGCGGAATTCAGCGATCCTTCCCATACCATGTTACTGACGCGGTTCCCGATCTGCAGCAAGATCTCCACAATGTCATTGGAAAACGAGTGGATGTCGAGAGTGAGAGAGCGTATTTTGGAGATGTGTGTCCCAAGCGACCGGTGAATGCCACTACATTCGATGCAGAGAACGATACCAAGATTGATAGACACCCACTCGACCTTCGAAGTCGAGGCACAATCGGCACACCATGTATTTCCTTGGTCTGCATCACGAATGACTTGGAGAAGCTTTGAAGGATTGTCATCGTAGCTGCTGTCATTTCGAACGTAGCTCGGCCGTGCGCCGACTGTAGTCCTACGGCTCACATTGTTCGCATTTGAAGTCGACGTGCTCTTGCCCGTCAATGCAGATCCGATGTCCTTCCGGGTGCCGGAATCTGACATAGTGGGTGGCACCGCTCTGCCGGCCTCAACTGCGCTCTGCAGGGCATTGTTGATCGCCGTGATCCAATTCGCCATGTCTTCTTCTGAAGTAGCCTGGTAAATTCGTTTGTATTGAGGTGTGATAACCTCAAAACAGAACCTTCGTTCGGCATTTCGAGCTTCTCGAACGGATGCCATTCGAAGATCTATCGGGTCCATATGGAGATCAAGTCTCTGTTTCCAATTACTATACTCTGATAGTTTCCCTTGATCCAAAACAATCCAGAACCTATTCGGGTATTGTTAGTGTATTCCAAAAACAAAAAATGCCTGATGAAACTTACTTATGCCATGCCTGCTTGTTCATGCCTTTCGGATCTATATGAGAACCCGGGCGTGATAATGCCCATAACAGTCCTTCCTTTTTCTGCTGCGCATTGGCTTTGTCCGCATTGCCGGCATTTGTATGGTCACGTTCTTCGAGATCACGTATTCCTTTGAATCGACTCTGAGCGGAAGGGCTTAAAATAGCCCCCGCTGAGTTAGCAGAAGAGAATGAAGGCCTATGTCCAGCCGGCCCCTTGACCTGTGAGCCAGTGCTATCCGCACGGCCTAGATCCGATTCAGAAGTGCAAGCCGCATTGCCTGCTGTGGGGGCCACGCCGCTGCCTTCAGGCTCAATGTACTTCACAGTACTTTGCTCTAGAGCTCGTCTCTTTTCTTCGCGCTCCGTTCGCTGAAACTGGTATTCCTTATCGGCTGCCGCTACCTCTTCAATCAAAGCTTCGAGCTGAGGGACCAATTCCTCAATTTTCTTAGATGTAGACAGATAACTCCGGACTTGAGTATCCGCATATTTCGTAAGATGCGATAGCACTTCTTGCTCCTTTCTACCTCCATGAAGATCTTGCATAAACGAGGAGTAATCAAATCGTTTCAGTTCGAAGTTTCTTCGCTTCGACTGGTATTTAGAGTCGCTTTCCGCGCGTTTCTTTTCTTTGAGTGAGTCCTGGCGTTGCCCCAAATAGCGCCCGACGTAGGCATAGTAGTCTCTACTTTCGTCTTCGAAGTCTTTCTTTTTGGTATCGGCTTGTTTGATGTCGTTGTTGTACAATTTATTGAGTGGATCAATGATGAGGGTTTTGAGGTTCGTCAAATTCTGTTGTTCCCAAACAAGTATCTCTTTCGCAATCTTATCGAAGTAGTGCTCCAAAGCTGGTTGAATCGCGTTTGCGTTGGACTTTGAGGCTTCATCCAGGGCACCCAGGAATGCACTGAAGGCTTCGTTATAGGTGATCTGGCGCTGATGCACGGCCTCAGCCTTCTTCAAGAGTTTCTTCATTTTGGCTCGCATAGTCCCGGTTTTCTGCTCGAGAGCCTTCATCGTTGCGCGAAACAGAGGGCCATCCTCAACGATACTCACATCCTCGCCAGGGCGTTGACAGATGTCTAGTTTCACAGGGACGGTTGTAGCGTTGGAGGGGAAAGGCTCGAGGTTGTCCGTGGGCGATGGGGGCGCTATTCCGTCACTCTGATCCTCTAATTCGCTTATCTTTGATATCGCCGATTGTGAGGAGACATTTCGATTACGTGGCGGTACGGTCAGCTCGAAGCGCGGGGAGGGCATAATAGGACTCGATAACGGACGTGTAGCGTTCTGAACCCAGAAAGTGAAGGTTGCAAGGGTGTTCAATCTGTTAGTTCGCTCATCGTAGTCGAGAAAACTACAGCAATCCCTCCAACCACCGCCTCTATCCTCTGCGCGCTTGGGTGGTTTCCACTTCCACGTCCAGTCAAATTGGACCGAAGGGCTGCCCCCGGTTGAGAAAGTCCCAACATGTTGTACATTGGGATTATTTTGAAGATTCGGATTCGCATGGAATTCTCGGGTAATCAAATTGTCGAGGTCTTTGGCATTTGAGGCATGCGCAAAAGTGACACCTTTCAGTGTTGTATCAGCGAATTCAGGCAGTGTACTTGCGACCCCATTAATAGTAGAAGCATTCGGAGAAGCGGATTTTGTTTGCCGGATGATGAATGTGAATTTGAATATCAAGTCATCCTCGTTTGTTAGCCGCAGGAGGAACGATGGCATGCCAGTCGCAGAGGCATCAGGATCCTACGAGTGCGCAACATTGTTAAACTTGCCAAAAAAGACTTCCGGAAACAGCTGCCAACTCACTAGAACAAATTCTATTGGTGTCTCGTCTCCTGGGTCCTTCTTTGCCGCGACGCGTGTTGCGGGGAATGCATTCGGTCCAATATGCAGAACCACATGTCCGCGGTAGTTTGTGATTGTGAGTGAGGAAATAGTTACTAGTAGCAGAGGAACCCCCAGAATGTCAGTCTATTCATGATACAGCTCAGATCAAGCACTGCGCGAAGAAATCACTTACATCTTGTTTGATCTTTGAGATACAAAGCCGCGGGGTCATCAGGTCTGCTGCTCACATTCCCCATTTTGACAGCCGCAAGTTATCTCCCCTGTGGACCAGGAGATAGAATCGACATTCCCAGGGGTCACAGTAATGATTGCAAAAGTGTGTAGAAGCAGCGGGCGAAGTTGGCACAGCAAGTTGTGAAGGTGGAGGCGGAGGCAACTGGAGTGCTGAGAGATGGATGTCAGCTTGGTGTTTGGGTGGACCGCAAGCTTCCAACAGTCAACCAGAGAATCAGGAACGCGTTTCAGACACTGAAGTGCCACGAGTCATTAAAACTCTTCACTGTCAACAATAAAGGAATATCCTCAGCCAAACAGAAGAAACAAACAAAAGTGCTCAACAAAGATTCCCATACAAATTTCTGGGGAAGTTGTGTGTTTTGAAATCGACTCTTGAAGGCAACGGATCCTTGCGCTGTTTCGCATCACGAGGCCGATTCCTTCGCCTTCAGTAGTCTGACCCTTGCAGGGCCATTTACGGATATTTATACGGCATATTATTTACTCTGAGGCCTAAAGCTAGGCATCCTCGTATGGCTGCATAATTCGCGAAGACTCATAGCCAGCTGGCGAGCAACATCCAAGTAAATACATACGGTAAAGTGCTGCAGCTACACAAATCAAGCACATGGTTTAATATCAGGAAAACTTGAGCTATATTCAGACGAGAAAGCAAATGCCTATGGTATCTTGCTAGAACTGGAAATGAAAGCCGCAGACATTACATTCGAGCGGAGAATATGACAGCAAACAATCGAGTCGCTCGGACCCATGCAAACTTTTTGAGGTACTGAAGCCAAACAGAATCAAACAGGAAAAAAACGCTTCGAAGCTGCAGTATCATCAAGATTGGGATGGCTGTGCGCCTGGTGTACCTTTCTCCGCCTTGTCTGGAACGGGAGCTGCTGCCGGAACCACAGGCCGAGATGTCGACCCTTGACCTGCCTCCATGGAATGTTCAATGGGGTCCGATGCCACCCATTCCCGGTACTTCCCTTTAGGGTCTTTTACCCAATGGAGCTTGCCATGTTTTGACCCATCAGTAGCTCTATGGTTGAGCTCTTCTTCGTCTGAACTGGAGATGGAAGATGCCACGGAGCTCACGCGGCGCTGCAGGAATGCCATAGGTCGACCGCTCTCCTTCTTCCTCTCTCGTTGCTCGGTCTTCAGTTTCGCCATCTCGTCTGCGTCCTTCTGGCAATCAAGTGTTTTAATGTGGAGCCCTGGCAGGTTATTCTCGAAGAATTCCTTCAAGAGTGGAAGCAAGGCTGCATTGGGGCGGTATGTTCCACTATCGTTATCGATTACGAGTTCGTAATCAGAAGGCTCGTTTGATACGAACGTAACATCGTCGGTGCTGTGGTCGTTAGAGTGCCTCTCTACCGGTTCGTCGACGCCATTGATGGGTAAATTCATAGCAATATCCTCTTTCTGTGCCTTTGCCTGCCCGTTGTGGGCTTCTTTTTCTTCTGCCCTGGTGTCCTTGGATCTATGGCGATTGTGGCGATGGTGATGATGGTGGTGGTGGTTGTGGTCGGTGTCTCTTCGACGCACGAAAAACTCTCCAGAGTAGGCAATATAAATGGATACATTACTGTGCATGGTATGCTTGCTCAGAAGATCGATTCCGAATTCTTTTCCGGTCTCGGTAAACCGCCACTGACCGTCCAGAGTGAGAACGTAGGTGAAAATTCTACCGCCTTGGGCGTAATGTACGAACTCGAGGAACTGCCGAGTGAGCTCGGCGCATGGAGCGGGGAATGTACCATACGTTGTGGATTTGTCATAGGTATAGATTCTGTTGTGCTGGTGATGGAGAGCACGATTGAGGAGGCGACCGCGTATACTCTGCGATGTGAACATTCCAGCCACGAAGGGCCGAAATTCAACATATCTATGGTATAGTTGAGAAGGTACCGGCCCCGTCAGTTGCATCTGAATCGCTTGGAAGCTATAGAGTTCGAATAATCAGCGACTTTCCACCCTGAAAACCTCCGTTGGTGATATAAACTCACTTATATTTGCTCACAGCTGGTTTGCCTGCTTCCGACTGGACAGAGTCTTTGGTTCCCACCAATCTTCCGATCAGAGGGGAGAAATGTCGAGTCCAGTTGTTCGGCCCAACGGTGTAAATTTGGCCGCCATTTTCTCCCGGGGTCTTGCCTAAGCATTCCACACTGATAATAAGCTCTCCCTTGACGCTGATGTTTTTGGAAAGAGCGGCAGCAATTGAGCGCAATATGTACGCGCGGTTGCTTCCCATCTTCTTTCTGACTTTATAAGCCTGCTCTTTGATGCCACTCCAACTTTCATCGATGTGGCCTACCTCGACATACGCCGTACCAAGGCGATCGTCCTGATCTGCAGAATCTTCGTCATAAACTCGACATTTCAAGTTGAAACCCGACGCGGGGACGTTGGCTACGATCCATTCCGCTTCCCAATCTGGGTGGATATTCTTTCTGATAGTCCGGGTCCGAAAGGTCAGATCAGGGTCCTGCTTATGCCTTCGACGCAGATCTGTGTCCAGAATCAGGCACACGTAGGGATCCGAGGACATGGTGCTAAAATCACCCAAGGGTAGATTTTGCGCGCGGTGGACCGTGAACTTGAGAGTGTAGCCAGGCGGCGCATAAGGGATGGGTGTGTCGTCAAACCCACCCGCGGGCTGATCAGAGCTACCTTGAGTCATGGTTTTCTCAATCTGGGTATTGTCGAGATCGTGGTTCAGGTCCGCAGACTGAACCACGTTGTTGTGATTGTTATCGGGAAACGTCGAGGACATCTACTACTTTCTGCCGCTTAGGAGCAGCTTGGTACGTGACGTCGAGGGGTAAAGCAAATTACTAAGAATAGAGAGCTGGAGGTCTCCGCAGTGGCTGGTATGAATGGATGGCGAAACGGTCAAGAGAGTGGGAATTTGAGACAAAGAAAAGAAATGCAGTGAGTGCGAGCGAGAGAGTGACTATTTTAAGCTAGTAGTAGTCGACCGACCGGGAAAAGCGGCAACTGGAATCTCATCGCACGGATCAGCTTTGCTATTTATTCTTAGCACCGGTGTACTCCGTATCGTCCATTCTGCTCCCTCGCCAACCCTGCCAAAAGGACCAGCAGTGGAGTCCCGGTGCTGGGAGTATACCTATCTCAACTGCCTAAGTATCCTTCGGGGTGCCGCAGCACCCCTTGGGGCCTTGGGAGTTCCCTTGGGAGGCCCGGAGAGGGTCGCCCAGCCACAGCATACAGCCTGCATTGGTCAAGCCTCAGCGCTTCCGTCACTGCAAAGCTTAGCCCGAGTGGGCCGCTGGCTGGGCGACCAACCAGCCCCCGGAGCGCGTACGTAAGCCACGAAGCCCTAAAACGAACTCTTCTTGGCGAACGAGCGGTGGTTTCATGCATCTCGCACGGTCGCGATGAGAATTTCATAATATCCAATCTCATCAGCCGCTGAGTCCACGATATTGACTAGTTTACGGGGTCTTATAGGCTACATAGCCCGCGGAACTTAAAAGCCGGTGGGCTCAACAATGCGGTAAGGGATTTCCATTAGGTACGCGATACGGAATACTCCGCATGGAGGAGCTTTCGGAAAAGATCTTCGGTTAAAAGCCCGGCTTTTTATTACATCTGATACAACTGATCTATCGTTTAGGTAGAATTCAAGAGCAAAATGCATGCGTGCCAAGGCAGACTACCGACTCGAGTCGCACGATGACGACCGCGTCTATCCACTACCTTGCTGGCATCAGCCTAGTTCATACATGCCCTCACTCACGTTTAATTAAGGCTCGGTATCTCTAAGACTGTGGCTGAAAGCTTGTTAATTTCCACGAAACAGGAATTCCATGTCTTCAGGTGTCAGCTTCTCCAATGCCTCGCTCTGGTCCTTGTTGATCGTGCCATTAATCATGTTTGCTTTTTTCTCCTGGAGGAGTACCATTCGGGACTCGACCGAGTCCTCAATACAAAGCTTAGTGATCACGCATGGTCTTCGCTGCCCGATGCGGTGGCATCGATCGGCACTCTGCCATTCAGCTGCTGGATTCCACCACCTAAAAACGGATTGATCCTTTGTTAGTCTCACCCACCCAAAGCAAAAAGAAAAAAGAATAGAGAGAGGAATCGGAAACAAGGTCGAGGCACTTACGGATCAACTATAAACACCCGCGACGCTTCCGTCAGGTTTAGTGCAACACCTCCAGCCTTGAGCGACACAAGGAACACCTCTACGTCAACGTTGTTCATGAAATAGTCGATGGATTTTTGGCGCTGCGCCGGCATCATACTGCCATCCAGCATCACCGTGCTAATTCCAGCTCGGTGAAGCCGCCATTCCACGAGCTGAAGCATTGATGTGAACTGAGAAAACACAATAGACTTGTGGGTTTGCTTCTTGCTCCTGAGCTTGTATAGGTCATACACCAGCATTTCGATTTTGGTAGATGACGTCCAGTCTTCCATCCTGATGCGGTTAATGATCGAGTTCTTTTTCACTTCCACTTCTTGTTGCTCAATATCAGGCTGTTCGAAATCGATCGAGAGAGGGATGTGGCATCGGGGACAGTCCGGCTCTCCCCGCGACTCAAAGGATTGAATATAATCTTTTGCACATTGGCGACAGAACTCGTGCTTGCAACGAGACCGAATGGCCTCTTCTGCTGGTTCATCGCAGATGCTGCAAACGAGAATATTTTGCCCTCCCTCAGCGTTCTTCTTCAAGATAAGATCTGGGTGATTGGCCACCTGACGCATTTGCATGATAAGACCGAAAATATTGGCGTAGTTGTTCAGCATCACACCACGGCTGACATACGTATCAAACTGCCTTGTGCTATTGGTCATGATGCTAGTGGAGAAATCTCGCTCAATCTCGCCAAAGAATTCGTTGTGAATCTCAACCCTATACCGAGTCAATACATGCGTCAATTAAGGACTTGGTATAACATAAGATGATGTACCTCTTGGGTGGGAGCTCCATAGATGCTGTGTGGTCCTTTTTGACTCGTCTGAGCATAATCCTATCGGTGATTAGGCGTAGCTTGGCCAGCGCATCCTTTCGTTTCCGGGGATTTCCCGACATAGTGACTGAACAGGGCGAGTCAGTAGCCATATTTATGAAAGACGTCCTAAAAACCCAACTTACTAGCATTGAGAATTTCTTGATTGAAAATGGAGACGTGATCAAAACCGCTGTTGAGCGTTAGTTTTGGGACATTAAGATTCAAATACAGAGTCCAGCACTAACGTATGTTTGCAGTGAAGACATCTCTTGAGACTGTCTTGGGCCCAGTGCAACTCTTCGCAGGGGCATTTCTTGCAGAAATAGCAAGCAAAGGGCCGCACGTCTAGAAACCGAAGAAGTGAGAAAAACTCGCCGATACGATTTTGAACGGGTGTTCCTGAAAGACACCATTTGTAATTGGCATTTAACGCGAAGCATGCTCTGGCAACACTCGTGGTACGTTGCTGATACCTCAGTTAATGATGGATCGGCAAAGTCATGGCTATCAAGATTCTTACCTTGATATTGTGCGCCTCATCTAGAACAAGGCGATGGAAATGGATCGAGTGAATGATGCCTGCATCCTGTTAGAAGAAAAAGGGAAATAAATTGTCTTCGAACGGGGCAGCGTACTATCTTCTTTGACCAGGCCTTTACCACGAGTCCATCCTTTTACTTCTTTGCGGTGCATTGACTCAAGACCGGAATCTGGGTCGCGTTAGAACGAAGATCAAATCACAGTAGGGGAGAACAACACACATGAAATCATGATAACATCGTAAGATTTCAATTCCTTCACGGTGATGCCTTTGACTTTGGCATTGGATCCATGATAGACAAAAACCTTTAATTTTCCATCGGTATATGACTATATTCGGTAAGCATCACACAGGAAAAATATGACTGCAGGTTTCAAGTACCTTGATTTCAGATTGCCATTGCATCAGGGCAACAGGAGGGACAACAACCAGAGACGGAATGCCAACAGGATAATCAGACATCAAGAGCGAAACGGCTTGAATGGTTTTACCCATTCCCATTTCGTCTCCAAGAAGACCTCCTTTCCACTTCGAAGCCTCCTGTTGCTTCATCCAGTTTAGTCCTTCGAGTTGGAATGGTTTCAGCCTCCGAGAGATGCCTTCAGGCTGTGGTGCAGGAGTAGGGGTGATTATAGGAATCTTTTCCAAATCCTCCCACATTGTTTTGACATTTGGATGCTGTTTTTCAAGCTTGGCTCGCTCCTTATCTGCCTACGATAATGGGTAAGGCCGTGAATGATATTATTAGAAAAGATTTCCGAGTTTGAACTTACTCGAATATTTCGCGGCCTGGAGAAAGACTCTTCCAGAGCATCAATCACAGCATCGTCGAAGACATACTGCGTCGGCTCAACGGGGACACCATCTTCATCATAGTACGTTGGTTCCGGAGATTCTGAAATAGTAATGCCGCCATCTTGGTAACGATCATAGGGATCTGTCCAGTCAAAATCGGAAGCGGGCACTGATAAAGCTGACGAATCTGAGTCTTCTACCACGAAGCGTTGTGAGCGTGCCTTACGCCTCGATGAAGCATTTCGACTCCGTGTTGGCTCAGGATCCCAGAGACGACACTGCTGTTGACTTATCGCTTCGGCTCCGATGAGAGCTTTATCGTCAGAGTTGAGCGATCGATCACTGTCATAAGGATCAGGAGTCTCCGGGACGGGAGCCGAGAGTCTAACCCGTTTGGTACCGACGTCTTTCTCGTACTCTTCCGCCTGTAGAGCCAGAGCAAGACGTGCATCTGAGTTATCGTCTTGCGCGTTAGTAAGACTTGTGGTATCCGTTTCTTGCGCACGTCGTTTGCGGCTGTGCCCGAGGGATAAAGAACTATTTTGTAGTTCCCGCGCTCTTGCCGATGCGGTGACTCTCTTAGAGCGTTTTGGGCCCAGGGTGTCAGACTCAGCAGGCGTGAGGTTCGTGCTGGTTGCCGGAGTGCTGTACCCGTTGCCATTGCTTTGAGCAGTTCCGCTCCCCGACGTGCTCGATGAATCAGCGAAGGGAGTAGAAATCATCGCGGGAATTTCCACAGAGATGGATGGAAATCTGTCTCCATTAGGCGGTTTTCGATCGGTACTTGGGTTCGCCATTGCGATTTCATCGTCTGAAAGGAGAGGGGTTGGAGCTCTAGGTCTCCTTCTGGTAGACCGTCCTGTAATGATATAGCTGTTGGTTTTATCACTTTCATGAGGGGATTTATGGTGTACTCACCCTTCCTTGGGGCCATCTTCCTCTGAAAGTGGTAAAAGTGAATGATCTTCAGGGCTTGCTTTCAGATGTACCCAAAAACTGGGCTCCAGTGAATGAAAATTTCTGGTCTCCGGAACCAAGAAGGTTTGGTTTGAGGAGGCAAAACACTTAATGAAAGAAAGTGATAAAAGATCCTCAGAGCTTCGCTGAGAGCCCCCTGGCCTCGCAATCTCCACTTTCCAACAAGTCGGCGAGGATTTCGGCCCTGTTGCCTGGTGGATGATTCAGTTGCCTGGTCGTGCTCAATCCAACGCGTGCGCTGAAATTTGTGGAACACGAAAGCGCGAACTCACGTGATTCAAAAACCAATTTCGAAGAGCCGCTGGGGAACACAGGGATATTATATTCGTGCCTTCAGGCTTTCGGAGGTTCGATTTTCTTTCATTTTCACGCTTAGCGGGTAGAATTTATTGAACTTGGGTTGAAAATGTAAGTGTCTGTCTCAATGTGTTGGCCTGCGGCGAATATCTCACCAGGACTTATCAGAAGCCTCACTAACTTTCTTGGAAGGGCGAACAATACCCGGGGTAGAAGAAATATATCAGGCCCGTGAGTATTCAGACCCTCGGATTCCCCGAACAGTTCTAGAAGCTTACTGGATATTTGACAGCCATTCGGCCCTTACTGATTTCCTTGCTGTGAGTTGCACGTCCCGCTGTCACCCATACAGGTTCAAGTTATACTAAAGTTATTGGCTTTCTAGTCACATAATATATCTGCCGCCGAAATCCGTGCTAGCTACCGGCGGCGTGTTGAAGATGCCGAGCGAAATGAAGAAGGACAGGAAGAAGATAATGCTGAGCTACCTGAAGAAGAGGAAGATGAAGCAGAGTCAGAAGAAGTCCGGCCACGAAAGCGGGCTCGCAGGAATCTCGCAAAAGAAAAGGCCAAGGCCAAGGCCAAGAAGAAGAAGAAGTCTGGAGATAATGGAGACAGTGACGACGATGAGATTTGGGAAGAAATGAGATACCAGAAAAAGAAGTCTCTTCCAGGGCAACTGACGAACTGCGAGACTTGCGGCAAACGGTTCACAGTCACGCCGTACAGCAAGACCGGGCCGGATGGTGGACTCCTCTGCACGCAATGCTCCAAAAAGCAAACGGCGGAGGAAAAGAAAGCTAAAGGAGGAATTAAGAAGCCTGCAAAAAGGGGTCGCCGCCAGAACTATAGCAATCTCCTTGATGGTATCGCTCAGCAAGGGGCCTTCAGCCTGCTAGAAATGTGCATCAAAGTAAGCTTGCTTTTGAGCTTTTCAAAATAATGCTTGCTAACAGCTGTTCAGAAAGTAGCCGATAATATTTACGATATTCAAGAATTCGGTGACCTTCCGGAGTCCCTCTTGCATCGATTAAGCCAAATTCTGTCAAAGAGACGTGTTCTGAACCCCAGGACCCTCGGGCTTTTCCTCCGCAACGATGTCAGAAGTATAGATATCTACGATTGCGCTAGTATGTCTGGTCCTTAGAGATGCAATAATGCACTTGCTGACACAGCTATAGAGCTGGAAACCGAAGATTTCCAAAAGATTTTTGCCCTCATGCCATCTATTGAGAAGGTCAATCTCAGATGTGCGGGCCAGGTAAAAGATACCACCCTGGAATACATCATGGGTAGGGAATCTCAAATCAAGGAGTTACAACTTGACTCAAGCAACCTTGTATCCGATCAATGCTGGCAAAAGTTCTTCAAGGTTTGCGGCTCTAAACTAGAAAGTCTAAAGCTATCGAACCTGGATTGTTCCATGGGCGATGATACCGTTGGCCATCTTGTCGAGAATTGCCAGAGTCTGCTTCGCCTGAAGTTGCATGAATGCTGGAAAGTAGGCCCCGAGTCTCTCAAGCTGATTGCCAAACTATCCAAGCTTGAACATCTCTCTCTGGATCTGTTGCAGCAGCCAGAGGCGGAGCATGTCCAGGAACTCGCGGAAAAGCTCGGCCCTAATCTACGGACATTGTCACTCCGTGGCTTCAAAAATATGGACGACTCGACTCTCGACAGCCTCCATCGACAATGCAAGCACTTGAGAAAACTTCGACTTTCTGACAATGCTACTTGCACGGATAAGGGATTTGCCGCACTCTTTACTAACTGGCAAAACCCACCACTAGTTTCGATAGATCTCTCCGCGACCCGTCACCTCGACAACTCGGCGCCAGATGGCCCAGAAGAGCCTGTTGGACTCGCTTCCGAGGGCTTTAGGGCGCTGATGGATCACTCCGGCGGTACAGTCGAAAAACTCAACATCAGTTCTTGTCGACATATATCGTTTGATGCATTGGCTTCGGTCTTTGATGGGAGTCGGACGTATCCCAAGTTGAGAGAATTAGATATTTCCTTCCAGACCAAGGTGGATGATTTCCTTGTTAATAGCATTTTCAATTGCTGCCCCGCGCTGACCAAAGTTATCGCGTTTGCTTGCTTCAATATTCGAACTCCGAAGGTTCCTGCGGGTATCGCTCTTATTGGCGGAGTGAATGCCCACAATTCAATCGCGGTTGGGGAAGTGGGATGAAGCACAGGAATTGCTCATGTTTGTACCATAGCCCATAGCGCAAAGCGAGACGGGAGGCGGGAGAATGCCTTAGTCCTACTAGTAAAATCAATCAAGTTGCAACATCCACTGTTGTGAAATCAACACAAGTTTCTTGCTGTGAGACTGTGCTTGCAAAATCACGACTCTTTTCCGCAGTACTTCATGGTGATTCTGTATACTTAGACCATGGTGTTCCGTATTACCTCGTCTCGTGATAGGCACATTACAACATCATTGTGGGGTTTGACGTGCCACTGCAGTACCAGGTATATAAAGTCTGTATGATGTGGTCATTTGTGAACCGTGAAAAAAATCACAATTGTTACAGGGATTCGAGCACGCTTGATAAGTCGTATCTCAAGCGAGACCCTGGTGGCCCGATATGTCCCGTGTTCTCAGGGATAAGTAATGCATGTATGTACTGTACATACATACTTAACTTGCTTTGAAACCTCTTCATCTGGCTCATACTTCACTGACCCGGTTGCGTAGAAGTCCTTGTAACTGAAAGCAGATACCTTTGATGGTTCTGATAATGGGGCCGGACGTTGTAGTTCTATTGGGTATAGCCATCTGAAATTGTGGTAAAGAGCACGGTGATACCGTGGGTATAAGGGTATCTCAAAGCGACTTGACTAGGTTGTTGCCTATTCCCGATAATTTGAGCGTGCTCTTTTAACACCTAGAGTTTTGGCGAGACTGTTGGGTCTTGCAGTTTTTTCGATACTAGGTAGGACTTCGCAACGAACTAGAAAACCATAGACATGCTACCAGATTATCACGGAATAGCCATGGTCTAACCGTGAAAGCTTCAGTAACAAAGATAATAGTAAGGTGAGGTCCTTATTGTATTGGTGAGTCACTCGTTGGATGATACCACATTACTCTATTAACGATAGTACACTTAACAGCAGCAGCTCGATATTGAGTGAAGATTGAGAAATGGGCTGCAAGGGATGATATTCCATGGCTGCAGGATACAGTATGTAACTACCTCGTCCAAAGTTTCCACAACCCTCAGTCAAGGATTATTTTGGCCTCGAAAATACAGGTTTAACTAAGGAAGCCTTTCGGCCGCTAGACCTCGACCCGTCGTACTCCTTTTCCTTTGAGCCCACCGTGTTTGCTAAAGCGATCCATCAAAACAGTCTCGTCATTATCTCATAGTTACAGGTGATCATAGTACTCTCCACCTCATCCCCCACCTTGGCCGTTTCTATCATGAATAAAAACAGGGGTCTTTGGGGCCCTTGGGATTCTGGACTCCATCATTAATTGCCTCCGACCCACTCCCTTCTGCGGTCGATTTTCCATGGCATTCGGATATATTCCAGACTTGGAAGCTATCACCACACACCAGTCTGGAGCAGACAAACCACGATTTAAGACGGTAGAGACCTATTTCACGAGATCTAACAATGCCTCGCTGTTATTACATTTCTGACTGTAGTCAAACGCCCGTAATTTACCTAGCAGTAGGTCAGGTACCACCCCTTTTGATCGACTGCTCACTAAGCCAAGGATCTTCAATGAGTTGCTTCGCCGTTTTTCTGTCGTTGGGGAGCCACTGGAGCATCTTTTTGGGAAAAGGCAGAAACTGGGATTTCTTTTTCATCCCTGAGACACGTGCCCATATCTTCTAGCCGAAGCTCATTGGGGATCAACTCCTTATAGAGAAAGTTCCCTATATCGACTCAAGACAACAACGCTTAGAAGGAAAACTATATGAATAAAGTACATACCATTTTTGTCAAAGAATAATCCACTGTACCACCAAGAAGCGGTATTGCACAACTTTCCTTCTGAGTTACGAGTAGTCGGAGCCCACTTCCAGCCCAGCCCTTCTCTTGCACGGTCTAGCAGCTCTTCTGGCAGCCGTCCAAGGAGAGCAATCATTTCCGCAAGGTCGCAGCAGGCTGATAATTTCCTTTCCCATAAACGGTCAAAGAGAATAAGTCCCGCGACTCAAGAAAGTTCCACATCCAATTCATGCAATGTGGTAAGCGAACGACAGAAAATCTAAGCAGATCCAGTTTACCAACAGACCAAGATTCCGGATATCCACGCTATATGTCCAACCAGCCCCGAGGATGACTTCAAGGGCCCAGCGCCTCATATTTTGATTGAAGATATCATCTGAGTTGACAGGAAGAAGCCGTCTGAAAGTCCGGGACGACCTCCTCTTCTATCAGGGTATCTGGCGAGAGCTCGGCTCCGATGCCATAGAAAGTGGTGGGTTGCTTGCGACTGAATGGAGATTTTTTCCAGAGTGACTGAAACACCTGTTCAGCCATGCTCATGTACTGCAAGCGGGGGTTAATGAGTGTATGATATCCGCGAAGGTTGTCGTTGGAAGAAGTTTGTTATATGTATCTCCCCCGTAGGCGCTAGTCTTAACTGGACTCCGGATAAACTCCCGGAGGGTGGCTTCCCGCCTAGCCACCTAAAACTCCCTAGTGGGTTAAGTTAAACTCCTCCAAGCCGGACATGGGACCATCTTCCAAGGAGTTAAAATCCATCAGGATAAAATAAACGAAGGTTCTCAGCACAGAACATGGAGCTCATTAACCTGTCCAAGAAGAAAAAAAAAATCTGCATGGAAAAGAATCTTTGTGACTATCACTGTTTCTTTCTGGTCACGTCAAATGGCGGCTGATCGCAGCAACAGAGCTGTAGGAACCAGATCATCTTTTTTTTCGCGGATCTCTTGGAGACAGGAGCTCAATTGAGTATTTCGATCCCTTCCTCTCATCCGCTCGAATGCAAATTTAGACCTGCGGGGTCTGGACGGCAGTTTGCTGATTCCCAACCTCGCTGCAGGTCGCCGAGAGAATGGATGGCGGATGCTGTAAGACGCAAGTTAGCTAGTTAGTTAGTTAACTACAGGAAGCACCGAGAGTTCGGGTTTCGGGATCGGGATGGCATCAGTTGGATTGCGCTTCTAGAAAGATGGAGCTGCATTGTTGTATGCTGGGTTGGAACACAACCTGGAGGGTGCGACGGAGTACAATAATGAGTAAAAAGCACGAAGGAACGAAAGCAAACGGACAAGCCTGGGTCTTGCTGGGATTGACCGTGAAGGCCCTTGGAAAGCCCAAAGTGCATGGCATGGCATCAGGAACACCCGAACACGACCTCGCCACTTTCCTTGCCTCCTGCACACTCGCTAGTCATGTTGCAGGTACTTCGCAGTGACTTGTTCGCCAGCACTCCCGCCTGCCGCAGTCCAGGTACTCCGGCGTCTTGCCCGCCTCTCCCGCGGTTCGCCGTGGATGCAAACTGTCTTAAAAATAAACTGATCCCCCGAGATCCGCCATCGAGTCCAGCCCTCGCTTTTGCTTCCTTTTTTCTTTTTCTCTTGTTGTTTCTGCTCGTGCATGCTTGCTTCCAAGACGGTCTTTATTCCTTTGCTGAATTATTGTTTGTCGTCTGATGATTCTTATCTATCTATCTATCTAGCAGTCTGTTAATAACTAGCTAACTATACCATTCTCTGGCATCTCCATTAATTCCACTGCATATCCACTCTGCACATAGCAATTATTCCCATTCTCTCCATCTCATTCCTCCGACGGGACCCTTGAAACTATTCCAGTTCTGCTTAGTTCCATACCTTTGCGGCGCAGGACAGCCTGTGGCGCCTTGCACGCTCTTCAACCGTTTCTCCTTCACTCACGCCCTCTTGTCTCTGTCTCTCGCTTTCTCCTGCTCGCACTCTCTCTCCTGCTCCTCTCCAGTTATTCTTAGCTCCTTTAGTGTTTCCGATCTTCCTTGCCGTGAGGTTAGCCTGATCGGCCTGATTCGTCCCGTTGCGCATCAAAGGAGTCTTGTCTCAAAGACCTTGCTGGATTTTCTTCTCGACAGACCGTCCAGATCGCAATCCACTCGCTCGCCCGCTCGTTCGCCTTGCACGCTCACTTTCTCGCCGTTTCTTTTTTGACAGTCACGCTCGTCAGACACGCTCTCTAATCTTTGAAATCTCCTGCAGCTCACCAGCTCTTTTAATTCGATTTGTCTGGCAGTTTTCGATCGCCCCGTGTGCTGTCTGGCTCTGCTGCTTGGCCCTGGCTGGGAAAATTGGGCTCATCTCCACATCCCTGCAAGGTATGTAAACTAGCGTTACTGGCGAACATCCTCATCTTCTTGATCTTTCACGCGCTCCACCCGCCCGAGGCACCTGCCACCTGGACGACGTTCCACCTTGCTCTCTTGTGTCGAGGGAACGCAAAAATTCTCCGTGGTGTTCTTTCAAAGGGCCCTTTTCTCCTCTCGAGCCCAATACCGTTCGCTTGCTGTGTCGCTGTGTCTGTCGGCCATTCTTGACTGTCGCTGGCAACCTTTTCTTCATCATTTCCGATGTTTCACAACTTTATTATTGCATAACTAGTTAACGGCACAGACGCTGCTAACACTGCTCCGCTCTATATACAGATCGTCCCGTCTTTGCCTGAACGGCCTTGCCCACCTATACTCATGCCATCGTAGCTATTGTGCCACCCGGAACTGCGCTGTCATTTCAGTCGTTGCGTTGGGTGAGACATCGCCTGGTCCCTCCGTACCCGAGCTTTGGGAAAACGCACTTCTCACCCCCTTGGCCGCGTTCGATCCTTTTTGGCCCTATTTCTTAACCTCTCCCACCTCTCTCCATGCCGATAAAACTCCCTAAAGGCTTTGCTCGACGAAAGTCATCCGGCAACACACTAGATGATGTTCAGGCTCCAGTTGAGCCTTCATTTCGGGTCTTCGAACGCCCAAATGGAGGCAGCAAATCCTTCGATGGAACCACTGCCTTGAATCGCCTAAGCGGGACCCCCAGAGATGCTTCCTTGGACGATCCGCACCCTGACAATATATTTGCTGGCGTCGAAAGGCCGTCTACGTTTCATCAATATGTCCCGGACAAGCAATCTTCGAGAACACGCCCTGGAAAGCTGACCGGCTCAACTGGCAGTGGAGGAACCAACAATTCCTCGTCCACTAGTAAATTATACGATAGTTCCTCGTCTGCAAAGTTTAGCTCCTCGTCGACTCTACCTTCCGACAATTCCACTCACGATATCGTCGTGCCCCCTATACCCGAATCTCCATTCGCATCGGCGTTGCGCGCTGCCGGAAGAACGTTTTCATTTGGCGGTAAGGCACCGAAAATAGTACCACCGACCCAAACCACCCCACGACACAGCCAGTCGACTGCAAGGGAGCGAGCCTTAACTGCCAGCACCGCCAGCACAGCAACTCCCCCGAGATTACTGGAGTCAGATCTAAACCTGGACACGTCGGACGACTTTTCGAATATTTTTGAAGGTTTAGACAACAGAAGGAGTCAGGTGCTCGAATCAAGTCCACCACGTATGGCTCCAGTGGTAAGCTTTCCGTTACCCGAGAGGTTCCTTCTCTTCGTGGAAGCTAATCTTTTTTTGGTGGTTGGTATTAGATCTCCTCGCCAGAACCGCCTCCGGTACCGCCAAAATCAAAGTATCCAAATGGCCCTTCTCTACTCTCGCCTATCCGCACAGATCGACCCGTCAGCATGGTACCAGAACCATCTCCAAGTGATAGTCATACGTCCAAAGATGGCTTGATGGACTCTAGTTCTCCAAAGGGGAAGAATTCATCGCTCAGTCGTAGCACAATCCGATTTTCGGAAGAGGACAATAGGGGTTCAGGCTATTCCGTCGGCAGAGACCTCACCGGCAATGCTAATACTCGTCGGGGTCAAGATAGTGATTCTTTCAACTCCAGCAATGCAACATTGACGCCTGCAAGACCCTCCATGCCCACATTGACGGTTGAGAGTCCACGAGGGCCCATTGATCCCGAGGTCTCGTCAATGTATGCCAGCGACAAGGACTTCACTACTGTTCCGCTTAACCATCGGGCTCCACCAATGCCAGACTTATCCGCCATGCAACCCTTTTTGAAGAAGCAAAGCAACCAGTCTCTCTCTGTGGAGGCAAGCCTTGCAGCACGGTACGAGGAAGTTGCTTTAAAGAATGATGAAAAACCAAATAAGATCATGACGCCGGCGCAGTTTGAACGTTATCGTCAACAGCAGGAATTGACAAGACAGCAAGGAAACAACTCGGACTCTGATTCTTCGGATAATGAAAGCGAAGAGGAGGAAGAAGACGAGGCGGAGAAGAAACGTCAAGCAGCTAACCAGAGGAAGAAGCAGGAGGCCCACCTATCGGTTTACCGGCAGCAGATGATGAAAATTACTGGTGAGCAGATGAAGTTACCGAATCTTGATGCTAAGCGCGAGAGCTCGGAATCTGGAACCTCGCCTCCAAATTTGAACCGCTTGTCAATACTACCTACAGATAAACCTTCCGGCGGAAAAAGCGATGGAGAGGACGATGAAGAAATTCCCCTTGCCATTCTAGCGGCGCATGGATTCCCAGCAAAGAACAGACCTCCGTCTCAATTGCCCGTCTCTAACTCTAATCCAAACCTCCGCGCCTCGTACATGCTTAGTCCACCTTCCGTCGCTGGTGACACGCCGCCGCAACGTAAGACTCTCCCTGTTTTCGCGCGGAATTTACCCCAGGATCCATACTACGGCGCGGGTCTCGTCAATCAGACAAACAGGGAATCCCTTGCTTTAGGTGGAGGCACTCCTTCGGTCTATGGTGGTTCAACTCCGAATCTTCCGCCCGGAGGGCTAGTCGGAGTGATAGCAAACGAAGAACGTGCGAGAGCAATGAGGAGGAATAGTCCGAATGCCCAAGTCAGTTTCGATTTGCCCACAACCACTACACAACCTAGCGGCATGCCTACCCTTCTTTCTCAAATTGGAGCTGGGCATCAGAATGGGTTCTCCGCTCAGGGTGATTCGAACCAAATACAGGTTTCGCAGCAGATGACACAGATGATGCAAATGCAGATTCAGTGGATGCAGCAAATGATGCAGATGCAGAGTATGCAGCTTGGTCAGCCGATGCCGATGCCGATGCCCATGTCCATGCCGATGAACGGCTCAGGTCTCCTACAACCGCCTGGCCCGAATCAGCGCCCTGCGTCTATGTTTCCGAACATGAATCTGACTCCAGGCGGTCCGCCCCAGTCCGATCAGCGCACATTGAGTATGCTTGACCCGTCATCTGCCCAGCAATGGAGCCGGCAGTCTGCGTACTTCCCCTCCATGACGGACATGGGAAATGGAAACATGGGTAATCTAGGACCCATGGGTGGTCCAGGATATGCACCGTCCGTTGCGCCTTCTGAGCGAAGCAATGTGGGTAATGCATCACGATATCGGCCTGTATCGACAATTCAACCCCTTCAGAATAACAGAAGAGCTTCGACCTTTACGTCATCAACTCCACGCCCCTGGTCTAATGATATGCGAACTTCCACTTTACTATCTACGAGTCCACAGCTGAGGCCCAATCCCCTGGCCACCGGCCCCCGGCCTGTCAGCGGTTTAGTCTCATCTGCTAAGAATGCTAATGATGACGATGACGACGATGAAGGCTGGGCAGAAATGGCCAAAGACAGAGAGAAGAAAAAGAGTGGATGGCGATTTAAGAAAGGATCATCAACTCTTGGTGATCTGTTTCACTCAAAGCAGATCTGAGAAAAAAATGTATTTGTGATTCCGATTTTCGGACGTGATTTCGTGGACAACATTGTGCGACTTCCAATCAATCTACGACTTGAAAAACATAAAAAGTGCAACCTCAAAAAACGGCAGCATACCCCCTCCTCGTATCTTCTCTGGATTAATAATCTCTCTGGATAAAAGACACACTGCCTCTTCTGTATCTACACCTCCTTTTGTTTACGATTTTGAACTTTCCGGACCCGACGAATATCTTGCCTTTGCTTTTAATTTGGACCCTTTTGATGCGTTTTCATTCATCATAGACATATTGGGAGCTCTCGTAGTATTTACTATGTAACTACCTACCTACTTAATACATGTACATTCTAATCAGCTCGGAACTCATGAATATTAAGTTGTCCATTCGCCTCCTTGCTATGCTCGTGGATGACTGTTAAACGAGCTGCAACCAAGTACCACAAATTCAATATATGTATATAAAGCTTGTCAAACTATATCCGGGACGATGATAATATAGTCGACGTTTGCCGCAAAGTTTCATCCACTATTTCTCGTGCTGAACAGACCTTGCTGATCAAACCCACGCCGGTTCCGGCGTATGTTGTCATGCGACCCTGGGGACCCCACCCTTCGTCTCCCTTCTTCATTTCAAGATCATACAAACGTTTGTTTTCCTGGTCTGACATACCGTTCTCGGCATCATAAAAACTCTGGTTCAGAATGCCCCGCCCATCGTACTCTTCAGGCCAATTGTTAAACCCTCGAACACGATCATACACAGTCGTTCTCCCAGTGACTGAACCCCCGTCCCGAACTCGGAGTACTTCCTTGATATATCCCTGTGAAATATTTGCTTCTTCGCAGGCTAGAAATCTTGTGCCCATGGTAACACCGTCAGCACCTAAACATACGGCAGCTGCAACACCACGGCCATCAACTATGCCACCGGCAGCTATGACTGGTGTATCTTCAAAACCCTCGAAATTCAGGGCATCTTTAACTTCGGGGACTAAGGAGATGATGCTTGCGGCATTCTTGAGCCCATGGCCACCGGAATCTGCGCCTTGGACAACAAGCACGTCCGGCTTGACGGATCGCATGATGTCCATGGCATCTGTGACCGTACCGACTTGAACCCATATCTTGGTTTTACCCGCCGTTGCGGAACGCACTTCCTTCGCCCAGGCTCCATATAACCCTTGCGTTGGACGGGCAGCGCCAAAAAGCCAAACGGCCGCTGGGATATATTTCTTAATCAGGGGTAGTGCATTATCGAGCTCTGCGCCCCAGTTTAAGAATCCAACACCGACGGGCATTATATCCTTTTTTCGCCAGCGAAGTTTGGGTCCTGTTGCCGGTGCTCGCGGACGAGTTTTGCGGTATGTGCTAAGTTCGTTTCGAGGTCTTTCATGTCAAACCCGGCTGCCAAAAATCCCAAACCGCCGGCGTGCGAGACCTCTACGGCGAGAGGAGCGAGAGCAATGCGTAACATTGGTGCGCTCGTGATTAAAGGAAGTTTCGTCCATGGATAAGAGGCTGCAAGCGCCGCTTTCGTAGCGTTCAACGCCATGTCTCAGGTTCAGATCTGCGACTGGAGCGGTTTGCTGTGGCTAGAGAATCGAACGTGAAGTAGTCTAGAAGATCGGTGAGCAGTAATAGATTGATTGTAAAAAGATAGACCGAGCGAACGCATTATAAGGTGTGGAAGACGATCTCTCCACACGGGCACCATCCGAATTCGTATACTCGGACAAACTCCTTAACTCTGTGTATTACTCCGCGGAAGAATCATGATGCGCGAGGATTTCAAATCAAGGTTAGTGCAAGCTCCAAAATTGCATATCAGTAGTGCAGTGCAAGCGGTGTGTCTGGAAGCAGTTGTCAGCAAAGTGTTCCGACGGCATAGGTTAGCTACGAAGTAGATAAGTCCCGTATCTATTCAGGTACTCCGTCTTGGGTCCCTGATTGTTGAAGAAGCGGCGCGGTTCTTTGGAATGACTAAGACATGACTAACTAATTACTAGATAAAACTTTATCCACTGACTAATTATATAATCAGCCCATCAAAGCAATCGCCGCCTGGCATTCACAACGACATCAACGTCTTGCGCTGAGCAATTTCAATATCATTCAAATATCTATATCTGGTCGGGAGGCTGTCAACGAGTAGTGCTGCGCGCTACATTTGAGAGACTTATAATCAGGAGTCTGACAAAAATCGACGCAGACCTAGCCCCCTGATACCCACTTTAAACTCTACATAGCAGCGATATTTTCCATATCTGATATTCGCAACGTGCCTTAACATCGTTCCTGTTAGGGTATTGGTTTCTTTGCTGTAAATTGTGAAGGCCAATACCTTCAAGGGGCTTATTCACACGGCCTAGTACTTGATATCTAGCAGGCTCGTAGTGCAGTCTGTTAGTCCCTGGTGGAACGGTGCTGCTCTGGCCTGATTTTGGATATTATATATACCTTTTTTTTTATCAAAATGAATGCACCAGATAGGTAAGATACTGCTTTTTGAGCCAAGGGGCCATTCAGGCTGCTACAGTCCTCATGCATTTGCAAGACTTATTGCTTGATCTGTAATTTTTGGATAACCACGTGCCTATTTCATCATAACTTCTAGTGTTGCCCTGTTCTTTGATAGCCAGGACAGTGTTTACAGCCTGCTATCATGTGTGCTCACGTGGTCTATTTGGCTCTGTGTTTGTGTTTCCCCTTTCATGGCCCTGTTGTCCTGACTTCTTGGGATATTCTTCACCTTCTCACACTTATCTCAAACCTCTCCCTCCTGTTTGTTGTTATTACCGTTCAAGTCCATCAAAATGTCTCCTCCTGGATCTCCTACTGGATCTCCTACCGGGCGCTCTTCCAGCCCTCGCTACACTCAGCCAATGTTAGCTGATAATGTGTTTGCCCGGGACCTCTATCGTTCTGTCTGCCGTTATAGACCGTGTCGCACTAGAGTTCGCCCCGGAAACGATGTCGTTAACGCGTTAGAAATTTTCTTTTTCCTTTTTTTCTGATGCTTTCACTTGTTTTCACAACCTTCCATCTCCCTCACCATTCACTCTCTGCCTTGACTTGTTGCCAAATCTGCTGTCCTCATTTCTCAAGCATCTCAAGCTACGAACTCTTCGAAATCATGAGGACTAACGTCGAAATCCCCCACAGATTCGAGTCCTTCGTCCTTGGACCTGGAGAAAAGAAGGTCGAAATGGAAACTGACACCCGTGAGTTCATTTCTTGCTTCATAAGACTGAGGAATCCTCGCTAATCACGTCAGGCAGGTGTTCCCTCCACTGTCATTTTCACCTTCAACAAGGAAGACCACACTTTGGGGAACTTGCTTCGCTCTCAGCTCCTGAAGAACCAGCATGTTCACTTCGCTGGTTACAAGGTATGCCATTTTTTTGAATTTTCGCATCTAAATACTTCTTGCTAATGTTCGCTATATAGGTCCCGCATCCCCTGGTCCACAAGGTCTTGTTGCGCGTCCAGACCGACGGTACCGTCACCCCAAAGGATGCGCTTTTGACCGCTTGCCACGAGCTCGTCAAGGATCTCGGTATTCTTAGCCGCGAATTTACCAAAGAATACGAACTTCGCAAAATGGCCACTGCCGAGCCTCAGCAGCAGAATGCTCAGAATAGCGCTTAAGAAAGGCCACTAAATACTTTCCATCACTTTCAACCGAATTCTGCGATTACTGGGCTAAAAAAGGGCGAACATTTGGCGTTGTCTGGATCGAGTGGTTCTCTGTCAATGGAAAACGGCGCCGAAATACCTGGAGGTTTGCTTGGGTTTGATCGATTTAAGTGAAACGCGTGTATCGTTAATACCAGAGCCAGAGCCAGTAAACCGAATTATCTGCATTATCATACTTTTCCCATTCCCTTGTACCGCCATTGACTGCAGGCAGTGAAAACTCGGGGTCCCTACTCAATACCTACAACATTATTAGTTGAGTTCAACAAAGGCGAGCGGTCGAGAAGGTGATAAGAAAATGGATGAGCGGATCAACATCCATAGTCAAGTTCACAGTACTTGTGGCTTGGCACAACCTGCCACCTCTTTTCCACTCGAGTTGTGTGAACTTCATCCTTACATGAGTCACATGAAAACGGTGTGTACATATAAGCATACAAGTCTCTACACACGAATGTTTACACATCCATAGCTCCGTGTGTATATACCTACAAGCTTTTGACATATAAGTGTTTGTCGTCTTTGCGCTTCAGCCGACCCCACTATCCCAAGGTCCGACTCTGATGAACAGGCATCGCCCCTAATCACAAATATGAATGCACTACCCACCCAGGTACTATTGCAAAAGCCTAAGTCTAATTCAGAAAAAGAAACCACAGCGAGAAGGCGCGTTAGGAGAGTTTGGCATAACCAAGTCAAAGATCTAGTCAATGCTTTACAAGCCGAACCCTCCCATCATGTCATCGGGCGAAACGACTTGGATCGTTTCAATATTCGGCTCTCTGATCTCTATTTGGAAGATGAAGAAAACGCATTGGATTTTGAACCCCGGGTTTTCACGCCTTGGCCGAAAAAAGACTTCAAATCGCCCTGTGGTTTGCCCATGTACCTCGAATCCGATAATGAGAACGGGTGTGGCTACTCCGTTCCCGACCCCGATGCCGAAAGTGACTCTAAATTTTACACTTATTCTGCCGGATATCACTTTTGAGACAGTCTATACAGTCATTTTCGACGAGCTTCATATGACTATGATGTGAAATGGCTTGCCACAGGGTATGAACCAATGCCCGGTTTACTAGAATCCTTCGCTCACTAGATCTTTAATTAAAAAAGGGTCAGGCCGCGTTACTACAAAGGCTCACGGGATAGCAATTATGGGCGGGATGGCGAAGAAAAGTGGCAGTGGGATCGATATTTGATCTGTTTTCTCCTAGGAAACCACACCTGATCTTGTCCATGGCTTCGAGCCACAAGAAAGAGCCGAACTTACTTCGCTCCGAGCTCCTAGCCCTATCAAGTTTTATGCTGTCCCGATTTCATTCCAAATCTCGGCAAAAACACCTCATTTACCCTGTAAGTATTCTTGGTCAACCTTGACTGACCTCTTCTAATTGCTGGTTGCCTTTTATAGATCCTAGCTTTATCAATTCATTCGCGTTCACAGGCCAGAATACTTCAAGCACATTTCGACCGTCAGTTTCGCGTTCGTCACTCAATATTTTATGATTTTTCTGTTCAGGATCACGAAGATGTGATGAAACTGTTTGTCAGGTGGTGTTTCTCGACTCCACATGGCGACACTACATTAAGGAATTTCATACCATTGCTACGGACGAGGAGCATAATGGATCCGATCAAGATAAAGGAAGCGGCCACTTGCCGCAGCAGCTATTAGAGGCTTCCGCTTGAGTGGCTGTATTAGCTATGATGCTATCTAAGCACCCTTCTAATCAAGTAGCTGTTGTATAGTGCTTGGTCAAAAGGGGCCGCAACCCTTCACGTCTCTATTGCCCATCCCTAGGCCAAGCCTTTGATTGATCTTCTGGCCATCTTTCTCGACCATCTACCTCAGGATGGGTAGCGAGATACTGTCCCTTATCTTGCCGCCCGACAAAATAACGATATTATGTTTCAGTTGCCAGTGCATCCTATTTCTGCGACTCTAGATCCTAGTGAGACTTGTTTTCTAGCGTGCTGAAGACGCTTTGTATAGGCTTGTGGTTACAGTCCCTTATTAGAAGTTTTCACCGTCTTTAGCTCATCACTCAGCAGTGTTTCTCAAAAGATTACTGAGGTACAATAAGGATCGATTCAGAGTCTTGGTCCAAGGGTGCGTAAGTAAAATAGCGAAGGGTTGTGGATACCTTGACGAACACTTTATGTACAACCTCCACTCGTTACCCTGTCGTTACTCCATCACCCTTGGATATGCAAAGACTGAAGCTAATGAAATTTTGGCATTGAGTGCGCTGTTCAGTCAACCCAGCAAGAATGTCACAAGCTTCCACAATTCTCAGCTACTTATCCCTGCCTCTCGTCCTTTCAAGGCCTTAACAATAGTCCTCCCACATTGCTCAGTCGCTTCTGTGATTATATCTCAAACTAAACAATATCCTTAAGGAGTTACTCAAAGTAGCTTATTACCCAAAGTAGGTTATTACTCAAAGTAGCTTAATGTCAATGATCTTGTCGTGCGGTGATTGCCATTTGTAGGTACCTATGTAATTGATGTTTCGCGTCGGCTACGGGCTAAATTGAAGATCGATGGGACAGTGCATACATAGATGGGTTTGAGGTACAGTGGAAATGAAATAAGGCCTCCACAAGATCCTCTGGCTGTGTTTGTGGCCATAATGTTTGTGTCGATGTTGAACGTCCTTAATTTCATCCATGACAGGAGGTCGCGGTGTGGAGAATATGTAGTTAGAAGTCATGATCGAAGTTTGCAATGTTTGTATTTACTGACTAATCATATATAGTCAGCTATACGAGATGTTATGTAATAACTGACTAAGCCTATATATCCCCTACTGTTCGGCCTTGAAAGTCCAAGAACCACCTCAGCTTCGTCGTCACTGCGAGGCTTCCATTGTCTCTCCCGCTGCCAGCAGCATTTGTTTTAGTATATTTGATTATTCTGGTTATATATTTCTGGCTTCTTGTCTATCAATGCCCTATTAATGTTATGTATTCCTCAAACTCCTTCCTCAATCCAAATGCTGCCCGCGGCGGTCAACAGCAGTATGGCCAACCGCAGCAGCCATACGCTGGCTTTCAGCAGCAGCAGCAACAACCGACCGGCTTCATGCCTCAATCTACCGGATTTCCTGGTGGTCAGATGCAGCAAATGCAGCCGCAAGCTACTGGATTTCCCGGCGGATCATTTCAGCAACAATCGTTCCAGCAAGCCCCCCAGATGACTGGGTTCCCTCCACAAAATCAGGCATCGCAATTCCAGCAACAACCACCGCAGTCAGCGCCGCAACAGCAGACACCAACGGCACCTTCGCTACCGTCTCGACCTTCGGGCCAGACCTCATCGCAAATTGCTCAATCCTTCCAGAACGTTTCGACGCCGACACCCAATCCTCCCGCCACTCAGCAGGCGGCTAAAATCCCCAATGTGCGCCTCTCGTTTATTACAGCACAGGATCAGGCTAAATTCGAACAACTTTTCAAATCAGCTGTTGGGGATGCACAGTCTATGGATGGGGATACCGCCAGGGACCTTCTTTTGCGGTCCAAACTCCCTGGTAGTGACTTATCGAAGATTTGGGTTCTCGCAGACACTACGAAATCTGGTCATCTTTTATTTCCCGAATTTGCGCTGGCTATGTACCTATGCAATCTCCGGCTGACAGGCCGTGATCTCCCACCATCACTTCCCGAACGGGTTCAGAACGAGGTCTCCAGCATGGTTGACATTATCTCCTTCGCGGTACCTGACGATCGGCCGGTCCCTCCAGCTCCAAAAACAAACGTCCCCAACTTTGATCAGCCTTTGATGCAGAACACCTCCGCGCCGCCTGCTCCCCAGCAGCCTCAACCGCAACAACCGTCCAATTCGCAGCTTCTCTCGCAGCTAACGGCCCAACCTACGGGCTTCTATAATCAGGCCACTGGGTTTAATCCTCCTTCGATTGTTGCGCCTCAGGCGACAGGTTTTCCTGGACAAAATCAATCACTTGGAATTCAGCAAACCGGGTTTCCTCAGGCAACTGGCTACAGTGGCCCGCGTCCTCCCATGCCTCCGATGCCGACAGGATTTGGCTCAAACATATCCTCGACACAAACTGGAGTAACCGGGCTGACGGCACAGCCTACAGGCATGCCAGGCCAGTGGGGATTTGTAAACACGCCGGCCTCGGGCCTACCGAACATTGAAGCGTTAAAACAGCAGTTAATGCCTCAAGCTGGTCGGGAAGGGGGCTACACCACTGCTGGTCTCTCAGGGAATGCCACTATTCCCTGGGCTGTAACCAAGGATGAAAAGAAAATCTACGATCAGCTGTTCCGCGCCTGGGATGGGCTTAACAAAGGTTTTATCGGTGGAGATGTAGCAATTGAAATTATGGGTCAAAGTGGCTTGGATCGGCAGAGTCTCGAAAGTATATGGACGCTTTCTGACCCCCACAATAGGGGCCGTTTGAATATGGATGAGTTTGCTGTTGCTATGCATTTAATTTATAGAAAACTAAACGGATACCCCATTCCAAACCGACTTCCTCCCGAGTTGGTTCCACCCTCGACCCGAAATCTCGATGATTCTATTGGTACAGTCAAATCGTTATTGTCGCAAGACGCAGAGCAGCGAAAAACTACAGGAGCGTTTCTTCAACCCCAGAAGACGGGAGTCAGCTACCTGAAAACTCACTCTTTTCGCACTGGACCCGCAACGCCGGGGATGGGAAGAAAGGATGCAACTGTTTTCAAGAATAATGACGATGTGGTGGCGTATAAGTCGAGTGCTCGACGGCGGGGTGGCGCCAACCAGTCTCCTTCGCCTTCATCTACCCCGTCTGAAAAGAATGACGACGAAATGTCTGTTCCGCAGCTAAGGAAGAAAATTCGAGAGGCTAAAATTATGCTGGACGCTACGGATTTTAGAGACGAAAGTCGTGCGGAAGACGATGAAGCTTTGAACCGAAGGGATAGGAAAGAAGTGGAATCTCTCATGGAGCGCATCAGGCGGGTACAAGACGATATCGACACGGACCCTAAAGCTGCCTTCCGAAGCACTGACTCTGGTGCTGAGAGGCGCTCCCTGAGGCGACAGCTCCAAAATTTCCAAGATCAATTGCCGGAATTAGCTTCGAATGTTCGTAAACTTGAGCGTACTATTGCAGAGAGCAAACTGGAACTATTTCGGTTGAAGGATGCAAAATTGCACCCTGGAACGGCAATGGAGATCATTGGAACCGGTCCGGGTGGTGCTGTTACAGAAGCCGATCGCATCAAGGCCCGTGCGCGGGCTAGGATGCAAGCTAGGGCTGCCGAGCTAGCTGGTCGGCCACCTCCAGCGACTGATGATGGCTCCGCTGCCAGACGCCTCGAGGAAGAAAAGGCAAGCGTTATGGCGGAACGTGAGCGTCATGATGCGATGACTCGAGATGTTGAGGACAGCGTCAAAGAGTTTTCAGTGAGTCTGGAAGATGGCCTTAAAGACCAAGACGAGAACTCTACCCGAGATCATGAGCGACGGCGCTGGGAGGAAGCTCTTGGGGTTGAAGATCATATTAGAGACTTCATTTACGATCTACAGCGAAATCGCACTACTGCAAAGATTCGAAAAGAGTAAGTTTTGTTACCCGCATCATAGAGTCATCCCAATCTAACCTTTTAGGGAACGTGAACCTCGTTCCAGTAGCTCTTATCTGCAAAGCCAAGATGAAGGTAGAAGGCCATTTGCAAATGACACGAGCCGAGGTATGGCACCTACTGCTCGCTCTGCATCGGAGTCTCCCTCATTTGCGGGCATGACTCACGAAGAGCGGGTTGCGTCTGCAAGAGAGCGTGCACAGAAACGCATTGCTGAGAGAATGGCCGCTGCGGGTCTCAAACCAAGCTCTGACTCCAATCAGTCCCTCTTGGACCGCCAGGAAAAGGAGAAACGCGAGAAAGAAGAACGGCGCAAGCGTGCTGAAGAAGAGGATGCAAAACGTGAAGCAGAAAGGCAACGGCGTCTTGCCCAAGAACAAGCTCCCTCGGCGCCGCCTCCTAAGCCTGCTGCCAAGAAACCACCACCTCCCCCATCGCGAAAGGCCAAATCAGATAACATGGAGCAGGCTGAAACTAGACAGGGAGAAGATCAAGGCCTCAGAATCAAAGCAGAGCAGGAGGAGAAAGAAAGGACACTGAGAAAAGAGCAGGAAGCCCAGGAAGCAGAACGGAAACGGCTAGAGTAAGTTATTTTTTGCATGGAGAGATATTTCCATCAACGCTAATACAGCTTAACAGGGTAGAAGCCAAGAAGCAGGAGGATGACCTGGCGCGTGAGAAGCAAGCCGCTGAAGCGCGACTTCAAGCCCTGGAAGAGCAAGTACGTCAAGGTAAGATCATGAAGAAGGAAGAAAAGCGTCGTAAGCAACAAGCAGAGAAGGAAGCCAAAGAAAAAGAAGCCCGACTTGCTGCACAGCGTGCTGAACTTGAAGCCGCCCAGGCACGGGAGCGGGAGCTCCAACGCCAGCTTGAGAACATGGGTGACGAAGAATCTTCATCGGATGAAGAGGGGCCTCTTGATGCCACGCCGCAGACCAGCGCTTCTCCCCATAGCCATGCTTTCACTCCTTCATCTTCTGGACAACCTCCTGTGGCAGCTCCTCCTGCACCACCGATTCCAGCAATTCAAGAGCCTAGTCGAGAGTTAGAGCCCGAAAATTCCCCCAAGCTTCCTAGTTCTGTGCCTACACCTGAACCAGTCAAGCAGACTTTACCCCCGGAGACTGAGTCTCGGAACCCCTACTTTCGCCAACTTGGCCTGTCAGCGGAGAACCAAAAGAACGCGGCTGCTCCAGCACCCGCAGCCGCCCCGGAAATGCAATCAACAAATCCTTTCCATCGGTTAGCACAGCAGGAAACTGCTACTACTAAGTCTGCTATTGCAACCGATACAACTCGACCTGGGCCACTTGAACGCAAATCTCGCGCTCGTCCTGAAGAAGATGACTGGTCCGTTGCAGAATCGGAAAATGAATCCGATGAAGAAGATGGCCGTGCCGCAGGTGGTAGTGCTAAACAGCTCGCGAGCATACTTTTTGGAACGATGGCTCCGCCACGACCTTTAAGCGCTATGGATGAAAAACCAGATTCAAAGGCCACAGCGCCTATCCAAGAGGCTCCGCTTCTACCACCACCTCCACCTCCGGTTCCGCAGGTAGCACCACAACACCCCTCGGAGCCTGAGTCGAAAGCCGAGGACGAGCGTGAGCCCAACGATTTCTCTCCTCCCGATGAATCGGGCTTTTACACACCGCCCTCTATACCACCACCACCTCCACCACCGGTACCTGCCATAGAGGCTCCAACTGCTGCACCTCCTCCGCCGCCTCCATTGCAACCACCACCCCCTCCTGCTGGCGCTGCTCCGCCTCCGCCTCCACCTCCTCCTCCTCCGGGCCCACCACCACCACCCGCTCCTCCAGCTCCAGCTCCAGCGCCACCATCCGCTGGTGCAGGGGGCGGACGCGGAGCTCTACTTGCATCCATTCAGGCTGGAACGGGATTGAGAAAGGTTGTAACGAAGGACAGGAGTGCTGCTGCTACAGCTGGCCGGGTTCTGTAGTTCTATTACGTTTAAGGCTCCTGGAAGCGGGATGATCTATCTGTATACTTAAGACCACCTTTGAGATAAGAATGATGATGGATACATTGTTCATTCAGTACAATTTGATTATGTGCAGTATTTAGATGCCTATGTGCTAAAATTCGATCTTCTAAGGCCAAAGGAGGTAGCTAAGAGAGTAAAATGGAGAAGTCAAGTTACGACCTCAACAATGACATTACAAAGAGTGCACACACACCACATCGCCACCAGCCCCAATCCGATTTTTCGGTCCATTTTCCAATCATTAAGTGGTACAACAAGAAGCAATCCAAGAAGGGTAGCTAGAAGAGTAGCGCCACTGATAAGCAAGCTCTTCGATATGGAAATGGGGTAAGGTTCCTGTGTGGCGGAGACAGTCCTCGCGACAACCGAGCCTAAACTCGAAGAGATTGAAGAGCTGGAGAATTGTTTCCCGCTTGGGTTAAGGGTCATGTATAATCCACCAACGCCAATGCCGATAAGGATGTTAAGCATAGGTCCACCGAAACAAGCGCTGAGCGCCATGATAGGGTACCCCAGCCTAGCAACAGTGACATTCGCGACCAGGTCACCTAGGGAATTGCCAACAGCGAATATGGTCAAGCCTAATAACGAGTCGCTAATTCTGAGAATGACACCTATGGCTTTCAACACGTTGACGACTTCCGTGGCGAGGGTGGAGATCCAGGCGATGGAGACAATGAAACCAAGGAATGCTAAGAATGGACGAGCCCGCCGTGGAATTTGTTTGGTTGTTGGTCTGGTTGTGAAAATGAGGGTGCAGAGGAGTATCGCTGACACCAATAGGGAAATTAGCGCCGGAATAAGAAGATTCCGCCCGTCTAGGTCAGAATCGAAATTAGCCCAGGCTGTAAGCGTGATGAAGAATGGTGCTGTCACGAATTGTATGGCAAGGAGCCATCGATTCCACTGTTTTGGGGCTAAGGACGTTTGCTCCAACGCGTTAGGTAGAACAGGGGCTTCAGAGTCACTTCGATGACGTGGCGGAGATAGCAGAGGGGCAGTTAATTGATTTCTGGGATCTCTATCATTATTATCATTGCTTGAGGAAGGTGATCGGGATTGTGAGTTCGTGTCAGTGTCGGTTGGGTCGATAGCCTGTGGCCCCGACCTTATATTTTCGACCGCTTCTGGTAGAGGAGAGGCTATAGCAGGCGAGGAATCGCTCTCCGAACCAACCTCAGGAGGTTCTACAACCGGTAACGTGATGGTCAAGAAAAACACACTAGGAGCAGCCGCGATTCCAAGAAACTTGTCCCAAATTGACTTGTCCTCCCATGAGGACAATGTTGGAAGAAAGGTCGACACGAGGAGATGAGGTGGGGGGAGATATTGATATGGCCACCACGAGACTGGCCGCTCGTCCTGGTGACTGTAGATATAGAGTGCATCGGATGCACGCCTAGATCCAGTGGACGAGGCAGGTGGAGGTAGTTGAATGCTAGGCATTCTGGAGCGAGTTGGTGTTACATCGCCATTGAATGGCGGGAACGGAATGATGGGGCTTTTTATGGGAGGAGACTTGACACCGTCAGAGAAGGTCAAATGCGAGTGCTGTGCGCCGCGAGACAGCGGGGATACAGCCGCCGAAGCTCCTCCACTATTCATTACACTCCCACTAGGAGAATAATTTGGCTGTCTGAATGTCTCCCCTGGTGGTGCCAGAAGGTGTGGTGACCCTTTTGAAGCTCCCTGTGATGGACTCTCGGATCTTGACGGGAACCCGGATGAAGTTGGGGAGGCGTAAAGAAATTGACTTTGGTCGGTTGGAGTCGGAGCAGGGCTTATGTCTAACTTAGGAAGCGTAGGCACCCCTCGCTCTGAGAAAGTTTCGTTTTGTAGAGCCCCGTGCAACTCAGGTCGTAGTGGTGGATTGGCTGACGACGCTCGTCCGCGGTTGACACCGGGTCGAAGCGAGGTTGCCTCACGACCAAGGGACTCAGTGTATACTTGTGGCTGGTCGGGATCGTCGGAGTAGCTTCGCAAGTGAATGCGGCCTGAATGAAAACTGCGTGATCTTTCAAGAGAGGATAAAACCGATCGAAATTCTAATGCACCAACGAGACTTGGGCGAATAGGGCCGGTTGTAAGTCCTCTCTGTCCAGCTGGTGGCCGACTGACACGCATATTCCCCTGGAGCTCTGCGAGATACCTGTCTCGTGCTTCATCATCTTCATCCTCAACCTTCCAAACAGGAATATCAGATCTTTCCAATGCTCCAAAGTCCTCATCGGACGGCCCAAGTAGTGGGCGTTGTGCGCCGGCAACAGGGGCGTCTTCGTCTTCCGGGACTACCTGAATATCCAATTCTTGATTTTGGGGGATATGAAAATGCGATCTGGCCATAAAATCTCTTTCTCGCTTCCTTCGTTGTCGAGTTAGATACCAGTGCCAAGTGACAACAGTTATGACGTAGAAGACATAAAAGCCAATCATCAGTGCACATTCCCAGACATGCAATTTTCCATCCGCTATGAAAATCAGAGAAGCGGTTGTTGCGCATATAAAAAAGACAATGTCACGTACGAAACTTCGTCGTGCTACCTTGAATGGTCTCACCAAAGCCATTGAGCCAGCTACCACGGCAGAAATAAAGCCAGCGGCCCCAATCAGTTCTCCGATCGCCAAACTACCGCTGTTCGAGCTCATGGCCGCAAAAGTAGAAAAGACGTCGGGGCTACCATTGCCGAATGCTAAAAAGGTCACACCAGTCAAACTTTCACTCATGCCGAGGATGCTAGCAATAGTGCTGAGATTCACACAGAGGAAGTCGCTCGCGGCGATTCCCACAGTGCTGAACAGAAGAGACAGCCATAATGCTATAATAATGAATGCCACCGGTTTTGCCTGTGGGAGTTTGCAGTAGTAGAGCTGTAGATAGGAAAGAAGGCCGACTTTATGGTCCGCACAATTCGCAAGCACAAAGGCGCATTGATCTTTAGCCTTATGCACATGACGGCATTTCTATCAAGGCCAGAGTAAGCTCGAGCTCATTGGTCAATGTGCAAAGAAGTATGATTCATGGTATACCTCATGCTTTGTGCCAGCCAATACACTCGACAATGTTTCACGAGTTATAAACTCTCGCTTCTGTATCTGGGGCGATAACGAAGATTCGTTCGTAGATATTGAAGGATGAACGAGGAAAGATACCGCGGCGAGAGCTAAAAGTACCGTGAAGGTAAGGTAGAATGACCAAACCGGACGTCGAACTCGATATACTCGAGATGTCGGTGCCAGGTGTGGCACGTGTTCTAGGAAGCCGGCCATTTCGGGATCATTCTGGAAAAGGACACGGCCAGACGATTACACGTATCGAAGTGAAGGGCGAAATAGATCTTTCATAGTCGCTCAAAGAAGAAGTATCAGAACCAGTCCAACCGAAACAGCGACTTGGGCTCCAGGCCGTGAGGTTGCGTTGGTGACCTTCAGGGCAGGTTTTCTGCGACTGACGAATACATAAAAGTTGTTTGACGTGTTTGACGCCGCCATGCGCAATTATGTCAGCAGGTCTTGGCAGCTCAGCCACGGACACGAGAGGCGGTGCGCCTATTAGCGTCTTGGCGGGAGGCGGCCGCTTCGGAACTTTCCATTGGTTCCAGATTCCCAGACCAGTTACCAATTAGGATGTGATGTGATTCCCGTCACTGCGATGGATGTGCCTCGAAGGCTTGAGGATCAACCTTCGATCCTCCCGGATTTTCTTGTACATAACACAGGATACCCCAGAAAGTCACATCTATCACAACAGATCATCGGAACCGATGTGCCAACGAACAGATCTTTGCCTAATGTCCTCTAGAGGCTTGGTCTCTATGATGTTGCTGAGGATATTTTCTTCTGGCAAACGCCCGGTGTTCTATTTCAGGACCTTACCCCTAGGTCATTCAGTGCCATTCGCCTGATCCAAAGCATACCCATGTTGAAGGTGGTGGACCGATGAAGGATCACCCGCCCTACCCTCGGTTTTACATAGGCGATGATCCAGCCTAGTGTAACTTGGGGTATGACGGTTTCTTGGAATTGGGTTACACAACACGTCGACGATAAAAGGTCGAATGATTCCTTTCATATGAGATATATATACCATTCCTTTTCTTCTTTCCTACTGCGTTAGGTTTCAGCTAACCAAAATCCTTTTGTCACTTTGAAAGTTGTTGCATTCTGCGAGAGATGAAGTTTGATAGACCTAGAATCTTTCTCGAACAACCCAAATCGAACTTTGCTGCGGGCAATGCAAGATGGACGAACCGTGATCTAGATCCAATTCCTCGGCATTTGCGCAAATGGGGAGTATTCAGCTTCGTCGCTTACTGGATCTCGGACGGGTTTGCCATTTCAACTTGGCAGTTTGCTAGCGGCGTCATTGCGGTTGGACTATCGTGGAGAGAGTCTCTCATCATCGCAAGCATCGGCTTCTTTTTCATATCTATCGTGATTGCTATGAATGGAGCAACCGGGGTCATTTATCATAGCCCCTTTCCGGTCATTGCCCGAGCTAGTTGGGGGTTCTGGGGATCATATATTCCCATTGTGTTTCGACTTGTCGCCGCATTGTTTTGGTTCTCCATCAACACCATGAATGGTGGAAATGCAATGCAGAATATGATTGGTGCTATTTGGCCTTCTTTCCTGAGAATCCAAAATACTATCCCTGAGGAGCAAGGGATCACAACTAGCAAAATGATCAGTTATGCCGTGTATTTTGTTCTACAATTTCCTTTTCTTTGTCTCCATCCTAACAGGCTACGATGGCTCTTCATAGCCAAATCTATCATCGTGCCCGTTGCGTGGATAGCAATGCTTATCTGGGCCTTCAAGACGACTGGTGGTGGGGAGATTTTTGCGCATCGCGCTACACTCACGGGCGCCGAGTATAACTGGGCCTTTCTTACTTGTTTGACTTCGGCAGTTGGCCTATATTCGTCTTTAAGCGTTAATCAGGTATATTGATGTTCCTTCTTGCCAAGCAAAAGATAGAATACGCCTTCCTCACTCTTCTTATACGCTAACCATTGCTTAGGCGGATTTCTCGCGCTACTCCAGAGTGAGCGTCAAGTGGCAGTTCATGTATATTTTGCTGTTACCAGCAATATTTACCAGTGTCTCATTTATGGGTACCGCTGTGTCGTCCGCTGGGCAGAAGAAGTATGGCGGAGCCATCCCATGGGATCCCAATATTCTGATCTCAATGTGGGACAATCGAGCTTGCCGGTTTTTTGCTGGATTTTCGATTGTTCTAGCTTCAATCGGTGTAAACATCTCGGCGAATTCTTTGTCTGCAGCGAACGATCTTGCCGCGCTTGCACCCCAATTTATCAACATACGTCGCGGCCAATTGATATGCGGTTTTCTCTCCTGGGTTTTGATGCCATGGAGGATCTTACGATCTGCGAAAGTGTTTTTGAATTTCATGTCCGCCTATGCCATATTCATGGCTCCGATTGCTGGTATCATGCTTGCTGACTTTTGGATCGTGAAACGGCGGAGGTACGATTGTCTGGCACTCTACCAACCTTGGAGTATATACAGGTACAATGGTGGCTTCAATTGGAGAGCCTTGGTCGCATTTTTTGCAACAATAGGTCCCAACTTTCCTGGATTTCTCAACTCTTTAAATCCGTCCATTGAAGTCAAATCTGGAGCCTATCCGTACAAATTTGGATGGTTTCTGGGAATTGTGGGATCAATAGCTGTATACGTCGCCCTATCCATCTGTTTTCCCGCAAAGGAAAGCCTTATTGAGAGATCCGTGGAGCCTGATGATATATACGACCAGAATGAGCAAGAGATGTCTGAAGAATACGGTAGTCGAAGCGATAAATAGCGTGTAAGTATATGAGTGAAGAAACAAGAATGATCGGTTAATGACCTTGCGAGTAAATATCTGTTGAATAGCCAACTACACCAAAAGAGAACGTCCTCTTCATATGTGAGGCTATTTTATCAACTTATGGTCTGACAATATCCCAGCCCTGAATCCTTTGGAGCACCGTCGCTTCCTTCGCCATTGGCTCCGGGTTCAGGGGCAAAGGCTGTTATGTAATTAATATTAGATAAGCAAACGCGCGACTGGCTTGAATCGCGCACCGTATGTTTTGCTGATGCCAATCCTGGAACATTCGAACGACGGAGCATCAACAAGTGCAATTTTATCGCTTTCTCACCGATCTCTATACCTCCTTGCTATGTGATAGTTCGTCATTGACAGATTCGTTTTGTTACTTTGGATAGCCTCTATAGCCTTCCATATATTTTAGATAAGATAGCCTGGCATGCCCCGCGTTGTCAACCCGCCCACAAAGAGCCATCATGGCCGTCGCGACGGTGCCCGACACAATACCACGCCTCATAAGCCGATTGCCATGAAATATGTTCAGTAAGTGCCCCTAAAAGGTGGTTTCAGTCTGCACAAACACGGCAGGGGAAAGCGCAATGGAGTGTGGGGAAGGAAAGCCGCAAACATAAGAAATAGTTTCGCGCCTCGACTTACCACTTGTGCTGATGTCTGCTATCTGATAAGGATTCCTCTCAACGACGATGTCGGCGAAAAGGTTGCGCGGCTTCAGTCCCGCCAGGCGCTACATGACATGCAAATGAATCAAATAAAGGCTGCCGTGAAAACGCCGATGCCCCCAAGAAGAATGAATTATGATAGAGCATCTGCCAGCCCCCGAACGCCTCGCGCATCGTTGCGCGGAAGAGAAAGCGACGTCGATGCCCTTGGGCGAGCGGTGACGCCTATGAAGCGAGTGCCTATTCTCGCTAATTTCGAGGAATGGATGAAGATGGCAACCGATAATAAGATCAATGCTACCAATTCTTGGAATTTCGCATTAATTGATTATTTTCATGATATGTCTCTATTAAAAGAGGGTGATGGGGTCAATTTTCAAAAAGCCAGCTGCACTCTTGATGGGTGTGTTAAAATCTATACGAGCCGGGTCGACAGCGTCGCAACCGAAACCGGCAAATTATTAAGTGGCCTGGCAGAGTCAAATAACACCAATAAACGGAGACATGAAAACGAAGAAACGCTCGATGGGGATGGGGAAGAAGAGGAAGAAGAGACTGGGGAAGACGGAGTTAGGCGGAAGACCCGGAAGAAGGTACAATCATTTACGGCCTTTACTACCTATCTCTGTGCAGAATCTAACAATGCAACTAGGTTGCTCGTTCTCATGAAGCCACGTTGGCACCCTCCTTCTCCTCTATTCAACTGAAAAAATTTGAACTTGAATTCGCTGTCGACCCTTTGTTCAAGAAGGCATCGGCGGATTTTGATGAAGGCGGTGCCAAGGGGCTACTTTTAAACCATCTTTCTATTGATGCTCAAGGCAGAATCGTTTTTGATAGCAGTGATGATGTCGATAATATCACGGCTGATGGTGGAGACGATCAAATGCAGACAGCAGATGCGGAGGGATCAAAATCTCCTACTCCAAGGCCCCAAACCGCCAATTCAATGATGGATGGTCATGCTGAAGTTGATCTACGTCCTCTTGCGAGCAAATTTTTCCCAGACATAGATAGCCTCGCCGAGCAAGATATCTGTCCATCTCTTAAGAACCTTGATTTCGGCGATGGCAACCTCGATATCCCCTTTTTGCGTGCTCCAGAGGACTGGCGTCAGGAAAACCCGCAGCCTGACATGGGTCTCAGAGACGTGTCCGGAATAATGCTTGATGACGATATGGCCATTGGGTTCGACGATGATGATGGGACGGTGTCCGGCTTTGATATTGGCGAAGATGGTGGATTTGGTGAAGGTGGTGAAGTGTGGGCAAGAGAAGCCGCCCTTGAACCAATGCTCAAGGTTCACCGCCTGACGATAGGCGAGGATGACAACAATGACACCGTCGGTGATGTTTTCAACTCAGCGGAGGATGATCCATATAAAGTTTCTCTAACGCACCAACCTGCCAACCGAGATCACGAAAATATTCTGAATTACTTTGACAATGCTTTACGAAAAGATTGGGCTGGCCCAGAACACTGGAAGATTCGAAGGATCAAAGAATCGACCGCATCAAACTTGAATTCAATTCCAAGACAACGGAAAGAGAAGGAGCCGTTTGAAATTGATTTTTCCGGCCCACTCGACACCGCGGTAGCGGAAATGATATATTCCCAGACCAGTTCTAACTCCGCTATATCTTTGCCGAAATCACAATGGAAAACTAAGGAGAGGAATCTTTTGCCGGATGACAAGCATTTCAATTCTGGGAACCTACTTCGTTTGTTTTTAAAGCCGAAAGCGAGAATGGGTCTCCGTGCTCGGAATAAGAATAAAGGACACCATAATGGGATGCCTTCTACGAACAATGGTCAAATTGATGAAGCATTTTGGGCCTCTCAAAAGCCTGGAACAGATCCAACTAGTTCCGATGAAACTGCTGCTCCCGCAGCGTATGACGCCGATTTCTTTGCCGATGATGACGGCTTAGCCTTCCCACATGGTCTTCCTCTCGGGGACGATGACGACGAAAATATGCCATTTGCGGATGCTCGAGAAGCCTTTTCTCCCACTATCGACCCAAATGCCCCACAAGCAAACGGTTCTAGTGACGCGGGGGGCTTACTGGGATCAACGCCTTGTTAAATAACGTTTCTACGCCTGGTGCCTTAGGCGGAGGATTCGGCTCTCAACTTGTCACTCAGGGTGGTAGACGGGTTCGGCCTGACTATGTGGCTTATGCTCGCGTAGCTAAGAAGGTTGATGTTCGTCGGCTCAAAGAAGTGATGTGGAAGGGCATGGGCGACCGTTTGATTACGTCCCTGTCATTCAACTCCGCATCTCCCTCGGCGGCTTTAACAACAACTCCTGCAGCACCTGTTCCTGACGAACCTACTCCAAGTACCGATACTGATTCAGCTTCTCCCGCGCAGCCCGTGGAAATGGAGCTGCCTAACGGGGACAACATTCGATTCACAGATGTCATGAATGGCTTGAAAACGGCCTACCCTGAACAAGCTATGCGGGATATCAGCACGTCATACTGTTTTATTTGCCTTCTTCACTTGGCGAACGAAAAGGGGCTTGTCCTTGAGAATAAGATTGGAACTGAGGGTGAATGGGACAGGGGACTTGAAGAGATTTTTGTTAGTAAGGACGGAGGCGCGGTGATTGAAGGCGAGGCATGAGACGTCTTTGTTTTTACACGGCAATCTTGATGAAATTTCCTTCTACGCTACTTGTTTTTAATGAGATTAGAAAGGATTCTGGGCAAAGATATGAGTAATGGAGTATTGGGCGGCACTGTGGGAGCCGTGAATTTTGTCTGCTACCAATTGATCGTAACTTACTGGTGCCGAGTTAGGTTAGCCTAAGAATTTGATTAATAGGAATAAGTTTCCAAAAGCACGTAGTACAGTCTCAATTTTCCAAGACGGAGCCTCGGGTTAGGGGCAGCTATACAGCATCCGAATTGAAGGGGATGGAATGCGCGAGTAGCGTTGAGGTCGACGCAGATATATACGACAATGGGTCACATACAATACACATATGCAACATTCTAGTAAGATTCACAATCTCGTTACCATATAAGCCAGACATTATTTATAAACATAATACAACCAGTAACATGAGATTCGAGTATCCAGATTATTAGCAGATACAGCAAAACTACAGCACATTGGTATATAACGGAACGATGCCCATTCAACAAAAACCCACTCCGGGGAGAGACGAGGCTCGTCAATGCCCACGTATACCCACTCCAATAACTGATTTGTCCATCCCAGGTCTCCAGATAATTGAACAGCCGCGGGCCGCCTCTTGAGGTCGTGCACTAAGCTATTTCCAAGCCATGATATCTGTTTCCATGGGTTTATGGTCAACGTGCCACTTTTAAGCTAATGGTGCCCCTTTTTCTACGACCTTGGGATTGGTGGCGCTTGCTGCCCAGGAGTAGTAGTGACAGGCCCATTGATAATTTGAACCAAGCCAGGGGAATGTGGGACTTCGATATCGGTAGGAGAATTTTCACGAGTAGGAGCTTGAACTCGAATTGGCGGGGCCTGGAGCTGGAATGATGTATTCGATGTCGGAGTGAATGGGTTGGCATATTGCGCTGGGAAGTTTTCGCCTTTTTCCGCGGCCGAGTATGGCTCAGCTCTCGCGCCTGGGGACTTGAAACCAGGGCTCAAGGGATATCCTGGTGTATTCGGTGCTGATTGAGAGCGTAGGGTAGCAAGGTAAAGGTCGGATCGGGCCTTGTTTCGGGCAAACATTGTGCTTCGTAGTTTGCGTTTGGTCCAGAAGCGGTAGATGACGACAGAGTAAATGGCAACTGTTATCGTGTCGACAACAATCTCGATGACAACACAGACCAGTACCCAATCCTGAAGTGTGTTAGCTTGTGATCGGTCATATCTACAGACGAGAGGAGGAACGTACCTGCATCCTGCACACCAGCGCATAATCCACTATATCAGAGTATAACTCGCTTCGTACGTTATCGTTACATGCCCAGCCCCACATATCCTTCCCGTTCCCGTTTGCCTTACTGTTGTGTAGAATTGCAATGGCTACAACCCACATGACAATCGTAAAAGTAAAGAAGCATACACCAAAAACGGTATAGTAAACACCAACTTTTTCAGCGTAGCGATGGCCACCACGACAGTTAGCGATGAGTACCCCAACGCATAGGAAAAGGGATATGCTGGAGAGAACGAGGATGACGATTTGGGGCCATGGCTTTGTACCAGGAGCCCAGGCTGTGAAATTACCTCTTGAGGCAAGGTTGCGGGTACTGTTGAAAATGACGAAGCTCTGAGCCAGCAAGGCAAGAATGATAAGACTGCAAGAGAAGTTGACGCCCCGAAGGAGAACCTTGGCAATGCGGACTCGAGTTTTTACTTTCTGTTGGGATATGAGTACCAAGGCCTTGGATAATCTCTGGTCTTTGATCAACTTACGAAATCTTTAGCGTTTTCCTCATCGGCTTCTTTTTCATGATACTCTAAAATTTGCTCCTCCTTGAAAGTAGGGCTAAGAGGATTGGCCCGATAGCCGGGAGTTCCCGGCATTTTCAGCGCACTCTTCAAGGGAGAATTTGGTGGATTTGGTACGCCGCCGGAAGATTGGCTATTGGCGACATAGCCAAAGCCCAGATCGGAGACCTTGGGCACTGAGCTAACTTCCGCCATAGCGGGTGGATCGGCAAATGGCGACTGTGATGACGGACCTGCTGTGACTGATGTAGCTTCGGTGAATCTCGAAACTCTTGGATTTTGCGGTGTTGTAGCTTCTTGAGATGAAGTTGTGCCTTGCATATTGACGGTTCTCGGGGCAAGTATGGTAGAGTTTCGCCCTGGCTGTACGATATCGATTGGTGATACTGGCTCGAAGGAATGATCGGCTGTGTCGCCGCTGTGGTGTGAATTTGGCATAGCAGAGTAAATATGTCTGGGGCTGTATGCTCCGGGTTGCCTAACCGGTATTCTTCAGAGGCCGGCCTCTAAAGCTTGCAAGCAGTCTGGCGCTGCGCATTCATGTCAGAGCGATGCCCATAGAAACGCATAGTAGAACGGCTCAAGGATATCATGGACGGGTTACACACCAGTAGGGGCCAGTCAAAAACCACGACAGCTAAGTTCTGTGCACAGCTTCAATCGAAGGGGGTTCTCCGGACGGGATGAGCTGTGTAAGCGCCGGATATAGTCCAGTGGATAGAGACAATGGAATGCCCGTTTGACAGGTGACTGCGAGGCCGGCTCACACAGAACAGAAAGAAGCAAGATGCAGAAGAACGTCTGAATCAAGATATGAAAGGAAGTAAAGGCGCGCTGCACGAGGAAGAGAAGGAGAGGGGGGCAGAGAGATGGAAGGACGATTCTTGTGAGGACTAGAAGAACCAAGGACGCCGGCGGCAACGGAGTGACAAGTGGAGGGACGGCTTCGCGAGTGAGCGACGGATCATCGCCTCTCAAAAATGAGAAAATTTATGATTGGAAGACGGGAAGATTGGCACCGGCTGTTTTTGTCCTTCCTTTCAAGGGCATTGCCTGCCAGCGGCCGAAGTTGTGCCGGGAAGCAACAGCGCGGAGGACTCCCAACGGAGGAGTGCATCCATGCCAGGACGGTTTGGCCCAGAGCGAGGGCAGTGGGGGGGGGGAAACGGGTAACCCATCCTTGATCAAATGGTCCGCCTGCAGTGCAGGGTGCATCTTTTAGTCCGGGCGGCCAGAGGAAAACAAGGTGGCTGGCGAATCACAGCGCCAACAGGCCATCCTGATCAAACAGCCAGCGGTCGTGATTGGAAGCACTCAGTCCAGCGGGTGAAGGCTGAAAGAACCTTGCGGTGCAACGGGTCAGGGATGTCTGAGCAATTCCATGCACGCTGCAAGTGACTGGTCGGGGCTCCTGCATGGCGATCACACGCTAAAACGCGGTATCTCCCAATCAGCGCGCTGAACGGCCTGTTCGTCGAGGGCACAGGCTGCTAAAATTGCTCGGATGTCGATATCGGCTGCTGATTGGAAGCACGCAGATGCAGACTAGCGAAGTTTCAATCTCTGGTTCCCGTCGTCTGGCACTAGAAATGCAAAGATGCGAACGCAGCAAGCAGCCAAAATCAGCGCATTCATCAAATAATAACGACTCGAGAGACAGGCTCGGGGATATCGCGGGGCACGGAAGTAGCACAAAGGTGTTTCCCCTTTTTGGCCCCCAAGAGAAGAAAAACAGGTGATGAGTTATTATTGGCGATCGACGCAGGTCAATCCCTGGAGGTTGTGAACTTTGGTTGCGTTGTGCTTCCGATCCAACTCTGGACTCGCTTCTTGGGTGCCGGGAATACGAGCTCGTCCTGCCCGCTCCGAAGGGCGTGAATCCTCGTCCCTCGACTTTGGTTTTATTTATTTTTTCTATTTTGTGAAGGGTGTCTTTGGCCCCAATGTTCCATTCCTTGCCATATCTGCTCACAGAAATCACTTTGTTCCTGATATGCAGTATTAAGTCGGCACATCAGGAGATAATCCTGGTTGTGGTTTGCATGCTGTCTGCTCGAGGCTCTTTTGCTTTGGGGCTGATGTTGGGTCGCGGGCCGCTCCGGGCCGGTTCACTCTATCTGACCAACACATAGAGATTTCTTCGAAATCTGCGTGTGAATACTTAGAAAATAAAATACCTCCTCTATTACTTGTGACGCTGATATAGGAAAAGGAAATCCCATCTGCTTATACTGAGGACGAGTGCACCGAAGTATGTATGTATGTATGGTACATACATCTATCAAAGCTCCTCGCTATGGATCAAGCCCTTAGTCCTGTCATGAGATAACAACCATCTAGTTCAATAGATCCAAGTGTAATGTCGCCTTATATATCCTTCTTTTTCGAATCTACTCCGTACCTGTTTTTGGATCGGTGTCGGTCAATAATGGTAGTTACCAGCCTTCTCAATAAACTGTATCTAAGAAGTCTCAGCTATCCTTACATATGCCGAATTTCGGTCGCCAGATCAAAGGACTTAAGCGCTTAGCTATTCACCAGTTGACTTCTTATACAACAGTGCCAGTATACTCATTAGAACAACCTATAGCCTTACGCTGTATGACCAATAGTAAAACGAAGTCGTCTGTTTCTTTATAGAAAGCTATTATCTGCAGATAGCAGGAGAAGAACTCTTAGAATGCCATAGTAGCTGGCAACAAGAGCAGCAAAAGCGTTCCAGCAGCTTAGGTATTGAGTAAAATAACTCCTACACCCTAATAACTCTCAAAAGGAGTGCTAGAGATACTGGAAACTGACACAAACATGGACATTCCTCATCTTCTCTTTTCTGCAGTTTCTATCTGTCCAAGCCATTTTGCCAGCCTGCCAAAAGATTTGGCGGCCTCTCATCGAAAATGGCTCATAGGAACAGTAGGTAGGACCTGGTGTCCGTGGCCAGCTTTTGCAGGTGATCTAAGCCAACAAGCCAGTAGCAGGTACTGATGGGTGCAAAAGAAAGGCCGAATTTAACAGAGTAACGCCTCGTTTTAGCACAAGTCGATATGGCATTGAGTCACCCGATCCTGAGCTCTCGACGAGTCAATCGTTCGACCGCCAGCCAATGATAGAGCCGAATAGCATATCAGCAGCGGCGTTCTGAAGATGAGATTTCCTAGCACCAAGGCCCAACTTATCATCATCATCATCCAAAAGCATCGAAACCTTAGCATTTTTTCTCCACAGAATAGGATATTGTCCCACTGAAGTCATGGAAACTCTTGCAATAGGAAGAGTACTTGCAATAATTCGGGCGTTATAGACATTTTGTCAGATCGAACACACTCAACTCTGGATCTGACCTTCGAGAGGCATTGGCACCATTGATGCAGATACGGTTCCATCCTACTGCATCATTCCCGGATTTGAGGTCTCCATTGAGTCTAGTCCTCAGATATCTCTTCGGCCCAGACAGCCGACGAACCATAGAATTTTTGGGCATATCGATCCCATTGAAAATTATTTTTTCATATCATCGGTATCCGATACTCTGTAAACATGACATGGCAGTTGCTTGCAGGAAAATGCCTCTTGATGGAAGCTATACATGCAGCACCATCCGTTGAAAAGCTCTTCCATGTGGCCATAATTGCGCAAATTCGTGGTTGAACTGCAAAGGATATAGTGGTGAGACTACCCACCGCCAATGGAAAAGAACGCATAGCGATGAAAAAGATTTATAGCCATACCGCCGAATCTGGAGGCGCTCTGCCGGAAGAATTTGAGGAGCAGATTGCGACAATTGCCATTTCCTAGAGTCCATGTTCAAGTGCTTCGAGTGTAGCCGTGAGCGATGACCAAAATGAATGGATGGATAGCATCGCTTGTTCTTAGTCCGATGATACCAAATATGATTGATGTATGAAGATGAAAAGTGAACAAATTCCTTCGAAAGTAGAATTTGTCTTGGCTTGAAGTCCTATTGAATATGAAATCAATGGACTTTGACCTGGGAGTTAAGATACCTAGTTAACTAACTAACTAGCCGAAGCCTAACTACATAACTAGTTAACTGGGAGCTTATTTCTGACTGCGCCGGGAACCTGGAGCTTCATGCCAACATCCTCAAGATCCACGAAACGCTCGAAACTTCCTTTTGACCTCACCTCGACAATACCAGGAATGCCATTGACCCTTCATCGAGCGGTCGCCAGTTCAGCTCGGCTCTTCCAGCGTCCTACTGTTTCTTTTCATCCAGCCATTAGCCGTTCGATTTTCGGGGCGCCACAGCGGGCACAGCCATCGTCCTATATCCGGCCATATTCCACCCCTTCCCCTCATTCTCGACCCAACGCAAATCACCAGAAAAAGTCGGAATTCAAGATCTTACCCATCGTTTTCCTAATACTTCTTGGCTCCGGCTCATACGCTCTGCTTGTGAAAGCCCGTACACCGAAAGATGTCGAGCCAAAATGAGACTACGTCAATTCCACCGGAGCTGACCCCTCCCACCACCTCGAACAACACTACTCCTAGATTCTCCGAAAAAGATGTGACTGTGATCTTTGTGCTAGGTGGACCGGGAAGTGGGAAAGGAACGCAGTCCTCCAACCTCGTCCGTGACTATGGATTTTCGCACTTGTCCGCAGGTGACCTACTTCGCGCAGAACAAAACCGGGAAGGAAGCAAATATGGTGATTTAATCCGCCACTATATCCGCGAAGGACTCATCGTTCCGATGGAAATTACAGTTGCATTGCTCTCCAACGCAATGCAAGATATTCTCGAGAACAAAAAAGCTCAGAATGAACCCGTGCCTGGAGTCCCATCGCGATTCTTGATCGATGGCTTTCCGCGCAAAATGGACCAATCGGATTTCTTTGAGGCTACAGTGGTTCCGTCAACGGCCACTCTGTTCCTCTCATGCCCGGAGGAGATCATGCTTGGTCGCCTTCTGAAGCGTGGAGAAACCAGTGGTCGTTCAGATGACAATATCGAGTCGATCCGAAAGCGTTTCCGAGTCTTTGTGGAGCAGAGTATGCCGGTTGTACAGCATTTTGAGAAGGAGGGTAAAGTAATGAGCGTATCTTCTGTCGGCACGGTTGATGAAGTGTATGAGAATGTGAAGAAAGAGATCGAGAAGCGTGGAATTCATTCTTTGGGGAAAAACTAAGTGAACAAAGACGTCATACACCTTTTTTGTCTTTTGGTTTCTTTTGGAGCATATAAATCTTAGATTTTGAGGTTTTTTCTACTGTTATATATTGCCATTCTTGTCTTTTGAAAATGGCAATTAGCGGTTGGCTTCCGGCACTCGAATGATTGCCATACCTACAAGTGATTGCGATCGTTGGACAGAAAAGTGGTGTTTTGGGTTTGAGAGAAGTCTGGCCACAAGATATATCGTAGGACACCAATATGGAGCAGATATTTCTAGACTGCGCATTTTGGAATAGCGAGGCGGAACGGCTAGTGTCTGACATCAACCCAAAGCGATGGCCGGAAAAATCATTTATCAAACTGCCGCGGCACAGAGCGATAGAGTGTGACGTCGTGTGGTCACTGAATAGTCTAGAAATTGCAAGATCGTATACAGCATAACTTTGGGGTAGCCTAAAACCAAGGGAGAACAGATAGATCGCTTTGATGTGCGGGTACCTAACTATGTATCATAACAACATGAGAGGTCTTTTGTTTTTAAAACACCACGCTAAGGTGAAGATCCCGATGTCGAATGGATAAGATGGATATTCGGCCTTCCCCCCACAGCTTTCTTCCACTTCCGCAAGTCGTGACCCCTAGAGAGCCAGTAGTTGTATCCGACAAAGCCCTCATGAAAATAACCATATCCATCGCACATCAAATTTCACATAGAAGCCGTCATTTCGGTCACGAAGAGAGATCAGGCGAAATAACGGTTTGCAAACGGCGGGGAGGAATGGGGGCCGTTGGCGCGAGAGAGAGGATTAAGCATTTATCGGTACTGCGAAAAATTGTCAGTATATGAGAGTCACCGCAACTCCCTTGAGAAGAACTTGGGAATTCTAGAGCGTTTCGAGCTTGTATACCTTAATGAAACCGATATCTGTGGACTTCTCTCGGAAGCACTGTATAAATGGCATATTAGTAACGACCTTCTTTCCATACTCAAAGTCGTAGCAAGTTGTAGGGTTTCCCTTACCTGACGGCACACAATCAACCCATACTTTCTGATCAAACCAGCCTTGTGGCCACAGACACGGCTATATCAAAGAGCATTCTATTAGCATTTCGCGTCCCATAGTAATCGTTGGTATCCTCAATCGTCTCGCTTCCAACTCTTTTTGCAGCTCCAAACACTGGAAATATGTGCTTTGCAGCGCATTGAACCCGAGTCAAACATTGTATTTGGGTAAGAATAATCCATACCATTGGCGGCTACCCTTGCCATAGGTTCTGGGCCGGCTATAGAACACAGTCTCGTGAGTCATCTTCGATGGTTTCGATCGACGTTTTTCTCGCTCGAGGGGGTGAGAAAGGGTCGTAGGGAACGGGTTGTCGTGGCTGAGAGGTTCGTTTGGCGTGTCGCTGAAAGAGACTGACTGTCGGATGCTCAAGCTTCACGATGTCTGGATCTTGTGTGGTATTGAAATATTATGTAAGCCCATGCGAAGTTAGCGAAAACTTTACTGTGGGGTAGAGTTAGAGTTTGGAACTTTACCTAATCAAGCTAAAGTAGGGCCTAGCCCTCGATCAGATAAGATAGTCGCCAGCCTGAATCGAACGGATGGCAGACATCGAGTACGGAGTAGAGCGGGCGATATATGGGTTACAAAGGATAATACGAGCGTATTTCGCAGACAGGGGTCAGGACCATTGGGCAGTTTGGGCAGGCCAACTTGGCAGTGCCGAGAAACTTGTTCATAATTTTATCTATCTCATCACATCCAGAAGAGCTAGAAAGCAAGGGTAAAATTCTCATAGAAAACATGACCAGCCAAGCAAATAAGAAAACATCAGTCGTCCTCGAACGCCAAAGATATCACCTGCAGTTTTAATCAGCACCAACCAAATCCACCTCTCTGGGTGCTTGGTGGCCACCGCCGCCGCGTCTTCTGTCACCATGGCCTCCCCTGTGGCCGTTCTCACCTCTGGTAGGTTCATTCGCCGTATTGGCAGCAGCAATTCCTTCCCGAACGAACCTTTCTTTCTCAGAACGAATAACACCAAGGACGTTCTCCAAGCTCCTTCGCCAGACCATCAATCGGCCCTGGACTTCAGACCATTGTCTCTCACCAAAGACACGATATGTTGCACGGTGAACAAGGAACTCGCCCTTCATTTGGCTCAATTTACCTTCGACAAGGCCGGCGCGAATGGTATCAATGACCCACTTCTCGACGTCTTCCCGTGGGATCCGAAGAGCAGAGGCAATAGAGTCGTAAGGTAATGAGCGTGAAGACGCCGACGCAGCCAGGCTAGCAAGGGTCAAAACGCGCATCTTGGTTTTTAAGACTTCAGCTGATTCGGCGAGATTGTGAATAGACGAAAGAGGAGTGGCCGCGATGAGCTCCTCATAGGATTCAAGCGTATCAGAAGTGAACACCTCGAGAAGCTCGAATAAGGATGGCTCTGTAGATCGTAGGTTTTGGATGGCATCGCTCTGGGTCAAGGGAGTAAAGTCGAAAACGAACGGATAAGTCAGTGCTAAGATCAAGGCTCGCACAGCCAATTCACGAGATTCCTCAGACGCCGCCTCCGATGGTGGTATAGAGTGCAAGGCTGATACAGTATGGCTGTATGACATCTCATGATCCCCAGATTTCTCTGCTGCCTCTGCAATGGCGAGATGCAACTTCTCCACATCTTCTTCGGCGAGATCCCAGTCAGAAATCCAGCCAGGGAGCTGAGTTTTCAGTTGCGCTTTCAAAGCCTCGAAAGCCTGGGGTGATGCGACGGAACGGAAAATGGCTAAAATGGCGAGGAAAACATGATATCGACCACCGTCCGATGGTGCCAGGGTGTTGAAAATAGTGCTGAGAATCGAGAGAGCGATTGAAGGACCGTGTTGGGGTGCCGAGGGGAAAGGTTTAGCCAGAAAAGTGCAGAGTCGTGGCAGGAACATGCCCGGGTTGGAGGATTGGCGAGTGAGGTAAATGGCTAGGTTATATGCGGCAGTGATCTCTAAACATCGTAGAAAACCCATCCATGTTAGCAGGAAGGTATGGCAAGCCATGAGCCGAATTAGGCCAGAAAATATGGGATAGATCCGCACCTTTCTCAGGAGCCGAGTTGAGCGCCGCGCAGGCGACAACCAACTTTTTCAGCAACTCCTCTCTCTCCTTCAGCACCCGTTGCTGTGTGGCTGGATTTTGTTCTTCATCTGACTGTTCTTGCTCGCGTAATTTCTCGAGCGCGGGGGCAATTTCTGCATGGACAGAACCCTCGCTCTGAGTTTTGCGGATCGTATCGACGTAATGGGCCAATTCCTCCGCGAGCTCGGAAAAAGAACCCTCGATGAGGAGGGTATTCGTTGAAGTCGCCATAGTCCTTTCGTCGCACTTGAGTGAAAAAGAGAAGCGAGAAAGTCGGCGTGGACGAGGGATATTTGAGTGAGGTGGTGATTGGCCTGGAGTGAACTTCAAGGCTCGAATTTCTTGTGTGGATGAAAGTCTTGGCATATCTGAACTTTAAGTTTCGAGGGTCAGAAGCTTGGGCAACCGCGCTACAAGGATGGTACTCGATGCCCGACATTTGAATTGGAATACAACCAACCGAATGCACTATAAGGATTGCTATTTCCCGCAGCAAGTTCGCAGTGTGCGGTTCTTTATTCATCTTTGCTCAAAATGGGGTGCTAGGGCTATCGCAGCTATGAATACACGTCTCCAATGTACGAGGAGCTGATGCTTGCTTTGGAAAATATACCTTAGTGTTAGTTTTGCACAACTAGATCTTTAGACTAGGCGTTCATTCGGGAGAGCAATTCAAGGGACACTATTGCCAGGCGTTGATATCGGATCCTTTTATACGTTATAGCTCTACTTATTTTCAACAGCCGAGGTCATCAACAAGGATATCCATTGAGTTTTAGGAGGAAAGAGCTTGGAGAAAAGCCCGGAAATCATATCGTTGCTTCCATTAGGGAGAAAAAAAACATTAATCGGACGTGAAACGCTACATCATTAACCGGCGCAAACGCCTAAAAAAACAATGGTGCAGAGGGGATCGTGAAAAGAGTGCCGATTAGTACAGAGCAATACATGGGGGATGTCTTGAGAAATTCTTTTAGCTGAGAGCGCATAGACAGGCTTGTAATAAGTTGCGGCGCATGAGTCGTGCCACTGGTGAGTAATTCAGTCGAGGCAAGAATTACTAAAGAAGCAGGCCAAAGGCACCAGCGAACGCTGCAGCAAAGAGTCCGACGGAGTAGTCTTGAGCGAGACGAATAGCAGCAGCACGGGAAGGAGTTGCGCTAGTAGCAGTGGCGGAGGTACTGCTGGTCTGAGATGGCGTAGAAGTAGCACTTGAGCTGGCGGAGGTGGTGGTGGATGGGCTGGTCGCGTTTAGCTTGCCACACGATTTGCGGCCATCCTGGCATTGACGTTGACCATCAAGATCATTGGGATGGTTGGAAATGCATTGACCAAAGTTTGCTTCGCAAATAAAGTACGGAAGAGTGCCCATGTAGCTTTCGACATCGGGAACGGTTCCATTGCCGCAGATGCATTCGAAACTCAGCCTGGTCTGTTTCCCGACAAGAGTCGTCGTCAGTCTTTTGTCAGTGGTTCTATGCGAAAGAATCACTTACCGAGTCGCATTTGTTGGATTTCGCGAATCCACCGCAGATCATTGGGCAGGCGTTGAGCTGGCCTTGGCACCAAGAAGCTGCCGATCGGTAATTAGCAATGAGATCAAAACGATGAAAAAGCGCGTCCATGCTATGGAGGACAGTTGTGGTATTATACGTACTTTTCTCACCTGGGGTGACTTTAGCTGGATCAAAGCCACCGGGAGGGCTGTAGCTCATCTGCGCGGAAGCCGCGGCGACGAGAGAAGTCGCAACGATCAAGGATGAGGACAGCATTGTTTCGCGTCGCGGTCTCAGTGACAAGTGTCAATGGCTAACGAGAGCTAAGTTAGAAAAGAATCTGGTCAAAAATGGAAGAATTCGAGGTGTTTGTGAGGATACGTAAGCTTGCAAAAGCGCAGGTAGCTATAATGACATGTGCTTCGGTACGCGCAAGAGCGTGTAGCTGGGTGGTAAGACTGACAGCAGCTGTATGTAAAGTACTTACTTATTATAGTGAAAGGCCGGAGTTCACCAGTAGTGAAATAAAGGAAGTGAATCGATTGACCGCAAGCGAAGTGCTGGAGACTGTTGAAAGAGGTGATGGGAAGGAAAACAGAAAGAGGGGAAGAGGAAAAAGGAAGAGGATTAGTGGAAGGTTCCAGGAACAGAAGGCAGGAAGAAATTTGACAAGCTCCCCTTCTTATTTTTTTTCCCCAGGGCAACCACAACCCACACCCAAGGTGACAACCACGACACCTGCGACCGGCCCTTGTAAGTTGCCGCGCCCCTTCCTTTAATTGCCAGCAGGAAAAAGTCACACAGGATTGGCAGCCGCCAAACTGGGGAAGGCGCGAGGGGACGAGCCATGCACTAGGCCCGTTCAGGCTTAGCGGCAGGAGATCTTCAGTGTCTCCCGATTAGCCGATGGTCGCTGATGTCATTGCCGACGGCCTGACGAACACGCAGGCTGCTGACTAATCGGCCCCATCTTCTCCGACCTCCGATCACCGTCGGACATGCGCTGCGAGCATCTCAGCGCAGGAAAGACGTGGTGGTTGAGATATCTACAGTACATACAATCTATCATCTATGTAAGTGCTGGCATTCCTCGCGAGACGGAATACAGGTACCCAGCCACCTGCCCAAACAGCGGTTTCACCACCATGGGATCAAACATTGCGTGCTGAAGGCACCGAAATTACCCCGACCGGCCACCGGAGATCACTAGCAAGGGATTAACTTTTCGGAGGAGCAGCAGGACCCAACCTTCAGTGGTCATTGACTTTTATATATGTCGCAAATACACGTCCGCCTTTAGCTCAAGCTAAACTGATACTCATAAACAATTGGAATTCACATGGTTATTTTGATTTCAGAAATGGATGGTCTATCAGATCCCGTGCTATTTGTCTCTTCTCTGGAAGCCACGCAAGCATCATTCTTATGAATGACAGGAAGTTTTCTCTCTCCTTCATTTCTAAGAATGGGACCGTATCTGCGAGATCTCGATCTGGGATCAAGTCATTGTGCAAAAATTCGCCTACCACGGCAAATTAGCAGCAGCCATAAGCTTTGAGATGTACAGAATTGAAGTACCATTTTGATCAAAAAAGGGACCATTGAAATACTCCTGTGTGTTCTCACAAACTTTACCATCCCCTCTTTTTGCAGGCTCGGGCCATTGGTATTCCCGCATCGAGTTGTATTTTTCAAGCAGCTCTGGCGGAGGGGGCCGAACAAGGCTATCATTTCGGCGATGTGTCCTTTAGCGTCATAATGACCTTGTGAATTATGAGCCTGCTGGAACAGCTCTTTGCCCTGCATGACGTCCCAGAGCTGGTATCGTGTTAGTGGTTCGGAAAACCCTAAGAAAGAAAGAGAACGTACAAGAACACCCAGATTCCAAATATCCGCGCTCATTCTCCAGCCTGTGCCAAGGATAACCTCCGGCGCGCGATAGTGATCTGGTTGGATAGGGTAGATTCCCCAGTCGTTGGGGTTATCGAGTTTTGTGGATACTCCGAAATCGACGATTTTGGGTATATTTCTCACTTTTCTCAGTGGTCCAAAATCGTTGTGGCAGCGGTACACTGATCGGCCCGTAGAGTCAATTTTGTACTCCATTGGTTGGTCTAACTGGGAGTTCATGAAGTCACCAAGCACATCCGGATCTTCAAATGTGACCATAATGTTCTCAAGCTTCAAATCTACAAGCCAGATTAGGTGTCTAATATCACCTACAGGAAGTAGTTGGACTAAGAAATGCTCACCGGTGTGGACAACCCTGCATTCTGAGTGAAGATAGTCTAGACCAGTAAGAAGAAATCGAATATATGTCTTGATGATTGGCAGAGGAATTCTCCCCTCCTTAAATCGTCTCCGAAAAAGCCAAAGGGGCTCCCTCATGGGCTCGTATGCTAAGCAAAGATGTCTTCCTTCCGGGCCGCTTACCTCGAAACGCTCGGAGGACGTTCGAAAAAGGGGGTAGCCGCGATGCGATGGATCCGTCCCAGCAATGTGATCTTCAACTTCATGTTCGCTGGCGGACACATCTTTGCTTGTATTGGTTATTTTTAGTGCTATCACGTCTTCCGGATCTGATTCGTCCCTAAATATTCCTTAGCAACGGATGCCAGCTAATACAGCGGAAGTGACGATACCCTCGCATATCACGAGCAAACCATACCGTAGAGGAGACTCCCCAACCGACCTTGACAAGGAGCTGATAGCGATTAGCGAGTACCTCTCCAGGTTTCGCTGGATAGAATTTCTTCGAATCGTAGCCGGGGCAGATCTCCTCATCAACTGGTTGGTCTTTAGATGGAAGAAATATCGGGGAAGGGAGAGCAAGAGGCTTCCTGCAAAGTGAGGAGAACGAGCGCGCCATTGCGTGCCTGATCGACTTCATCCTAAGTTACGTTTCAATGCTTTACTCATTGCAGGGCAAGCAGAACTGGCTATATCCGTGCCAGAAACCCGAAGAAAAAGAAAATCAAAGATCACAAGTGCGTAAGCTCCGCTCACTATGCTCAGTCATCAAGAGTTCTACCAAGTCATCATCATGCATAACTATATAGCCTTGCTCGCACCAGATCCCCAACCGCAAGTACGTATGTAACGGTACTCGAGAACAGAAACAAACTCTCTGTACGGAATGTTTATAGCAAGCCATAGTGAGCAAGTATGAAAGACAAGAGTATGAAGATTTAAGGTGGGCGAGTAGAGTGGGCGAGTAGAGTGGGCGAGTGTGTGAGTGTGATATTCTTAAGAATAGTACCTTGATGATTATGACTGTTGCCTATGGAGGATTTGGTCATACGAAAAATTGAAATTTCACTAATTTTTATCGCATGTTCACTGTGACTTGCCGTACGGAGTAATTAAGTGCATACAGGGACTTCCTTCCTTTACCCTTGCTGATTGGAAATCCAGATTTCAGCTATACCGGGCGTGAAACCCGGCAGTGGTGATTTTTGAAACACAGACTTTAAGTTGCATTTTCTACTCCGTAAACTGCTTTAGTTAACTAACTGAGTAGGCTAGGTAGTTGGAGACCTTCAATTGCTCCTACCTAGTCATGGATTTCAATGTCGCTCCGGATTCGATATCTCCGCCAATAACGTCTGATATGACACATCATTTTCTTTTTTATTCTTTTTTGAGTCTCAGCTTCCATTGCCTCATGGTCTGGAAGGGTCGTGATTCGCGAACGGCGTTTTCAGCTCGGTGATGCGAATGCAAATTCGATGCATTCCTTCAGGCCAATCACCGTACGAGTCCCAACCCCTCAGAACAACCCTGACGGCGGGCAAGATGCGCCCCAACCAGCCAGCAGAAATCCTCACGGTGTTCAGGGGACAACAGGGTTGTCTCCTTTGGGTCTCTTCGAGCGCTTACAGAGTGACGAATCGGGGCCTTCCGAGCCTGCCAAGGGTGCCCGCTGTTGCTGTGCCACTGCAGATGGCGAAGGTAGTCGTGCCCTTGTCTGATCAGTCGCTCCTCCACTCATCTGAGTCCAAGCAGTAACAGAGGTGGCGGACGTCCAAAGACGGCGCTTGCTAGGATATGACTTTTGTTTCGCACGGCGCAGCCAGCCCATGCAAACCTTGCCCAATCATTGATCGCAGTTATGCAACGGTGACTCCTGTGTCTGAAAAGTGGCCGTGTTCGCTGATAGTCATTGGCCTGGCTTTCGAAGGGACAACCGATTCCATTCTCAGTAACAATAGGCTCTGGCCACTTCTCCAACTGGCGGCTAAGGGAATCCACATGAAGGGTGGTATAAATACCAGCCTCCTTCTCCCAGCGGCCGCTCAAGTAAATGATAGTCGTTTACAAACACAAGTCGATCACTGATTTTTGCATACCCTCCTCGTCTATCCAAGCTCAAATATGTCTTTCAATAGGTTCATCCAGTCCTTCAAGACACCTCCAAAGGACTTGTTCCGTGTGAACACTGGCACAGCCTTGCGCCTGCGAAGTCAGTCGGGCCCCTTGAGACCGCAGCGCAGCTTTGACCTTCTGACAAACGCCGGAAAAGCCCAGCCCAAGGCCTTGGATCCGAACACATACGAAGGTGTCGATAAGCCCCCTTTCAGTAATAATGACAAGCGTTCTGTTAGAAGTCAGAGTCTAAGGCTTTAAGGATGTTTAAGGTTTATTTGTTGGCTCACTAATCGTTCGGCAGTTAGCAAATCTAGCCTTTGGATCATCACAGGCGTAGACGCTGTAGAAGGCATGGAATCCCGAGCAGGAACGGTTGAAGGTGCTTTGTTGAATCTGTCTTCTCGCCTTGTTATTAGGGCTTACTTCCGAAAAGAGCAAGCGTAACATACCAAGCTGTCCATACACCACAACAACCCATCTACCTTTCATATTTTTTCTTCTCTAGTACACTCTTGTTTATACTTCTAATCTTTAGCGATTGTCACCAGCCGCCTGAAGGCGCCTGCATTATGAATTTTACCAATCCTAATTGGTAATATTACCCACACAAACGAAATGGTCCCATGCAGAACCAGGATTGTAGTATGATGTGTCACTTGCTCATCCAGTCTTCGGAATCATCAAATCCCGCCTCATATATGTCAAGGTTCTTCAATCTCACAAACCTGGAGGTACTGAGTATATGCAAATTGATACCCTCTAAGGGAGCCAACAAGGCTATGCATCTTGGAAGTATTGGGTCGCATCGAAGCTTCATTGGGTGCTAAATACAGAGGGACACATGGTTAGGAGGTATTACTTTTCCACTTCCACATCGCGTTGATGGTAAGTTCTCACGCATATACGTGGTTGGACTGAGCGCCTTCGGCCTGACTTTTCCACTGTACGTTAGTAGGTCGAAGAGGCCCTGGGTATGCACGCAAGCGAACAATGGGACCATTGTTGATGCGAAAGAGCACCTTAGGGACTATGGTATAGGACTGAATAAATTTCGACATAGTACTCTCGCGCTAGTAGTTTGAGCTTGAAATTGAACCTGCAGTCTGGATCGTTGTATTTGAATCAGAACTGAACTAATCGTTGATGCGGAATCGGCTTCTGACCAATGAACTGCCATATAGCTCGATTATGTCATACACCGACATAGCGCCAAAAGTGAGTCATGTGACTAGGTACCACAGTCTATACTACTCCGTATAGGCACATGATAAACGCATGACTTGGAAGGTCCCTCACACCAGCAACATATTTAGTTAGGAGTGACCTGTTATCATGATACCCTCTCAAATCCTCATTTTGCTACGCTACAACTACCCGTGAGGCTCTGTTTCAGTGGATAGAAAGTTACCAAACAAGGTTATTATATTAAACAGAGCAGCACACCATTTTGGACAGGAAAGACAAGAGAGACCTTAGACACCTGGGACCTGAAAACTTGCAGTCTTGATAATGGAACTTCAGAGATGCATTCCATTCACACTCGACACAATTGATATAACGGCTGGGATACAAGATACATAGACATTCAGCTGGAAATGCTTGTCAGCCAAGCGCAGGAGAATCCAGGCCCTCCTCAGCGGACTGGACGTTTACATCACTTGCTGAACCTTTCTTCAGCTGCTCTTCTCTTTCTAACCATTCGTGTTCCAGTTCGTCGGTCACGCCCACTCCGTTGATCTTGACCATTATGGTCTGCTCAGCTGTCGCATCGATTAGCAAGACTGGCTCTCGCGTCTGAGCCCAATGATTGAAATTCACGAAGTCGTAGTATTTTCTTTTTGGGGTAATTCCAATCTCGTGTCGCAACATAGCCCATTTCAGGTCCATATGCCAGGCAGGACGAACTTCGCCAGAGCGACATATCAACCATGCGGTGATTTTGGTTTGGTCACAATGGACCATCTCTCGATCATAAAGGTATCGAATTCGGTCAATCGCATCGTGAAGATGAGCTGTTCTTGGGTTCGCCGGAATGTTTGCGAGGATTGCACGGTCTTTTGCGAGAATCAAGATCGCCGTACTTTGATCCAGGTAATCTACGCCGACTAACCCGACATTTGCGAAATGGAAGTACTTAACAGCGTAGCTAGCTGACACCGAGATCATTTGGCGATCGTCCCCGAGATGGAATTCATTACGGTCGTCAGCTTCCGAGGTTGTACGACTTGTCCAGTCGGAGGACCTAGTCCTTTTGTCAACGACTGCGGGCTCATGTTGAACGGTGCTGTCTGGCGGATCGAGTTCAGAAATCGACGAAGAGATAGTTTCCTCTAAGGCAACGTCCTGCTCTGATGGGGATTCCATTCGTCTGTGGTATGTAACAGCGACTTATCCTTGAACGTTGTAATAGACGAATAAGAACTGGAAGCGAATTTATAAACATCAAGTCGAGGAAATGCGGTCGAGTTGAGCAGTTCGAACAATCTCTCAGCGATGTTTACTAAAGAAGACCTCTCCGAGCTTCCTTCCCAGTATAAACATGGGATTCGAGGAAGTCAAGCTTGAGGAGAAGCTGCAAGTGAGATGCGCCTTCCATGGAATGGAGAGAATACCATCGCCGATCATTTATTCGGCTGGTGTATACCTTTTAGGAGATAAATCCCGAGGTGTGTTCGATTCTTGCGCCCCGAGCCAGTATGACACGGGACTGTGTAACTGCTTGGGTAGTGATGCTGCAGTGGTCTTGGCCTTTCTCTAGATTTGAGAATGAACCGCATATCCTTCATATAAATACCAGCTCTCTGCTTTGAGTCCATTTCTCCTAATTATACCGCTATGGGTAGCATGGTCTCAACATCCTAAATCCGATTTAATCACAAGGTTACCAAGAACTGTGAAATTGGCCCTGCTAGAGATCGGTTCAGCAAAAGTAGTCGCCAGTTTTTTTCTTTTTTCTTTTTTTTTTTTTTGCTCATTTTCATTTTAATCATCTCTTGACAAGCGCAGCTCCACTTACATATATTTAGATACCTGCTAGCATCTCAAAATACTGCTTCATGGAAATACTTGCAAATCAGAAATTTCTCCCGAACGCATGCCCCTTTTATCCAGTTACCTCGAATTCAAGGATCTTATCGATAACTCGGGCTGAGTCAGCCCCCGGAGATCCTACGGGCTTTACCGAGGTAGTTTAATGGATGTATGCCATCATGCTCAATGTCATAAAGCGAATCTCATCAATACCTAAAGCCCTGGACCTGAGATCTGTCTTCATTCGAAGATCTAGTTCACAAGTTCCGCGTTTGCGTTGCTTCTCTCCAAACGTGAACATCATTCCGGGGCTTTCGCTTTCACCCGCACTCTATCCGAAAATGGCACAGATTCCTAGTCACTCGAAAGATGGAGCATCTAGCTATACAATTCCTTCAGATACTTTAGATGTCTTTCAAAAAAGCCGTTGGACCGCCTCTCTTATCTCTGATTCAGAATACAAAGCCATTGAGACCTCTGCGCGTATCAAGAAGCCTCTTGGGGAAGATGCGTTCCTTGCCGAAACTATAGCCACCCCGACCACAATTCCTCATTGTCTAACCCTTCAAAGACGACATCCCTATCCTCCTCAATCCGAACCACCATCGTTTCCTTCCCCACCCGCGAAATGGCCCGAAATAACCACACCACCTGATATATACGTTCTTTTCAACTTCGGCAATCCCGGGATAAGTGGGCATCCAAATACCGCGCATGGAGGTGTGATCTCCACTCTGATTGATGAGATGATGTCTGTGGCTATTGCGGCCCATATACCTGGCTATGTCTTTAATGAAGCTACAGAGCGTGGGAGGATATATACTTTACAGCTGGATGTGCGGTTTAGAAATCCCGTGTACGTTCCCGCGCTGGCGGTATTGAAAGTGTGGTGCGTCGCGAAAGTTGGAAGAAAATTTTGGTTAAGAGCACAAGTGCTGCAGGAAGAAGGGCTAGGAGAGGAGAAGCCAGTGAGCAACCAATCATCTGGGTCTGAAAAGAAGAAAGTAATATGTACAGAGGCTATGGGCTTTTTCCTACAGACACCGGCCGAAAGGTTATAGACGATGTTCAGATAGATATCTATTCTACCCATAAAAAAACCTATCAGCGATTATATGCAGACTATGAGGAACAAGCGGAAAATTTCTTAAATGGCATATGCAGGGAACTGGATGTCGGCGGGATACTCTGCTTGTATATCATCTTACAAGATGCTACGCATTCATGAAGAGAAGAAGGTTGATAATGCACATAAGACCGAAAGCGTATCTGAGAAGAAATCCCACAAGTGAGCTCAATGAGTGGTAGATTCGAGGAGGAGGCGCCTTTACGTTCTCTCCATGAAAGCACTTCCTTTACTGAGACCGTCTTTCTGGAAGTGAAGTTATATTCTATTGACGAAACGAAGTTCGTTATATTCGCCTATCTATCTTCTAGTGTATATATGAATAGCTAATCGGCGAAAGACCTCATAGTTTGTTTGACTTCCCGTTCCCATTGCCATTGCTCCCTCGCTCACTGAAATTTCTTTCTGCGTCAACCACCAAGGCAACGTGGTTGCTCAGGGCCACAATTTCTCCCCTTTCATCCATAACAACAATATCCAAGTCCATTCTCCCATTGTCTAGCTTCTTCGTTTGAACCCTTGAATACAGCCACTCCACCCCTTCCTTTGGCAGTTTCTTCTTGAACTCCACATTCAGTAAAACGGTAGGATACCAAAACTTGCCCTTTGTAACCTTCTGTTTCTTCTCTGCGTCCCCGGCGGCCCACGGCTTCTGATCGAAAGTCTCCAGCATCATCGGAAACATGTCGATTAGAAATCCAACCGAGGGATCGGTCCACGGCGAAAGCTGGCCATACGGCTTGAACCGAACCCATTGCTCCACAAAGCCACGTCGTAACCGGCCTGTCGGCTTGGGGGTATATATCTCAATATGATTAGACGCCTTTCTCATCGACGAGAATGAAATTCGAAATTCAGACCATATTCCATCCTTTCGATCGCGGGCCAATTTCACCAGATCCACCTTATCAGAGCCACTCTCTCCGGGCTCGGGCTTCGGATTTAACTCAAAGCCACTGATCATAGTCGGGCCGTCCTCTGTCTCGAAATTACTGACAGTTATATATCCCGCAACCTCCTCGCGAACGCCACCGTTCCTGTCTAGCTGAGAGAGTGTTATATGCAGTGTCGAAGTGCGCGAGCCCAATTTTGTATCCCGAACAGTGAAAGTGGCCGGACCTGTTTCCGTGCGGCGGAGGAAGGTAAGGTGAATGCTGATTGGGTCTGGTGAACCGTTATGCATACTGGGATGTGTATGGCGCATGTGTGTCCGAGCTACATTGAAGAACGCGGCAGTGATGTACCCGCCATTGGGAACTAGAAGCGCATACTAATTAGCACGGCGCAATCATGGAGAGTCAACGGCATGGCAAAATCAGTGGTATTGTACCTGTCCCAATGCACCATTCATTCCGCAAGTTTGCGGCATACTCATGGGATGAAAGGGGTTTGATAGAGATAGCCTCCTCGAAGCTACCTGCTGGGGTAGCTACAGGGCCTTGTGACATCGCTTCCCGGAAACTGACAATTATACCCGCAATCTCTCGGCAATAGCTTCATGTAAATTGTAACTAGAAAGGCAGGTCTTTTCTGGAGGTGGCAGCTACTGAATAAAGCCGCTGGGCAGAATGCGACTGAATAGAACAATAATATCTCGGCGGTTTAAAAAGTCCAGCTGTACGGCCAAATGAGCCGTCCCCCGCCATGCTTAGGCGTGGGACTTCGGCCATTCTGGTTCGTCGCGAGTTCCACCTCCCGGATGATTGCCTCGGCCTCTGTTCACCAAACTTTCACACCCGTGACCATCACCGAACGTTAAGCTTTCAGCCTCGGCGCAAGTCTTGGCGGCATTGAGACTCTACACGAAGTACTCCGTACTCTGTAGCTAACTACTGTCCCTGGAACACGTCCAAAAAGGGGGCAACGGTGACCGTCAGAAGTTGGAATACTGTTGGGTGCTATGAAACAGGACTTTTGCATTTTGTGATGCATTAAATACAGATATCCAGCTCTAATTAATGATAACACATTACAATGATCCGGAAACGTAATGCTCTACACTCCCGAGATCTTGCGAAAAATCCAGTCCTACCAGCCTCAAAATCAAGCAGTTGTACGCAGCAGACCATAACCCTAGATTTTGTAGGGAATTTCCCGCTCAGCCAGGTCCTCGTTTGGTTCAAGATTGTGTGAAACAGCGGCGAGTTTTCCCAGGCAGGAAAGAACTCCTATTCAAGATATGATTAGCCTGGTGATTCTTGAATAAACCGAGCAACTGAACTTACCAGTGACTCCCTGGGTTAAAGTCGCCTTTGCTTCAGTGTTTTTGGAGCCAAGTGTAACAGATTCAATACGCTCGATGACCTTCTCTTGTTCAAGCTTATTAGCCCAGCGAAAGACTACCTCATCTTCACGGCCATCGCCGGCAACGAAGAGAAAATCTGGCTTTGCGCCTGGATCGTGATCCCTTTCAGCACGTTGCAAGATGTTCTGCAACACGAGGTCCGCTGCCGAGGCCTTATTGGGAGAAACAGGTTCGGCTACCACTGCGCCATCGGCGGCTATAGCTCGAATGCCATGTTGCTGAGAAGTATCGTTGATGTGATTAGCACAGTCAGAGGCATGGCGTTCTGCCGTTTGCAAGTCTTCAGCATTGCTGTAGTGGAAGACAAGAGAAGCATGACGTTCCTCGACCCAGCTACCTTCCGTGCGGACACGAAAATAGTCCATCATGTCAGCCAATCCCTCCTTCCACTCCTGCATTTTGTCTTCGTCGATCAGCCTAATCCATTCTTCTCTATGTGGTTCTCGAACGAAACAGCCATTTTCGGCAATAAGACCCAAGCCAGGGACTTGGCGAAACAACCTCTCCAGTTCTTCGGGCATTCTAGCGCTCATCACATAGACAGTATTCTTAGGGTCCTCCAAAAGATCATTTAAAGTGTCAATGGCTCGCTTCGGCGTAGTTAGCACTATGCTAGTGGGTGATCCCCACGAGGCTAACGTCCCTTCATAGTCAACAATGAACAAGCGGTGGGACGAGGCTTTATAGAACTTGATAAGATTATTGACAGACAACCGTGGAATGGAAACGTTGTCACGGCAGGTTTGCTCCTTGAAGGCTTTGTTCAATGCTTGTATGTAGGTTTCAATCCATTTTTCGGTGGTATGAGCATTTACTGCTTCATCCATCTTACTCCACCGTTTCTCTCGTTCCTCCGGAGACATTTCCAGGGCAGTATTGAGGGCATCGGCACATTGCTGGTAATTCCATGGGTTCACTAGTAAAGCGTTGTTTTCAAAGACGGAGGCACTTCCAGTGAATTCACTGAGAATCAACGGTCCATGTTTCTTGTCTGTATATTTGCCATCTTGGCAGTGGATATATTCATGGCTGGTTAAATTCATGCCTTCGCGCAAGCTTGTTACCATGAAAACATCGGCAAAGGAGATCAAGGCAAGGTATTGTGGGAAAAGAAGATCCTGTTTCAAGAAGACCAGGGGCTGGTGAGCAAGGCTAGAGTGAACAGAATTGACCCGAGTAGCGATATTCGAAACAATAGCATCTAGTTCTGAATGTTCAGCAATTGAGGATGCAACTTGAATGAGGACGACCTAGTATAAGTTCCGTTAGATAAGCATATTTATGATCATGAGTGTTAAGGCGAAGGGCTTACATCGTCTCTCCAATTTGGATATTTATTCAAGAAAAGTTCAAAAGCAAGCAGCTTTTGTCTAACACCCCGGATACTATCCAATTTATCTCTGGCCACTACCAGCCGTTTGCCTTGGTATTTCTCTTTGATTATCTGGACCCAATTTTCCACATCGGCTCCTTGCCGCCTCTGGTCCAAAGCCGGCGGATGGATTCCAATTGGAAATGTGCCAACATTGACAAAACGATCTTCGAGCTGGATGCCATCATTGGTAGCTTCAACAGTCAAAATCCGACTGCAAGTCTGGAGGAAATGGTAGCAATACTCTTGGGTTTGGAAGCCAATCAAATTGGAGCCCAAAATGCCGCAGAGCAGTTCCTTGCGGACAGCAAGGCATTTAAATACTTCAGAAGACGGGAAGGCTGTGTGGAGGAAGAAACCAATCTTGGCATCGGGCAGCTGCTTCCGAATGAGGGAAGGAACTAGGAGAAGGTGATAATCGTGGATCCAGATAATATCATTCCTTTTCCAGTTCTTGACAATGCGATCCGCAAAGGCTTGGTTCAAAGCCTTGTAATAAACCCAAGAATGATCTTCGTAGGCTTTGCTTTTAGGACTGTCGGGTATTTGGTAGTGAAAGACAGGCCATAAGATTGTCTTGCAGAATCGAAGGTAATGGCCGTCAAAGTCGGAGTCGTTCACAAAGACAGTCAGACATTCGTGGTCAACTTCCAGCTTTTCTGCGATGGTATCCTTGATATGCTCATTCAGGGCATCGGTTGGCATGCCCAGAGTTCCCACCCACAGCTTATCTCCGAGGGTATCTGTGTTGGAGGCAGAGCGAATCGCATTGAGCAGGCCGCCATTGCCTTGCTCTGCAGGCTCAATCGTCCACTCCGCATCCGAGAAAGACACTTCACTTCCGGTCTCAGCAGGAGCATCGTTGTGAGAGGCCGTTCCTAATTCTGGACCGATCTCAGGAACCGAGCTGAGCCTGCAAGTGTGATCCAGAATGGAGGCAGACGGAGACTTGGTTGCGCGCGGCCGGGGTTGGTTGAACACTCCTGTGGCACCCCAAAGCGGTGCATGAGGGTCACTTGGCGTCAGTGGATGAAGCTCTCCATCCGCAGTTTTCGGCAGAAGATCATATGGCGTTAATTTGGCCTTCTCGCTCGACACGGTAGAGTCGCGCGTTTGGTCTCTCAGAAGAGGCGGCCTAGGTGTTGTTGGCGAAGACGAGTCGCTAGGCTTTCTAGGGAATAACGTATTGTATGCCCTCTTCTGAATCCCACCACTTTCTCTGCGGCGATGGTTTCTCTGCGGTGATCCATCTGGCACAATGAAGTTTACTGTGTGCGGAAGAAATCTGGAGTGGGATGCAAGTCAGCAATCCATTACCTGATCGTAACCAAATGTGGGCCACTTACAAGGCAACCACAAACACAGTCATTGTTTGAACAGCTCAATTGGCAGATGGTCACTCCAAATGAGGGCCTGGCAGTCGTGGGCGAAGTCTTTGCACCTTTTAGCAAGAAGCATGACAAGCAGATGCCAGAATGGGGGAGCAGAAGGCACTGGGGAGGAATGGCAGAGAAAGAATCGCCGTCTCAGTGAATGAACCCAGACAGGAAATCTACCTTGCAGTCTACTAATAGTCCTGGAGCAGCAGGGAATTAGGGCCTAACTAGCGGACTACGTCATCTCACAATGGGAGTTCCCGGGAGTTTGAGGACGACTGGCGCCATCCGGTCCAGTCGGAGGGAAGAGATTGCGCATCTGGGGATGACATCGGGATGCCGGGAACATGTCAAGATTGGATGGTTTGATCCTGCCCACAAACAAGGCCTCAGGCCCTGCGTGGCAGGAAGAAAAACAAAAACCATGATATAATGCCTCAGACATGTTCAACAGATGTTAGGATGAGGTGGAACTGCAGCAATTGGTGACATCAGGCTTGTTGTTCTTGGCGCAATCTAGACCTCTGATGCAGCGAGAACGGGATACGGGCTGCCTGAGCTACAGATTTTGATCAGGGCAGGGATCTGAGTCGAAATCAGATACCATTGCGCGTCGACAAGGAATGCCTGATCAAGGAGGATCATATTCCGTCCACTGCCGCCCGGTCACGCAAGGAACCAGTGGTGTTACCTGGGGCGTTGTGGCCATGGATGGGATTCGCAAGGTTTGCGTCAGTTACTGATGCCTACCAGACCAGATTTCCACGACGCGAGGCTCGAGCCGATGACTAAGACGATTGTCGAGCTTGAATTGCGCTTCCATCGCCACCACAGCGTTCCAGGTCAAACACATGTGCAAGCGCGGCCGCGGAGAACGGGATGCAAGAGCTGGGAAGGATGATCCGTTAGAGGTGCAACATGCCCCTTCAGTTCACGGCCGCTCCATCATCCTGCATTAAGAGGACTGGCGCTCGCACTTTCAAAAGGAGTTCCGTTTTCGACCACCATCGTCGTACAAAGCCGTCCCAGAACGCTGGAAAAGCGCCTGGGGTTGACGCCGGCGACGGCCTCCAAAATCCCTTTTCGGGTGTTCGACTCCCAGATTTGGGCCCCTCGCATCATGTCTCCGAGACCACCGTTGTCAACAATGTGGTGCAGGCTATTCAGCATACCCAGAACACCATCTTCACGGACATGCCCGAATCAAGGACCGGTATGAGCAGCACGCGTATTGCGGAAGTTTTGAACTTTCGAAAGGCTTTACCACCTATTGTCTCGGTTGCACATGTCCATGTTCTCCTGAACTCACCTACGAAGGTGGAAAGAGAGATAGCAGAGCTGACTGAGTCAGGCCGTGTACGCCGGCTGTTCATTCCCGGCCGCGGCACTGCCTTAGCCGGCTTAGGTGACTGCCTAGTGCTTGTTGAGGACTGGGAGTCCCTGGTTTACAGCAGCGGATCTTTGGACGAGACATTGAAAGGTGAGTGTGTTTTAGCACGCTAGTATTCCAGACATGCTGATGAGCCATCGTCTTTCAGAGAAGTTCGTGAGTGCTCTCCGATCTAATACCAAGTCTTCCGCTGTGCCAGCTGGAAACTTCACCCCAGACGAGACTTCAGCACTAATCAGGGCTGGATTTCTTGTGAGCCCGTCTTCACTTACTGAAAAGACTTCATCATCTCGCGCACCTGCACTTAGCGTTGCTGCCACGGGTGAAGCAGTTCAACCAACGCCCAAAAAGGATTGTTCCTTTCGCGATTCGGCACTGACCTTTTCATTACCAAATCTTGGGCCTTATTTACGACTCCTGAGCGCTTCCCGCTCTCAACTACTCGCGGCTCTTGAGAAATCCAAATATCACGAAGCACCACTATATCTACTCAGAGATCGCTGGGACGGAGCTGTCGAGTCAAAAACGACTTATGGCATCGCGAAACGCGCTCGAGGAGAGTCCAGCGGTGTCTTACCAGGACGGACAAAGAAGTGGAAAGAACTATATGGTATGAACTTTCGATGGGCTTTAGAAGAAGCTCTCGGTGCAGGTTTGATTGAGCTGTTTGATACCGGCAGCGTGGGCCCTGGAGTTCGCCGTCTATAGGCTTCTATGGCAAGGCTTTCGAACCATCAATTTCGGATTGAAAATGAACAATTTGGAGGCTCATAGGAACGGATCGGCCATCGAAACACCAGCGTCCCTTTCTACTATATATAGAGGCTTAGATCGAGAGTTCTACGCTCGCAGAGTGACCAGGATTCCACGACATGTGAATATTCAAACAGGTACCTAGTCGGTTCGGAGTCAAGCGATTCTCCATGTACCGGGTAGAAGGGTCAGGCTCCTATGTGGGCATATTAGTGCCGCTTTCGTGCTTGAGATGGAACCGGAAATCCTCGCGCGGTCGAAAACGAAAATTTCGAGCATATTCCAGGCCTTGGGCCCCAGTAGCCTAATGGTTAAGGCGTCAGACTTCTAATCTGAAGATTCCGCGTTCGAGTCGCGGTTGGGGTGGCGTTTTTATTTTTGGTTCAATTCTTATTGTTAGAAAACTTATATCAAGTTTTTGTTAATGGTTGATGATTGGGCAGGAACTTAAGAGAATGTATGAAATTGTGGAGTGGAAAACTAACTGCATTCCTTGCTCAATCACTATCTTCCTATGATACAACCATCAACAATTTTTTCTTTACGAATTTAGTCATATTGTTACACAAGATCTAACTTCATGTGGAGTATAAATAGAATTCTCCCATTCTACTCCAACATGGATGTCACCGCTATACTCCGTAGAGATCCAACCTACTGCGGAGCTAGGTGATATAACTAGTAGCTACCTAGGTAGGTACCCATCAACCTTGGAAACTACTAGGTCTACTTAGCAATAGAGCTAGTTCTAACAGCACCACCAAATGAGTCTTTAGTAAGTAGCTTAAGTCTATGGAGTGGGATGAAATGTATCACCTTGAAGGCCGCGTACTAACTAACCAACTTGTGGCTTCCAGTGAAAAGTATCCGCAGCTCCTCACTATTTCCCTTGAATCCTTATTCCACTTTGAGTAATCACTTAACGAATATCTCTTAATTCTTAGAGTGGCTACAGGGCTTGGCTGAGCAATATCGAGATTGGACTTTAGAGAATGAACAGCAGGGATAGCTGAGGGCTGTGGAAACTCTTTGACAAGGTATTGTCACCCTGAGTTGCAACGGGATACAGATATATCCAAATATTTACCCAAAACCTTTAATGCTATATCCGTGCTCGAGCTATGACTGGTGCAAACACCTCCACTAGCCAAAATACTCCTCACGGGAAGCCATCTCGCGGCGTCTCCATATCCAATGATGTCTTTCGATTATTACACCCAAAGCCGATCCCTCTATCGGAAATTCCCTGGCATGCCAGCCACAGCCCCTCAAACAACACCCAAGAAGATTGCCCCGATCTTCTGTCTTTCATAAAGGATGTCCTTGATCAAAGCCATGAATGGATGGCAACGAGAATGCCTTGGAGTCATCCCGATATCAACGCAGCATCGGCACGGCCGTCTAAAGCCAAAGTTCAAGTCTGCAGCCACCAATTACACTATCATCCAGTCGAGAATACTTCTGGAAACAAAGAACCTTTAGCAGACCATTGGTTTGGACGTCGCAGCGTACATGAGAATACTGCGGAGAAAGGAACTGCAAGCTTCGACGAACTCAAAGCTCTGCTAAAAGAGGATCATGCTGAAAATGAGATGCTTTATAATTCAAGTGTGATTAGTGTGGATCGAGTGAGCGAGTATGACATGTCAAATATAGACATTGGTGGAGGCTGGACTGATGTCACGGCCTTTGGTAAGTTGCTTTTCCTCATAAATCCTGGAAAAATGGTCCATTAACAGCCTCCCCTACCTAGTCAACGTGCTCATACATAAATACCCAATGTGCAAACGACGATGCTACACAGTGCTGGAAGTCACCGCCACATTGCCTCAAGCCACTGTGCCTAGTTGGTCTCCAGCGGATCCTTCCGATCAAGGGTCCATCAGGAGGGATATCCCAACAAAAAATGACGTCCGCCCGGGTTTCATAGTCATTCAAATCCCGCTGCGGTACTCCGAGCTGCCTAACTCAGCACGACCTAAGGCCACTGGATGCATTTTTGCCGACTATGTCTCCATCGAAATGGTTCGGATCCTTGCTCAGCCTTCAGGGGTTGGGCGAACGCCTCAAATTGAGTGGACTATGGCCACCGCAGCCCATGCAGGAGGGTGGATCCCTGAGGCGGTGCAGCGCAGCTGGTCGATGGGAGGAGTCCCGAAGCAGATCGTTAAGGATGTGGGTTTCGTTGTGGGGTATCTTGCCTCGAAGCGGGCTCGCCGAGAGAGGGAGCAAATAGTCACAAATTGATAGTGGAACAATTAGAATGAATGGCCTTAAAGTATGAACCTATAAGGGAATTTTTTTGGGGAGAACCCCAAGGAAGAGTAAGGATTCTGAAACTACCAAAGTTCCTAGAACCAACTGAGGAGTCAGTAATCACAGACACAGAGGAGTTCGAGGATAATGAGGCCAATGAGGTTAGAGAGGTACCAGAGGACGCAGAGGATTAGAAGCTTGAGGCCTAGGGTTCCCTTAAAAGACGCCCGAAAGCTGATTGCCGATTTGGCTACTGGAGAGCGGTCGACATGGGTTCAATTCCCTGGCCAGCACCCTGGTGGGTACCTAGTGTCACCTCTCCAGCTCAAACGCTGATTGGCGGAGCCCCAATCGACGCAGAGAAACAAAAACAACGCTTTCTGGAACCTATAAGGGAATTTGATTCGGAATCACATTTGAGCGTTGCTTGTTAAGCCCTGTAGGGGCTTTTTAGGTACATTCATGAACAGCAAGTATAAGATGCCGCTTTGCCCCATGACCGCCAATTTTTTTAAACCACCGTATACGGAGGGGTGCCCAAAGAAAAGAAAGATTGACAAAAGAGAAAAACGGAATGAGCCCATGAGATGGAAGTAGGAAACGACTTATGAACTTGAGTTCTTGAAGTGGAGAGAATGGGTGGGAGACAAGCCAGGGCCGCATATGCGACCCAATAGTTTGGCAATGCAATTCAAGAAACATATAAGGCATGGAAGAAAAAAAATAGAAACCAACTCAGTATTGTGGATATCATATACGTGGAACAAAAAAGCTGCAAAATGAGCAGATAAGTCGACAATAGCCACCAGACATTAAGAAAAATGGGAGAAAAAGAATTGGAAATTCGTAGAAGACAACTTTAGATATCGAGCATCCGAGTTTATATAAGCAGGGAAAATATCATTAGAAGTAGCGGCCGTTACCGGCCTTTTAAGTCGCAAAGGACTTCAAGAAAGAAAAGAAGAGCGAATTTTTGGCATGGAATGAAGACGCGAGATAAGAGCTTTGAAGACTCCATAGGCGTTTAGTAGGATCGTGAAGAATGACCAGGTAGCGAGGTTTTCAAATCAATGTGCATCACAATGATTCGAGAGGAATGATACCCCGAATCTAGGCAATTAGGTATTCCTAGAGACTGCACGGTAGAGTCGCTTGGCTCTGTATGGTGCATCAGCCGGTTTTCCAGAAATACTTCCCAAGGAGACCGGTGATATCTCGGCGGTAACCAAACCGGGCCCGGCAGCTACCAGAAGGTTTGCGACCCTACTAACGTGAGGCTGCGCAGTTAAGCTTGGTGTGAAGCCATTTCAAGCTCCATTTGCACCAGGACCAGAGACATTCGTACCAGCGCCAGAAGTAGCAACCTGTTCCCGCAACCGGCCCACTTCAGCTTCCAGACCATTAATGCGTGACTCTAATGATCGCACGTAGTCCCACATTCGATCATGGCTCAAGCCCACGCCTGGTAGCGATGGTTGTCGTTGTTGCGAGTAGCTGCTGGAATTAGGATTAATATTTTCGTTGACTATGTCAAGAGGTGGTGGGCGGCTTTGTTGAATATGTGTGTCTGTGCGGTTATTGACGGAATGTATAGACGAAATGGCCCCCTGTGATGGCGGACCAATACCCTGGCTGTGCAAAGTATAGCGAGACTCAGGAGGGTTGAGACCCGGAGGAGGTGGAAGATGTGGCGTGCTAGGCTGTGGGGATGGTAAATTTAGGGAAGGGGGCCCAGCGATGGAAGGAACCCCAAGAGAAGCTCCAGAGCCTTGGCGACTTCGATTGAATGGTGGCTGCCCAGGTTGGAACTGGGGCTTTAGATTAGGAGAGTGGCCAGGTGTGAGTTGCTGTTGAGGTTGCTGTCGTGGTGGCAGGGTGTTGAGATCAGGAGAGCCATGTCCGAGCGGATGCGGTGAGAGCGGGTTCGGAGACAGTGGTTTCGGACTCTCGGTCATGTTCGTCTGCACGAAGATTGAAGGGGAAGTCTGGTGGCCAGGATTGAAATTCGAAGATCCATTGCTTCCAGTTGGGTACGAAGGTGAGATAGGCGCTGGAGAGGAGGTGCTGGTATGATTTGTAGCTGGTGGGAATAAACCACCTGACGAGCGATTACCGCTTATTGGTGGATATGTGCTAGGCTGGTGCGAGCTAAAGGAGACATGACGGCTGGAAGGTGGCTGTGGAACTGGCTCAGTAGAAGCATTTTCCTTTCGAATACTAGGAATGCTCAGGCGTCTCTCTTCTTCGTCGTCCATCCGCTCAGGCTCAGTATACATCATGCCCTCCATTGGGTCATCCGGCTGCGTTGCGCCAGAGCTTCCCTGGTCCGGATACTCCTCGTCAGCACCGAATCCACCCATACTGGACCTGCGCCCGGCACAGCCACCTGACCCTTTGTTATGTCTAGCCAAGGCATCACCACGAGCGAAACGCCTTCCACATTTGGGACAAATGTGCGGCCGTTCACCAGTGTGGAGCTTGGTATGTCGTTTAAGATCATGTAGTCTTCGGAAGCGGGAGTTGCAAGTTTGACAGACGTATGGCTTTTCTTGACTATGGGTAAGTAAATGGCTCTTCAAGTTATGGTGGCGTGTAAATTCCGTAGCGCAATATGGACAGCGGTGCTTTTTGGTAGGAGAACGAGGGTTCCCTTTATTTAGGCCCGAGTGAGGGAGGCTCATCCCTCGACGCGGGTCGCTAAGGTTTGGATTGAGCATAGGCACTGGGTAAGAAAAAGACTTGTTGCTATCTTCGAGAATTGAGTCATCTCCCCTCCGGTGAGGTCGTTCTTCTAAAGGGTTGTCTTCTTCGATAGGGCCTGGACTGGCGACTGTTGTGCTGTTCATCAGGGTTGTCGAGCCGTCCCCATTGCCAAAGGTGTCTGGTAAGCTGGCAGGACTCCCGCGGCGTGGATGTGGCGCACGGTCTTCATCTGGTCGATGGAAAGTCCTGGGTTCTGTTGGTTGGGGAGCCGCACCCGTGGCCGCATCGTCCGACTTTCTCGCGCCTTCGCGGTGCGCTCCAATTACTGCACCCAGTGCTTCGCGTGCAGTTTGTAGGTTATTGCGATGGCTGGAGTTTTGGATGGGCTCAGCCTCCCCGCGCCGATCTAGGGCGCTCGCCGCAGACATTGAGAACGCAGGCTGCGGCCTCTGCCTGTCTGCCGACGAAGCTGGAGGCGTGCGGAGGCCGGCGTTGGCAATTGAAGAGAGATTTGAGCGGTCTCGCGTGTCGTCTGATTTCAGAAAGATAGACAGGGAGTTTGGGAAGGTGGATGACGGGGATACAGAATCTGACGACTTGCGAAAGGAAGAGGCCGATTCGGGACCCTGAGGAAAGGGTCCTTCCATGAATTTGCGAGCCGAAAGACGGCGAGATCGCGGTTGTAAGGCGGGAACGTATGGATTGCTAAGAGCCGAGCAAGACATGGTTAGTTGAGTCTGTACTTTTTTTTCAACCGAGCCAAAGAGCAGGGATCAGCAGATCAAGGTGACAAGGGACTAAAAGAGGCGAACAAGCAAACATTCAAGTGCCAGTAGTACTTCTTGGAAGAGGTCTCGAAAGATGAGAGAAATGATCTGGGGCTCATCAAGGGATTAAGAACGAACCGTGTAGGGCTAAGGAAGGATGGAGAAGCTTGGGGCCATGCGCCCCGTTTGTGGTGATTCGGAATTGAATAATCACGGGAGGAAGAGCGTCTGGGCGATATGACGGCGCAGCAGCGATGTGGATGTGAGGAAGATTGGAATGCAGGCGAAGCAGAAGGAGAGCGAACTCACGAGGGTTTGGCGTCGACTGGTCGAGTCCGCCCCGAACCTGGGAAGACAAGTGTGGCGCAAGCTGACAGGCTTCCCGGTCGTGTTTTGGATTGGTCGCCAGAGGTCAGATCGGCCTGCGAGTTGGGGAGGTGCATTCGAATTCCCACTACTGGGGACGCACAGGATATGGAACCCTGGAAAATTATATCTCGACCGTGCTTCAGGGTCACAGTGATGTTCCGCAGGATGGGAGAAAAAAAGGATGGAAGATCTCGAAGAATGCGGGTCGAGGGCGGCCCTGAAGGAACCAGCGAGCGGCGGAGGATAATTGGTGAAATGGACAGGAGAGTTTTTGCGCAAGCCACAAACGGGCCGAGTGGTCCTCTTCTGCTGATTCCGTATCAGCGAAAACGGAGAAGAGAGCGGGCTCAGGCGTAGGATGAGTGCCAGTCGGGATATGTACGAAGCAGTAGAAAGGATCGAGGTCTGGGATGAAGGATGTACTTCGTTGACTAACTAGTTATGCAGCGACACGGGCTGACGAGTAGTTAGTTAGCTTACTGCTAGGCACATCCATTCGAGTCTCTGGGAAACGTCTCGCTCCACGGTTGGATTCGGAAGCCGTTGGAGACAAGCTTAGCAGTTTGCCGGCACTCACCCTGGGCTCCGTCAACTACTAGTTAGGGAGTCTGTTCTTCTCTGGCCGACCATATAACGAAGGATTTCATCCCAAGGGACGCTTTTTTAGGAGTGGAGTAGGTGGCAGTGATAGCAGCAGTGGGTAAGCGAGCAGTGGAATGGACAGCCGCAACGGAACGGAGAATGCAATTGCAGAGCCAGTCGTCGTCTCTCGCTGCGATTCTGCATCTGGGGGCTCAGTGCAAGGAAGAGCAGACGGACCTGCTGGTTGGGATGCTGGTCGAAACTCCGCATTGAAGCTGAAGAGAAAAAAAGGTACCGGAGGTTAATGTCGTGACAGTACCAATACACGCCGGCTGTCATCTGATGAGGCTCGGACCCGCTCTTTTTGGCAGCGTCGCGTGAGGGATTTGGCCCAAACGGGAATAGCGGCAGGTCAAACTCTGTGCTCTTACGGTACGGAACGAGACTCCATGTAACGATACTTGGGGGCGTCTCGCGCGCCAACAGAAAGCGAGCAAAAGAAAACAAAAGAAAAGAAAAGAAAAACGAGAGGAGTCGTTGGTCGTGTGGACGTGTTGGGAGTGTGTTTCACGGCCACATCCAGGGCTCTACGGTTGGTGTTGTCCATGAATCCTTCCGTCCTGTCTATAGATAGACAAGGCGCGCCCCATAACACCCCTTGAATAACGACTTCCACTGTGGCCCACGAACGAACCCCCTCAGCTTGGCGGCTCTCAGGAGACTCGCCAGCTCTGGAGAGTCTTCAAGGTTACCTTGGTTTAAACAGCAAGCCGCTATTGCCAGCACTAAGATTAATACAGTTTAAGGGCTCCTCCCCCTATGCGCCTCACCATCGGCCTAGAAATAGCCCCAAAGGCTGGAAGCTGGGAGGCTGGAGGAGGCTGGAATTGACTGGATTGCAATCGAAGAACGGTTTTAACCTCCACATTCTCACTTCTGTGCTTCGATGCGCGTCTACGAGACTCGTCCGATTTGGCCAACAGCATCCTTGCCTTTTGGTGGTTCATCAATGGATGTCTGTGGCACAGGCGCGACCACCGCAGTCTGTCTTTTTCGGGCTGTGGTGCCGCTCTGGGCTCTCACAGGCGAATTGGCCACGGGCGCTTGGAACAGTGGACAAGGAAACCAGCCTTGTCGGCTCACCCTCCATACGGGGTCTCCCATTGTCCCTCGGGTATCATCGCACGAGCTGGAATGGCTTGTGGGTGACTTCATCTCTTCGCGATTCCATGCTTCTCTAACCCGCCTCCCCGAGATCCAGATCCCGAACCCAGAAAAGTCCAAAGAGAGTGCGGCGCTGGAAAATGGCGCATGTCCAATTCTTCCGGATGCTCCAATCACATCGTCCCTTGCTCGTCCTTGGAACCCTCCCTGTGCCACTGCTGAAGCCGCGAGTCGCAGAGTCGATGTCGTGGACTCCAGGACTCGTCGCTCGTGATCAAATAAGAATTGGGGCTGTGCAGAAATGTGCGGAGACGGCGTCTGCACGCTCTGATTGGCTGGCGTGCTGGGGCTGGGGTTTCGAGCCTCAGCTGATGAGTCAGCCATGCATTCGTCTGGACAGTCGGGATTCCTGTCAGGGGTCGTGGATGCACCATGCGATGCGATGGGATGCATGGATGGGATCCGGATTCCGGCCTTTCAGACAAACATGGCTGATCCGCAACTTTGCTGCGTAATGGGCTTCCTGTAAGGGTTTCCGGTCTGGACGCCTGTGACGTCAAACATCAAGCGCGACTCTGCCTAAGGGACACCCCCTCTCCGAGCCTCGTGTCCCTGACGCCTGTCATTACGACTTATTTGTCACTTGCCAGCCATTCAAGAGTGAGAGAAACTCTGAGCTGTAATGTGCCGAGCGTCATTTGAAGCTTGTTTCGAATTGCAGGTAAGCTTGAATCCCTGCTCTTGTGGCGGCGAATCGCCCACTCAAACTCCCAAAAGGATCGCGGAGACTAGACAAGCATCGCGACTCGCGCTCTGAGTCTCTGAGGGCAGACACATGGAGAAAGAGTTTTTCAACGGCGACTTTCTTTCCCCCTAATGGCCATGGCCTTGGAAGCATGACATTGATTTGTACAACTTCCCGTGAGTATATCAACCGAGGTCATAGCCATGCCGGCAGAAATGACCATGTTTGCTACTTGGGAAGCACAAGATTCTGTAAAACCGAGCAGATGGGCATCATTACTGTTCAACACGTTTGTTATTCCATAGATACAGAGTAGAGTCAAGTAAATTCGTGATAGCACATGACCGGGAGTGTGTTCGGGATATATCCATCGACAACATAATGCAAATAAATTATCATTACTACACATGATCCCCAATTTTGTCAGAAAATAAGTCGAACAGTCCAGATAATAGAGCCCTTTATGAATGGCTTGTGAAAGAAATTGAAATTGCAAAACTGGAAACGTCGTAAAGGGGCCCCCTTCCTGTACTCAGAAATGACATTTCTTCAGCATAACCATCAAACATGTCTTGTCATAGCATATGTACTGAACTGAATCTGACCTCTCCAAACTTTTAGTCACTCCCAAATCTCTGTTCAGACCGACCACTATTATTTGTCGGCCACGGAAGCGGTGGCAGATGGAACGGAGCCCTTGCCAACGGCCTCAATTGCGGCAGTTCGAGCACCAGAGAGGCCGAATTGGCTTGCAATACCCTCAACACGGTGGGTGGAGTTGATGTTCTTCACCATCGTAATTTGGTAACAGGTAGCACTACCCTGGCGGGAGATGATAGTAGAGTAGGCAAGGAAGTATTCCCAGATCTAGACATCAGTTAGTCACGGAAAAGGTAGAATGTCAGCTCTTCAAGAGCACTTGCAACGTACTCTGAACCATTTTTTGCCGTATTTTGCTTCGACCTTCTCCCGGTTACCAAGCCAGTTGCGGTACCATCTCCAGAGCGTCGCGGAATAGTGGACACCAACAGTATCGATACCCTTGATCTCGAAGCCAGCGCCTTCAAGTTTATCAACAACGAAGCCCAGTGGGGTACTGGCATCTGCACCAGGGAAAATGTATTTGTTCATGAAGAGACCCCAGATCAAATCCTCGTATTGCCAGGATTTGCGAAGACCAGCGATCTGTAAGAAAAACACGCCATCATCGTCAAGCATTTCGTAGACCTGGGCCAAGAAGGTGCCGAAGTGTCGGACACCAACATGCTCGGCCATCTCGAGACAAGTGATCTTCTTGTATCCACCAGTAACCGTAGGAGCATCGCGATAGTCGCAGCAGACAATTCGGCTCTGGGAATCCTCAATGCCGGCTTTGCGAAGACCGTTGTTTCCCCAAGCAGTCTGATTACGTCCCAAAGTAATACCAGTAACATGAGCACCATAGTGGACGCTAGCATATTTGGCAAGGGTTCCCCAGCCACAGCCTAGGTCGAGCACTGTGTCTCCCGGCTTCAGACCGATCTTCTCGCAAACAATAGCCAGTTTATTGTCCTGCAATTGCTCCAAAGTCTCTTCTTTGTTGATATCGCTGATAATTCCGGAGGTATAGATCATGCGTGGGCCGAGGAACCAGCCGTAAAAGTCATCCCCGCGGTCATAGTGTCCACGTACTTGCTCTTCGTCTATAACCATGGAAAACCCCTCGTGAGCTTCTACGTAGGCAAGGGTGTAAAAGGGATCGTACCTTGACTGCGGGTGTGCATAATGACCTCCGGCATCATTCCAGTGAGAAAGAATTTATACAGACTCATGGTAAATCTGAAAGCCGCCCAGTCGTGTCGGTATTCCAAAGCCTCAAGACAGTCACCCTTGAAGTCCACCTTGCCATCGAAATACATTTCATGGAAAGTCTCCATTGGGATCTTGCTTTTGCCATGGTATTTGGCCCGGTCATGTTCGCTATGGAAGTGGAGGTAATGTTCGACTGGTCGACCCGGGTACTTCGCTTTTTCATTCTTGCGAGGGGAGATCGAGGAGGCAACGGACCAGTACACCATAAGAATTGGGATGGAAGTGAAGATTGCAAAGAAGATGGTGGTATATAGACCGCCACCGACCTGGCGGGCAAAGTACCATGGTATAAGGATCAGGAGAGAGATCAGGAGGAGGTTGGAAAAGCTGTCGTTTCCGGCAGCGTCGGCAGGAAGAGGTGCATTTTTGATGGCCGGATACTGGCATTCAAAATCGGTTAGCCAGAGGATTAATTGACGACAAGCAATTCTGAGGCCTTTGAAGACTCAGGGAGTCCAATTGGCTCCGAGCATCGTTTTCTTGCCAACCACTGCCTCAGGAACTGCAACTTCAGGTTCAACACTCACCGACGTGGTCCGAACTCCACAATTTTCAGGCGAAGGGGACTGACAGGGGGCAGCAGGGGTCTCAATGAACTCAAAGTCCTCAGAGGACTCAGAGTGAGTCCTTGTCATTTTGTCAATTGCTTCAAAGAAAGCAGAAAAGAAAGGAGGAACGTGAGAAAGGAAATGCCGACAATTATATTTTGCTCAGGGTGAGAATGAAACCCGTCTGAAGTTTTGGGGTCTGTGCCTGAGGAGCTATGGATCAGCACATGCCAAACACTGCAGGGTGTTTGCATCCAAAACTCAATTCGTCTGCTGTTTTCCTCTCAGTTCTGAAACCCACAAGTCCAGAATTCAATCTGACGGGTGAGAAACAGATTTCTATTTTAGTTGTGAACTGGATTCAATTATCGGCTACACAAATATTCAATCTGTCCTTTGATCCCAAAATAGCCTTGGCACATACAATCTAAAACTGATGGTGGTTCTGAGAAGAAGAAGTAATGCTGAAACCACCGTAACGCCCCAACCTCGCCCTCAAGTTCCCTAAACCTATTGCCTCGAGCCACGATAATGCTCTGCTTCCCAATAGGACTGCCTAAAGCATTGGGTCACCGCCCAGCACGCAGTCACCGGGCCCGAAAATAACGCCCGCCAAAGTCACTGTTCCCGTTCGGGTTTAGAGTGCGAGCTGGAAATTAGCTGACTCTTCGTCTTCTTCGTATAGAGATGTCGGAACCTCATCGAGAATTGCTTGATTAAGATCCCCAGGGTCAAACAGGCCCGCAGTCTTGCATCTTAGCCACATTTCAGTTCCAAAGGGCGGAGGCCCATAAAGCTCCATGTACCTCTCAGGTGAAATGATGCTTTTCGCCGTTGACGACGATGCTTTTTTGGTTTCCTTGTTGGGTGACCGACTTCGTAGATTGGCTGCAACACCACGGCCTTTGGAATAACCCAGGGTTGTTCGAGACGTCACAACAGCAGCAGTATGCCGCATGGTAGACGCGTTGGACGGAACGGGGATCTTGCCTTTGGACGTAAGGGTTCGAGTCTCTCTCGGCCGGGCAACTGTACCGGACCGCGAATGGGACCGCGATACCGGTCGTGGTATCTGAGAGAGCGCCTTGACTGCGGCGCGTGCCTGTGCTGTAGGAATCCTTCGTGGAGTTTTCGCATCTTCGTCTTTGAGCTTTGCGGCGGCCGCCAACCGTTTAGCTTCGAGCTCCTCGATGCATGGTTCCTCGGGAAATTCGTTAATCACTAATGGCTGCATATCTTTTACTTGTTGTACAATGAGATCATCAAATCTCTTTTCATACGCAGCTTGCTCTTTTCTCCATTCTCTTTCCTTCTTTGTGAGCCCGTCTTCGCCAATGTCATAGTCGTCATTATACAATCTTTCCCACCCTCGTACGAAATTTCGTCCCTTAAACTGCGGGAAGGTCGTATCATATGGAATATCCTCTGGGTCGTCGGCAAGTGCTGAACAAGCTATAATTAGCCTGCGAACCGTTGGGAAAATGAATAAATACTTACGTTTCGGTGCTGGAGGAGCATATTCAGGTTCGGGGACACCATCATCCTTCACGTTTTCTGACACTTTCGGTATGCTTTCCAGTTTTGTTGCCGATTGTTTTAATTTGCGGACGGTTGAGCTTCTCCTCCCAGTTCTAGCTGCTTTGGTGGTGCCTACTTGCGGCGCCGGGGTCTGGAATGCCTTTGCATTTGTGGTTTTATTGCCTAAAGGCGCTCGATTTTTGGTACCTACAGCACCATTGTATTAGAGAGACAATTCGAAATCGAGGAACGTAACTCGGGCGCTCACCGACTGGTGTAGCAAATGCATGTTTTTCAACGTCATCCTTCCCACCTAAGCTTCCTTTCTGTGCCTGAAAGCGAGGTCCTGCAACGGAGTACTTTCCAGGTCCGCGAAATGTCAGAGGGTTGTTCTCATCATTCAGAGGGATTCTCAATGGAGCCTTAGGAGCCTTGGTCCCTGGGGTCTTGGGTGCTAGGGCCCTGACGCCTTGGTTGAGAGACTTCGCGGCGGCGGCGGTCTGATGGGAGTGAACCAGATTTTCTTGGTCCCTAGCAGCAAACATTTTGAGATTTATTGGATTCTAGGGGAATCTGTAGCTCCCTGGTGATGTGCTGTAGGCCTTTGAGATGAGCTTGATACACGCGATTAATCGTCAGAGGATCCGATGTTTTGATCTTGTGTTGCGAGGGGCAACAGGATCAATGCTTAGTCATTGGGTAGAAGATAGCCCGGACCGACAATTATCCGTGGAAAACGCGGTCGCGTTGAATTAACGTTTTGACAACTGGTGATGGACCCTCTCCACCTTCAACCCAATTGTGGCCCAACTCCAGTCACCGTTGTGGACTTTTCGATGCTACTGGAGCACATTGTCTTGTGTTTTCAAGAAGATTCAAAATGTCGACCTCTTCAGCTCCTACAGAGCAGGCTACGGACTTGGAGGCGAGCACCCAGAAGCACTGTAGTGCCCTAAGTCTCATAGATGAGAAACCATGTAAGGCAGCTGCTACATCTGCCAATGGCCTATTCTGTGGATTGCACGCAAAACAATGTCATGGTGAGCCAAAATGCGATTCTGATTATGAGGACTGCTTACTTATTTCTCAGGACTATATTTGGGCTACAAACGTCGGAATGCAAAGTTGGATGACATCCGTTCTCGCCCCCCCGAATGTCTAGGAAAGAGGCCAATGAAGCTAGCGAATGACTTTTTCAAAGATATCGAGGACGAGGAGAAGCTCTTGGAGATTCATAACTATCTCCTACGTCAATATCGCCTGGTTGACCGTGTTATCAAGGCTCGGAGGCTCCATCATTCTCATTTTTATGCTCAGAATATGGACTATGGCCACCAGCAATATCTAGATGCACTGCTGAATCTGAAATTAACTGTGACCAAAGCTCTCGAGAGACTTGATACCCAAACAACTGCCGTGCTTTTCAAAAAGCGAAAGTGGTACCAGTGGGTCCGTCAATGTCAAGAAGATGATGAGAAGACCCGTGATAATGAGAAAAGGAAAATCAAAAGAGAGGCTGCCCTATTTCGGAGACAAGCAAAGGAGGTTGAGAGGCGTCTCCGAGAATTGCGTGCAAAGGAGGAAGCCTTGCGTCAGGATCGATTTCTTGAGCAAGCTTATCAGGAAAGCCTTGCCAGTAGTGACGGGGAGTGGGATCCTATTGAGGATATCGTGGAGAATGAGCGAGGCACCTACATTGACATTATCAAGCATTTTCTTTGGTTTGCCCAAAGTGAAGTTGATGATGCCGGGAACGAATCTTCCGAACCTGAAACCTCCCAAAATGAACCTCTGGAAGAGGTCGCTGCTTCTATAGTTTCCGCGAATTCTTCAAAGCGGAAGAAAAAAGGAAAGAAAGGGAAAGGACCGAGTGAAGCCGTGTCATCTGACGGAACGTTAGCCTTGTCTATCCGCTCCAAATCTTCTAACAAAGACCAAAAAGACGCTTCGAGCTCGCAAGTACCGTCTGTGGAACGAATCGAAAGCAGAATGGAAATTCGACAGAGACTTCTGGAGGGTATGAAGGTTGATATTCCCGAAATAGTCGGTATTGTCATGGATCGGGATGGGAATGGCAATCATGTTATCAGCGACCGAATGCCTGCATTTCAAGAACACGAGGCGGATCGCCTATTGGACGAAATCGCTGAAATTAAGAAATATATTTTCTGCCGTCTGCTAATAGCTAGCCCTGTTCTCCTGGCTGTCGCTCTCCGCGTATCAACTATTGAAGACTTCTTCAGCGACCCCGAGATTTCTATGACTGAAATTCGGGATTTGTGTCTGAAAATGGAAGAGCCACAACTACAGGATATACGCGATGCTTGCGCTGATTTCTTTCGTGCCAATGAAGGCGATGACTTGTCTAATGAAGATGAAGATAGCGATTCCTCGGATTCAGACGATGACGATAGGTATGGACCTGTCAGACCTTCAAAGAAGGGGATCCCGAAAAAATGGAAGCCAAAGCGTGACAAGCGCAAAACTCCGCAGCAACGTTCTAAATCTGGAGATTCCTCAGAAAACGAAATCGAACAGGAGCCTGGCTCACATATCAATTTTGAATCCATAGAAGCTGATGATAAATCCGGCAAAGAAAATGTTAGAGTCAAGATTTGTGGCAGAACGATATATTATTACCCAAGCGAGAGGTCCATGAACCGAGGCGGCTGGCTTCACTTTAGCATTATTGCAAAGAACTGCAGTTTCTATAAAGCGGTGGAGCTGTGCAAATCCTGGGACGAATTTTTTGAATTGAATATCCTAGCTGTCAATTTTTATTTCCCGTCGCCGTCCTGGCTTAGGTGGATCGGCAACGCAACTAAAAAGCAACTTCTGATGATGGTAAGTTGCCCTGAACAGTTACCGTCGTAGAGCGAATCTAGACTAGAGGATCTTGTGCTAATCTCTTTAGGGTTTCATACCATTTTTCCTGAATGCGCAGGCGGAGAATTATTCATTTAGCAACAATGAGCGAGTACGCGGCTGTGGTCGCATGCATGCAGCAAGAGAGGTGAGAAATTTTGTGTGTGGACAAATGAGGCGGGACGACCCTGTCAGCCGAAGGTTTATACAGTATGTCGCGATGCAAAGCTGCCGGATGATGATAGTCGTACGGGATGCAAAATCTGGCAAGATTATCGCGAAACCCCCAGATGAATCTGCATGGCTAGTTCGGGAACGCGTTGGACATGGTAGAATGTCGAGGACTCCATGGAAAGTTGTCAAGAGTGTTGACAAGGAATTCTTCAACGAGATGGATGAGCTCAGAACCTTCCGCCTGGGCTTCAAGAACTTTTATGATATCTATATCTGGAGCGCTGTTCCAGCACAAGGTTTCAATGAACTTTACAGTGGAATCGCGGAGGTGAGGAGACTCTTCTTTGCACTACCTAATAACTGTTGCTGATACTCTATGCAGATGCTCTTCAAAGCGTATCGAGTACAGCAACCTGCAGATCAATTTAAAGCCGCCGGTGAAATTCTGAAAACAATCACCATTGACGAGGAAACAAGACGTGCCCGAGATTTCAGGCCATCTGAGGACAAGGAGAGCTTGTACGACACCTATTACGGTGACGGAATGAAGTTCATCTTTAAAGATGGCCATGGCAACGATTTGGGCTACTTGCCTCGGATCCTCAAGTACTCCGAAGCAGATCAGCTGGAAGATGAGGTCCTTTTTCCGGACCAATTCGGTGGTGAGACTAACAATAAAATCGTCCAGATCAGGAACAAGCTGCTCGCTTTTGAACAAGGTCGAATAAAGAATTTTGCTGAGCACTTCGCCTACGATCTTGATACTGATGAAGAGTATAACTCCGAAGACTTCGACTCAGACGACTTTGACGACGAGTTGTCAGAATCTGACGTTTCGTCAACTGGTGTTGTAGTCCTTGATGAGAACGGCGAAGTTGAGATTGGCAATCATCAGAGGGAAACTAGTTCGATAGAAGATGAGAGGTATGTGACATCATATAATCTTCTAGCATTAAGCTAAGGATTCATTTTCGACTCGAAAAGCCTTGGTGGTTTTGAAGAGTTCCGTGAAGTGTTTGCAGAGGTCGACGATATCATGGATTCCTTCGGGCCAGGACCCTTTGAACACATGTCAATGAACAGAACGATGGCGGCTGATATGGAAGTCTACATAGATAGACAGAGGGCGAGAGGTGAATGCCCTTCCCCTATCACTCTGGCTCTACCCGTTATTTTCGGCTGTCATATCTTGAAGATGCTACAGTGGAAGAGTCCAGTCTCATAAGCTTTCTAATATTTATATTCGTAAATAACTTCACTGACTTTTATACAAAGCTTTCAAGGATTCCTGGCATAAAGCTGATCTAGAACCGGGCGCCTTGGAGAGATGGCAAGACTTTCTCGATCTTCGGGATCATTTGGAGAACAAAATGCCCCTTTCGTTTTTGGCATTGAGGCTTGTAAATATGTGGAAGATGCTGAAATTTTTGAATTACCACCCGGATTCGCACAGGAATGTGAAGAGGGATATGCGACACGCGTATCTCATCACATCTTTATTCTTTCCCGAAAGCCGGGGTTTCCTCGAGAGCGAAGAGAATAAATGGAAGGACTCATTGTTGTTCAAGCAAGAAGAGCGAAGCAAGGCTCTTCCTGACCGGCGTGGCTATCGCAGTGGATGTTACCGAAAGAAAGAGTTTTTCAAGCCGGCTGAAGACATCGGCAATGTGGTTCTAAATGAACATCGCCATATAGCGGATGCCTTCCCTTCGGAATGGGACGTTGTTCTGCGGCCCAAGATTGCTCGCTGTACGTTAAGGGCGGTTCTACTTCCCCTCTGGCTCCTCGCTGACTTCCCGGCAATAGTTTTTAAAGAGGGCATTATTGGCCTTAGTTATCATGACGTCGATGAAATTCCGGGGGTGGTATTTACTGCCAGTGAAGATGGCCGACCTCTTGACCTTTTCTTTGATTTCAGGCATACGGCTGAGACGACTAAAATGCCCCCAGGCCGTGAGGATCCAACCAAGATCTCTATCTCCAGCCTTCGTGGCAGCATCCAGTCATTCGCCCGAGCGAAACCGACTGCTCGGTTTTCGCTCCTAAAGCTCTGGAGCGCTCCTCACTTTTACCCGCTGATGTTTAGTGTCGACAACCGTTATGCCACATCATTCTTCGATACCATGGGTCGCACCTGGGAATGGAAATTTATCCCTAAAGATATGCCGTTCTCTGAGTGGAGCATCCATTACACGCTCTCCCAGAGACTCGAGCCCTTCAAAAAGCTCTTCAAGAAAAACACCATTGTGAAACGCGATATGGTGCTCATCATGGGCGAGACTGAGGAGGATCTATTAAAACTTACTGCTGCTGTTACATTCGCCATTCAAACCCGGCCCTGGAGGCTAGAGGTCGATTACTGGAAAAGTTTTATCAATGTCAATGCTACGTTCATGGAGGGATTACAGGACGAATGGTATGATTAATCTCTGGATAGGATAAGTTTTGGTACAGTACAAGCGAGTTTTGGGGCGGGACTTATTCTCCTAATTTGGACAATGAGATCTTTTTTGGGCGCATTTGAAACATCTGATTCGATATAGAATTTTGACAGGTTGGGATACCACTGCGAATTGGATCTCTCTAAAATGAAGACGAATTTCAAGCAGGATTCTGTTGCATTTAAAGTCTCTTTCCAGCTAGAACGAGACCGGTGATACAGCTAATATTGCCAGACCACCAGAAGATGGTTCGCAAGAAGCTTGGTACCTCAGACTCGATGAAAACGTATGCGGCGACAAATGCGAATCTTGAGAGTGAATACCAAGCACAGATGGCATTGATGGTGGCATTTGGAACTCCCGCGTGGGTTGCGAGAAGCACTACGTAGTGAGGCAAATAATCGGTAATCAGTCCAACAAGGAGTGCAAGTTGCCGGGTTGAGCATGAAATGAATCGGCAAATTGAACTCACCGCTTGCAACGAAAAACGAAAACCCTTCCAAAGAGTTTTCATGTGCGGCTTGAAGCCGTTTGATTTGTGCAAATCGACGCCGGCTCAACTTTCCCGCCTTGATGGCAGCTTCACCATATTTGTCGAAATCTTCTCGCGGCGCCGTGTTATGATCAATGCCAACAGCCCTCTTCGCAAATCGCGTGCTGCTTGCGGTCGCGGCGAAGAGCCAATTTCCAATCAAATACGCAGCGACATAATTGTTTGGCTGCGGGCCATTTGAGCCGAAACCCAGAAAATCAATGGCAGATACCCTGAATCAGGCTTAGCTTGGAAACCTGACACTTTTTCTTATTCTGGGATTGATGATTTATAGGTACCTACATGATGGAGACTGAATCGTACTTTGCAGAGACAGAGTTGAATAATGACTGAGGAGAGCATCCTGTCTGATCTATGGGGTCCTGGAAAGCATTTAAATAGCCGCGGTTGCCAAATCACTGACCACGGTCTCAATAATTTCACCTGCTTCTAGCAGCTAGCTCTTACCGCAATTACCGAGGACTGTGTGCGATGCAAGCTTCTCCGTCGAGTGGAGAGAGTTGATCGTGGATTCGCGGCCCATCCGCGCAACCCCCTTACTCAGATGCGCTAATAATAGCAAAGGTTAAGAGCGGACAAAAGCAGAGACGGAGTCCGGAGGAATAGGAGACAACCTGGCCACTTTAACTTTGCTCCATCTTGATGTCAGAGAGTTACAAGCTTTAACTAGAATTCGTCGATGTACCCACTGAAACATCGAATCTCGAGAACTGTACGGAGTACAAGCCAGGGGTGTCGATTACAGGACGATTGGGTAATAATAAGCTGTAGAAGTAATGGTAGAAATTATCCAGCATGGGAGTAGGTGGCTGGTAGACCTGAAATCGCAGGCGAGAAGGCTTGCGGTGACCAGCAGGTGCGCCCTTTGTGCAGGTTCACCTGATCAGCGCGAAGCGCCTTCAGGCGAACAGACACCTCCCGCAACATGCTGTGCTTGACAACCACCCCAGCAGCGCTCGGAATGAAGCCTTCCAATACCTTTTTGGAGTCAATTTCACCCATTTTCCTGTGATATTTCATCAGTTTTTAATGGTTTAGAGCTTTTTTCTGTTTAAGTTTACTTCTTCCACCCGTGAAGGTCGAAGTCTGCCCGAATGACTTCAATGAAGGATGATGAATTGCGTAGGCACCTTGGTCAGGTTAGCTGGAGACCCCTCATCCTTACCAAAAATCCGCGATAGGATTATCATTCGACTGACATATACTGTTCTCTATTGGTAGCTATTTGTAGTTGGCTTTTCGGGCTTGACGGTGACCGAAGACATTCGAACCCTCATTCGAGCCCCCTTCTACTGCGGATCAGTCATTCTTTTTCAACGAAATATCAAAAATGCGGAACAAGTCATCCATCTGATAAACGAGCTCCAACGAATTGCAAAGGAAGCAGGCCATTCGCGGCCACTCTTCATCGCATGCGATCAAGAAAATGGAGTCATCACCCGAATCAAACCTCCTTTGGCAGCGCAGCTACCAGGTGCCATGGCTCTTGGGGCGACAAGGTCTACAGATGATGCATATCGAGTTTTCTACGCGACAGGCGAACTTCTAGGCAGCCTAGGATTCAATATGAACTTTGCACCGCTTTGCGATGTCAACTCAGAGCCAGCAAACCCAGTCATTGGTGTTCGATCACCCAGCGATGACGGCGTTCTTGTCGGGCGAATGTCGAGTGCAATGGCAAAAGGACTGCGAGCGAAGCGTGTTGTTCCATGTATCAAGCATTTCCCGGGGCATGGAGACACTAAGATCGATTCCCATTTTGGCGCGCCGGTTGTCAGCAAAAGCAAAGATGAGCTTGAGGATTGTGAGCTCATTCCTTTCCGGAGAGCCGTTGCTGAAGGGATCGAAGCAGTGATGACTTCGCATGTTATCATGTCAGCTTTCGATGACTCTGGACTCCCAGCGTCCTGTGATAGACATGTGATCAATGCTCTCCGCCGAGAATTACAATATGAAGGGCTGATCATAACGGATTGTCTTGAGATGGATGCTATACGTGTGCCAGTCGGAACCGATAAGGGCGCAGCAGCAGCATTGGGTGCAGGCGCAGACTGCGTGGTAGTCAGTCACACGTTTGAGTTACAATTGCGCTGCTTCGAGGAAGCCTTCACAGCCTGCAAACTTGCAGTGATACCGCTCACTCAGCTTCAACAGTCTGTAGCACGTGTTTTTGCCTTGAAAGATAAATTTCTACGCTGGGAGACGGCCTTGAGGCGGCCCTACGCGCGTCTCATTCCGGAAATGAATGCGAAGCACCGGGAACTAGCAAAGGAAGTCTACAGGCGCAGCATCACAGTTATCAGGGATGATCAGAACGCTCTTCCTTTAAAACGCACTGGCTCCTTGGTTTTCGCTTATCCGTGTGGTAAAGCAACGAGGATAGGCGCCGACGGCGAAACTATGAAATACCTCCACTATCTTCCAACCGAGTTTTCGAAAATTCTCAAAGCATATGTTCCGGATCTAATTGAATGTCCTTTTTTCGATGATGCGACTCTTGACGACACCGTGAAAGCCATCATCCCCCAGGTGGATGCTGTCATTATAGCTTCTCGAGACTGTAGGCTAAATCCAAGCCAAAAGCTAGTAGGGACCCAACTTGCAACTGTCACCAAAAAGCTGATCAGTGTTGCTACGTGCGTTCCATACGATTTCATCTCGTCAAATATTAAGACGTGTATTGCGATGTATGAACCCACTCCTGAAGCCTTCAAAGCTGCCGCAGAGGTCATTTTTGGTGTCAGCACAGGGCTTGGGAGACTTCCAGTTTGTTCAAAACGCCCACCCATCCCCGTTGAAAAGTATGAGCCAAAGCAGGACCTGAAGCCTTTGATGGCATTGTGGCATACGGCGCTCCCCAACTATCGGGTGCCTTCAAGTCGCCTAGCGGATCTCTTAGCTCGCCCGAACGGGAGGCATTTTACCACTAAAGAGAACGGCGAACTTACAGGCTTTATCGCCACGTATACCGACGAGGAACGGGCCACAGCGTATATATCTGCCATCGTGGTGGCTCCAGCGCACCAGTCTCAAGGAATTGGCACAGCACTTATCCAACATGCTCGTCATTGGTTGAAAAGTAAACGTGGTGCCCGGGCTATCACTATCGGCTCCAGTATTCCCAGATTCTTCCTCGGCGTTCCGCTGGATATACCGAGACACTTCCAAGATTTCTTCATCCATCGCGGTTTTGTCCCAGTTGGTGGCCCAAACTCAAGAGACTACACCGTGAATTTACGATCATACAAAGTACCCGATGGACTACTCCAGCGTACCAATGCGGCAGGGGTGAGATTTACTCACTGGAGACCAGATATGTATGAGGAAAGTATTTCCAAAATTAAAGAGTTTCGTGGCGAAGACGGGGTCTGGGTTGGGGCCTATGAACGCATCGCACAGGAAGGGCGTTTTGAACAAGTCATGGTCGCTATTGATTGTTCAGGAAAACAGATTGGGTGGACTTTGATGCAAGAATATGGTATTGGAATGACCAATGACCTCGCTTTCATGGGCATTCTGGGCCAAAAAACCGGCCAAATCGGGTGCGTGGGTGTCCATCCTACTGCCAGAGACAATGGAGTCGGAATCGCATTGGTTGCAACTGCTGCGCTAGACTTAAAGCGGAGAGGAATGGAGAGGGTGTTTGTGGACTGGACTAATCACGTCAATTTCTACGAAAAGGCAGGGTTCGAAATATGGAGGGAGTATCGGCAGGTTTCTCTTAAAGAGATTGTCTAATTAGAATGACTTACAGGGAGCTGCAAAGGCAAACAGCCAGAACACTATGTAACTAGCACCCTGGTACTGATGAAGGCAAAATCAGTTGGTGGATTTTTCAGGTCTTCTTCCGGTCCTTATGCATGTGCCAAAAGTGCATTCCCCAGAATCTAGTATGTAGTGGGATATACGGGATGTGTACCCTCTACATCATGATTTCATGCTGACTGACTCTACACCTGGATCCTCGAACGGTTTGGCCCCCATAGCCTTCCATGCCCCGTCTGCCATGAGAGCAATATCTTTCTCCTTCCCATGAAACAACAACTCGCTCGTACCATCTCCAAAATGTACGATGGACTTCTTCTATAAAGCTACTGGTCAGCATAATTCCCCGAAAGATGACTTCAAACTAACCAAACCAAGAGTCAGCTTGATCACTCCATCCGCCCAATGGCGCTTATATGTAGCATTTGGCTTGTGGCCCGTTGCGGCCAGAACGACATTATCTCCTGCAACTGTGGCTTGGTGCATCGCTGAGCGAGAATTTGGGTTTCCGATATGCAAACTTGCAACATCCCCGCAGGCATAGACATTTGGCAGACTGTCATCCATTATCTGCATGGTCGGTCGAACTTGAATGTGACCGGATTTCGAAATTGACTTGGGGCTCAGCTCTTCCAAAATATGCGAGGCGGGTTTCTGGCCCGTGCAGTTGATCTAGGTCAATTACACTATTAGCTCCATATCTCTGAGACTCTGCGAGGACGAAAGCAATTACCAAATAGTCACATTCAAGGGTTTTTCCTGAGGCCAGCACTACTTTTCCTCCGTCCAAAAACTCACTGGCAACTCTGTCGTTCAAGATCACTTCAACACCGAGTTCCTCCAGGGCTTTCAAGGCAGCCTGTTGTAACTCCGATCCGAATCTGTTCATAACGCCACTCCGAGAATGCACCAGGACAACATCTTTTGATGGATAGTACTCTTTCATATCTGCGGCAAGTTCTACACCGGCCGCTCCACCTCCGACAACAACTACTTTCTTCGCTCCCTCAACATGACTCTGCATATCTTGCAAGCATTTCATACCATCAGCCTTGGTCTCTTTGCCCACGCGCGACGGCAATTGGCCCCCATAGGCTGAGCCAGTTGCGATGACCAAAAGGTCGTACGGTATACTTTGCCCATCATGGAGTTTGACGCATCGGCGATCGACGCTGTCCACACGATCGCGTATCCATTCGACCGAGTCCTTCGCCTCGGCAAGATATGGTCCGTAAGGAATAAATGCTTTATGATCATGTCCAGGTACGACACAGAATCGTGGCAGCACCCATGTAAACTGAAAATGGGAATTCGGCTCTATGATAATGACTTTGTACGGGCCACCAGGTGGCAGAGTGGTTGCAATTGTCCGTGCCGCATGATATCCTGCAAAAGAAGCACCAACAATGACGATCGACTGGCTTTCACTAGATTCAAGAGATGGAGGTATATTTCTCGGTGATGTAGAACGTTGAATCTTTCGTTTTACGATGCGGCGAACTAGATCGAAGTAAAGACGGACGACATATGCGAAGAGCTTCACAAAAAGCACCTGCTTCTCGAACATTTTAAGAAACAGAAACAAGACTGGAAAGATATCGTAGATGCAACGGTCGGGGGTCCTTAAATTCGGTAGAAGTTTGCAGCTGGAAAGAACCCAAGCCTTCCCTGGACGCATTCATAATTTAAGAATCCTAATCCGGCTCTGTTAACCGAGATTGACTCGGACTGAATTGTCGCCAATTTTGGGCTAGATCAAGGGAAATGCCAGCAATGCCGATAAGAGTGGAGCAAAATACGAACCTGGAAAACAAAATCAGCTCTCAAGGACGTTAGATTGTGAATTTGTGAGGACTAACGAGTGGTTTCCCAGCATAAAACCGACTCTTCAAGGAAATAAAAACTCTAATCAGATAAGATTATCTGATCAAAGTCTATTCGTTACGCAGCTCGGTTATTTATCTGATAAGATTGCTTTATCAGATGATCTGAAGAAAAAGCTCACCCGGCCAAACCTTGCAGGGAATAACTTGTCAAAGCCCTTCCCAGTCCACATCCGAAAGAAATACGAAGTCATTTTAAGTCTCCGGCAAGCGTCAGGCGCCTTCATACATGCCCATAAATAGTTACACACACCGAGCAGCACAGATCAAACAGACTGAGGATGGTCGCGCAAATCAGGCCCAACGCCCTTTCGGAAAGAGAGTTTCACCCCCTGAACTTATAGATGAACGACGGGCGGCTGGAACCGGAAGTGGCACTCATTACGGACTGGGAAGGGCTAAGGGCCGCCGGTTCGGCTAAAAGAGACCCTATTCTCGAGATGAGGTTATTTGAGGCTAAGAAAATCTGGCCAACGAAAATAGTCAATCCTTAGCCGTGAACGACCCTAGGAAAAGGGTAACGAGCGAGCCTAGTTCCATTATTAGACGAAATGGCAGGACAGGGTCATATAAAGAGCATGGATCCATTGTCAAGGAGCGCAAAGTCAAGGCTTATTCTTCTCAAACGTCTTTTTACCTCATTGTTTCCTTCTCGTTTCTTTCACCAAGTCTTCTGAAGTACTTCGCTGAGTGAGCAAGCCGGTATAAAAATGGGTTTTGTAGTTGTGCCAGCTTTGATCCCAGATATCCAAAAGGTGTACGATGTGTACTTTGCATCATTCGCCGCAGACCCGATGGGAGCGATAATGCTCGACATTTTATTCCCAGGGGGTACCAATACCGAAGAATTTCGAAAAGCCCACTCTGCAGGGACACTTAGTTATTGGCATACAAGCAATTCGCAGTACACATTTAAAGTTGTTGACACGAGTTCCAATGAAATCGTTGGTATGATGATTTGCGATGTCTTTTTCCGTGATCGTACCGAGCAGGAGCGCAAAAATCCTGGAATTGGCTGGCTAGAAGGCGAAGCCAAAGTTCGAGCAGAGACCATCATCAATCCGCTGTGCGAGATGAGAGAGAAAATTTGGGGTCCACAGCGCCACATATGTGAGTGGAAGTTGAAGCTGCCTAAGAGGAGAAGTGCTGATGTTTTGTACTAGATGCCCACGTCATTGCCGTGGATCCTAAGCATCAACGACGTGGGGCAGCAGCAGCATTGATTCAATGGGCAAAGGGCTTTGTCGATCAAATGGGTGTGCCCGTTTATTTTGAGGCTTCTCCAACATCATACAGGCTGTATGAAAAGATGGGTTGTGAAACGCTGAAGGAGAAGATAGTTCATAAAGGGAGCCTCTTTGGCCAGGAAGAGGATATCGAAGTTCCTTTAATGGTTCTCATGCCAAAGTGTGCTGGACAATCATTCGCAGAATGGAGGGATAAGGGATACCCACCATGGGAAAAGCAGGCCCCTAATGGAGTGTCCAAATAAGGATCTTTATTCAGACTTGCTAGAGTGAGCCCTCGTTTATCATTTCATCCAACTCTTAGTACACCAGACACTATTACAGACTTCTCATGTTTTGCAGCTATCTTGAAATTTTCATGTCTGCCTTCTTTTTATGAATGATGTTGCCATCGCGAACCCTGAGACCAGGCCCTTTATTTATGTATGTAGCTCACAAGTATCAGAGGACTCAATCCACGATCCTGATTGATCAATGTTGATTTTGTAGGATTACCTCAAGAGAGATTGAAATCAAGTAAGATTCAACCAGATGTCCTCCGACATGTAAACAGCTGTACCAAAGCACAGAGAAGCCCAATAAGCTCTCTAGTTGTATGTGAATGCGTGCCGCACTAAAAGTCATAGAGGTAGAAAAATAGGGTAACTGTCAAGCATTAAACAGTGAGAATCGTCCAATTTCACAAATAACACCATTCCATCCCACAAGCAAATGAAAGGACTGCAAGTAGGCCCTGAGCCTACTAACAGTATAATAAGACCAAAGTATCCTGGAAGTTAACGCCATAATTATTGCTTCTTCGAAGCCGTTGCTGCCGGCCCGTTCGCTTTGTCAAAAGCGGCATATGATATTTGCACACTTGCTAGTCCAGATATGCCAATATAAATAAGAGGAAGGAATAAAAGGACTACCATAAGCCCCATGAATAGACCTGATTGGGGCTGTTAGACCATTGGAATAGATTGAGAAATGCTGAGATTATTATAACTCACCAGGGCTAAGGAACTGATATTTTTCAAAAAGTGGTCGACTATCATAAGGCCTCTGGTCCGGTGAATCGGGTGTATCTCTAGGCCGTAGATGAAGAGGATCCTGTGTCTTCAACCCCCCGTGCTCTTGTTCGCCTTGGCCCCTGGCACTGGTTGAATAAACAACGGAATAATTGGGCAGAGGAAGGTGATCAATGATCGTAGCGAGGGAGAAATCTGGAAAGGGTTAGTTCGGCTTGAGAGAAGGGTTGTTGGCATGCTCACCGTGTGCGGTAAGCGTCTCCGCGCGACTCGAGTCCACCGGTAACTCGGGGAAATCTACCTTAATGATCTGCGGGTGAGGGCGACGTGAAATGGTTGGAATTGAACCAGCTAATCTTGTGAGCAAATGCCATGAAAATGCGAAGATCGTTCAACTTTTAACCGGGCCACATACAATCACCGTTCACTGTTATTGTTTCCGCACCGCACTTCGATTCTAGTTTTGATACCAAATCCATCGCATCGATATTTCCAACGACCTCACTCACAGTATAGCTCGATTTAATAGCGCTATCCTTTTTCAAGACCCTTTCCCGCAGTCGTGGCGCCGATTTCCGTGAGCTGTAGTCAAAAGCGTGCACGCCGGGCTGGGAAGCAATGATATAGAAGTCTGAGGGGCATGAGAGGAGATTCTTGTCCACATCGTTGGATATAACAGTAGCAGATTCTATCTGTCTGGAAACCGACTCGAACCTATCCAAAGGGGCGATGATTAGCTTGAATACCGGGCACGTCAGGAGCACCTAGGCAGAGAAAGCGGCTCTTACTCATGTGTGGAGAAGAAGAAGAAGGGAGATGTTTCTCGAAACGCATCAATGCTTGCAGCCGACCCTAGGGCCAGAAGCCCAAGTGTTCTGATTCTCATGCTTGGAGCCAATATCTACTGAAGAAGCTCACAAATACCCATAGATGCTCATGGAATCGATCTCGATGCCAGTCAAGTGGCTTGGAGCAGCGAGGTCTGACGTCTTGGCATATCCAGGCTTGGCACTAGCTCCTGCTTATATAAGGTGTGAAGAAATAGTTACATAATCGCATCTCTTGGCATGGTTTGGCTGAGAAGCATCCATATTCCAAGACAGACTCATATTTCCGGAGCAGTTTGGACATCAGTATAACTGCGTCAGACTTCTGCTTAATCAAACAGGCGCCTTGAGTCCCTGATACCTCCTACTGACTATGGCTTCGCAGCTTTTGCCACTAGGTACCGCCTCTTGTTCTCGAGCTGCACTGACTTAAACTAATATAACGAGTAGAATTAATTGATAAATGCGTTGGATCCAAAATTTGGGTAGTGATGAAAGGTGATAAGGGTAATATCACATTATCCCCCGCTTTCGGCATTAGTCTTTCTAACAGTGGCCTAGAATTCAGCGGGACGTTACTTGGTTTCGATGACTACGTTAGTAAGTAGAATGAAACATCTCAGAGGTAATATCGCGAATTGCTGATTGTCAATGCAGATATGGTCCTCGAGGATGTTACAGAATTGTAAATTACCTGCTTTCAAAGCTCTATCTCTATATTTGAGGTATCATGCTCATGTGACTTTAGCGATTACACCGGCGCCCACACAAAGCTTCCAAAAATCCTGCTAAACGGGAATAACGTCTGCATGGTCTGCGAGATCCCACCTAACAGAAGCTTTTTCATGATTGCTGACTTTTGTACAGCTAATCCCCGGCGGCGAGGGGCCTATCAGTGTGGATAGTTAGTTGGCCATTCATTGCCTGAAACACCCTCATATAAAAACACCAAACTTGTTATTCCAAGAATTGCTTCATCCGATTTTTGTGTACACAAAACACTGAAACGGTCTCTGGCTATCTGACATGGGCATGTACCCTGAGGATGTTTACACCCTCGAAAAACCGATTCCGCATCTTACCCGATCACCTAATGGTTATGAGTCTGTATGGTAACCAGGGGGGCTGGTGATACTGCTCTGACTTATGTTGCTAACATGAAGAATATGATTTTATTTATTTCTGATCTTTTCACAAGCATTTAATCAATAAACATACTAACCCCTCAAAAGTTTCACTTCTCCTTGGTTAGCACTGGATTTAAGGGGACTCTTTGTGTTTTTATGTGATCTATGAGTCCGCTAACACAGATTCGCTGCAAAGCGGCAGACCCGGTAGAACCGGCAGGAAATCTTTCAGATCGGGCAGTGATGCACGGATTGACCAACATCAAGCTCAAAAAGTCGGTTTTTGCTGGACGTCACTTCAGGAGTATCTGATCAAAGAGATTCCAATTATGCAGATGCAGTAATGCTAGTGGTTTCGGAGGGAGCGGCAATTATGGCCTTGTATAAGGCTACGAAGGCGTACTCCGTACTTTTTTCCGCTAACTAAATGTTAAGTGACACGGTTATTCTGGCGCCCTGGGTTATCTAGAGTCCCTGGCACCAGAGCTGGCATACTTTTGTCAATTATGTCGTTTCGTCAAACAGTTGCTGCTGTATTTCTTTACTTGATAACATATGCCGCCCCTACACCCCTATCTGGTGGAAAAGTCGAACTTTCAAGAATGGTTCCTTGTGGCCGAAGATGCTCACATCATCCATTAGATCAAGTATGGCAATTTTGAACCCGACTGGTGTTCAAATTAAGGGTGACAGTTTCATAGCCACCGATCATAGAGCTGGCCCGGCCATAGGTATGACGTCGAATGGACTGATACGAGTAACATGGATACTAGGCTATGTTGACCGTCAAAGCAGGATAATAGAACGCGTATTGCGAAGACATCGTAGAGGAGCAACTTCTGAGGGGAGAAGGCGGCATGTGCGGATTTTTGATACCAAAAGCAGGCCGCCCGGTTTTTGACCTGAGGCACGATGCCTATATCGGAGTCGTTTCTTGCTTCTTCAAGCTTTTGTACACTCCGGTTGGATGCATGAACAAGCTATTCTTGCCTATCGGCAGAATTGCTTGGTCTTCAGCTGTTTGTATCCCTCTATTGAATTAGGGCCAACCTACACCCTCAGCAAACGCTTTGCGATCAGCCAGGGTCGAGACTCCATTTTGTAAGGGCTGCATGGCCGTCGGATAATTTCAAGTACAAATGAACTCCTTGGTTATGGATGCTTCGGGTATGTGTAGAATAGTCTCTGCAACAGTGTAACAGGAACTATGGTAGTGAGTTTCGGGCGATTTGATCCCTTGAGACGCAGGATTACATCCTGGAAATTTGGAGGATGATGGTGGCTTGAAATCTCTTCAGGTTGGATTAGGCCTCGTTCACGACGAACCAAAGATCGCCAGCCACATTGCTCACTCGATTCTGGTCAAGGGACGAGAGAGGACTAGTCAAATCAGGTCCTGAATGCAAAACAACCTTGCTTAGTCGCGTGTTGCAAGATGCTCGGCTGACGATCCAAGCGTTTGGCGCCATCGGATATTGATGAAGGCTTCCAACTCATCAGGTTCTCAAATCATCCGATCCATATTTTATACTCGAAAATGGCACACCAACGCGGGTCCAATCAAGACGTGCGTAAGAATCCCCCAGCCTTGGAATTCGTCAGGGCGCAAAAGAGGATTTGCTGTTTGCTGATAAAGGACGAGTTAAATGCATCTCACTAACTCCTAGTGCATCCCAATTGCAAGGATGACCCAAGTTTCCAGAGCAACAAACCCTTCATAGGCGCTCTCCGTTTTCCGTTCTCTGGCGAACTAATTTCCAGTAGCTCGATTTTCATTTCGGCTGATCCCTGGAGGAAACGGAAAATGCCCGCATGCGACGCTAAAAACATCCGATTTGCTGTTCCCGGCGATGTCTTGCAGGGGTTGGGCCGCCCATCTGGCATCAAGCCACTCGAGAGAATCCGGGCACAACGCACAGTCCACGGCGTATTTCTCTGCCATCATCGAAAATTCCAGAGAAGCAATCTCCCGTCGCCCGGATGATCTCGCTGGAAACAGTGGAACGCCTGACAGCATCTCCAGTTGATTCTTGCGCCAGTATTCAGACTCCACCCCGCACTGAGCCGCTACCCACCTTCTAGACTCGAAATTACCATCGCAGAGCTAACGATCTCCTACACTTGCAGGCTCTTGGCCCGAACAATAACCTTCCAGGCGCTCCTTGAGGATTAGTTAAGTGGATTCGTTTTCCACATGTGCCGTACGCACGTCCTGTCCCGACTGTTCCACGACCCTCCATTCAGATTACATACCTGAGTCAACGATAAAAGACATTGCAGGCCGGGCGTTTCTTATGATGACGGCTACACTTGACTAGCCGACGCTTTCAGACAGCATTTTTGTTGATATCATTGCTCTTCATGCCCTTTCAGGCCTTATGACCATGGCCGGGTTCCTGTATGAGGAGGATGCGAAACGGTCATCCCGACACTTGCCTCGCTCCTTTCCGACAGAATCATTGGACTTGGACTCTGACTCGCCTCGGAAAAGCGCCTGGCAGGAGTTCTTCGATAGCTTCAAGCGAAATCCGCACGCACACGTTTCCAAGCCCGGTCAAATTGGCAAGGATGGGAAGTTCTTCGATCTTGAAGAGGCCACGGCCAATACAGCTTTGTCGCCGCTGCAAAGAAAGCTGAAGGGTCGCCATCTACAGATGATAGCTATGGGAGGCTCGATAGGTACGTTGCGATTCGTCCTGCGTTGATATTTGCAGGTGTCTGGTTAGCTTTTGGTTCTCCCGTTTGCTTTTTCTCCGTGATTTCAGACGGTTATGATGGTGTCACTGATACTCGGCCCTTTCTCTCTTTAGGAACCGGTCTTTTCGTGGGCTCGGGAAAATCGCTTGCCATCGGCGGACCTGCCTCGTTGCTAATCGCGTTTGTCCTCGTCGGTATTATGGTCTACTCAACTGTACATGCTCTGGGTGAACTCGCGGTTCTCTTCCCCGTTGCCGGATCATTTTCAGCTTTCTCCACTCGCTTTTTAGACCCTGCATGGGGTTTTGCGATGGGCTGGAATTATGCGCTACAGTGGTTGGCTGTCTTGCCTCTGGAGATCGTGGCGGCTGCTTTGACGGTGTCATACTGGCCATCCGACATATCTCCTGCGGTCTGGGTTGCTATTTTTTATGTTTTAGTCGTGATGATCAATCTGTTTGGTGTGAGGGGTTACGGTGAGGCCGAGTTTGTTTTCTCGATCATAAAAGTTATTGCCCTAATTGGGTTCATGTAAGTCTTGCCTTGGCATTGATCCAGATATGTTACTTCATGCACTGATTGGCGGCTAACATCTGCGCTCAGAATATTAGGGATTGTTCTGAATATTGGAGGTGGCCCGGGCGGAACATATGTTGGTGGCCGATATTGGAGAGACCCCGGAGCCTTTCATAATGGCTTTAAAGGGGTTTGCAGCTGCTTCGTGAATGCTGCATTTGCGTTCACTGGGACCGAACTTGTTGGGTTAGCCGCTGCCGAAGCATCTAATCCGCGCAAGGCCCTTCCAACCGCGGTGAAACAGGTTTTTTGGAGGATTACCATCTTCTACGTGACGGCCGTTCTCATTGTTGGGCTACTAGTTCCCTACACAGACCACCATCTGCTCAGCCCCCATTCTAAGGCAGACGCCAAGGCGTCGCCGTTTGTTATCGCAATCAGAGATGCGGGGATTGCAGGTTTGGACTCCGTCATGAATGTAGTGATAATGATTGCCGTCCTTTCGGTTGGCAATTCTGCTATCTATGGTTCGTCACGTACTCTGGCTGCTCTAGCCGAGCAGCGCCAAGCGCCTCATTTCCTCGCATACATTGACCGGAGAGGCCGCCCATTAATCGCTATTGGTGTCGCATCTGCCGTCGGACTCCTGAGTTTTCTCGCTGCGTCCTCGAAGATGGAGGAGGCATTTACTTGGATGATGGCCATTTCAAGCTTATCTTCCATCCTTACATGGAGCTCTATATGTTTGGCTCATATCCGGTTCCGGCGAGGGTGGGCGGTACAGGGGCATTCAGTCGACGAACTATCTTTTAGGTCCCAACCAGGTGTCATTGGGTCTTGGATCGGGCTGATATCCAATGGTCTCGTGCTCGTGGCGCAATTTTGGGTTGGCATATCGCCCATCGTGCTAAGGGGCGAACGAGACCCTAAACTCGCGCGGGTAGAGAACTTTTTCTCGGTTTATCTCGCTGCGCCTATTATCGTGCTGTTCTATGTCCCGTACAAACTTCGATACAAGACAAAGATCATCCGCTCGAAGGATATGGATCTAAAAACTGGCCGGCGAGACTTGGATCTGATGCATTTGGTTGCTGAAGAGCGGGCCGAGAGAGCACATTGGCCTGTTTGGAAGAGAATATACCGGTTTTTTTGTTGACAAAGATTCGGCGTGCTGGGTGGGCGGATTGTTCTCTAAGAGTTTGGCGTTTCTCCCCATGTCAACCATATTTAAAAATGATAGTAGTGCTACGTGTTAACGAAAATTACATAGATGACCATAATCAGATGAGGATTTAGCTTCCCACGGAGTAGGGTAGGATGTAAGAAACAGAAACGCCGCCAGGGTCTCGGTAGTTGCTCGGTGGTGTCACATCAGCTTCAGCATCGATCAAACCGTCTAGCAGATCCCAACGACAACCGCTACAAGCTCCGGATAAAGCCGTTATTAACAGTATGTTATCCACTATTCAGCCGACTGGGGGTCCGATGGAGATACCAGTAACTGAACAAGCATTGCAAGTGCCATGAGCCGCTCCACTCTGATGAGGCGCGAAAAGTTCCGTCTGGGACCAAGTCTTCTGGAGCTGAATCCTTTCTTATTTGCCCAGCGAAAGAAGCTAGTTCCGAGTGCCAGTTCAGCCCTCAATAAATGCCTGGTATCAAAGTCCAGTTCTCGACAGTTCGTCTCGGTCAGCACTAAATTTAGAACCAGCCTTACGTTCAGACGTAGGAGGTACTAGTACAGAACTTTACGCGAGAAACAGGTGCACTCGTGCGTACCGGTACCTTGGCCCTGTGCCTCAGTCTCTGGCGTCAGCCTCCACGTGACGGCTTTGATGAGTTAATTTACTTAAGCTCCCTGAGTGGCAGCGACATCCAATCCGCAAGCAAGAAGACCGTCTTTGCTGCTATTCTCCTTCTCTGTTGGCCCTGTTGATTGTCTCCCTCAAGCGCGGCTTTGTGTTTTATTCATCGTCATTGTCTCCTGCTGCGCTGGATACATCGAGTTTTCCTTGTTCTTGATACTCGGCATTAGTGCGTCATTTCATTTGGGTCAACGTGTGTCAAGTCACCAAACTTAGCTTTTGGTTCCTGAGCCGGCCCAGTTTGCCGTAATCGATACTCCGTACTCGTCAGCCAGACCTTTCACCTTCGTCTTCGTTTGAGCGATTGCGTCCGAATTTTCTGCCATTGCCTCTTTAAAGCCTTTTTTCCATCTACCACAAAACTGCTTGGCCTCGAAAACCGCATCCTCAACGAGGCCGTGACTCCTACCACGATGCCGAGCTTCGCCGATTCGTTCTGGTCCCCGGACTACGCCAGCGGGCTAAGCGTCCTTTTCTCTAAACTGCAGCAGGGAATAGTAGAGAACCAGCAGATTCTCGCCATCGCTCGCATGCGCGCCGATGCCGAACAGTTATACAGCGCGAAGTTGGGGGACATCGCTCCGTCGATCGATCGCATGTCCAATGGATTCTCGCGCGATGATGGCGCTAGCGTGCGGAAGGTGAGCTGAAATGATATCTATTCATGTCACCATTGTATAACAAGCATTCTGACTTGAGCCTCAATTCGGTTGGGAAACTAGGCATACGAGGGTGTGAGAAGCGAAATGATCGAAGCCACGAAAAACCACCAGAAGATTGCGTCTAATATTACGGACCTCGTCGTAACACCATTTGGCCGCTGGGCAGCTCAGCACGAACTGCGAATCTCAAACAGCCAAGAAGAGCTTCAAAATAGATTAAAGGAGCATTCCAAACAATCGGAGTTGGTCAAAAAACTGAGAACCCAGTACTTCAATAAGTGCCGGTTGGTAGAAGATTTGGAAGAGGAGAATAAACTCGCATTCCAGATTCCAGAGAAAGACACCGGTAGTCCGAACCAAGCCCCTCCGACCATAGTCTTGCCTGATACCAGTGCAGAACCAGAGCCGGTTGAGCTGGGCGACCAGGTCTACCTCCCGGATCAACTCAAGAAGCTGCTCACCCACATGCTTGAAACGATCAAAATTGGCGAAGCTAAGGTGGCAATTCTGGGAACATATTTGAACACGTCTACGGGGGCGGATATTGTGGAATATATACAGAAACACTTGAATGCGTCGAGTGTAAGCTATGCTGAGCGAATCGGTCAAGACCTGGTTGATAACGGATTTTTGCGGCTTGTGGGAAACGTTGGCAGCACGTTTGCCAACAGCTCGAAAATGAATTACCAATGGCGTTCGAAGGCTTTCCAACTCACTGGGATTCCGGAGAAAAAGAAGCCTTTACTACGAGTTTCATCGCTGGCAGCTAACAGTGACGATAACGCTGACTCACCAACGGTTGCCGAGATCCTATCTGGATGGAATCCTCTCAACAACCCCTATCCTAACGAAACGCCCCCAGAAAAGCTCCGACGTGAAGCTCGGGAGGCCGATGAACGATACAAGGCAGCTGTCAAGAAGCTAGACCGCATGCGCTGTACTATGGAAGAAGAAATCATCGATTACCTGAGGTTCATGGAGCGATGCGAGCTTGACCGTCTCAAGGCCATTAAGGCTGTAGTTCTCGATTTCTCAGGCGCGATAAGCAACGTGATCCCTTCGCTGCGTAGCACAGTCGATCAAATGATGCTTTACCAAGAAACCATTCAACCTCTGGGAGACTTGAGGTATCTCTTGGAGAATTACCGAACCGGGGCTTTCGTGCCTCGAGTTCAGCCTTATGAAAACTACTATGGCTCTGTTGATGGTCAGTTCATGCACCTTGCTTCACGATAGCGCTCCTAGCTAATGTATAACTAGATCAAACTTTTGGAGTCGACCTTGAAGCGCGGGCTCGGGCAGACCGCAAACGGGTCCCTATCATTGTTACCAGCATTTTGACTTACCTTGATAACAGTATGTCTTTCACACAAAACCACCAACTATACTCCAAGTGACTGACTGCTCTATACAGGATATCCTGATCTAGAAGGAGATGAAGCTCGCCGAGCAATCTGGCTGCACGACGTGCCACTTGTAGCTACACATCATTTACGCAACGCAATAAACAATGGCCAGCCTGTCTCATCTGAAATACTTAATAAATACGAAATTCCTGTCGTCGCAAGCGTGCTGAAGCTTTATCTGCTCGAGCTGCCTGGTAAGTTGTCGACCATTGCTCATGCTTCGCTTCCAAGCTAACAACAACAACAGATTCCCTGGTCTCCTCACAAGTCTACGAGATTGTACGAACAATCTACACGGCGGCCAGCGATGCATCTGAAGAAGGTCGTATCAAAGTCCTGCAAAACACACTGGGCCAACTTCGTCTGAACAACATTGCGACTCTTGACGCGGTTATTACTCATTTTACCCGGCTAATCGACCTTACGTCTGCTGATGAAGCTTACGTGGTCTCTTTGACACAAAATCTTGCGCCTTGCATCCTCCGACCTCGTATAGAAAGCAACCTCACACTGGACGAAAGACACAATTACCGACTTTTACGGGATCTTTTCGACCACAAAGACGAAATATTTGGCGAGCTAAAACGCCAAGCGAGCTCCCTTGGCAATCTGTCATCAGTATCCGCTCGACCACGGGCCATTAGCACGGACGAGAGCAACCGACGAGCGAACACGGAAGCGCGAAACAAGGCCATTGCTGATCGAAGCCGTGCAAATAGCCCAGCTCCCGGATATCGTCATCGCCGAGATCGATCGGCCGGTGGCTCGGAGTCGACTCGGTTCCCTATCAATGTCTCTAGTCCTACAGCCGACAGGCGAACTGGTAGGCAGAGCTTAGAAGTCCCCGGTGCAGTTGCTCCAGTTACCACGGCAGAAACTCATCATCGCACAACTGATTCTTTAGGCAGTGGGAGTGTAACCAACGGTAGTAGTGACACGCCGATCAACACTCAGGATGATAGCGCAGCCACAGCTACAGCCACAGCCACTGTGGGCAAGAGCAATTCCCTTTCTCGCTCTGGTGGGCGGTATTCTCGCATTACAGGGCTAGCTCGGGACAGCAATGGAAACGTCATCCCAGATAGTGCTGGGGGCGAGACCCAGCGCGAGGACGTCCAGCCCAGGCCGGTTGGAGTAACATTGGAGGATAAACCGATGGACGACTGATTGGGTAGAATCGAAGCCTCACGCATCAAATGTCTTGCCGCTGTAGGAGCATGCAACGGCTGAGCGCACTGCTTGCTCCATTCTACCTTACTACCTTATGACTATTGAGCTTTGAGCGATTGCTCTTGTATTTGAATAGCAATTTTAACCATATTTCAGCTTCTGTGTCTCTTTTCAGATAGTCTTTTCCCGTGACAATTCCTTCTCACATACTTAATATATCGTAGGCCTCATGTAATCTCAATATACGCGATCAGAATAAAATGTGATTTGAGATATTTACTAACACTTCGATGTGATTAAAGCCTGAAACTGCCTAAAACTGATAAGACTTGGACACCTTAATCCATGCCGATACCCATAACATATATCCCAACAAGGGAACGAAACAAAAGACAACAGACCACAGCAGAAAGAGATAATTGTCTAGTCTCTTAGTAGAGCTTGTAAGACACCCTCGCCAGGTCCATTGACCTGGGCTTTGATTTCTTCTTTTCCAACATAACAAATAATATTGTGTCCATCAAAGCCCATTTTTGATGGGCTTCCTCGGCCTTTCCTAGCAGGAGTACGAAGGCCAGCAGGTCCGTTCATACCTCCACGAGTCTGGTTTTCGCCAATCAAACCCATGGTTTCTAGGCTACTAAGGATATCTTTGAACTCTGTAGGTGTCAGCGGCTGAAGGACGTTATCTCTTCGACATAAAGAAGAGTAAGTATCGAAAAGTTCTTTGGCGTTTGGAGCCGAAGATCTGGGAGATTTGGTAGGTGTCTTCAGTACGCGTTGCTTTTGTCCAATTGAGATCAAGGCACAAAGTGCTGCTTTTTGATGAAGGTTGAGGCCTTGAAGACGTTCTGTGGTGCCGTTTCCGAAGGCCGCAGATGTTACACGGGCAACATGCGCAACAGTAGCTCGAGGAGCGGTGACTGGAGTGTAGCTCGATAACATATCTTTGTTTTCAGGGCTATCGGGTGGAGACAAAGGGGTTGCAAGGTTGGTGTTTTCTAGAAGTGGAGTTTTGGCGGGTGGGCTTGCGCTGTTGGATTTTTGTTTGGTTTCTCGCTCGATGCATTCGATTGTGCGTCGAACCAAATCAAAAGCCTTCCGTAAGTCCCCGGACTGAGATGCGACCTTCCGTGCGCAGAGCTGAATGGCAGCGGGGTGCAAAAAAGGGACAAAGTCCTTTGAAAGAGTGGCGTTTTCAGGTAAAAGAGACCGCAAACGGGCTATAATTATATTTGCAATTTGTGTCGAAGTATATGGAAGGAACGGAAGAAGATTCGGCTTGATGTTTTTGGCTTTTAGTCTAGGCAAGAATCGGTCGGTCAGGTCGAGGGCGTTGGCGATACCGATCAGAACGAGACGCGAGTTGGCTTGCATAGACCACTCAAAGAAGGAGTAGAGGATCTCTAGGTCGCTGGTTAAGAGATGATCGATTTCATCTAAAGCGATGACATAGACATCGGGGCAAGCCTTCTTTTTCGGAAAGAAGAGGGTACGCAAGCGATCGACCTCGCTCTTTTTGAATACTTGCGAGTCCTGGCAGAGTTCCTCGACTAGCTTTCCATAAATATCGCGGGCGCTTGTCATGCTGGCACAGTTTATATATGTGACTTTGGCTGAGTTGACTATCTGCGACTCCCGACAGACTTCTTCCACCAACGCGCTTTTGCCGGTCCCTGGCGGTCCACTGACATACATACAGCCACCACGTTTCGATGTGATTGCATTTTCAATGAACTGCGCCAGTTCATCTCTTTCCGCTTGCCTGCCAACTAAGCGGCCGGCGTTGGCGCTTCGTACAAAAAGCTGTCTTGCATCGGTGTAGACGCTGCGGCTCGAAGTTGATGAGATAACCCGGGGAGTTCGAGGTGTTGCCGGTTTGACAGCAACCTGAACACGATGTCTGGGTGTAACGGGAGACACGATAGAAACTGCATCTCGGAATCTTTTTGTTCGAGGAGTACGAAACTCGTGGGTATTTGGGTCCGTGTTTTCATCTGTCTTGGTGTCAGACGTTTGTTCAACTATGAAAGCGCCATTGAAGCTCACCAGTCACCAGATCCTTTGTTTCCGGGACCAGAATTGAGGGACTTGAGGCTTCGCCAGACTTATAGGGCTTGAGACGTTTGGCCTGTGGTTCGTTCTTTGGTTCCGAGGCCTGTAGCCGCTTCGATTTGCGCTGGCCCGCAGAAAGGTCAACTGAATGGTCCTCATCATGGTGTATTGAGGGATTTTGAGTAGCTCTTCGTTTCCTCGAGGAGCGCGGTACAGGGTCTTCAGTTCAGTTGTTAGCAGTTTGCTCTGCCGAAAGATGCAAGGAGATGTTGGAGATTGAAAAATATCGAGCGACGATCCGACGGAAATTTAAGAAGAGGGTGCTTACCATGCGAGTCATCGATAGCGCGCTGATGCTTGCCGAGAACTGATGGGGCCATTGCTGTGAATATATGGAGGGAGGGTGCGTGGTTGAAGGTGATGCTTGCTGTATGGTGTAAACAGCGAGTGCGATGGGAGAAGTAGATGGAGGTACCTGGCGAGGTACCCGCTGAAGTACCTTTTTGCGCGACGGAAGGTACCACTGAACGCGTCGCTTCCTAGCGTGTCGCGAAACCTCTTAGTAAGCAGGAACGCGACTCTCGCGACGTCACGGGAAGGAAGGTCTGCCGACAGAGTCTTGGCAGGGCCTCCAGACACAGGCGCCACTACTCCGCTGACGTGCAGCGCGCCTTCTTCGCTGCTCCAGACAGAGTCTTGTCATAAGTAAATGCTGCGATCGACGATCTTTGGGAAATGGCGATCCAGCTCGGCTTTCAGCCAGGTATATCCACGAGTAGAGGACGCAGAATAATGGGCGTCAATGCAATAATGATTTTAGGACAATTGCAACCACCAAAAAGCCGTATTCCAGAGACTTTGATCCTGACCGGCTTATTACTAATCGTCCAATGCATTGCTCTACAGGGCGCGGAGTACGCCAGTAGCGCAACCTTGCATAAATCTTTGTGCACAAAAACTGCGTCTTTGGTAATACTGGCTACCGTATCTCACTCGCCACAGCTGACATAATTTCCATTTTGCCTTTTCAGGATTAGCGCCCAGCTCTGCTGACTCATCGCTCCCAAACATCCATTGACGTAACTTGGTGGAAAACTCCCGGCCCTTCACTCAAGCCAGGCGGCAACCTTCCACTCTCAAGGCAAATAACCACCTGCACTATCAACTCTCAAGGCGGGTGTCTTCAGCTGACTCTCTGTGTCCACTGTTTACCGCCATACTACCACTATTCATTTCGCCTTTTTACGAGACTCCAAACACTTTCATCGGCAGAACACGTTGATAGCATCAGACGTCCCTCCAAAACTTACTAACATAATCGCTGGGCGATTTCTAGTGGCATTTCGGCCTTTTAATCGCCCTCTCAGTTTATAGGCGCCGCACCGCACACGAGAAAACTACGAATCTTACCATCTCCCTGGACCTTTAATCACCTGTAACTCGTCCTATGCAAAATGGAGGACGCAGCGATAGCTCAGTTTACAGAAGTAACGGGCTCGACCCCCGAAACGGCTGCGCAATACCTCCAAATGGCCGACTACAACATACAGACTGCTATGCAGCTATATTTTGAGAGCGGAGAACCTGCTGCTCCCACCGTACCCACCACGAATGCCCCTCGTCCATCGTCTGGCTACGAAGATAATAATGGCGTTGTGCATATCGACTCCGACGCAGAAGACGCTCCTACTCCAAGAGTCAACCGCCCGAGTTCCCGAGACCAAGGCCCAACTTTTAATGACGACTTAGAGATGGCACGCCGTCTACAAGAAGAGCTTTATTCTGCCGGTGGCCCGGCCAATCCAGACGCTGTGCGAGCTCCGATCGCTAGGACTACGGAGACACTCGTAGGGCCGGACGAGGATTTCGATGACTCGGAAATACTACGGCAAGTCCGAGCCCGGCAGCGGGCCCGAGGTGGTATGTTCGAGAAGGTCTCTTAATCGCGATACGTGCAAGTAGGCTAATGATGAGACCCTGTAGGTCGACTTGGTATTTTTAATCAACGAGAAGTTTCTTCATCTGTTTGGGATGATGCGGGTCCAGAATCACACAGAACAACGCTCTCGCGTGCTACCGGTGGGGCTTCTGAGGCCTCGTCAAAATCTAATATGCTAGCCGAAATGTATCGACCGCCGTTCGAAATCATGTCAAAGCTTCCCTGGGACACTGCGCGAAACGAAGGCAAAGAAAATATGAAGTGGCTACTAGTCAACGTCCAAGACCCCTCCGTCTTTGACTGCCAGCTGCTAAACAGAGATATTTGGAAAAATCAGGGAATTATAGACACAGTGAAGGAACATTTTATCTTTTTACAGTTCACAAACAACGATGAGAGGGGTGCTCAATACATTCAGTACTACTTTCCTGGGCATGATGTGCAAGACAATTACCCACATATTGCCATTGTCGATCCTCGAACTGGAGAGCAGGTGAAGACATGGTCCGGTCCGCCAGTAATCAAGGCCCCGGACTTTCTTATGCAGCTCCACGAATTTCTCGATCGCTATAGCCTAGACAACTCTGTGCGCAATCCTGTCGCCAAAAGAAAACCAGAAGTGAAACCGATATCAAAATTAGATACCATGAGCGAGGAGGAAATGCTAGAAATGGCCCTGAGGAACAGCCTAGAAGGCCAGTCTGCGCCAGCGCATGAAGATCCCGATGCGCTCACACGGAGTATCCCTGACCTCAAGGGCAAAGGGAAAGAAACTTCAGAGAATCGAGATTCCATGGCCCTCGACCCTTCAAGTGAGAGTATATTGGAGGAGGAAGACGAATCCTCGAATCTCTTCAAATCCATTCCGTCTAACAGGCCCCATACGGAGCCTGGAGCTGATCCTGCCACCACTACAAGGATTCAATTTCGACACTCATCAGGCAGGGTCATTCGAAGATTTGCATTAGCCGACCCAGTAAGGCGGCTCTATGAATGGCTCAAAGCTTCGCCGATCGAGGGAAAAAGTGGGGTAGATTTTGAACTAGTTTCAATGGGACAGAATCTACTCGGCATGCTTGATATCAGTATTCAGGATGCGGGCTTAAAGAATGGCACCGTTATGGTGGGATATATGGAAGAAGATTAAGAATTTCTATAACGCCTTTTATGGTTATCAAAATAAGTCCTCTTAGATAGTAATGCAGGTCCTTTGACGCATCCGAACGCGGAAGAAATTCCATTTGCTTAGTCAACAGGAGATCTAGATCTAGATAAGATAAGATAAGATGGCCATAGTGTAACAGACTTGTAACACCGATTCAGTGTAATGGGAAATTTACGTATTTAATACAGTGACTCGAGACCGGAACCGTATAATTGGTTTTATTGGCTGTCCGCCAACTCCCGCGGCATGTTTGTTTGTTTTGAACAGGAACCTCAGCATAAATCAGTCCCGTTCAATCCACTCCAAGCGTTGATGAGCTACCTTAGCAGGTGATAGTGGCTGTCATCACACTTGTCGCTTGCAAACGATACAACAAAGCAACGTTGATTCGGATTCAACCCCAGCTTGCTTGATCCTTCTCTGAGAAACTGCCGACACCACTCCAGGTATCCTTCAGCCCCGCCCGCATTCGCCAGCACTCTAGGTGGATCGCGTGCCTGAAGGCTCAATCGTACCAATTCTACTACCTGAGCCATCTGAAGCCATTCTTGTATGCTAAGATCCTTTGGATGTGGTTCGGGCTGAGCACCGGTCGCTACAAATGGAGAATCGAGCGGTCGACCCGGAGACGCTCTATACGAAACAGAACTGCATCGGTACGTAAAGAGCCAAACAGAGCCAGAGTCCCTTTTGGCGCAACTAACAGCTATTAGGCGGAGGTAGTTTTGGCAAGGTGTACAAAGGGTACGGCCGTCTCTCATTCCGCCTAATAAATACAATGCACTGACTCAATGATCGCTTCCTAGGGTCGATAAACGATCGGGTCAGGCCGTCGCAATTAAGATAATCGACGTTGAAAACGCCGACGATGAAGTTGAAGATATTATCCAGGAGATATCAATCCTTTCGGAACTCAATTCCGCATACGTGACGAAATATCATGGCTCTTACCTCAAAGGGTCCGACCTGTGGATTATCATGGAGTTCTGCTCTGGAGGGAGCTGCTCTGATCTAATGCGCGCTGGGAAAATAGAAGAGGATTATATTATGATCATCTTGCGGGAGCTACTTCTAGGACTGGAATATCTGCATGCGGACAACAAGCTACACAGGGATGTTAAAGGTAGGAAATATGGCCTCGTATTGGAGATTGACTGAATTGCTAATAATATGGTACGCGTAGCGGCAAATGTACTACTCACGGCCAATGGTCAAGTAAAACTTGCAGACTTTGGGGTATCTGGACAGCTTTCCGCGACTATGACCAAGAAAAATACATTTGTTGGTACCCCGTTTTGGATGGCCCCCGAAGTGATCAAACAATCAGGTCACGACCACAAGGCAGATATTTGGTCTCTAGGAATAACTGCCATAGAGCTGGCAGAGGGACAGCCACCATACTCTGACATTCATCCGATGAAAGTCTTGTTTTTAATCCCTAAAAATGCACCACCAACGCTACAAGGAAATTACAGCAGACCCTTCAAAGATTTTGTGGAGTTGTGCCTACGGCGAGACCCCAGAGAGCGACCGACGGCAAAAGAGTTACTAAAGCACCCATTCATCAAGCGCGCTAAGAAAACTACCTATCTTACAGAACTGATTGAGAGATACGAAAGATGGGTCGCAACCCATGGCAATGAATTATCGGATGATGAGGACGAGGGATACACAGCGCCTCATAAGCCTGCGCCAGAAGAAGAAGATCTATGGGACTTTGGTACCGTACGCCCAGCTGGTCTGGGCCGGTCTGCTGGGCTTCGTGCCATGAATGATGCCGCCGCAAATGCTAGAGCCCAAGGAATAGATGATCGTCAAAACCAAATCATCAGCAGGGACTTCGCTCACATTGAAAATGCCCCAAGGAAGCCATCGAATCCTACTGTGAAAGCACCACCATCGCCCCAGAGATCACCGCAAAAAGCGAAACCCTCTCCCGCCCTATTACCAACATCCCAGCTCTCTCCATCTAAGATACCCCTTCCACCGTCACCACAAAAAAGAACCGCATACCAGGATCAAATAACCACACCAGTACAGTATTCAAAGGCACCAGTCCCTCTCGAAAAAGAAAGTCCAGGTAGTATGGATTATGATAGGGCTTTACAACAAGCACTAGCCCAGGATCTTGGATACCTGAAACTCGGTGGTGACTCTCCTCATGCCGCAGCACCCTCGGTTCCCAAATCACTTCCCACTCCCCCAGGAATTGACAAAGTGTCGCGGAAACCTACCTCCTTGCAAATACCAGAGATCCCGCCATACAAAGGCCCAGGAAAGAGAACAAACTCACAAAGTTCACCCAATAAAGCTCAAGTCTTGTCACCTCCACAACCTCTGTCGGGACAACTTCCTCTACCTACTCTCCAAAAAGAAAGCAATGCTCCGACACATCAGAGGCCGTTACCACCAGTCATGCCCCTTCGGCAGACATCCTCCTCGTCCGTCCAATCTACTGACTCTCAGTTACGCAAACCGGACTCCACTCCATTTTCCGCCCCTCCAACATCCTCTGATAGTGAAATCACTGCCTTAAGTGGCGTTATCCTTCCGGCGTTAGAGGCTGCCCTTCGTCGTCGAGCATGTAAATTGCACGCACTGACACGCAGCGCCGCTGGGAAACAGCACGATCCAGCTGCCATAGAGCTGGCACAAAGGCGTCAATATGCCCACGAAAAAGTCAAAAGAATGGTTATCAAAGCAGCAGGGCTGTTCAAAGAGATTGAGAAATGGGATGATGAGGGTCCAGTGCCAATGGGCGGGGATATCAACTCGTTCTTAGAAGGATTTTTGGAGGAAATACTAGTGAGGGTGGAGCCCGAGGAAGGAGATGGTAGCCCTGCGAAACGGTGATAATGGAATGCGCTGATGATGAATGAATAATGATACCAATGCCATTCTTTAAACGACGCTTCTAGATTGTGCAGACTGTGTCTCTATGGATGTGATATGAGGGGAATCATTATAGGTGCACGGTTTGACTTTGGTTAGCCTGTCTGGTGGGAAACCAAGTATCGTACAGTACATACATACATACTTCATATATTTTTTTATCTCAAATATTTCGTCCTCAACCACTTCGTAGAATAATGGATGAAGCATGAGTTTTGAGATACGGAGTACAGAGTCTCAAAATATTCTTGGCATTAGCTAGTTATCAGTGCTCCCGAAGCAGTTGTTGACAAGGTTCAAGATCAGAGGGACTCAGCTAATAAGAAAATAATGTGTCAATAAAATGTGTAACTAAGATAGATAATTGTTCTCGTATCTCGCATCAAGATTTCTCCTGAAAATCACCGCATTGATGCCCGAGAATCACGCCACAAAAGTGCTGAACTGCACCTGCTCCACTTCTGCACATCTAGAACCCAGCAAGGATCAAGCAATGCTTTACATTATCGCGTAGAACGTGAAATGCTGATGACTATGCTATCTGTAGAGTACGAGTGGGCCAGTAATATGAAAAGCGCGCCAGATAAACGGAGAGCCTTTATATGAAAAGTCGTGCTTTTGGTCGTTGACTCCTTGGCTCATCTCGGCTTCGACGAGCGAGAATGCAAAAAGCCCGAGCCCCTGGCCGGTTGAAGCAGACAACTAGCCTAGGCTTGAGTTTCAACCAGGAGCTAGGGTACGTCATTTTGAGGATCGGCCAATTCGGTGAAGGGATCGACCCATTCGGTCGCGCTTCGAGCCTTTCGTCGCCTTGCTTGCCTCGCCCAGAGAAGTGTTGATAAAGAAAAAAAACAGGGCTTTTCCGCCGACGAAGATCCACGGGCGGCTTTGACTCGTCGGAAGGCCTGGAAGGCTTGCAGAGAGGCTGAAACACAGGAGATTGAAAGCTGAAGTTCGATAAAATTAGCCCAGATTAGGTTTAGCTGCAGAGCGGCCCGCGCCACGGAAACAGCGGCTATTCCCATAGCGGTTAGCACAATCTTATGATCCTTGGGCAAAGATCATCCCACTTCTTCTGGGTTCTGCCCAACAACAATGAGGTGTCGTGGCGGCGAGAAGGAGGGTTATAATCAAAGCGACACCCTCGAAATGGCCCGCTCTAAGGAAAACATGCCACATAATGCTCCAATGCTGCCGCTCCGATGCCCATGGAGCTTTCACACTCACCAGCCATCACTCAGCGCCCAACAGATGATAGCTCACCGGAAATGAATGTCTCAACAGATGCTTCTGATAACGGGAATATTCCCAATACATGTCCACAAAAAGAGCCGGCCCAGACGGCCAACAATCTGAAAAGAAAGCATCCTATCTCGACCTCGTATGTAATACACTGCCTTGTGCATTGAACAGCGCGTTACTGCTAGGCGAACTACAAAAGAGGTCGGCTTTTCTAACAAGCATAGATGTGAACTATGTAAACATCGAAAAGTCAAATGCGGTACGCCTCCGTTTGCTCATATGCACTCATCCCGTCATCATCTTACATGGAAATAGATCGCGTGCACCCAAGCTGTGGGTGGTGTGCCAAACACGGGCAACCGTGCGAGTATAGGGAAAGGAAAAAGTCGGGAATTAAGGCTGGATATGGCCGAGAGCTAGAAATGCGACTAGGTAAATCTCTATCTACATTGATTACACCAACATGGCCAATATGCTTAACCCACTCAAAGGTCGTTTAGAAGGTATCATCCAGGCACACAACAATATTATCGAGAAACATATCTCAAGGAAAGAATCGCGGACTCCAGATCGCTGGACTCCCCCGAGTCAGATACCGCAGCTACCAGTCACTCCGCCCTCAGATACGTCACCTTTACCGACCTCGCCCCTATCCTATCATGGCCATCCATCAAGAACCTCACCGCCAAGTATGCATGAAGCTCACGCGATTCGCGCTCAGGATGGTTCCCTCTCAGCCAACCGCTGCAGCGATCATTCTCCTGCTAGCCTTTGCTCTCAAGAGCCAGGAATTCCATCGTCATTGGGAACTCGAGAAGTAACCAAATGTGACGTGGACTTACCGTATGATTTGCTTTTCTCTTTAGTGAATCTATACTTTGAACATATCAACACATGGTGCCCCGTCCTACACAGGAGAAAGACATTGGATTCGATATTCGGACCATTCCCGATGAAAGAAGAGGATCGCGTTTTGCTCTATGCAATAACCGCCAGTGCTCTTCCCTTCTCGAAGGATCCACGCTTGAACGAGGGCAATCGCAAAAGCTATCATGAGGCGTCGAAGGCGAAAGTGATGCTCCACGGAAGTAGTAAATCTTCGATAAAAGCATTACAAGCATTGGTAATTCTTTCGCTTGATTTTGTCGAATCCTCGCACGGTCCGCCAGACTCTAGGCTTCTGACGCTCATGGCTAAATCCATCGTTCATGCTGGCTTAGCACAAGAACCGACCACAAACACTGTTCTGGGTCCAAATGCTTGGATTGAAGACGAAGAAAAACGGCGTTTATTTTGGATGGCATATCTGCTGGACCGATATTCATCATTTGCAGCCGCAGTTGATCTCAGTTTCGACGATCAGGAGATTGAAAGGAAGCTCCCTTGTCAAGATGAGTATTTCGTTAAAGGTCGGCCAACTGAAACCATGTTTTTTCAGTCGAGCAAGCGAACGGAGGCTGCTTCGGGAAAACGTCCCGGCTCATTCGGGTTTCAAGTTGAAATAATTGGCATTTTTTCGAGAATTCACTGTTTATTCAAGCGCCCAGTTGACGTGACCATCCCTTCGGAAGTTCAGCAATGGCGCACAGCATACCAAACCCTGGATGACGAGCTCTCTGATTGGAAAAACAACCTTCCAAGCGCCTATAGTTTCGACAAGTTGCGACTCCTGGATAGGTCCAGAGGGTATAAACGAATTGATTGCGGATGGATAATGCTTCATGCGGCACATCAGACGTGAGATGCTTTCCCTATCCAATGCTTTACTTTTATGGTTGCTGAACCCCTCACAGGTCGGTTATCCGGTTACATTCATCCATCGCATACCCTATCAAAACGTCATCGATTTTTGCTCCGTGTGAAAAGGCACGCAAACGTTGTATCGCGGCTGTTGAAAATATTAGCGTTCTGGCACACCACGTTGTTGATAATAATATGCTGAACAAATTGGGCCCGCCATTCGCCTTCACTCTCTGGGTGGCGGCCCGGCTACTGCTTATCCATTCCTCCGCGACTAGGAGTGGTCTGGATCCAGGAGTCTCCTTTTTCGTCAAAACCCTTAGCCGGTTGGGCACGCATTGGAAAGTGGCAGAGCGATATACCGCTATTCTTCAGCGTTTTCTCGACGGGATTTCAGAGAATAATCGGGTAACATGAGGCGCTCAACACGAGCATTTAATTGCCTTTGCTCGAGCATATACCGAGAATGCAACTTTGTCTATGACACTTTGGATCGTATCAAAAAGCCTATGCTCAAGCTTAGTACAAAGTACTATTTTATTAGCTCTCCATTCTCCACCTCCTTGCAAGAAATCAAGAACAATATCACGCGATCAAGTTAATCAATCTCAAATGGAGAAAATGATGCTCCGGGTCTCGCTTATGTACCATCGTCTGGAGTTAACTTCTTGACACCCAGTAGGATTCTTCTTGTTTTCGAATCGGAAGGATACAAGATTGGTAGGTTTTGCTCACAGTTGATCTGCGTTGTGGAGGCAAGCCACTGGTATAAAAGTAAACGATGTCACACTTGTTCAAACACCTTCCAGTAGCGGATACCGTCCAATCTTCCCCAGATGCCTGAAATATCCATGCCAAGCCGTTTTAGAAGCGGTCGGTCGGCTTCTCGGTGACCAGACGGACCCGAGAGAAGGTCAGCAGAATGATAAGGTGGCATATGCGGGTTACGTTGGCTTCATCATGGTAAGGGAGCGCACTGCCCTGTGGGCTAAACAAACAGTCAACTCCGCGATCTCGAATTCAGTCTTGATATTTGATATATCTCATTTTCGTCCCTCATTTTGAGCCTAATTATGAAAACTCCGTACCGATGATTTCTGTGTTCAACAGATTTACTAGTCTTTCCCCGCGCCTCCACTTTTGGGCGCATGAATCATGCACTGCCCCGTTCAAGCCTAGTTAAAACGTGGGTGGCATCGATGCCTCCGGCTTTAGGGGCGAATCAGTGAGGGGATCAGCATGCGGTGCAGGGGTTCCCGCCTATCATTACCCGGGCCACCCTTGTCAAGAGTCTAATGCAGCATCTTCAAATCTTTACTCTGAACAAGCCACTGCGGCACCCCGTTTCCAAAGCTTCGACTTTTGGTGGATGCCCGTTCTAATATCTATGACCTACTATGTTAACGAGGTCGAGCCCAAGACTGGCTTCGATTCCCGACGGCTGACCTGCACTGGAGAATTCTAGACTAATTTCTATTCAGAAGAATAGTAGTGACACACAAGACGTCTACTGATGTTGCAGGCCATCGGAAACGTGCTAATTTGCATAAAGAGATTAATCATTCTTGATTAAGTATTTCTTTCAAGTATGTACATGAAGTTCGAAATGTGTTTTGAAACTTCTTATCCCTCGAGGATTGAAGATCGTCTACCTACGGGCGCGGTAGCGGTTCCACATGCTCTGCATGCGAGTGCGCTGGCCAGGAGTGAATTCAGTCATGCAGGTACTAGAAAACAAGTCAGCTTCGTAGAATATTGTACTAGGGAGGAGAAAGACTTACTCCCAGGAGTAGTCCATGTAGTTGTGGATCGGGTCAAGGCCGCCACCAGGGCAAGAATCACGGCTAGCAGGGCAGCCAGAGGTCGGGCTGTATTGCGCGGGGGTATCATCGACACCATCACCGCTGCCGGTGCAGCCTCCCTGGAAGGTGTGCAGCAGACCTAGTCAATGCCATGAGTATATTGATTGATTGTACAAGCTCTCGTTTTCAATCCTTACCGAACCAGTGACCGACTTCATGGGTGGCAGTCTTGCCCAAATCGAAGTTTGTGTTGCTGCCGCCAGGCATGCTGTTGGAGATGACGGTGCATCCGTCACGAATGAATTCTTGGGATCCGGGGGAGGCGTTGGTTGGGAAATAGCAAATCTACAGCATGTGATGCGTTAGTTTCTTCAGCTGGTTTAGGGGGAAAGAAGGTAGTACTTACGCCTAGACCATCAAGAGTCCGGGTGAAATAAATGTTGAGCGCACCATAGCCACCCTTTCGAAGGGCACGCTTCATGCCCATCTCGTCTCCATCCCTGGCCCAGAGAGCATTGATGGTTCGGTCGGCTGACTTCAGGTTGAAGTGAATACCGTGAGGAGCGTAGTCACGGTTCATCACCGCGATCTGGTCCTGAATCATACGATCCTGTTCAAAGATTCAGAATTCTATGTTTGCATGTTCGTTCACGGTCTTGGACTCACGGTGACATATCCTTCGCTGACCGACCTACCGGAAGCAATGATGTGGAAATAGGTTTCCACTTCAATGGCAGCTGCAGCAGAACCACCCTTGAAGCCATTTTCAGCCTCAAGAGCGGCCATCTGGGCTGACTCGGCAATGAACTCATCAGTTGGGACGGAGCCACAAGTTCGGCCCCTTGCCCTGGGGGAGGCCGCAGCCAGGGAGCTGAAGGCAAGGGCTAAGATAGGGACGGAGACACGCATGATGAGGACCTTGGTCAACAAATGATAGGAGTTTTAGCGAATAAGGATGCTCGAGATCGTTGAACGAAGGAAACACAGAACCGCAAGGTCCTTGGACGTCCTTTATATAATATCTGATGACCTGCCTTCCAGTTGATGGAACGACGGCTTGGGTCGGGTGATTTCAGCATTGCTTGGTCTGTTCGTGAATTACACCCGCTTGCAATATTTTTGTTACCATGTCCTCCGAACGGCCCTTCGCCCAGCGCACGGTGCTTTGCACAGCGTAGCATTGAGGCCGGGGCAAGGGGACATTTGGACCATTTCGAGTCTGGTCAGCATCGACTCTCCGCAATATCACAGCATTATGCTTCAGCTAATAGCACGCCGATCCGACTTGGCCTGTCCCTGGGTTTCATCGAAGGAAATGCTGGCGAGAAGAGCATTCTCCGGCATTCTGATCGGCGCCCAAGGGAACCTGTTCGCCAGGGCCCGAAAGCTTGTCCAGGGTATCATGGCGGTGCAAATCAAATCAGCCGATGATTACCACCGCAGATGCAAATTTCCCACGGATATTGGCAGGAATCAAACGGTCTGATTTCGAAAAACAAATACTGAAGATCGGCCCCTCGAGCTCGAAGACTCAGCGAGTGAGAAGTTTCGTCAACTGAAACCCTAGTTTCGGCAATACTAGAACATTGTTTCCAGCCATATGTATAACGGGGAGCATAACAATATGCAAGAAGCTGGAAGAGGTGAAGATGGGGCACGCTTCATCTCGACAGGCCTCCCTGGCCTCCAGCATCGGCCGGGATTTGCCCCGGGGCCCAATTTCTCGAAAGAGGTGGAGATGTTGGAGGGTAGGATCGTTGTTGGAGTGGCTTGTCACGTGGAACCTTCCAGCCAACTTCACTTGAGACTCTGAGCGAAGTCGAAACCGCAGTTGTCAGAATGAAGCAATATGCATCTTGAGTCTGCGCCACGGAAACAACCGAGAGGGGTGCAGATGTTCCGGCTGCGGTCGGAAGCTTCCGAGTCAACTATGAATCATTAAAAAAAGTGTTTTCCGCGTGATTCTGCCATTCCAGTGCAAACCAGAGTCTCCGCACCCACAATCAAATCACACAATATCCAAGAGAGGGGCTCTTTTTGGGCGAAATTAGATTGACCTGCAGACTGGGCAGGCTCACCGTATCATCGCACATGCAAAATTGGCATTGCAATTGGGCGCAACCAAGTTTATTATGATTATCCGTATTATCCGCCGGTTCCAGTCATGGTCAAGGTCTTATCTTGAGCTCAAGTTTCCGACGCGCCAAGGCCGATGTGGTTTCCAAGTCCGCCTCGGCTGCTCCGAGATGTCCGGCTTGACAATCGCAGAAGATTCAACAGAAATTCTGTGTTTCAAGAATGATATGGAATATTTCGATTCTTCGAGAGTCCGCGTGGCAGCATTACGAATAGCTCCCGCTACTGTTTCTCGTTTCGAACGTTCAGTGCTCGAGGTCTTGCGATGGGCGTTTTGCAGCCATGTCATAGCTTGAATTTGACAAAGTGTGCTTCAGTCTGCACCAATGAAGCTTGGGCTGCTGAAGCTCCCTGGTACTTAATCGCTTGTGTAAGACAAGGTCTTGCCGTTGAGCGCTTCATGCAGGACCTGTTGGTGGACGCCAGCTGCCAAATTAGCAGATAACGGCAAAATTTTCTCAAGCACACAGTTGGCCCAGAATCTTGGAACGACAAGATTATTCTCCGGTGCTGTTTTCGCTGGAGAACGTTTTTTCCATGGTAGCTATATGGTGTTCCCTGGAGACATGGCGTTTATTTCTGCATCCCGGCTTTCAAACCGACATTCTAGGCAAATTCTCCTTTTTCTAGGTGCCTCGGAATGGTATTCAGGGGTTCTTTACCTGTGTATTACCTGCTTTCGAAATCTGCTTTGTTGAATATCTGAGACGCCCCTGTCCACTATCTCTGGGGGTATGCATCCCTTCACAGAACAACTGACATAGAACTGACGTTGCTAGCTGGCTTGCAAGAATAGATGAAAGATATGATATTTTCAGGCTACATGAGATCAGGGTGACGAAAGACGAAACAATTTATACTCGACTAATATTGATTAGAACATCACAGAGAAGCAAGGGCTTCGTTGCGGCTTGCGTGGCTTGAAACTCTGCTTCGCGGTGGGTCATTGACAGCCCTCGAAGTGATGAGAGGTTGAAAACTGACCGACCGGCCTCCACCTGCTTAACTGCAGCTTGAGTGAGCCCGAAAATGATAAGACCATGAAGATGCCGCGATGTAGACCCTGTGAGCATATCTTGTAAGTATTATTGCTACGAAGGAGAAATTCTAATGTGGGGTATACATGCCAGCTCGCCGAAATATTTGGTTCACCTCTAGCATGGGCTCACTTGGAACATCTATACTGTTTGGATCGACGACTGTTCATACAACTGGAATAAAAGCCGATACTCTTTGCGCTGTACTCGGTACCTAATCATCCTCTCAAAAAGCCCTTAATTGGTCACGTTTCCTGGTAACTGGTACCGCCAAGCGTGCAATTAGTTATTCGGCTCTTCGAGTGTCGCGTTTCTGAAGACTACATGGTTCACTGATGGGCCAGATTACAACGACATTCAATGAAGACGACCTGTGTGTCGTAACTACATGGAGGGAGTGTTTTGCAGCTTTTTGGCTACTTGTCACCCGGACTCGATGAGTGATGGGTGTTTTCGCGGACTGCGTACACCTACCGAGGCTATCAGTTATACCCCTCACGCGTTCCACCATGTATGTACTCTTTCGACCTTTCTGGCTCTTCTGGAAAATCTTGCTTTCGAATATGCTGCTGGGTTTCGGAGGGAGGTCGACCGTCTCGCCAGATGCTATGAACCCCGCTGCCACCATGTTTCTGTGCAACGCCTCTCCAGCAGTGGGTCCGGTAACTAACTACATACGAATCCTCGCGCCATCCCCAGTAAATGCCTCTCCAACCATGGGGAGTATGATGAACTACGATTAAAACCGAGACCTCGCTCCTCGGGCTCTCCGCACTGAAGACCAGCTCCGGAGCTGAATGTGGATTATATATGTAATCTTCTGGTTCCCGCTAACACCCTTAGACTAGTTACAACATTCTTTCTTTCCATCTCTACGGAGCGTTCTAAGCGGGAAACATCCTTGATATCAGGCTTTTGCTTGGCCACGACGATTATTTGGCGATTCAATCATGACTGTTCCCGAAATTCCAAAGCAGGCTAAAGCCGTGGTTTACGATAAGCCTGGCACTATTTCGACAAATGTTGTCTCGGTCGATGTTCCAGAACCCGGACCGGGACAAGTACTGATCAATCTGTATGTTGTGGCAGATAAGGACGTAGAAGATGCTTCAAACAGTAGCAATGTGATTTCCCGAACGCTAACTTGAAGCAAAAGGACTCACTCGGGCGTTTGTCATTCGGATCTAGGTGTCATGACGAACAAGGTTGGCATACTTGATCTATGGGGACGTTCTTCATGCCTGAACTAACGCCCCATGGCAGTGGAAAAGTCTACCATACCCTACACAACCAGGCCAAGTAGGTGGACATGAGGGTGTTGGAAAGGTCGTGAAGCTTGGTCCCGCTACAGAAAGCTCTGGCATCAAAATTGGTGACCGTGTGGGTATCAAATGGGTTGCTTCTACTTGTGGAACGTGTCGTAAGTCATACTTTGGCTGTTTCTTCCAAGAAGGCTGATTGAATACTGATTTCCGAAAACAGTTGCCTGTTTCGAGGACACGGATGCCTGTTGCGGCAAAGGCACAATCTCTGGATACTACACGCCTGGCACCTTTCAACAATATGTTCTTGGACCTGCGACTTATGTCACACCTATCCCCGATGGTCTTGCATCAGAGGCGGCGGCTCCTATGCTCTGCGCCGGCATCACCGTTTATTCCGCTCTCAAGAGAAGCCGTGCTCGCCCTGGTAATTGGGTTGTGATATCCGGTGCGGGAGGTGGTCTTGGTCATATTGCAACGCAGCTTTCTTCTGGAGGCCTTGGCCATCGAGTTATTGGTATCGATCATGGTAGCAAAAAGGAGCTTGTTCTCAAGTCCGGGGCCGAACATTTTCTCGATATTACCGAATTCCCATCCGATGATCGGGGAGCGGCCCTCACCGAAAAGGTTAAGGCCCTAACCGATGGGATGGGAGCACATGCGGTGATAGTATGCACTGCATCCAATACTGCCTATGCACAAGCTCTCGATATGCTGCGAATCAATGGTGTTCTAGTCTGCGTTGGTCTTCCAGAGAACGATCCGGTGCCTATAGCAACGGCGGAACCTTCCAAACTCATTGTTAAACAGCTTTCAATCGTGGGATCCGCAGTTGGAACTCGAAAAGATGCTATAGAGACTTTGAATTTTGCTGCTAGAGGAATAATTAAGACGCATTTCAGAGTAGAAAAGATGGACAAACTGACAGAGGTCTTTCAAGAGATGGAAGATGGGAAGTTACAGGGCAGAGTGGTGCTAGATCTATCATGATATGTGTTAGAGTACGGCGGTGGTAGGGCTATGCATGTATGTACATTACTCTACAAGTGATTCTGCCAGGGTCTTACGGCCCACTACTGCTTTTTCCTGTTATCAAGTGGAGGATACCTATCCCTGAGGGCACATAGAAATCAGCTACTCCATGCAGTAGTATCAGCTACCAAGCCTTGTGTTAAGAGTGCTGTCTGAGTGAAGTAGCTGATAACTGGCTGTCAAAATATATAACATTTCATCTTTCTGATACTCTCTATGATGGCTATAACTATGACCCTGTGCTTCGCACAGTGTTGGGTGCACTGCACCCGGCAGGTGAAATGTTATTTTTAGATATCTGATACTACTGAATTTCCATTTCCTGTAGCTAATTCCTAAGTGCCTTTAGGGATATCCTCTACTTGATAGCAGAGGAAAACAGTGGTGGGCCGTAAGGCCCTGGCAAATTCACTTGTACATACATACATACCTAACTTCCTAGGCATGATTATGTGCCATACCACACTATTTTCAAACAGTTACAGGCTTACTGTCGGAGACAGGTGTGCCCAAGGACCCCCAGATATGGCGTTCTAGTATAATAACGAGGAAATATTTGATCAATACACCGGTGTATGACATTTATTACAGTTATCTAAGGAGAGGAGGTTGGAATGAAAAGTACAGGATCAGGCTGCAACCCCAAGACCAGCTTGAGGTTACTAGGCAATTCTTTTGCAAAAACTCAGAGGAAAGGGCAAACAAGTGACGATGCAAAAGCGAGTAAAGAAACAAGTAAAGAAAACTCCGTCGCGAAACATTGCCATCCAATAATAAGTTGGCATCAAACGGGTATCTATTTGTGCGAGAAAAGACATCATTGGTAGAATAACCGGGCGCTTGATGCTGGGCAGGCGGTAGTTAAAAGGTTTCACGTTGCAAACTCTGGGACGAACGATAATCTGACCTGGTTTTATCTCGATTTTGCATCACTGATTTGGTGCGTCCTCCAAATGACTAGAGCGGATCTGAGGTTTATTTAGTTCTCTTACGGCCGGTTGCTGCAGCTCCCAACGCGGCCCGCTTTTGGCCCAGTTTATCGGTAGAAGGGCGCTCTCCAGCTTTGATAGCTTGTAGCTTGCGGAGGTACTGGACGGAGGCGCCGTTTGCATGAACAGCGTTAAAAATGGCGTCAAGGTGGGGGGCCCACTGGCGCAAGATAGATTCTGGGATAGTCTCAAGGCAGTCAAGAACAAAGAAGGACTTTGCGTGGCCGATCTGGTCGACAAGTTGCAGGTAGAGGTTGCGGTCATTCTCGTTCTCACCTGCTGGGGTACGACGGCCCCAATCACTCTCCTCGAATGCATCATAGTTTCTATTGGAGATATCGCGTAACAGACTCACAAGTGCATCGGCCGCTCCAGCCGCGCCGTTTGGTGAACGTACTAGGATATTATGCTGGATCTTCTCAAGATGTTCGTAAAGCTCTTTGACGACAACTGGAATTTCCAAACGGACACCATCGCGACGTGCAGCACCAGTCTCACGGTAGCGATCGAAGTCGGTAAGAAGCAGGCGAATTTGGGTTTTGGCCTTTTCAAAGAAAATTTCGGCGCGCGCTCCCGCAGGCATAACTTTGCGAAGCCCAGAGTACACATTTTCATCGTGGACGGCAAGACGGAACACGGTGGCCTCGAAATCACCCTGGACAACACATTCCTCTGGAGTTCGAGGCTGGCCAATAGTCTCGACAAGATCAGGTCGAAAGTCGTCTGGCATTAATGTCTTGTCAAAAGCAGATAGAATGTCACGCGCTTTTTGCGGACGAGTCATTGAATCAGATTCTCCGCCGACGGAGTCCGATGGAGAAGAGGCCCCTGGAAGGAATGGCCAGTTGCGCTTTCGGGCGATTTCTTCGATTTTATCGCACATGGAATCGGCGATATGATCAAAGAAATTAGTTTCTCCCGTATCTGAGATGCCGATAGCTTGAGGCGGAAGGCCAGGGTAGAAGGCTCGGTGGAGCTGGTCGACAAGCCACTAGAACATACCTCAAGTTAGTCTTCGGTATCAGAGAATCTCTATAGATATGGAACGCACAAAAATATGGCGGCACGCAAGGTTGGTTTGTGTAAAGTCCGAGCAAGAGCAGACAAGGGACTCCTCGATGAGTCGAACGCGGCCGTGATCAGCTATATCGAAGTCAAGCCCTCCCCTTAAGGCACGGCAGCGATCAACCACAAAATCGCCTCTGAGGCCATGGATCGCGCGGTTCTTCGCACCTGGGGATAACCTAGCCAAGTCATACGGGATATTTGTATTTCCACGAACAACGAAAGCACTTTCAGTCTCAGAAGCTTCGCCGTCGCTTGAAGATTCTTCGGTTTCAGTGTCGCCCTCGTAGGGGACATTGGTGCCGGCTCTCTCGGCTTGAGATTGGGTGCGTGGCATGTTTCCAATTGATAACTTGCCGAGTTGTTTCGTGGGAGTAGGCATGGGAGCTCAGAAAGTGAATAAGAGAACAGCAAAATTTGGAGATTGAGATGTCTTCGGACTTCTCGAACTTGGTCGTTGTAGATTGAGTAAAATGAACTGATTGATTAAGACAAAACATCAAGGGAATTGGGCTCCTTTTGTACCTTTTTGAGAGTCTACAGAGCCTCCGGTGGGAGCTGAAGTCAAATTTCAGAGATGCAGCAAAATAATAGGAGATCCAAAAATGCCATGGGGGAAGAAGGCCGTGCAAGGAAAGGGGCTGTTAGGGTCAACCCACCGACAGCCAAACAATGGCACCTCAGTGGACGGAAAATTTTCTTCTAGCGCCGGTTAAGGATATCGAGCAACGCCAGGATTCTTCCCGACGACGAAAGAGGAAATTTGCTATGCGGGCCAACGTCATAAGAAGCGAGCGGAAAGGGCCGCCGGAGGGCAGGCCGCACTGGACTCGACCCGCGGGGAAGGGCAGAGGCTCTTGCCAACAACAGGGATTGCGGTCAAATCAGGATCTGTAGACGCATCAATGCAGGAGATGCTTTTTCATATGCGAGGTGAATCTCAGAAATTGCCAATTCAAGAACGGCGAGCGCGGCCAACGGTCCCGTATCAACAGGGGATGCGATCGAGTAAAACCGGATCAATGAAATCGATTGGCGGAACGGCCGCGCATCCAACGGAGGTGAAAAAGATAAAAATAAAATTGTAATAAAGATATAGAGGCTCTTGGACAGGCCTACTGTCACATCGGGAGCGGAATGTTTCTTTTCTTTTGGATATCAAGTTAGAGAACGTGGGTAGTCGAATGCATTGCCGGGCACGCCGTCCACCCCGCGCAGGGCCCTGCCACCCGCGGTACCCATACTAGTTCTCAAAATCCCTGGCGAGGAGGGCAGTGATGCATAAGCGTGGAGAAAATCAGTCGCAAAAGCAGTAGTTTTGCGAGAATAATAGTTCAGGCAGAGAAAGCGACGCTGGTGCCTAGCTGCATACGCAACCCGATTGGGACGATGGGCAGCACAATTTGTCATCGTAATGCGGGATGGGCAGGGAGCTTGGGGCATTCCTTGCCTCGCTTCACGGCCGTGGCCGTGGCCGGTCGTAATCTGCAAAGGAGAAGTATGGTTGCTTCTTTGCCCGTTTTTCTTCTGCGGGCATGGTCGAATCAAGTGGGCATCCATGTTGAGAATCCCCGCCGGCGCAGGCCCGAATCACACCATACAGACGGCAGCTGGAAAGCATCGGCGGATCTGGCCTCACTTTGACTAGGAAAAGCCTCCTTTTGCAGTCTAGCGAGGTCTTGGGTGGTGTCTGGCACTCAAGTCGCCCCGACTGGGACCCTCTCCGTTTCCGAGTGAGGATGCGGAGCTGCGAAGCTGAGCGTCGTGAGGGTGCAGTCAGGTCGCAAAGGGGCAGTGTCTAACTAGCTAGACGCTGTGCCGCAAAAGCTTCGGCGACCCGCGACTACAATCCCTCATCCCTGGCCGTTTCTTTGGGCATCTCTGCTCTTCTTTCGGCTTCTCCAGCGGGACTTTCTTTTTCTGGCTCTGATTCCATGCTGCTCATCTCAATCACCTGATTGAAACGGCACCGACGGATCGTCAACCCTGTTCCTAGTGCTTGTTCAGGATTCGCACGCTCCGCAACCTGATAGGTCTTCCGTAGGACGCAGATTACCGGGTTTTCCGCAGGTCAAAGCCGGCTGGGTGTCGAGAACGTCGCGCTTGGTCTGATATAAGGCTTTGCGGCTGTTTCACCGCTGCAAGCACCGTGAACCCCCTGGTCCTGAGCGTCTTGGCTTCTCTGAACGATTGGCAACCAGCGTCCCAGTCTTAATGTCAATCGGGGTTTTAATTGGCTTGTTGATACTGGACCCATGCATGGCGCCTGTAGTCGAGGCTGATTTCCATAATACACGGGCTATGACTCCTTTGTCTAGGGTCACCTCAGCGAGAACAGAAAACCTGCCCGGGAAACTGGAACAATTTCTTCCTTTCCATGAATATAGGCGATTTGTTTCACGATTCTAACATCTTTTCTATCACGGACAACTCCGTGACCCAATTATCTTTTTTGGTGCGGCACTGTGGAGTCGTGGAGGTGCCTACGGGGAAATCCCGAAAAATGCGCCCAACGCAAGAAGCTCCGTGGCCAAAACAGGAAACTCGCGATAAGTGGCTCTTCGGGGAATACAAACAGTCATCCTGAGATTTCCAAGAAATTCCCTCACTGACGCCACATCTAGACAAAGACTTTGCGCGTTTCGATACAGCCAGCTTCCCGTTTCGGCTGGTTTCAGGACCAATAACTAGAACAACAATCGGCTGTGAACTCGTTAGCTAGTTTCTGTATATTTTGAGTCATCACCGCCTGCTAAACCTTCTCCCGTGGTGTTGCGGTGTGCATATAGCAACGAAGGCTTGCAGCGCATTCCCCTAATGATTGGCCTGAAGATGGATAGAGTCGAAAAAGAAACTTGCCCACATGTACCCGAAGGCGATCATGGAAAGCAGGAATGAAATGAGTCGAAACCCTTCGAATCACACGGTCTTCTAGGATCTGCGCAGAGCCGCAGCCATCCCTTGTCCAGAGCATCGCATTCACTGGTTCCACCTCTGACTCTTTTGATTACTGAAAGTCCGTTCCATAATACCAAGATACCTCTAAACCCTCCTTTTCGGAATATGATTTTTGGTGATCATGGGGTCCTTGTCTGTGGTGTAGCTGGGGACAGTCAGGAGGCGGGCAGACGTTTTATAGAGATTTATGGCCTAGTATTAGCTTATCTTATAATTGTTCAGTAGGATGGACTTATGAAGGGGTTTAAAGGATTGAAAGCAGTCTATAATTGCTTCACCCTGTGAAGCGCGGTGCTGTGATTCTTGCTTTTATACATATAGCGGCCTGGTGGATGATGCCCGTTTCGAGCTCGGGAGATGTCGTAGACGAATTCACTTAACATTTAGCCGATATCCTAGTAAATCTTAGATAAAATACACAGTAACTATGCCATTAAGCTGCCTGCTTTGAATGTCCCATCGTCTCACCTCTCCATCTATCAATACACTCCAGGACCCTCGCTTGACTCCGTCTGCGTTGTTCCCCTTCTATTTCTAGGGAGTGTCGTAATTGCATCGCCAAGTGCCTTTCGAAGTTTGCCTGAGTGCCAGTCGACGTCCGTACGCGTCATTGGCACGCCGGAATGTTCCTTCACCTCCAGTGTCTTCTCCTTGAAGTCTGCCTCATCGAACTCCCCTTCATCTTCGGGGCGTGGAGATATAGCTTGGTCGGGAGCACACGGCTCCGAATCGGACTCTTCCTCTCCCAATATTTTCCCATCACCACCGTCCTCAGCAGTTCGAGGAGGTTCTCCATGCTCGCCTCGACTGGAAGACTGCTCGCTGTCATCACTGGTATCATCACCGTAATGTTGGATAAGGCGATGGACTTTTCGTGGCACTCGGCGATAATGGCACCGTCTACACTTGCAGTGTATACCAAAGAGCCGCTGCGCTGCATCTTCTTCAAGCTTGAATTGGGAGTATGCAAGGCAAAGCTCTTCGTCCTCCTCGATATTTCTGGTAGCCCGGAGAAGAATCCTATTCGGAATTGCTAGATCCCAATCCGACGTGACGTTGTTCAGATCTGGACAAGTATGGTTGAACATGGACACACCGGGGAAAATATAGAGGTTGTGGAAGGTTGGACAAGCTTCCGGAAATTTCATCTCTGGAAGAGAGGGTAAACCGCTCTGTCTAAGTTCTTTGCTCTCCGGCTCATCAACAAGATCGCCTGTGCGTCGAGCGATATCCCAGGGAATTGCGTTGATCAATAATTTTCTGAGAACGAGTTGAATGACCCAAGTGTCAAACGTCAAATCTCGAAATATATTCACTCCCAGGCACTGCAAAATGTCAAACGGAACGCTAATGTTCGCTGCATAAGAGAATGGAAACTTGTCTTTTGCAAGATCCTTATCAGCTCCCATAAGAGGAAGTAACTCGTCAATCTCGTACGCTAGGAGATTTGGTTTTCCTTCCCTTTCCCTTCTTGCGAGAGTGATATCAAAGACCTCTCGGAGCATGAGGCTCAACAGAGTTCCATGTCTTTCATTTGAATGATGGATAAATTTTTCTTGTCCCGGCTCATAGAAATGATCCCCCATAGCCGGCCTCATCGCGTCATGTAGCCATGTCCAATCACGGCCACAGACCCGATAATGGTACTGATTTTTTGCTATTCCCAGGCAGGTCGCCAGAGTGACTTGTTTTCGCTTCTTTGCCCCTGGCTGGCCCTCAGTTGCCTGGTCATCGGGGCCCAGGCGTCGTTTTCGTGAATCTCCTTCGTTGTTTTCACTTGAAGAATCGCTCGTTGAAACCTCATCGTCAAACCTTTCCTCATCAACACACCAATGCATAGGTTCAGACTTCACTGCGCAGTCACAAGCTAGCCCCCAGCGTTTCATGTTATCATGGCTTTCATTGCCTAAGCCCCAAATCCTTGGGTTGTATTTTCTCATGCAATTTTCACAGCGGTCCTCATCTCTACCAAGGAAGTCACGAAGTTGACCGCGTATAGAGGGTTCATCAGCATAAATTGTCTCGCCAGATGCGATAGGCTCTGTGGCAAAAACTCCTAGCCTGCCATCAGACGTTTCCCTAACTTCAATTTTTGGAGGAGAGATTCGAGTTGCTTGCGAACCTCCAATAACTTCTTTATTGATTTTGTCCAATACTTCTTTGGTTGTTCGCTCGATGGGTATGCAAAGTGGCGGAAGCTTCCCTGAAACGTATCCGGAATGGCTTTCGTAGAAAAATTCTCTAGGATCAGCAAGTTTCTCGGTTAGGACTTTTGAAACAAAGTCTCCGAGTAGTTTATCTCGCCGGTCAATTTCAAAACTGTCGCGATCCCGCATAATTAACCTGTCAGTCAGATTTTTCTCGAAGGACTTGTAGTCCGCCCAGCACTGAAGAGCAAGGAGGCTCAGACACGTAATATGATGAAGAGATTTTCGAACGCAAGGAATAAAGGCATTGACACCCGCCGAGTCTCGCAATTTGGTGATTTCTGGGGCTACCTCCATTCCTGGGTACTCAATCTGCAAGATATGAGACTCTATTGCATGCCAGACGCGAACGTATAAGCCAGGCTGGGCGTTTCGAACTAGAGGATTGATCAATACATCGCAGAGTAGTTGTGCACGGTAAGCGTCTCCGAGAGCGAGGTCAAAATAGCCCATCTGGTAGTACAAAAATGCGCGACTAGTCCAATACGCCGGGTTATACGGCATAAGGCAAATAGCCCAGGTGTACAGCTCCAGGGGGCTGAATCTCGACTGCGTTGTAATCTTCAGTAGAAAATCATCCTGGCGAACAATTCCCCATTCTGGCAAACTTTGCATTGGGAATCTGCTTCCCTTGTCAACATCCACCGCCCTTAGTCGAAGCTGGTCAAGTTCATATGTATGCAAACGAGCTTTTAGCTCTTCAAGCGATCCTTCTGTGTTTTGGCGTCTAATCCGGAGCTCCTCTCGCAGCTTAGAAGCCGTCCAACGGCTACTCCTGGTATCCAAGCCAGACACTTTGATCCTTGTTGGCAGCCCCTTATAGCCCGGTATACCTTCTGTGCCAAATAACTCGCCAAAACTGTAGCGTTGCATGGTTGGGCTCCCCTCAGAGCCGCCGCCGCTGCTACCGACGGCCTCCCAGATCCCATATTGCGCGAATTCGTTGTGCTCCTGTTCCTTGAGAGGAAGCTGCGAAATTCGCATCACCGCTTCGTACACATTTCGAGCCAGGCAATTATCTGGATTGCGGTAGTCATCCGAAAATTGCGGATTGTCTCGAAGTGTGAGACCACATAGACAACGATCTTGCCTAGACCAGACTAAATAGGCAATCTTGATATCGGCTTCCGTTGGAAATGAGCCCCACTCGACCTCTTTAAATAAGCGTGGTCGTTCTGGGAGTTTGGGGGGCAGTGGAACGTTATCTGGTCCAGCCATATCTACCTAACGCACAATCAGTAGAGGTTGAATACAGTTTTCAAATGATGTACCTGCTTGGGTTCTTGGTACTAGCTGAGGAGCCAATTTATCCTATAGAGGCAACAGGGCTCGAAATGCCAGCAACTGTTGGTATTTCCAAAATAGAGGGAAATAAAACAAAAGCAAAGCCGGATCTTTGGCTTATAGACAAAAAAGAGAGAGATGAGGGAAGAGAAGTATCATAGCTTGGGGAGAAGTTGATGCTTCTCGTATGAAAGCCTAGTATCGTAGAGAGGCTACCACACAGGACTTTGCGAAGGATCTATATGACAGATGTATAAAGCGATGAGATAGAGAATGTGCCAGCCCGGACCATGGCATTATGCATCAAGTACAAAGGGAGTATGAGGCCTCAAAGCTTCGACAACGACCGAAGTGATATTGATAGGCTACAGAGGCCGCTGAAAGAGACTCCGTCCAGAAATGGCATTGTCCGAAAGACTCTACCCAACTTCCTATCCACTTCGAGCATATAAAAGCAAATAAAGCATCTTTCAGAGCGTCACTTGTCTCTTGAAAGACATGTAAAAAAAGAAAAGATTCTATGAGACCGGCTGGCCTTTGAAGCATGGCGGTGTGAAAGAACCCCTTTCACATGAGGTTCATCATCTTGGTGTCCGGAAACCACCGTATCTGTCAAAGAGAGACTTCGACTGTGTAAACATTTCTGAAACCAGCAGTTGATAATTCTGGCTTTATTTTCATCTTCATTCTTTTTTGGTGCGAATTTTGTGGCCGGCATAATGCATCTCAGGGGCGAGAGGCCTAACCATAAGAACAAAAACATCGTTCACCTTATTCAATAATCATTCATCATTGATCTGGCTGAAGAACAAGTTAATGAAAGGTTCCTGGAGTAAGGAATGCTTTCAAAATGTGTCAGGTAGTTATCATAGCTAAGTAGCTAGGCCATTGAGCCATCGGCCTTCAAAGAAGTTGTCAACAGAGCAGCTGTGGTGGGTAGCAATGGACTCACCCTGACCTATAATCAAAGTAGAGCTAACTCTGTAGCTCAATATTTTTCACAATCCATTACACCCATGCCGTCAATGGTTGCAAGGACTGGAGCTGTGTTCTGTAGTCATGTAGCACCTTCACCAAGAAGCTGATAGTTGATCGATCAATTGCAATCATTTCTTGTAGGATGGAGACAACCAGGTCCCGCCGCGCGGCGTGTACTCAACGCAAGAGTGAGGTCGGCTCCACCGGTGAAGGAACGATCCTTCGTTGGAGAGTCGGAGCTCGGAGGCATCGACGCTCCCTCCCATCCCAGGGCCATGATCGCGATGGCCGAACGGTGCCGGCGTTTTAGGGGCCTCCTGAAGATACCACTTCATTGTCAAATGGTCCACACAACTTGGTAATAGAATACTATACAGGAGCCTAATGGCAAAAGGCAGGCTGGTCAATAATAAGGGTCGCCAAGTTCTTGGGATTTGCACTTACGCGAGTTATTATTAGAGTCTGTTGACTTTCCAAGTGTGTAGTTTAAGACTTCGAATCCTAAAAGTCGTCGCAAGAAATCGGGTCGGTGTCGTAACCTCTGGCATCATGGCTGTAACGTTAGAGCCGAAGCTCATGTCCAGAGCACTTCGTGGATGGAGAGGAGCGATGAAAAGTCCTTAACTATTAGTTAATTAGTTAGTCGTTCGTGGTGGCAGTGAGAACGCACAAGAAGAAGAAAAGCCTCGACACCCAACTCTTCTTTTGAGGCTTCGACGCGAATACGAGGCTGGACAGCTTCATCTCCACCCCAGCGGCCTGAGGACCGCAGCGCTCTCTCATTCTGTTCAGGTCATTATTATTGCTACTTCAACACAGGCGCTGGCCTTCGCTCGTTTACACCATCACTGATGCCCCAATACAGCGCGTGAATGCGTCTGTTCGTCTGTTCCTCGTGACCGCGGCGCCCGCCTTTCCGATAATGAGGCGGATAGGATACAAACAATCTACAGCTTGAACGGAGCGGAAACAATATTCTCGATTTTGACGACGACCTCACCAAGAGCGCAGGTAAAGCCGACTGAGTATTCCGAGGCTCCAGAGCATCTTTCCCATACAGATCAGCTAACCTATTGGTTTCGCAGCTGAATACTCCCGTAAAGGTCCATACTATTCCTCTCCCCGCTGCTACCAGCCTTCACAATGTACGGCAGCCAGCCCCCTTCGCAGTCTTACTACCACACTGCACCTCCTACCTCCTACCCGGAATGGCAGCAAACAAAGCCTACAGGGCATGGGCAATCATGGGCGACATCGCAAGCGCCATCTCAGCCGGCGACCCAAGCCCCTCCGCCGACCTCTCAGCCTCCCACTTCGTTTTATAATCCGGGCATGTATGGCCCAATGCCAGGAGCTGCACCTTCTCCTACTGTCGATCAAGGTCCACACACACCTTTTCCACACGGTGTTCCTCACGCGCCTTCGCCGAACCCGGATACCTCGACATGGGGAGTGCGCTACAATCAGCAGCATGGCAGCTTTCATCAGCCTACCAGTTCCCAAGGTAGCCAACCACTAGCGCCACCGCCGCTACCGGTATGTTCTATATAATGCGACGATATTTTCAATTTCATCGGGTTCTAATGTCTCAAAGCCGCGTCCGACAAGTGGAATGGGCCAGGTCCCTCTCCAACCACACTTAGCACAGCAACCGATGTGGAATCCCGCACAACCCCAGGCTCCGTACTACCAGCCTAACCCTCCCCCGCATATCCCGGAACAACAAACGCAGGGCCAAACACCTTCGTTCTGGCCGTCGCAGCAGTATCCGGATCCGAATGCGGGTACGAACCCGTCACTTCCCCCAAACCTCCGCCGATTCCTCCCGCATACCAAACGACAGTGCAGCAACAAGCGCCAAACTGGCCGAATACGCAAAGGTACTCTACACATTCGCCCACACACAACTACGATCCAGTACAACAGCAACCAACTCCGCCTCAATCCCAGCCATTCCCTCCGCCCCAGACTCGCCCCGCTTTAATTCAAGAGCCCGTGAATGCCAACGAGCCTGCCAAACATGGCACTTTTATACAGGCCAACACTTCGGAGCGACCTCCTATCGTTCCTCATGTTGAAAGCGCTCCTTTCCCTCCAGTCTCGGCCGCCGTTAATCCGACCTTATCACCCGCTCCAGCTTTTTTATCAACAGCTCCGGCTCCAACTCCTCCACCTCCGGTCACCAGTCCACCTTCGCTCTCAACTGCTAGTGCTTCGGCTCTTGGTGCTGGTGGGCCGTCCGACTGGGAACATTTTTCCACTAGCCAAGCAGAGGTCGACGACACTGCAATGTTCACGTTCAAGCCATCCAAGCAATCCCAGGAGAAGAGTGCGTTTGAGCTAGCCTCCGAGGCATCTCGGGCAACACCACAACCAGAAGGGCGAACTGCTGAATCCCGGCCTCCAATTGTATCTACCCCTGTGGGTTCAACGAGTCAAATTCAAGTGGAGCGCGTCTCGCCCATTTCTGTTATCGAAAAAAAGTCCCACGACACCTACCGACCGCCACAGACTGCTCGTATGGATAGCATGGACTCCTTTTCAAGTTCGGTCTCCGCAGAAGATAGCAATGGTCAAATTGATAGTGTGATTAAACAATGGTCTCAACCTGTCCTTGGGGGGAATAAGGTTGCATCTGAACCCGAAAACTCCAGAACGCCGTCTGATCCTCCGCCAGCAATTTCCGAAAACGCTCCAGATGGTACTTCACTTTCCGCTCTAAAGCTCCGATCTCCACCCATGCAAGACTCATCCAACGATACGTCCGCCAAAACACCCAAAGCCAGCCAGACCTTGTCACACTCAATCACCACAATATCTGATCCCTATGCTGATCTCGATCCGTGGTATAAATCTTCTTTGACTCGTTACGTTACCATGCTTCGAAAAGAAATGACCACAGAATCAGATGATGAAAAGTTCAAGATCTTCACCGCCTTCTTAACCAAGGAATCCAAATTGAGAGAAATTCTTTATAATGTAGAGACCGTTTCGGAACAGGTGAAAATAGAACCTGTGAATATTGGGCCCCCAATCGCCGAAGTCTCGAAGACACTCGAACCTGTAAAAGACGTCAGCCCACCTGAGGCTAATCAGCAGATTGAAGAGCCCAATCCACCTAAGTTGAAACAGCTGGATACTGATCTGCCAATTCCAATGGAAGAAGAGGATGATGTTATTACTTACAGTCCAGGCGGACGTCCTGTACTTGCTTCATCGCTTCGCCGGAACCAAGGAGAAAAAGAAGACGATTCTGGCCTCCAGCAATCCAATCCGAATCCTTCTTCCCAGCTGGGAAATAGGAATCGGGCTGGTACGCTGAATGTTCACTCAAGCTCCCCTATCGTACCTGGAAATGCGCTATCTGAAGTACCACGTTCAGTTTCTGTGCCTCCAGGCCGATCTTCGATGGTTGTTCCACAAACCTTCGCGGCATATACCCCTTTCCGGTATCAAGAAGGCCCACAAAGGGGCTCAGAGCCGCTGAACTTCGAACGCCCAGCATACCAGGCTTACTCAGCACTGAGACAGGCGTCAGCTGAAAGCGGCCGTGTAATGTCACAACCAATTTCCGCACCCGAGAACGACTCAGCTTCACTGGGTGTGCCGCGGTCCCTTAGAGCAGAGCATGACGAGACATTTTTGGGCTTGGTTCGAGCAAAAAGTGTAGCCTACCGAGGGAAAGGACCGGTCACAACACCACCGGTTAAACCCGCGACTGCGGATCCATTCAAAAGAGGAATCACCACAGCTATTCTAGATGATATCCAGAGATCGATATCGGCGGCATCGGAGTCAGCGCGCTTGTCAGCTCCATCACCTGATTCCCAAGAATACAAGCTTCAAGAAGAAGCTGAAAACTTCCCTGATGATCTCACTTTCGTAGAAAAAAGCCTCGAAGCTTGGGACCGTGGAGCCAAATCGAGGAAAGAGCAGATCGATAATTTGCGGCGTGCGCGGCACGAGGAGTCGGAACGTCATATCGACGGCCTTTTCCACGACAAAGAGATTGGGTATTCTGACATATCTGTACTGGAAAATGAATTTAAGCAAACCGAGGCCCAAAAGCAGCTTAATGAGGATAGAAAAGAATTTGAGAAGTTTGTGGAAATTGTGTTCACCCGAGTTGATGAACGACTGCGGGCCGAAATTACGACGCTCGAAAACCTCTACAAAGATGCTCTGGGTCTTCTTGAAGCGGACACAGAGTCTAAAACTAAACTTGAAAAAGTCTGCCAGTCCTTCATCATGAAGATTGCCATCGAATTATTTTATAAGATCGAGAAGCGGCATGCAAAGCGAGTGGAGGTCGTTCTCGAGCGCGAACGAAGAAAGAAGCAAGCAGAAAGACGCTTCTTCGTGGTTCTTGGCGATTCGGCAGCTTTGAAGCGGATGGATAAGGAATTTGAGGCCGCAGAGAGGAAGATCCTTCTTGAAGCTGCGAAGGCGCAAGATGATCGTGCAAACCAGATATTGGATATATTTGATGAGGCTTGTATGCGTGGTGTTGGTCAAAACCAAAGCCTTCTGGATGATATCTCGGATAAAATTGAGAAACTCGATCCGAGCTTGATCAGTGACGTGAACAGCCTGCCGCCTCAGGCTATTGGCATATTGTCATCAACTGCTGGCTTCGTTGGAAGAATAGGGGTTGACTCAGAGACTATGCTCGATCATTTTGGTATGGCAGACCGTGCGTTGAATAACGCCGATTATAAGCTCGCCGTTGCAGAGGCAAAGGTAGCAAATGTCAACCAGGACTCCTTCCGCAATCTGGAGGAACAGAAGAAATCGGTGGATCGCCAGATCGAGAATGACTTGGAAACACGCAAGTCTAGTGTCCGCAAGCTGAACGACGAGGTCCTTAGGCTTGTTCAACGCGTACTGAAGAGAATGCAAAACCCAAATGCAGAGCCGGATGACGAAGAGGAAGAAGAAGAAGAACAATCCACGACAGAACCAGCCCGGGATGCAACCCCTGAATCATCGGAAGAGCGACAGCAACAGGATCGGCTCCGCAAGGCGCTTGAAGATGCGAAGAAGAGAAATGCGGCGAACCAGCCTTCATAATGTTAATATTTTACGATTTTTTGGATGCCATACATAGCCATTGGATGATGATCTTATAACAACCCAGCGAATATACTGCACTTCACAACTTTAGTTTTGGTACAAAGGACAATAATTTTTCTCTTTCTTTCACCTATCTGATCATGGATTTTCGCAAAGTAGGCTGCATCAGAACAATGATAATAATTGATACCCCTATATCAAGGTCTTTGTGCCCTCTATTCGGCAAGAAATAGTGCTAGTCGGCTAACAGGAGGACCGCAATTTGGCCTTGTTCATAATAGGCTAGATGAGATCGGCAATAAGTAAGCGAAGTATTCGCTACACGAAGCTTATACAGACAACTCCCCTCTGTCAAATACCTTGAGTTTGAACCTAAATGTTTCGGGTAACGCAGAGGAAAAGGTCCGAACCGAAAGCGCGACCTTCACAAAAGAGAGAGCGGCTAAAGTTCCGGTCCATGTATAGTTACCTATGATCCAAACTGATTTATACACTCCGTAAGAGCAGATATCTCATCCTTTATCATATAGAGTAGTTTATACCCATCCCTTGCCGATTACCCGTTCGGGAAGCTTCCCCGGAAAACGGGAGCTGACTAATTGACTAGCGTGCCAAGACGGAGCTAATCAGCCAACGAAAAGGCCAAAATGCCGAGGCTTCCGGCTCTATGCGGCGGCTCTCCGGCGCTCTGGTTTTTGGGCCGAAACGCGGGGACCTATCGGGATCCTTGCCCCGTCTGGTCATCCCAAGAGTCGCTGCTCCACCAGAGGTTTTTCTCTTTTCTGCTATGTTTTCCCACTTCTTCTGCTTCTTTCTTTTTCTATTCTTCTTGGATTGCTGTGCCTGTCAATCTCAGGCTGGTTCAACCCCTGGTTCTGACGTAGATCCTTTTTCTTGCGGTTTCACAGCTGCACCGCTGATTCAAGGGTCCCTTGCACCATCCCCGGCCGCCGCCCTCGTTTAACCATGCCGACCAAATCACCATTTCCGGACATCGATATACCCAATGTCGACATCTGGACGCTTCTCTTCGAACGAAAAGATAGAGCCTTTCCCGCTGATAAAGGTATGCTGTATTTCCATTGCGCGGCCATTCTCGATCTAACCTTTAGTCACTTGTAGTTATTTATCAAGATGCCGACACTGGCCGAACCTATACATACGAACAAGTCAGAACAGCCGCTCTTGACTTTGGAAAGGGCTTGAAAGCGAATTGGAACTGGAAGAAGGGACAAGTCCTCGCGCTTTTTAGCCCGAACACGATTGACATTCCGGTGGTGACATGGGGCACGCATTGGGCCGGTGGAGTTGTCTCTCCTGTAAACCCGGCATATACTACGGAGGAACTTGTCTTTCAGCTCAAGGGCACAAAGGCACGAGTGCTGGTGACACATATGTCATGCCTGCCAATTGCAGTTGAGGCCGCTAAGAAAGTCGGCATCCCAGACGACCGAATTGTCATCATAGGCGACGAGAAACACCCCACGTTCAAGTACAAGCATTTTACCGCCGTTCGAAACATTTCAGGAGCTACTCGGTTTGCGAGGACGAAACTTGACCCTGCGAAGGACTTGGCGTTCCTGGTTTATTCTTCGGGAACCACTGGAGTGCCGAAAGGTGTCATGCTCTCACATAAGAATATTGTGACAAATATCCATCAACTCAAGGCCGGAGAAGAAGAAAATCTCTCGTGGAACGGCGGCGCAGATGGAAAGGGAGATAGATTGTTGGCATTTTTACCATTCTATCATATCTATGGTTTGGCACTCCCATACCCACCGTCAAGTAAAATACTAACCTCCTGCTTTAGGTCTAACGTGCCTGGTCCACAATGCACTTTTCTCCGGATTACACCTTGTCGTTATGCCTAAATTTGATATCGAACGCTGGTGCTCACACGTCCAAAATTATCGGATTACGTTCTCTTATATCGTTCCTCCCGTGGTCCTTCTGCTTACAAAACATCCAATCGTCGACAAATACGACCTGTCGTCATTGAGAATGATGAACAGCGGTGCTACCCCTCTGACTCATGAGCTCGTCGAATCTACATATGCCCGCATTAAGTGCGGAATCAAACAAGGCTACGGGCTCACCGAAACTAGCCCGACCACTCATGGCCTCCCATGGTCTGAATGGAGACGTCGCGCCGGTTCTGTCGGCAAGCTTCTCCCCAATCAAGAAGCTAAGTACATGACAACTCCAGAGGATGAATCCGAACCCAAGGAAGTCGATGTCGGCCAAGTTGGCGAGCTCTACGTCCGTGGACCAAATGTATTTTTAGGATACCTAGATAACCCGGCTGCGACCGCGGCGTGCGTATCCCCTGACGGCTGGTTCCGTACCGGTGATGTTGGCTACCAGGACTCCGAGGGCTTCTTCTATATCACCGATCGTGTGAAAGAGTTAATCAAATACAAAGGATTCCAAGTTCCACCTGCAGAGCTTGAAGGCATACTCACTGAACACGAAGCGGTGTCAGACGTGGCCGTCATCGGTGTCGAAAGTGCGGAGCATGGCACTGAGATTCCTCGAGCTTACATTGTTCCTAATCCAAACGTGATTCCTCCGAACAAACGCACAGTGGAAGAGGGTGAAAAAATTTGCCAATGGCTCCAATCCAAAGTCGTCCATTACAAGAGACTACGTGGTGGAGTTCGATTCGTTGACGAGATTCCGAAAAGTGTTAGCGGTAAGATTCTCAGGCGAGTGTTAAAAGAGCACGCAAAGAAAGAGGAAGCGTCTCTACGGGCAAAACTATAACAGCCATCTTCTATCTTACCGTCGATATCTTATAGCTTTTTGCGATGGCCGTATAGACCCATCCTCCTTTTATCCTACAGTGAAGCCATATGGGAGACAGTCCCTTTGTTCCTTTGATCTTTATTTAAGACCATAGTATAAACATACGAGCGTTGATCTGTACTATAATACCAACCTGGTAGACGACCTACAAATGAGAAAGAAGAAGAATTGAAGCAATGAGTCATTATAAGCCGTTACTCAGTCAAGTGCCTCATTAAAAATGCCTATCTGAGTCTTTACAACGAGCAGCAGGTCCGTCCCAACCGCCTTGACTCCAATATTACTACGTATCATACAATCTAATTTGAATCTTGCTCTGGCGCCGGCTGGCCAACAATACTTACTGTTTCCACCCGAAAAATCTATCATAACGCTCATAATAAAGTAAGACAAATGCAGTGCTAGCGCCTAGAGAAAGTATAAGATAGGCGAGGAGAGCATTTCAAACGGCCGAGCTACTTCCGAGTAAGACCCATTTTGGAGTGCCTTGAACCTCTAAACGGAAAGGCGCGATATAATGCAATTTGTTGGACTTTCGTGTTATGCCGTCAATTCGTTGAGATACATCTGCCCAATATCATCCTGGTCAATCTCAGACACGGTGCCATCTGGTGAGACTGCACGACCGTCGTGGGCGTGTTTATGTTGTGGAGATTCGAGAAAGCCAGCCATCAAAGTACTGGAGCCCTGCTTTTGGTGCCCATTGCGTTGAATTTGCGCAAGTGAGCAGCTCAACGGATTTGCAGAGTACCCGAAGGCGTCATTTTCGCTGAACGTATTATAGCTCTGGAAACCTGTTCCATACATGTACTGGGCCCCATACCGGCCATCCAGGTGTGCCGTTTCCCAATTTGGCTCCATAAACTGGCTGTCGAGTCTTTGCGTAAGACTAGGCTCGATGTTTTCCTTGCCCCGGTATTCTGGTAGATGAGCACCTTTGCTGGAAAAGTGTTTCAGGCCGTTCGGATAATTGCTACCGGAAACTCTCGGCTGATGGTTCACAAGAGAACCGTTGCTACCTAAAGGGTTGTAGTAGTGTCTTGACCCGCTGTGGTGGCTGCGGTTGTGCAAGTCGGTGCCATCTTTGAGAATTTCGAATCCACGGGGCGGTTTCGAATTGAAGCCAGAATAAGTAAGATCGTCATCCGGCATGCCGAAGTCAGCCCCGAAACGTGGGCCTTCTCTGAATGAATAAGGCTGCTCCGGGAGATATTCTTGCTCCAGCAGTGAGGCTTGGGATCTTCCCTTTCTCCGTAATTTGCTGTGGCTCCGCAACATCCGATTTGGATTCGTTGGGGCTAGCGGTTGCCGTTTTGGACGTGCCACACGCTTCTTTGGAATCGGAGTTTCACCTTTAAGAGGGCTGCTATCATCCACCATTCCAGAGATGAGTCGAGCTTTCCGCAAAGTGCCATTGGGAGAGAAAACGAGCTCCGTAGGCTCAACTGTCTCTGATGTTTTTTCCATCTGTTTCAGGACACTGCCATCTTTTTTCTGGTTGCGCTTTCGCCGCATCTGTTCCGTGGCGGAGTCGAAAATGTCCATACCAGGCCAGAGAATACCCTTCAGCTTAGAAATCTCCTCCCTGTGTTCACCTTCCTCATCGTCATCTTCATAGCTCGCATCATCGTCAAAAAATGGATCCGGAGTAGTAGGTCGATGGATAACACGATCTGCCGGACACCTGATGTGGGTTGACCAATCGATATTGGCCCTTCTCGGAGCTAAGGGACTCTCTTGTTCACCTTCCTCTGAATCGGGCGAATCGACCTTCCATGCTCTCTGAGTGGAGGATCGAGTAGGCAAAGATCTTCTTGGCGGAACCGAGGGCCACAATTGCACTCGTGGATCGGAAGCATGAGAGCCAGTCATATCGCTGTATGATTGGGAAAGACCGGGATCGACGTAGCTTGGTATAGACGGATGTTGGCCTCGAGGAAGATGACGCGCGGATGGAAGCATCGCCGTAGATGCTCGACGGCTGGATCCATTGCTATGAGCAGTGGAATTGCGGCCTTTTCCCTTCCTAGTCTCTTTGGCGATCATGCGTTCTGAGAGCAGCCCAGCAAGGTTGTGGTCAATGTACCATTGATCGTACTCGGCCAGCAAGTCACCAGCTTCTGGCTCTTGATGACTCCGAACCTGCAGCTTGAAGTAATGGGACAAATGTCCCTTCGAGCTGATGTGAGTCAACAAATGAGAGACATCGCTGAAATTGGGCTTTTTGGGGCAGATATTGCACTTCAGAATCGCAGACGTAGGCATGATGCCTGATAGAGGCCTACTAAAAGGCCAGTAACAACCGAGACAGCGCACAAAGCCACGGTTCTAAGATAAATAACTCCTGAGAAATAGCGATGAAGTGAGAAATGGCCCTCCTCCGGGATGTTGTGGTCAAGAGGAGGGGAGAGAGAACAAGAAGCCAGACGTTGAAGAAACAGCGAAGAAGCGCCTTCAACGGACGTTGGCTCTTGTCCGATGTGAAAAAGGCAAGAGCCGGAGACCAGGCAGTCAGGTACAGCCGAGTACAAGAAGGCGCTGTGGACTGGCGCGGAGAGGGAAAGTCCCGCCGGTGTACCGGCAGCGACGATGCAAACGCCGGGGTTAACGCCGGAAGGAGCACGAGGGGCTTTTCCTATAGCGGGGGTGTCGCGAGGACATTGAGAGCTGCAGAAGTCTCGACAACAGCCATTCTATTTTTTGATACTATTATAGCTAATAGCGTTAACTGGACTACTGGTTCAAGTGATGTATGCTGTGTCTTATAGGTCTCAAATACAGGTCGATATGAGATCTGTAGAAGTGGATATAAAACGCAGCAAATCATGCTCTTCTCCAGCCTTGTATCCCCTCATCCATTATGATAGGACTGACGGGTTATTAGATGGCAGGAGAATAAAATGTAGGGTAATGCCTTACCCACATGATCGAAAAACAGTGAAAACGAGGGCAAAAAATCAAACATATGACACGATTACTAGTGGAACGCTATGCTATTGACCTGGTTCGCTTTCTTAGCCCTTCAAGGCCCTTAGAGTCGCCTCTTTGGGCATACAACTAGGGATATCAGTAAACGCACTTTTAAAGAAACAATTGGGGATCACCCACTATACTGGATCAACTTCCTTGATTCCTGGATATTTGAGCAGGCTGAGTCCCGCAATACCAAACACAGTATGAAAGACATCCACCATATCTCCAGGTCGATCGGCGAGCCCTCCAAGTTCAGGATCCTAGAACGACGTGGTCAGCGACAACAGGCAAACCAGAAAAAGAAGACACACACCTGACAGCTTAGGATAAATGCGGCAAGTTTATCGCCGTCAATCCAATGGAGTTTTCCCAGCATCGCCAGACTGCTCATAACCCACCAGCTATAGCACACATCCTCCTTTTTGCCTGGTCTCCCATTCAGGCCGCCATTGTCCAGCTGCCTTTCACTCAGCCAGGCACCAAGCCGCTCGGAGTCTACCAGATCGAGCCGTCCGGCGATAGTCAGGGCAGCGACACACACAAAGATTTGCCCTGAGTGTGACTCGGCGCCTGGACGCACGCCGTAACCACCATCAAAATTTGCGCAGGACTGAATGTAAGAAACAGCTTTATCCACATCAACTATTGGTAAGAGATTCAACAGCGACAGCGCATTGAGCGCGCCATACAAGAATCGAGTGTCAGTTTCTCCCCATTCATCACCTTTAAAAGTGCCGCTAGACCGGTCCTGGAGATTAGCAATAACTGCGTTCGTATAATTCAGCATCCAGATTCGCAAAAGACAATACGTAGGAGCACATCGTACATGACCCAACCTTTTCTTTACCACCACGACCTCTCTTTTCCAGCTCATCGACCGCATCAATGGTCACCAGAATTTGGACCGCGCTGACGGTGTATAGCATGTGAGCATCGTGGCCGGGAGCTGCGCCAAAGCCGCCATTTTCATGCTGACATGAGAGCACAAAATCGATAGTCTCGTCCCGAGGCAGAGCTTCTGGGTATCCGAGCAGATGCAGAGCAGTAAGACCCCAATAGACACCATTAAGTCGCAAATGCTCTGTCAACCAGTATTCATATTCGTCTTTCCGCTGATACTCGAACGGACGTGGTCAATACATTTTGGCCTGTTCACAAGCGAATAAAACCGAAGAGAACAATGGATCGAAAGGCCACACACTTTGTCTAGGCTTTTGATGTAATCGACGTGTTTCTCCACGTATAGCTCCTGGCTTTGCTTGCCAGTACCACCTTTCCCTGGTCCTGAAACAAGAGACATGGTTGAGAGATTGCTGCTATATGGAGACCGCTGGTCCTGATCAGAAAACGACCGGAAAGGTGGTACGCTGGTTTGCTGTTGATGAGAAGCAGCTGTTTGGTGAGAAAAATGCAGCGACGACTTTCCGCGTCAACAGGCCGAGGCTTGGCATATGTTTATACACTAACTATGGAATTATATTATTCCGCGTCCGAGAACAGCCGAGGCTTGAAAACTGTGAGAACAAAAAGTCACTAGCCGCCAATTCGGCGTCGAAAGAACCGCGATTGCTCCAAGCTCACTCATCTTATTTATCATCTGAGTGGATGGACGGGAATCTATGCGATCTGAAACACAATCTCAACCCGCACCATAGTCGCCGGTGGAGCGGAGCTAACTCCCAAACAGCAGGGATATCTACGGTTCAAGGTCGCCGGTCGGCACTCGGGAGTGATAGTGATTGTAACGCAGCGCGGAATTCAATCTCTTTCATCACGGTGAGAAATGGCTCCATCATATATCAATAAAACTGCAGGAGCTAAGGATCTCGGAAGGATGAGCGGTAGTCTATTACCGCCGAGCTAGTTAAGCGAGTGAAGCGTAGCCGATCTAGGTAACGAGTGTGTCTCCAGCTTCCGATTTCCGGTCTTCAAACGCTCTTGCAATTTCTTCCAGATACCTTTAAAGAGCGCAGAGTTGATGTACCTAAGGCAAAAATTTCTGCGATATTCCCTGGATATTGACTGAAGAGATTGCGCTGGAAGAATGGGACATAGCCGACCTCTGTAGTGTGAATACTTAGCTGCCTAGGCACCGATTTCATTCTTATACCCGTGAGTCTCAGGTGCTACGGGCCTTTAATAGCAAGACTGCACCAGGGGTCTGAAATTCTGTGAGATTGAATGGATTCCCATGTGGAGCATAAGGGTGGGTTCCCATCAGCTCGTCGCTCGATAATCCGGGCGGGTATAATATTTATTGCATCCACAGGAAGCCGACTGGTAGTCTGGCAGATTATCTTTCAACAGTCCCACAAATCGCGAATAATAGGTTGGCATGAAGCTAGATAACTAAAATAAGTGTTACATGCGTGGTCAACAATATATTTGTAACGGATTTTGCGGCCAGGATTTCTTGCTAGAGCTCTCCACCGTTATCATCATGTTCATAATTCAGATTGTGACAGATCAATATATCAGTGCTACATATACGATCATCCTACAAGCGAAGGTAGGTTTGGAATCGCCTTTGAGATAAAGGGACGGTTGTGAGCACTGCCTCAGCTCCAACTTCCAAGATTTGAAGGAATGAGGTGCCTTTCGGTGTCCGTGCGAAGGAGGCCTTAGATGGGCAGATCTTTCTGCCTAATATTAGATTTATTATTAATATTAATATGTTTTTGTTTCTATTTTACCAAGCTATCAGATCTGACAAGTTAAGGTCACCGCCGATGATAGAGCTAGATCCTCCCGCCTGGAGTTCAGTTGGTCTGATACAATAGACTTTCCTGCGACGGATGGAAGCCTAAATGATGAAAGCTGCGCGGAAATCTCCATAGAATCGCCACGAAGTGATACTCCTGTCGGTAGGGCCCGCTAAATGGGCGTGGATGTGAAGACAGCTCAGAGGCATCAATCGTCTCTGGCTGTATTTAGATCTCTGAGAGATTCACTCGATATTATGGAACAGAAGCCTTCACAGATAGACCGAATTCTATTTTCCGCTGTGCTTTTCTGCGTCGACTGTGCTCCATCCGATAACGTTGGATGGGGGCGTTTTGCCAGACCTGACAGACATCTAACGCTGGTATTCTGGATACCGTTCAGGGCAGCTTTTCATTGGAAAAACTGAAAAAGCCAGGTGGGTCTCTTGGCAGGGACAGTTTTCCAGACACGAAGCAGAAATACTTTTTTTTTTAGCACAGGTTGGAGATGGCTGTGAGACAACCTTGAACCAATTTGCCTCGAGGTTCAGATGGAAGCGCCGAATCCTTGCTCACGGAGTTATGCTTTTGGAGCCGCCCTGCCACCTGTCAGACTCCTAGGGCAATAATAATAGCAGTTGAAAATTCTTCTCTTCCAGCGAGAAAAGGATCCAAAGACGCACCAGCCAGGTAGACAGTGGATGCCCCTGACTTGAATCAAATTTTGGGCCTCTTCGAAATTGACTTCGAGCTAAGTGACCACTGCGTAAGGCTTCTCGTAATGCGAAAGCTGAAGGCTGAAGAAGAGAGGAGCTGTAAAGCCCCATATTATTAGTATTGAGACCCATTCGAAGTAGCGAGAGAAAGGGCAAACAAATCTGGAGAATATGGCATGATCGTGAACCCGACACGTTCGCTTCTGCCGTGCAATGCTGTCGAGGCCGCTTCCTGCCTTCATCCAGAGGCGTAGTTATACGGAAGGAATTTTGCCCGTCACGTTCCGTAATAAAGCAGCGAGGTTCTCCGCACGCCGTAGCCAGAACCAGAAGCCCACATAAGATAAACAGGATGGCGGTTCCATGGTTGCGAGGAATCTTCATCGGCGGGAACCCCTGAAGGCTTGCGAAGGCTGGAAGTTTGTTGTCAACTTGTCATGATCTCTCGCGCGGGCAGACCATCGCAGGAGAACGGCCACTTATAAGAAGTTGCCCTGGTTTAGCCGCACCTGCATTAGTCTGAGGGGCAGCCAAGTCGAGCCAACACGGCCTAAGAGCAGAATTGTGATTCAAAAAGTGGTTTGAAGGGACAGGGAGAACCCAGCAAAGCGAGGAAATCAAGACGCGACGGGCACAAAACTCCCACTTCGACCGCCGAATAAGACTCCGTATCGTCCATCCGCATCACCACCAAGGCCCAACAACCCTGCTCGCTCTCCTCTTCACTCCACCGACACCGACGACACTCCTCCTCGCTCCCTTCAACAGCACTAACACCCTTCTCTGATCGTCTGATCACTCCCTAGAATCCGTGGTTCCGCTCTAATAGGCTCCATCGTCGACTTCGCGAACCCACCGCTCGACGCCCAGTTTACCGCCTCCGCTCTCGCCAGGTGTTGGCGTGCCGCCTGATGCCAAATATATACCCTTTGATCTCTCTGATACGCACACCTGCTTATCGGTGTCCAGCCTGGGCGCTCTCTCCGCGCGATATTCCTCTAGTTGGCTCTCAATCACATAGAGTCTTTCCACATGCAGATCTCATCAATCTAACGATTCACCTTGGGCATGAAATAACCGCGCGTTACACTCGCCTCCTGACATACATTCGGGCTATCCGACTCACCCGTCTAAACTAGTTCAAAGCCATTCGTGTAAAGGAGGTGCGTACTGATAATCATTACCCTACCAAAACTTGACCCGACCGCTGTTTCACATCTGCTGTCGGTTGCTTGGAATTCCACCCCGACTCACCTGCATGCGAGAAGTCTGAGAAAGGACCGCCGGCCGGCCATCGTTCCCCAATTGCTTTCGTCAATACTCCGTATATTGTTGAAACTTGGAGAATTACTGTCGTACATTCCTACCTTTGCTTTTTATTCCTTTTTTATCCCCCGTTTGGCCGGTCCCTTTTCCCCCTGACGCTTGCGTCACCTCTCAGCTTTCTCAACAGGTACTCCGTACATACTTTCATGTAATAGCTTGCATGAACATTGCTAACTTCGTCGACTGCATGGAACAGATCTGCCTAACCTCCGTCCCCACTTCATTCCTCCTGTTTTACCTCAATATCCTGCGGCCTGCCTTAACCGCTTCCCCTGAGCACTCGGGCTCACTGCAAAACATTTGCTCGTGGATGGGGCTTATTTTTCCAGAAGCCGACGCTTTCTCGACATCGCACAACATGACCAAAAAGTCCTCCCGAGCCCCAACGTTGAATTTGGGCCAGTCGAATTTCACCAAGAGCTCGAAGGCCGCCCCACCGCTCAGCAGCCCTATCCTTTCAAATCCTTTAACTCCCACATCGCCGCTGTCTTCCACCGGATCTGCATACAAAGGAAGTACAATACGACCTGTGACTGCGAGGTCCGTTCTGGGTTCGGACAAGTCAACTCCATTAGCCAGGTCACCGGGGGCTTCTATTGGTACAGACGACAGTGACACCTTGCCCACTCCGGACATCACCGCCATCCCCCCATTTCCAACTTCGCCTAAGGAGTCCACAAAGCACGGCCGAGACCCATCGAAGTCGTTCTTCACTAACTTCAAGGCCTCGAGATCGAATCATAAGCTTCAGAATTCTGATAGCTCTAATAGCCGTACCGGGGAGGAAAAACCAGCCAGTCGAGGTAGCTCCAAGGACAGAACGGTGCAACGGTTAAAGGGGCACAATAATTCGTCATCTAGTCTGGCCAAATCACCTGTTAGTACTGGCAAGGGTAAGGGTAGGCCCACCAAATCAACATATTGACGGTTGTTAATATCCGCTAACCGTGATGCTCGAATAGGAGATACTCCCGATGACAAATCCCAAACAGGCCAGCAACCTGCCAACGGAAAGCCAAATGAAGATATAGAGCGGTCACCTCCATTAGCAGCTAAAAAGAGCAAACCCCGTTTTGCCAATCTTCTTACTCGAAGCCGGTCAATTCGCGTTGATGAACCTCCTTCTGCCGGTCGTTCAGGAGCCACGAGACGGCCGTCAAACGGGCTCTTACGACTTGAAGAAATAAGCAAGGAGGAGACGCAAGCACCGCTGAAGACGGCACCTTTACAACCCGAGCGCTCGTTTAATGCAGCCATGGGCTCGACCATACGCAATCGCTCTGCGGATCGACCTTCGGTCGAGGAGCGCAACATTGGGTCGCGACGAGAACGGCAACACGGTGGTGCAATGATTAGCTCTTCTTTCAATCAAGTAACCAGTTCGTCATTGTTTTCTAATATAAAACAGACTTCCAGCGGAGCTGCGGACCGGCTTGGAAGGGCGGGTAAAGGCATTTTAGGCAAAATCACCAAGAGCGGCGGTGCCCATGAGAGAGACCATATGACGGATGATAGTTATGTCTGTTCAGTAATAAACCTGCCTCTTGTTGAACAGACTCGGCGTACAAGAATATCGAAGAGACTGGAAGCGTCCAAGGACAAGACGGAATACTGGATGCCAGCACTGCCTTGGCGATGCATTGAGTACGCCCACGTCTTGTGATGCTTTTTTGAAAACTGCGCTAATTTGCCTTCTAGCTATCTGAATTTTAAAGGCTGCGAAGAGGAAGGTCTCTACCGCGTACCTGGTAGTGGAAAGGATATCAAGCACTGGCAAAGAAGATTTGATTCAGGTATTTGAACAAGAGCATTACCTTAAGTGTCATTTACGCTAATACGAATTGGCCACTAGAGCTCGACATAAATCTATTCGACGAACCAGGCTTGTATGACGTTAATACGATCGGATCGATGTTCAAGGCATGGCTTCGCGAATTACCGGATGAAATATTCCCAAAATCAACGCAGGCGATGATTGCCGAAAAATGCCCTGGAGCAACAACAGTACCACAGCTCTTGAAAGATGAATTGTCCAAGCTTCCGCCTTTCAACTATTATCTGCTGTTCGCCATTACCTGTCACTTGAGCCTTCTTCACTCATATGTCGACAAAAACAAGATGGATTACCGCAATCTTTGCATATGCTTTCAGCCCTGCATGAAAATCGATGGTTATTGCTTCCAATTTCTAGTTTGCGACTGGAAGAATTGCTGGCAAGGCTGCTGGACGGAGAAGGAATATCTTGAGGTTGAACTCGAGCATGAACGGAAATTGAAAGAAGCTGCAATGAAAAAGCCAGCTTCTCCTAGCCCTAGCGCCTCAACTGCGCCTGATGAAAGGGCGATATCCTCCTCCGGCAGCAGCCAGCCCACAGATCAAACCAACGGCGATAAAACCAAGACCTCCAATCAACCCGTCAGCGTGACAAAAGACCCAAAAACACCGCCTCCCAAAACTAGCACTAGCAATGAAAATGTCGAGACCGCTTCACACCTTCCAGAGCTAGGACCACCGTTGTCTCCGATACAAATTTAACTTCATACGCGCCAATCCTCCAGCGTCCCCAACACCAGGAAAATATCACGAGAAGGGTGACCTGAGAGCCCCTTGTAGTGATACTCTTATTCTAACCTCTTTTGTGCTCTAAACGCTCCACCTTACACATCAAACCCTTGAAGTTGCTATTATATGACTTCATATCGACCACAACCTCCGTCCTACATCGTTTTTTTTATCGAGAAAAAGGGGCTTTTCAGCGCGTTTGCAAGTTTGCTTGATGTTGGCCGATGACGGCATCTATGTTTTGGACACTGTGTTTGCAATCTAAGCCATACCCTAAGCAGCGATTCCCAAGTCTCATCGGCACCTGTTCTATCTTGTTGGCCCCATTGTATGCTCAGCAATGGATGTTTGCTGCGATCTTATAGGTCTCCACTTTCTCTTTCAGTTCAAGCCTCTATCCACGTTTAGTTTCTTAACTTATTTGAAGCATCAGCACGGCGCATGAGCGAGATCCATTTTGTTTGCTTTGTTGAAAATTGTCTGTTATTGGGCGCTCTGGTAGTGAAATTGGTGTTCTTGTTTTAGCTCTTTGTTACTTTCTTTCTTTCTTTTTTTTTATGCATACATATTCTCCATTGCGTATATACAAGGTGTTTGCAATGCTGTGCTTTCCATCCTCTTTTGCCATCAGCATTCTTTATGTTGCGATCGTATACTTAATTCTACAGTGAACACATCTTTTTGGATTCTCCATTCAAGTTTCACAAGAAAGACTGATTCCGATGTAGAAGTTTGGGGAAGCAATTAAGATCTGAAGTATGTAGAACAAGCGTTTTTATCAATCTATGCATAAGATACATGCATACCTACTTTTAAAGGATCTTTCCCTGATTTCCTTAACGCCTCGCCAATAGTTGTACCCCAATGCATCATAGAACGCCCGTCAAGCGAATTCAAAGGCCTGCACACAAGCCTTATTTACTTCTTTCCTACCCCTGACCTTTTGGAATTTGCTCTCATCTTTCTTTCATTCCTCCTGATCCTTTCTAGTCTCTCCTTTCTCCCCAGATTTCTAATCGACTCTCCTCGCTCGTTCATCTCCTGTTCCTTCTTCCACTTTTTGTCATCTACCTCGACGAGCCATTGCTCATCCTCCGCCTTATTCTTGCCCTTGTAGCCCCATTTCGGCACCCATTCACCCGATGCCTCATCGTAGACTAGCTTCTTCCTTCGCTCAGCCTCATTAGCTCCTAATTTGGTGTTGTATTTGCCGATACCCTTCTTGCGTGCGAACAGCTCCCATTTGGTAGGCGCTTTTGGTGTAGGGAGTGGTTTGAAGCGCGGAAGTGGTGTTATCGGCGGTGGTAAGCCAAGTAGAACGCCTTCCGTAGGAGAGTTAGTTATCGGGCATGTGGTGAGGAGCTGGTTGAGAAGGCATTGTGCGCCATCACGAGCAATGGCTTTAAGGTTGGAGTCAAGGATTGCGGCATGTAGTAAAGGATTGTCTGGAAGGCCGAGCGGATTCGAATCAAAGGCCGTGAGACGCCCAAGATCAAATGTATATGGGTTCGGCTTTTCGACTGTTATCGGTCTGGATTATACTGGTGTTAATACTAAAGGATTTAGAAAATGGCGGAACAGGAACGCACAATCTTTCCGGCTTCGACTTCGACTTGGACTTAGAGGCTGCTGAGGCAGAGCCACTTTCTTGTGTCGCCATTACGGAACGTAGCTTCTCTATCTCAAGTAACTGTGATAACTTGCGGCCGCCAAAAACATCTTGAATCAAAATTATCTGCAAGAGCTTGCGATAAGGTTCCACAAGCCGCTTTAAAGAGCCCGCAGGAGTTTATGTGACTTATGTAATCGTGGTTAAACCAGCGACTCCAGAGACCTGCCAAGATTCGTTCAAAGTCTAAAATGCTATAATTCGTCGGGAATCCAAAAGATTTGAAGACACCCAAACGAGACGCAGCACAGCTCGTTGATGCCGGCAATTGCGCTGTATTTAAAGCACAATGGCTTCATCCTTTTGCTGGAGCTGCCTTTCGAAGCTCCGGCCAGCACCAAGAACGTTTCTTCCTCTAACCTCAATACCACGAGCAGCATCTGCTGCCCCCTTCCATTCCACGGCGCAAGTCTTTGCCCTCCCGCCCAAAAAATCTCGAAGTCAAGATTCTGGTCCGAAATTCCGTGAGGCTCGCTCGGCAGCCGTTCGAAAGAAAAAAGCGAATGTAAAGCCACATCGGGAAACACCGGCTGAGCGAAAAGCCCGTGCTCAGCAGTTGGTCTTGAGCAATACAAATGCGCTCGAGGTTCCTGGACTACAAGACCTCTCAACGCAAAATATGACCGATGAAACTCTTCGCGGAAAGATTTTGGGTGTTCCTCTTGACTTGCTCGATAATTTGCGGGCGTTGGGTGCATTCAAGGCGTCACAGGGATGGAGTCTGTTTCGGCGCCCGGGGACACTCGTCAGGGAGGATTCTTTGCGATTAGCTCGTTTGATGAACGATATCAAATCGAGTGGTGGGCAAAAATCGGAGATCATCATTGGGGACAGGTTTTCCGGGAAGAGCGTCCTGCTGTTGCAAGCAATGGCCATGGGATTGCTCAATGAATGGGTTGTCATTAGTGTCCCTGAGAGTATGCACTAAGTCCTATTGCCTTGGTTTTTCCCGCCGCTGACTTACTGACTTGTGGGATTCAGCGCACGAACTCGTCAATAGCACCACCGCGTATACTCCAGTGCCAGGCTCTAAACCCATCAAATATACACAAAAAAACGCATACGCCCAACTTTTGAAACGCATAGCCGGGGCGAACGCTACTGTTTTAAGTAAACTCCATGTCTCTCAACCACATTCAGGCCTGACGTCGTCCTTTACACCCGCCATGACTCTTCGAGACCTCGCAATGGCCGGCTCCTGCCAACCCGAGATCGCCGCGCCCGTTTTTAAGGCGCTTTGGTCCGAGCTTATGGCAACTGAGCCGGTGAAGGCTACGCATGGTTTCAAGCCATTCCAGCCTCGCCCACCAACACTAATCTCTATTGATGGTATTTCACATTGGATGAGAGATACACAATACTTCAGTGCTGAATATGAGCCGATTCATGCCCATGATCTCACGTTCATCGAACATTTTCTTAATTTACCAACAAGTCCTATGCCAAATGGAGGTCTCGTCCTCTATGCAAAATCCTCCAGTAACCCTACTGTACGAACTTTAGACCTGAATTGTGAAAAACTCATTGCCCGACAAAATGGCATGGACCCTGAATCGCCCGAATTCCCGCACTTCCAGGCCTTCGAGAAGTTCGATACTCGAGTTGACTCGTTCTTCACCAGATCCAAAGATTTATCTGTGACGAAACTGGGTGGGTTAAACCTGAGTGAGACTAAAGGATTATTAGAATACTATGCGCTTAGTGGTATATTGAGGGAACGGATTACGGAGAGCTTAGTGCATGAGAAGTGGACTCTATCAGGCGGGATGGTTGGTGAACTTGAGAGGATAGGGAGACGGGTGAGAATTCTGCCAGCGGCAGTTTAGGAGACTGCATATTTTATTTGGATTTCGCATGTTGAAATTATTAATGCCCAGTCGTAAAGCCTGGCCATCAGATTCATCTCTGATACCTTGATGAATTCGATCTCAGAGTCGTTGATTTTGAGTAGCGATGCTTGCATATGTATCAATAGAAAATAAGAACTTGTCGATTCCTAGGCTGTGTGTGTATACGAGCCGTCCATTCATTCGGCTTAAATGCAGCTATATATTTACATGATTGCAGATCTATACAATGTAAGGGAAATCGCATTCCAATGTCGCCAGGCTCTTCGTGGCTGGTATCAAAATCCGCCAAAATTCTTCCGTACTTGAGAAATCAGGGGCACCGGGGTTAAGAAAGTATACGAATACAAAAACTTACTACATCAAACTTGTTCTCCCACCAATTTCTCTGGCGCCCTCGCCAGTTGGCATCTCTCCGTTTCGTCCCTCGATAAATTCGCGATATATAGCGTTTAACCTCCTTCTCTCAACATCACTGATGGAGCACCTTGTTGTCTCTAATGACCGCTCGATGTGTGGCCATTCGATATGAATCTCGCTTTTCGAGTCTTTATCGTGATCAAGTGTCCCCAAGCCGTTCATGGCATCATTCATATTCGAGGTGGAAGCAGAATCACCGCGCTCGAGATCACGCTGTCTCCTTCGAGCTTTTTTCAAAGCCTCTAACTTTGCGGCGATCACTGCGGGAGGAGTGAGTGACGGCGACGATGCTGAAGCACGGCCGCGTCCAGACGTAGAGGCAATTGCGTGCTCTTCTGGGTCATACAGGAATTGGATGAAGGGTCTGCTCGCATTACCATGATCTTTCTCAATTCCATTAATACCGTTCGGCTTAGACTTTGGTTTGGGTTGTGAGTTGCTTGACCGGTCTCCCAGAGCGTCGTGAATGGCTTCGAGATGTGCATTGTACACTACAGCCTGGAGATCGGCCCCAGAGTAACCTTCCGTACGATCTGCTATCGTTCCAATTTGGTTCATAACCTCATCACTCAGCTTCAGCTTTTTGGCTAGGGCGACGATAATATCAACCCTATCGTCATGATTCGGCATGTCACAGAGAAGGGACTTATCAAGACGGCCGGGTCGAAGTAGCGCCGGGTCAATAAGATCCGGTCGAGACGTAGCGGCAAGAACATACACTCCCGATAAGCCCTCAGCGCCATCCATTTGGGTGAGGAGCTGGTTAACAACACGATCTGTCACACCAGTAGAGTCATGTCCACGCTTGGGCGCGATACTATCAAACTCATCAAAGAACAGAATACAAGGCCGGGCCGCCTCAGCTCTCTCAAATAGATCCCGCACGCTCTTTTCACTGGCACCAATGTATTTGTTGAGGATCTCAGGGCCTTTCACACTGATAAAGTTGAGCCCACATTCGCCAGCTACTGCACTTGCAAGAAGGGTTTTCCCACACCCTGGGAATCCATATAGCAAAAGGCCGGATCGGAGACGGAGAGGGCATTGCGCGAAGATAGGTGCATATTTCGTTGGATATTCCAAAGTTTCAAGAAGTATCTTGCGAGTCTCGTGTAAGCCGCCAATAGCTGCAAATGTTGTGGAGGATGATGTCAAAGTAACATTTCGAAGTGAAGCGGGCGTGAAACCTTTTAACGCCTTTTCAAAATCTTCGGTAGCGAGAGTTATGGACGAAGAGGTAGACGTAGTATCCTGCACTGCACGAATCAATGATTCATTCCTTGCCCGTGAAACAAGGAGAACCAAATCGCCGGGCATGTATCCATCAGTTTTACCGGCCAAGTCGAGAAAGTCCAAATCATGGCTTAAAACAAACCCATCCTGCTCATCAGCAGCAGAGCCAGGCCTTGTTCCTGGGTTAGAAGGATCAAGCCACGGATCTTGGGAGGATGGCTTTCGGCTGTGGGAAAACCCGTTTAGGTTGGTATGTGGTCGAGTCCCGGGAGCCCTATCTTCACTCGTTAATTTTTCAAGAACCTTTCTTCTGCCTTCCTTATCAGGGGCCTTGAGGCTGATAATTTCTCGCACAACATGGCCACCAATAATAACGTTATTAATAGACTCTTTGGCTTGTGCAGTTGCTAAGAGCACAACCGAGGTATTTGCAGAACAATAGTTTCGAACAATGGAGCAGAAAATCTCACTGACTTGACGGCTGCGTCCGTTTTCGCCGCCTACCTGCAGTTCAGTCTCAACTGGACAGAGTTTGTCGATGTCGTCCAGGATTACGATAGACTTGCCACCTAGCCGGGCACACCAGGCGGCTGATAGAAACAGATGAGACAGGGTATCTTTGATCATGGAAATGCGGGTCTCGTCCGTCACTAATTTTCGGCAGGGGAAATAGGAGACATTAAACAAGTGATCTTCTCGTAGTTGCTGCCCCAAGACATGACACAGCGAAGTCTTTCCAGAACCCAATCCGCCAGTAACAAGAATTGAAGACGCCCGGGTCAAATTGGCCATGCAACTATCAATCACAGGATCAATACCAACCATTTTTGGTATATAGTCAGGCAGCTCTTCATCAGCAGGAGGTGGGACAAGTGTAGGTTCTATTGGTTTCGCAATAGGTGGTTGGAGTTCAAGCGACGCCTTCGATTCCGAGCCCAAGATCCAACTGGTAGATGCCCTGCCCTCGGCAGCAGGGCTAGATGGCGGATCAAAGCGGATAAGAGCTTCTTCAAATTCAAGGGCTCGAGTTTGGTCCTTCAACTTTGGAAGTATCATTCCATCTGTGACCGGCCCTGCAAAAACCCCATCAACACCAGGGCTTCCGTATACACTCTTTATCCGTTCGACTAGGGCCTCTTTGTAGGCCGCCGACTCACCACCGAACTTGAGGCCCTCACTCTTCTTTGACAAATCGGTATTCAGGGGAAAGATCTTGATAGACTTCACAGCCGATTTCTGAGCGGGGGCTGCCTCAATCCGAATTACCCCACCCGCCATATCTTTAGAACCCAGTACCAAGCATAGAGAGGTAGAAAGGGCAGCATGACTCGTGTCAGGACCACCTTCCCAAGGATAGACCTTTGCTATAACCTTTCTCATGATCTCACCGGCCTCAGAAGGTTCATGTTCCCTCTGTTGCACTTGTTGCTGTGGATCGATGGGGGGCACCAGTCCTGATGGGCGGATAACTGAAACACTCACATAACTGGCTCCTCTTAGCTCATATTTTGAAAGAATATCACGGTGAACCCATAATTTGAGACCGTCCTTCCCGACTTCTTCCGTTTCTCCATCGAACCAGTCAGAGGCGAACTTCCGGTCCACTCCGCGGAGGTAAACAGCTCCACGAGAGGAGGATTCAGAATCTCGACTTTTAGCTCTAACAGTACTGCTACTGCTACGGCCCCCAGCACTTTTACGGCTGGTGCTTGTAACACTGCGGCTCTCTCCGCGAGTAGATCTTGCAGACTTCGGCCGCACTTTTGGTGCGACGATGACCTCGGCATCAGGGGCTATTTTGGCAAATGGAGAGCTTGACGGAGCCGTTGGCGTTAGAGACGTTACGATGATGTTTGCCGTCGACGTCGGAGAAAGATGCAGGGTAATGGGATGCACTCTCTCTGCCTGACTAGACGGTGCACCATTGTAGGATGGGTTTGGAAGAGCACGTATTTGGGACAAAAGATTCAACTCCAAAAAATTTGCATGCAATTCGATGACTGAGAGAATGTCGTTAGATTTGGAGTTCACACGGTAATTTCTAGGACGCTTACTCTCCCAATCCGTTGGAGTTAATGGTTCAATGTTGATTGTATGGGCTACTGGAGGGTCAAGGTGCAGTAGTAATCCGACCTGAAGGTTCATGTCAGAGAGCGAGAACTTAAGGCCATTTCATTCATCGAACTGACCTTGACACCTTCTGTTAAACCTAAGACCCGACCAAACGTGGAATCAATTTCAACTACTGCGATTTCCGGGTCCCTATTCATTCCGCGAGGGCTATTAAGACTGTTCCTCCCAACTACTGGAGCCAATTTTCGTTTACTGGGCATTCCCGTCCAGCCAACATATGCGAATTTTTGTGAGGGAGCCGCGCCCGGAGTGGTCGAGCCGGGTGATGAAGCTCGGTACTGGAGTTCGACGATAACATTTTGGGCCGGCTATCGATAAAGTATTAGAATCTGTCTGAAGGATATAGATTGCAATAATATATACGAACAGTATTGGCATTGACCAGTAAAGACACCAATGACGGAGGCAGGTTGACCAGGCAGTTCTTAAGCGGCACAAGAGCTACTTCCGCCGAGGTAGCGGACCTCCGGTTGCTTGGTGCCATAGCGCCCAAAATGGTGACGAATATAGCCCGTGTGAGATCTTTCAGCAGGCGCTATGCCTTGAGTAGCACGTATCAATACATCGGAGAGAAGAAGGGAAAAGGTGTTGTCCGCAGAGTGATCGCTGCAAGAGTCCATTTGAGAGCCCGTGATTTCGGATATCTTAAGGTTTATCACTGGAGCTCGTACCGAGGGATAATCCGCTCCGAGAGCACTAAGCCGTAATAGAAGCTTAGTCATACGCGTTGCTGGGAACGCGTCCAATGACGCGACGAGTCACAGTTCTTTTTCTACAGCTCATTTATCCCAGCCGAGCTTTCTCACGGCGTGAAATAATTGAGAATCTGCTTGCTGACGACTAGGGTCTCGGTAAGAAATCGAAAAGTCCTTTGGGCTCGTTAATCTCGATCGTACCTCTTCAGCAAAATACTCATCAGGTCCCTAGAGCGCAGTTTCGTGCCCGCGCAATTTGTTGAAGCTGAGAAATATGGCGCTCCTCCAATTCAAAGCGCCAGTGAAATATGAAGAACAAAAGGAAATATTCAAAGACTTCCTTCAGCATTTTAAAACTTTTGAATCGGCATCCGAATCGGCAGCAACAGAAGCAATTGAAGGTTTACACATCGACGAGAATGATTTAAGCGAAGATGACGACCTTATGGACGACATTGACGGTAATACCAGAACCTCGCGCTCCGCGAGAAAACATGGGAAAGAGCCAAAAGCGAAGTATATGCAGGCTCTACAAGAGGTCGCCGATAGGACCAGAAGCAATGTCATCATCGAACTGGATGATTTGGCTACGGTATTCAAATCCCTACTGAAGTAAATGCGCCGGGCTAACTCATGTCCTTGCCTCTACCCAGTTTGAAAAATCGCTGCCCGAAGACACGCATTATGATCTAGTCGAGAGCATAGAGAGTAATGCCAAGCGCTACATTGAGGTATTCTCTGAGGTGGTTGATGAAGTTATGCCAAAAGAAACACGAGACATATCGTAAGTACCGATGGCTCGCACTCACCGGCCGGGGTGATTAACTAACAGTTTGGGCCAGGTTTAAGGATGATGTTCTTGATATTATTATGTCACAGCGTGAGAGACGGAATGAAACAATGTCGATGGCAGTAGAGGCGAACATAGATATTGGGATGCCGGCCTCGATATTTCCTCCCGAACTAACGCGCCGGTATACACTGAACATAAAACCGCGCACACCTTCAGCATCCAGCAGCCAGCAGAATCTAAAAGCTTTGGCCGTGCGGAATGTGAAAGGTGAACACCTCGGCAAGCTGATCACGGTTCGAGGAATCACAACTCGTGTCTCAGATGTCAAGCCCTCAGTGAAAATTAACGCCTATACCTGCGATCGATGTGGCTCGGAAGTTTTTCAACCGGTAACCACAAAGCAATTTATGCCTCTTCAGGAATGTCCTTCGGATACTTGCCAGAAGAATCAGACTAAGGGCCAACTGTTCCTTTCCACTCGCGCTTCCAAATTTGTGCCTTTCCAAGAAGTTAAAATCCAGGAGATGGCCGACCAAGTTCCCGTTGGACATATTCCTAGGTCACTGACTGTACATTGTCTTGGTAGCCTGGCTCGACAGGTCAATCCTGGAGACGTGGTAGACATCTCTGGTATTTTCCTTCCTACACCTTACACAGGCTTCAGGGCGATTCGAGCCGGCCTTTTGACGGACACCTACCTTGAAGCACAATATATTACGCAACACAAAAAAGCTTACGAGAATCTGGTCATGGATCCACGAACTCTGCGCCGCATTGAGCAGCATATGCATTCGGGCAACATGTACGAATATCTCTCCCATTCCATTGCACCCGAAATCTATGGCCATCTAGATGTTAAAAAGGCTTTGCTTTTGCTTCTAATTGGCGGCGTCACGAAGGAGATGGGTGATGGAATGCGCATTCGTGGTGACATCAATATTTGCCTGATGGGAGATCCTGGTGTGGCCAAATCCCAGTTGCTCAAATACATCGCCAAAGTTGCTCCACGAGGTGTATACACGACTGGACGAGGAAGCAGTGGGGTGGGTCTTACCGCCGCTGTTATGCGCGACCCTGTAACAGATGAAATGGTTCTTGAAGGCGGCGCCCTGGTTCTCGCAGACAATGGCATTTGCTGTATTGATGAATTCGACAAAATGGACGATGGTGACAGGACAGCTATTCATGAAGTCATGGAGCAACAAACGATATCGATATCCAAAGCTGGAATATCAACAACCCTCAACGCACGAACCTCTATCCTAGCAGCAGCGAATCCCCTTTACGGGAGATATAATCCTCGGGTGTCACCTGTAGAGAATATTAATCTGCCGGCGGCGCTATTATCTCGTTTCGATGTCTTGTTTTTAATGCTCGACACCCCCTCACGAGATGCTGATGAAGAGCTCGCACACCACGTTACTTATGTGCACATGCACAATAAACACCCGGAAAATGAAGAAAACGATGTAGTATTCACTCCCAATGAGGTACGTCAGTACATTGCGAAGGCTCGAACGTTCCGGCCGACGGTACCTAAACAAGTTTCGAACTATATGGTGGGCTCCTACGTCCGTCTCCGGCAGGACCAGAAGAATGAAGAAGGGAGCAAAAAACAGTTTTCGCATACCACACCTCGAACATTGCTTGGTGTTTTACGTCTTTCTCAAGCTCTTGCGCGGTTACGGTTCAGTAACCAAGTCGTTACCGAAGATGTTGATGAAGCGCTGCGATTGATGGAAGTTAGCAAATCAAGCTTACATACGGATGGTCACAGCGGCCTGGATCAATCTCCGACGAGTAAGATATATAACCTGATCAGGGGCATGCGTGAGAGCGGAGCTGCTGCCATCGGCGATGGAGGAGACGGGGAGTTGAGCATAAGAAAGATCAGAGAAAGAGTGCTGGCTAAAGGCTTCACGGAGGACCAACTGAGCGAAGCCATCGACGAATATTCCAACTTATATGTCAGTAACTTCCCGCTTCTCCTAGTGAGAAAGTCTTTCGTCTCCCTTGAAGTCCTAGGTTCAAGTTTATCTTGACATCACGCTAACTCTCAACGTGTATAGGTTTGGCAAGTCACCGGAAACGGCTCGAAACTCGTGTTCATCGAGGCAGACGAAGATGAAGACATGGACATATGATTCGAGGCATGCTTGAACAATCTGGGCTATATCTGCGGCAGGATCTTCGCTCAATAGGAAATTCGGCTTCCGGAGCTTTGCCATCTGGTGTGGGCTCATCCTTTGTGGCCAAAGCGGCCAGAGTCCCTTCTTCATAAGCCCATCGTCATGTTGTATTCCAAATCAAACCTGTTTCACTGAATTTAAAATCGATCCCAAGCCTGTGTAACCTGAAAACATAACGGATAAGTCCGATTGAATCGCGAGAAGTGAGTTGGCGCACTGGGGCATGCTTGGTATGCTGCCAGCCAACCATAGCCTTCTCACCAAACATGACTCAAGCTAGGGTCCTTGGTTGCAAGGGAGAACCTGCACCTCGTTTCCGTAGGTCAAGCACCGCATACCAATCGTCGCCCATCACAAGTCTAGGAAAGTGAGACATCCAGACGCCTCCAGTGATTTCTCACTTGCCGAGTTCACAGCCAAATGATAAGAAGGCCTAGGATGTTCAAGCGGGAAGTTACAATCCGGCCCGCCAAGGCCGAAACACGTCATAGAGCTATCGCTATTGGCTAAAAATGGCTTAAATGTGTCCAATAAGCACTCCTGATGCCTGATTTAATTTCCGTGTGCTTACGGCCGATTGGCTGAAAAATCAGAATCCCGAATCCCGAAAGAATTTCCAATTTTAGCAGCTCGCGGCTCGATCCAGGCCCGATAAGGCTAGAGCACCCGAGCTTGTTTGGACATCCGCCCATCCAGCTCAGCGCAATTGAAACATTTGTCGTATATGTTTCCTACACATCCCTCACGTTGTCATTCCATCGTGACCGGAAAACACGGAAAATTGCCTCTAAAGCCCGTTTGTCTCAGTCGCTCGCCGAATGTACGATGCTTGGACTGCCCAGCCGCTTTCATCCTTCCCTCACTTGCCGCAAAATCCGTTGCTTCAATAAGACCTTGGCAGCCCTTGTAAAATGGGCTGGAATTATCATTGGGGGACTGAGACATGCATTTCGCCCTGGGTCTCCAGCTACGATGCTTGCTCAAGAATCTTCTGGTACTCGTACTCCCGCAGGATTGGATAATACTCTCCACAAGAGGTGCTTTCTCCACACCTGTCACTCCCCAGCGCTGGAGTTCTTGGTGCCACCGTCCCAACGCCCAACGGCGCCTTATAAATGCTCTCGCGTTAATGTGACAGTTTCTCTTCCCTCCCCAATCAAGTTTCATGCATTTTGATGGGTAGGAGTCAGTCCTGTATCCATTGCCGTGCCTTTATCAGTTTTGAGGGCAAACGTATGTACGTCCTGAGACGAACAGCAAAAAACAAGGCCGAATCATAATAAAATACCGCGCAAATCTCTTGCAGATCAATAATAGAGTGGCTCCATGGTTGAGGAGTTTTTACTTTTCTTATACGAAGTATGCATATATACAGTTTGACGGCTGATCTCAACGGCGGTGTAACTCATCCATCCACGAGGGAAATCAGTATGCCAGCAGTGCATCGTGATGTAACTCGTATGAGCTTGTGACATGGTCTCCCTTGCTTGAGCTCATACGTTCATTCTGTCTCCCTTTTGGTTTTTTTGCCTCGCCATACTAGGATGTATGGAGTATACAGAGCATACATACATACATCTGCACATATAAATGAATACGGATTACAAGCATACATACAGCAGTGCCACCTCGGAACCGGAGCTTTTTGGTTTTCTGGGGTATTGAGGGCTGGGGCAACATCCTCGAAACTTGGTTCCCTTGACAAATATTTTTTGGTCATTGTGTGCCGATAAACCGGGTATTTGGCGAAGCTGGGTGTCGCTGTGAGGTCTACACATATGGTGCAACTCGTGCATTCAATAGATATTGGGTTTTCCCACCGCTAATAATAGATCCAGCTGGATTTGAGCGAAATGCGTGTGGAGACTTGCTCTCACAGTAGGGTTTTCTAATGCTTGTTTTCGCCGGGCATGTCTTGTCTTTCCATTCTCCAGTCTCCAGAAGCGGGCATACCGGCAGACAACATTTTACACAGCGAACCTTGGTGGCTTGTCATGTCTTTACGAAACATTTCGTAAATCCACGTATGGAGACACAGACGTCTCCAATTATTGCTTTTGATGGCACGGTGAAAACATATATAAAGGCCCGTGGTCCTCGTCTCCATCGCGTCCTTTTTCCATGCATCCTAGACGTCCAAACCTTTAGTCCTTTTACATACAATCAAATTTTTGATCTCTAAGAACAAACAACATCAAAATGCTTTTTACCAAAGCCATCGGTGCTATCGTCCTCCTGGCGACCTCTGTTGTCGCCCTTTCACCACCTTACTGCCCTACTTGCAATCCTATTTCCGGCCAAAACAACTGCCACCCAACGACCTCCTGCATCAACACCGGTTCCCACTTTCACTGTGCCTGCCGTGCCGGATATAAGGCTTTCGCCGGTCATGATGCTAGACAATTCCGGTTGAGCATGCCGAACTACGAATTCCTCGTCTTCACTGCTGAAAATACCGAGTGCAATGTTCTCTGCAACGACTATACTCTTCCACCACCAGCCCTTTGCTCCGAGGTTCCATTGAACAAAGCTTGTCCCGTCTAGATGAACTGCAGCAGGCAGCCCACGTACGGCTCATTGACGCGAGGTACTGCATAAGCGTACAACTGTGCTATCAGCCTGGATAACGAATCAAATACCTGTTTTCATACTACATATTTTCAATTTGTTGGAATCATAATCTCACATGTCTTGGATTTCTGAAGATTGTCAGGCTCAATAGGTGCATATATTAATAAACATGATAATGACATTATGTGACGAAATATCTGATTCAGACTTTATATATCGATTGGGTGAGACAACGGGGACCTCGTAAGGGTTTCGTATGACATGTGATAAACTTGAAGATCAAAGAATATTTGGAGCTACTACCAAATAGCCACAGAATACGATCGCCTTATTGTCTTGTGGTGGCTAAAGCAATCTGCGCGGACCTCGCATGCCATTTGCAACGAAAGAGCCAAGTTCTCCATTTAGCGCGTGCACGCAATTTCCGATTCCTTGAGTAGTGCAGTGGTAGTGAAAGGGGTTGGGGGGAGCTGGAATCCGGCTCCTGAGGGAATGGATACAATGAGGGCGACCATTGTAGCCCACTAGGTACGAACAAAAGGGAAAAGGCGACCAAGACTTGACCACCTGATTTCGGGCGTACAGACCTAATCAGATCCACTGGAGTACTCCCGCAATAGCTACAATGGCAGCAAGCGCACCGCCCACGAGAATAGTCGGTGAAACACAGCTTCTGACAGTGGTGGCAACAGTATAACCTTCGAAATGTGGGATTTAGAGAGCTATGATTTGGGTTTGATCGCCACAGCCGCGCTAAATGAAGCCCCTCTGTAAATAAATTGGCCGCAACACTGTCCGAGACGAGCGTTGGCGTACTAGCCCTTTGATAACGGTCGCCATTCAATCGTACAAGAACAACCTGCGGCATTTGAGAACGCCAATGAGACTCGTCGCAAAAACGTGCCTGACCGTCGGATAGTTGATGGAACTGACAGTAATGCCCAAACTTGTTGGATGGCAAGAAGCGACAGTACCTGCATTCAGCTAAACGCAGCCAATATTGAAAAAGAGGCCCTGTGACATCGACACCGTAGACGGTCGGCGGTAGGAGAGACCAGTCAGTTAACTGGCGGAAGAGCCGCATTTTCATTTTCCAGCAACCAAGTTCCGGGAGAGGAATATTGTGATAGAATGCGGAGCAGGTAAAACGAAGGGCGTGGAGGTCGACTGGGTCCAGATACTCGATAAGCTCCATCATGATATCAGAAGGCAGATCCAAGAGATGCAAACGACGTGAATTGTCGAGTTTTGCACCGAAACCATTCACATTTCTGAGCAATCCTCCTGTATTTGAGCCATGACTGGCAGAACTGATCCTACTTTTCAGGCTTCCGAAACTCAGACCTTTAAGCCACTTTGGCAACTTGCTCTTAGGCGAAGTGTCAGTAGCTGGTCCCAGCAGATTCTGAAGATTCTGATGCTTGGTTCTCGACATCCTAGTAGTTCAGACACGATTGCAGCTGCCGGCGACTAGCTTCTACATAAAGAAAAAACGTTAGCAGAGGAGTTGAGAAAACGCTTGAAATGCATTAGCAAAGGCAAAGCCCTTCAAGGCTTCACTGATGGGTATTAGGTCGATCCTATAAACAGATCAAGGGAAATTTGCCTTTGTTAAGAGCCAGAAAGGTCCCGGTAGATATAGCAGGGCTCCCTCGAGTATATTATTCGTTGTAGATAGATCTCGACGATGAGACCCAAAGTAATGTTTGGGGTTGTAGAAAAAGATCGACGGGAGGCAGGGAGAAATCACGGGTAGGATATCACGAGCCAAAGTTCTCCATTGATATATTTTCTGTCAAATCCGCGTACTAGTGGAGTGTGGGATCTTTTGTTGGGCTTAGAACATGTTCAGCTTCTGAGCCTGATCCAGAGGTGATGCAATGAAATAATTTCAAGTGAGCCCCATAGGAGGTAGACAAGGGAGGTGTAAGTGCTTGTTTGAGGTGAAGAAAGTAGAGCAAAATTTCTGGGGAAAATCGGCGAACTAAGTCAGACGGTGGCCAAAAGAGCATAAGAAAGTTAGCAACCATGTACGTAGATATTAGGTAGGATTGAGGGGCCAAATATGCGAGAAGCTTTATGGAGAGCGTAGCTGAGAATTCCAGGTATCATTACAGGGTAGCAAAGCTTGCTGAATGAATCTGGCTCATGGAAGACTCAATGAGCTCATTTTTCAGACATTGGGACTTGTAAAGTGAGTGAACCAAGGAAGCACAAAGTATGTAAATTCTAAGGACGGTTCCTCGACCATGGCAATGGTGATTGTGATGGAGAAACGACATCCTGTATTGGACAGTCCAATCTGCCCATGATGGTTCTGGTATCTGCCTGCCATGTCCGCTCTTATGGTGACTATGATTGCCAGTCTGAGAGACATGGAGTTGAAGCGTTGAGAAAGCCGTTGGAGGTTAACGATGACCACAAATAGGGGCAAAAAGGGGCTAGACTGGCTGACTAATCTACTCCCATAAACATACGCCAAGACCGGCTGTCGCCCACGCGTTTGTGCGTCGCGTGAAGTCGGAACAGCGTAAGGAAGATAGATGGCTAGAAACGCGGCTAAATATCTAGTTGTGTTGGCCATATGAAGAGCAGCACAGTCGATCGAACTCGATTCGGCCATCCCGATACGTTCTGGCGCCTTATGCCGATAATATGAACCAACCCGGCTCTTCCAAGAGGAAGCAACAGTCAACCATCTCAAGCTTTTTTAGCAAAACTCCCTCCTCTCCAGCGGTACCGGCAAAAAGGGCTAACCAAAACGGTTATGGCTCTGGAGGCTTTGACTTAAATGGAGAGAGGGATGTATTAAACTCGAAAGTCGGCAATGTGCCAGCTGATCAACCCGACGACGATGAAGACGGCCCTTTGCTCCCCTCCCGGAAGAGGACCAAAAGGGTTCGCGATACAATTGAAACGACCGAGCCGGAGAGCGCCATTGCCTCGAACGGACGTACGTCTACAAACGTCTCCCAACCACAGGTGCCTTTGTCATCACGGACCGCGCGGTTTCGATTTCAGAGTCTCTCTTTGACCGCCAGCGAGGACCATAAAGCATGCTCGGAATCGGACCCAGAGAGCGCCCAAAGAAAAAGAGACCTGCATCTCAAGTACGTTCGGAGACTGGGTGGCCCAGATTGCCTTCCGTCGGCGGACAACTGGATGGGCGAGAATGCAACGGTGGCCGAGGATGGAGACGGGGAAGGGGAAGGGGAAGAGGATGATGATCTTCGCCCAGCCCAAGCGGCCGCATCCAAGGGCAGAGTAACTAAGCGGAATGGCGCTGCAAAGCTGACCCCATTAGAAAAACAAGTCATCGATATCAAAAGCAAACACAAAGATACGCTGCTTGTGATTGAAGTGGGCTATAAATTTCGTTTCTTTGGTGAAGATGCAAAGATTGCGGCGAAGGAATTAAGTATTGTTTGCATACCGGGCAAATTGAGATTTGATGAGCGTATGTTTATCCTGTATATCTTCTGTTGAAGATGCACGAACTAATTCTAGTCGCATTTTAGATCCCTCTGAAGCGCATCTCACTCGTTTCGCATCCGCTAGCATTCCAGTCCATCGACTTCATGTCCACGTCAAACGACTCGTGCGAGCCGGCCATAAGGTTGGTGTTGTACGACAGTTGGAAACGGCCGCTCTAAAAGCCGCCGGTGATAATCGAAATGCGCCATTCGAGCGACAGCTTACGAACCTTTACACGAAAGGAACATACATCGATGACACCGAAGAGCTCGGTAACCTAAATGCGCCGGGCCTTAGCAATGCTGCACCAGCCACAGGATACCTCCTCTGCATGACTGAAAGCAATGCTAAGGGATGGGGAAATGACGAGAAGGTTCAAGTTGGGCTTGTGGCTGTCCAGCCAGCTACGGGTAATATAATACATGATAGTTTCGAAGATTCCTTCATGCGTACCGAAATTGAAACTCGACTTCTTCATATCGCTCCATGCGAATTCCTCCTAGTGGGCGAATTATCGAAGGCCTCGGATAAACTCATACAACATCTAAGCGGCAGCAAAAGTAATGTGTTCCGCGACAAGGCGCGGATTGAGCGTGTTTCAAAATCTAAAACTGCCGCTGCAGAATCACACAGTCACGTATCGAGTTTCTATGCCACCAGAATGAGAGCTACTGGAACAACAGACGATCAGAAAGCGAAAGCACTTTTAGATAAGGTCCTGAAGCTGCCAGACGATGTTACCATTTGCCTATCTGCTATGATCAAGCATCTCACAGAATATAAGCTGGAAAATGTTTTCGATTTAACGAAATATTTCCAGTCTTTTTCAGCAAGATCGCATATGCTTCTTAACGGAAATACATTGATCAACCTAGAAATTTACCAGAACCAAACAGACCACACTTCGAAAGGGAGTCTATTCTGGGCCCTGGACCGCACAAAGACTAGGTTTGGCCAACGCCTACTGCGGAAATGGGTAGGACGGCCCTTGCTAGATAAAGGAGATTTATGTGAAAGGGCTGAGGCAGTCACGGAATTGAAAGATTTTGATGCCACTCCCAAAGTTGGAAGGCTGAAAACTATTCTATCAAAAGTTAAAACTGATCTGGAACGTAACCTCCTCCGTATATACTATGGAAAGGTAAGGCAGCACCATACATTGTATTACCAATGAGTTAACGCCTTCCTAGTGCACACGACCGGAGCTTGTCACAGTACTTCAAACCCTGCAGATGATAGCAACTGAATACTCACACGTTGATCTGCCTACCCAAGCAGGCTTTCAGTCTTCGGTGATCAATGGAGCTATATCGAAGCTACCGGCAGTCCTTGAGGATACAGTCTCATATTTAAACAAAATTAGCTTACACTCCGCGAAAGCCGATGATAAGTTCAATTTTTTCCAAGAACCTGAGGAATCGGACGAAATAACCGAGCAGAAACTCGGGATCGCAAGCGTGGAACATGAACTTGAGGATTACCGCACTAAAGCAGCGGAGATACTTGGTAAAAGAAAGTATCTTACGTCACCAATGCTGGTATCGAATATCTCATCGAAGTCGAAAATTCTTCTTACCAACTCAAGAAGATCCCGGCCTCATGGCGAAAGATTAGTGGTACAAAGAAGGTTTCGCGATTCCACCCCCGGAGGTGGTGAACATGATAAGACAAAGGGACCAGTATAAGGAAGCCCTCGCTGCAGCTTGTGATAAAGCATTTTCTCACCTTCTGCAGGATATCTCTGCTAAATACCAGTCGTATCGAGACTGTATTCAATCTCTCGCAAAACTAGACTGTCTATTATCACTCGCTACCGTTGCAGCTCAGCCGGGATATGTGAAACCAACATATACCAGTGACACCCGCATCAGTGTTCTGAAGGGTCGGCATCCAATGGTGGAGCAGCTACTCCTTGATGCCTATGTTCCTAACGACACCGAACTGAGCACTGATAAAACTCGGGCTGTGCTAGTCACAGGTCCAAACATGGGTGGGAAATCAAGTTATGTCCGACAAGTTGCGCTCATTACTATCATGGGGCAGATCGGCTCATATGTTCCGGCTGAATCAGCCACGCTCGGCATGCTGGATGCAGTTTACACGCGGATGGGTGCTTTTGATAATATGCTTGCGGGAGAGTCAACGTTCATGGTCGAGCTATCAGAAACTTCCGATATATTGAAACAAGCGACTCCACGGTCTCTAGTTATTCTCGACGAACTAGGACGTGGCACATCTACACATGATGGTGTTGCAATAGCGCAGGCAGTCTTGGACTACATGGTTCGTGATATTCGCAGCCTCACTCTGTTCATTACACATTATCAGCACCTTAGTAGTCTTGCACGTGCGTTCCCCGGCGGCGAGCTACAAAATGTTCACATGAAATTCACCGAAACCGGCAAAGGGGGCCAGGACATCACCTTTCTGTATGAGGTTGGGGAAGGTGTAGCACATCGCTCGTACGGCTTGAATGTAGCACGACTGGCAAATGTCCCGCAATCCATATTAGATGTGGCATACAAAAGATCAGGCGACTTGGAGGATAAGATTAACCGGAAGGGGTTGTCGGGCATTGTCAGAAAAATTACAAATGTACTAAACGGCGATGAAGGCGCCGCGGACCTCATAGAGAAATTACGGAACGAGGCTGAACAACTGTGACGCTTTCGGTCCTCTACTGCGGTTCGCCAATATCATCTTACATAAATATATGTTTGGCGCTGCTTATAATGATCAACACTGAAATATACAGGATACCCTTTTTGAACCTTGGATTTCGAGAACTTTTACACTGCGCACCGGCGTCGGTCTTGAATTGTAATTTTGGAAAATGAATTAAAAGGGCTGAGGTTGGAGGCGGAGCATCCGTAGTGCAAGCGGATTCGTGATCAATTGTATATTGATTGAAGTATGGTCAATCCATACGCTGAAAATAATCGCTAGACGTAGCCATTATCATGAAATGAGAACCGTCAAGGCTGAAAGTATTCCAGTCACGGCGCTTTTGCCTTAGTCCTTCCCCACATTCCTTGCTCGAGCACAACGTATACTGTAAATATACCGCAATCCGAAATCGCACTCGTCTACCATATAGTTTCAGGCATAGAACAATAAGCCGGTTTAAGCACTCGATCGTGTATTCGGTAGAAAAGGTCACGTCCTAGCATCGAAACAAGAGAAATCACCACCGCATGCACACAACCCCGCCGCAAAGCATTTATCGTAATCTGCGAGCTTCTCTTTCGGATTCCAATAGGCAAAGGATGTCGTTGGCTCGAACTATTTGTGGACAAGAAAACAGATTAGTATATAATCGAGTATCAGGACGAGTTCTATTCTGTCTCTAGCTTCCGGCATTCCAGGGGCTATAACAAAGTCTCAAAAACCGTACCTGGGCCCTTGACGTTACGGATAATGCTTCGGTGGGAGTCGTCCATGAACTCGACGCGGACCTGGGTGACACCTCCACGGGAGCCTAAAGAACGATCGCATGTCAGCTTGTGTCGCGATTCTGACCGTATTTCCACCCTCTGCTCATATATCCAGATCCATTGGCCTGGCTTCTCCAATTTTCTCCAGTTTTCCATCTTCAAAGGCGGCATTTCTCATCCATCAGGAGGGGGTCGATCAAAACGTACCAGTGCGACCAAGGACCTGGGTGACCTTAGCGTACTTGATTGGGACCTTGCCGGAAGCATCCATCTTGTCGTTGATTTGGATTGAACGTCAAACGATAACTGACTGGTAGAGGAGAGGCGTAATCAACGGCAACGGCGCGTAGGAGATGTGAACGAGGAGGTTGTCAAGGTTGGTTCACGATCACTTTTCGATGGTTGAGGATTACACTTTCGAGATTTGTTGTGGGGTGCAATTTCTGCCGAGTAGGCTTCAAGGGAGGCCCGTAAAGTGGAAAGTCTACGCGAAGTCACGATATAGCGCTTGACCCAATACGGCCAGAGTTGCCCTAGCCCTAGAAACTCGCCGGATGGGGAATCGAGCTCCCATGAGGCGCGGAATCGCAGCTCAACGAGAAATTCGCTCTTCGCGCAACCAGCTGATCGCCGTCGAGGAGAGTATCCATGCCATCACCAGAGATTCTGACCGATCAAAAGCGGTCTATGGCCTATATTTCAAATAATAGATATTAATTAGTAAAAGAATTGATTTCGATATGGGATTCTGCTTATCTCCACGTGGTGTTGTTTGCGGCTTCTCCTTTGCTGGCGGGGAACAAGGAAATTAATCTAAGAGCGCGGGGAACCATGGGAGCCAGAGATGCGAGATAAGGATTCGGGAGTCATAAGAGGCAAGCCGAGAGCTCCTTGCGTGGCATCATTGCTTTGCTCAATTCCTTCGCCTCTGACTACCAGATTAAATATCTTTGCTTGTCTTGTTCTTGATGCTCAAAGCTCTCCCAGAGAATTGATCGCGATCTCGTTGTAACTTAGGTACCCTTTTCACGCCATTGCCGGCCTCACTTTTCTTCCTTCGCTACATTTCTTTACCCAGTAGGCATTGAGGCTATTTCTTGGGCATAATCTTTCAGAAACCTTACCGCGATCATGGATTTGGTAAATCTGTAAGTATCTGCAACAATGTCTTGATGCCTCTTATCCGTGTTCAGCGCAGAAGCTCACATGTCATAAAGTCTCTCAGGAAGACTACTATTCGCGATTCCTAAAAGCAAGTTACCTAGCTCCCTCGCCCTTGACTTCCTGGATCCCAACGCCCAAGCGCGCAGACCATGAAGGTGACTCGCTTCACTTCTTTTTCATTTCTCTAACTCCCATCATAGAGGGTCGACTCCAGCAAGCCGCGATTGATCTCCTAGCCGGTTGCGACATCCAGTTCCGCCGCGAAAACCGACTTGACATTGCGTTGGTCAAAAACCTCGACATCGCCTTGATTTTCCTCCCAGCTGCCGATATCCCCACGTTTGTCGGCGAAGGACGAGTAGATCTTGGAATTACGGGCCGCGACCAAGTAAGGGAGCACGATTCCCGTCTCCCAGCCGATGAACAATCCGGAGTCGACGAAATCCTTGACCTAGGTTTTGGTGGATGTAAATTACAAGTACAAGTCCCTGAAAAAGGTCAAATACACACGAGCAGCGAACTCATCGGAAAAAATGTGGTTACAAGCTTCACGGCATTAGCCGAAGACTACTTCGCACGATTAGAAGATGCGAAACGGAAAGAGGATGGCAGATGGGACCTCAAAACTAAGATTAAGTATGTTGGTGGGAGTGTGGAAGCTGCCTGTGCCCTTGGCGTTGCCGATGGCATTGTTGATCTAGTTGGTACGCTACCTTTTCCAAGCTGGATTGTCGATTCATGCTGATAGGTGTTCAGAATCCGGAGAGACCATGAGGGCGGCTGGACTCAAAGCCATCGACACGGTTGTTGACAGCACCGCCGTTCTTGTTCAATCTCGCAAGACTTCTCACCCGCTTGTTGATCTCATCCGCTCTCGCATCCTCGGAGTGATTAGTATGTTCTTCTTTCTGTTTGTTTCTGAATCACGTATGAACTCTAATATTTTCTCCAGCCGCCAAAAAATACATCCTTTGCCAATACAACATTCCCCGTGATCTGTTGAGCCAGGCTACCCAGATAACTCCAGGCAAGCGAGCACCGACGATTACCGCTTTGGAGGAAAGTGGTTGGGTCGCAGTAAGCTCCATGGTAGAGAAAAACTCCGTTGCGACCGCGATGGATAAGTTGTGCCAGGTTGGAGCCACCGATATATTGGTTTTGGATATCGCCAACTCGAGAACAAGATAACCGCTTTTTCTTTGGATTCTGACTTCGTTTGGGGCATATAACTAAAAATTTTAAAGCTATTTCCTCTATCAAATTCATATATCCTCGAATGTGAAGACGAGCCAGTAATGTAAAATCAATGCTTTTAATTCCTAGATTTCGCCAGCTTCAGCGACCGGAGGATTCTTGTCGCCACCCAAGCAATTATTTCGATTCAATCAACAAGCCGTTAAATCTGCTAAAGTGAAAAGTTGTCGCTTAGATTGACTGGCTCTGTACGGAGTACGGATTTCATTTTATAGATTTGAGTGACACGTGACGACTCACGCCAAGACTTGCGGCCCGTTGATATTCCGCAATCCTCCGTCACCTGATCCATCGCGATTCGCAGAACCAAAAGATCCCACGACGATGTCGATTTCCTTCAACAACTCCCATTCACCATTCCGCTTATATCCATTCTTGAACAACCGATCACCACCTGGAGATCAAATTCTAACATAAAACCCAAACATATTCCCAAACCATTATGGTGCACTCAGTGATGAGAAGAGAATCTGCCCTTCGATCGTGGTCTGGATACTTCGATACATTGACAGTGCTCCCCTGAGAGAGCCATAAGCACTCCTGTACGTATACAAAATCATTTATGGCATCTACTTACCTCTTGGACAGGATCCAGTCTTACAACAAACATTACTATTACCTTAAGCAACATATATATCCTTTCAATGAGTCAAGTAGAGCCTGATTCAATGAGTGGCGCAGCGAGGTGAATCAAAACACCGAAACCACTATGGCTCAGTATCGTATCGTTTTTATGGCTAGGCCATCGTCTTTACACACTTATTTCAAACCTTCACCATACCCGGATAGGCTTTTAGGATACCTTTCAAACCGCTCTTCTTTCGTAGAGCAGTATGCGCGTTACCACCCCGCATTCATGTTATCCTTGTTAGGTCGCTTGGCCCATCGCGTACCCGCGCTCTTGGCCTTGGCTCCATCGGACTATCAAGGCCTATTAGTGCACAATCGAGTACTCGCACCGGCGTTGAATCTTTTGCCTCTAGCTCCTTAGCTGCTAGCTTCGCTGTCGCCAATAGGCGGCTTGTTTGTGTCCGGCACTGGATGCGGTATGCGTCAAAGTATAGGATGTCCAATTCTATAGCCGTCCAGTGGATTGACAATATTCTTTGAACAGCAAATGACAAAGCTTAGCGGAGCCATCTGTTCACAGAGATGGTACCTCTTGCACCTTCGCACCATGTCTTCGCTCCTCAAACGAGTGGTGTATATACTTCTCTTTTGATCGAGGAGAGGTCAGTGGCTGCCATGTTTATAGGCATGTTACTTTTCCATATATAAATGTCTGAATATTTGTACACTGCTTGCGGCCAGAAAATATCTGGCGCTTTCAATCACTATGCGGCCTGATTGACATTCTTGCAATATATATCTCTCTTTATTCCTATCTCCTGCGAGGGTCATCAACCTCAGTTTCTGCTGCAGGTGTGACATGGTATAACCCTTGTATTTGTATGACTTTTGGCTGCCTAACCTCAGAAATTGCCCGTGACAGAACATACTGGATCCACTGACATGCTGCTTCATTATGGCCCTTAACGCTATCACTATAATAGCCACCTAATCCGCCTCATTTACCATTTGAGCGTTACTTCCTTTCACTGTTTTTACCGCAGCTTTACGACTACCCATGGCACAAGTGATGAAATATTCGTTTCATTGCGCTTCATTCCCTATACCTTCGGCTTTCCCGATGTCCAACTGACGGAAGTCAATCCTCCTTACTTCACAAGTCGCTAATAACCTCCGCGGTCCCAAACTCCGATCCTCACCAATATCACCGCCCGCTAACTATCAAAGTTAGACACTGTCTTATGAGCTGCCGTGGTAGTACTCACTAGAAAATATTTCATGTACAACTACTAGAACCTCGACCCATACCGTCCGCCCGCTCCGCCGTCTGTGCCTCTCTGATAAGTCAGTTTGATGAACAAGATGCCCGTGAAGATTACTTACCGGATAGATTCAAAAAACCGCTAACAAAATAAGATATGCCCATCCGCCAACCCTAATACCCCATCCATCGGCCGACCTAAAGATTTCGCCTACCGCTTGAGTCATCAGCTAATAGCTTGGTCGAAATAGACCGTGAGGCCAACATGCTGCAGAAAGAATGAGGTTCCTACATACTGCGTCTGGAACTTTGCAAAAGCTAACAAGATGCCCACCCGCCAACCCTAACCGCCCGTCCGCCTGTCGACCTAAGTCTGAACTTGTTAGCATTCCACCATATTCGCAAAAACGGTAGAAGTTAATACTCCCCGGAGATTGAAAATTGGTCCTGATACAAGATGTTAGATGGGCCCATCGTGAAAAGGAGGAAGACTTACTCGATCTAATATTGAAAAAAAGCAATAGGATGCCCACCCGCCAACCCTTACCGCCCAGCCACCAGCTGGCCTAACGATTACTTGTCAGCTTGTCAACTTACTTTGCAACATAGCGGAAGCAATACTTTCCTGATAGACTGATGATCAAAAAAATAAGATGCCCACCCGCCAACCCTTACCGCCCAGCCACCAGCTGGCCTAACGATTACTTGTCAGCTTGTCAACTTACTTTGCAACATAGCGGAAGCAATACTTTCCTGATAGATTGATGATCGAAAAAAGCAAGATGCCCACCCGCCAACCCTTACCGCCTGTCCGCCAGCCGACCTAGAAGTTAGTCTACCAAAAGATTATGGGGGATACTTCTCTGGTGTGTTAGTCGCTGATCGAATATTTGTTCTATGCAAACATTATGTCAGTGTTGTCGGCAAAACGTGAAAAGCCTACCTACTTTATCAAGTATAGAACGGAGCTAACAAGATGCCCACCCGCCAACCCTTACCGCCTGTCCGCCAACCGACCTAGAGGTTAGTCTGACAAAATATTATGGGTGATACTTCTCTAGTGTGTTAGCCGCCGATAAAGTAATGATTCTAAAAAAAGGTTAGTCCATGTTTCTTCGCAGGCGATCTTGTGAGGGGCCTACTTGATTATGATGTTGAATGTAGCTAACAAGATGCCCACCCGCCAGCCCTTACCGCCTGTCCGCCAGCCGACCTAAAGGTTAGTCTACCAATATATTATGGGTGATACTTCTCTGGTGTGTTAGCCGCCGATTAAGTAATGATTCTAAACAAAAGGTCAGTCTATGCTTCTGAACAGGCGATCTTGTGAGGTGCCTACTTGATTATGGTGTTGAATGGAGCTAACAAGATGCCCACCCGCCAACCCTTACCGCCGTTCCGCCAACCGACCTAAATATTAGTCTACACTAGATGTCTGGTACTTCCCTGATATGTTGCTGCCCGAAGAAATGATCTGCTACAAGTCAGTTCCAACTCTGAGATTCTCTCTTGAAAGAGACTTACTGATACAGCATGTGGTAGAGAGCTAACAAGATGCCCACCCGCCAGCCCTTACCGCTGCTCCGCCAGCCGACCTAAAACAGAGACGTTAGCCAAAAGGGTTGGGGGGCTTACCTGGATGGTATGAAGGTGCAAGGGGAAAATGAGTGGTATGTATGTATGTATGAATGTATGTATGTGTGTGTGTGTGTGTATGTACTGCACAGACGCTACTCGGAGTCAGCATCCCATATTCAGGCGGTCAAAACCTACTTACCGGTCGTCTTGCTTATCGTTAGCCTTTTCAATCACCCACCCACCCTCGAATTAATCGGTTTGCTGCTCTAGATCAGATAACAGTTCTGAAACAAAAATGATTGGCTCTACACTACCGGTTGTTCGATCGCTCGGCGCTTTGTCGATCACCCACCCACCCTCGATGCTATGAGTCGTGTCAGTCACATTGAATGGCTTGGGGCCCAACTCTATCTTACCGTTTGTTTGGTCGTTCGGTGCTTTATCAATCACCCACCCTCCCTCAAATTGATTGGTATGCTAATCTAGGTCAGATCATAGGCCTTAGTCGACTGTTGGGGACTTCATCTTACTGTTATTTGTTTGGTTATCCGGTCGAAGGGTCGAAGATTATCCGTAGGTTGTCCGCATGTCATCCGATTTATACAAATTATCCGAATGGTCGTCGCATCGTCGTCGCATCGTCGTCGAAATTTATGTACATGTTATCCGCATGTTATCCGAATTATCCGATTGTCGTCAAAGTCGAAGGGGTCGTCCGTCCGTCGGTCGTATGTCGAAAGTCGAGGTTGTGCAAAAGCACAGGTGTATCGCCCACCCCATGTCAAGACACAGAGTGCGATACGGTGAGAAAAAAAAAAAAAAAAACAAACACAAAACAGAACAGAACAGAACAGAACACGATGGGAGCCCTCAATGGGAGCTCATGTAAAGCCGGCAAAAGCTCGGTGCAAAGAAAAAACACAAACAAGACAAAATGGACTTTTCGTCCGAGATACTTTAGGATGATTTTTTGTTTTAACCTTTTTTTGGCTTGAGAGTCGAAGGTGTGCTCAAGGAACCCACCGCCGTTATCCCAAATTTTCTCGTCGTTTATTCCAAACCGAAAAGACACGCTTTGAACTGACGCCGCAAATGTCGTCCGCAGAGTAACCGCTCGCGCGGTTGAGCTCTTTCTGAACTTGACCCACTTCGCAGTAAGCGCACTTTCGACCGCAGGGTACGTCCGTATGCGAAGATAGCTGGTTCGCCGAGGTTCCCCAGTATTCCACATACTTCTCCAATTCACCATCCTCGTTTGGAGTCGACAGCTGCTCCACCTTCCACCCGCTCAACTTCCCAAGTAAGGAACCTGTATGGTCCCGATACGTATCGACGCCAGGAACGATCCAACGATCCACTTCCTCAACGGAAGCTTCTTCCTCGAATCTTACCTTTAGACCGAGACTTTCGGAACCGGGCTCCCTCATGGAGCTGTAGACGACATGGGAGGGATCGAGAAACGTATCAACGCCGCGGATAATCCAACGATCGACTTCCTTCACCTGTTCGCCTCGGAACTGCACACTCTTCTTAACCTTGCAAGAACCTGGCTTTTTCATGGCGCTTTTCAGCTCTCCGGCTGGTCTGCTAGACCCAAGAAAGTGGCCAGGGTGCTTTTCGTTAAGTCGAGCACGTGCTGCCTGGGCGTACGCGCGAATCGAATCCTTCGAAGAACTTACCACCGAGGACGTACGACTAGTACCGTCCCGTTGAGAGGAAACAACAGACTTAAAAGAAGAAACAGAAGACGCAACAGAGGGGGTACGAACAGGGGCAATGACAAAACTGGAAGAACTATCGGAACGCAAGGATGGGGTACGAGAAGAAACTGGGGCAATGACAAAAGAGGAGGAGCTATCAGAACAAACAGAATGGGCAGGGGCAGTGGGGGCACGGAACGCAACAGAGCGAGAACTAACAAAACTAGAACCAGCAGAACAAGATACGACGCTGGTGTCACGCACCGAAGTGCGTGTGTGGAAAGAAGAAGAAGAGGAAGAAGAGAAGGAGGAAGAAGAATGAGAAGAGAGTGAAGACGAAGAGGTAGAGCGGGAGGTAGCGGAGCGGGCACGAGTCAGGAGGGAGGGGCGGAGTGCTGCACGAACTGCGTCCGAACCAGCGGAAGAAAATGACTCGTGTTGGTGAGTGGAGGAGGTAGAAGAAGAGGCGGAATGAGAGGAAGCGGAGCGGGCACGAGTCAGGAGGGAGGGGCGGAGTGCTGCACGGACTACGTCCGATCCAGCGGAGGAGAAAGACTCGTTGCGGTGAACGGAAGAAGAGACTGAAGACGAAGAGGCGGAGCGAGAGGAAGCGGAGCGGGCACGAGCCAGGAGGGAAGGGCGGAGTGCTGCACGGACTACGTCCGATCCAGCGGAAGAGAATGACTCATGTTGGTGGGTGGAGGAGGTAGAAGAAGAGGCGGAGCGGATGGAAGCGGAGCGGGCACGATCCAGGAGGGAGGGGCGGAGTGCTGCGCGGACTACGTCCGATCCAGCAGATGAAAAGGATTCGTGTTGGCGGGCGGAGGTGGTAGAAGAAGAGGCGGAGCGGATGGAAGCGGAGCGGGCACGATCCAGGAGGGAGGGGCGGAGTGCTGCGCGGACTACGTCCGATCCAGCAGATGAGAAGGATTCGTGTTGGCGGGCGGATGAAGAGGAGGAGGAAGCGGATGTGAGCCTTGCCTGGGTATAAGGGCGGAGCGCCGATCGGACTACGTCCGAACCGACAGAGGAAAGTGACTCATTACGAGCTACAGAGGAGGCAAAGGAGGTGGTACGGGAAGACGAAGCGGATCTTCCCTCGGTGGGCGTAAAGCTCACCTTACGAGGGAAGGTAGTGAAAGGTTGACCGTGGTTGTGACGGGACGCACGGTCAGTGGGGACTACCCGGATCCCTGGGATATGCATGTGTAGAATGAGGATACAGTATGGCAGAGTGTTATCAAGAGCAGGAGTCGGGTGAGATTACAGTATGACAGTGTTACCAAGAGCAAGAATGAGGATACAGTATGGCTGAGTGTTATCAAGAGCAAGGAGAGACAAGACTGGGAAACAGGACGTGAAGGTAGCGTACTACGGGGGAAGAAAGGAGGAAAAAAGAAGATGGAGAAATCCGGTGGGAGATCGCTTTATATACCCAGGGTCTTGGAGGGCGGTGATTGCCGTCCAAGATCGCGTTTTGAGGACAGGCAGGCACGCCAGCATGGAAGGAACGCAACTCAAGATCTTCTCCTTCCATTTGAACGAAGTCGAATCTGCTCTCTGATTCGTCCAACCAGCCCCTGAGCCGCTCTTTCCAACAGCTCCGGCCCGAGCCCCTTCTATATCGAGGAGTAAACAATCGATCTCCTAGGCGATCGTCCCGTGGTCCACGTTGTGATCGTGCTGCGCGGGAGTCGCATCCGGCTGCCCATATTGGCAGGAGGTGGAGCCGCCTTGCGGCTATGCCGGCGAGGGCTCGGTGCGTTGGAGACGGGCTACGCGATGGCTTTGCAGTGTGGGCTGATAGAGCTGCCAGTGCGGCTAGGTACTCTATTTTTTGTATCCATAGCTTTTAGCAGACGTTTCGGTAGCTGCTAGGCATTGTAAGTCAAACTACGTGCCAGGAAAATCGGCCGGAAGCACTGTGATTGATGATACCCAAAAGCTATATTAGAGGAGAGATTCTTGCGTCCACAGTTAAAGAGACTATATTGAGCACAGAATGGAGCTTCATCCAGTGAAATCTACTCCGTATATATTTAACAGTCTAAGGTGCAGGTATACAAAGCGGTGGTACATTAGTTACATTCATTTCCAATAGACACTCCCTTCCATCAGCCTTCGAGCAGTACGATACACTGTGGCCTTCTCTACATCACCATGAGCATCCATCTTCGCTCCAACCACCAGCTTTCCACTCGAGTGCCCTATCACCAAATCCTCCCTCATTGTCAGCCCACTGCGAGCGTATTTGTTTACAACAGTTCCCGGGATTTTTGCGGCAACTGCGATGCTCAAACCGGTAGTTATGGGCAACGCATTATGTGGTTGGCCTACGGAAATCGCGCGCACCACAATGTCGACCGATTTCTCCCCCAACTTTGCACCGGACAGTAGTTCATGCGAGCTAGGACGAGAGACAAAACATATCTTTGGGATTGAAGGAGGCACTCTATCTGGAGTATCAGCCATTCCCATCTTGATCGTAGCCTTCTTCCTGATTGATTCCAGCCTCGCCAGCAATCCTGGTACTTTCTGCGTCTCAGCAGGCAAGAGTGTTCCGCTCACTCCCAGATCCTCAGCGGCCACAAACACCGATGGATTTCCGACATCCACACATGTAGCTTGTATCCCATCAATACAATCCACTGCATTCCCAGTCGGCAACATGCTTCCCGTCTTCGATCCGCCTGGTCTCATGAAATCCAACTTAATCTTTGCTGATGTTCCAGCAACCCCATCAATCGCAAAACTGCCCTCTGCCACTGCTTCTCCGGCAAACACAGGGAATGTTGATTCGATAAGCTTGCCCGTATTAGTGTTATAGATCCGCACAGTCATATCTCCATTAGCACTGGCTTTGTATATGCCGGAGTTAACAGCAAAAGGTCCAATTGCACTGCTCAGATTACCACAATTTCCCGAGTAATCGATATCCTTATTTTTAACACCAACCTGCACAAATGTGAACTCTACATCCACACCAGGCCGAGTCGAAGGTCCTACGACGCATATTTTAGACAAACTCGAGATCCCACCTCCAAGACCATCAAGCTGACGACCGTTGGGATCTGGAGACCCCATAACACCAAGAAAAATCGGTGTCCAGTCGGTCTTTGATGGAGGTAGATGTTTTGTCTGAAACATTACGCCGCGAGACGTTCCGCCGCGATAATAAGCCGCGGGAAGGCAGCTTTGAGCCGTATCATTCTTAGAAAGGCTGGACGACCGAGAAAATGGCCGTTTGCCGTGCAAAGAGGCCTGCAACACATTCTGTCAGCTTAGGCCGCGCATTCGGGTCGTTTACAGCGAAGAAAACGGATTCTTAACTGCATACTGTCAGTTATCTTACTCTACATAGCTGCGGTATTCGTATATGTCTTGATGCCACAGCCGGCAGCCCCATCCTTCCTGAGTGATTGCATGCGCTTGCAGTGTGAGTGACCGCTGAGGTCTGAATTGCCGAATTGGGCAAGACGCCTCAGAACTGCTTGGCATCTATCACGTGACAAACTCAGGGGCTTCGGCTTCGGGGAAACTGTGCTTCCGCTGAATCCTCCGAAATCAAAAGCTGCATCTCAACGGCGGTCAAATTGACAATCTTGTCGAAGGAGTACAGGCTCCAGAGTCGGTGATACTCCGTGCCACGCTGCTTCGGATGGCTACATGATTGGCAAATAATGGTGCGTATATCCATGCTGCTGGGACACCACAGGTTGGCATTCGGACTCCCCACAGTATTTCTTTCTCGGCATTGCCGTGAGTTAGCCGTTCGTGGCTAAAATTGGATGGATTCTTCCACGTTCTCAGTTCGTCTTAAACTACCGCGGAGTAACAGCTTATTGTCCTCATCCTCTAGGAGCACTATTTTAGGACCTACCCCATTCGTACATCTCCGGAACTCCGATCTGTAATCGTGAGCCTCCCATCGGCCAGCTACGCCACACTACGATTCAGATTCACACCACGATCGACACAGGCAGGCTTTTGAGTCGCTATATTTGATAGCCAGAGACCCGCTTGTTGGGATCTCATGCTCGATCAAACACATCCTCGGGTCTCCAAGACATCCATGAGTCTTCACTCAATCATCGATCTCTGAGCCGTATCCACCTTAGATTCATTCATCGGGCCTGTGATGGTGATGTGATCGAACCACACTCTTCTGTATAGAGCAGATCGCTACCCAACACAGTCACACCTGAAACTGTCACAAGCCAGACTTCCTATTTTTAAGAAGTTTCCATTCATAAGCCTTCTGAAACCCGAGTACGGAGCCCCTAAAGGCTACTGTGCCCGTCGTGCTCATACTCGGCCGCCGTGCCTAATGAACTCGACGCAAGACCGAATCGGGAAAGCAAACGCCGCCTACTATCCAAACGGATGGTGTCAGTCTTAATAATACGTACTTTGTAGCAAGCGCCAGTTAATTCTCCATAATCCATCTCAGACTGAATGCTCCAGCCGATCTAGAAGCGTAGAGGACCCGACGATCTGGGTGGAAACGATCAAACCGTGGGATTTATAGTGGATCGACGATACATTTACCCCCCAAGTCTTCGTCAATTGTACGCGCAGACATTACTCTATTAACGATAGTCGTTTTCTAAGCATCTTGCCTGCAGTATGCAACACACCTAACACTGTGCAGGGTCATAGGTAGTCATCATATATGTAGAAGATTAGAGATATGAAATGTTATTTTTTAATACCTGATACTACAGACTTTCAAGTGTCTTTAGGGATATAGCAGGGGGAAAATGATGGGCTGTAAGGCCCTGTCAGATTCACTTTGTCAGACCACAATATTAGAATAGGTATAGAGTAGTCATAAAGAAGATTAGGGATATGAAATGTTATTTTTTAACACCTGATACTACTAAAGTTCCATTTCCTATAGCTAATTTCTAAGTGCCTTTTCTAAGTGCCTCTAGGGATATCCTTTACTTGATAGCAGGGAAAAACAGTGGTGGGCCGTAAGGCCCTGGCTGATTCACTTGTCTACTACTACATGGACATCTTCAAAGACACGATACCAATGCGGGATCGACCTCGAGTTTTCTTAATGATACCAATTGGCGGCTTCTAGGTTTTATTCGTAGAGTTCAGGATCAGACTGGTTAGAATACCCATTTATTATTGAATACATCCGCTTAAAGCTATGAGACAAGCCAAATATGAAGATATATGCTTTAACATGCTTGCTTCCTTTTTTCAATCATTAAATACGCTTATGCCTTGAAAGCGGTATAAAGAGAATAAATATCTCTCTTGGGGTCGTAATTCGTAAAAAGATATGTAAAAATAGAGAAAGACCTAGGAACTCCGTCTTCGCAATAAGGTATACCTCGAAACCGAAAAGGAAACGAATAAGAGAACCATCTCATGTTTAACGTAGAGGTGGAATGGTGGGGAGTGCGGTCGTGCTCGTGCTATCAGCTACCCTGGTGGGGTGTATGGATATCAGCTTCGGAAATGGCATCCTTTTTGCGTGTAGAGTGGGCCTAGAGTCTCCGATCCGCACGAAATCGGCGAAGGTCAACCTTAGCAACTTCCTTTCCCCATATTTTAAATCCCTTTTGTTAAAGGTGCAAGGATGATCTGTTCAAATAACGACGGCACGTGTCAAGAAAAGCAGAGGGAAACAACGCAGGATGAGACAGAAGTGCAAACAAAATGGCGAAAATGAGGCTCAAGACGAAAAGAGAAGCCGGCACATACGATGTTTTTTGATCCTTCTTCTTTCGATGGCGGGAGATGATCCGCACCATTTCCCTCCTTCCCGCTGACGCGTTGATTTTTTGGCCACTTAGGCTCATGCTGATCTTTTCGCTCGAATTAACCTTGAGGAGGCCGTTGATCAAAAGGTGCCGCATGGTCATGCAGACGAAAATGCCGCAGTCGCTACTATTTTCCTGGATCGGCGAATCGTCGAGCTGCACGAAGCGAAGGCCACAGTCAAGAATAATGCTGATTTTTTGGGCGACTCTAAGGGCCTCATTTCGGTTTCCAGGCGGAAGCGAATCGTAATGGAAAGCGACACGGTCAACTACTGACACTACAAGTAGGGACCAATGTGTCCCGCCTTCGGCTTCCGTAACGTTCCGATTGTCATTTATAGGGAGGAATATATGGCTCGCTTGAGTAAAGTCGGGAAGAGCACCTCGAAGCGTTCGAGGTTCAGGAGTGCGAAGGAGTAGGTATGACATGCTAGGACGGAGGAGGATGATGTTGGTGGTCTTGTACTGGGATATCACTTCCCTCTCCAGGTATCTGGGCCAACATTGGTAAGGTGAATCAAATTACTATCAAGTGGAAACATACTCTTCCCAGAAAGAGATAACCTGTAAATCAAGTCTGTTAGCATGAAGAAATACAATTAGAGCCCATCCGTGCATACATTGTCCGTTAACCAGTCATTCTTTAGAGTGTCGACGTCTTCGTTCGTCACTGCCATTGATCATGAGCATCTTAACCCTTGCATTGTAATGAAGAGAGTAAAGTCATACAGTTAATGTCATAATCTAAGAGTGTTGTTAGCAGAACTCGAGTCTTGAACTATAAAGAAGGTCACATACACGAAACGTAGATATCATCCGGATTGGCCTGCTCCCAGTCAGCATCGGACGGACTCCTTACCGATCTCCATAACTTTCCGAAAACCATCGTGCGCATTTCAACGACGTTCGAAGACAGACGACAGAAAAGAATATGAAACAATGATGCTAACTCTTGGCACGCATTGCTTGTTGGTTCAGGGAACAGAAAGATGAAAAGAAGAAAACAAAAGAAGAAATTCAGGTGTGATGAAATGAAATGCACGATCGAGCAGACCAATCTGCGGGCACATGCATCTGCATCTCCAGAACGTGTTCTTCAACCGAAAGTTGAAACCATGGCTGTGACACGAGGGAACTTTCACGAAACAAGCAAAAACAAAAGATGCCGAACGAACATACAAAGAACTGCATGCAAGAACTGGCAAAACCATGAACTAGGAGCGATTCAAACGTACCGTCTCGCCTGACCGCCCACGCATCCGATTCCGAAACCGATGGAAACTGCCTTCGCCCATCATACTTGCGGCGAGTACGGATAGAGAATGTAAATTCTGAAAGCCACGAGGAACCGAGGAAGCGAGGCGCGCGCGTGGAGTAGTGTAGCACTGGAGCGACTGCTTGTTCGACAGCAGGGCTTCTTCAGAGAGACCGGCGTGTCAGGAGGTGCTTCTGGCCTCCATTTAATAGGAAACGGGCAAAGAGCTCGTGAGCGTCTAGTAAAGGAGGTGAATTTGAAATGGAAAGGATTGGCTGTGTCAGAAGTCCAGTGGAGCGCAGATGGTCTGTTCGCTGTTTTATGGATTCTTTTTTAGTATTATTTTAGTCTGGGGACGGGGATCAAGGTCAAGGGAGAGCTTTGCGCCAATGTAACGGTACTGGAATCAAGGAAGACCGGGGTATAGGGCTGTGGGATCCGTGAATGATCGGAGTTGACTCACCGGCTCCTGTCCGCTTCCTTTCCCTGCACTCCCTGCAGCGATGCTGATCGTCTGGCGAGAAGTCGTGGATGTTTGTCGTCTTGTTCGTCGTCGTCGAAGTTGCGAATCTGCACGCTTGTCGATGATGTAATTCTCCCGCGGACCCTCCGCGCTGGCGACTCACGTGAAACAGGAGGCGAGTCAGAGATTTTTGTATTTTTATCTCTTTGGAATCATCGATCTGGCGATGGAGCACCTCCTGTCCCTTTATAAGCAGGCTCCGGGTCGTATATTTTCTTATTCCTCTCTCGTTCGCCCTTCTGCCATCGCTCTCCTCTCGCTTGGCCTTCAATAACCAAGGCTGCGCGGACAGCTGTCAAGCAAACGCACCAGAAACCCGCTAAGAAGGATCTCATTTCCCCACTGTCCAACGGCATCACGCAACGCCCACGGCGCCACTTGGCGGGGGTCTAGACTAGGACTCTCTTCATTCCGCAGCTTCAGCCAATCGCCATCGGTCCAGTAGCTGGCGAAATAATTTGTCTTTTCAATTTCCACGGGCCAAGGCGCAATCCACTCGCTAGTTTCTCCAGAGAACAAAGGAAGAAGAAGGAGAAAAAATAAATAAAAAGGAGCTTACTCCGTGCCAACGATCGGACAAGGCGATTTGCGGATCTCACTTCGATCAGGCTCCTGATTAAGCTCGGATTTCTCCTGCCTATGGGCGACCTCGCTGGCTCAGCTCAAGGATGCGTGTGTGTACACAGTCCTTACTCCGTTGTTGGATCGGGGTCTCAGATCGATGCAAAAAGGGGGCAACACAGTACTGACGCCTTGTGGGGTTGGCGGCTAGGGTCGGCCAGGAAAAAGAAAGAATACAGGTAACATCCTGAGCTCGAAGAGGGAAGGTAGTGCCACTAAAAAGCGAATGGGTGTTGGGAGTGCTGATACTCTGCAGCACGGTAACGGATAGCAGAACGAACAGAAGGAATACTGTGACAACACTATAGAGTTCCATAGAGCTATGGCACTTTTTTGCCTCACTGAGAAAATGCTCCGTTTTTTACGACTTGGCTATCCAATACATCGATGCCACAGAGGATTTGAGGATTCCGAGCATACAAGGGATTCGGGCGAACCCTAGGTATCTAGACCAGGATCCCTGAACGCTCCAAGCCCAAAGCTGAATGCTCAAAAAAATGCGAGAACAATCGACATGGGTTCCAATCGATTTCCTGGACAGCATCCCTGGCCGACACTGACACCTTTGACAGCTTGAAACCTTGGCAAAGATAAATAAGAATGATGAACATGAAGCAAGCGACGAGCTATTTTGGAGTATACATTGATATTGACAAGGGATCAGAATTGGATAGTTTACGCTATTAACTACACAGCAAAAGAGTAATACCAACATGAACCCTGAAACCTTAAATACCTAACACAAAACCACATGGTATCACATCATAAAAGAACACAAAAAGAAGAGATAGAAGGGAGCGAGGAGGGTTGACTGGTAGCAAGCTCTGCACTCGGAAAGTAAGTTAAAAAGAAAAAGTGGTGCAGAGAAGAAGAAGGTATGGACAAATATCCCAAAGGTGGAATACATATTCCTCAGACAATGTAGCCTGGTGGAAAACTTCCCCAGAAAGGCAGAGACAACAAGCAGGAGGCAAACAGATGAATGGAGCAAAAGTATCAATGATGACCGGGAATTGAAGGGCTCTTGATAAGGATATCTCCTGCAAACAGCAAGGATAACCAGAGTGATGCATCCCACGCAGACCCGCCACATAATCACTAGTAATAGCCTAGCAAAGTTGAGTGTGTAGCATATCTGCATGCAGACAATCCCCCCTGTTATTCTTGCTATTTGCTGGAGTCTCTTCACCCTATCCATCCGTTTGTCTCCTAACCCATCATCTCTGCCAGTCTCCCCAGAAAAGTTTTTCCCACCTGTTAACAAAATCCAGGAGACGAGAAGATAAAAAAGAATAGGTAGTGTGAAGTAAAGTGTTTTGAAAAATCATCATGAATAGTGTAATAAAACCAGTTCCATAGTTCCATGCGCCCCATATATGCCTTTCGCTCTGAATTCTGAAACAACACACAAAAAAATATGACTGCATAAAACATGAAACTCTGTTCAAGACATTCAAATAGAGAAGCTTTGGGGTTTGAATGTAATAGAGGGTGTTCTGGGTGGATATGATAAGTGGGTAGGTAGCTTTTTTGAAGTGAAGAAGAAGAGAATGTAAGTGAATGATGGACCGAAATCAAAGAAAGATCAAGGAATAGAATCTAGAGAAGAATGATTCATCTTTCACTTCTTCTCATTGAAAAAACCACACGAGAGGACCGGATCTTTGTGCTTTTTGACACCCTAGAATAAGTGCCATTCTTTTCATCCTTTCTCTAACCAGCAAGTTTAGCAAAATGCTTCGTCCAGATCCATCCGACCTGATGCGTAGTATCATCTTGGTTCCTCGCCAACCACAAATCACCCTTTTCTCCAATCACATCAAAGATCTCACCCGCAACATACGTCAGATAAGGATACCCAGCTTCTCTCCGCGCACGATCAATATTAAACTCAAACATACTCGCGGCTAAAAAAAGCACTTTTGGCTCCGTCGGTCCAAGTTGAGGATTCAACGGCGTAACTGGTACCGAAGTTTCAGCCATGGGCATTGCTGAGGAGAAGAAGCCTGAATATCGTGGTGCGTCGGGAGACGAGGGATGTTCGGCTATATTAGGCGCATTAAGTCGATTAGGAGTAGGATTAGGATTACTCGTAGGTGCAAGTGGGTCAGAAAGAAATTCAGGAAAGCGCGGGGTATCTAGAGACAATTGAGGGAGAAGAGGTGAGGCTTCAGAAGCTCGGTAGGAAGTATTGCTCGTAGTTGCTGTGCTTGTTGTAGTGCTGCTTCGAGAGGACTGGTTGTTCATCACCGTATTCATAGATGCGATATGATGGCCAGAGAAGTTAGAATTAGTTCGCGAACGTCCGCCAAGATGCGAAAGCGAGCCATTGGGATGATGCGCAAACTCGCTGTGTATTGGTGATGAGATGAAGCTCAAAGGTGGACTTGCTCCAAACTCGACAGATCCCTTTGGCGATGCACCGTGCTCAATAGAGAACGTACGGGTCGTGGTACTCGATGGGCGTCGTGATGAGGATGTTTCCACTCCATGGGATGTTGACGGCGTGCTAAAATTATTCGCAGTCTCGGCCAGAACCGAGCCATTGCAAACACCAAGTGATAACACCTCCGCTTCGCGGAATGTGAAATCACCCTGCCAATCGTTGATAATCTGGGCTATATCCTGTGGTTTCTTTTCGATAATAAAACCAAGACGCTTTTGCATCAGGGATTGCCACACTGTCTGGATCTGAACGAAGTTATTTAGACAGGCCTCCATCAACTTTCCTGTTAACGCCAGAAGTTGCGGAAGTTCTTCCTTGAGAGTGACGTTCAACGCGATAAACTGCTCCCCGAGCTCCGACGTTTTCTTGTCTGGTTTATCACCCCGATCCTTGACAGCCTTATACTTGACATAGTCCAGTAAGCGTTTATTACGCTTCTGCATGACTCGTTGCGGACCATCATGGAGCTTTAGAAGAGTGACCATTGGATTAATGACATTTTTTCGAACAGAGGCAAGCTAAAAGAAAATGGGTCAGCCGGAACTTCACAACTCTTTGAAATGTAGACTTACGTGGTCAGCGAGAGCAACCGACATCGCATCCTTCACCGCCAACCTGAAACGACACCACTTGCTCTCCAACTCGGGATAATTCGAAGGAGCAAACGTCATATACGCCTCAATCGCCATGATAAAATCATTAAACTTGCCCAACGAGGCATGCACTTCCGTGGTGTAAAGCTCCACATCTCGCATTATAAGTTGCAATTGGAAAAAATTATCCGTGAACTTTTGCGAAAGAACATCATAATCCTTGTCCGTAAACATTTCCGACAAGCCGACATGCTGCTTCAATTTCTCCGTGCGTCGTCCAAAGGCTTTGGACAATCCTGCTCGAACATCCGATTCCTTGCGTTTTCGACCGCTGCCAACAACTTGTCCCACGAGGTCCGCTCGTTTCTTCATATCGTTAATACGTACTGACATTGCGGTCGTTTCGCGAAGAGCATTGGCAATAGCTGCATGATCCGGATGATCCGTTGGTGTCGCACTGAGAAGTTCCGTTAGGAGCAAAGGATACTTTAAAATTCTTTGAACCGGCTTGACCAGCAACGAATCTAAATTCCAAGCAGTCGTAAGATCCGATGCCCAGTCTCGGCATTCCTTGAGCCAAATGCTGACGTGCTTGTTTTTATTTTTCAACAGAGAATCGAGAGTTTTGTTCGCAGAATCGTGATTTTTCAGGTACTCAGAATACACTTTTTCCATGCGAGCTATAAGTTCCATGAAAGCCTGACCGATCGTGGTCTTTCTATCCTTCTCATTATCAGATACGGACGAATTTTCTTGACCACTGGTATTGGGAATATGTCTGCTGGCGCGTTTACTCAACCATCGCTGAGATTTTGGAAGCACATATACGCTTTTTGCAGCTTGCTTGAGCACATCCTGGAAATCCATAGAAAATTTAACAACCTGTTCTGCATTTCCAAACAAGGTCTTGACATCTTCGGTGGTCAGACCGCAGGAGCTCGATGTACCTTTGTAGATATCGACGACAACGGTCATGTCTTGGCCAAAGGTATACTCAGTATCAACAAGTTCTTTGATAACAAGGAACCGTTTCTTCAAGCGACGCTGTTCGGGAGAGGGTGAGTTTTTCGGCGATGGAGCTTCAATACTTGGCTCCAGAATAGTCTGACAATCTAAAGAAGTAACAGACGAAGCAATAGTCCGAGTAGACGCCGACGTGGTCTGATTAAATGAGGATTCATTACTAGGAATGACACCATGTTCGGAAGCCACATAGGTAGTGCCGGGTAAAAGAGCCGGTGAGTGGTGTGAATAGATGCTCGGCGACGGTTGGAGATGTATCGGCTGCTGCAACTGATCAGCATTTAAGCCTCGAGGAAGCGCAGCCGTTGGAGGCGGGGGTGGTGGGTAATTCGGTAGTTCTGGAATTGTGGGGGAATCTTCATCTTGTGGAGACTGAACATGAATCGATACCCCGAGACCCGTTCCCGGATTCCCGGAGGAAGTATTGAGAGATAAAGGTGGGCCGGATGTCAATAGCTTAGGGGTCATGGCATCTTCGCGGCTAGGCATCTCCGATACGAGATCCCTATTGGCTTCAAGATCTTCGCCTGGCCCTTCCTTATCAGTGGCAGCTAGATGCATCCAGTCGGCGATAGATGGCGATGCTCTTTCCCAGTCATCTCTTAAATTCAAGTTCGAGCTCGCAAGATGCGGAACGTAGTCTGAAGGTGGTATTGATTTCGACTCCGGTAGCATGACCGCATCTTCAACTAACGCTTCATCCGGTGACGTATCATTTGAATAACCCGACGCTCTCTTATTTCCAACTTCTGGTTTGCTTACCGGCGGTTCCGGAATCCGCGGTTGGCCATACCCGGCCTTCGCGAGCTCCTGCAAATAAAGCTGGGTTGCACGCTTGGTGTCCCATCGAGCTTGTTTAGCCAAGTCTGGATACCGGTGCATCAGGTTCAGACTGAATCTTTCTCCCGGACGCGGTTGCTGCTTTAGACCTTCTTCGGCAATTGATTTGGACGGTTCTTGGGTCGGTGGCGTTGATTCGCCGGCATCGAGCTCCGGTAACCGTGGTTGGGGAGTTTCACTGGTACACGTCACTCTATCTTCATCTGCAAGGGCGTCCGCTTTTCCATCAGAAGAAACTGATTCTTGGTTGTGGAGATGGATCGATGAGCTCCACGAGCTCATGCTCCACCTCTGTCTGTCTACATGCGGACGAGACCCGTCAGCTTCTTCTGTGAATTCCAGATTTTCGCTGCTCGTATCCAAGGGGTCGAAGTATGTTTGACGAAGCATAATCTGTATCGATTCCTTGTCACGACCGGATGACGAAGTATCTTCATCCTCGCTGGAGTCGGTGATGTCGGGGCTCGACTCCCGCATTTGCATAATATGACTTAGCATGGTTCGGTGGGACTGCACTGGCTGAGGAAACTCGGTCTGCGGCTCCATGTCAATTGTTGTGATCTCGGTCGCAATGGTGACTGCAGATTGAGGAATGGTTTCGGAGCAGACAGACACCGGTCGTTCGCTAGGCAATGGCTCGTCGAGGAGATCAAGCGTGTCTCTGGCCGCAGGTGCCGTATCTGCTATTTCCGCGATGCTCTCGCTGGGGACGACGTTCTCTCTCGACTGAGCCAACTCAGGCGAACGACCCTCTTCTGGCGTAACAAAGGCTTCCTCTTCGTCGCCTCCATCTGGTGAATCAACGCTGTCAAGAGCCGCCTCTGGAACAGTATCCTTCTTTGTCTCTGGCGGTTGTTCTTGGGCTGGTTCCGCAGTATTTTCCCCATCGCCGTTCTTACCCTCTGCCTCTGCTTCTCTTAAGCGAGCAGCGCGCCGTGCTCTTTTTGCTATTTCCTTCTTGTCGCTTTCTTCAATGGATTTGTTAAAGGCTTGCTGTATCCTCTGGCGCCTCGCAGCGAAGTCGACATTTCCTAGTTCTGGCAGTCGTCGCGACTTTGTCCTAGAAGTGCGTGGTGATCTCGACGACATGGTCGTCTGAAAATCCGATACCCTCTCAACCACTTTTCCGCGAGAAGCCGACGTTGTAGCGGTGGACACCGGCCGGCGAGGCCGCGAGCTTCTCAAGGGCGGCGATTCCTTGGGCGGTGGGGCGGAGATGAATGCTTTTAATGTTGGACTTTTGAGCGGCTGAAGATTATGTGATCGGCCCCCATCTCGTCGGCCGGGTGGAGAGGTAATGCGAGGCGAGATGGGTGAGTGTGACGGGGTGCGAAATTTTGGTGACGGGTGCAGTTTCGGAGATGGTTTGGGTAACCCACTGAGTCCCTTTGGGGGCAGCTGAATGTTTGGGGGATGTCGGTCCAAGGCCGAATTGGTTCTTGTCGCCGGCGGGGAGTTTCCTGAATCGGACGCGTGACTGGAGCGACGAGTGGCCACTGGTATGCGCGATAAAGAGCCGTGCTTTTGCCGGGACCTTGTCGGGGAGATGGGCGAGATGGGAGACTTGAGAGCCATGGTGGGCTCGAAGGCGGCGGGACTCATTGTCTGCGAGCAGGGAATGCCTAGATCGCTTCTGGATCTGCGGTGCAGCAGCGGCTGGTTCTTTGTGCTGGAGATCTTAGTGGGAGGGGTATAGTCCAGGTACCATGCTGTAGGCGAGGTCGGGGACCATCCGGCAGAGAGGTCCAGGGGGATATCCAGAAACATAGGAGCCGGTAAGGGCATGCAGCTGTCGGAACCTCGCCTCTGGCGGGTCTTCAATCGCCGTTCCTGATGGGCGGCGAAGGTGTCGAGCGGCAAGATTTCTCCAAATAAGGGTTTCTTCCGCGCGGGAAGTTCCGCCAGACGATTCACTTTGTCGGAAGGTTTCAGTTCTGGGGAGTCGTTGGGGACATAGCGGGCGGAAGAACCCTGATCGAGCGGTGGCTGCCTGGCGTTCGAGGACGGGCCCGAGCGGGCGGAAGGCTTCCTTGTCTTTTGGGACGGGCTGGCCGGTCTGGACAGTGGAAAGGCCGGCGGACCGATTGGCCTGGGGATGACCTCGTCGTTTGCCTGATTGAAGCGGTCGACCAGTTCGCGCAACGACGACTGGCGGGTCTTGGAGACGGGACGGCGTTGCTTGGGCGAGGAGTCCGTGGGAAGTGCGACGGAGCTGGAGCGAAACTGGCTGGCACGAGACACGGAGCGGTAGCGTTGGGGGACGGGCGACGAGCGGTATGAAGCGGCGGTCAGATCGAGATCGTCGGGCACGGCGGCATCGCTGGCGAAGGGATCGCGGTAGTGGAGATAGAAGTCCCTGGGGTCGGGCGAGGCGTCGTCGCGGGCATGGCAGCGGGTTGGCGTGGTTGAGGTCGAGGTGGAAGTTGTCGATGTCGTCGAGGTCGCTGATGTCGTGGTCAAGACGAGAGGAACCGGGCAGGTTGCACGTGGAGGAGAGTAAGTGGTTGCCGGGAGCAGCGGGAGGGGCGCAGGCGACGACAAGGGCGACATGGGAGACATGGGCGACATGGGGGGCTTCTGGTTGTGCGCATCATCGCCGCCAGAGCTGTCCAGCGAGCATTGACGCGTTGATGCCGGGTTGGGCTGGGAGAACGGAAGGCCAGGGCTCAGGTTCAATGATTCGTAGTTGTGATCGGCCTCCTGGGCAGGCATCGTTTCGTTCTTTGTTGATCAAGAAGAAGTATCACAAAAAAAACAAAAAACACCAAAGTCTCTGAAATTACGGCAGCATTGGGTGCGCAGAAGACGAGCAGTGATTCGAGGGCGAGAATTGATGCCTGACAGCCAGAAGGAATGAGGCGACTACAGGCGGTCGGGCGGGTTCATGTTGACGTTGGAGACGAGGCCGCGAGCTATAATTAGTCTGTAGTCTGGATACTCGATCGACAGTAGACTAGATTATCGTAGCCTAGATGATTGTAGAGTTGTCGTCTGGACGTAGAGACGAATTTTATGGAAACGGGCGGAGACGACGATGGATGCAGCGATGGGGCGTGTTGGCGGAGCGAAAGGAACACCGTTGGGATGAGACCGGGGTTCAAGAGACGCACATCGTGATGAAGCATAAAGTAGGAGATGCGAGACTGTCTTACAATCTATGATGAGGGCCTGGTCCGGGCTCCCTGGTCTTCGTATTATTTTCAGTCTCCAGCAAGAAGGAGAAAAAAAGTAGGCAAAAAAGAAAGAAAGACAGCCCGACGTGATGATGCGCGCAGCAAACAAACAAGAAGCACAAAGTGGAGCTGCAAATTAAAGAAGAAAAAAGAAAAAAAAATCAAAAAAATCAAAAGACAAAAAAAAGAATCCGTTCCTTTTGGAGTCGTGAGGATGAAACTTCATTAAACTGGAGTCGAAAGAGAACTAAAACGAGACTAACAGCTCACGGCGTCATGACTTGTTCTGCACGGAGAGACGAACCAGACGAACAAGACGAACAAGACGATCATCCGCACTGTAGTCTGTCGGCCTCAACACACTATTGAAGTAAATACACAAACTCGATCAATCAGATCGCACGGCCGACTGTCTCCTGCGCCAATTGTCCAACCATCCCCAGACACATTGCAATTCCCCGAGTCCGAGCCATTGAGATGCCAACCAGCCACCGTTGCAGAGAATGATTGAGTGACTGTGCGGTCAGGCCATCGCGATGGTGAACTCGGCCGCAAGTGACGGCTCAGTGAAGGCACAAAGAGACGGGCATCACTCAGACCATCACCGGCTTCACTTCACTCTGGCTGACCTCGAACTATTTAATCTCCATTCTCATGGCCTCTCCTTGCCTCTCCTTCTATCTTTCAACATCTTCATCACTCGTCGCTCTCACTAATCATCAAGATAGATTGCTCCAAGCTCAAATATGATACCCTTCAAAGCGAAAGTGAGGCGTCAGTCTCACAGTTTTACTATCAAGCTTCATTTGATATCTTAGACCAGATACCCTCACTCAATACCGACAATGACTTTCGACCGCTGGAAAAACTGCCAGAATCGGAAGTCTACCATGACTTTCATGTCAAACGACCCTCAGCACGAGCTCAAACCACCCATAAATGTCTCAAAAACGCACCGCCGCCAAAAGTAGCAAGGGCCAAGCAGGCACAAAAGAGCGAGAAGTGATAATAAACGAGCACTGTTAGGCGCATGAACAACTTTGACTCGGCAAATTTGCACTGCCGGCCTTGATCAGGTTTGATAACGAATATAGGCTCCAGCACATCCAAACTATCCGGTAATATCGACCTCTTTTCGAACATTCTAGCTCAGAAGTCACGGTGCCATGGATGCGCCCATCCAAATCTTACTACATACTCTATCTGAGCTTCAAAACATCATTCTTGGATTCCCGTTAACTTTATACACAGTACTCAGCCAACTTCCTCATCATCAGATTTCGCCTATGACGATGACCCAGAGCATCTTGTCACTTCTTGAACTTGAAATATTTATATTAACCATGCAAAAGAGCATAGTCTCCCAAAAGACCTTAACAAAAACAACACCTCATGTATATATAGCCCTTACGAGATCAGAACCACCAAGCTACCAAAGCGAGCCAACATGGAATCTCCCACGGAATACAAAGAAATCACACCAAGCTACAGAAGCGACCTAGCGTCTCTTGACTTCAAAGAGTTTACCCTCCTAAGTGGCGACAACGAAACATTGCCAATCGGCAGCCCCTACTTTCGCTCCCTTCAGCGGTATCTCGAAATCCACTATGGGGTCGAGGACTTATGGGCATTACAGCCATTCCTCGTCCTTCGTTTGAGATCCCTTACTAGACTGAAACATCGTCCATTCAGAATCGCGGGCTCTTTAGCCATTTGGCTAGATATTGACGAACCAATTACTCTTCCAGGCGTTTTCGGGACATTGGGCGGATTGTTTTTAGAAGATTCTTCCGACCTTGATGAAAGTCTAGCTGCTGATCTGGGCCGCTGTGGGATGCTCAAGCCTCAAACACTACTTCGCCTTTTGCAAGCCCGGTTTGCAGATGCTGCAGCAATTTCATTGATATCCAGGACTATCATTGTGGAGTATGAAGAAATGCCAGAAGATGTCTGGAACAAGAAAGCAGAATCCCTTCCTTTCAGGCTTGAAAACTTATCGTTGCCCCTGAACTACTCGAATGGACTCTTGGCAAACCGTCAGATGCCGGAGGATATTCCTCAGTCCCAAATACGCGACGATGTTTCCAATGATGCTAAAACTCGAAGTACATTCAATTCTGGATCAATGCTACGTTCTGACCAAGGGGATAGTGCAACGGCAGGGATTCTCGTCAGAAAGGGCAAGGACCTAAGGCTGACCGTCCCCTTCCACTGTTGGGACAGAGAATTTGCTAAAAATGCGGACAAGCTGGGAGACAGCGAGCACTTTCAAGTCCTTCAGGGCGAAAGCCCAGTTGGGCATGTTTCGAATTTACTTCCATCCACAGGCATTGGCCTCGCAAAACTGGATGACAGCGTCCATTTCACCAATAAGCTCCTCAGCATCCACACTGCTGCCAAAGTCCTGATTCCATCATCTGACCTCAATGAGATGGATCAATTTTACATTGAAAGTTCTTCCACCGCTCGACAATTCCTGTGCTGTGTAGGTATTCGTGTTAATGTCAAGGAGCTTGGGACAGATTTCTTGCGAGAAAACGGCCAACTTAGCACGAAATACATACCTCACCAGATTATCTTTGCAACAAACGATCCAGATACAATTGATAGTCGCCGCGCGAGCGTTTCTGGGTCTGCAGTGATACGATTACAGCGGGCCAAGGCCGAATCGACATGTGCGGAGCAAGGAGAGGTCTGTGGGATCATGCACTGTGCACACCTCGCCACAAACTACTCTTTAGTCACAGAGGGGAGATATTACTGCTTTGCAGACCCCGTTGATCCTCTCATTAATGATGGATGGACATGTGCGCCTCTCGCTACGGAACATGGGCCCAATTTGTGAGTTTACCGGATGCATTCCGGTGACATAGTTGGCGCTTCTCGGTGAATATGAACGTGGGAATTGAGCTCCTGTTGGATAGCCAACTACACCAAAAGAGAACTTCCTCTCTTGTGAGAGGCTATTTTATCAAATTATGGTCCGAGAGCTCCTTACGGTGAAATATCGAGTAGTTCGGCTCCCTGATTGGGCAGGAAGGTGAATGGGATTTGTCATATCCGGGAGTGTTACCATTGCCGCGTGAGTTAATCTTGAAAATAAGGGATAACTTCAGCTAATTGACTATTAGCGTCCACTTCCTTATGATACTGAGCATTGCCCTCGGAATGATCATGCCGGCTTCCCCTTTGAGACTGATGATCTCTAGAGGTATAGTGAATGCTTCAAACCTTCCGAATATAGGATGGTTTTGGCATCTACGCCGCTATTCAAGCGACTGCTGACGCAACGGTGCTTAGAGATATCGACCTGGACCAATACATTGGCGCCTTCAAGAAGCAAGTGGCCGCGGTTAATGCGTTTTACCGGGCAAAGGGTATCAACCAAACGGCTGGAGCGACAAAAGCCGCAAATTCTTCTGCTCCGCCTGTGGGCGGCTTCCTCGCCTCTCTCGAGCAGGTGGTTAGAGTCCTCTCTAACAACGTAGCGTCACTCACAATGGTTCTGGCTGCACAAGCCAAAGCTCGTTGAGTATATCATCACCCTCATTTAGATTGTGAAGCATTTGCTGACTCTTTTGGCTGTTTGTAGTTGATCATTCCACATCACCAGCGTTTACAGCGCCAAAGACATCAACATATTCAATTTCTCTTGCCGAGAGTCTTTATTATTGATTTCTTTCAATCCATATCCTAATGTTTAATATTAATAGCAACATGTCGGTACATATAGTACCCTGGAAAATCCAGGCAAACACAAAAGTTGTCGTCTCGGTCACCATTACCACCAATAATGACAGTTTGTCTTCGATCACAATCACCTCCGGGGTACGTATTCAGTTTTATTCCAATTCATCGAGGTGTTTATCACTAATTCAATCTGTAGAGGCCTTCTCCCATCGCAGGCTCCTGTGAGAACCCAAGTGTTATCAACTGAGTTCAAAATTTTACCCTTAGGGATGTTTTGAACATATGACTTTCAGATGCTTCAATCTTGCTTTCAAACGGCGCCCTTCTAGCCCCCGGGTATGGTGGCCCGGTTGTTAGGCAGTGGGATCGCCCGGTTCTACAGTCTCGCGACCGTGAATGGTGGTCTCAAGCCACCTTCCATCCTCTGCCCGCCGCGGGCTTTTCCCAAAGGGCCAGTCTGGCCAATCCTGTGGTCCTTCCAGGGCTACCCCCACACACCGGGGTCCAACCCCTGTCTGGCAGGGAACGGGCCTGGGTGCGGGAGCCAATCCTGCGCCCAGTCTTGATAGCTGGGCTGGATAATCCAGCTCAGCTTCAGAATCGTGCCCAGCTCCGCGAGGCCATCCTCGTGACTAGAGCTGGGGCTAAGCCCCTTGCCGGGCAAGAGTGCTCTGCCTACCGGCGTGTACTCCAAGGAGGCCAGGGTCGCCTGGTCCTCGCGGAGGGTATTTCTGGTGGGCATGGGGCTAAATGCAATACTTGCCTCTACCGCGGGCACCAGGACTGCTCCTTTTGAGGGCTCTGGTCGGGAAGGGTGATTGGCGCATAGTAGCTCGCAATGGGAGGACATTCGTCTATCCATCAGAAATCACAAAAACTTATTTCTTTAAAGCTGCCAACAAAACTTTTTTGAAACAAACCTCATTCATATCTATTACAATGATACTTCAAGTGTATACGCTCATTGACCCAATTAAGGCACCAGAAACTGCCGAAAACAAGTGTCAAGCCGCATACAAATATTTTGTCCTCTCATTAAGGAGGAGACACCATCTAAATGAGAAATAATCAACTAATCTACATAATACAGTGCCCGTTAACTGCTCGAGATACCCAGTTCATTTTAACTCTTATATGATCCAATCATTATCATTTTTGGGCCTGGATTTCCGATGTTCTAGCCAGACGGTCAGGCCCCGAATTGTGTCCTTGAAGTACCCTCAAATGGCCGGAACAGCCTTCTCCTAGCCTTGGTTCAGTAACCAGGGAAATTATCCGACCTGGAAAACTAGAAGATTTAGGTTATGGTTTCAGCCAGACCCTCCTTAACCAAGATACCAGACATATACCAGATGTATCATTAGGGATGCACGTCATATCATTCTGCCATTTGACCTCCGTACCGATGAGTTGACAGATGAAAACATGAACATGATCTTAAGCCTGTACTCAGATATTGACTCCGTCGATTATGACCCAAGAAGACTTCCACTTTTACGGATGCGTGATTTTATCCTTGAAAAATTCAATAATTCTTCAGGCTCACTCCGCGTTCTGATCTCAACCCACCAGGTATCCGGGTTTGGAATCAATTTACATCTGTCTGGTTGCTACCATATGATCATCGCAGAGCTACCACGCAACCTCAATACCCTACTGCAGTCGCAGGCCCGGCTCGCACGCGTTGGACAGGAGAATGAGGTCCTCTGCTGGATTCTATTCGCCGAGCATACATTCCAACGTTGGTGGTCATACAACCTAGCCGCCAAGACCATCTCCGAGCTCGCGGCGCAGCTGGGGAGAAGCGATTCTGATGAAGACATCAGCGAAGAGGCGACAGTTGCCCCCGAAGCCTTGACCCCAAACGCCTGCAGGTCTGCCGGTAATTCTGACCTCTGATCCTAAGAATGCTATCAAGGCAAGACATAATTTTACCGAGCCTAAACAGCTCTGTCATATTCTCATTGCTTGATATCACGAGAGCTATAATTCAGATATCAGTCAGAAAAGCTGCTTAAAAGAAAATGAAATAGCTCCGTGGGGATTCTTTCATACCTCTTTCTTTGGACTACGTTCGTATCTCTGGGCTTTCTCCCCGCGCTGTTTCCACTCCGGCCGATGAAGATCAGTGAAAAGATCATGGATTTGCCTTGCGGCCCGATACTGGGTCGCTTTTGACGATCCTCGTAAGTCCATTTCGATACCTTGTGGCTTTCCGTCAATTAACCTATTGGGGCAGAAGGTTTGCGCCCTTGGAATGATTTCAGCTAATTAAAAAGAGCATAATCAGCAAGGAGGCTGCTCAAGTTACTCTGCTTAAGATCTTGAACCATCTCTTACTTCATCAGACACTTATAGATCTTGAAGAATCTTGGGGCTGAATGATGATTGGAGCTACAATTCCAGCCTATCAAGTGATCACAATCAACTGTGGCTTCAAAAGAAATATTAATCTTGATGACTACTTTAGAATACACACTGATTTGGTATCTTAGTTATGGAAATGCATATCTGAAGAGGATGAAGAGAGGTTGACAGATGATTACAATCATGCAATTCTATGATGACTCTGTCACAGTGTGTTTTGCCTAACTTTTGAACACTTTTTTAATAAAACTCAGAATAGCAGTCACAGCAATCTTGCTGCAGAATAAAACTCCTCATCCTCGGAGGCTCAAGAGGAGTCGCAAGTCCGGGCGGCTCTCTTCCTTTCGGTGCCGGAGCAGACCTGCCACCGCGTTGCCGACTGGCCCGAGGCCTCCCGTCGTGCTGCAAGGGCGCTGGAGAAATACCAGCGGGGCGACTACACCGACCCTTGTCCGTTGCCCAATGCCTTGATTGGGGAAGCTTGGCGGTTCCGGCTCTTTGAGCAGGGTTTTGTTGTGCCTTGAGTTCATTTGGTCGTTGCTTTGTGCGGCTCTGCCGCTTTTGAAACTTTTAGATTTCAGATCTTGAGTCATATCAAACTTCCTGAGTGGCTCATGAATTTAACACCTAAATTCCTTATATTTGCAAGAATTCTGAAAAGGATTGTTGATGAGAGCAACAGATGTTTGCTGGTATTCACTCAGTACTCAACAGTGCAGTTCATGACTGAAATTTTTTATGCTACCTTAGATATGACATTGCATCTCTCCAGAATGACATGATGATTATTAAACAGGAAAAAATCTTTAACAGCTTCAATGATCCATACTTCCCTGTTCAGATGCTGGTGGTCACATTTGTGACATGCTCCCTCAGCCTTAATGTTCATGAGAACTGCTTGAATGTGTGCATTCTAGAGCTGGCCATCAATGCCAACACCACAGCACAGGTGATGGGAAGAATGCACTAATTAGATCAGAAAAGAAAACAAGAAATTTGGATTCTGTTGAGAAAGAATACTTTTGATCAATTCATTGAATGGAATCAGATTAAGAAACAGATTCCTCAAATCATTAGACTTGCATCAGATCTATTCAAGAATCTTAACATCTACACTACAGATGCAGATAGCTCTTCAAAGAATAATTGAATTGCAATGATGATGTTAGTTATGACATTGATAAAGACAAGAATACAGAGGAGCTCACTCTGAATTTCAGCAAGAAAGCCAAAGAGCTGGTGAATAACTAGATTGTACATGGAGACATTCAGCATGTTAATCTCAAGACTTGAATGTGATAATGTCAAGAATCTCAGCCTCATTTATTTATTTTGACTATTTCTTATGTTCATTAGAATCTCTAGAGTATTTATCAAGTCATTAATAGAGAAGAATGAAATATCTATTCATTAATATCTTCATTATCTTGCTTCATGCATTGTTCACTGTTTAACTATACTTAATTAATGACATGTATACTATTACATAGTGAAAGAAGTTTTTTTCAGATTACACAGGAGGTTAGAGAGATTAATTCATTTAGCCACATGGTTTCTCATTAAGTTTCAAATATTTCCTGTTAGCTGAGTGCAATGAGTGTTGGCCTATAAGAATATCATCCCCTACCCGAGCACGAGGAATTCCATGGCCAAAGACCATGGAAAGGGTTCAGGCACTGGTCAGCGGCTCATGATCCGCAATCCTTCAACGAAGGGATAACCGATCAATTCCAGGAGGGAATTGGTGGCCACAATTATCGGCTAAACTTTATGGCAGACTAAGTGTTGGCCTATAAGAATATCATCCCCTACCGCGCCCTGTTTGTCTGAGCAAACTGACAACCTCATGGCATAAATCCAGATTAACAAAGCACATGCCCTTGCAGCATGTGAAGTCTTAAATAAGGAAAGTAGGAAAGATGCCCCAGGATAAGATTTTCTCATCAATGAAACTAAATCTGATTTTGAGATAATTCATTGTATGAGGATCTTGATCATGCATCATGCAGGATAAGATTCTATCAAAGCACAGCAGAATTACTCTTAATTAACTTAAAGATACAGATTTTTATAGAGAATAATACTTTATTTTTTCTTTCTTTCTTTCTTTTATTCATTATAGTCTCATGCAGTCAGTAACTATGGAGACTACCTGCCTAAGCAGGGTTTACTAGCTATATTAAGTACAAAAAGCACACGCAGGAGAGAGCTCTGGTTACCCCAATGGTGCAGAAATCAAGATCAGTGCCAGAGCGGTTCCTCTGCTAAATTATGTGCTCATGATGGTATCTAGGTTTGAATGTCAAAACTTGCTGCAGCTTGTGTGTCTATCCTTCGGGGCTTAGATCTTGAAATTTCTCTCCTCTCTACATGAATTATCTGCCGAGAGTTGGAAGCAAGGCTCACCTCCCTCCCATGCCTGTGTACGCGAGTAGGCAAGCCAGATTCTAACACTCAATAATTATTTCCTCCCATTATGAAAGGACTGGATACAGAAGTTCATAAAGTCCCATCAATTTCCTCTGTGATAGGCTGGTGAATCAGCTCTACAAATATAGAGAATACCCAGCCAGAGCAGATCCAGGATTTTAATACAACATTATCCCTGAGCATGAATGGAAGAGCATGAAATAGCCATGGGAATATGCTAAATGCTAGGGTTTCAGCTGCTTCTGACAAGAGGAAACGAGCCCTAGTTAAAGAGCCAGGAGATTAAAAATGATGTATAATTACAGGACTGCTTCAGCAACTGGCAGCCTTATCGAACATCTCTTAAGTTAGTGCAAGAAAAGGGCAGAGCAAGAGGCCGGGGGCCCTCTTTGAAAGATGTGACTATTAGACTGATAAATACTGGTAAGTTAGGAAATGTCTATCTCGTATCATGGACACGCAAAAAAGATTGGGATGCAGAGGATCATCTGGCATGCTTCTTATTAAGTACACGGACGTGGAAACTCTGAAGAATCCCAGAGCACGCATAGTTTTCTTGATGATGCTCGATAATTGACAACTAATTAGGGGCTTCTTGTGATTTCAAATCTGCAATTGCTAAAGCAATATCTGCTTCATTGATCATGTTATTAAATTTTGAAGATAGAGTGGTTGGGCAGCAATTCAAAATCATCAAGTGTATGCCTCTTCTTGAACTAAGCCTTAGCTGCCCTGGACAGTCCCCTAAACAAGGATAGGCAATGACTGGCAGTACTCCGTAGAAGTTGTGACGAGCTCACCATCAACCTCAGACATCGGTCGGGTCAATACTTATGGCGCAACTCATACCCAAAGAGTCTGGCCGTGTTGATCCAACCGCCTCACTGTTTATTTATTTTGTAGCGCCGACCCACCCGAAAGAAAGCAGGTTTCTCCAACAAGGACAAGGTGACGGAAGGTGGAAAGACAGCATGGTTTTGCTTTTTGTCTCTTCGTCCTCGCTTGAATTGCTTCGCAAGCAGCCTATGTTGCGGTGAAGAGAAATCGCTATCTTCATCACCGCCTTTTCTCTTCGGCGGTCTGGATGAAAGCTTTCTGCTTGGACCCATGATTTTTCCTGTTGCTCCGCGACCGGGTTCTAGATCTCAAATCTTGGGAAAGATAATAATGGGCCACTGATCCATGGATGCTGCTTGTGACCGAGTCTTCTGTATGCTACCTCTGTCCATCATTGATTGTTGGTATCATCAGCCTATTCCTTCTCGAACCGTGGCTCGGCCCAGTTGAAGTCCCAGGAACAGAACAGCATGTGTTCCTGTTGTTCGGCTGGCTGGATCCATGGGTTGATTCAACAGCTGGAGAATCCTAAACAAGCTTGAGCTTGAGCTTCGATCCTTTCTCGAAGTCTATTGATCAAAACACAACGGACTTCACCCCAATGGAGTATGAAACGATTCCTTCAGAATCTTGAAACTGGATGCTTTTGGAGCGAAGCTTCTCACCTCTTGTGAGCATAGTTACAACTCCAGTCTTGCCAGTGGATCATGCAAAAGAGAAGGCTGGGTGAAAGAGTAACCTTGCCACGAGTCTCGAGCTGCCAGCGTATTTACCACCTGCCTCAAAAACTTCAGTAGCCTCCGTGTCGAGTAGATAGCCTTGTAGAGCAAAGGAGATGAATGGGATTGAGAGGCATTCCTTCAACGCAGGATGTCCACAGGGTATTCAGATTGAATTCAGGTGTTGCAAAAAGATAAAATACTGAATATCAGGGAATAATTTATCAGTCTTCAGGGCTTTTGTCGCCCTGTCGCGAGAGCTGATAACGTGTTGAAGCCGGTCAGCTGACACCTCTAAGTACCTAGTTAGTTACTTGTGTGTTGCAAGATCATCGTAATTTATGCACTCATAAGCTTGTCTGACTCAAATAACTTCTTCAGTAACTTTTTTATATTGGGAAGTTGAAGGCTGGGTAGATCTGGTATGGAAATCATGGGCTAACCAACTAACCAGGCTGAACGCGGGCACCCTTTACTTAACTAATACCCGCAACCATCGAAGTAAATAACTAACCACCTGCAGCTACCGCGGGCCATGGGGAAAAAAGGAAGCGTCCAATACGCGACGCAAGCCAGACGAGACCTTCAAAACGGACAAGCAACACCAACACGTCTTCAACTGCCTGTAATCTCGAACGCGGAGTACCATCCGCCTCGCCGACCCATCCAGTGCTTGCTCTCTACTATCCACGCGTCGTTAGTCTTCGCGTATATCTCCTCGACCTTCTGCCAACGACATCCAAGTCCCGACGCCGCAAAGTCGCGTCCTTAGGTCCTCCTGCATGTTCAGTAAAAGCAGATATCAACGGCAACAAAAAGCAACAGCAGCCGAAGTCCGCGAGCTTTGTGCTCGAAACCACAGAAAAGGGAGATGACGCGCAGCAAGTGCGGGCCCGCGAGGTTGCAGACCTCCTCAACACGACTCTCGTTGGTGTGTTGAAACCACTGGATCCGACGGAGACACATGCCCGACAACGCGATTTCGCTGAATTTACTCAGACCCAATTTCGGTCCAGCACGTTGCGTTGTACGGATGTCGGTGCGACCAGTTCGTTGGGTGAGGTTAGTTGTCTGGCTTCCATATTGTGACTCTGTTGGGAAACCTGGTTTGGGAGTTTGGTAATGATGCTAATTCGTGATCTGGTAGATTGTTGATTTTGCTATATTGACGCTATTCAAGCAGCAGCAACGGTGGTTCTACGGCCGACATTCTCATTTGCTATGTCATGGCTTTCAACGAGCTTCTGCGAATCAGGAACATGCTGCTTTCTCCGGCATTCCAGGAATTGTGCCAAAATACCCAAATAAACATGTTTCAATGCTGAAATCGTTCCCCTGGACGGATATCCTTGAGCTCCTTGGTGCGAATTGCGAAGAGATTATGCTTCATTTATTGATAGACTGTGGTCTTTTTATCCCGCTGGATTCAAAGAGTGGAACTCTATATCAAGTGAGCGGTTGGTACTATACACTGATTGCCTCCTTGCTACATGCTAAGTATGTCCCTCAGGTACACAGTTGACGGAATTGAAACCGCTTCGACAAGTGCAACCTGATGTGAAGGCTATGGACCCAGGTTTGAATGTTGATGGAAACACGCTAGAAACCGAGAAAACTATACGCTCTCCGAAGAGCATTGTATTTGTCAGGAGTAGAATGTTCTATGCTCGCCCGGAGATCAATGCAAAGAGCGAGCCAAAGCTTGGTCTTCAACACATCCGTATGAATTGCCATGATGGAGGTGATGCTCCTTGAGCTAACGGAGATATGAGCAGATGTTCTGAACCGATATCCTGACTATGAAAATCTTGGTCACACCGTGCATATTATGAAATATATATTCCCACGCCAGTTCGGTTTGCACAATGTGTTTACCTCGGCGGTGGATCCCAAGGCGACTGCTCAGCCGTTCCAAAATTATACATTGAGAGAAGAGGAGATTAAGGCGCAAGCTGAGCTCAAGAAAGCCGCGGCAAATAAGCTACCAAAAAGGCTTCGCGGAGAGATACTTGGATTGGTTCAGAAGCTGCAGAAGAGGCACCAGCGTTGTTCATATGTGGAGTTGCTAAGGCATTACTGCCCGGCCAAGGTATAAATCGACATGCCTCTCCTTTTTATATTTTTGACACCTAATGTGGTTTCAGGGACTGCCTGCAAATGAACAGCATGCTTTTACGCAATATGCAACTCCCGTGGCATCTGTGTCCACCTTTTGTCAGGCTGTTTTCCGGAAGCTAATTCCCAATGGGCTCTTTGGCGTGGGCGAGGAGGGAATCAAAAATCGGGATGTAATCCTGCGCCAGGTGAACCTTTTTCTCCAACAACGGAAGTTTGAAAGCATAGCTTTACATGACGTTGCTCAGGGCCTCAAGGTATATACATAGAATACTAAACAAAAGGTCAGACTGAGCTAATTCAACAGATAACATGTGTCAAATGGCTAGATCTGCCGCAGCAGAAGGGCACCGGCAAGCTTTCACTTTCAGACACAGCGAAACGTCTCGAGATATTCCTCGAATTCATCTACTATATATTTGACTCCCTTCTCATTCCTCTCATCCGCACCAATTTTCACGTAACAGAATCCAACGCTCACCGAAACCGACTCTTCTACTTCCGGCAAGATATATGGAACAAACTCATCGAACCGCCAATCACCCGTCTTAAGACTACGGCATTCAGTGAGGTTAAGAAAGAATTTATTTCTAAAGCTCTAAGCTGCAACACCCTTCGCATGCTGCCAAAACGTGTCGGGGCTCGGCCGATTGTGAATATGCGGAAGCGAGCAATCGCCAAATCAAAATGGGGTAGAAAGGCGGAGCTGGGCCCGAGTGTCAACATGCTTTTGGCTCCTGTATTCCAGGCTCTTAGTTGCGAGAAAAACGCTAACTCGAGCCTGCTGGGTTCTGCAATGATTGCCCTTCCGGAGATGCACAAAAGGCTGAAAGGCTTTCGCAATACACTCTGCCAAAGGGGATGGAAGGGAGGGGATTTATTCTTCGTGAAGCTGGATGTGCAGGCTTGCTATGATACCATTCCTCAGGAACGACTATTGCAGGTAATTGAGAATGTGATTTCAGAGGATCAGTACCGAGTGAGTAAGTATGCGCGTGTTGGATTTCTGTATGAACAGAGCAGAGTGTCTCGGAAATTCATTTCCAAGGCCTCGGCGGCGGCGGATTTTAAAAGTTCTTACGATTTCATCATGGAGCAAGGGCCCGTTCGAAATAAGGGCAATACGGTGTTCATTGACACTGGATATCAGAAACAGCATAGGGCTGACGACCTGATGGCTCTTCTCGAACAGCATGTGCGGAATAACCTAGTGAAGATTGGCAAGAAATATTTCCGGCAGTCGAATGGAATTCCGCAGGGATCCATTGTTTCAAGCATTCTATGTGATATATTCTACGGCGAGCACGAGCGGCAGGAGCTCGATTTTCTTCACTGCGACGGAACGCTCTTGATGCGTTTCGTAGATGATTATCTCCTAATCACCACGCAGAAGCAGTTGGCCGTGCGATTTTTGCGCGTCATGCTGGATGGAAACGCCGAATACGGAATTTCAGTCAAGCCAGAGAAGACACTAGTCAACTTTGACATTGATAAGAATATCCCACAGCTCGGAGCGTCGTCGGCAAACCAATTCCCATACTGCGGGAACCTGATCGATACCCGAACGTTGGCGATCACCAAGGATCGGACGCGCAAGCAGGAAGATCTTCATATGTGCGATACAATGACGCTTGATTTACGAAGGAACCCGGGACAAGGGTTCTATCGAAAATCAATCCTCATGTTCCAGCTGCAAGTGCGATCAGCGTGTTATGACACGGAGCATAATTCATCAGAGATTGTCATGAAGACGATCTATCAGTCGTTCGTTGATGTGGCGGTGCGGATGTATACGTATTTCCGATCGGTCTCGATTCGACGCCAGGGTGCCGCGGGAGATTGTCTGGTGTTGACGCGTGCCGTTGTGGATCTCATCAAATTTGGAGTCAGCACGATTCGTTTGAAGATGGGCGGTGGTTGTGATGTGCAGCAGCACGGGCCGCGGGCTATTACGGGGAGGCAGATTCGATGGTTAGGAGTGCAGGCGTTTGGAACGGTGCTGACGAGAAAACAGAGTAAGTTTGGGAATGTGATTCGGCATCTGGACGGAATGGAGATGGAATGTCGACCGAAAAGCGACGGAGAGGCGAACAAACTGTGGAGAGTGGTGAGCGAAGGGAATGGGGTTCTGCAGCACTATCGTTTTTAGCTCTCCACTCGCAGATGTAACTTTTATCCAATTTTCGATGGAGATAGCTAGTCGCTGGATCCTTTTTGATTACTACGGAGTACTATATTTTATTTTTCCTCCGGACCCTTCCCATACACCGACACGTTTATATCAAGCAATGCTGGGAAAGGCTTATTATAAAAACACTGGGTCTCCAGCGTGTGAGATGCTTCTAGGCCTTGATAAAATGGCCGAAGTCTGGTCTGGTGCCATAATAAATACCTGTTGGAAGGATGCTAAGTACTTGATATGCCGCTGATGACAACACCGTTTGTCCGTTCTTTCTCCAGACTCCAAAGCAAGACGGTTGCTTGATGTCATGATGGGTCGAAATGGTTATCGGCAAGAACAGGAAATATGGAGTGCCCGAAAGAGTCAGTTGTGTCTCTACTCCGTATCTCGGAAGCGTCTTTCGTTTCTTCTGCTTTATGCCTCGAATTCCGGATTTAGGCACACGTAGCGTATTCTAATTTAACTTGATTGTTTGGTCCCAGTGAGATGTTTTTTTTAAGAATTTAATTAATTTCGGCAATATCTGAACGGAGTGTCCGTAAGCTCAGTAGTCTAAAAGAAACTAAGTGTATATGATGATTCATGGAACTCGAACGCTGTGGTTAAGTCTCAGATAGCGAGCCCTGTGAGGCTTTACTCTCCCGGCACCCCGCCGGCTCGCTGGTACAGAGGGGTTGTTATTCGGGCTTGTTTCATCGACGATAAACGCAGGTCGGGGAAAAGCGCACTGCCACTGGAAGCAACGCGTGGGAGAGATTGAGGATGCGACGCACATGAGATGAAACGTAGCGCGGCCCGAACAACTAAGTGATCAAGGGGGAGCGAGATTGCTTCATTTCTGCGTGGCTGCCACCGCGCACCATCCGAGATGCTGTGGCTTGAAGTCTCTTCGTTTTTTCTCTTTTTTAAGAGTGCTTGGCCCAGACCCTGGACCTGGTGGATTCGTGGGCTGTTGTTTGCTGTTGGACGCTCGGAAGATGTTTCTGGTGCTACTCTACTCCGTTCGGGCTATAAGGAGTGGGTTTTGGAGTGGAGAGAACTAACGATTTGGGTGGGAGTGAGTAATTAATAGACCGCCTGCAGCCACGAGGAGAGGCGGCATGTGGTAGGCTGGGATGAGAGGTTTCAATAAAGGAGAATTAAGCAAAATCACAACAATCAACCAACACATCGCGACTGTTGGATTGTTGTTATTCTTGTGTTCTTGTTGTGTTGTTGATGTATTTTGGGCGAATCCTTCCATTTGCCTCGGGCGATTCAGGGGGCAGGGGGAGGGGGGCTAAACTGCAAAGGCTTCCACGGTTGCGGGCCTGCACTAGTGCGGATAAGGACTAGCGCCCAGCTCAGACGCGGGATGATTGGCTGGGACGGGCACTGGCCCCCTGTGCCAAGGCTCTAGCGCGAGTGCAAAGCGACCTCGGTCCCCCTGGCTCGTTCCTTTTGTTCCTGCGTCTTCGGATCATTCAGGAGCAGCTTCCAGGGATCTGATATTAAGGGCCTGTTGGACGCCGTGTTGCTGCGATGGACGGAGTATAGATAGTAGTGCCTAAGTCATAGTGGTAGTAGTAATCGCGAGCTAGCCAGAGAGTCAAGACGGTTGAAGGGATGCACTAAATATATCTGTATTATATCTTCATCGGGATCGTCTCTGTTGAACAAGCACTAATGACAATACTCTGTAGAAAAACAGGAAATTCCTGTCCGCTCAGCCAGACTATTAGCTATCTATCTCCCAATCATCAGCTCTATTCCTCTCTATCAAATCAGAATAATTAAGAAAGAAAAAAGAAAGAAAAAAAGAGGACCAGATGATCGGCGGTCCTTCCACCCGTTAAACTTACCTCACCCGCCCTCCAAGTACCGCTGTGCCCAACTGCCCGCGCGCCGTGACTTGTCCGCCTGCCAACTTTCGCTTCACTTCTTCTCTTTCTCTCGCTCTCGATTCTTCATCTCCAACTTTCTCTCTTCTCTTATTTCTCTTCTTTTTCTTCTTCTTCTCTTTCTTGAGAGCTTGGACGCTTCCTCCCTCGTTTTACTGTCCTTTAATCACTAATCATTGCCTCTGTCCTCCCTCTGTTTCCTACATCCATCCCATCTGATGTCCTTCACTTGATCCGCCCGCAGCCAGAAAGAAAAACACACACACACACGGCTCAGGGTCTCTACACACTGCACCATTCTCTATACTCCAGGGCACCGTCTTCTCCTCCATTTTAATATTCAGCTTGTCTTAATTCCTTAATCGATCTGGTCCAGTATTTGTTTCAGCCGTGCTCGGCGGTTCACTATGCCCCTGTGAAACAGCGTCACTCGCTTTCCCGCTAGAACATCTGCACTTCGCATCAGTCACCTCATAATACTAATTACTCCCCAAACCCTGCCTCTCCGACCCTGGAGATTATCACTCCTTCTATTACGGGGTTCAATTATTTTATTATTCTTTATTTTATTTTATTTTTCTGGCCTGGCTATCCCTTTTCGTCATTCCTTTTAAGCCCAGGATCCCATATCCTCCAACATGCTGGAGAATGTCGTCGTGACTTCGATACCCTTTCCTCCAGACTCCCCTCCTGACCTCACCGGCTCCAAGTCCTCCAAATCTTCCTCCTTTCACTCCTCGTCGCATCGCTCGCTCGCGGATGGAATCCTCTCCGACATCTCCAACTTCGAAGACATCGGCCTAGACGAAGACCTGGGAGTCACACGCATCGACCAATCCCATTTTGGCAAGGACCGGCTCACAATCCGTACCGCCGCACGACGGGTGCCCAGTGGTCACGGCGCCATGCGGACCGTCACGCCCTTGGCTCCCGTCAGGGAACTCACCTCGCCGGAGAAGAAGAAGGACTATCCGCCCCTGAAGATTCAGATCAATGGCGCGTTGAATGCCATGCAGTCCCTGGCTCTGCCTCGCCCCGAAAAGGGCAAAAGAAGGGGCCCGCAGAGTCCCTCAGCCCACTCCTCACAACATCGATCTCCGTCCTTTTCGAGGCCTGGAAGCCGGTCGCCCTCGCCGAACAATATGGGAATGGGCAGGTCTCCGACGATACCACAGCGGCCGCGAAGTAGACCGCCACCGGGCTCGAATGGTACACACCGGTCTTCGTCAAAACAACTTCGAAAATCCGTCAAGGAACTGGAAGACGAGTACCATGATTCCGATGACGAACTGCCGGAGGATGCCGCGTTGTGGAACGTCCCAATATCGCCGCGCCCTGTCCATGAGCGGCCACAAGATGGAGACAGCCGTTCGAGCAGCCGGAGTCCCGCACCTCGACCGATCCCTCTGGAACACACCGTGTCGAGTCCCGCAGTCATGTCCGGATCACCCTCGACTTCTCCCCCGCGTCAACATCGGAATCGTCATAGACTGCCGAGGTCGAGCTCGATGGGACACCTGCGCGGCAATGCCGGTCGAACAGCGCGCGTAGATTCGTGGAATGTTGCTTTGTCGGATTTGTCCGAAGAGGCCAAGGTTATCACCGAAGCGCTCGAGCATCATGCTGACGAAGCTGCCCGAGAACACGAAGAGCGCGTCCAGGAGGGCCGATCCGCAAAGTCTAGCTTCGAACAGTCGAAACGCAAATCCGGCAGTATGATCGAACTCCCGCCGCTACAAAGACCTAATGTAATGATCGATCCGCTCCCTGTCAGCAAAGAGAAAGAAAAGGTTCTCTCGCGCACTCGTCCTAGTTGGCTTCCGCCAAAAGATCAAAAGGAGGAGAGAAGGCATCTGAAAGAGTACAAGAAGATGATGGCTCTGTCTCGTGAAGCCGGTAATTGATTCCTCGGCGAAATTTGTTCGTTATTATTCGTTGCTAATTCGCTATCTAGAAAAACGGAAAGCTGCCGAAGCTGCCTCCGCCCAGTGTAAAAAGGACGATACTCGAAAGATGCTTCAGCGCATCTGGGATCAACACGTCTTCCCGAACTGGGATCGAGCCATCAAGGAACCCCGTACACGCGAACTCTGGTGGCACGGTATTACGCCACGTTCGAGAGGAGCCGTCTGGCAGCGTGCAATTGGCAACAATCTCTCCTTGACCGACGAATCTTTCAAGAAAGCCCTCGAAAGAGCAAATCAGCTGCGAGCCCAGTTTGAAAGGGAGCCGGCCACCGCTGACTCCAGGGAGCGTGATTGGTTCCAAGCGATTCGAAATGATGCCGCTACCGCGTTTCCGGATTTACATCTCTTTACCAAAGGCGGTCCGCTATACGACAGTTTGGTGCAAGTTCTGGATGCGTACGCGATGTACCGGAGCGACGTGGGGTATCTCCATGGCATGCACGTGAGTAGCAGTGAACAGGGCCTGTACCTTCATAGGCATTTACTAACATCTATTATTCTCTAGTCCGTCGCAGCTCTACTCTTATTACAGCTTCACACCCCAGCCGCAACATTCCAAACTCTAGCAAACGCATTCAATCGCCCCGTTCCTCTTGCTTTCCTGACTTCCGACCCCGGCGCCACTGCTCGTGCATACTCGCTGGCCTCCGCAACGTTACGCCTGAAATTCCCTCGTCTCTCCACGCATCTATGCGAAAACCTATGCCTCACCGACCAACAGATCTGGGAGCCCATGTTTCGAACTCTATTTACCAATGGTCTAGATCTAGAACGACTCAGTCGTGTTTGGGACTGCTGGGTGTTTGAAGGCGATCGGATTTTATTCAGAGCCGGTGTTGCCGTGCTTGGCAGTCTGGAAGCACAACTTATGAGCATTTCGCCCGGCGAGGAAGGACAGAGAACTGCGGCAGCGATTCTCGGATGGGGCTGCAAGAGCGTGGAAGTGAAGAAGCGATCCTCGGCTCCGGCACGATCTCCTGGTTCTTCGGCGTCGACGGCGACGGCGGGATTATCTACACAGAATGGACTTTATTGGGCAGTGGAGGTGGTTGGAGACGAGGAGGTTTTTATGAATATTGTTAGGGAAGCTGGGAGGTAAGGAGATACCAGTACATACATACACATGGCATATTTTGCATGCATTGCTGCGCGCGTACATATCTTTCTTTTCTTTCTGGGGGGCTGTGTTTCTGATGTTAAAACGCCCTCTTCTTATTATTCTTGTTGACATACACATTTTTATTGTTATGCTAATATCTTCTTTCTAATTCTTCAATTCTTCCACTTCTGCGCTTGCTTCTCATTCTTATTATTTTGGTTCGTTAGCAAAGCATTGAAATGTCTGAGTTATAATGATAATGCAATCCTTTTTTTCGTTTCCCCCCCCCCCCCCTTTCCATTTACCCCTTTGATGAAGAATTCTAAAGCTGACTCTTCTACTCTTTTCTACTTCCAGGCCTTTTATCTTACCCGTTTGTGATTGATCCGGCTCATGATGAAGTTTTGATATGACTTTCTACGTTTATTTGTTTCAAATTTCTCCATACTTTTGACTCTTTATGGTGCATTTATTGGTCTCTATGTATCTGTATATGTATTTGTTTTTCTTGAAGATACTCATTTTGATGAAGTATAGTGGATGAATGATGTGTGTATCCTTCTGGGTGAGAGTGAGGTGCATGACGAGATATTAGATATTAGAGTGTAGATATATTGCTAATATTATTGACAGCTATTGTCATATACATAACTATATGTGGTTGCTATTGGATATACAGGTCCTGTCTCTGAATATCATAGATCAAACAGCAAGGACACTGTCAGGCAGGTTGCAAGAAGCACAGTGGCTAGGAAAGCACATGATATCATGCATGGTGCACACAGCTGTCTGAAAAGCTTCAGTACCATGCATCCTTGCAGCACACAGCTCTCAGTCTTGATCCTGTGATCATTGAATGATTTTTCCTCATGCTGGTTGAAATCAAGATGGTATAGTGGTACCGCATATGGAATGTGTAAGTGACTTGTCAAGGATTGTCAACGATGATAGATGAGATGTGATGATTAGTGTAATCATGAGATTAAGAGATTTGCATCTCGCCGGCCTCATTCACTACTGCGGATCTACTTCAGTAACTGCTGCCTCTACAATGAAGGTTTCGAAGAGTAGGACGGGATAGGGGCAAGGGGCTTGACATGTTTCTGATTATTCTGGCAAATACATAAGGTTGCATGAAACCTTTCCTCTGATATCAACAAAATCCAGGGTTTCTGAATTCCGGACTTGTAATGAAGGGAATATTTAGCTCCTCGGATTTCTCTCCCTGTTTCGCCCTTTCACGTACGAAGCACGGATGTTTTGTACTATATGTATGTACACGAGTATACCAAATGTTGTACAAGATCCGTAGAATAGACAAAACTAAAACAGATATGAAGAAACGAGGGCACGGAAGAAACTTACAAGGAGACGTGAATCGTAGATCAGGATGAGATGAAGGGTAGAGAATTGCAGCGAAGTAAATTTATATCAGAAGATGCGACCTGGTACCGAGCCCACAGAGGAAGTTTGTAAGATTTATGCTAAACTTATCAGAAGGTAGTAAATAGAAGCAGCAATACACCGATATGCGTGTAGACACTGTTGTTCTCCCATCATCCTTGAGTTGTTGGAGAGACAGTGCCTCATAAACAGCACCGACACCAAAAGCCTTCTCAATTTCTGGTAATGCTATCGCGCTCCATCTTGATTGGGGCTGTGTATGGACTGACTAGTTGTCCGGGCCTCTAGCTTCACAGCTTTCTTTTAAACAAGGTATGATAATGGACAGCAAATGAATGATATCCCATTTTTTTCCAAAATGGAACGTAACCATCGTAATTGCTATGGACGAGTGATAGATCGAGGAATAGAGTGCAATGAAAATAAAGTGGCCAGGGGAGTATGAGATAGATATCGAACTCAGCCCTTGTCGGGGGGTTGACGAAGGGGTACTTAATTAAGCGCTGTGCACAATTCTGACAAATCACCATATAGAGAGGTGAAAAAGAAAGGTTGTATTGATTTTAAATATGGTGCAGTCTGTATGGGAGAATATGCGAGGAGAAAGGTTGCTGAATAGGTATCAATTCCCTCCTGTCCCATATCACATGGATATGGAGGCGTGTAGGAACAAAAAGAAAGTATTAGAAAGAGGAAAAAAAATCAGGAAAGATAAAATAAAAATCAATTCTTGCCTCTCACCGCTAATCTCATCTTGTGACACCCAACACAATACATTATTAACAAGAGAGAGTTCTTAAAATGAAAATGAAGATTTCCAGCCGTACCCTAAATGGTCCGCTCAGAAAGACTGCGTACAGTGGCCGGACGCACGAATCCATCAGTGGGCATCTGTGGAGGGTTTTGAGACTGCGGAGGCAGCTCTCCGCGTTGTATGAGAACCTCCCTGGCATAAAATTCAACCAACATGGTCCCATATGCTTCTAGCTCTTCGATGGGGACGGCAAGCCGAAAATCATTGAGTAAAAGAAATTGAAGCTCGAGATGATTGAGTTCTACCAGAGGAAGACCGCCAACCTAAAAGGAACGCTAGTTAGCTCTGGGCTCCATGACTTGAAAGAACTTGTAGAGAAACCCTGTACCGACCTTGGCATATCGTGAATTAGTATAGAAAACATCAGAGAAGAATTTGCTTGCGCAAGTAACACCGGCAATAACAAGCCGATGTATGTTATAACTATCAACAACGAAGTAATGCGAAAAATCTAATGAGTCGTCATCATCGTCATCGCATTCATTGGCATCATTATCATCGGGTATAGAATCGCGGCGTGAAGGTGGTCGTTGACCGCTGGATATTATGGTGGACGTGAGGTGATTGCGAGAGCGCGAGAAAGCGGTGTTGCCGCCGGAGGGTATGGGTGGAACGACGGGGGGTCGTCGGCCGGTAACGGTGAGTGGCGGAGAGGGAGAAAGAGTGTGAGCAAGTCCAGTGCGTCGCTGGAGATTCAGAATGTATTCCCTGTTGACCATTGCGGTCATCCGATCGAAATAGACAAGGATACTGATGAAGACTTCGTAGGTCGTCGGGCAATATTTATGTATTCGAGTCAGGTAATTGAGAATGGTGATGCTGGGCACATTTTTGCCATGGAAGGCGAGCACACTGGTGGTCTGGAGACTGAGGTTCGTAGCGCCTTCCGGCGGAGGAATATGTCGGTGGATATGATCATGCTGCTCATCGTTTGTGGAGGTGATCTTGGTCAGTAGGCCGGCGACCATCTCGATGACGTCCGTGACCGGCATGGAACTGATTTCATATCGACGACCACCACCGTGGAAGAATCCATTGTGAGTCGTTCCTTCGGCAGTCGATGCAAGTATCTCTTGGCTTGCGAAGCTTTCGATATGGCTGAGATCGCGGACTTTGATTCGCGGCGACGCACCCTCCGACCCGGCCAGCGACCGCGACGAGCGATGCGACTGCTGCAAGTTCGGCGACGACGGCGACGACTGTGCAGTTTGGCGCGGAAGGCCGGCCGGAAGCTGCTCGGAGCCGCGGCGCTGCACGTTGGAGTGACTCTGCTGCGACTGCGAGGAGTTATGGCGATGGACGGGCGGCCGCTGTCGATCGGAGAGGCGGTGGGTCGAGGAAGAAGAATGAGACGTCATCGGGCAGTGCGGATCGTAGGAAGCCGACGAGTAGCTGGAAGCATGTTGCGAGGGAGGATAGCGAGGAGGCGTGGACGAAGCTATGGAGGTTGAGGAAGCTGGATTGCTGGATGCAGTTGAGCTCTGGGTGGCGGATTCGACCTGCGAAGCTGGACGTGAAGGCGCGCGGAAGAGGGGCTCGGAGGAGGAGGAAGAAGTCGTGGTGGAAGTCTGGTTGAGACCCGCGCTCAGCATCGTGTATGGACGGTGATGGTGATGGATAGGAGCTGACACGGTTGGACTGACTGCCAGCGATCCCATGTCCAAGCTGGAGGGCGAGAAGGGAGTGTTTGGGGATGAGAAATGCCTTTTTTGGGCGGGCTTGAGGATAGCTGGATCTAGTGGCGGGGAGCAACAACGAGGAGGAGAAGCATGCAGCAGGAGATGTTTCAAGATCAAAATGAAAGCGAAACTAAGGGAACGTGGTTGGAAAAGTGCCAATTGAAGCTTCGACAGGAGAATTAATTAGATTGCGGTTGGGTTTGTGGACGCGGACAAGGATGAAGTTCCGAGATGGAGAGAAATTGCGAGAATGAAGAGATTTGAGGTTTGCAGAGTTGAGACGTGAAGACAGAGAAACTAGAGAGCTGGAGATCCACAACGGCAGCGACAACAACAACAAACAACAATCACCAGCTTGCTCTTCTTGCTTCTGGTTCTTCTGAAATGATTGATTTATCTTTTTTTCCCTTGAATGCTGAAGAGATGGAGAGAGAAGGAGAGAAGGACTGCTGTGGATGTCGATGGCAAACAGAACAGCAGATCGTCATCAAAAAAAGTGTTGATCTCACCTCTTCGTCTGCCTCCTCTGTCTCTGCTGGTTCTGCTTCTTCTTCTCTGTCGTTCTTTTTGCCCAAAGAGCTAATAGCAATTAATAAGTTTAGCTACAGGCGAGAATTGCCACGCCGAGGGCCTCGATCCAAGCGTCCACTCGTCACTCAATCATCCCAGAGTCGATCTGGAGATGGAGGATACAGAGCGAGGGAGGAGGGGAGGGGAGGAGAGAAGAAAAGAAGAACAAGAGGAAGAGAAGGAGAGAAAAAGAACAAACCAACGACTGGCTGCTACATTTATACGCACTGAAACCCACCCAAATGCCGTTCGAGACCCTCTTCTGCTGCTGCTCATCCCTCATCATGACCCTCATTCCCTTCGCAGTCCTTTATTTCCAGAGAATGGTGAATTTTCACTAAACACAAACCACCACAACCCCTGCCAGAACGTGGGCTGTTCCTCTCATCCGGCGGCGGTGTTGGTGCGCCTGCATCCCTGTCTTTCTATTTGACTTCCCTGCCAACCAGCCCGGATCCCCGCCGGCGCCTTTTTATGGGCCCCAGAAAAGCAAAAAAACTCTCGTTCTCAAACACCGCGAAACGCTACAACAACTTCGCAGCAGTTATACGGAGTACAGAGGAGACTGGTCTTATTCCTATGTTGGGAAGGCTGGATAGGTCAAGTATTGCCGCGTCGACTGCCAAAGCCACGTCTCTTTCAAGGCATCTCCGTAACGGGATGTCTGGAGGCCATCTGATCAACGAGAAACTCTCAAGAAGTGAGGTTCAAAATGCGAATTAGGGTAATCCATTCTCTTTGACATACTGTTGGCGTTGTGTAGTTGAAGAAGTAGTGGAAATGATAGAAATCGAATGCAAGAGTGACGAAATGGGTTGTAGATTTGCTTCAAGTAAGTAGTGAAGGTCTCAGGTAAACCAAGACTACAGCCAGTCAGGCCTTTTATATACGCTTGATTGTGGTATGAGCCATGGCCTCATCGATCAGTGGGCAGCTGCTAGCTTATCGCGAGTGGTCAGGCCGGACTTGATTTACCAACTCGAGGCATCGTTCGATCAATATCAGGATATCGACGGATCAAACAAACCAGCCATGACTAGACGGTAGCAAATATGCAACGATAGTCCTTAATCCAGCGCATCCAATGAATATCGACACATCTACTAGCCGTCGAAATCCAGTATATTCATTCGTCTGCCAGTAGGGCCATGTGAGACGAAGACAGCCCTTCCTTCTGGTGCAGCTGGTGTACACGTCCGAGAACTAAATCTCACGACCCCGGGTTATAGCCCCAGAGACGGTAGACGTGAATTGGTTTCTAACCAAAAGGAAATCCTTAATCCTCCAATCGAGAACATGGATGATAGGGTAGGCGCCTGCTGTCGAAAAGCTACTGCCTGGCGTGAGGCGGCCGAACACCTCAGCATAACTTCTCGGTCAAATGAGTAAGGAATTCAAATTTGAGACCGGGTTATATCGATGCCATTTCAACCTGCTGTCACTTGCTCGCCGAATGAGTGGCGGATTCAGCGAATTTGGGTATATTTGGACGCGGTGACAAAAGTTTTCTCTCCGGAGGAGTGGCCATAAGATCCCAACAATCTTGTTGTTAGAGAAGAGAGAAATCAGAGCTCCCTTCAGTTTCGCCTGTCTCTTATGATAAGCGAAACAATCAACAGGCTACTCATCCCATCCACGAAGAGGTGGGAGACCACCAGATGGAGTTTCATAGCGGGCTTCTAGCCTGTAACAATCTCTCTTGCTCTGAAGGTAGTAGTGCCAACACTTTTGGCGAAGCACTAAACACCGAGTACTCCATAGGATGATATCCACCCTGGCCCGCATCCATAAGACGGGTACACGTTTGCTGGTCGCAACTTAGAGTCTCTGTATGTTAAATGACACTGGCTACTGAGTTGTAGATATCACTAACAAGAAAGGAAAAAATGCCGGCGCCAGGAATCGAGCCCGGATCTTCCTCTGCCTCTCCCGAAAGAGAGACCTCTCATTGAGAGGAAGTGCTGCCATTGCACCACACCGGCTTGGCCAACTTGTGGTAGAACCAACCTGGACCAACAGAGACAACCAGAGAGATAACTCATACTCCGTACCAATGGCAGCACCCAAAAAAAATGAAAAAATAAAAAATAAATGCCGGTGCCCGGAATCGAGCCGGGATTTTCCTCTGTCCCTCCCGACAAAAGGACTGAGATGTGTTGCCATTACACCACACCAGCTCAAAGCCCATTTTCAAACGTCTTCTGTCTGTTGAGCTACGCTTGTGGTTTTCTATGCTGGTGGTTTTACATACATCCTACAGTCTACTAAACCAGCTGCACAGCCGAAAGAAACGAATCCACCCAGGTGGGTAGGTAGTACCAAGCAGAAACCGTTGGATTGACTATGGCTCTCCGTCGGGTATAGTTCGGCATCTCATTTAGTGTTGAGGATCGAACGCATCGCATCCAAGTGCTCGAGATATAGGATGAGGCATGAGAGATGCAAAGAGTCTATAATCCCACCCGACCATGCATATCAATAACGCACCTGCAAGCTTCTCTAATAATGTATTTATTAAGATATATCTGGTTAACTGGAACGGGAAAGAGGGTTGTTATGGACATCATTAGTCTTAGTGACTTCGTTACGGAGCACTGTAGTTATATAGGTATATTAGTTTGAGCCACAACGAATATTCGCTGTCAGCTGCTATGTAGTTACTCCATTTCGCTCATTCTATGGATTGCCGCTTTCTCTTCCTCTTTCCGACGAACTCATAGGGTAGAGGATCGGGCAAATCGAATCTACTATCTTTGACTTTCAACGACATATTAGGATCCTGAGTTTGTTCCTGTAGGATCCGCCGATACGCATCACGGGTGTCGCGCAGAATGTCAAAGATCCGGAGTCGGTTTTGCATAGCATCCAATTTCCGCAACTGCGTAAACCCGATAGAAAAGCATCGCCAGTCCACTTTGTTTTCCGGAATGTTTGCGAGTTCCGGTATGGCATCCAATGGCACCCTTGATTGCCAATACTCATCCGAAAACTGCCAACCAAATGCAGCCAGTGCGTTCCTAATGTCTTCGGCCCCGTCAAGTTCCTCTATAATCAGGTACTGAATCTCCGCCGGCATCCTAACTATCCTGCCGGTCAAGCGGACCTTGTTATCAAGCTTGGCGCGCTTTCGAGTGCGCTTCCCGGTTATGTTCTTTCTACTGGCAGTGATGAGTCCATGAAGCGCGCGGATCCAAGCGGGATTTGTCACGGGAGCTGCTGTTGCTTGGGATTCTGGGTCTTGGAACTTGCAACGATCCCATGCGAAACGGCCCTTAGAACGCTCATAGACCTCATCCCAGACTAGACCATAGTCTATAGGAAATCCTTCCCAAGTCTCTTTCATAGCACCAACCAGGACATCAAGATGGTCTTTGACTTCTGGACCGCAGAGATGCTCAATCCATTTCCAGCACACGGCATGGACTTTATAACAATGAACCGGGCCGGGCCGTGAACACTGTCCGCTAAGTTGGCAGCGGCAATTAAGGTGGATGACTGGCGGACTTTGATGCTGCGTGGAGTAATATGGGGTAATGTGACATTTGGTATTGACAACAGCATAAGGATCGGGAGGTACGGCATAGTCGAAACAGGACTGGAAATAGCAGGGAAGCGAAATCAGATCCCGTGAGTGCTTGCACATAGAATGCACGTAGTTCCACTCTTCACAAGGAAAGCCGACTCCAGTCAATTCATATCGCGGCCCTGATGCTGTATCTATTTCCCTAACTAGATGGCACTTTGTTAGTCTCCACAATCACGCAGGTTAAGAGTAGAAAAGAAGGATCATTCGCATACTAGCTCGAACATACGAAGTCCATTTTAAGTCGAGTGTTGTCACCCGAGACGTTTGCGTAAAGTCCCATATCTGGAAGGGATTGGCTATGAACACACCGCAAGCTGCACACAAGTCCTCCGACATATCGATTTCGAGCGTTAGTACAATCTGCAACAGTCAATTCACTTATAGATAGAGGAGTTCTCCATAACCATGTATGAGAGAGTATTTATGTTCGGACAGTTGCCTAGACCCAGTTTCTTGGAATTGTTGAGAGGACATGATGTTATGTATGTATATGCATTCGAAAGTTTCTGCGGGCCGTGGTTACCCTGTTGCGCGTTCTGCATGAGGAAACCTCGAGTGCTAACATCAATCTCGTCCTCAGGAGTAAGAGTACCGTGCAAAAAACTATCAGAAGTGGCTTGAGGGCTGTATCAAGGGTGCCTTGGAGATGCACGGAAAAAGGATTTAAGAATTGCGGACATTCTCGATGAGGAACTGTAGCACGAAGGTTAATGATAAAACTGGACTTTTGGGCTTTGACTGTATGCGCCTCTGACAAACAGACCATATAAAATAGAGAATACCTAGCAATCCATGTGGCGCCAGTATGCCAACCACGGAACCATCATCTTGAACTCATCTAGCCGAAAAGCGATTGTCCAATTGCTAGCCGACCTATTCCAAACTAGATTCCGAACGATTCCATGCCCCCACAGCGCTTCGGCCCAGACTCTGTCAGCTTGGGAGGGTACCATAGAAGACATAGTAGCCACTGAATAGGGGATCAGCCCAAGGGTGATTACCTAGGGACTGCAAATAAGGATAACGGGACAAAGTGATGGTATGAAGTAACTTCTTCTGTCAACGGGTGTCGATACTTCCAGTTTATACTGGTTTCCACCGACATGCCGATTGGCCAACCACACCTGAAGCTCGTCGATGGCGGTTGCTTTGAAGTTTCAGGAGCCTTTCGCGAGGTGCAATCCTTTGTCAAAAGTGTTGGAATCCCCGAGTAGGAGGGATCGACATTTTCACTTATTAACAGCCCGTTGTTATACTTGACCTAAGAGCTCTTTAGACTTATCCAATGGTCCTTGGCCACTCTTTCCTTTAAGGACTCTCGCAATCCTTATCTGTAGGCTAACGCCCTTTGGTCAAAGCCTTGAATGTAGGGATGCCGAGCTTTTAAAGAGGCATTGTTGGCCAACAATAACTTGCTTGTATGATATCAAATCACCATACAAGTGTAGCAGAGTTGAGACCTAGATAATATGGCATTGAAGGAAAAAACTTGCAGACGATATATCGCATCAAGAGCCCTGAGGTAATCGCTGTTGATGCGGACTTGACCAGACGTCAGGTGATAACCCATAGGAGAATTACAATTTCACGTGATAGACTCTTATATAAGCTAAATACTCGCGGTTTGGTTGGCTGGAGTCTCTAAGGCTCAGTCAGCGCTTCCACGTGAGAAGCCGCTCTTCCACTTCATCCTACGATGTCGAAACGGATTCTTGCAGGTCCGGCACAGACGCGTTTCCGCGTCCTTCCTCATCCGGCTGTTTGGCTGGGATGGATATCTCGCCTGAGCCCTCCGTAGGTGTGCTCCCTCACGATCACTTTTCGTCCTCATCCTCGTCCACTTCCGCTCTGGCCGTTTGACCGGGATTGCTCCTCTGAACTTCCGTTGGGACATGCCAACGGGCGGTTCCTCCCCGACCTCCTCATTTTGCTCTTCGTTTGCCCTCCCTGCTTCTCTTCGCCTACTTGACGGTCTGTCCTTGCCGCATTAATCGATATAGGCGCCGTCGACCGTGTCGCAACGACTTCTTCTCGACTTTCGGCTTGAGCAGATGGGGCTTCACCGCTAACACTATCATTTGGATTCAGGTGAGAATCTGTGACACTATTGACCTCCTCAGATACTACCTCGGGGTCAGTGATATCATATGAGTGTATCCATGTTCCACGGCTGTGTCAAGGCACTTTGCGTTAGCAAAATATTGAATGCGATGCCTAGAAAAAGAAAGACAGATAGCCGTACCAATTCGGGCACGTAATCCTGGATGAAGCTGCACTCCTATTTCGCCTCCACATGTCTATACAGTCTGCATGGAAATTGGCACCGCATTCGCCCCTGCACCATGTTATACCCCGGCCAAGGAGGCGATCAAAACATATCGGGCATGTCTGTTCAGGCTCAATAGTCCTCCTAGAAGCAGTCGAGGCAACGTTCAAACGACTGGCCTCAAGAGTCGTTCGGATCGAGGCGCCAGAATTAACTGAGCGAACCATTGAAGATGTCTGTCGCCCCCTCTCGACATTGGACCCTATTTGGCGAGATGGAATTGCCTGGGTTGCAGCTACTGCGGTGTAAGGTACCGGTCTGGGAGAGGACGTTCTGATTTGTCGATTTGCCACTGCAGAGGCACGCGTTGCAACGTTCGTCAAAGGAGATGGCTCATCAGCATAACCCAAATCACGTAAGAAAGAATACACTAGTCTGTATTCTGCTGATAGGAGGCCAGATGTTTCTAAAAGATCGTCGTCCCGAGATGGTACTGTGGATCGCGGCGTGCGACCGCCGTGATGGCTTCGATAGTGGTCAACTCTTTGTTTCCACTGGCGGACCATGTTATCCCCTTGATTCTGATGCCATCTTCGACACAGCATAGCAGAAGCAACATCTTTTAAGATGTCGGAAAGGTCTTCTCCGTTGTGAAGCATGTCGGTGCCCTCGGCCAGTAATCTTGATGCCAGATTCTGGTTCCTAAAGGCAATGATATTCTGACAACGGCGACGCACGCTATGAGCATATCCGACACAACGTGAGTAAGGATCCACATCTATCACGTCCCCGAGGCTTCGTAAAGAATCGTTCCGGGGCGGAGAGGGCCGGTTTCCAGCTATAGAAGCTTGTCTGGTAATAGCGTACTCTCCTCGAGAGGAAGGCATCGTGTATCGTGGCTGACAGTTACTCTGAGGGAAAAAATCGCAACGAAAGCAAGAAGCTGATATTTTGGAGCATGCGTTTTCGATGTTTGATAAAATTGCTTGTGTGACCTTCGCTCCCCTCTATTTAAGTCGAAGACGTTATTACCGGGTTCCAGAGCGAATTTCTCGATCCTTCCAGATTAAAAAGGATACAGACAAATCATCTGACTTGCTCTCTTTAAATAAAGATGGTTGTTTCGAAGGCGAAACACACCAGCCCGATGAGTGGTTGAGAGCACTTCTTCCGAATTTAGCACAGCCAATACCATTTCCACTACGGCTTCTGACTCTTGCATCCTGATACCGTACAGGCTAGAATGATTCTATCTCTATCCGACGGTGAACCAATTTATCCCTGCACTCGCATGTTGAAGGCGCAGTGACTGCGAACTTGACCTGAAGCCCCTCTTTCCAGTCTTGCTGACGAAAACAATACTCAAACAGCCCCCACAGATTACAACAAATAAACTTTATTTAAATATCTACCAATCACTCTTCGGGATGTTCGCAAGAGAGGAGCTTCTGGCTGGCATACCCCCCTCATGATCTGACCGTTGAAGTCGGCGGTTACAGAGTTCGGTTTGCGGGGCGGGGCCGGAAGCCTTAACCTTGTCGAGGTGACACCCGTGTTTGTGGCGAGAACACCCTTTGGCTTAACTATAAGTGACAAGCACAACCAAGCCACAGTTTACTGCAGATGACACAAGAGTTGGGGGCTTTTGCATCCAGGACTACGGAGTACTAGAACAGACATCATCCAACGTAGCTAGATCTGTGCTCGAAGGTTTGCTGTGCTCTCTTACGTCTTAGTCTTGGTCGGTTCTACAACTTTCCTATGAGACCTGCGGATTGAGACATTCGATAACTTGATTTTTGCCATCCACATAACAAGTGATTCATACTCCTGTTTTTACTTGTATCAACCTGAAAGGTATTATGCTCTTATCTCTATCCAACTGGTGAAGATAATGCATAGATCCCATTCCATCCTGGCTATCCTACACTGCAAACATCAGAATGAATGTTACATTGAATCCGCCGGTTGTCAAGATAGCACATTGTTCATTCTGAACACTGCCACATTAAAGGCAGACCAATTACCGGAACCCAACCGTGAACCCAAATGGATGGAGAGAGATGCTCAAGTGGAACCCTGGCTCATTTACAAATTATGATGTACGGAGTAGTCGAGCTAACTACTCTGTAGTGGCAACAAAGTGAAAAAAGCGACACGAAGACGAAAATTTAAGAATACGAAAAAAAATGGAGAAAAAAAACATACAGTAACTGGGATTCGCTGGTGGTCACCCACCCAACTACTAGCCAGTCGGCAAGTGGCTTAAGTACGGCTGAGCGGACGGGAAGCCCTGTTTTCCACTTCCTATGACCGTATGTGCTGGGAAAATCCTTGATAGTAAAGATAACGTACTGTTAATGGCTAGCTACCCAAACCACGGATAAAACTCGGTCGGCATGATTAGTCGTGCGTTTTCGCTCCATACCAGACACGCCCGGCTCCATCCATCCCGTTCCCTGTCCTCCATCTCTCTGCAGGGGCCCATCGATGAGCAAATTTCTCCGGCATATAACCCCAAGCATTTCTACCCTGCCAAGCCTGGAGAGATACTTCGTGACCATTATCAGTTGCTGGTGAAGCTGGGCTGGGGGACACGTTCAACTACATGGCTGGCCAAGGATATTACAAGTTATGCATCATTTATGCTTTTGAACCCGATATCTAGCTGAAGTTGATTTCGATACAGGTACCGATGGCAATCGGACCGCTATGTGGCGGTAAAATTGATAAATTCCAATGAATATGAAGACGCCAACAATGAGCTTCGTATCGAAAAACACATCGCACAACAGAATCAAGCACACCGCGGTGCTGGAATCGTTCGAACATGTATCGATAGCTTTGAAGTGGCTGGCTTAGAAGGGAACCATCTTTGTTTGGCGTATGAACCCATGAGGGAGCCGCTTTGGATTCTCCAGAACCGCCATATAGGTCAAAACCTTCCTCTCCCACTTGCCAAAGCGTATCTTCTCATCCTTCTTGCTGGACTTGACTATCTTCATTCAGAATGCAGGGTCATCCAAACCGGTAGGTTGTTTGGCTTAAAGGCAGAGAAAACAAAGCGGCTGATTGTCGCTTTCTCCAGATTTGAAACTTGATAATATTCTCATGACTTTGGGAAACGATACCACTCTCCCGCAATTTGTCAAACAACAGACTAATATGCCTATGCAGTTCAAAACTGATCCGGTCACTGGTCACACCGTCTACCGTTGTCACAATGATCTTGGAGAGTTGGAGCTGGATGAACTGAGAAAAATGATACCGAAAATTGCTGATTTTGGTTCAGCGCTGCACCTGGATGATAGCACTGATGCAGAGGAGCAAGGGAAACCAGTTGGCTTTTATCCCATCCAGGCCGATCACTATCGTGCCCCCGAGATAATCCTTGGGTGTGTATGGGATTTCAGCACTGATATTTGGAATTTCGGTGTCCTGGTAAGCAATGAACATATACTTTATCCACATCTTGCTCGATATATGTACAGGAAGCCAAAGTCCTAGTGTTCTTGACCATGATCTAACATCATTTGCATTAGGCATGGAACATCATTGCAAGAACAGATCTCTTCAAACAGGCTCAAGATAGCCAAGGCCGTTACGATGCTAGAGCGCACCTAGCAGAGATGATTTCACTACTAGGCCCACCACCACGAGAACTGATTACGCGATCAGATTATATGGCACAACAAAAATGGCCGAGCCCGATAATAGAGGCCGGCAAGACGTATGAGAATGGGCGACAGTATTTTGGAGGACCTTTTTTTGACAAGAACGGTACGCACCACCAGGACATCTGATTGATTGCTCGATATACTGACTAATATCCTCGACAGGTAATTTCCTCCACAGCGAGCTGGTCCCGGCTCGAAAACTTGAAGATACAATTGCTTTAGAGGGTGATGATAAAATGGCTTTCTTGTCTTTTGCTCGCGAGATGCTGGCCTGGCTCCCAGAAAATAGAAAGACAGCCCATGAGTTGATGGAACACCCGTTCCTTGCTAATAGATGACCTAATAGCGCAAGGGAGTATTAGGGAAGGTGAAGGAAGTGAAATTTGGGAAACTTCCCTCTGGGGTATAAATGCATGTACTACCAAGCTTATAACGTCTCAGCTCATTGTATAAATATTAAAAAAGGGCGGCGACATTTGATAGTCAGCTACTCAGGTACTAAGGAGCTGCCAAAGGACTAAATTTTACTATGGCTGAAAAGTCCTATTGGTAGATGAGGGAGGTTAGCAGGCGCCATCTTAACCCGCATTGCGATTACCTACGCAAGCTACCTTGTTTCTGAACCTTCACATCTCTGTCTCCAATATTGGGGTCTAGGAGATTCCATTTACAGAAATAATGACTCCGAGTAAGATATGTCATTAACTTTTGATTGACAAGACTTTATGCTTCATTTTGGCCTCTCCATTCCATCAAACCAGGGATCTAAGAAAAGCGATTCAGCGCTACCGCGATCCTCCGGTCTCCAGCAAATCATACGCTTCAGGAAGTTTGCAAGTTTCCTCTTTTCCTCGCCATCAATATGGGTGAGTTGGTCCTCAAGCTGCGTGCTTTCCGGTACGAGTTCAGGATATTTAAAAGTTCCTATGCTACCATTAGCTTATATGTTACTTCAAGGTTCTGAAAAAGGATTACCATTAGCATCAAAGAATTGAGAAGTCTTCTTTCCCCGAGCAAGAAGATCCGGCGGCGGAGATCCTAGCGTAGCGATCAAACGAGCTAGATATTGTTCGTCCGAATACTCAATTCCTTTCGGGCCGTCGAACGGGCCACGGCCTTCAAGCAAGTCCAAAAGCTTATACAGCCTACTAGTTAACACACTGGAATGTTCATAGTACTCCATAAAGTTTGAATAACGCATACCAAAATACCAAAGTTCCAGATATCAGCACTGTAGCTCCAGCCTGCTTCCAGCACCACCTCCGGTGCACGGTATCCATCTGGTTGAATGAAGTGATTATGAGGAAGATCCCCGGGTACCGCGAGATCAAAGTCGGTTATAACGGGCACTCCAAGGTTCTCGGACTTAAACCCGAAATTATTGCGTGAAAGGTAGATTGTCCGATCTTCGAGGTGCTTCTGGGGCAAGGGGGCCTCCAATTCATCGTTTGCGATTTTGGCCAGTACGGACTTATCATTCAGACGTAATAAGATGTTATCTGATTTTAGGTCTGTAGGGCTTGTGAGTAAGTAGCCTTTATCAGGCACCAAAATACCATGGAAGAGTACCTGTGTGAATAATTCTGCATTTCGAGTGAAGACAAATCAAGCCTTCAAGCATTGGTAGGACAAGAACTTTCAGGACACCCCAAGGAAGAACAGCCCCTTTAAATCGCCTTTTCAGCATCCAGAGGGGCTCCCAGAGAACCTCAAACACCATGCACACATGGATTCCTTGAGGTCCTCGTAGATGGAAGGAGTCGAGTAATGTGCTAACGAATAAATGGCCATTACTTTGAGAGCTAATATCGGTCACATGCTGTAATGCTCGCAACTGGTTCTCTGCGAACTCCAAGCTGGAAAAATTGTTCGTGGCGACTTTGACAGCTACATAACGTGGAGAGCGCCAGAACAATCTGTGGCCAGTAGAATTAAGCCAGAGCTCGGCAATGCAAAGGAAGATTTATACACACTCCTTCAAGTCTTTCGCGAGCCAAACGGTTGAGCCTCTCCCCCAACCAAGTTTCGCCGCAACATGATATCTGCCATTCAGAAGCTCATTGAGTTTGACGGGGTAGAAGTGTCGATGATCATAGCGAGGAACTTTCTCTTCCTCGATCGGTGGTGAGATTGGAAGGGCCTTTGCGGGTGTGGAGCACGGGAGGTTAGGTCTAGACCAAAGGATCCGGGAGAAAGACAGATTTGAGAGCCTTGTACGATTCATAAGTATAGATATCGGTCTAGACAGATAAGCGGAGAAAGATTGCAGTATATTAAGAGGTACTGTTAGAACGTTTTCATTCGACTAGTTAAGTAGTTGCGTATCAAAATACAAAAAAGGAACCCTGGAGGGCCGAAATCACGCAGCTCTTTCAAGTACCCTCACCCCGCGGCATCTCGGACGCGTTAGCTAGTGCATAAGGTCACCACTCAGCTGCATCGAATAATTCCGTAGGAAATACCCCTAGATATTAGCATCCCATGATTGTTATGCTCACCGGTTGATGCTGCGGTGTTGATGGAAGTCACGGGTTCCCCCTTTTTAAGATGGAGCTTGGCAACCATGCCATTTTGGGCAGCGTGCAAACAGTACAAACAACAGGCACCGTGCTGAGTCAGCCATGTTGTCGCCCGGGTTGCATCTCATCGATTCTCTTCTCATTTGTGTCTTTCGCTCTGCAGAACACGCTCTTTCGATCTAGTCTAGACTTCAATCTCCCATGTATTTGTCTGTCTGCCTGTCATTTTTCTCACAAGACAGGAAGGCTTGCTTTTTTTGACCTGCGCGGTCCCCTCATTGTCGTCCTCTAAACGTCTCTGCTGTTGTTGACCAGCCCGACAGCTGCGCCATCCCCACTTTGTTCGTTCATTTGACAATGTTGTATTACATCTTATCATAGCCTTTCGCTCCCTTTCACTCACTCGCCTATCGTTAACTCATTCGCTTGTTTGCCAGTCCCTCGAGTCTGGAATCCTCGACAAACTCATTTTCGATTATCATTAATCGCATACGATTTCGGTTTTTTCCCTTCGCGCCGCTGGCTTTCATTTTAAGTCTTCCCGGGGACCTCCTATTTCGTGCCATCCAGCCATTGCTAGCCACGCGCGCCGAATCGGCATGAGGAAACCTCGAGGTGGACTGGCCTCGAAGCCAACACTATGTCTTCTGCTCTTTTTCGCCATTCTTGGTTTACTCATTGGCAACGTCGCGGCACAGGGAGACAATCCAGAACAAAACAAACCTAACGCAGCACCGGCACCAGCTCCAGCACCAGCTCCGCCAGCGGACAAGCCAAGTGACAATACGCCTGCCCCTCCTGCCGCTACGCCTCCACCGGATAATAAAAATACGCCTACACCTACTCCTGCGCCGACTCCTCCGCCGGCGAAACCGAGTTCGAGCTCGAGTTCGAACAGGAGATCCCAGAATTCCGAAAGTTTGCCCGGCCTGACTTCGGCGTCGAGCACTTCCAGCACTTCCTCCTCCGCGTCTACCACTACCAGAACTTCTACTGGTGCAGGTCCAGCGTTCAGTCTACCCTCTCTCACTGGCGGCCCTATTATCCCAACGCCACAAATTCCGCCTGTTGATGGAGCTCCGTATTTAAAGACTTCGAATCTACCCGAGGGTACGATCTTTATTGCGGTTGGTGCCGCCCTAGGTCTTGTTGGACTGGTGGTGATTGCATGGCGACTACTTGTTGCGTGGTCAATCAACCGATCTGTCAGACGCGCCACAAATCATTCACACCCCTCGGATGCCACGGCCCTGTTACACCCGAATACCAGGAAATCAGGTCTCTATCAAAACTCTCCCGTTGCTGCCGGCTCAAGGGAAAAGATGCCTGGCGACCGTCGTTCTCGTGTTGTTTCTTCTCACCCACCCAACCAAAGCCTCTTCTTCTCGCCTACTGCGGGTGCCAATTTGCACTCCGCTGGGAACCGTGGCTCTAGCTACTTGCCTGCTGGCTATTATGCTGCCAGTAGCTCATCTCCAGGAGGAGGAGCCGGCTTGTCACATGTTAACGGCTCATCTATGGGCCTATCGCCTTTAGGTCCACAGGCCCAGGGCTATTCGCGAACGAGATCTGGCCCTAGTCCACCCGGGTCTCCTGGTCTGCCACCGAGCAGCCGTGATCACGACCAGGCTCATCAATCCACAAGCTCCTTGAACTTATCCGTTGCACCGCAGGGCAGAGCTCCGAGCGCATATTTAGAGGACCTGTTCGAAAATCACCATCACCCGCCAGGACGATAAAGTATTCCAGGGGACTTGGAAGACTGTGATGTTGGACATAATATCAGGATCGCGCTTTGATTTTACGACATTTGCCATTTTTTTAAACCTGCCATCCATTGCAACTATAAGCATCCGCAGATTCAGTTTTTGATATATCATCCGTTCGAAAGGAAGCTGTATTTTTTGCTCTCCAGATTACCCTCGGCGTTGAAAGTTTTCATCAGCGGACGTGTTGATTGTTTTACTCTTGTTTATTTGCTTTAATTTCCTCCGTTGACGAAACATTCAGGATACCCACAGACGGGAACCAGGCGCCTATCTCCGTGCTTGTGGAAACCCGACCTAGAACAGCCTGTCTTCGAAAAAAGGATTTCAATTACTCCCTAGAAGATTCCCATTCCCGTTTAATTGCCAACTCGCCAGCGCTCGTTTGTTATTTTGATTTTGCTTGTACGATTGTTTCATTCTTCTCCCACTCCCATCTCCGTATTCACTCCATAGACAGCAAGACGCGCACACACTCACCGTACAGTTAAAGGAGAGAGATACCATATGTCTAATATTCCAGCCCGCTAGGAGGAGATCTTTGTGGTCGTCCAATTGTATATATTGTGTGATGAATAACTCTGTCTGGCGCCTATCGGGCCTCGCTAATATAAGGAAATAATGTATGTGCATCAACATGCTTGTACGCCTCATGGGTAGTTGGTCCTAAGTGGATTCGACATGAAAGAGCCTGCCGGTCATCATAAAATAAGGAAAATTGAGCGGTTTAGAATTGTACAGTAGAAGGAAAGATAAGAATGAAACAGAATAGGAAGAATGGAAGCGATGGGCAGGTATTACAACTATTTAATCCTCGTCAATCTTTGGGGTGAATTCTCCTAGTAGGATGTCATCTGGCGCTGGTCCACGAGTGCTTCGGACTAGAGTAAAGGTTAGTCACTTTCGTCCTATGTCCCATAGGCTTCTCAAAAGAAGCTAGCAAAGATTCAAAAAATGATATGGATATGGACTTACCCCATTCGGTCTCAACTCTTAGGAAGATCCACATCCAACGCCTTGCGACCTCCAGAAACATAAGCAAAAAGACCCCGCTTTCCAGGTCATTGATCCAGTTTAGCCTAACGGTGAGCCGTGTCAGCCATGTGAAACGGAGAATCAGGTCGATTATTATTGCAGAGTAATAGATTGCGTTCGCGTGAAAAAACCGGTGAAGGCGGAGGCCGAAAGGTGGCTTATCGAATCCAGGATCGTAATCGTGCTGCTGTGGAGCTGAGTTCGTGAGATGATATGGACCGCGGCGGAAGTAAGCAATTATGTCGGAGAAAAGGTGAAGATCCCAGTCTTTCGCAACGTCCCAGTAAAATGTGTAAAGAGAATTAACAACGGCAGATAGAATCCTGGGTTTTCTGATTAGCTATTTTTGAAGTGGATATGAAAGCTCGAACGGTAAAACTCCGTATTTGGAAACATACCATAATTTATGCAAATGGTCTTCGCTCAATCGCACACCTGAAGAATGGTAATTCTGCTGCAATGAAGTCAAAATAACGACGGGAAAAGCGCTCGCATATTTTAGGGCATTCGCAAGATGCTGTCCGCCCCAGCCGTCGATACTACTATTTCCGCGCTTCCGAACGCGTACGTACTCAATCAGACATTGGCGTAAGCGAATCAAGCTCGGAACCGCAATCAGCAATGGAACCGCGAGGTGCCCTCCACAAACTCTGTTAGGAATACCAGTACTCGAGACCCCCGGTGTAAAAAACATGCAAGTGCTGACGAAAAGATCACCAAATACTTTTGCGTAACTTGTGAGCACGTCGGCGAAAAGGATATCACCGAATTTTCCGTCCTGCGCGTCGGCTAACCCCCGAGACTGACCCGTTTCAATGTGATGAGGAGACGATGTCGGCCAGATCTCGAGAGGCGGTGTAGTGGTAGAAAGAGTAGTAAAATGAATACAGAGAGATAGAATTGTGGTAAGGCTTCCCAGGCGAGGACCAGCTCGGTGGATCTATGGGTGATGAACCAAAAGGTCAGGAGGGAGAGAATAAGAGGCACGGAGAGCAAGGTAGCAAGATGATATGTCGACTTGTAGACTGGAACACTTCCGGCGGAGGATCGTGAAGGGTACCGTATCAAAGCCGGAACATCCTGGAGGTTAGTTAGCTTCGGTGCTGTCCTTGAGGTTGAATATGAATAAAAACAAGGCTAGACCCAATTCACATACGATTTTCAGAAGGGATAGATAATGAAGATTGAGACCCCATCCCCAAACACCTGTAGAGATACAATCGTGAGCTTTAAGAGGCCCCCGATTGGCATGGTCAGGCTTCTTACCTGCGACCAGAATCACCGCAATCCGGTAAGGGAGAGGGAGAATGAGATTGAACCCCTCCAGATTGGCGGGCTCATGATGGTCGGGGTCCATATTCCATCACCGGCCAGAGTAGCACAGAACTCACCGAAGCTCGTCAAATCGCACGAAACATGATAGATATCCTGAATGCGCTCGTGGCTGCGGCTTTTCCGTATCTTGAAACATTTCTTTGCTCTGGCATCAGCCCTGGCACTGATAAGGCATGCTGAGGTAATCACAGCTGCTTATCACACGTGATGGTGATGTCTTGGCGCTGCCTTCCCGCTGCCGAGGTTGAAGACACGGGACTCTTGGAAGGAGCTTCACGCTCGGAAGATGGATCGTTTGGCTGCGAAGCTTCTGCATTTCCATTTTGTTGATATTACTCGTCCAGGATTGATATAACAGACCTACCAGCAACCGATATGGGCCTTTCGGATAGAGCTGCACCCCCTAACCCTCCCGATTCGCATCTCAAGCACCCTACGTCGCATTTCTTCCCCTGGGCGACCTCTCCTGACATCATTCGAGCTCATGAAAAAGATGCCTACATCACCGGGACTTTAACTAGCCAAACTCAAGCCATTGTGCGAGCACTTCGAGGTGCTAGATTCTCACACGCACACACCGACGCGATCAAGAACCTGACGGAGCTTCTATACCTGTCACTTACAACGCTCATTGGCAACCGGACTCTGGGCGAGGAATACTGCGATGTTGTACAGCTAGAAGACAATTCGTTACGTCTTCCGTCACTGGCAAGGCGCGCTGGCTATATTCTCAGTACAATCCTTATGCCATGGGCGCTGCAGCGCCTCCTGCCTACCCTGCGAAGGAAGTTAAAAACGAAGCTAGAACGCAGTATCGCAAGGAAACAGGCAAAAACAGTCTTTTTCTCAAAAGAGGAGCAGCAGAAAAAACAAAGGAATCTCTCGCTGAAGTTTCAAATGTATATCCTCGAACACTTGGACTCTCTGACGTCGCTTTCGCCCTTCTATGCCATTAACCTCGCCGCCTTTTATTTTTCGGGCGCATACTATCATATCTCGAAACGGATATGGGGGCTGCGATATGTCTTCTCAAAACGAATCGGAGAAAGCGAGCAGAGAATTGGGTATGAGGTTCTAGGAGTATTGATGCTTCTTCAGATTGTGGTTCAGGGTGTTGTTCACGTGAAGGACGTACTCGGATCAGTGCACGAAGAGGCTGAATCGAAAAGTACAGATGCTGCTCCACCTGATGGTCAGATACTCAAATGCATTACCAATCCTCCGTCAATACCTTTGCTGCCGTCAAGTACACCACGGTATGACCTGTCATCGGAAGCGGGCGCGGCTCTTAGCTGGATACCTGCCGGCCAGCAACGAAAATGCACTCTGTGTCTTGATCCTTTCAAGGACCCAAGCGTATCTACGTGTGGCCATGTATTCTGTTGGACTTGTATCCGGGATTGGGTACGAGAGAAGCCGGAATGTCCATTATGCCGGCAGGAGGCATTGGAATCCAAGATTTTGCCCTTGAGAGGCTAATCAGTTGAGAACTTAATCTTGTATGATACCAATTTAATGCTATATAATAGTCCATGATGTTCATTTATAAAGTGCTCCTGCCTTCCCAGTATACCCAAGGTTGGGGTGCTGCGAATAGATACGCTTACATAATCATTCCTTCAAAAAGGTAGCTCAACTTTGAAGGACCGAGTACTCGAATGCAATCTCTAATGTCAAAAATGGCTCCTCCTCATAAGCGGCGTAGGATAGCTGTTGCTCCAGTTGAAGAAATAGTCTTCAATGATGACTCCAGACATGACTATCTCACCGGATTTCATAAACGAAAAGTCCAACGCGCCAAACATGCGCAGGAGATAGCGGAAAAGAAAGCAAAGGAAGAACGAAGGGAGTCTCGGAAAAAGGTCAGCTCCGGTCATTCATTCAGAACTTACTAGTAGATGGCCTGAAAATCTAATACGGTTTCTGGTTTTGTATAGATGCGCGAAGAGAGACAGGCGGAATTTCAAAAAGCCATCGAGGAGAATCGCAAGCGGATGAAAGAGTTAAACGGCTCTTCTGCCACGGAAAGCGGAAAGGACTCGGATTCAGAGGGTAATGATGAATGGGAGGGATTCGAGGAGCCAGCTCCTGTCGATTATGAAGAAGAATATATTGATGAAAATAAATATACCACCGTGACGGTGGAGGATATGGATCTATCCAAAGACGGGATATATAACGCAATCAAAAGCGCGGATGAAGATCAGGACTTTGACGGCTCAGCTAAAGCCCCAAACATCGAAACAAAAAGTACCGACAAGCGGAAACCTACTTATACGGAGCGCAACCAATTGAAGAAGAAAAAGAAGAAGTTTCGATACGAATCCCCTGCGGAACGCAAAGCGACGAGGCTGAAAGAGCGGATGGGCAATCGAAAACAGGCAAAATCTAGACGAGCTACTTGATATATTGGGCTCTATAATTAAATACATATAGAATCTTGCAGAGCACGCGGAGATTCGAACCGAAGCGAGTCTTTCGAGCAAGGTTGGCTATCCACTGGATCAACATGACGCTGGAATCATTGAATCAACTGACACTCAATGGCGAAGCGTGAAAATAAGGATATGCATGGAGATTTCAACCCGCGACTAGCCTTCTGCGAATGTTATCGAGGGTCGAAACAGCGAAGTATAGCTCATAACTAAAGGCTGTTTAGAGTCGTCTCCAAATCCTTCATTTCTTGTTGGAGGTCCTTAAATTTCTTTGCGACCTCATCATGCTTAGCCTCCCATTCCTTGGCCTGCGCCTCTGCGGATTTGGCTTGGCGCTCGAAATGTTCTGCAGTGAGTTCGGCTTCCTGGCGGCTGTTGAAAGCGTTAGTTTTCAAAGGACAGCTACCCAAATCTATATCAAGATAGCAAGGGGCAATCTTACCTCTTGCTTGCCTGCTTGGCATTGCCATAAGTCTCATCTAATTCATTCTGTAACAGCTCAATGCGTCCTTCAAGTGATTTCAGAGCTGTGCTGTCCTGAGCGCCAGCCTCGAGCGCCTCCTTGGTTTCCTTTAGTTGACCGCGAATTCTCTCAATTTCCTTCTCAAGGAGGTCCTTGTTTTGAGTGAGCTCTGTAATCTGTCGCTCCTGCTCTAAGTTCTGGTCTTTGAGGGATTTGATCTCCTCCTTCAACTGTGCAAGGTTCTCGTGCAGGGTGCTATTCTCTTCTTGGAGCGCTTTATGTTTCTATAGATAGATTCACATTAGCTGCGACAAGTCACAAGATTGATTGATGTTGGCAATTGTAAAGCGTCAAATCGTTCCCATATGGCTGAACCCCGCAGGTAGGCATCAACATACCGCTAAGAACTGAGCTCCCATGCCCGACATTTTGAAGAAGCTTGTTGGAGATGGAGGGTGAAATAAGTTGAGAAAATAGTTGAGTTGTGGATGTTTGAGAGATGGCCTGACAGTTCTATGAATTCAGCGAAGTATGATGGAGGAGGGAGCTGTTTCAGCACAATCGTTGAGTATTTATGGTGGCAGTTTGGGGCCAACAACCACAGCAACGACTCCTAACTCCTGAGTGGGAAACGTCAGTGCACGTGATGGCCCCTCAATCCCCTAAAACACTTTACTGGATCGGTACCTATGATTATATAAGGTTTCTTAGCAGTCCTGTTCGGCCCGAACGATGTTCCGATTATGTCGTTCGAACCCTTCCCTCGATATACAACGAGATCAGTGCTAGTATCACGAGCGGCATTCCGTATCCTGTGCTCCGTACGTTTTTACATACTACTGATAGATATCCTGATCTTAAGAAATTGATGAGAGAATTCGTACTTTACACCATTGCCTCGCTGATCCGTCCTCCAGCCATACTTTTGGCAGTGTACAAGAATGGCACTACGAGCTCCTGCGATTCGTAACCTTCTTACTCCTCACCGCTCAATATCACCTGTTAGGTACGTCCAAAGGCGTTGGGCACAGGTACATGATGTGCGGTTTGTAGCAACACACCAGGCAAACCATGTGTTAGACAGGTACAAAGATAAACTTGACCGGAAAGCGAAAGAGTGAGTCCAATGGGTATCTCCTACCGCAAACAGCAGCAAGCTGATTTTTTATAACCTAGAGAAGGACACTCCTCAATATCGTCCCTGAAGGAAGCGTATCAAGAGAAAATACAGGCTGTTCGGGCCGCCGAGACCCCTGAGGCTCCTCCAATACCGAAGTCCCACACCGCAACTCCTGATTCACAATCCAACCCGGTAAAATCTACCTCAAAGGCCTATACCGGAGCACAGAATTCTCCTTCCACTTCCTCAGCCTCGAAGTCTGCGACACCGGGCATCAAACCTCTTTCCTCATACCTCGACATTCCAAAAATCCTGACCCTTCCTCAGAAGGAGATCGAAACCCTATGGCGTCTTCGTCACGCATCTAATGCAAACTCTGTATGCGCCACAATTCCGCTCGAAACATACAATCGAATGATCAAAACAGCTAGACAGAACCCCCTTTTCATTCTTCCTTTGCCCCGGGAGATTGACGTTCCCAATGAAAACAAAACTTCCGAAAATGACACCTCTAGCAAATCTACTGCTGCTGAGATGCATATCCTGCAATGGGGTTTTCATCCACCTTCATCTACTCCTACCATCGCTCCCACTTCTCCTGATTTTAGAACACAGAACACTCATACATCCACGGTTATATTCACTCACCTTGCCTCCTACAAACTCCATGGGACGTATTCTGAGCCTCATACAATAATTACCCACCATCTTGATTTGGCTGATGAAAAGGGGCTAGTTCTCATGAACGGCACGGTAGTGCAGAACAAAGGAGTTAATGTCGATGAGGCCAAGTTGCTAATTATGTGGCTGCAACGATTTTATGACTGGGGTGTTGATAGTAATGGGGGCAGAAAGGGGGAGATGCTACGAATGTTTAGCCAAGGGGATACACAGGGGTTCAAAATTGAAGAGTTAATTGAGGAAGTCCAAAGAGTTTGACCTTGATTTATAAAAATGCATTTAGACATGTTGGAAAACTTTTGTACAATATGTAACTCGGACATCAGTCCACACAAAATGGGCATGGACAGGTGACGATAAAGATACTGGTATGAACTCGAGGGTGTAAAAGAAATGTAACATAAATTTGCTATCATGACTGGTATTTCTCTTTTATTGAGCCAGTGCGTCTTTTGGGCACCAAGGGCTTTCTTCGAGGTCATTTGCGCAATAGTGCCTTGTGACCAAGCACCTGCTCCGTAGTAGAGATCATCTACGGAGGGAAAGACCTTGAGGTAGAGTAAAAAGAAATCTAGAATACGTAATTAGTCCTTGCACCTTGTAAGTACAGATATAATATCTTTGTGTCTAACTTCAGTGGAAGAACAAACACAAGTGTATCCACGAAAAGGGTGATAGAGAAGAACGGAAACTTCATAACTCCATCCATGTAACCGCAACCCAGTCGTCAAGGTTGGTATGCACCATAATTAAGATATCACGAAATGACTGGCCACGATAGTCCTTGTAAAAGAAGAAAAAGAAGCCCCGTATACCATCCTAGGGTGTGGTTCATCCCATCGTTTCAACATCAACCAGAAAAGACGAAAAGAGCTATTAAAGGTGTAAAGTGTGTCTAGCGGCTTTTATACGCCTCGCTAGAAAGTAAAAAAAGCAGAGAAGAATAAAAACGCGATCCCGGATATAGTCTAGTCCAGGACTTCGTCAGTAACGAAAGAGTGAATGGCTTCGAAGTACCCTGGCTCTGCTATTGTATCATTATGAGAGCCACCCGGAAATGTGCGCCAAATTTTTGTTTCCGCCTTGCATAATTTATAGAGTTCAGACATATGCGATGCCCTGGGTCATAACATGTAAGTTTCAATTCTCAGAATTCCCCAAGAAGACTTACGGAATTATCTCATCCTTCAATCCACTAAGGAAAAGAATTGGAATATTCTGGATTTCAGGCAGGATGTCCTCACTCGCCCATTGCTGATGGCACAAACGTGTCATGTATCGTGCAGCCGGAAAAACACTGAAAGAGTAAGAGATATGTTGACGGTGAATATCAATGGGATGCCAGCGCCTACATACCTTGGAATCAACTTTCTGATGCTCATGAATGTATTTTCCAGGACTAATCCTGCAATATCACCCTTTTCAGCGTTTTTGGCAACAAGATTGATAGCAACGGCACCACCAAGACTTTGCCCGTAGACCAATATTTTCGTGCCGCTAGTTGCGGGATGTTGTCTCAGATAATCCAGCCCCGTCTGAGCATCAATTTTCAGTCCAGTTTCATCAGGAGTCCCAGTTGAGAGGCCATAGCCACGGTATTCCAGCATCAGAATGTTACAGTCTATTTGTCGTTGGAGCACCTGAGCGATGGGAGTACGGTGCCCAATATTTCCAGCGTTTCCGTGGAAAAACAGAACCGTCAGTTTGGGTTTGACCTCTTTATTGTCCGGTCGGATAAAGAATGCGGATAGCAATTCGCCGTCGGGAGTGGGGAGCCGAAGGTCCTCGTAGTCCATACCGAAGTCAGACGGCTTAGGAACATCTTCGCGCGTGCCAGGAGGGAAGTTGCGAGGGTATATGATGTCGCTATAAAGACATAAATAAGTCAAAGCCTAAATGGCAGGTATTTTGAGCCTACTTCTGTTTGAAATAAAGCATCCCGCTAGCAAGGACCGCCAGGCCGGAGGACGCTAGTACCGGTAGCCTCAAAAACTGAACAACGTTCCCCGCCATAGCGCTAAAGTTCCAGGACGACGGAGGTGGGGGAGGAGGTGTGTCTGCCATGTTTTGTAGTGCTTGTATCTTTGGTCAAATATCTAATATGAATGGTGAATCGCACGACAACCTTGATGTGTCAATGAGTAACCCTCCACCATTGAGGCTCAGGTCTTTTTATGTAGGAATGCTGTGTGAATAAAATGAAATAAGCAAGCCCGCACAAAGGAGGTAATGCTCCTTTTATATTCGATCGGTCCCCTGTTTGATGCTCCACAGACTGAAGCTGCCTACTAAGCCCCATCTTTACTAGACTCGGCGCTTAATCAGAAGTATATTATGTCAGGCGATTATTCAGCCTCTCATACCAGCCCCTGAAGCGCTATGAGGCTTATAGCCAATCAAACGCTTGTATGCGTTCAAGCTCGTAAACGCGCTGCAGCTATTCCCGATTGGGCGAGCCACGTCCAGGCGTGCTGCCTCAAGCTTACCTACGCCCCGAGAGCTCTTGATGCAACTCACTCTCTGCCTCTTCTCTTGACTAGGCGGACTACCTTAAATAAGAATAAAACCTCCCAACATACTAAAATATTATAGAGCTTTACACTTGATACTTCCTTTTGGAGACAATGAAGAATCACGGCGTTCGAGGTTGCTTAGGAGAGGGTCAGAGCTCATCCAGTGATTAATGCCATCAAGTTGCTGATATGATCCCAGATGGAATACATGTGGATATGGAACATCTTAAGAAGGGTGAAGTCAAGTACGTTATCCGCTATAATTGCTCCTCCAAGATTAGCCAAACACCGATTAACTAATATTCAAAACTCAGTCTTGGTACTTCAATGTAAGCGGTCGCCCCGGATTCTCCTCGAGATGCAGAAAATAACTAGGATGTCACCCTCAACAGCATGGCAATAAATTTCAAAGACGGCGTTATCTTGGGAGCAGACAGTCGAACGACAACGGGCGCTTACATCGCGAACCGCGTCACCGATAAGCTCACGCAAGTTCACGACACAATCTGGTGCTGTCGGTCAGGATCCGCGGCAGACACACAGGCTGTAGCAGACATTGTCAGATATCACCTGGGCATGTATGGCGTGGTTTATGATCAGCCTCCCACAACTCAGACTGCTGCTGCTTTGTTTCAAGAGCTCTGCTACGATAACAAGGATATGTTGAGGTACTAGTCTGAATGCATATCAATTGCAGCCATTTACTAATCCAGTCTAGTGCCGGCATAATTATCGCAGGTTTCGATAAACGCAATGGCGGCAAAGTTTACTCCATTCCTCTTGGCGGCTCACTTCACGAGCAAGCTTATGCTATCGGCGGCTCTGGTTCAACTTACATCTACGGTTACTGCGATGCAAACTGGCGGGAAGGCATGACAGAACAAGAAGGCGTTGAGTTCGTTAAGGGCGCATTACAGGAGGCCATCAAATGGGATGGTAGCTCAGGTGGTGTCATAAGGCTGGTAGTGTTGACGGCGAAGGGAGCTGTGAGACATTTGTACCTACCGGACAACGGATATCAAGGGCCCGGACCAAATTACTGAAATACCTTTCGTGGTCTAATTTGGGCTTCCTTTATACTTCTACCTCTCAAGCGCGGTTAAATCAATACAATAATGCCCTCATGAATTCACCGCTATATATCAAGTCTGCTTCGCGGAGACAAGGGTGGTCGATCCAGTGTTGCAATAATAACTACAGCGATCCTCCAGTCATTTCCTTCCATGTTCCAAATCTTATGACTTCCGCCTCTAGTGTCTCAGAATCTAACAAGACAAGTTCCCCGGTCTTGCAGAACTTTGGGAGTGCCAAAATCCTTACCTTGGGAATTTGATCTTCGCTTTCTATCTCCATTGTTGAAGGTAGAGCGGACTTCTCAATTACCGTGGATTTGAACGTGGGTTGATTTCCCGCAAAAAACACATGAGGGCAAGCTTGCAAGACGAATGGGTCGTAATCCTGAAAAGGATAACACCCTAAAAGAAGAAGTGTTAGCCACCCATTTCCTCTCAAAACCAGACAGTCAAAGACTTACACAAGGTGTCGGGTGCAGTTGGGACAGCACATCTCCATCTTAGCATAGCTTCCATCATTTGTAGCCTCATTTCGCCATCGGAATCAATGGTATTACCAAGTCCATCATCTTCAAGAGTCATGTACTTGAGTACATCATCGACATTCTGTCCACTACAGCCCCAGAATCTCCAGCCTTCCACGTCACCCTGCCAGGGGTTAGTTACAGTGTCTAACCACCCCGGCTCGGATGATGGGCCGTCAAGTCCAGGGCGAGCAGCCGCGCAGTAGCTTCTGCTACGAGGGAACATGGCGCGATGGATTTCCTGTTGCGGCAAGGCAAAATTTGCTGGGTCTGTCTCACCAGGCATGAGCGTAACAGGGATGCTGGGGAGAATCTCGGCAAGAAAGTTGTCTAAATGGGTGATGGGAGCTGCATTGTAAGACGATGCGTCATACCCATACTTTTTAGCTTGTCTCTTTTTCTTTGTATCCTCACTCGCATCTTGATCTGCGAGAGCCGGTGGCACCGCCGCTCCAAGAGAATTTCCTACTATTATGAGACGACTTATTTCCGCAGATCGTGTTAAGCCAGAGCCACCGTCAGACTCATTGACAGCTTCTCCGTACCCGAGAAGATAGTCCGCCAGCAGATTTAATGTTACAGTATCACCCGATGATCCGGTAATGCCCAAGCCGCTGACCAGGGCAATCTTCTTCTTTGGTGATTTGCCGTTATCTGATGAGCTTCTTTTTCTTTTGCCAGAGGCCGAATCTTCGGTATCGCGCTCCCAGCGGGCGGGTTGGGGCGGCAGATCTGGTACTTTGACGGAGATAACCTCGAAGTCACCGTTGGCATTTTCGGTTCCTAGTGCAGCTATGATAGCACCGGTGACCAGTACGGAGGATAGAAGCAAAGTTCCGGTCAGTTTTAATCGGCCAGACTCATCTTCTAACATAGTCTGAGTGCCCCCTTGATTCGACGGGTCCACGTATGTTTTCCGCGAGGGAGGAGCAGCGTTCCAATACTTGAAGGGATCAGTAAAGGACTTACTCGCTTTAGAAAAGAGGATAATGGGCAAAAATTTACCTCTTTGGAAATATCTTCTAGAATGTTTGGTTTCAAGGGAAGGTCCATATACACGGTACCTACCACCCAACAGAGCTCCCCCTGCCTAACATCCAAAACTCTGTCAACCCGTCTAGCATGCTCGCCCGCGATCTTAATTATCAATCAGCTGTCCCATGTGTACCAAACCAGATCCTGCATAGACATACTGTAATTCCTTCCCATTCCGCCGACGCGAGCTCTGACACAGCAGGCTTTAATCTCGCCAATCGCAGAAAATATAGATCGGCGTACTGCTGCTGGTAAGGGCGCCTTTCTCCGGGCGGAAGTCGGAATGTAGAGAGCGGATTATAAGCTGAAGATTGGCGGTATACAGGACTAGATTTTTCTTCTTCGCTGGGTAAGACCTATTAGTTCGCGACCTCCAGAGATTGGAAGACCTAAGAATTGTGCCCATACCTTGGCGGGCAAAGAAACTGCTCCGCGGAGTCGTTAGAAGTCATCTTATGCAGTCCCAAAATGCAACGCCGGAAGACACCAGCTTCGCTCAAAGACCTAGGAATCCATCAAAATCCCTAATTGGCTTGAGTTGGGCATCGTGAAATCGAGACGCGAACGCGTCCGGAACTTCGGGGGATTATTATTCCGAATACTCTTATTACAGAAACCAGTCTTCTCTACTCCGTACCTCAGGTCCAGAAGTATGACTTTGCCTTTCGAGGTGCTATCCAGATCAGACGGGACTCAATCTCGACACCAAAAGGTGGATTTCAGGAAATGAGAATGGCCAGGTTCAGAGTACTTGATCATAACCTCGTAAATGTTGTGATCTCAAGCCCGAACTCCGTTCCTGTCCCGCCAATCTTGGCAGCAAGTCCGACCGGCAGTTTTGCCTGGGATTCGGAAGAAAATACTCCGTACTGAGGATCTCAATCCCGAATTCAGAAAATGTTACTCTACCCAGTGCTAAGCCTACTAACAATCAGGTCTTACGAGAAGACCTCAGTCACCTTGCAATAAACCGTATTTTGCTGCGACCGGCAAGCTCACAGCCATATCAATACTGAGTTGCAAGGCAACGAGCTTTGTTACTAGAAGGCCCAACCATTGCCTCATTGATCTCAAAGACGATGGCAGGAGGCGTTCCAAATATCCGTTCTTTGGAGGAGGTAAGGGAGGAATTCAACGAATATATCGCGGGTTTATCGGACCGTTTAAACACGTTGAACAGAACTGTAAGAAAACAACGTTGCCCTCGATTCGATGATAACTGCGAAGTGCTGATGATTTAAAGATATTCGACAACCCGGAACTTGCATTCAAAGAATACCATGCACACGATGCTATCTGCACCTTTTTGGAAGAACTCGGATTCAAGCCGACACGCCATGCATATGGGCTAGAAACTGCGTTTGAAGTGATTAGCGGCTCAGAAGGGCGAATGGTCAATTTCAACGCCGAATATGATGCTCTTCCCGAAATGGGCCACGCTTGTGGGCATAATTTGATTGCCACGTCAAGCGTTGCAGGATTCCTTGCGCTTTCCCATGTAATCGATAAGTTTGGGATTAAGGGGAGGGCTCAGCTTCTAGGAACTCCAGCGGAGGAAGATTACGGTGGGAAGTGCAATCTGGTGAAGGCCGGAGCCTACTCGAATGTTGATGTTTCGCTAATGCTGTATGACTCCCGACTCCCATTGATGTAAGTCATTGGCTGAATTCACAGACATCCGACCCCAGAGACGCGATTTCGCGAATTTGGGCTCCTAGGCTCTTCAGGTTCAGGCTCACTTGCTTCTTACGATATTTATTGCAGCTATGAGGGCGTCAGCACCCATTCCTGTATAAGTCCATTTGAGGGTATTAACGCACTTGATGCTGCGGTAGCAGCATATAACAATATCTCCATGCTCCGCCAACAAATTAGACCTGACGAGCGGATACATGGGACAATATTCAAAGCTCCTAAAATTACCAACGCCATTCCAGATGACACAGTTGTGAAATATTCCGTTCGAAGTACAACAGCCAACCGTGTACGGTCGCTTGGGAAAAGAGTGGTCAACTGTTTTGAAGCTGGTGCTCTTGCCACTGGCTGCAAATTTGAAATCAAGGAGGATCCTATGTACGCCGACCTTCGCCACAATATACCCATTTGCGAAGCGTTTCAAGCCCATATGAGCCACCTAGGAGAGAGGATTGGCCCTGTCGAACCTGACCTATTAATCGGCTCCACGGATCAAGGCAATGTATCCTACGTCGTCCCAGCCCTTCACGCTCTCATTGGCATCCCTGTCAAAAACGACGCTAACAATCATACTCCTGGATTCACTGAGGCAGCGGGGACAACAGTCGCTTACGAGAGGTGTCTTCTGGGCGGCAAGGCCATGGCGATGATTGGCTGGCAGACTTTGGTCGACGACAAGTTTTATACCCAAGTGTTGGAGGACTTTGAACGCGATAAGAAAAAGAGGTGATGTCGGTGTTACGCACCTGGGGGTATTACGGCCCCAAAACATGCATATTGTCCTCTTATTAAGCCATGTTTGTGCTGACGATATGAGGGAGAGATGGATACGATGTATGAGATGGCCTTTCAGCCATCCAGATTTAAACTTAGCTGGCCGCTCCATATTCTAACAGCATTAGATTTGGCCTCGACACTTCTTTTCTTGCGCTACATGCGGTCACAGTGCAAAAGAATATCTGCAGCTTCTCCGCAGACCGTCGAGGCTTCCGCCTGGACACAAAGCGGCACTTACTCAACGCCACGAGTATATTGAAACTTTAACACGACTATACATATGAACGGTTGGTTTTCATGGCACATGCAGCCTTCGCATTGTCGATCATTGTTAGTTGTCGTACTACCTTAGTCCTCTAGCTTATATGAATTCTCTAGCACTGACAATACCTCGCAACAATCACACAATCCATAATTACTCTGCAAAATATGGCCACACGCCCGGCACCTTCTTTACAGATACCACTTATTCTGAAAACACCAATAAAACTACAGAAGTGATACAGGCCATACAAGCACTGGTGAATGCCTTGAATGATTTTCCTGGTTTAATTTGGGGATTCATTCTTTGGAATTTCCAGCGAAATGCATGGTGAATACGTCCGTATAGAAGACCAGGGCTCTTCGATTTCATCGCGCGATGGCCTCCGCTAGTTCCTGGTCTTAATAACGGTAAATGGCATGTATTTTGGGTTATTCTACTCAATGAAGTTGCAAACAGACCAGCTAGCGGAGATCATCGCTCGCACATAACTACGGAATAACTACAGAGTATATCCCTCATATTTCGTTGGGCGACGGGCGAGCGCATAAATCGCGCTAATCTGGGACTCGGAGCAGTTGAATAGCGGATTACCGGCTTGCAGTCTGCCTTCTGAAGAAACATCTACAGTATGCATGCATTATTCTTTCATGACCAAGTATTGATTTGATATTAATTATTTATTTTTTTCCTATTTGTCGGCAACGGAGCGGGAATTGAGTCCGTGCTCATCAGTTACACGAGTCGCTTGATTATCAGCGAAAATTACCTCACAAAATCAATATGGCGAAAGCCTTGCAAAAATTTCGCGCATCGCGTCTTTCTAGTGCTACGATCTTCAGTGAAGATATATGACTGCTTCTATACCCCGTACATTTGGCAGGTATATAAAGATCTAGAGATGATTTCCTTTTTTCCTTGGTGGTTCATAGCAAAAACCATTCAGCGTTCGATTGCCGAATACATATCCACCAGCTCATATCTTTCTCAAAAATCATGAAGGGCTCTTCGGTCATTGCCCTTTTGACTACGCTGGCTCTTGCAGCACCAGCTTTTGGCAAGATGAATGCACCTCTTAAGGATGAAAGAGAACCAGCCCGTCAATCGGAGGCAGATGCTTTCAAGCCCGCTTCATCTCTCGGCGGAAGAGCCGATGCCGTGGTAAATTAGATCGCTCCAGTTTCTCCTTCCCTATGCTCGAGATTCCATGCTTACGTATTCTAACAATGTGCAGCAATGCCCAGCCAACGAGTGTGGCCATAGCGGTGACTGTAGCAAAGGATGTCGTTGTGTAAGTTGGGTGCTCTTTCAAAGATGGGAGAAGTGCTAACAACCATAGACTTGGGGTAAATGCATGCCCGCGAAATGATCCTTGAAATTCTTCCGCTGGAAGCAAGGAATGACGAATGGCCGGCTATCGAGGGAGAGTTGAACTCGATCAAATAAGCCAGATGACTTCAAGCGTTTAAACTCTGTTTAGAAACAAAACCTATGGTAGCAATCCGCACTGCACTGAGAATCGTCCAATATAACATACAGCCTTTGACCCAATTTTATGAGGTTTCTATGCCTCGTTTCCAGTCATTATCTTGCCTGGCTCCCTTAGAACATACCAAGTAGAACAGTGAGCAACACAATTTACAGGGAATCTGCGTTTCTCTGGATCACCTCAGTCCGATGCAAGAGCCAGGTCGAGACGGGGTGACCAGGGGATACGGGTCAGCGACTTCGTGAGGATTCCAAACCTCGCCCTCCATAACCTGCAAACGAAACCGTGTGTTCGATGATGACGCGCCATTTAAAGCCTTACCTGCCGTCGCAAGTGGTGAGATTCAGCAGGGGCTTTCGTATGTATGAAACTATATATGGTTATCAATTCTGTCGACCCGCGGAGCCCCTAACTAACAAATACTTGGAAGCCATGACGAAGATGTTAGATATTTGATTTCCATGGCTGATTGGCGAGCAACTATCTATTGTGATCCAAGGATTAAATGACCAAGACCCTGAAGCTCTTTGATACAGACATTTAAACTGCAAACCGATATCAAATTTCAAAGCAAAAGTTGGAGCGAAAATATTATACAAGGTCAAATCTAAATTATACACAAGAAAAATCAATACAGCTGAATGATACCCGGTCCCTTCTAGCGCTGCATAACCAGTATGCTACCCCTGTCATCGTGCATGGCAATCTTTTCTCGTAGACAAAGAAAAGCGATCATTTCCAGTTCCTAACATTTGTATAGGTCTTCTCAGGCACCACTGTGCCATCTCTCGCTACTTTCTCTCCGTCACGGCGCAGCTTGTTGATCTCCAAGTCGAAGCATCCCACGGGCTTCTTGACTGCTGCGGTCTGGCGGCAAACAGGCCAAAGCTTGTGGTTGCACATGTCGCAAAACATACCCTCTTGCTTCGAAACAAAATCCGGGCCATGCGATCTAGGGTCTGCACACAGCTCTTTGGCACTCATGGTATCGCTGATGACGATTTCGCCTTCGAAGCAAGCCCGTTTTTGTATATCTCGCTTTTGCACCTCCCCTTCCGTTTCCGATTCTGTCTCGTTTCCGCTTCGGCGCTTGACACCGTATGTTGGCATGGGGAATCGACCAGAAGAGTATCGTCGCAGCGTCAAGAGTTCCCTGACTGATGGTTTCTCACCCGGAGCAGGGGAGCACATGACCTTTCCTTTCGACAATGCGGCTTTTGGATCTTTATCGGCTCCGTCCTCGCCATATTCTATCGGAGGATCGAAAACAGGGAGGCAGTTGAGCTCACCCAATTTTGGGTACAGCTTGAATCTTGGCTCACTTTTGCACATGGTATCAGGCTTATCTTTATACTGCAGGTATCGTGCCTCGTTCCCAGCGAAGTCGATTAAATGAATACCGACTCCCTGGGGAAAATTGTTTGTGGTCTTCCCGTTGTCATCAAAGCTATCAATCCAGAAACATTTTGGCTTATAAGCCCTATTGCTTGCCTGAATGGCAAGGTTGGAGTGGTACCAAGCGGCACCACAGGTAACTGCATTGTCACCAGAGAATGCCCAGTATTCCTTGCTGGGATGTGTCACCGCGATGTATGCGATACAAAGGGCGTCGGTGCTGGAGGCACTGAGGGAAATATATTCAGCTGGCCTGTTGTTGTTTCGGTCGATTGGGGTAACGGTGATATCTGCATAGCGCCCGTCGTCGATTTTTCCATGCTTTTGGCCGCTCAAAAACCCAATCCTCTCTCCGTTTCCGTCGAACAATGCGATATTCGGCATACCACCGCCGGTACTTGCCTTACCGTCACCAGGCTGCGACAGGCCGGCAGCAACTCGAACGATTGTGTTTGCCTCATAAGGTTTGGGGAAGAAGTAGTCTCCCAGAGGGATTAGGGAGACCCCTGTGATGCCAACCACAATGGCAGTGAAAAGACCGCTCATGTTGACCTAAGAAATTCCGAAGAAAAGATGATCAGGATTTGTATATTGAGAGATGGTTGAAATGATAGAAGGCTGAATTGTTGTCGAGATATTTGAGAAGGTTATACGGCGCTGGCAGTTCGACTTTATATGTTTATGAAGCCGATATCAAGGGCATATTTGCCCACAAGTTTGGAGTCTAAACCTCTTGCCATGCCTATACTTAGACATCGAGGTTGGCAACTTGCTACCTTTCAAGCTGAAACTGAAAACAGACTTCTCGCCCGGCATAGCCATGTTGGATATCGATCATGGAGGTTCCTTAATGAGCCGGACGGAGGCCAAAGTTGAGGGGCAGGATGGTCACAGTGAGCCAGCGGAGTGCTGATGTTAGGAGTGGCCGATATCCCGAGAACTCCGGGGTTTTTCCATATACACATCAACTTGAAACCGTGGAGCTTCAGCTGAATATGACAAAAATAATTATCAACACAATCATGAGGACAAAGATGTTGGAATGTGGATGTTCCAAGTCATGATATTCGGGCTGCGTGATGGAGTAGTTTGACAAGGTCCATATCCAGCAGCATCATTCATATCAATTCAAAACCATCGTATCTCAGCTGAAGTTCACATGTCGCCCCAGGTGTCGAAAACTTCTCATGATGAATCTTCGCGGATAATGTTTTGTTAGAGTGCACTGGGTCGCTCGTATCCCAGACCTTAGCGATCAAATGTGCTTATTCAATCTACTACCTTTCAGCATTATGTTGAATAAACCACAAATATGTCCGGAAGATCGACACATAATTCTCAAGCCTAAATAAAAGTGAAACTACTCCGTAGAAAGATGTGGTTTGACAACAAAGATTAAGGTAGAGCCAACTTGATGTTGTGTGGTGAAGAATCCTTCAGCCCTAAAAATGCGCAGCACATCCCGTATCTCTGAACAATCATCACTATGGAGTAGAGTTTGGAGAATATTGCATAGGCCCCCAGATGCCCCTGAAATTGTGGAGAAATTAGCAGCCTGAAGAATTACCGATGCTAATTTCAGCAATAATAGCTATCCTGCAAAATACGCGGTATTGCCGATCGCCGACTCCGAAGAGAGCCAAAATGGGAATGGGTACACTTGTTTTATGTATAGAATATGTTGGTTTCGACATCGAAGTTGGTTTGGTTATGGAGACCAACCGAGCCTTGTAAGGGCCATGACTGTGTTCACAGTGTTGCTGGAAGTTCAGCATCTACATGTGCCAAAAATACCAAATGATGGGCAGCAGTCGAATATAAATACCTGCCTGAACACCCGTAGACTCCAGAAATTTCAGAAACCATCAGCTCATCATCACAATCATTATAACAATCTATCTATCGACCACTTATTTCTTTCTGAGTCAACGTCGCAATGCGTATCACTGCATCGAGCGGCCTCCAGTTGCTGGCGGCTTTTGCCCTCCTCCAACCCGTCCTTTCCGGTGCAATTCCGACGAAGACCGAGCTTGAGACGCGCAAGAACACCGTGGAGATATGTCGCTGTAAGTGCCAGCTCATCCCACCTAAATAGAGTAGCTTGACACTGATTGCAGAGAAGGTGACGGTACATTCACACCTCCAGATAAGAAGCGTCTGCCAGTGGAATCAGGCGTCACGAAGCGTGAAGAGAAAACCCACCTTGATGCGACCCTCTGTGATTGTAAGTTATCATCTCTGGAAATCAAAGCGAATTGAGCCGTGCTAATCGGAGGACACAGGCCGCCATAGACATCCACAGCCAAAGCCTGCTCCGTCATTGAAGGCTCGAGGTCCCCCTCCTCCGGTTAAGCCTCCTGGTGGAAAACCAGGGGGTGGAAGACCCGGAGAGACCATTCCTGGAGAACGCCCTGGTGGCGGACCACCACCGGGAGAGAACCCACCCATTGGAATCCCTGGAGACAAGGGCGGAGTGCCGCCGGGCCCACGATATGAACCGCGAGTTCCCCCAAGGAAGAGCCAAACTTGGGCTTCGATGGGTATATCGAGAAGGGTAAAAATGTGAGGAGTGTCCTTGACAAGGCCATTTCCGAGAACAAGCCAGACGTGAGCAAGCCGGGACTTGAGACTTTGTATAAGAGAACACAGCGTAAAGGAAGCTTCGACGACGATTTTGTTCCTGCGGATTTGATCAAGACTGCCAAATTGAATGGCAAAGAAAACACCTTCACCGAAGTCACCATCAAGAATAAACCGGAGACATTCAAGCCTTCGCCTTTCCCTCAGAAGTATGGCACGATCGCTGAGGCAGGCTACAGCAAAGAGGCCAAGACTGTCGAAATCAAACAGAGTTATGCCAAAGAGGATCGCTTGCCCGATGACGTTCGACTCAAGTCATCTGAGCTCCATTTCCAGAACTTGAAAGACCTTGGTGTTGATCTGAAGAATCTCGAGTTCGTGGTTCGAAGGGAGATTTCGAACAAGGGCACCAACGACGCCATCGCACAAGCACGAAAGAATCTCAACTTCAAGAGCGGCGAGGGAACGTTCCATGCTGATAAAGCAGGCACGCCAATGAACACAGCCTTCGACAGTCTTTCGGGATCGCCTAACGTTCGACCAATTTATCATATGCTTGCTGATCATCATGTTGATTTCGGCAATCTCAAGATCGTGAAAATCCACACCTATGACGGCCCCTACCTTCTTATTCAACTAGGCCATTAGAGAAGCCCAGTAATCGGTCTCCTGGGTCGTAGGAGGAAGAAAGTGATAGGGTAAGAAGATGCGAAGGTATAGCAGAGAAGGATTGGATGGAGAGATGGTCGTCTGCATCTCTGGCGGGGCCAGAGATAGCCGAGATTTGGAAGCATGAGCTGGAAATTGGTAGCATGATTTTTGTTTTCTTTTGGATTTCATTTTTCTGCTTCGTATTTTTCTGTCTTTCTTTCTTTCTTTCTTTCTTTCTTTTCTATCGAGTCGAATCGCGTTTCTCTTGTGTGTGTATGTACTGTATTTGTGGATTATTGCATATTAGGTGAATATCTGTACCGTATTACAAGCTGTGCTATTCTGATTGATCAATTTTGCTCATATTTCCACTCGTTTTCCCGTACTCCGAAGCAGGGAAAGCCGTTGGACTCGCAGCCCAGCCAACAGCCCCTGATGCAACCTTACCAACTCCGGCGAGCTTGCACTCGGGGGCTGGTTAAGCTAAAACAGAAGAAGTTAAGCTTAATAGCTTAGCTTAACCTTCCAAGGGCTAATTTTAGGCTCGTCGCGGGGCGGCGCACCTGAAGGCTTTGTTGAGAGTAACTGGTCGAGATTCAGGGAGATTATAAACGAACGCAGCCGCCGTGCTCTGATTTCATCTATAAGAAGGGTGATGGTCAGCTGTATTGCTACTTCTATCCGCACTCGCTCCCAAAGCCTCAAATCTCCTGGTCCCCTTGTTCCTATACTCCAACATGGCTCCTTACCTGCCAGTAGACATTTGGAAAGACATCTTTGACCACATTGTCCTCTCATCTGGGCCACAAGATATCGCATTCAGGGTAGCTGTCAGCTTGCGACTTGTTTGCAGTGCGTAATCTTATCCCATACCTTCATCCAGCTGGTTGACTCAATCTTTGCCAGAGTTCTTCGACCGTGAAATCAGGAGGGCCTTCTGCACAACCCGGGTCTTGGGACGCGCATACCAATCTCAACTTTTTCCGCCAGAGGAACTTTTGATCGAGTTCATACGATTCCAGGTTCTTCGCGGTGACGAGAAAGCAATTTATCTCATCAAAAACATCCGCTTGCTAATCGATCAAGTCGGACGTTCAAGCGATGGCGTGGTGTCCGAGAGCGACCGCCAATTCTATGCAACCGAATTGACTAAAGCTGCTCTTAAAGGCCGTTCTGCTATAGGTGTTGCCCAAATGCTCTTCTCGGATACGTATTGGCGATCCAACGCCTTCGGGTTCGGGGAACTCTACGAAATGACCGTAGAACCAGATTCGGCGGAATTTCGTACCAACATCCTTTGCGTGGCGGCATACCTAGGCAATAATGCCCTGGTAACTTATCTTCTCTCCCAAGGAGTCGCCTGCTGGGACAGAAGCCATATATTTAGCTATCCTCTTCACCTCGCAGCGTATCAGGGGCATGTTGACACGGTTAATCTACTGCTGGAAGCCGGCGCAAACCCGCTGTTAAGATCTTTAGACCAAGATCTTAAGCTGGATGCGATTGAGGATTTTCTTGACTCCCCGAATGACTTTGAAGTCGTGGAAAGGGATGTGACACCTCTACAGACAGCTTGTTTTGCTGGAAAGTGGGAAGTGATCAGGCTTCTATTGTCAAAAAAGAGACATCTGGCTGAGGTCGATCTCGAGTATTACCGAGCAATATTCTGTGCCATTAAAGGGAATCACATGGATATAGCAGAGTACCTCATCGACCTTGGGAAGTTAGACTCTATGCCAGTCTCGTCCCTTCGAGAATTTTGGCATCTGGCACTCCTTGTGGCTTGCGAGCACGGCCGCGAAGAGATAGTTCGAAACTTAGTGCTTGATAGAGGTGTTTCGGTTGAGCACTGGAAACATGGGACAAATGATGCCTACCTACCATGCCCTCTAGCTTTGGCCGCCAGCCATGGCTTCGAACGGATCGTGCAGCTTCTGTTGGCGAATGGAGCGATTCCAGACCGATGGTTCAGAACGCCGTGGGGCTCGCGTACCATTGTGAACTTAACTGCACGTCGTGGGTATCTTAAATCGCTCCAATTGATACTGAACGCCAGCCGGTCCTCGAACGCGTTAGCCACCGCGGTAAGGTGGGCCGCCAGGGGAGGACATGAGCATATCATCCGAGACTTTGCAAACAAAGGGCTGTTGCAGAATATAACGGAGCCAAGGGATCATTTCGTAGCGGAGATTGCACAGGATGCTAGTGATAACGGCTTTGAGTGGATAGGGCCCTTGCTCGACGAGCTGTGGTTTTCCGTCGGATCGTAGGTGTTGTATGCGGTTCCTCGAAGCCATCCATACTGATCAACAGAGCACCTGGTGCAATTGGTCAGCCGTTTAGCGGGTAATTTGGGGGTAATCTTGTCAATACACTTCAGAAAGTAGGACGAATACCAGGACCGCTCTACTCCATATCAAATCCGTCTGCGTGAACCTGAAATTGTGTTACTGGAATCAAGCATTTTAAGGTTAAATCTGCCTCGGCGTTCCAAAGTCTGGGCCGCGGCTTTTTTGTGGGGAAACGCCGCTTTCTCCTGCTGCCATCACCACGTCTTCCATGCCAGACTACCACTCACAATGGGCAATGTGCGGAGATCCCTGCTGGTCAATGCCGGCATTGACTTCGGCTCGCGGTAAGAGACTAGAAGTTTGATCCACGGCTGAATATCGCTAACCTATGTTGTTATAACAGTAGCTCATTCCTTTCGCCGAACATCGAGCTGTGTTCTGCTATAGCTTCGACCTTGTCCTACGACCCATAACCCGTCATACAACTTGATAGGGCAGTCCCATCTATTTCTTAATACAACGATACAGTCTTTACTGCCTTCTCAGTGGCTGCCTCTTTACCTCTAGAAAACACCAGCACAATGGCTCAAGTAGTGAAAACTCCGCTATGCGACCTTCTCAATATCAAACATCCCATCCTCCTCGCTGGCATGGCTCGAACCTCCGGTGGTCCTCTCGCAGCGGCCGTTTCCAATGCTGGTGGTCTCGGTACAATTGGCGGATTGGGATACTCCCCTGCCCAGCTTGAGGAAATGCTCGTCGAGCTCAAATCCTACCTCAAGGACCCGAACCTTCCTTTTGGCGTGGACCTTGCAATCCCACAAATCGGCGGCGGCGCCCGCGCTACAAACCATGACTACACACACGGGAAGCTTGACGAGCTTATCGAAGTTACCATCAAGCACGGTGCCAAGCTCTTTGTCTCCGCTGTCGGTGTGCCTCCCGCCCGTACCATCAAACGCCTCCACGAGGCCGGTATTCTCGTTATGAATATGGTCGGTGCACCGCGACATGCCGAGAAGGCGCTTCAGGCCGGTGTCGACATCATCTGCGCCCAGGGTGGAGAAGGAGGTGGTCACACCGGCGACATTCCTTTTTCCATTCTCATCCCCGCCGTGGTGGATCTAGTCCGCAAATATCGCTCACCCTTAACCGGAAAAACACCACTTGTCGTTGCTGCTGGAGGTATTAATGACGGTCGTAGTCTTGCTGCGTCACTAATGCTTGGTGCCTCTGGTGTATGGGTGGGCACTCGCTTTGTTGCGGCCGAGGAAAGTGGTGCGAGCCGCATGCACAAAGAGGCGGTGGTCAACGCCGGCTTCAACGAGACCATCCGCACTCTGGTTTTGACTGGACGGCCATTGCGACTACTACCAAATGATTATATAAAAGAATGGGAGAGCCGGCCTGCCGATATTGAACGGCTGACAAAGAGTGGAATCGTGCCCATTCATCAGGATATGGAGGACGGCAAGGATGTAGACCCCCCATTTATAATGGGCCAGGTGTCTGCTGTGGTGCCAAAGATCCTACCAGCCAAGGAGATTGTCGAAAGTATGGCCGCTGAGGCTGCACAGATGTTAAGAACAGGAAATACCTATTTGGCAGCTGAAAGCAAGCTTTGATTGATACTAGGGCATGGAATATATAGCTACGAAATTTCCCAACTTTGGAACGACCCTCGTTTCTGGTGTTTCCCGAGCCTCTACGGAGCACTTGTTGACCGTGGCCCGAAAGCGTGTCAATTGTTTAAACTAGTTTTCTTCAGTTGCAGTTCTATATAACGTCTTTCTGACTAGATTCTTAGATAGAGGAAGACAACCATAGAAGGAAGTGTACGGCTGGGTTTATCTGCCAAAAATTACACTCGCCCTACCTACAGTTACATAAATATACAAGAATGCTATACCATATCAGCTTCAACGTACGGCCGCCTAGATCACCAAAGACCCTGGCATGAACATGTGTAAAGATTCTCAACAGCACGATAGACTCCAAACATCACTCGACACCAAGTAGAGCAATGCGAGGTTGACGGAAATAACAAAGAATAGATAGAATCGGAAACTTCTCACAACAAAAATCGCGGTTTCTAAAACCAATCACTCAATGACAGAGGTATAGTACCAAGACATGGAGATGAAGAGTTGCCGTAGGCCCGAGATGCTTCCCAGAAGTCGAGTGGGAACAATTGGCTAGCAATGGCAGTTCTATCAATGGCTGTATCCATTGACCATGGCGCGGCTGCCATTCGATCTCGACTCGGCCAATGTCGGAGGCGGTGGAGGTCCAAACACAGGTTTCTCATTTGGTTTGGGGCCGGCCATATGCTGATGGTCCCCTTCCACATAGTCCCCATCTTCGCTCAGGTCTTCTTCATCCTCATCCTCGTAGTCATCATCATATTCACTTTCCGTACCTTCATCATCAACATCCAGTTCTCCAGCTATACCTTCTCCCCGACCTTGTTGCTGCATGCGCCGGCATAACGCTTCTAAATTGTTGCTCTTTTTGCGCCACTTCTCTAGCTCCTCGTTATTACGAGTTCGTTCTTCGGCCATTTCAAGGATGTTCCGGTTCGTTTGGTCATGTTTGCGGGTGAGGGTCAGGTTCTCCTTTTCGAGGCGCTTGGTCTTCTTCGACATTTCCTCCATTTCTTTCCGAAATGTCATAAAAAGTTCGTTGCTATTGTTCAGCGTATCTTCGACCTACGTTCTTGTCATTAGTATTCGAACGCGCCATCCGGTCAAACATTGTGATTGTAGAGATAGGGGCTCGTAGACGCACTTGTTTGAACTTTTCGACATAAATATTGAGCTGACTCCGTAACTCGGCCTCCGTGTGCGAAAATGTTGATACCTGAGTGCTTAAAGCACGGGATCGTGCTGCCTCCGTTTCAGCAGTGCGCCGTTGTTCTTCGTATTTTGCAGTCAAACATTGGATCTCGGCATCTTTACTTCGTAGGAGAGCCTTGTAATGCTGCTCTCGTAGCTCGTACTTCTCGCCAATGGTTTTAATTTTGGCACGTAGCCTGGCTGCGGTCAGTCAAAGATCCCTAGCAACTCTCCCGCAAGCTACTTACGCATCGTCTAGATCACTGTCGATCTTTTCCACTCTAGGACTGCCTTTTTGACTCATGACATCGGTGATATCCGATAACAGCGAGTCTAGGCGCTCGTTCACGATACCGCGAGCCTTTCGTTCTGTGTCCTCGAGTCTCTTATTTTCATCCTGTAACCATACAATTACCGATCAGACATATTCCGCTGCTGAAGAAGATATCGCAAAAAAGGTCCGCATTTGATAACCCACTTTGACTTTTTTATTTTCTTTGGTCAATTCTCGACAGAGCTTTTCTAGCTTGTCTTTCATAGTTGCTGTTTTGTTTAACTCCGATTTGCCCTTATCCTGATCCTTCTGCAACTGGTCTGCCCGCTTCTTGCTTTTAGCATAATCCCGGTCCAATTTCTTCATATCAGCCAAAAGTTCTGTATATTTCTTTTGCACGGTGTCAAGGCGATGTAGAGGATTTTCGATAGTATTCAGGAGCTGGCTCAAATCCCGGGTAGCTTTTTTGACCTCTCGCTCTATGCCCAGAAGTTAGCCTAGAAGAGCGGCCCACCAATTCTAGTAATGAAGGAAATATTTTCATCTGAATCATGAGAGCCGGGTGGTAGGGCTAGATAACGCACCAATCTCAGCTTCTTGGTCCTTTTCTCCAGCAGCATCCTGTTCTAGTTGCGAGATTTTGGCGGCTAGGAGCTTCGAAGTTTCGGAAGGGTCGGCCGGTTTCTTCCCCTTCGCTTTCTTATTCATGCTTGCAGGAGCCATTGTCGACGAATTCGCGGCAGGAGGCCGGCCGTTTGGGAAGTTGGTGTTGGCGGCTGTCGAAGGTACGTTCTCGGGGTAGGCGGCGTTGGGAGGAGAAATGGTTGCCATCACTAGGCCGCAAGCGACCTATTCTAGCAATTCCTGTTGAAAGAGCACCTTATGCTTCCTGTTCAGAATAACCACCGGGACATCTATCGCTTTCCAGCACAGGGTTTCCTGCAGTCAAACTCTGGACGGCTCTTCAGAGTTTTCAGGTCAGGAACACACGAGTCAACTAATGAGAGTGAAATGAAAGAGCAGGGCTTGAGCACCCAAGGAAGAGCTAGGACGATGTAGTGGTCTATCTGCTGTTGATAGCAACCGAGGGTTAATGATGCATAATTCGAGTCAGACCAGCCACAGTTATAAGTGTGTGTGCCTTTGGAAACAAAGCTGAGAGACTGACAAGAAGTTCAGATGGGGAGATTCGCAGGAGGGGAGGCGGCGGTGATTGGCTGTTGTAGCGCTAGCGGCCGATTTGGGTCTTGGCTGTCTTCAAATTTCGCATAAAAACGCCTTGCATCCAGCTCGTTTCTGCGGATGAGCGCAAGTCTTGCTTGAGTCGGGGGAGTTTCAGGTGTCAAGTTTGCTGCTGGATGGTTGCTATCACTCACAACAACCTCTGTTCAGGTTTTCCTTTGCTGGACTCGAAATTAGAGCCTGGAGTCAGTTCCGCGAGCTCCCCTTTCTCCTTCATGATACGCCAGCTCAGGAAATAGAGATATCTATAACCTCAGCTCTTGAAGCCTCAGGTAATTTTGTGACTACAGACCTTCACCATGCTTCAATCATCCAACCGCGTGCTTCAACGAGGGGCCTTGAGGCCTTCCGGGCTGCGATCGCATAATGCCCTTAGCTCCAGGTCCTACCCAAGGACGGCCAGGAGGCTTGCATCTACCGTCACTGACCTGAATGCATACCCTTCCGTGGGAGATAAACTTCACGGTTTTACCATTGAAGAAAAAGAGCATATTCCGGAACTTCACCTTACCGCAGTTCGCCTAAAGCACGACAATACAAATGCAGACTACCTACATGTGGCGAGAGACGATAAGAATAACGTCTTTGGCATTGGATTCAAGACTAACCCGCCAGACGCAACGGGAGTGCCGCACATTTTGGAGCACACCACGCTATGTGGTAGTGAGAAGTTAGTCCAGTCAGAACTCCTAGCTCATATTCCTTGCTAACAGTATTATCACAGGTATCCAGTCCGTGACCCTTTCTTCAAAATGCTCCCTCGGTCCCTCTCGAATTTTATGAACGCTTTTACTTCTTCCGATCACACTACCTATCCATTTGCTACTACCAATAAGAAGGACTTCCAGAACTTATTGTCAGTCTATCTCGACGCCACCCTCCATCCGCTCCTAAAGGAAGAAGATTTCCGGCAAGAAGGATGGCGTCTAGGACCCGAAAATCCTCGAGCAGCAGAGAAAGCAGAAGAGTCATCCAATGCCAATGCTTCTGGAGATGATATCGTCTTCAAAGGTGTGGTATACAACGAAATGAAGGGTCAGATGACAGACGCGAATTATCTTTATTATATCAAGTTTAAAGAGCATATATTTCCGGCCATCAACAACTCCGGTGGTGATCCTCAGCACATCACTGAGCTAACTCATAGACAGCTCGTTGAATTCTCTAAAAAAAATTACCACCCCAGCAACGCAAAGATTTTCACTTACGGCAGTATGCCACTTAACGACCATTTGGTGCAAATAGGAACAGTACTGAATGGGTTCCAGAAAAAGCTCTCGGAATTAGACGTCAAATTACCCAGAGATTTGAGTTCCGGGGCTGTCAATTTTACTGTCGAAGGCCCTATGGATCCATTTACGAGCGATGACAAACAATTCAAAACTTCTATCTCATGGCATGCCGGTGATGCGACCGACGAAGTGGAAGTCTTTGCACTTGGCATTCTTTCATCTCTACTCCTGGACGGATATGGCTCCCCCATGTATAAAGCTCTCGTAGAGAGCGGACTTGGTTCTTCCTTCACGCCTAATACGGGACTGGATAACTCTGGCAAGATCCCAATCTTCTCGGTTGGATTAAACGGGGTCTCCGAGAGTGATCTTCCACTTGTCAAGCAGCAAGTAGAACAGGTCTTTGACGCATGTCTGAAGGACGGATTCAGCAAAGAAAAAGTTCAAGGCTATCTTCATCAGCTGGAACTTGCGCTAAGACACAAAACAGCGAACTTTGGGCTCGGCGTTTTGGAAAAGACCCTATCAACGTGGTTTAATGGCTTTAATCCCATTCGAGAGCTCGCCTGGAACGACGTTATCAATCAGTTCGAGAAACGGTGGAGCGAGGGCAACTATTTGGAAACCCTGATGAAGACGTACTTTATGAACGATCGATCTTTGACTTTTACGATGGCTGGCTCCCCTACCTATAATCAAACTTTGATTGAGAAGGAGACTGTTCGAAAGCAAGCAAAAATGTCGGAGTTGATCACAAATTTTGGCTCGCTGGATGCCGCCGTCGATAATCTTAAAAAAGAAGAGTTTGAACTTTTAAAGGTCCAGGAGTCAGCGCAGAACGCGGATGTTAGCTGTCTGCCTTCTCTTCATATCAAGGATATTCCTCGGGAAATGGAAAGAAAGCCGGTCAGGGAGTCAAAAATCGATGATGTTGAAGTTGTATGGCGCGAGGCGCCCACCAATGGGCTCACATACTTTCAGGCTTTGAATGTTTATCACAATATCTCGGACGAACTGCGATTGTTATTACCCTTGTTCAATGAAGCGATCATGCGTTTAGGGACCGCCAACAAGACCATGGAACAATGGGAGGATTCGATTAAGCTTAAAACTGGTGGAGTCTCATCTTCAACCTTTTCCGTTTCGTCACCCCTAGCCCTAGGCAGCTATACAGAAGGCCTGCAGCTCACTGGCTACGCAATGGACAAAAATGTTCCTGATATGCTTGAGATCATCACATCCCTTATCACGGAGGCCGATTTCTCAAGTCCACTCGCACCGAATATGATCCAAGAGCTTCTCCGGTCTAATACGAATGGTGCGCTAGATGCTGTAGCAGGCTCTGGCCATCGTTTCGCAGTGAACTCTGCTGCAGCCGGCTTAGCGAAAAACTTCTGGGTTCAAGAGCAAAAATCGGGCTTATCTCAAATTCAAGCCGTCGCCAACCTTCTTCGTGAGGCTGAAAGCTCTCCTGATAAGTTGCAAGAGCTTGTCGAAAAGCTACGTTTGATTCAGTCCTTTGCGCTCTCCCGATCTTCAAAATTCCGCATTCGTCTTGTTTGCGAACCAAGCAGCTCCGGAGAAAATGAAGCTATTCTTCGGCGCTGGCTAAACCGCCTGCCAAAGGGTGGAGCGCCACTGTCCGCAGGTGATGCTAGTGGCTTCCTCCCTTCAGCGAATAAAATTCTCTATGACCTTCCATTCCAAGTGTCCTACTCTGGGTTAGCACTGCGGACGACTCCATTTACTGGAGCCGATAGTGCCCCCTTAGTGTCCTCTCACAGCTTCTGACCCACAAATACCTCCACCCAGAAATTCGAGAGAAGGGCGGTGCTTACGGTGCTGGAGCCTCCAATGGACCAATTCAAGGCCTCTTCAGCTTCTCTAGTTACCGTGATCCCAATCCAATGAACTCACTGAAAGTCTTCAATAATAGCGGTCTTTTTGCCCGAGATCGCACCTGGCTTCAAAGAGAGTTGGATGAAGCCAAGCTTGGCATTTTCCAGTCCCTCGATGCTCCCATGAGCATCGACAGCGAAGGCCAGCGATACTTCCTCACGGGAGTGACGCAAGATATGGACCAGCGCTGGAGGGAACAAGTTCTGGATGTCAATGCCGAAGATGTGAACAAGGTTGCGCAGAAGTACCTCGTTGAGGGAACCGGGCGTGTCGTTTGTTTACTTGGGAATAAGGAGAATGTTCCCAACCTTGATGAATGGGAGGTGAGAGGTCTATCAATGGGTAGCAGCGCAGAGCCAGCTCACGCCACCCAAGATACCATTTCTGGTAATGCATAAACCACTCCACTCTATCATCGAATCTTACGTGCGTGTGATCCGACATGCATAATGTTTTATGTCACTATTGTATACTATATATACCAAAGCATGGTCCGGCGTCATATAGAGAGGCTATTCTTGACGACTTTTTTGGAACCAAAAAATAGAGAATGTACGATATCCCACCTCAATGCTCTTATTCAAGTTTCCCAGCAACCCCAGTCGCTTAATACATATCAACGCGCTGCTCAAGAACAGAGCCAATACGTCTTCCAGCCTTGCATTTCCATGGTTGGTAGATCACAAGTCCCTTGTAGGGTCCTCCTCGAGGAAAGCGCAAGATCAATAAACGGGCAGAAAGATTGGTATACAGTGGCGTTGGGTATCTGAAACTTCATTCTGTTTCTTTCAACACGAGCGCATTCTAAAGATGTGCCTTCTGTGATGAATGAGCCGGAGTAGAGTTAGATTCGTCCGCCATGGCGTTCCGTTCCTTTCTGTTTGTTGTTTCCATTTATCAGACCTACCCAATATCCTAGAAGCCTACGGAGGGTGGACTAAAAATGAGAGAACATAAAACCAAAACCATTATACTCATCTCCAGGTGCCAGGATCTGTAACTATTTGCTTTCAGGGAAATGAATAGAAAAAGCTCTGGGATTTCTTATCGCACTACGCTGGAGTAATCCTATATCACAAAGGAGCGGTCATAAATCTCGGCAATCCTCCACAGCCCGTGTTACGTTTGTGGCCATCCATTGCTAACAATCACAGAAAACGAGGAAGTTCCTCATTGCAGATCGAAGACCATCTCGAATGCAATAGCAGTCGCATTCTAGAATGGTCTGCTCAGCAGATGACTGGTCTATTGTGGAAAAGGTCCTATTTTCAGTCCAAATTCACTGATACTCCCAGGCAATATTCAAGTGCAGAAACTTCGTTATTCATTTCTTCTGCGCAACTCCTCTTAGCCTCACGTACCCTAACCATTTACTGCCATCCTCTCTTGTAATAACTGGTTCTAGCATTTCGCATACCTCCCTGACTGCACTTTCTCTTTGCTCGCCTTCATCAAGTACCTCTAACACGGAAGCACCCATCAGTCTGACCCAGCCGGCAATCCCTCCATTATCGTCCGCAGTCAGTTTTGTCGGTCTATATTCCGTCTCCAATCTCGCTACCGTAAAGCCAAGGCCTTCCAAAGTCGCCTTCATCCATTCTTCCGACGGAAAATACCACGGGATTGCCTGATGAGCGGCCTTGGATGTGACACCACGGTTCATAAGAACCGCTATCAAGGCACAGTGGACTTCAGGGACGTTCCCATGACCCCCATTTCAAAAATGAAAGTGCCGTTCGGTTTGAGACAATCATATATGGCTTTGAGTACGGAGACACGAGTAGTGGGATCTTTCAATATCCAATGGAGAGCGGCATTTGATACTCTGTTCCGAAATTAGTGATATGTCATATCATTTCGAAGTTTGGTGCATGGAACTCACACTTTGTCCCACTTTGCATAGCCAGCTATGCCTTCCTTCTCTAAGTACCTACAATCGGCTACCTCGTACTTTACGTTTTCCCTATTGAAATCCCTTTTTGCGGCGTCAATCATCGCTTGAGAAGCATCTAGCCCCAGGACGTATTTCACGTGGTCCACATAATTTGCGGTGAATTTTCCATCGCCACAACCAATATCCAGAACATTGTCAGTTTGCTGGGGGTCGATATAAACCAGGACTTTCTGAGCTAAGCGGGGTACAAACGCCGCTGATGCTCGGTATGCCTAGGTAGGTAAGTCAGAGACCGATCGTACGTAGATCATACATGCAAATGGCCCGGACAATATCGGAGAATTACCTCTTCTGACCAGTGGTCGGTTTCCGCCCCGCCAAGAGTCGTTCGACTTCCCATTTCGGATGTGCGCGGGGCCTCCGATTTGCCCGCTCAAGCTTGGCGTCCGCTCCGCCCAGGTGTCAGAAAAGCAACAGACAACAAAGCTAACAGCAGTCGTCAAGACAGTTATGTTCGAATAGTTCTGCTGCTTATAGAGATTTATTTCAGGGCTCGATCTCTCAACAGGTTTATATATGCCTACGTGGTGGGAGACTAGGCTCCGACATCGGAATAGCGCTTGGGCGGTTATTGCCGGTGACATGGGGATAGGGGTTTGAGAGCTCGAACGTTGTCTCCTGAGTTTCTGCGGCCCATACAAATAACATAGGTCTTGATTGAACATGACTCTTTCTTTCCCGATGACCTGAAAATTACAGTCCATCAAGTTTAGGTCTAATGACCACGGACGCCTCGTATAGCTGCGGGTGCGCCGAATGGCCGGGTCTAGAGATGGCAAGGTTGCCAACAATTCGGACCTGGCATTTCTATCGACTACATTGCTTTTCTTTCTGCTGAAGAAAATTTTGATTGAGACATCATGTGGTAATTCCATGATTTTATCCGAAGAAGCGAGCCGGCCATGGATGGTCGAGAATCGCCTGTCTATTCCTTTTTTGCACTCCCTGGCGACAGTACATATGTATCTATATCCAAACTGCCGTAGCATGTCTGGTCCAAAGGCGTGGATTGGTCGGGACTCACCGCTGTTCGGCATCGAGAATGGGGCCCCTCACAATTACAGGAGTTTTGGCTCCCAATTGCGTGTCTATGCCTAGGAGAATGGCTCAAAAACTGGACTGGAAGCGCCACGCCAGATCACAGGGCCGAGAGTGACTATCGGGTTTATATTCGGAAACTGATATGCCGCTTTCCGACCTAAGTAGACTGGAGTTTTGTAAGGTGGATAGAACTGAATAAGAAAAGTTGCGACGAAATCTCAGGAAAGGGAGACTGGCAATGAGCTTCTGACTGTCCCTGGAGGAAAGAGAGAAAAAGAAGGCGAGAATGGCCGTGTTTTCCGAATGTTCACTCCATCTTGTGCAAGCAATTTGTTTGAAGGTCGAACAGCCGAAGCGCGAAGACCCCGGATACGACATCGATCAGAGACGAGTTCAAGGGTTTCGGAATGATCTTACCATAGAGAGTGTGTATCCTCTTCTTCGCCTCGGAAAAACGTGAGGTTGTCAAAGCCACCTGTCGCACAAGAAGTTCAAACAAATGCACAGACACGCATGCATGCATCAGAGGGCGTATTTTATCGAGTTGTGGCTCCGGTGGAGGCGTGCAATGACAGCGATGTGCGATCATCGCCTGTAGAATCAATCCTGCTGTTGGAATTGAACCCGATAAGGGTGCGATAGGCGCTGCGAAAGGAAATAGACAGAGCATCATGGTGGGGCGAGCCGGGAGAAGGAACCCGACAGTGGTCGAAAGCGAAGTTGTGGCTGACCATGGACTGACGATCACATTCGTCGGCGATTGGCAAGGAGTTGAAAGTTCCTGATATGAAGCTAACACTGACTATCCTCTTGGGAGGAATATCAATTTTGCACATCACTCGTAGCATCAAGGATATGCGATTTTGTATAGCGGGCAGCGATGCTCCTTCCTTTGCCGAAGGAGTTAATGAGACAAAACTCATTCTTTTGAAAAACAGGGACAAGGATTGTGCAGGGAACCAGTTCATTATTATTACATCAGAAATTTCCCCGACCATGCGGCCCTGCGGGCTTCAGCGGCCAAAGCCTTCCCTGATCCCTGTCAGAACCGCTCAACCAGTGGGCCAGGATCCCTAGCCAGGCCAAGCTTCAAGCCAAGGAAGATTACAGGTTCGTTTCTTTTGCTGCTGGAATGATCATTTCTTGGGTTTGCCGCATTGTCACCAAAACAACGAAAAAGGAGAGCAAATGATAGCAAAGAGGAGTGGTTCCCGTCTGAGCCACCACATTGTTGTGCATACATCTGGCTGATACTCAGCATCACCTGAGGTCTAAAAACCACCGAGATTCGAGCAAAAGATGGAAGTCGGTGAATGTGAACGGAGTAAGGATGACAGCAGGAAACTCCTTGGTCTAGAATCCTCGGAAACTATGATGAACTGACTAACAACCATATGCTGAAAACTTGGGCCCAAAAAATAGTAGCCGGAACCAGGGGAACTCCACACTGGGATTGCCCGTGAATTTTTGTTCTTAAAAGCCCATCTTCAGCCCGACGTCCTCAGCCCAAGTCGAAATATCTGGGGCTGCCTGTAAAGGAAGTGTGTGGCATCCGCGCAGCCTTCGTTGATCTCCGGTGGACTCTTTACATCTGGTATCGTCGGTGTTTTTTCATAATAAGAGAGCAAGAACCCACTTCCTCTAGACTCGCCACTCGCCAATTCGCATCCGCTGCAGACACAGTCATTCCCGTCCGTCATTTTAATGACTTACACACATATGCATCGTGCCAGGCGTGACATGCTTCATGGAGGAACCTGCTAGTCATGGCGGGACGTATCTGCAGCATCCCGAACCAGCTCTCATCGCCACTTCTTCCTCGCTGAGGGAGAGATCTCCTATTCCTAGTCCTGAGAGGGTTTCCACAACTTCCGAAACCCTTACTCCAGGGGAGCAGCACGATTTGTTCGAACTCGCGGAACTTCGCGAGATTCCAACTCATTCCCGGAGAGACTCATCGCCATCCACCGTCTCTTCGGGATCGATCAGGGTTGTAACGCGGCGGTCTTCGCGAAGTAGCCAAGTGACTACCCGTAGCCGTGAGCCTACAGGTCGCTTCCGGCATATCATCAAGTTTTGGAGGCGTAATGTGGTGTTGTCCGTCTCTCAAAATCAGAACAGAGATCATTATGGTGCGTTGTCTCCCCCTTTTCCCTTGGGTTTTCACCGCAATCATGCTTGGTAGCTATTTCAGTAGAAGTTCCAACGGTAGGTGGGATTTCTTAGCTCAAATAGCATAGAAGCGTTGGCTGTTTGCTTTTTGAAGAGGCTCGCGGTGCAGATTACTGTGGGATGGTGCCAAAATATGCATAGTGATGTCTGTCTCAACTGCCACAACATCCTGCTGTCCACCGGGACTTTGGCGTTTGTACGACCACCATCACCAACTCGGCGGCTATCCTTTTTGTAGACCGTTGACCAGCTCCACAATGCATCTTGGAAAGAACCAAGGAAGAGATCACCATAACTATAGCACCATTTTCCGATTATACCACGCCATACCCCAAGTCTATGGATATGAGCCAAGCTAATAGTTTCATTGCCACAGCTCTTGAACGAACGTACCTGGCTCATATGAGAACATCCCTCGCCTTCTCTCTCCTAGGCGTGTTAATAGCACAGCTTTTCAGTCTACAGCACTCTCATGTGCATCACCCAGAATTTGGCTTCTACAAGATTGGCAAACCACTTGGTTGCATTTGCCAGGGGTTCGCTATTTGCCTTGCTTTGATCGCGGCTTTTCGATTTTTGAAACAGCAACATGCTTTATCGACTGGAAAAATCTATTCTGGTGGCTGGGAGCTCCTAAGCATTGCTCTTTTCACAGGAGCGGTATGTATACCTGCTGAATTCTGGTTGATCCTTCGGAATGGCCTGTCCTAACAAAAAAAACTGTCTAGGTTGTCATTACGCTTCTGGTACTGGTGATTTTAATTAGTTTACGAAGAGATTCGGGTTTTTGATCCATCATGGGTTGCATTTTCAGCGTCTTGGGCTTTGGTTGAAATTATGATATCCCCTCTTGCCTCGGCGTTGGTTGCAACTAAAAGAGGAGTCTAGATGTTTTCGATAGTTTTTTTTCAAGGATGCCTTCAGTATAAAGCATCCCAAAATCCTGAATTTCTAATATCAAACTTGGTATGAAAATATTGATCAGTGAATATAACAAAAGTACATATCACTATCCCTTTTACCCCGGCTCTCTAAACCGAGACAGTCGAAGTTCAGTAGAGGCAGGTGGCCAATGCAATTGCTCATACTGTGGGCGCACTGACGCATGCAGTCTGAACACATGAGTATGTCGCTTATCAATGATTAGATGATCCCAGTCCGTGTCGATAACTCGTGGCCTGACGATGTTTGTGGAGCCGGTTACGGAAGCTATTTGGCGTCTGCAGACTGCATCGCGGATATTCCTAGGTTTTTTTGAACCCTCACATCCTCAATAACTTATAAGGGACAAATTCCTCGGATGCCGATATATGAATGAGAAATGCCAATACTTGTTTCCAGCGGAGGAAAATGCGCCTCGGCTGCTTTGTTTAGACAAGGCTGGAGATGGCGATGTGATGGCGTTTTCGAAATGATTTGAAAAATTTTTCGACTTAAGTAGCGGCTGTCGCTTACGGAGTCCGCTACTCCGTATAATCAAAGAGTCAATAGCTTCGAAATGCCTATCATCATGAGCAGCGGGAGATCATTAGTAGCTCCATGACTCATGAGCTCCTGAATCCTCCATGGATATCAATAATTTCAAGGCATCAGTTCGACGTGCCATGGGCCTATCAGTGTTTGTATACTCCATAGGGGGTTGTATCATAGTCCGTCAGCCGTGGACAGACAGGTCCACCCGTGGAGTTGTATGTAGCACTCATTCGGAGACTTTGGTGAAGAATCTTCATCTGGAAATGCAGGGATGTCAGTCTCTTCTGGAACCGCCGAGGATGGACTCAAAGTCTATCGCTCACTATAAATCATCGCGATTCAAGCACTTTTCGCCTTTCTTGCCACGAGCGCCAGGAATTAAAGGATTACGTCGATGGCCCGTCGATCCCCGTCGTTTCATCGCAACAGCGTTTCTTTAAAACTTCGACACAAGCCTGCAGAATCACAATTAAAAACAAACGGAGCTCTTTTTATCTTCTAAAAGCTCGTGCTTCCCGAACGCGTGGGATCTCCCTCTTGGTCCTGTCCTGAAAGTTCCAAGCTTCCCACTTCTCGGATTCGTCTGGAAGCGCTGACTGAGCCCATGCAACTAGCCGGCTGGTCAAAAAATCCGCTTCCTTCGCTCTCCAACTGAGATCAATCCTTTCTCTTCACACCTCATTTGTCTAGCATTATCGATTCCTCTTGGTCACCGGGTTTGGACCAGCACTGCGAGTCATCATGGGCTTGTCAAAGTCCCATCGAATCATTCTCCTACTGGCGATTGATTCTGTGTTCTTTCTGATCGAGCTTGTAGTCGGTAGGTCGCTCCGAGAAAGGCTCCATAGTCTGCAGTAGATACTGATCATAATGGCTCTACAGGTTATTCCGTTCATTCGCTCGCTTTGGTCGCAGATTCCTTTCATATGGTACGAGACCCTGCTCCCGGGGACCCAGGATTATAGTACTAAGCGTCATCGCCTTTTAGCTTAATGACGTCCTGTCATTGATCGTTGGTCTATGGGCTGTTAAAGTCGCGAACGAAAAAACTAGCTCAAAATCATACACTTATGGGGTTAGTGATTGAAAAGAGGTCTTGCAACTGTCCTATGATATATACTAATGCATCGCGCAGTGGCAACGCGCAGAAACCCTCGGAGCCCTCGTGAACGGAGTCTTCCTCGTTGCCCTTTGCCTTTCCATCTTCTTAGAAGCTATCCAGCGACTTGTTGAACCCCAGGAGGTCAAAAACCCGAAACTCGTTCTTATCGTTGGTTGCTTGGGTCTTCTTTCAAACATTATCGGATTGCTTCTGTTCCACGACCATTCCCATTCCCACGGACACAGCCATGCCGAGGATGCCATTGAATCAGCCGAACAAGGATACTCCAACGACTTAGAGACAGATACAGCTGCTATTTCCGACCCCGATGGTACCGTTGCCGGCGTGATGCCTCAGAATGCCCTCGATGCTTGTGAAAATGAAGGGTCTGTGAGCACCATTCGGCCAAGTAGAGAGGTGGCAGGAAGTCCAGCTACCGTCCGAAGGGCATGGACTCCAGAGAACCGCCGTCATGGTCGTCATCGCAGTGTCAACCGCCTTAGTGCTTCCGGTTCTAGCTTATGGAATGCTGATGCTCCCCAAAACTTCCACCCTGCGAGTCTGCGTCAGGACATCATCCAAGCCAGCAAGTTTGGAGATTCTGGGTCAGAATCTGAGATAGACACGGACTCAGCGGCTGAAGGAGCCTCGGAACGCTCCAGACTACTCGGAAATACCAATAATGGCAAGCCTTCTTATCAAAGCACGGCAGTAGTACGGAAGAGCAACTCCAAGGATGATTTACATGATGAACATAACCACAGAAAGCCCAAATCCACGGGTAAAAAAGGCGGCCATGGCCATGGCCACGACCTCAACATGCGAGGTGTCTTCCTACATGTTGTGGGCGACGCTCTAGGAAACATTGGTGTCATTGCCTCGGCCTTGGTTATCTGGCTCACGGACTACTCCTGGAGGTTCTACGTGGATCCTGGAATTTCTCTGTTCATTACCATGATCATTCTGGGCTCAGCAATTCCCCTTTGTAAAGCTGCCTCCCGAATTTTACTCCAAGCCGTGCCGCCTGGTTTGAGCATTGACCATATCATCGAGGATATAGAATCGCTGCCTGGAGTTATGAGCTGCCACCACTTACATGTTTGGCAGCTTAGTGATACCAAGTTGGTCTCATCGCTACATATCCAGGTTAGCCACGATATTAAGGGCGAGGGCTCAGACCGTTATATGGCTCTAGCAAAGGATGTCCGCAAATGTTTGCATGCCTATGGCATCCATTCTTCAACCATACAGCCCGAGTTCTATCCGGATACTGACGACGAGGGCGGTGCTAATGCTGCTTCTCGTGCGAGCGCCAATGGCGATGGCATTTCAGGCTCGCCACCAGGTGCTAGAACACCCGACGGAGGTGCTGCCTGCCTTCTTGAGTGTGGAAATGAATGCGCTCCTAACCGTCAATGTTGTTCATGATGGAGAAGTGACATTGAATTTGGAGCTGGACTTATTATTTCCATCCAGTTCTACTTTGAAATAGCTGTTACTATCGTGAATGTTCGCAATATCAAAGGCATTCAAGTGTGGTGTTTTTGAAGGTGCAACTTAAAATGGGTGTCTGGCGTTTGCTAAAGGACTTTTGCAGGTGTAGAGTTTTTAGAGTAAAAGAGAGCAATACACAAACAACGTCATGTCTGATTATAGCCTGTGAGACCTGTTAATCCGAAATGTGCGGATGTATGCATGTATTGCAGAGAGCAAAGTGCTGGTGGATGTCGCCGCCTTCCAAATCCATCGACCAGGCACGTGACCCCCTTTTGGTTATCATCAGCCATCATTTACTCAACAGCTCGAACCCCTAGAACAGAACCATTATTTTAACATCCATCGGCATCGGCATTCTGGAGATGCGACTATCAAGTACAAAATGGGTCCCTGATAGTCAACAATTTGCTTTCATTAATGTCCAGCTGAGCGGGAATAACGTCAATTCCCAAATGTCCCTGAAAGCGTTTGCGTTTCACAACCAAATCCAAGCCAGCGTTGTCTCCCCACTCGAACAAGACGGAGCCTAATAAACGAAGATAATCGCCCTCCTCTCGTATGAACTCGACATACGTTGTTCCCCATTCTCGCCGAAACCATTTCGTGGAGCCTCCTGGCATCATGGAGCGGCTATTCGCCTCGTTACCACCGATCGTCCGGCCCGCGATTGTAGCCATACGTACTACGGCGGAGTCAATATCCGTGGCTTATGCGAGAGAGCGACGGAAAAGCCGGCGGAATCATGGTGGAAGCATCATTGCGATCATTCGCCTAGTGTTTTCTTTAAGGAATATGCTGATCGGGCTATGGCTGGTGACTTTGTGGTGGGGAGAGCGAAAAGTGTTCAGGGATACAGTAGCAGAATGCGAGTGGGAGAAATGGGAGAACTGGGTGAGCTCTTTCAGAATGGGATGTGCTACTATTTGACAAAAAATGACTCATTTTTGCTCGTATCTCTAGCCAAATGGTGCTGTTCCGCATCACACTTTACTGGTCGCAGATCCGCAACTTGTGGATGCGCATACTTATACGGGCCGACCATGGCCGCTGTCCTCCTTGACCGTCTACCTCACCGACCTCTTCCTATATAGAACCCACTCATTGCTCCAGGAGAAGCTACGTCCTGATAGCACGCTTTTTTTGGGGGACTTGTTTGACGGAGGGAGAGAATGGGGGACCCAAACTAGTACTAGCCCGGACAGGCGATATCAGGGCTATGGAAACGATGTATGGATGAAAGAGTACAAGAGATTCTCGCGAATATATCTCGATACTTTCAAACTGGGTGGCACTGGTTCGCCCGCAAGTACGAGGGGCAGGAAAATTATTGCCAGTCTACCAGGGAACCACGACTTAGGGTTTGGGAATGGTATACAGCTTCCGGTGTTGCAGCGGTTCCGAGCATTTTTTGGTGAAGGGAACAGGATAGATATCCTGGGAAACCATACCTTTGCTTCTGTGGACACTGTTTCGTTGAGTGCGATGGATCAAGTTGACCCTAAAACTGGAAATCCGAGTGTTCAGGGCCCTGAGCTAGAGGAAATATGGAGGCCGACAGAGGTATTCCTGAACGACTTCCAGACGTTAAAATCCCGAGCCGTCCAGGAAGAGCTTTTGTTATTGAACGGGGACCCCGAGAGCTACGTCTCACCGCATGCCGTTTTTGATGCCGCAGGAGCCACCAAGCCCAGCATAACCCCTCCAATGTCGGGCGCGGACTTTCCCACTGTAGTACTCACCCACGTTCCACTGTTTCGTGAAGCGGGAACGCCTTGTGGTCCACTCCGAGAACACTGGCCACCTTCATCAACTGATCCGCTGCCGGAAAAAGACGATAAAAACGCAATCAGAATCGGCTGGGGGTACCAGTACCAGAACGTCCTCACACCAAAAATTTCTGAAGACATTGTCAACAAAACCGGTCCTGTGATCCAGGTCTATTCCGGCGATGACCATGATTACTGTGAAGTTACACATCGGCAGTTTAATCCTGCGCCGAAGGAGATCACGGTAAAGAGTACATCCTTCGCAATGAGTGTCCGACGTCCCGGAGTCCAGCTCGCGAGTTTATGGAACCCAATAGATCCAAAGACTGGAAAATCTTTGGTTCCTGCCTCTTCCAAGACGCTTCAGAACAAATTATGCCTCCTTCCCGATCAAATCGGCGTGTTCATTCAGTATGCATATGTTCTTGTATTCACCATCCTCCTTCTTTTCATTCATTCTGTTGCTCTTACTGTCCGCTCTCCAGATGTTTCCGATCCGTCAGAGCCCATACTTCCTTTGACGCACCGCTTTATTGATGATACCCCTGTTTCGTCTGCATCAAGTACATCCGGCTCGACCTCCTCTCTCTCCAATGGAGAGAACTATAACAATCGCTACGGAAACATTATAGTTTCTCGAACAGCAACCAGCTCTCCCATCAATGATGGAGTCAGATCCACAAGGCATACGTTGGCTCGTTTCCGTCAAGACGACTGGGATACTTCTGACAAAGTCAAGGAAAAATCCCGGTCAAGCTCGACAGAGCCTATTTGGGAGGACTCAGTCTCTCGATCTCGATCTCGCTGTTCGTTGTTCGTGTTTCGCATGCATTTTATTTCTCGACTTAAATGGATCGCTGGCATTGCGTTATGTTGGTATTTTTGGCTGCTTTGGACTTGGTGAAAGCCGTCGTCACCACAACTCAGATTCTTTTCATGTCTCACGACCCCTTAAATTATTTACAAGTCCACTTAGGGCCTGAGGACGTTCCCCTCAATCACTCTTGTCAAATATTCTCCTCACAAGGAAGTTTTTCTGTATATAATACCTCGGTCTTCCGATAGTCATTTGTATGGCGCTGTGGAGCATTTACACTTGCCGGGATATCGGCTTTTGGATTTTGATTCTTGAAGACATCCAGCCAGGTGTCCATGCGTGACATTCTGTACAAACATATGGAGTACATACATACACATTGAGAGCTACAGCCTGGTTGGCATCATTCTGAGTCCTTCATGGCCAACTTCCACATCATCGTGCTATAATCTGGGCTTTTTTTTAAACTTTTGGATCCAAAAGGAAGTGGGCATTCTGGAAGAACCCACCTTTTTTTATAAGGCTTGCCTGATCAAGGGGAATCCTTGTGGTTCTAGTCTCTCCAGCTTTTTGACACCCTCGGCGCTCGCCGCTTGCCTCGCCATGCACGAGTGGGCTGTGACTCGTGAACGTTGGCAACGTCTTGAAAGGTCCACACGCAACTGAGATTTACCAGTCATCCCAATTAGAACCAGAGGCTTTGACTCTTTGGAAGGAATCACGAGCTATGCTCCTCTATACGGAGTAAAGGGCCGGTCATTGGCTCATTGTTGCAATCAAGTTGGGCTGGTTCTGAACAGCGAAAAATGATCACCAAAACCCGCCCGCCCATCTCATCCACGTTATGTGGAAGTCTGATGGCTTGCTCACGATGATCAAATATTAACGGTCAACTCATGATATTCCTGCATACATATGTATACATAAAATAGCACATGCAGTTTGAATCGCTTAGATGCACAAAGGTATGTGTACGCAAGCTCTACCCTCTGCTATCTCGATAAACGAGGAAAGAGGAGAAACATCTTGAAACAACGGACACGGCGGTCTTTCGGCGTCGGTTCCCCTAGCGCTTCTTTACCCATTCTTTATTTCTCTTTACTAAGAATTTTCCCAAGTATGCTCAAACAACTGGAAATCCTCCAAGACATTTCGTGTTCTCGGCAGACCCCAACAACTGTGACTGGCGACTTTTTACCTAATAATAATAGTTGGTAACCTGACGAATGGCAAACAACACAGCACTCCCACGGGGTGCTTCCGGGCAGATCATGGCTGGTTAGTTGCAAAGCAAAATATATCGCAGCGACTTTCGCGAACGTGTTTGTTGGAAATGGGAGCTAGACATCCATCCTCTCAAAGCTATATGATCCAGTAGCGCATCGACAGAATCCCTCAGTCCCAAAGACCCAACCGAGAGACGGTCATCTTTCCAAACAACCCCAGCACTTCTTTTTGTGCCCCTGGCCTGGTTCCACCAGCCGAGCAATTGTGATGGCTCTTGGCAGGGATGCTTTCGGCGTCCAACCGGTGTTGAGCCGGTGTTGGTAATCGCATGCAGATGGTTAAGAAGAAGAGAGCTCCGTTTCTAGCATGTTGTCAAACGTCTACGGAGTACTCCATAATAATACGGAGATCAAAGTACTGCATGATCAGACCGCTACTATCCAGAAAAGGCGTTTTGAAGATATTGTTAGTCCAAATCCGGCAGGCGAATCGCACCAGCGACAGTTTTGCCTCCAGCGATTGGATGGCGGCTGATCTGACTGGCTAAGTTGTTAGTTGAGCCAAAGGAGAACTCAGTACAAAGTTACCCAGAAGGAGCAACTATAGCTGCAGTGGCGAGCAACTTGCAGAGCCCGGGATCCCAAGCTCCGAATCAAGGATGGGGTCAAGATGTTCACGCCTAGAAAACGATTCTTGCATCCCCGGGCAGGTCTTGCATATCGCGCTACTTTCAATGGCTTCATAGAGCCTAAGAATTAGCCAACACGACTGGTGAAATTATTTCATATTTGGAGGAGCGACGGGGTATCACCTGAAAGCGCAGTTCAAATTTGGTTCAACAAAAGCAAATTATTGAAAACCGGTCGACTTCTCGACCAGGCCTGTGATGCTCATTGCCCATTGGGTTGATGGAGGAGCAAACTGTCGTGCGGTTGCCCCAATGACATTCCTGCATTCAGGGCCGCTAAAAAGCTTCCTTCCTCCACTAGTTAAGATTTGCGTTCCGCGCAACAGGGATTCAGGGGCTCCAAAAAAACAAACCTCTTTGCTTCCTCCGCGCTATCTTTGTACTCCTTACGTACCGCAGCAAGAGGGGACTCGCTCGTCACTTTTCCCTGATCTGCGCTGATGCCCATAGGATGATTCCAAAATGCTCTAGGCTTGGTACCCACTCGGCCTCTGTCAACCGCATTTTTCAGTCCCGTTGTTCCAAAAATATAAAACTCACAATGGAACCGCTGTGTTTGTGTGTCCACAGGGGGCTTTCTGCTCGTTCTTCTCCTACAGACCACTCCCATATATCTTCCTTGCTCCATGACCTGTTTTGTCCACCAAGCTCATTCGTTTGCTTGTGGACTTGATACTTTGGAGACTATCTGTTCTCCAATTTTCAACACTCGTTTTCGATCCAGCATTTCATAACTAATTTGTTCCTCGTTTGCTCTTCAGACTTATCTTATGACCGCTACGACTTTCGAATTTGAGTGCCAGTCTATTAATCCTATTTAATAAAGATAATCATATCGCTCTGAAACAGTGAGCTCGAAAAGGACCATGGCCACCAGCAGGATACGGCTATGGGCCGTTCTGCAGGTGATATTTTTCTTTGCGTTTCATACTCAAGCCATCGACATTAGGGGTGCCCGGGGGGAATAAAACCAACTGGTGAACGTCCTTCTCGAAAAGATCTAGAGCAATTCCAACACTCTGGCCCTCCCTTTGATTTATTTATCCTAGCGCTCTTGCGATACCAAGATCAAGCGCAGACAAGCCAGAACAGCTTCTACTTTGCTGCAGGTGGGCAAATACAGCTCGTCTGATATTCAAGAACACATGCGCTAACGAAGAGCAGAGGTACATGGACTTCCTGCATTTCCATGGGACGGCGTCCAAGGGACCGGCACCAATGGATTTTGTGCTCACAGCTCAGTTATATTCCCCACGTGGCACCGCCCGTATCTTGCATTTTATGAGGTCAGTATAGCCTGCCTTCTCTCTTTAGGCGTCAAATACCTAATATTTCTTCTATAGGAACAAATCTGGGTCCACGCTCAAGAAATCGCAAAGTCATATCCTGAAAATGTCCGAAACACATACATGGAAGCTGCTATTTCCTTGAGAATACCTTATTGGGACTATGCCCTCTATGGTAGGCTTCCAGCATGCGTAACCACTTCCCAGATCGAAGTTACGACTCCACAAGGGCGAAGGAGTGTACGGAATCCACTTTTCAGCTATCAAATATCCCCGACAACGCAGAAGGGCTTCCCACAAACAGAAACTGTTCGTCGCACTATGGAGCATAACTTATTTCGTTTAGCTGACTTATTTCCTGAAGATGTTTCCCTATCAGTGGACGGTTCGCTATCCGAACGCCAATCGACAATCACAAAATAATATAATGCAAGCAAATCTGGAGGCACAACTCGGATAGTAAGCCTTTACATGCTGCCCCAAGCTTCAAATTCAATGCTAACATTGATAAATTAGCTTCCGTGAAAGCACCTATCAACTGCTTGCCGGTCAATCGACATACAACCCTTTTTCGACAGTGGCATGGCGCGATAGCTGGGGCCGAGAGGTCAACAATATTGAAATGCCGCATGGCGCGGCCCACAATCTCATCGGAGGGAGAAATGGACATATGACTTTCATTTCCTGGTCTTCCTATGACCCTGCTTTCTGGCTTCTCCATGCGTACGACCGATCTTTCTAAGAGTACTTGACATTGGGCTAATACTCTGCAGAAACGTTGATCGAATTCTCGCTTTTTGGCAAACGATTCACTATCAATCCTGGGTCGAACCATACCCTGCTGGGGAAAACACTTATGTCATACGGCGCGGGGACATGGTCGATGGAAATACCCGTACGTATTCACATAGCAGTTTCCGAATTGCTGGCTAATTGTCTCTACAGCTCTCATGCCATTCCACTCTGTGGGTAGCGCGTTTTGGACCTCCAATACTGCCCGATATACTCGTAGCTTTGGCTACACATATCCGGGGCTGGAAGATTGGGTTGGAAGTCAAGAGCAGCAAGCAGCTAAGGCCCGACAATACGTCAATCAACTATATAACAACCCTTCAAACCAAAGAAGAAGACTCAGAAACAAAAGGTGGCTCGGTAGGAAGAGATCCTTTGATCTCGAAGATGTATTGAAGAAGGGCTTCGATTTTATTAAGGAACTTGGTAACCTTGCTTCTATGCCTGTGTCAGAGCTGGACAAACTAGGCATCAACAACCAGAAGAGACAATACTCTGCCGAGGTCACTTTTGACATGTAAGCATTCGGGTCCTTTTAACAGAAATAAAGCGTTTGGAACTCTAACAACAATCTTATAGGTTTGCCGTTAGAGACCCCTTCAACATCTTCTTTTTCCTTGGAGAGCCCCCCAAAGATTCCGACAGCTGGGACCGGGCCCCGAACGGTGCCGGTGCCGTATATTTATACTCCCATTCCGAGGGCAACCCCGAAAATGAAGCCAAGTTCTTAAAAACTCAAATTCCTCTCGACAAAGCCATTGCTCAGGCTGAGAGTACCGGGGTCATTGAGGATATTTCAGATAGCATCGTCAGCGCTCTGTTCAAGTCCCAATTAAAATGGCGAATCCGGTGTTTCAACGGGTCGGTCATTGATACTGAGCAGTTCGTAAAGTCTTCCTCGACTGATGCCCCAGCACTGCAAGTGAAGATACTCGGCAGAGATGTTGAGCCAATCGATGAGGACCACATGGATAAATTCCCCAAATATGGAGAATGGAAGGACCTTGAAGTTACGCGCGACAAGGTCGGTGGTTCTGGGGATGGAAAAGACACCCCCAAGTCTTACTAGTTTTTGTTTTTTCAAAATGAGAGGGGAAAATAATTAGGGAAGTCACGGTATAATCACCTTTTAATGCTGCTGTCAATTCATTTTATTTCATTGTCAATTCTGATTGATTCATATCCCTACTACGATAGATATTGAACCGGACGGAACTCCCTCTTGATACCCATGTTTTCTATGCATATACATACTCATCAAAGGCAATGGAAATGTTTTCATACTGGACACTCTGGGAACACTTGGACTTTGTGGAATTTCTTGTTTTGATTTTGTGATTGGACTGAGTAGCACAGCGTTTGATCGGTAGTTACATCTCATCTCACCTCGTCACACGCGGTCTTTGAGCACCTGCGTTCAATGCCACAAATGAAACACTAAAGTGTCGTTTCCGAATCTGCTTGATTTTACTGACGTAGCTAATGGCCAGCCGGTGAGGACCGAGGCGGAGCGACGCAATCGCACCCGGTTTGCTGGACTAGAAGAATAAACGCAAATCATCATCATTATTATAAATCATCTATTCATTAAAATACACAGCGTGATCATGTTAAATCAGCTACGTTCAGAACATTCCGCTGCTCTCGCCTTCCACTCCGGCTTCCGCGTCGACTCCCGCCCGAGACCGACGTATCCGGAGACACTAATATGGACACGCCCGCTCCCGACGACGACGAGGCCACGGATTGGTTTCTCCTCGTGGCCGAACTATTGCCGCTGGCGGTATCCTTGTCATCCTCTCCAGTGTCGGATTCCCTCAAATCCGCCCAGCGCACGGTTTGAGCGCGAGCCGCCGAAGGAGTTGATTTGGAGACGTACTCCTCCAGTGCCGGTTTGTTGGACCCAACGCCTTTGACAACGCTTCCCATCACATCCAAGCACTCCACCACCCAGCCGAGGAATGTGGCGTGGCGTCTGCTTACTTCCAGAGTCCAGCGGTATTCACCTAATCGCAATCGATAGAACTCTTCTTCCTCCCTGGTCTGAGCCGTAATCCGTAAGAGCATTCCAAAGGCAACAATAAGAGCGAAGTTTGTCCGTGAAGCAGCAGGCCAGAAGGTTCGGAGATGATTGGGACGCAGTCGATTGACGAAATCCATGGCAGAGATGAGTCGAGTCTTGGCGGCGGAGCGACAAATGTGTGCTAAATAGTCATCGGTGGAGTTCGGATGTAGGGAGCGGATGATGCAGCGGTGGAGCGTAATCTCCGTTGCAAAATAAGCGAGGTGCAAGCCGCCATTAGCCGCGGTGTTGGCGCCGGTGTTAGTGATGGTATCAATAGGGTTGAGAGACGAGTCCATTTTGAGTTCAGGGGGAAGATGGGCAAACCAATTTTTCAGCCGGAGTTGTATTGGTTTCGCCCGCTCTAGGATGATGCGGGTAGACTCTTGGCCAGCATGAGTGAAATCTTGGGAGGCGCGAAGGGAGTAAAATGTATCGAGGATGTCAGATAGAATACTCGTCAAAGTGATAAAGCGGGAAAATAGGAGAGGGCCGGCACCGTGCGCCGGTGGCCCGTCTGAGTTTGGACCCTTAGAATAGCATCCCTCAAAATCATGAGACGATAGTTCTTGGACAGTCCAGTTTTGTGGAAATATATGCGAAGGTTGTCCCTGAGTCAAGGCACACCATTTATCCTGCACATATAAGGCCCATGCGAGCCGCTTTCGTAGGCCTTTTTCCCAGTTCTCGATGTTCCACGAAGAGCAGTCTTGGTGTAGCCCCATTTCAAAGGCTGCGGCAACCAGCTGAGCCATCAACCGTGGTGAAAATAGCGCTGACTTCTGAGAGAGAAGCAAACCGGCCTGGATAGTGGCGAGCTGCGGTTGCGCGAAGGATTCATTCACAAGCTTTAAAGCTGTAGCTTCCAAGCGAGCGGCGTCAGGATTCCGAAGTGTTTGTATTCCGGGGCCCGGGTCGACCCATTTCAGCGAGACTAAATACATTGCAGCAACAAGTACCGGAGGTGCGCTTCGGGACTGGTATAGGGAACGAAATTTATCTTCCATGAGCACTGGAAAGGAAGGGTGTACATGCTGGAAGAACTTCTCGATCAGCGATGGCCCGAAGGGCGTGACTAGATTCTCAATTGTTTCTGCAGTGACCGGTGGTAGCTCGGGGCCAGCCTGAGGACCGTTGATCATGCGCATGTATGTGCCATCACGAGAGAATTTCCGTATCCGAGACGCTGCTAATTGGCCTTCGCCATTCTGATCTAGTGGAAGATAGTCCAGGAGTAAGGGCTCTAGTTCCGTAGTCATTCCAATATATTGTGCGGTCATGATTGCACATTCTGGGGTGTCACTTTGAGTAGATTGTTGTGATTGTCCTCCTGATGGCTCTCGCATATTGGATATAAGGTTGTTCCGCGGGTACCTAACGCAAGATTTAGATGTCGCCCGAAATCACAATCCAAGGATTTAAGCATACCTCCCTATAGGATCAGTGTCCAACCCTGTCTCTGCGAGTTTCCGTTTCCCTAGTTGACTGCTCAAAGTGAAGGTGCACTCCTGCCGGTGAAAGTCACATGAGTAGCACTTGTTGACGGATTCGTTCATCGCACAGCGGCTTTTCCTTTTATAGCACGCATCGCAAGTTGCAGTGCTGTTTTTGTCCAATATCAAGTTCGTATTGCTGGCAGTCTGCTGCTCCTGCACAGCTGGAATGGCCGCAGGACTAGGCCTCGATTGCTGTGGGGCGGAATGTGAGTGACAAGAAGAAGGCTGTGGACGATAGGGTTGAGATGTCTGCTGGTTGATAGTGACGCCAGTCGCCATGACACACTGATGGTTCGTCTGCAGACGAGATCGGGGAGTTTCAGCACTCTGGGAGAGAAAGATATTGTATTATCAGCGGGGTGGTATTGCTGGCCTACGCTGATAAGCCAGCGTTAAATGCCAAAGCCCCCTTTGAGACTAGCAAGCGAGACCGGCGAGGCCGAGCTGCCCGCTGCGAAGGTAGCAGAGGCCAAGACTCCGTGGCCCCGACAGTGGACACCGTCAATGCTTCGAACCTAGAAGATCAGTAAGGATGGCAACCGGGACAATGGGCTGCCACTGGGGCCAAGCGACGGTAACTTGGTAAGGGACAGATCGAGCGCGGCAGTCAGACGGAGAGAAGAAAAAATGAAGCGAAAGATGAGACTTGAGAAGCAATCCAAGACTCCAGGCGAGGGATTAATAATAGATCAATCGGGCTTAAGGAAGTCCCAAGTCTCGCTTGGCCACCATCCAAAAGCTCGGTAGCGCTCCGTCAGTGCCAGGCGGGTGGTATGGATGTATGCTCTCTGAAGCACCGTCAACGAAGGAAGCGGGTTTCCGGAAAGGAACAGAAGCTGCAGAGGAGATGAGGAGACGGGCGACCAGGAGGAAGAAGAGGAGAAAGGAAGAAAAAAGAGAGCGGCTGTCTTTGTGAGATTATATTATTATTTGTGTTCTCATACTTTGGGGAACAAATTAATAATGGCCAGCCATACTTCAGCGCTATCCATACCCGGTCGATGGACGGTTTACGAAGTAGGAGTAATAGGAAATGTCATAATAATTATGGCTCTGCTGGTATTATGCAACACACCTTCTCTCAGGTAGTGATTCTTCCCACAACTGGGCCGAATCTCCAGGCAAGACCAAAAGGGGCCATTTGCCATCTGTGCTGTATGACACTGCCAGCAGCGCCACCCAGTGATCATCCTCGCTTTCCCCTGTCCCGCGGCAGGACACAAATAATTTCGCAAGCGAATGAATTGGTAATCGAAATTAACGGTTGGGGGTTGAGGAAATCCTCCGTAAGGCTGTTTGGAATCCATTTCATGGAACGTAAGAGCAAAAAGCTCGTATCATCCACGGCTCTTCTTACACTAGTTAGCTTGTGTGCCCGGTACGGCTGGTCTTAGGCTGCTGTGGCCAGACTTTCAGAAAAATCCAGTGCTGCTGGTCCCCTGGACCCTGAATTGACACCGACGCGTTGTTCCTCCGCTGCCGGGGAGACCCTGAGCAGTGAGCACTGAGCAACAGGGACTGCGGCATCCTTGGCCGGGAGGAGGATGGCCCTGGGCTCCTGGACATTGTTTGATTTAATTAAGATTCTTATCCTTATTGATCCTGGCCGAACGCTCGCACTCTTCGTCCCTACACGCGATCCCATGTCCGATGCAGCCTGGGATGCTTTCGTCCCAACTTCACGCGTGAGTGCGTCATTCGCGTTGACCCGCCCCGCTGCCAAGCCCTACCGATAAGCCTGCGCGTGCTGATTGGCTGCCACGCACAGCTTCCCCTGCTCCCGATCGTCGCTTCCGGAAAGTCCCGATTCACCTTATGTAATGCCAATCCCCGGTACTGCCGCCCGCTACCGCCCGCCCTCGTGTTTTCCAGATGCCGCGCCCGAGGTTAATCGCCAGTCGCACCAATCAGCAGCCGCGGTCGCACTGAAGCTTACGGGAGTTTGAAGCTAAAACCGCTCGACCAATCATGGCGGCCCGGGATTCCAGAAGGTTGCAGCTTGACAAAGCTTGGCATTAGGTAACCTGGTGCTGACCTAAGCAGACCCTGTGGCTGACTCACCGACGACAAAGACGGCCAGGGGAGGAACGCCCTAAGGCGGAGGAACAACAGGGACTATTGGCAAACCGGCTTGATCGACGGCAGGACAGCTGTCAATCTCTCCAGAGTATCATCCAGACGGTCAAGAATGTGATTTTCGACTTGATCCTGGGAAGATCTGATTCAGAGTCAGCCCACCGCGTTGAAGGGAGGGAAAAAAATTTGGCACCCTCTGAGGATTTTCCGAAAATGGGATTCATATCCGGAACCTTTCAACGGCTCCCCGTCCAACTCCATCCCGCGCGTACGGACCTAATTTAGTCCGCCTTTCTGTTTGAGACTATGGCATCATTCTCATCCTGCAGTGGTGCCATATTCTGAAATATCCGGTCCTAAACAGGGACTAGGAAGGAAAGGAATCTTGATCATTGTTACCAACCTATTTCCCCGTCTAGTTAAGCTGTCTTCAATAATGGTATCGTAATAAGGCGGAGGCCAGGGAGAAGAGGGTAAAAACTAAAAACAGACGAGGCAGAAAAAACAAAATAGAGAAAAAATAGCCGTGAGGATCCACCTAACGGGCGGAGGAAGCTGACAGGTAAGGATCTTCACGCATCCATGCCGCGCTTGATTGCGAAAAGACACCCGTAAACAAGCAATACGATCAAATAAGAGAAACTCGCCCGACCCGCTTTCCGTTTTATTATCCAAACGCCCGTTGATATCAAAAGACGACAGTTAATCTCGAATACTCCGTACAGTTATGAAAGATGGCAAACTTGGAAAACAACATGTGAAGAGATGTAACTCATCAGCAAGTCTTTGGGGGAAACCAACGCAGGGCGTGTGATTCGGTTAGACCAGGAGGACACTATTAGGACAGCAAGTCAGCTCGAACTCAATAGCCAAGGGAGAAACCTGCAAGACTCACGCATTGACACAGCCGTCGTTCTCGCAGTTATTTGTAATCTGTGCCCACTTGCCCCATACAACCTTTCCCCCGTGGTCACCAACCCTAATTCCGAGACATTGACCTCAATGATTGTTCCTTTGGTCAATACGCCGAGCTGTGTATACATTGGGCTCTGCGGATTCTTCTTCACACTAATGATTGGTAGTTGCACTGTCACTCCCAGCTCCGGATGTGTTACATTCGCCTTTTTATATCGTAATCCCATCGGCCGAATGAACCGTTCATATTTGACTGGTCGTCTCGTAAAGTCGCCTCCAACAAACGTGGGTTTTGTGATCATCCTTTTCCAACTTTTCTTTGCGGTCTTCTTTCCGGTTTTTACAACCTTGAACATCTCCTCCTCACTGATACCTTTGACTTTGGGCAGTGGGACAGAGAACTTGGCGGCTTTTTCCGCGCGTTTCTCCTTGATTGCACTGGACAACGCCTTCGCATTGGTGGCCTGAGATCGGTCGAGGAGGTATTGGGGCAAGGGTGTCGTGGAGGGCTCGTTGGGCGCAGCGGATTTGACATCTCGTTCCTCTTGTGCCTTGATGCGTTTCCGCATCTGTATCTTCTCTGCATGACGTTTCTTTTGGTACAGCTTGGCCCGAAGACCTCGGAATGTTTGGGCATCGTGGGACTGTTTGTGGGATTCACGGGCTATTCGCTTGCGGGTGCGCTCCTCGTGATCGAGGCTGGATTACGTCCGTTAATCAACACCATCTCAAAAACCATGACGAAACAGAAGGAGTTCTGTAGGTCATTAACATACCGCTTCCCGTGTTGCTTCTGCCATCGTTCAATATATCTATTTTTCGGATTAGCTTAATTGCTGCTTGGAGGGGATATCGGAAGCTTAACGGACTCGTTCTGAGGCTACAGTCGACAAATACGTTAGCAAAAATTCAAACCGCACAGTATTAGTCCAAAGCAGTAGGACACCAGCACTTACCATGGCGAACGATATATCGATGGCCTTGTTGTTCTTCGCTTCCTGTAAATTTTCTTATCGATTATCAAACGAACTTTGCGAGAAGTACACGTGATCCCAATGGTCACGTGCTACTACGGTGACCGCCGCGGCCACCAAACGAAGCCATCTCAAAATCTGGAGATTCGACTAGCAATTTTATCAGCAAAGCAGCCTCCGTGAAATTCACACCACTACATACCAATTTGTGACTATTCTGCAATATTTAACGCTTTATTTGCATAATTTAAAATAGACTCCCACTGGTGCTTGAACAATGCTGTCGAGATTGCCTGCAAGGGCGGCGACCTTCGACTTGCGAGCATTCTCCACGATTCTCCCAAGCTCAAAGTTTCCAGTACAAAGAGCATGTCTACATCAGCCCTCTGTAGCGCCTCAATTTCGTGAAACGCATCCTGAAATACCGCCTCAGTCATCGCAAACAACAGCGTCTCTCCGAAAATCTCAGCTCTCAGGCACCGGATCAGCGATACAGTCCTCTCCTGTCATATCCGACCTTCCATCCCTTCCATCAACGACCCTACCCTCGCCCAAACCAGCTGTCCCACCAACTTTCACCGAGCCTCTCACTGTTACAGCCTCTATCCACTCCCTTCTGCCACATCTCACCTCTCAAAATCCGCACTACATAACAGCTCACATCCATGCTCGACCTTACCTTCTTACGGCAGGAGATACGCTACGACTTCCTTTTCTCATGCCCGACGTCCAGACTGGCGATGTGATCCGACTTAATCGCGCTTCATTGCTCGGTTCCTGCGATTTCACGTTAAAAGGCGCACCGTACGTCGACGAACGTTTATTCGAGTGCCGGGTACGAGTAATGGGTGTCGAGGCAGAGCCCATGCGCATCAAAGAGAAAACCAAGAGAAGGCAAAGGCATGTTCAAAGAATCAGGAGTAAACATAAGTTTACTGTTTTAAGGGTGATAGATGTCAAGATTAAGACGTTGGAGGAGCTGCTTTCGGAGGGTGCCAAAATCGAGAACTCTTGAACTTGACGATGAGAATTCATCTATTGGCAACTTAAATGCGGATATGGAATGATAGTCTGTCCGACATGTATAAATATGTATTGAACTCGCTACAATGTCTAGCATCGTGATTAATATATCGTGTCCTGGGCTTGAGAAGCTGGGTATCAGGAATCAGGCAAAGATAGAAATTAAGGAAATAAATGCTGCCGCAGAAGCTGTGTGGGTGTTGTTTGTGTCCCGCTCATTTCAATTGAAAGCAGAACCAGATTTCCTTCGTCCCAAACGCCAGACGAGGACGCGTTTCGCTAATGTTGTTTTCGCATATATGCAAAAAGTCAAGAAATGCAAAAACCCGCTTCAGCGGTACCAAAGGCAGAAAAGGACCGCAAATGCTCATGATAGACCTAACCAACCGTAAAACAGTAATGTCGCTCCAAAACTATGGCCCCCAAACTCCCAAATCGGCGCGCCCTACATGGCCAGAACCTTGTAAGCCAAAGCATGGTGTTCACCAAAAACTATCATTGATCATCTTCCACAGTAGCTTTGAGTTTCGCGAAAAACCCGGCCGGCCAACCAGCTAATTCCTCGTCAGTTGGCGTGCCCCGTGCCCGGCAGTGAGTAACCACATTGTTAAGAATTCTTCCCAGCATCTCTTGCGATATTGGTACCGTGCCCTCAAAATGCGCGTCAGGATATAAAAATGGGTCATTTCGGCTCAAAAGCTGCTTCACCGTGAGCCGTAAGGTTTGATCTCGTTGTAGACATGACCTTAAAGTTCGTAGAATGGATGCCGGTACCTTGACGTTCCCAATACCGGTCGTGGGATAGCTTATTGGTACCTTCGGGTTAGGAATGGCCATTATGCGTTCGAGAAATTTGGCGATATGTCCAAAAGGAGGTTTTCCATACACCATCATGTAGAGTATACACCCAAGGCTCCAAACATCACTTGGTTTACCGAGTTTCATCATTTTCCCGGGTAGTCCAGCGGCGGCATTGGTATCAATAAGCGCTTCGGGGGCCATATAATTTGGGGTTCCTGTCTGATGTTCACGATGAACATTGACTGTATGATCTTGAATGGCATTCGAAATTCCGAAGTCAATCAATTTTAACTTGCCACGGACCAACAGAAAGTTGGCCGGCTTGAGATCCGAGTGTACAATACCGAGATCATGGACTGCATCAACGCATTCAAGCATCTCTTTCCAGTAGAATCTGGTAAACACTGGATCAAACTGGGCACCTTCGCCGTGATATTTTGCGGAGACGATGTATTGAAGATCGGACTCTCCCAACTGCATCAAAACACTTAACGCAAGTTTTTGTTCGTTGATTTCCCAATCGACAAGCTGAATAACACGATCGACATCCTTCAACTTTCTCAACAAATCGATCTCTCCCTTATATCCAGCTAAAGTAGTTGGGTCCGCATTTTCCAAGCTCACCCGCTTCAGTGCAAAAATCTTACAGTTTTCAGCCATCACACGGTAAACTCTTGAGCTGCCACCTCGCCCAATACAGTCTAGCCTCGTGTAATGTTTTCCGTTGATGGATATTTGCGCTCGCTTTTTCTTCGAGGTGGAGGCACCAACAGCAGCCGTAGCTGTTTCTACCATGGTCATTTTCGGCGGTGGAAGCGGAGCAGGTCTATGGGGAGTATTATTACTCATTTTTCCTAATGGTCTTCTTGGAGATAGTTCCACGGCAGATTTTTCAGGGCCATCACGGCTTTCATATAAGCTCTCCATCTTGCCCATAGCACCCAGTCCGTGGGCTTTGGTTCGCTTGAATGTGGGTGGTGGGCCATTTTCCTGGTCATTTTGGGCGGGTAAATCGAGGGGAGCGAGGATATGACGACTAGACCTGGATTTTGCACTTTGTATTGGCGAATCATGGCTCTCGAGATTGGGAGAATGTTTTCGACTATGGGTATGAGGAGAGGCCACGTTCAATACCCTAACACTACCGCTTCCTAGAAGTGATCTCTCCCGAATTGGAATGGATTGAGGAGTTCTAGTTAGGGGGCGGGTAGCAACATCCTCTGATTGCCTAGGCGATTTCCGCCATAAGGATGCGCTCTGACGTCTGATTGAGTCCTCCATTCCCGATAAAGGATCTTGTGCCTCCTCATCATGGCCAGTCTGCGGCCGAGTATCCAAACCGGACTCTTCTTCGCTCTGGCGTCTTAAGACACCACGTTTCGCGGGCCCATTTAAGAACGAGCCTGACAATTTACCAACTCTCTTTACTCTTATAGAGCCATGTGTCCCGGTCTCGGCTTCTGCCCTCGCACGAGGCAATGTACCAACGACCCCTCTATGACTTCTCTCATCTTGGCCCTTTCTCGACGTATCTTCTAAAATTGACCGTTCTTCAATTCGACTAGCATCAGTAGATGAGCCTCCGTTTGCAGATGGGACTGATGCCGGTGGGGAGAGGGTCGTGCTTCTCGAGCCTGGGACAATTCTCACACTCCTCGTTCTCGGTGCTGGAGTAACGAAATCGCTTTCGCGTAAATCCACATATCGTTCGGAAACATGAGAGCTTTCCATTCGTAACGAGTTCGGCGATTGTCTCGGCTCTGACCCAACACGGACAATCCTCAACGGGCTGCCGCGAACTTGCTGCTCAGGTGATGCTATTCTCACTTGTTTTCCGGGTTGCCGCCGTATATTTTCCCTCTGATACCCTTGCGCGTCTCCTTTTTCCATCCATTCTCGCCTCGGGGAAGAATTTAATCGCGAGCCGTCTTCCTCTAGCAAGGCTTTGACTGATGCGCTGAACTTGATAGGCTCCGGAAAATCGTCATCATCGGAACTGTCTTCGGCAGCAGATACGGCTTTCGAGTGTGCCATATCTGCAGATCTGTTCACAGAAAATCCATTGGGCGAACCGTTATTGACTTGCTCTAACACTGTTCTTCGGTGGAGATCACGTAAAGATGCTGGCTGGCGGGTGTTCTTTGACCTCTGGCCTGAGGGCAATGGGGTTGGGGAACTGTGGATTGTCATACCACCAATATTTCTACCGATGGGCGAATTCCCTTGCACTGGGCGTCGACATTCGGAGTCGCAATAGGTTCGTTTGACAGCGTCTTCTGCTTGAATTCCAAGGTTCGAATTGGTGGAAAGGAAATGGAGGTTAGAATATGGTCACGTGGTGCAATCAACAGGGATTGTTTCTACAGCAACACAACAAGAGGCTTGACTTCGTGTGGTTTTCGTGACTGCATGTAAACACTGCATATTACAGAGTACAGAGTACCAGGTGCGCAACCACAAAGCACGTAAAATGAATTCGACGAACGCATGTCATTAGTCGTGGTTCATTCGCGATTTTTTACTACAATAACATACAGCGCCCAGAATTGACGGGCAGCGCAAAGAAAACCCGAACTGCCTTGGAAGAAACTCAAGGCGGACAAGTGAAAGTCCATACCAGTCGAAGGACATTTTAATGCACACAGAGCTCTAGGGCGTGGCGTTAACTGGATCGCCAGTTAGTGAACTACCGTCAGCGCCGATTATGATGAAGGAATAGACTTCTCTGTCGCCTTTGAACGACGTAACGCTTTAACCTTCTCCCTGAGAAGTTTCTCTCGTAGCTCTGTAGCAGTGAAACGGCCTTTGCAGTTCGCATTTGAACCCTGAAAAGCCGTAGACGGTCAGCTATCCAGACCAATGAGAGACACAGTGGCCAAAAAGGGAGAAAATGGAACAAACATAAATCATGTTAAATCATGTATTCATTGACCAACCTCCGTATGGGCTGCTGATTGCTCGTCAATATTATTGTCATTACGCTGAGTTCGGGCTGGAAGCTTTGATTGTTCTTCAGTATCCAAATCAGCATCACTTTTGTCCTTGGGTGAATCCTTGCGTTGCCTTCTTGCCGCAGGAGCATATCGTTCAATGGATTGGTGTCTTCGACGCTTTATACGATCTTGGCTGCGGCTACGGCTGCGGCTTGGAGTCAAATTTCGACTAGAGGACCGGGTAAGGGTTCGGCTGCGGCTTCGAGGCCGTCTCTCTCTCAGGTCCCTACTTCGGCTCAGCCGGTGATTGTCTCGAATCGTACGATCCTTAATAACATCAGCTCGCGATTCTTTCCTATCATGCCTGGAATCATTAGATGGTGATCTTCTCCACCGACCTCCGTTACTACCTCGGCGTGCTGGTAAGCTCGAGTGTGATCGTAACCGTGATCGGGACCGAGATCGAGACGGTGACCGCGAGCGGGAGGGCGAGCGAGAAGGAGACCGACGCCGAGGGGTTTGCGGCCTTTCTATACGGCGATAGCGGGTAGGTGGGGAGCGAGAAACGCTTCGCGAAGAAGAGCTCAAGGACCTTCTCCGGCTTTTTCTAGGAGAACGTGAGCGAGAAATTTCAGAACGAGAGCGGGAGCGAGAACGAGATCTTGATCGGCGGTCATTGTGCAAAGGACTTTCTCGCCTTCTGCGTTTGGAAGCCCGCCAATTTGGTGAACGAGATCTGCTTAATGGTCGCTGTCGGCGTCTCTCACGCGAGCCTCTGCCTCGAACCGTGCCGCGAGCTGGGGAAACGGAACGAGAGCGAGATCGAGAGGACGAAAGGGATGGGGAGCGGGAGATTGAGGGGGACCTCGATACACCTCTTGATGTACGCCGCGCTCTCCCGTTCTCGTGCCGGGAGCCCCATCTTCCAGAAGGAACATAATTTTCGAACCGTGGTTGTCGTCTGTCGCGGCCGTACCTATCTGGACTCCAGCGCCTCGGGGGCGGAGATCGAGAGTTTCTGAAGTTCCGGCGACCGAAATCTCTTGACCCAAGGCCCCTTCGGTGTCTTCCGCCGCGGCCACGCTCATCTCTCTCGCGCTGTCTGATCCTATCGATTTCCCTCTCCTTAGATAGTTCTACCTCTTTCTGACGACGTGCCTCTTCTATAGCTTTTTCGGCATCGAGCTACCGCATGTCAGCTACAACATTGTTGACCTTGGTCAGTATAAGCAGACCTTTTCCTGCATTAATTCTAGCTTCTTTGCCTCCAGCAGTTCTTTCGGTACACCTTGCGGATTGCTTTGCGCACTGATGCACAGATCCCATAAATCTTTACAGAACTTCGGAGTGTCCTTATCCAAAAAGCCGGTGAGTTGGATCTGTAGCTGTTTAATGCTCGGCTTTTGAGGTGTTAGTTGAGGTAATGGTTTCACAGATACGCGGTCTGGATAGTAGAGACTTACGAATCGCGAACCCTCTAGCAAATTGAAGCACAATTCAATAACAACATCATCTTCGTTCCCCAGGATCTCTGAGATCTTACTCCCAATCCACCTGTCCACTAGTTAGACCAAGTCATAGCTTTTGGCAACTGAGCAGGCGAGTCTCACTTCTTCATCACCTCAATGTTGACCTTTGTCATATCGACCTTGGTGTTAAATTCCGGAGGGAACTTAGTCTGCCTTAGCAGCTTAGCATCCACAGTGGTCGCCATGGCGGATGATTGACTGGTTGCGCTGAAAGAGCGACTTCGTGGATTCTTGGGCAGTTTCGTTTTAAAATGGCAGCCAGACCGCAATAGAGCTACGACACGCTTAGTCAGTTGGATGCTGACAAAGAGCTCTATTTGCCGATTTGGGTACTTGGAAGGAACTACAGAGTATGTATCTGATTATTGTCAGTCTTTCTCCTTGAGTATTTTTGTGCCCCCTAGGATTTCATCTGAGGATTATTTCGGCTAGTGGAAGCAGAGCCCTGCTTTTGAAGCATGGAGAGGCCTATTTGATGTTACTGCCTTGAGGACTATCTAGGTACGAGGCGTCCGGCTATTCTGCTGTTGATCATCATCATCATCATCATCGTCATCATTATTGTGCACAGGCTCCTATGGATTCTCCAGCTCCTTTAGTACGCGTTTAATATCCTCCCGCGCCTGCCTTAAATTCTGGTCTACCGGTCCCCCGTTCTGGTACCTTCTATGCCTTTTCCTTGCCTCCTTATGCAGTTCAATCAAATCTTTGGCGCGCTGAACGTCAGGGTTATCGGGCGCTACGCCAGGCTGGCTGCCATTAGGCTTTATAGTAGGATTAATCGTTTCATGGGCATTCACGAGAGCAAGTGCATCCGAATACTCCTAAAATTCGGATGATAAGTTAGCGACCGGGCGGCTTTCTGTGAAGTTTCGAGTGCAGGAACATACACATGCTCGAAGAGACGTGAGATCAGAAAATAACTCCGCAACCTTCATTCCTCTTTGTTTGTCTGCACAAATAATAGTGCTCGAGTTTGTCCGTTGTTAAAGCAAAGAACGAGTCCCGTCGATGTCATCTGAGATCTGGCCTAACTAACTATCGAAAGCCTTTGCCAAGGAATCGTTATCGATTTTCAACTTTAAATTGAACCTCGAGTTGTCCATCAATAATTTACGGAGTCGCACAAACAGCTTTCATTCCGGCTGAAAGAAATCTACCTAAGTCCAGAGATCCCATACGAGCATAACACCAATAGAATCCAAATAGATGGGAACTCGATGTATTGGAAGCTTTATTGTCTGCAACAGCGATAATGGTTCGACCTTTATCCGGAAGATATAAATCGATAACAATGCTTGGTGAAGTACTAGAGACATCTATCACCTAGGTCATTTTAGGAAGCCCTATCAGCCGAGTAATATTCGATTTCCTCTAGCTCAAGTCGGCCAGCTCCGGATACCTCGTAGACGGGTTAATCAAGAGTCCGTCCAATAGGCGCATGCTATATCCTCCTTTGTGGATCTCTGAGATGGGTTTTGGAGCGGGCAAGTTTGCCAGTCGAGGTGTAAAACCATGTGAGCAAAGCGTGCCCACAATCCTTGCCATCTGAATCATTTTAACGGTCTCGTTATCTAGTCCGATCTGGTGACTGAGCGTACTCCAGAAGCGCTTTTCGGAATCCACAAAATCATCATAAGTGCTCAGTCCATCTTTGAGATGAACATGACCCATGATCAGCTGAGGGACATGAAATTTGATACCAAAGGGTTCGACTGTAGCCTCAGCCCAGTCAATCACTCCCACGAGATGGCAGGCCTCGTCAACCATAATGCTAGTGGAGCGAGGATCGTTGGATACCACCATGGGCAGCGAGAAGATTTTTGGTAAAGAGTCGATGCATTTTTGAATCAGCTGGCGATAGCGGATAGGGAGGGCGACAAGTAAAGCCTGCAGATCCTTCTCGTACTGCGCCCTGAGGTTGTCTCGGCGAATTTGGTCGGTATCTTGATGGTTTTCCCAGCAAAGCGCATAGAACCTGGAGTTACCTTGGAATTAGCTATGAAGAAAGGTTTGGATCAAAGAGTCATACTTCACGATGCCCTGGTTCAAGGTATCTCTCCAAGCAAAGAACTTCGGCGAGTTCTCAGAAATTGAGGGGCTACGTTTCAGAAGAAATTCCAGGTAAGTCACTCCCGGTATCCTGTTCATAACATAGACACAAACGGGCTGTTTTCCAGCCATCACCTCCCCAATCTCGCCTTTGAATGTAATTTGGGGAACAAGGTCCCCATAAGCGGACCGAGCGAGATCCATAGTCTCCATATTCAATTGAAGTGTTTTGAGGCGGAGCTGAACGACGAGCTCCCCGTTAGATCCGCAATACATGGTGTAGCTGCAAACGCCTTGGATAGGAACAGAAACAAGGTTATCGCCAATATGATTCCTCACATAGGCCTCGCAGTCCAAGCGAGAAACAGAGGCTTGCTCAAAAAAGCGAGATATCTCTTTCTCAAGGGAATAGACATCGTAGACATCCATGTTGAACAGTTGCGGAAGGCAGATGATTATTTGGGGCAATGAGGTGAGATGGGATGAGAAAAGATCAATTTTCTCAAGACCAAAGGCCCGCAGGTTGCCCTTTTCTACATCATCTTTGTTGCCTGTATGTAGGTATCCATGTGATGAGCCGCATGGGACTTTCACCCCACTTCAAGTCCCCTTAACCTAATTAGGTTGCGGGCCGTCCGAGGGGTTCAAATAGGTCTAGCGTCATCAAACAAGGCAAACAGTCATGTCAAACATGCCAAGAACGAGTGTGGAGTGAGCGGAATATCATGAGTCCGGCTCCGTCTTACTGCCAAGCCACGGTCATCGTGAACTCAAGGCAACGGTCTCCGCAAACGTCCGCATCAACACGATGTCCACCTCATTTCTAATCTTGACCAAGTGACGAAATTGCCATGGATCACGGGAATATGGCTGCCGGTGGGCATGGAGATATGGACATGGGGAACGACCAATGCAGCATGAATGTGAGATAAAGATCATTGACCCATTGTGAACCTTGGCTGATCGTTATGCGGCCTTAGATGCTGTTTACATGGTCGACGAAGAACCTATGCCTAGTCTTCCGTCAATGGCGCGTCACTGGTCCAATTTCCCTTCTGTTTTCCCTCATTGGTGTGATACTGTTGACTGCGGGATACGAAGGTGTAAGGGAGTTCACAAGGAGATATGAAGCCTCGTGTGGTGGAGTAAAGGGTGCGATCCCCGGTCCGGTATCAGGTAAGTTCGTCTTTGGCAATTGCTTTCCTAGTAAATTCCCGGGTAGTCTTCCATTTTTCCAGCCTTCTGTAAATGTTCATATGTGAGGCTTCCATATTGGATGACCGAATCCTGGACAACTCTTCTCATTCGTTAAAACTGAAGAAGAAGGCTGCGGCCCAACCCATGTCGACCGTCCCCACGATGAATCAAGCTCACTCCTGTTTCCAGCAAGGAATGTGGGCAATGAACAAAGCAGACGGCAAAATAAAATCTTGCTTGCCACTCTTTACGGCGTGCAAGTATTCTATAGTTTCTTTATCATGTATGTGATTCCCTGCCTCTCAGGATACTGAGCGCAAGCTTATCGCCACCACGTTAGGCTTCTATTTATGACATATAACGGCTGGGTTATGATTGCTGTTGGTGTCGGAGCCTTTTTAGGCTACTTGATGTTTGGCGCTAGCTCAGCAGCAAAGTCTGCTTCTTGTCACTAAGACTTCTTGTCCACCAGCCGCTCTCATACATACAACCTTGCTACGCTATTTTTTCGGTGTTCCATAAATCTAGGGTCCGGAGGGTATTTTTGATTTATATAGGTATAGGAATAACCCGCTGCATCTGTTTCGGCCTTATCTTCGGACTTATCGCGAGTAATTCATGGGACTTCAATGTCGCTCCCGTCATCACCGAATCCAAAGCTAAAACCCCCGGCCTGCGAATCTTCGGATTCCCTGCCCCCAACAACCTGATCCCATTTTCTCTTCTTTTTACCCTCAATTTCCTGAAGAGCTTGTTCTAGCAACTCAGGATAGTTCTCCTTCATCCTCCCAACAAAGATACGGTATGGATCATCCACCTCTTTCTTAAAACCGGAAACTTGGTCAGCCTTGCATCTCAAAAACTCGAGTGCAGCACCGAGATGCTTGCGCGGAACAAAATTCTGGGTAATCGCAACGCAAGGGCTCAAGTTGACAACCAAGTGCCACCAACCGGATGGGACATGGAGCACTTCTCCTTCGTAGCATATTCCTTCTACACAACCCTGTACCTTTCGTGCTGCAGCATGAAAATTCAGCAGCCACTCGGCAATGCTCAATGGCGACGTAACTTCGCTTTGATCAGCGGAAACATACACACCCGGGGGCGGTGGTAGACACGATGAACTCGGAAACATGATCCAGTACTTTGACCCGCTAATCACCGCATTCCATGCACTAGTAGCATTAGGATCTTTGTGAAATGTGCTTCCGCTTCTTTCCGGGCCAATGATCAGCCATTCTTTGTCTGGACGCTGAGCACCAAGAACAGCGAAGAAATCTTGGCCAAAACAAGCCGGAGGTTGAAACGCAGCGTTGTCGCCGTCAGTGGAGAGGCCCATCTTTTGCACGAAGCTCCGATCGAAAAGGTACAATGGACTCTCATCCGAGTTGTTCTTCATGTAGTCGACATAGGTACGCAACGGCCAGTCCACTGCTTCAGCACGGAAGGGAACATTCCCGTATTGCTTTAGCAATGTTTCTAGGGACCAAGTTTCATACACTGGCCATTGTTTTACCGGTCCGGTCAAAATGAAGGGACGATTTGCCCATGATTCATCAAAGTCTGCTAATGATAAATCGTCGAGCCGACTGATCTGATTTCTAGAAGGGATATTCTCCGTGAATGAAGACAGAGATATGTGAGCACAGTAGAATGGCCGATGCAGGACATCGGAGAAGAGATTGGAGCAGTCCGGTGAAGCTACCTCCGACGATGGCAGGTCGAAATACGTGGAATGCCATGTGCCTCGCCAGCTAAATTCTTTTGGAGATGCCCTAAGCCATAATTTAGTTTCAGGGCATGTAAAGCAGCAATGATAAGCCAATTCAATTTTCATTTGAAATCATGGAGGAAAAACTTCGCTGTAATAGTAAATCAAAGAAAAATAAAGGTCTTCATGGTCGATTCGAACATGGATAGAAAAGTTTTCAGTTCAGCTTCACATACTCTATAAAAAGTGTTTTCCAAAGCTCTTCGCTTCTGGTAAATGCATAAAGCGCCTTGCATGTTGCCCCCAATCTTTTTAATGTCACTGGATCCAGTGTTTCAAGTAATAGAGAGATTAATTCATCAGGTAAAATTCCAAAATATCCGATTACCGAGCGCAGATTTAGTGACGCGGTGAGCCCATTTCCAGACGGCTTGACCCCGAGAGGGTGAGCGGGAATAGCGTCTGGGAGCTCAAGGCCGCAAGTAGATGACGGCGGAGGAATGCTTGTTCCATTCATAGTAATAATTCACGAATTTTAGGACAAAGAGAAGAAACCAGGCGGGCTGGTAAGCTAGGGATATACTGAGTAACTATATGTACTCCGTACCTGAGATGAAATTTGATGTTCCGCCGGGAGAAAAACTTTGAGTGGCATCACTGACAGTGGAGACCACGACTTTGTGGAACCGCCAGATGCTACGGTTTGCTGCAGAGAAACCATAGAATTCTCCGAGAAGCATAACATGCGCAAGTTAATATTACTGCTCCGTGCAGGAGAGCCATTTACAACCCTTGGTCAACTGTTTTACACTGAGGCTTCTTTTCCCATGCTAGGACATCGTCGATACTAGGAGATGAATTCATAAATAGGAAGAGTCTGATCCTGAGTGGCTACAACGCATATCCTGCTTCCTAGTGACTACACACAATCTCCAGCAGTTTCCACGCTAAAGCATTTTGCTAGCTATGACTGAAACGTTGCGTCCCGATGGCACAAAGATTACAGTTGTCAGAACAACATAAAGTATCCGTTCAGGTCAAGAGCCGAGTCATAGGCTCTGATATGGTTCATTGGTGGTTCGAAACCAAGAACGAGGGGTAGCAAGGCGATTATGTGTTCATAATGCAGCGAAACAGGCCCAAATTGCACAAGAAGGCTGTGACACTGTTTGTAGATGGATAATGCTGCATTCATCCTAGATTAGGGGCTGCTTAGCAGTAAACGATCGCAGGGTTTGATGACAATGGCAGAGCTAGGCCGGCTCGAGCCTCTAAAACAACAGTCAACCCGGCCACTATCAGTACGGTAGAGTCGAAATACTGTGGGTACGAGTTTGACATCTTTGAAGATATCACACTAGATTACCAGATTATGTCCTCGGCATAGGTAGGCATAGGAGAATCGTGAACTCGTATAGTTTCGGTTCACATTTAGTGAATTCTCGGCGGCTCTGCTTTAGAAAGGTTCTCTTGCGGAAATAGCGCCGAGTGATGGCCGCAGTAGCCTTAAAAGAGTCCGATCCACTTTTGGCCTGAGGAATGCAGAGAAGTTAGTGATATGAATTAGAGCGGTCTGAAATCAAGGGGCGATGAGGATCTGGACCATGAGAAGAATGAGGGAGGCATGAACAAGGGCCTTATTCTCTCGAGTTTAAGGAGGAAATAGGTATCGACAGCTGATTAGCCAGAGCAAGAGCAGCCTAGCAATCATTGAAATCAAAGAAGCCTGAGCTTCGGGGATTGACTGTTGATGTGATATTTCAGCAAACACAAAAGTGATTAATACCAAAATTACCACTGGTTTTGCCGTGTCACGGTTACAGTCAGCAGAGGCGAGAGTTTAGCCGATTGGCACTTCCGTAAAGCGAAAGCTTAGACTGGCACTAGAAATAAAAATTTCACCATCCGGGACTTTCGCTCATTCTGCCCAAAAGGCAAAAAAGAATTCTCTCTCTCTCTCTCCCAGTTTGAAGATCTTTCCCACAACAACTTCCTTCTCCATCACACAATTTTATTCGAGGACCATCTCAACAAACTAGAGTCGTCTTGTGCTCCTGTTATCAGCGAGCATAGATTCTAGTTACTTTCTTGCTCCTCTGACGCACTATCCTCAGCCTCAAAGAGGTTCTGCAAGGATCAACTTTTTTACCTGACAACCAACAACCCCTCATTCATACAAGACCACAGCACACAGCTTGTGGTCTCACTTATCCTAGGTTGCAATCATGGCTTCAGCTGATAAGGGTCTCGAGGATATCCCTGATAGTAAGCCTTTCCTGATGTTACGAATTCTATTGCAGCTGGTGGCATACTTGAAGCCTCGAAGTCACCCACTTCTGTTCAATCTTCCGCCGAACTATTACATGGGCTACCCATTTGCTAACCGTCTCTGTCATTACTGCAGACCAAATCGAGTCCAACTACGATGAAGTCACCGACTCATTCGACGCGATGAACCTCCGCTCCGAATTGTTGCGAGGCACGTCTCAAAATTTGCCCCGCACTATCTCGAACCACTTAGGATCCAGCTAACCCACAATACAGGTGTCTACGCGTACGGTTTCGAGCGTCCATCTGCCATTCAGCAGCGCGCCATCTTGCCAGTCATCAAGGGTATAATATGCATTCGTTCCTCGACGAGGTTACTGTATCATTAACTGGCGATCCAGGTTCCGATGTCATCGCCCAGGCCCAGTCTGGTACTGGAAAGACTGCCACTTTCTCCATCTCTGCTTTGCAGAAGGTTGACACCAACCTCAAGGCTTGCCAGGCTCTTATCCTCGCTCCCACCCGTGAGCTTGCCCAGCAGATCCAGAAGGTTGTTGTCGCTATTGGTGACTTTATGAGCATCGAGTGCCATGCTTGCATTGGTGGTACCAATGTCCGTGAGGATATGAAGGCCCTTCAGGATGGTCCTCAAGTCGTCGTTGGTACTCCAGGACGTGTCCACGACATGATTCAGCGCCGTGTCCTCAAGACCGACCACATGAAGATGTTCGTCCTTGATGAAGCTGACGAAATGCTTTCTGTACGTCAATCCCTTGTCAAGGCTACGGATACGGGATGCTAATGGCAATTACAGCGTGGTTTCACCGAACAAATCTACGATATCTTCCAGTTCTTGCCCCAGTCCACTCAAGTCGTCCTTCTATCCGCTACTATGCCCAGCGATGTCTTGGAGGTCACCCAGAAATTCATGCGTGATCCCGTCCGCATCTTGGTCAAGAAGGATGAGCTTACCTTGGAAGGTATCAAGCAGTTCTACATCGCTGTCGAGAAGGAGGACTGGAAACTCGATACTCTTTCCGATCTCTACGAGACCGTGACCATCACCCAGGCTGTCATCTTCTGCAACACCAGGAGAAAGGTCGACTGGTTGACCGACAAACTCATTGCTCGCGATTTCACCGTCTCTGCCATGCACGGTGACATGGAGCAGGCCCAGCGTGATGTCATCATGAAGGAGTTCCGCTCTGGTTCTTCTCGTGTCCTGATCGCCACTGACTTGCTTGCCCGTGGTATTGATGTCCAACAAGTCTCCTTGGTCATCAACTATGATCTCCCTGCCAACCGTGAGAACTACATCCATCGTATTGGTCGTGGTGGTCGTTTCGGTCGTAAGGGTGTTGCTATCAACTTTGTTACCGCTGATGATGTCCGTATGATGAGAGAAATTGAACAGTTTTACAGCACTCAAATCGAGGAGATGCCCATGAACGTTGCTGGTATGTATCCCTTGATCTTTCCGAGTCTCAAACCGCTTGCTAACCGAGCCTTGAACAGACCTCATTTAGTTTTCTTTACCCCTTTCTCTTTGTCGTGTTTTCACACCTTATCCAGGCTTTTATCTGCGAGGACTGCGATTCAGACTTACTGATACGAGAGCCATTTACGAGTGAGGGTTTCATGATATTGGTAGTCTGTTCCTGATTTTAAAAGTTGTACCGCTGGTTCATGTATCATGTCTTATTTAATAATTCAGAAAATTGTTAAAGAAAGATGCGTGGCGCGTACAATCCAAGGGTAGTCCCAGCTAGTGTACACAGTAGTGTTGAGGCAGTGAGATAAGGAAGAGAAATCGGCTGAGGAGCCAGGGGAGAGATTATATGGCCAGGGAGGCCATTGGCTGGTAAAAATAAGAAAGATGCGGGAGCTAGGTACTCCGTACTGTAGTACAATTTTATGTACTGTACTCTGAATTCCGTATCACCTTGCGTAAAGTGCTCGAACCGACGTCCAGCTGCTCCACTTTTGTTTCCTGTAACTAGCGCACGGGCTACGGAGTACAAAGTATCTAGTTACGGAGTTACGGAGTAGTGTGTCCACCAGTCCACATCGGCTATATAAAGGCCTGGTGCCCCCAGAATATTTGCATCTTTAATCTTTCTTCACTCAAATCACTTGATACCCACCCCTTGACCTCCCAAATAAGAAATCATCTTTCTCTGAGCATTTTCTTTCCTTTTGCCACTTTAGCTGATTCACACTTTACTGCCGAAAGGCTTTTGCTGCTCTATAATGCTGAGACTGTTGCGGAGTACCAACGGCATGCATGCCGTTAGGCCCTATGAGTCAGTGAGATGTAGTCACCCTGCAAAGGGGATGTTTGGGTTGGGGTTTCCAGATTCCTTCCGCTGGCTAGCTGCATTCTCTTTCTGCCATTCTATGGCTAGCCTACAGTCCATATGAGGACTGTTCTTTGGCACGGCTGTTACCATAAGTCAGTGTGGTGTAGTGGTAACATTCCTCACTCTGCCGCTGCCGCCCACGGCGGTGGGTGAGAGGTCTGAGGTTCGATTCCTCACGCTGGCTACTTCTTTTTTCCCTTTCCTTTTCCCGCATGCCTAGTGCTGTGACTTGAGAACTTGCTTGCTTGGAGAAGCAGTCGACCTACCGACCGAACTTGAGGTTTTTAATTCCATGTAGCTGGGATGATAGATTGCATTAGAAAAGGTCACAGTTGATAAAATGTGTCTTCCTGCGCACGAAGACATCACATAAAATCTACTTCACAGTTGCTGATTAGATATCCCGGACTGCAAAGGAGATATCGGAGTCAAGATGCTGGGCGCCAAAGAGGTATGGATCCATACACTCAATCTTTTTTGTCAAGCTGGAACGTTGGAGTCCCACTGATGACAGGAACTCGAAAGCCCCACAGGAGTTGAACTCCTGAATTCAGGCTGGACTCAATCAAGCTGGTACTGAAAGCCAAGGTCATCTTTAGGCTCTCTGAGAACTCATATTATAGCATGAAGAAAGAGCCAGTGCCTATCTACTAGGTCATCTCTCCATTCTAACATGGTGATCTCATTATGCTTGTAATGGCAGAAATGAGATCGCAGAGCTTGAGATATTGTATGGGCCCAACAAGGCACGTTCAAACTGAGTGCTTCACCATCTCCACTTCATGGTGATGGATGATTTCTGGCTGCTAGTAATAAGTTTTAGCAGTTCTCCAGTAAACTCTCTCCGTCAGACTTCTGCGTCCTTCCTGACAAAGATACCCTGATATAGATTTTCACAATCCCAAAGAGCCACAGGCTTCATATGAAGGTTGAACGTTGGCGTTGGTAGCAAGTGACATTGCCTCATCATCATTGAGCACTGATGATTTTTATATTGGCACATTTCCTCTTCCAGCCAACCCTTTTTCAAGTAATCGCGCAGAAGCTACGGTATCTCGGGCTGGAGGGATTACTTTGAAGCTCCCATTCTTTCAATGTCTTCTGTCGCGATGTACCCTGTCTTTGCTTGTCCATGATTACGACGCTGTTGCATATTGCAATGTAAAGTACGAATGAGCCGATATATGGCCCGGCTCATCGTCACCGCGGAAGGCCACTTCCACCGTATATTCAATACATAGATCCAATACAGCCGTATTTGGGACATCCTATGTGGTTTGGAAGTGTTGTATCGCTGACCTGTTTGTCCACCTAATTTTATAAGTTCTTCCACAATGTGACGACTTGTCCAAAAAGGGTAATGGCCCGATTAGGTAGGCTGGTCACCTACCTACCTACAGTAGATGGATGCCTCCAAAGTGACATAATCGCGTCTACCTAACCTTTTCTTCAAAAGCAGCAGTTTACAGTTTCGAGCCTTAACATGCCGCCCCTTACGTCTGACAGCACGCAGATATCGCCGGTCTCCCTACTTTGGGCGCATCAGCTTCGCCGTGAGCATAATGCGCTAGTAAGCGAGATATCAGCTCTGGAGGCTTCTCTCAACCGAGTCCACGAAAGTTTGGCAGGGCTGAATGGCAGGATCGATGTGATGGAGGGTAAAACGAAGGAATGGGAATCGGCTCCGGGCAAAATAAAGAGTGAAGTGGACCTGTTGAGAATGGAGATTACGGCACTCAATGTCACCACCGAGAGGTTGGCTGAAAAAGGAAACGAAATGGCCACAGAGAGGAAAACATGGGAAGAAGATATTCAGAGCCAGATACTAGCTATGAAGGAGGATAGACATCACGAAGAAATGCTGATGGAGGATATCAGAGCACTGCAGGAGAAGTTGGAAGAGATTCAACGGGAAAACGGTGAGCCTCTTCAATATGTTCTTGTAGTCTTTGCATTTGCTTTATTCTGATGGGTGTGGCAGCTGCAAGAGCGACTTCAATACGCCCATTATCGAGGCATTCAACATGCTCGATACCGCCTGCTGCTCAGAGGTCACCTCGGGAAATAGAGCCTGCGTCACTTGTCCCGACCGCTAGACGTAAACGTTCTTCTAGCTTCCAGTTCCGCCGAGTCATGCGAGGGCCTTCTATTGAACAACCCCAAGTATCGGCAACCGCTCACCCTGAAAGCTCATCTCCTGTCGTTCTTAACTCTGAATTGACCATTGGTTCGTCGGAAGCCCCGTTAAACTCCCCATCATCTTCATATAATGAACCACGAAACCCGGATCCGAGTCCAAAGTTACGCACCAGGACAAGCCAACCCCAGCCGCTAGACCGGGGTCACCATCACATTACACCTGACGCTGAAGCTAAAAGACTGACTTTATCAATTCTTAATGAGAGCCAGCTGGCATATGCACCGAGGAAAAAGGGACAAGTCGAGGAAGGGCGGAGGGGAGAGCAAACACCACAGCCGCAAGTACAGGTGCAACCCGTCAAGGCCGAGTCTGGGGCGAGGATTAAAAAACAGAAAAGAAGGGTCATTCCTATTGTCTGGTCCACGGAAGAGGAGGAAAGAGCGTGGCTAACTTATATGAACAGTCAAAAACAATAAGACAACAACTATATACCGATAGGAAGTGAGAGTATATATGCAGGTTCATAGTCTATATGGCTGACTAGATGCGTTACGTACCCAAAAATTTGAATGCGTTACCGCTTTTCCAAAACCAAATGGTAAATTGTATGGGACCAAAGGTTTCTTTCTGCTCACCTTAAGATTCTTCAAACTCGAATCTCCCTGTCGCGTCTTTCACAAGTACCTCGATATTACCTTCTGGTATTGTCTTTCCGCCAATTTGAAGCCCTGCTTTCATGATATCGCCATCCTTCACCTCGCCGACCCCTTTTGGTGTGCCGGTGAGGACGAGGTCGCCCGGCTCGAGGGTCATCACTTTGGAAATCTCGGACAATATCCGAGGAATTCGAAACAGCATCAGGCTCGTGCTATCGTTCTGGCGCATCTCTTCATTGACTGAAAGGTGTAAATTGACATTGTGAGGGTCCGGAATGGCGCTTTTTGGAATGAGGTTGCTGATGGGACAAAAGGTATCAAACCCTTTAGCTATGGACCAGGGCAGCCCAGCTCGTTTGGCGGAGTCCTGAACATTACGAGCGGTCATATCTATGGCAACGACATAACCTAATACAAAACAGAAGAAGTATAAGTGTGGGATTTGACATAAAAAGGTACTCAGCGAGGGATTGGGTTATGTCGCAGTCCATCCTTGTGGACGCTCCTGTCGCATACCAAAAATCGAATCCAAAGCACTGTTGGTGTCCTCGGGGTCTGAGTCTTTGAGCCGACGGCCGATGATAAGGCCCAGCTCAACTTCATAGTGGAGTTTGACTCCTTTCGGCCTGAGGACGTTTTGGAGACTGGAGGCTGGAGTGACGATAGATGAGGTAGGTTTCAGAAAAAAGAAGGGCTTCTTAGGACGGGTATTATTTAATTCGGCGATGTGCTCACTACAAGAAAATATTGTTAGCTATCCACTTCAAAAAATGTATACAGGTGAGAGACAAACGCGAAATTTCGCCCAATGCAGACGACTTTTCGACAGTTCTCCCTGATTGATGCCATCGTGCTAGAGTGTTAATTTACGCCCCCCAAAAAAAAAGGAAAAAAGAAAACGGCTCTATGAGTCTCCAAAAATTGTCTTTATTGATAGCATTAATGAAAATCTAGAAAAACCTCAGCATAACTCCATGACCAACCGCTCTGGAAAGGACTATATATTGGCATATGGAGGACGGTCGGACCCCAGAGCGGAGGTCGATCTTCCGTAATTGGGAAGTGTCATTGGCTGATGAGTCACCACGGAGCGAGAGCTCCGCCCACCAGCCCTTGATACAAAGGTTGTCTTTCGGGACCCGCTCGACAACCGTGTGTACCGGAAAAAGACGCATGAGTCACAGTAGAGTCGAAAGGCCTTGCGGTCGATTGCCCCCGTAGAGGAAACATGGAGGAGCAGTCTGGAGCAAGAAAGGTTCGGAAACCTCCTGCAAACCAGGTGGATTTGGGGATATAAAATCGCGGATAAATTATTATCCGCAAGCTCCGGAGCCGCGTATGCAAACAGTGCAAACAGTCCTCAACTGCATCCATAACCGCTGCTTGTGCAGTTCTCTGATTCGAAAAATTGCAAGCCAACTCGTCGAATTTCTCCTTTCTTAATGTGACGAAGACGCATTTATGGCAGAAAATATTCCACCCTCTACAGCCGTTGCCGCGCCCAGTGCCGCACCCGCTACAGGACCAGTACCAGACCAAACCGCGCGTGGGGTACCTTATTATGAAAAACTACGCAAAGAATTACGGGACACTCTTCAGAAGAAACGTCTTCTAGACAAGAATCTGGTATGCTCACTGTATCCGTTATCTATACTATCTTCAAGGGTTCCACCAGTGCTGATTCTTCGTCGCATTAGGCCACCCTCGAAGAATCAATCTATCGCTTTGAACAATCCTACCTTGAAGAAACCGGAGCCGGAAACATAATTAAAGGTTTTGATAACTATATCAAAGGCTCTACAGGGTCATCCAGCCTTGGTGGCGTCGGCGGTCTTGGCTCCTCATTCGGAGTAGGCTCCGGATCAGGCGGCGGACCAACCACGAGGAGGAAAACACAAGTGTCAGATATGGATAGAGTGTTCTCACGGAGTTCAGCAAGTTTCATGAGGGTATGCCGTAATGGTTACCTGCTTAAAATGCGGAGGGTTTTCCACTAACCACGTTAACAGGATTCTCCAGCTCCTTCAAGTACTCACACTACACCTTCACATGCACCAACACCGACATATTCTGGTCCGAGCGGTAAAGCGGATAAGGATGGCAAGGACACGTCAACGCCGAGCAGCGTAAAAGGCGGCCCTGCGAGCAAGAATAAGAAGAAATCCGGCGCAGTTCCTCGAGATAGAGAAGACGACGATGAAGGAGGGCCATCAAAGCCACCCTTGAAGCGACTAAAAATAACATATGGAAGAGGAGAGTAGTGTATCATCTCCAGGAATCTACTCGAGTTCGGAAAACTGAACGATCTATACCCAATTTTGGATTCATTATTCGGTGCATAAGCGATGGTGGGATTTGCGTTTCATATATTCAGCCAAAGACAAAAGCTAAAGGTCAAAAGCTCAATGGTCAAAAGATCAATGGAGGTTTTGTATTTAAAAAAAATATCTGAGCAACTTAAGAGCTCCGTGGTATCTAACTAATGTCTGGTGCAATGTGACATAATGTGAAAATGTCGATTTTTGATCTTAGACATTCAATTATATTAGGCTTCAAGTCAGTGCTTATTAGAACCCATCACAAACTATTAAATAGAGGTATACAGATGGGCATAATCCCTAGAACACATGGATAAAAGTCTCAAGCCGGAAATTACTACTGTTATGCACTTCCTGCTATTTGAATAACCACTGTTTCCCGAGCAATTTCTTAAAGTTGCAGTCGATATGTTGCGACCTCGAATGGCCTAAGTTCAATCTGGACTTTCGATCCCTTGCCTGCCTTTTCAATCCGCAGCTCTTCAATATTATCTTCAAGAATGTTGCATTTGTATACCTTTTGCACAGGCAAGTTGATATCAATACTACCGCGACTCCTGCCTCCCATCGCATCGTAGATTCGCAGAATAATGCTCGTACCTGCTTTCTTTTCGAGCTCTCCTCGAGAGACATCTTCGTCATCCTCGCCTCGTTTGATGACATCAAGCATAAGATTTGGCGAGCCACTGAGCTGTACGGCCCCGAAGAGATCATCTGCTTCAGTCCCGGACTGGGATAATACAGTCAAGGGGCTGTTGAATTCAAATGCAGCACGAGAAGTGAGGTAGCTGAGGCCTCCGGAATGGGGCATAATAGCCCAGCGAATAGAATGGCGGCCCATATCCGCGTTGAAATCAGGGGCTTTGGGAGCGCGCAAAAGCGAAAGGCGCATCACATTTCCACATGTTGCAAAGCCATACTTCGAATCGTTCAGGATTGAGACTCCATAGTTGCTCTCTGATAGATCTGCCCATTTGTGGCAGCAAACTTCAAACTTTGCCATGTCCCAGCTACCAAAAACATTAGTTCAATGAAGGATACTAGAGCCTAGGGTATGCCCTTACCTGGTGTTATAATGAGTCGGTCTTTTGGTGATCGCATATTGAGTTTCATAGGACGCTTCGGTGTTAATTATATCAACGGGAAATTCTACCTTCAAGAACTTCATATCTTCCCGCCATTCCACCTCACAGTCCACTTGGACACATGATGGAGTTCCACCGGCCTCGGGTGCGAGACTGATAGTCGTTTTAATCCAGCTCTTGTCGCTAATTTTAGTTTCGGTCACCACACTCACCCGGTAAGGCCCGTTTTCGGATATCCTAGTGGTTCCAGATTTGAGTTCTCTACGGGATTCGAGATGATACACTTCCACGTCCCAGGCTTGCCAGTAGAGCGGCTTATCATCAAAAATCACGTACTGATTTGCGGATTTTCCCTTGGGAATGATTTCTCGGTTTTCTTTGAGGTCGAGTAGGGAAGTAATAACTCCATTGGAGACTTGAATTCGCAGTGTCTCGTTTTGAAGCTGAAATACTCCATCTTCGATTTCCTTGACACTCAAAGGATATTTGTGCGAAGACATAAGCGGTTCTATGGGGACCACACCAGTATTGCCTTTGGCCAAAGCATACTGTGCTTCAGAAGAACCTGATATCTCTGGGCTGATCTTCACAAACTCGCACCGTTCCCATGGCAATGTATTCAGAGCCACAAACTTCGTTTCCGACTTACTTTTTTCAGCAAGTCCAATGACCTTCAAAGCTTCTTGTTTAATCTTTTTCGCCGTGTCAAACACTTCAGCGTATATCTTATCCGAGTCATCATAGCACATCTCTATCGAACTTCCGGGAAGGCAGTCATGAAATTGACATAGTAACACCGATTCCCACATATGATCCAGTTGTTTCTTGGGGTATTTATAGTTGGAATCCTTCAGTGTTGCGAGAGTCGTAAGTAGTTCGATATCCCGAAGAGCAAATTCCGCCTGGCGATTGTTACGTTTATTGTTTGCTTGGGTTGTATATGTTCCCCGGTGCAATTCGAAGTATAGCTCGCCATACCAAGTAACGAAGTCGGTTCCTTTGGCAGCTTTTTGCTCTAGCTGGCTGAAAAAATCATCGACTGAACCGCCCATAGTGACTCTTGGAAGAAGGCCGACTTGATCGCTAAGTCCACGGAGGCGACGAAGTTTTTCAATATGCTCTACTGTAGGACCACCACCCCCGTCACCCTTACCAAATACAAGAAGGGAAGTGTTGTCTTGGTCCATGGATTTGTGTTGTGAAACGCTGCGTTTGACGTCTCCAAAATGAGCGCTAGCGGTGTAGGTCTCGGCTGGTGTCATGTGGCAAAGCACCTGGCTGCCATCGGGCGAAACCCAGTTGAAAGTCGTGTGAGGAAAATTATTGATATTATTCCAGCTTAGTTTCTGAGTGAAGAAGCGACTCATTCCAGCTAGCCGACAAAGTTGAGGGAGCTGTGAAGAGTAACCAAACGTATCCGGAAGCCAGAAGGTGGAGCATCGTTCTCCAAAGCGGCTTTCAAAGTATCGCTGCCCATACAGGAATTGGCGAACTAAAGACTCTCCGCTTGGCATATTGGTATCATGTTCGACCCAGCTTCCACCGATTGGATGAAAACGCCCTTTCTTGACCCAGCTTTTCACTCGGTCAAAGGCATATGGGTAGCCCTGTTCGAGCCACTTGTATTGCTGGGCTGATGAACAGCAAAACCGATATTCCGGATATCGCTCCATCAGGTCACACTGGGTTGACCAGGACCTCGCTACTTTGCGTTTAGTCTCCGCAAATGGCCAGAGCCAACAGGAGTCAATATGGCAGTGGCCTATGCCAAAGACGATGGACTCTCCTGGGGTATTGTAGACATCTGGGGAGTTGACTAGAGGGCCTATATATTTTTCGGCAATCTTCCGCGCAGCTTTGATGGACTCCTGACTTCCGTTGCCGTCAATGAAGGCATCCATCATAGCATTTCCAATTCGAAGTGCTTCATGTGATTGCCAGGCATCACCTGGAAACTCTCTGGCAGCATCTACACGGAAAATTCGAGTTAATTCAGCGGTGAGTGGAAGACATAGGGATACATCTCACCTCCAATCATCCAGAAATCATAATAAAGTGCTTTGGCCTCCAGGTTAACCGCAGTGATTCTTGCGGTGTCCAGACGAAAGTATCTGTTTGGGTTGGGAGGCTGAATGCTATCACCATCTGCGTTTCCAAACATGCCATTGCATGCCATTTCAATATAGAAAATGTGCTCCTTTCCATCTCTGAAGTTATCTGGAAGCACCCATTCCACTCTTTCACCACCACCAGTTAAACCCTGCAGTGGATTTCCCTCTTCAGACCAAACCATACCCTCGTTGTTAGCATCCCAATGAAACTCCAGGCGTTCACGTTTTCTCATGTCTTCAGGAACGGTAAGTCTGATTTTAAACCAGTGGGTCGCCCAGCTTGGCCCGAAGGACTCTCCTCGTCTTGTTGGTTTGAATTCCTTGTTGACGACATCTTTGAAAGGAGGTCTCTCCAGGTTTGGAACGGAGTAGACGGATAGCTTTACATGGTCCTCGTCATCATTGGTTGCTTCGATATATTTACTAAAGAGCAGAGACAATGTAAGCATGTGCAAAGCTATAGTCAGCTGTAACATTGAGCTCAATTGACCGTGAACAACTCTGATTGACCGGCAAAGCACAGAGTTACGTACGCAACTAGATTGTGGTCTTGATATTGCCCAGTGGCAGTAAATTGTCGGAGACGGTCTCTATAGATGTTACCGATCTTCTGGCCGATTGGCTTCTCCGCGAACAACGGATAGTTGCTCGGAGCTCCTCTTGGTGCTTCACCGCCCATGGTTTCGGAAGGTCAACGATGCGTAGGAGTCCAGCTTGGAGCTTGAGCTCACAAAGTCAAGTCTTGATATGCTTGTCAATTGATCAGTTCTGCGGTCACAGCCTGATAGATGATGGACCACGAGCAGAGGAGAGAGGACGGAGAGGGGTTTATATGTTGTTGTGTCCAAGTTGGCGTGCAGGAGCTCTCGAGCCTGGAGGTTGGGGAAGCGGGGTCACCCGCCAGGGCAGTTAGCTTCCGCGACGTCAGCTTCCCCAGTTGCCGGCGTTCGATTCCAGCGTGTGCAACAAGCCAAGAAGGAAGGATCCCCGGCCACAGGGGCTGGAACGACGGTCCCAAGACCAGAATGTATCAGCTGCTGCAATCAGCAGAGATGCAAGAGGATGTCACTACGTTGGAAACTGGCGATCATCCGTCTAGGTGTGGGAGTCAATGGCTAGTCACTATGCATGCTACTCCCTCTGTCTCCCACCCTTCTCCAGCGGAGTCCGTTCTTCGTATTACGACCGCAAACACGACGCATCCGGGGATGAGCTCTAGAGTTGTGGCCCCAGCGAACTTTCTGACTGGCCGAGTGGCGGGATGCTGACTCAGCCTTGGATTTGCCAACTCCCCGGGACAATATTGTTCCGCACCCGTCTGGGTTGGCGATCGCAAGGCAAAATGATTTGGGATTTGCACCTGAGGTTTCAAGACTTTCTTCCTCTTCTTCAGTTCATATTATCGATCCATTGCTCGGCTATATCTCACTCTACTCTACGCTCCTCTCTAGACGCCTTTTTCGAGTGTTGTTTGTGGCGGATTTTGCAGCCATCCTCTCCACTGGTCCAATCTGATAACGATCCTACTATCCCTGCCTAAAGATCCTTTACTGGCTGCAGCTCATTGAAAGCATGAGCTTGACTGCTGTTGCCCGCAATGCGGTGCCGACACCGAGAGTGGCTTTGTACCGTAAGTGATCCTGTCCATTTTCCAGAAAACTAAACGTCTAATATACCGAAAGCATTCCCTCGGGTTTCCGGCCAGCGTCTAGTCAACGCTACCTTCAGCGCACGATCCAGCACCAGACATCTGCCCTCTCGACTTCCTGCAATCGCCATCCTAATTCCTCAACATCGGCAGTATGCGACCGACCCTTCGACCTCACACGGACATGGCGCTCCATCCAATTTTCCACCTCCAGGGTTTAACGCGGAGCAAGCTAAAAAGCCCCTTCCGAAGGAGTCAACCTCCACTCACTCAGCAGCCATAGAAGGCAATAAGACGGAGGGGTCATCCGCAAAAGTTACCGAAACAAGTGAGGAGCTGAATTCCAAAGAGATTACCAAATCGACGGAAACGACGCTGTCCACCGAAACAGCCGCCAAGCAACTTACTGAGGAACCCAAGGAGAAGAAACTCACACTTGGGCAAAAGATCAAAAAAGAATTACAACACTATTGGGATGGTACAAAACTGCTGGCGACCGAAGTTAAGATCAGCACGAGACTAGCCTTGAAAATGGCGGCTGGCTATGAGCTCAGCCGAAGAGAAAATAGACAGGTTCGTCCCCCTCCACGATGAAACATTGGTGTCCGCTAACATCAATCATAGCTGCAACGTACTGTCAAAGATCTCGGTCGTCTTGTTCCATTTTCGGTCTTTGTGATCATTCCGTTCGCGGAACTGCTCATTCCGGTAGTCATCAAAATTTTTCCAAACTTTCTCCCGAGTACCTATGAAGCGCAAAAGTCAAAGGATGCGAAGGCTGCCAGTTTAAGAGATACCAGAAAGGAGGTTTCTTCATTTCTCCGCGATACTCTGAAGGAATCCGGACTCCCTGTCAGCCCTACAAATGCCAAGAAGGATGAATTTGCGGAGTTCTTTAGAAAGGTCCGTGCAACCGGCGAAGACCCAAGTGCGGAGGACGTCATCAAAGTTTGTAAGATATTCAAGGACGATCTTACTCTCGACAATCTCTCTCGGCCCCAGTTAGTGGGAATGTGCAAGTACATGAACCTCAATACTTTCGGCACTGATGCAATGCTTCGATACACTATTCGCCACCGCATGCGGCAAATCAAGAGAGACGACAGAGCCATATCTTTTGAGGGCGTTGATTCACTCCTGGTACCTGAACTTCAAACCGCCTGTGCGTCCCGCGGTTTGAGAACACACGGTGTTTCTCCGGGTCGGTTACGGGAGGACCTGTCGATGTGGCTGGATCTGCGCCTTAAACAGGGAGTCCCATCGACGCTCCTCGTACTCAGCAATGCATATATGTATACACAACATTCCCAGGATTACGAAATCTCTTCGCAGATCGATGCCCTCAAGGCTGTTTTGTCGAGCATTCCAGAGGAGCTGTTCCATGAGATTGAACTTGAGGTTCACAATGCTGAAGGAGCAGCAACAAATAAACAACGTCTCGAAGTCCTCAAGGAACAAGAAGAACTTATTGAGGAGGAAAATGAGCAGAACACTGAAAACCAGGAACAGGGAATGGCTGCTCCAAAGGACAACGAGGATATCGACGAGAAGGAAGACAAAATGTCCGCTAGTGACGACGGCCAGGATCCTCAGAAATCAGAAGCGTCTGAGGCGGAGACAGATCAAGCCAAACAACAAAAGGAACAAAAATCAGACTCAAACCCCTGAGTATGATCAGAATCCTGTTTCTTTTCCAAGGTTTTCTCTTTTGTGTGCGACACACATTTGCTGTCCCGCTGCCAATTCTACTCTATAGATGTATGTATATTCACCTGTCACTCGATTTGAGGTCATTTTGATGTGATGCGTGGGGTGCCTTACCCGATTTCCTTTTACTCTTATTATATTCTTTGGGCGGAAGGGGATACTGCAGGCTTTGCGTCGTCACCGGTTTGGGTTATAGACGGATTACAAGTTTTGGTTGGATTATGCATACTCACGCACGCCTCGGAGCTGCAGTTGAAGTCGATAGATAGACACACCTCATCATCCATTAATGGATACACTGATTTTTGTTTGCTTTTCACTTTTGCTCCTCGATGACGACCGATGCTCGTACTGCCTCCCAACTACGGAGTGTTACTAGTTACATAGGTACCCCTTAACCTCGGCATAGCTTTGCGATCTCTAACACGCCCGCAAATTCCGCCCAAAGTGCCGATTCACGCTAAGCTTAAGAATAGCCCGATGCGCAATAGAGCACTATGCAGCAACAGCTGTTAGGATATATTCCTGTATGTCGATTTGTTAGACCAAGCGTTAAATACATCCCAGTTTGCGCGCAGTTATTCCAAGTGAGGCCAAACAGAAGGTTGTTGAGAACCATGGCGCCGTTGTCACCCGCATCCCAGGTAAGTACTTAGGCCGACTCGTCTGACGAGTGCAACCGATCGATTTATACGCTCTACTCGTGGTATGGTATCACTAACAATGCTAAATCTCGGCAGAAAGCGATCGAACGTCTGCGAGCGTACGAGCCTCCACCGACAAGCTACTATTCCGTCCCTTTGTCGAGACAAGCAGCAGTACTTCTGCTGCTTTTCGCCGACAAAGGAGGAGACCTCCGAGTCATTTTGACTATTCGGGCAAATACTCTCAAATCTTGTATGAGAAGCTGATCGGCAGATCCAGGTTGAAAGAAACGGCTACTGATATGTGGATTAGACCCTGGCCATGCCGCGCTGCCTGGTGGGAAAGCCGACTCTGTATCCGAAACTCCTTTCGAAACAGCCCGACGAGAGGCCTTTGAAGAAATTGGACTCCCAAACATTGACCAACAATTTCCGCGGCCGTTTTGGGTCGAACACCTTTGCGAACTTCCTGCCAACCTTGCCAGAACGGAAATAGCTGTTCGGCCGTGTGTCGCGCTGTTACACTCTTACGATGAAGCCACGGGGGAAGATGCAGACCCTGAAGAGGCGTTTATGCCGCAGCTCGATGCAAAAGAGGTCGCGGCAGTTTTTTCGGCACCGTTCCATAATTTTTTGAAACTCTGTGATGAGCCCCGCGGAGAAAGGGATGAGAAACTCCCAGGTCTTCCTGAGGACTGGTACCAGGGCAGCTGGATGGAGTGGAATACAAGTCGATGGAGACGTGAGCCAGATCTCTATTATAATTACTGATTACGGAGTGGGGAGCTGTTTCTAACGCAGGCTCATCTCATGCAGTGCACCATTTCTTCGTCCCGATAACAAACCAAAGAGTCACCAAACCGCGAACGAAGAGCCCAGAGCAAGATGCCGCTATCAATGAATTGGACTCCCAGGAGTTTTCTATGGGACTCGAGCGATACCAAGTTTTTGGTATGACCGCCCGTATACTCGTTGACGCCGCCAGAGCAGCGTACGGCGAGGATCCTGAATTCGAGTACAATACCCATATGGGCGACGAGGACATGATTGAGCGACTGAAAAGACTCGGGAGATTCAGCAACGTGAAAAGCCCCGGAACCCTAACTAAAGAGGTGTTTGAGAAGGCTTCGAAACTGACCTAGAAAGCCAAATAAGCATTATTCGCTCTACTATTTGCTCAGGAGCCATGTTCTCACGGTTCCTTTTCATTCGGCATTTGACTCTACCTTGCGATAATTAACCTTGAATTTTCCATAAATACTTCTTCCCATAGAGAGTACCCGCCAAACCGGCATTTTGGTTCTCGGATCGGTCTCAGTCCGCGCTGGCGCCTTGGCCGTTGAGTCTTTTCATTCAGATATCTTGCATTTAGGCTTTGGATACTTCTTTGTCTGGCGACATCAAATAATCACGCCGCATTCTGACTCGCTCAACTTACATATGCTCGAGAATCTTTATTCAGCCTGCGTTGTGATGTATCGTTCAATTCGTTCTTTCTCGGCTTTTCTGGTAACCGCCGTACCGTCATCCAGACTTGGTCTCACTACTTTGACAGGCTGACTGTAGTCGCCTTGGACTTTCTACTCTTATTAGAAAATGCACCCCATGCGTCATGCTTTAGAAGTGGGCTCAATCGGGAAAATGCCTCTGGTTCTTTGTCTATCACTGAAAACACCGCAGATGGAAGATTCTTCCATTGAGGTCAAATCGAAAACGAGAAAGGGGTCGGGCTTACGCTTGGCCCTCTAAATAATGACTGGTGTCTATCCCGTCGACTATTCACATCAGGATGCTGGAAACGCTTCTCTCGAAATGAAAGCACCTTTCCCTTCATTCCTTGTGTGTTGCGTGTTGCAGGACTGACACTGCATTTTTCGAAGCCCTCTATCTGAGCTCCTCTCAGTCATGCCTCTCACATTCATTAATCGAAGCAAACCAGGGCACCCACTACTCCCGGCAGCATCACTCGAAGGCCTGGAGAAGTTTGTGCCCCCGAGTCAACCATGGCCCTTGGAACATAAAATATCATGGAGGTTCAAACCATTGCCAGCATTGCCTCGGAGGGATTCGAGCGTATATAGCCGGTCAATAAGCGACTCAAAACACTTCTCACGTTGCGAGATCTATAACTACATCGATCTGCCGCCCACGCCCTATCACCATGATTCCATTTCCCTGAGTGAACGAAGGTCCCGTGAAATGCTTCATGGCCGTCGGCGGTTGCCTATTTCAAGCTTGAGAGACGAAATTCGTCCACCGAGTGATACTCTAGGTCGATCGTTTCCTCACCAAAACTCATCTCCAGCTCTTTCTCGTGATACTGGGTGGGCTGATGGGGCCTCGTATCCCGATATCGACCACCTTTGGACGTCGGAAACCAATGAGCCGGCTGCAGAAATTCGGACAGCAACCTTTCGAAGGGTCGGTAGCTCTTCACACTTTCATACCGCGTCTGTGAATACTGTTGATTCCATCGACCATTCGCTCATGCCTCGGCCTCTTGAGGTTGAGTCTTCGCAAAGTGACGACGAGGATGAACCAACCGAAGCCAAAGGACCATCACCTGTGCTGATTGTTGAATATTCTGACGCCGATGTCTGCCTCTGCCACTCGCCGCACCCGCGGCATGATGGTGTCTTCCCAATACCTCGCATTCCCAACAACCCAAGGCTAGGATCACGAAAAGGATGGAAGTCTATGGAGACTTTACCAACCCAGCTCCGTTTGGAAGAGATTGAGATTACACGGAGGACCACTGCCGTTGGAGTGATGGAACGAAGGTCTGAAATGGCGGTTGTGGAGGAGGATAGTGGTGTTGAAGCAGGAGTTAGATCAAGAGATAAAGCTGATTTCCAGGATCTCGAAAAACCAAAACGTGGAGTGGCGGAGAAGATAGTTCCCAAGAGCAAGGAGAACAAGGAACCACATGTTCCTGTGGACCACGAAGACTCCAATTCTGCAAAGCTTACACCCTTTTCAACCAGGCAATCTGACGGACCGATCGAAGAGAAAATCCTGGAAATGCCCATTACTCTGAATGCAGATCGCCCACTTCCGTCCCCAGCAATCTCTCGCTCAGCCTCGCTTCCGTCGCCCTCTTTATTTCCTCGTCACTCACGCCGAGTAAAGCAGCCTGCAATCCCACCAACCGAATATCAGAAATACGGGCCCCAAGCTTGGACGAAAGAAGAGACCAAACCAAAAAGCCAGTCGAAAGAGAAAAGAAAATCCAAGTCTACTCGCAAGCCTAAATTCAGATTCGCTCGCTATCTGCGCCGCCTGTTTCGAAAGCAGCCACGTCCTAAAGCCGAAAGTCCTCAGGAGCAAGAAGAGTCATCGCCAGCTCGAGTGCAGTCTGAATTTCCACCAGTGCCTCGGCTTGCACCAGCGCCACCACCCTATTCACGGCCATCACTTCGACAGAGGCCTGCAACGCCCGCTTTCCATCGTACCTTTACCGCTTCAACAAGCGGGCCGGCGGTACCGAAAAATATGGAAGACCTTCATAGGAGCTATTCTTCGGTCTCAAGATCGCCAGAGAAAGCCGAGGGGCTGTCGCCTAGCCCAGTTGACCCCGATTACTGGCGAGCAAGTGGCACTTCTTATAGGAGTAAATTAGGGCCAGCGAGTGTCAAGCCAAGTTTAATTGGAACCGGAGGGCAGACAATGCTTCCGGCCCAGCAGGGCTCTCCGCGAAGTGCAGCATTGACAGCGAGGCCTAAGCCAGCTGTTGATGAGAACGGAGACCATTGGCTCTAAGTAAGAAGCTGTACAACCCGGGTTGTAATGTCTATGTATGTATAGTGTCCGACCTACGTGTAATTAATAGTTATTTTTAGCCTGGTTAGTCTTAATAATAGTGATACAATTTTGCTGATGAAAATGACATTATCATGGTCTCAATCATTGACGAGGAGTTTAATATCCCACATAATGTCGAGTAAATAGGAGTAAATAGGTTTCCTAAGGTAGCTTACTAGAATACAGATTAATCGAAGTATATTTCAGATGAAGAAAGTCAGAAGCATGTAGATTTTAAGTGCATATGGAAATTTAGCAATACTTTCGAAGCTGTAAATGGAGAAATAACAAGTTAGCAAGAGTTTGTCATCTGTGTTCAGAATATGGAGGTATGGCTTACGTCTAAGGTCAGGGTCTTGCTGCTGTTTACGCTTTGATCTCTGTAAATCCCTACCAACGCTTCACTGTTTTGGAAGAGGCCAGTCTTCAAGCTGATAACAATAAACTGCATTCCTGGCGCAGCATGGTCACGGATATAGTTTGCGATACGAGAAACATTGGTGTTGTCCAAAGCAGCATCGACCTCGTCAAGGACGAAGAATGGCGAGGGCTGATAGGAGTGAATAGCGAACAGGAGGGCGAGGGCTGCCATGGTTTTCTCGCCACCGGAGAGGTGCTCCATGTCCCGGAATCGTTTGAGAGGGGGCATTGCGTGGTATTTGATACCGTCAAGATATGGCTCTTCAGAGTCCTCGATGTCGAGATAACTAGGAATATGAGAAAATGCAATTGTGTTTGAAGATAAAAGAAAACTTACGCTTTACCACCCATGGGGTAACTTTCAGTCTTGGTAAGGTCGCGATATATGGGCTCGATTTGTTCTGAGATGTGAGAAAACGCTTTATTAAAGAGTTCCGAGCGACGCTGCATTACGTCTTCGAAGTCGTCCTTTGCTCGACGGGCTCGCTTGCGAGCTTCGTCAAAATCTTTTTCGATGCCGCGAAGTTTGTTTTCGGTTCCCTCGAGACGTTCCATGGCACGCATGTTAGGTGCCATTTTGTCAAGCTCACTACCAAGTGAGCGAATTCTGTCTTGAAGCTCTTCTTCAAGTTTATCGTCGGATCCCTAGCTAAATTAGATTTCTGACCGGATGGCGACTGTTAATGTTTTACTAACCTCTTTTAATGAATCCCCAAGGCTTCCAAAGTCTACTTCAATCCCATAATCTTGCACGGTTGGAGACTGAGTGGTACCTAAATTGACATCCTCGTCAATTTCCATTGCATCTGGGTTGGCCTGGACAAGGTCATCAATAGGCAATTGGTCCAAAGGAGCCGAGCTTTTCTCTAGAGGGAGATCAATGTCTTCCAACTTGCACCGCCTTAGTAGGGCGTATCTGTCAGCCGAATGTCGTTGAATATCATTTTCGATGGCACTGATCTCCTTGAGGGTACTTTCGACACCTTTGTTTCTCTTTGCAGCCTCGCGTCTCTGTTCATTGAGTCTCTCTGCAGACTCGGCGAACAGGCCTTTGTGTTCCTCCAACCTTTCCTTAAGGAGGTCAATTTCATCGTTTAATCCATTACAACGCTCTTGAATGGTGTCCCTTTCGGCCTTCAGCTCTGCAATCATAGCTTGATCACGTTCTTCTTGCGATTGAAGGCCCTTTATTCGTTCTTCAGTAGCCTGGAGACGCTGCTTCTCGAAACTCAACTGATTTTCAATTTTGCTTCTCTGGGTGGTGAACTCGAGCTTCTTCTCCGCAGCTTCTTGCTGAAGGGTGCCCTGCTGTGCCTCATATTCACGGATATTCTTGTAGCCTAAGCGTTGACAGAACTTTCGATAGACTTCATCTTCGATGCCACTAACAGACTCCTGAAACTCTTGTATTGAGGTCTCGAGAGCCTGGAGCTGGCTTAGTTTCTCCTTATATTTTGGCTGCACGCTTTTGACCTGGCGCTTCGCGTGGTTTAATTCGCTGGATTTGCTTTCTAAGTTTCTTTCAATAGCTTTAAATTCTTCACGAGCGTAGTCTAGGCGCTGTTCCAAGCCAGCAAGCTGACCTTGAAGGGCCTCTTCTTCAGCTCCTTTACGATGCGATTTGGGAAGGTTACTTAATTCTTGCATGAGTTTGTCTTTCAACTTATGCAGATTGGAGACTTCGGTATCTTCCCAGCGCTTGGAGTGCTTCTGTGAGGGACCGCGCCCACCAGTCATGAGACCACCCTTGTGGATAACTGTGCCGTCAAGCGTCACAGCTTTTGCTTCAATGCCCTTTTCATAACAGAGATACTTTGCAGTCTCTAAGTCATCGCAAACAATAGCATTGCCGCAGGCGTAAACAATTGCTCTGGAAACGGAATTGTCATAGTCGACGGTTTCGATAGCGGGACGCATTGCTCTATGCATTCCTTTAAGATTTGAATTCAGAGCCTTGACTTGAATAGTTTCGAGTGGAATAAACGTTGCCTGGCCTGCCCTTTGGTCGCGAAGATGTTGGATGCACTCCTTTGCGGTTTTTTCGTTATCCACGACAATTGCGTCAAAATGACGTCCAAGGACGGTGCTCACAGCATCCGCGTACTTTTTTTGCTTTGGTTGACATAGCTCACTAATGCGACCCTTGACACCGGGAAAGATGCGTTTCAGGGTTGAAATCATCTCTTTCGTACGCAGTTCTTTTTCACTTTGCTGGCGGCCATCATCAGCTTCTAGAAGCTTTTTCAAGGTAACTTGAAGCTTTTCCTCGAGCTCTGTTCGCATCTGTGCTACCCTTAGACGTTCAGACGTGAGATTGTTGAGCTCTTTCTTCTTCAGATCAATCTCTTTGCTCGTCGATTTGATAGTCTCCTTGATACTGTCTTTCCGCTCGAGAATATTGTTCGTGTCCGATTGCAAATTCTTGACTTGCCATTCAAAGCCTTCGAAATTGCTCTTCAAGCTGTTCACAGTCTCCGCATCTGTCTTCTTTTGGCGTTTCATATTGTCCAACTTCAATTGGGTAGCGGAAGATCTTTTATTGACCTCCTCTTTGAGTTTATTATATTCTTGAAGATCGGCATCATTGAGCTTGACGCCTTTGGTACTCGCAGCTTGTTGGAATTCCTTTTCCCACTGTGCTTGAGCTTTTTCAACAACTTTGAAGCTTTTTTGGAGCTCCCTCACAGTCTGCGACTGACTTTCAGACTCTTTGGCAATTTCAGCAATTCTTGAAGTATACCTTGCAATCTTCTTTGCCGTGATTTCAATTTTCTCGTCAATGGGAACCAGGGAATGGATGTTTTCTTCCAGCTCCCTCTCCTTAAGTTTGATGGACTTTTCGGCTTTGGACACGTCTCTCCCAACCTGTGCGTGATCCTTCTTAGCCTCTTCAAGTTTCCGCTCGTATTTCTCAACCCCACGTCTGAATTCTTTCAGTTCGTCTTGATGTTTTTGTATTTCAGCACTTGATTCTTGGATCAGTCGCTGGAAATGGAACAGCTTATAAAGAATATGCGTCACAATTGCCTCGTCCCGATCCTCTGCTTTCCGTGCGTAATTATCTGCCTCCCTTTTTTGCTCTTGGTATTGCTTGATTTCGGAATTGATGCCTCTACGTCTGTTTAATTGGTAGTTCAAGTTCTCGGAGGCGGCCTCCTCTTCCTGTTTCAGCCGTTCGTATTCGGCTTTGTATTCCAAGCTGCCGGATATTTGCTCTATCAACCGAGTCAAATCTTTAGGGGACTGGGAAGCGATAGACTCAACATCGCCCTGGAAGACAAGAAAGTTTCGGGCCTTGATCAAGATGTTCTCGGCCTCCAGAGCATCGTTATATTGTTGTGCGGTGACACTTCGATTGTTGATACGATACTCGCTTACTCCTTGGTTAGTTATTGAGCGCTTCCACAATTGCTCTTCACCCGCATCGTCCTCGTAGACTGCCATCACCCAGGCACTTTTGGGATCACTACGTTCTGCCGGCTCGTCATTTCCCTCGTCCTGCTGTGTGCCATCTACTTCCGCATCGGCAACGTCTTTCGACGCCGAGCCGTCATCGTTGATTTTCGAGTGCCGGAGGACACGCCCGCGGTATACGAGGTCACGGAGGTGGGTTGAACGAAGATGCGACGATTTGATACCGAGAACAAAGGATATAGCGTCCATTCTGGATCCATGTTAGCGACAACTCTGCTCAAAACGTTTGGCTGCCCGGACGCACGAGTTGGATTTTCCGGAGCCATTGGGACCGATGATGGAAGTAAAGTATGCATCACCGAACAGTAAGGTATGGTGGCCCTTATAGGACTTGAAGTCTGAGTGGATATGAGTCAGTCAAGAGCAGTCAATGTATTATATTTCGTCTTACTGAAAAGCTCTAGCCGAATTAATTTCCCCATCGTGCGGAAGCCTTTTCGCGGGGTGCGAGGCAGCTAGGGTGAAAATGAAGGAGGGAATCAAATAAACGAAGACAGCTAGCCAGTAGATATTGTGTCTACAGTAATCCTGTGCCGAGCCGTGCGTGAAGGAAAATAGAAAGCTCAATGAGCCCCGACTCCATGATCAAGATGCCCAGCGCGCGTCGAGGCGAAACAGCGCGAGAGAACGCGACGATCGGTTTCGGTTGCCAAGCACTCAGTCACGTGGCCACCACGAGTAGGCCACTTACATAACACGCTTTAGGCAGCTTTCACATGACCCTGTGTTCAGACAGCCACTCTTGGCAGTTAGTTATCACGAGCTAAACCTAAAATAGAGAGCTGCCGGGTTCTGGAAGGTGTGGAAAGCCAACCACAAGCTAGAAGCTATGCACGTCCCCCCCAAGAAAACTGGGAGCCCTATCATGTGTCTAGGTAGAACCTTGCCTGCTGAGTGCGAGGAACTGATAAAGACACCACCAGGACTGTTCCAGGTAGAAATGACGCTTCTTCTTACAACACTGTCATTGTTGTTTTTGCATACTGTGAAGAGTTGTCCCATCGTTCTGGCTGCTTAGGGCTGTGGATCTTTCCCTCAACAAGCTTTGTGAGTGACGACTTCTGCTGTTAAGGGAGCTTCAAGGCACTAACGCGTTGGTTTGTTGAGGAGCTAAAAACATCTATAACGGACCCTCAGATTGCTTCCACTCGACCACCTCCCAACTTCTATACCGTCAAGAGCCTTCACGATGTCGGAGGCAACGCGAATCCCCAAAAGCCGATCCGAGACCAACCTCGAAGAGCACGCGATATTGGATTCTCCAGATACCGTCGAGACGATGCTGAAAGATCGAGATGGAATGAACGCGTCGTCCCACCCCAAAGAGCTCTTACGGACTGCCTCGTCTTCTTCAGGCAGCAGTAATTCATATCAAGAAGACTGGGAACCCTTTCCTCCACTGGATAGGTTGACCGTGCTGGATATTTTGAGCAACTTGGCCCTCCCGCAGAAACTTGAGAAGTGGCAAAATACCTTGACGGCTCAAAAGGCGAGAGTGAAAAAACACCAGGAGAAGTTCAAATCGACGAGTATGCAGGCCAAGGCGAGAGTTGTGGGCGAATGGCGTAAGAGAATGCCGACTTCAGACGAGCAACTTGACAAATACCGAAGGCGAATGAAAGAGTCCGTGGAACGCCTAGGTGCAAAGTGGAATGATACAGCTACTGTGACTCTACGAGAAAAGGTCTCGTTTATCGCTGGTGTTCTCAATATTTTCATCAGCGGATATCTGATCGGAGCCTATCCATCCTACTTCTACTATTGGTTCACATGCCAGCTGCTCTATTTTATGCCGATACGGTTCTACACTTACCATAAGAGAGGCTATCACTACTTCTTGGCCGATCTTTGCTACTTTGTCAATTTATTGACGATGTTGAGCTTGTGGGTGTTTCCGCGTTCCAAACGGCTATTCTTGAGCACGTATTGTCTTGCTTATGGTAACAATGCGGTTGCTATTGCTATGTGGAGGAACTCCATGGTATTCCATAGCTTGGACAAAGTCACTAGGTAAGGCTTTTATCCTGTTGCCATTTTATCAAGCGAAAACTAATATTAAATGCTTAGCTTGTTCATCCACATAATGCCGCCTATAACACTTCATTGCGTCGTTCACCTGACGCCACCCGATATATTAGTCAAACGGTTTCCGGCTGCCTATAACATAAAATTCAGTGCTCCTGGCTCTCCAGAGCATTATTCTCTCGGGGCAATGATGCTTTGGGCTTCCATTCCTTATGCTGTTTGGCAACTTTCGTACCATTTTCTCATCACCGTCAGACGGAGAGAGAAAATCGCAGCTGGCCGACCTACAAGTTTTACCTGGCTGCGGAGATCTTATGCCAAAACGTGGATCGGAAAATTCGTACTCAGCTTGCCCGAGCCTCTTCAGGAGCCGGCGTTCATGATGATTCAATATATTTATGCTCTTTTAACCTTATCGCCTTGCCCCTTATGGTTCTGGTACCGATGGGCTAGCGGCTCTTTCCTTTTCGTTGTGTTTTCTTGGAGCATTTATAATGGTGCAACTTATTATATCGATGTGTTCGGGAAGCGCTTCCAAAATGAACTCGAGCAGCTGAAAAGAGATGTCAGCAAATGGCAGTCATCTCCCGAGGGCGCATTGACTCCCGATACAGCCAGCGCCCTGAAGAGCCTCGATGATCTAGTCATCGGAACGCTTGACAATAAAACGCCTAATCTCGCCGCCGACTCACTTCCAAAGCTAGAAGGGCAAGACAACATTGTCACCGATGGGGTAGCGGCCTCGACCGCTGTTGATGTGCAATCATAATAACTATGGCGTGCGATTGATTTAGTATGGAGATACCCCCACGGCGTTTACCCTCCTTCTCATCCGTTCCTTGTTTGATGCCTTCATTAGCCTGTTTTCTTCCCGCTTCAACACCAAATGGGGTGAATTTCTCATAAATCCTTGTACCATGCTTCTTTTTGTCATAGACATGCGCGACGCTGTCTCATATAATGCGTTTCGAGTTCCAGCGTTTTGATGTGCAATCTTTGGTTGAGAATCGACCTTACACCAGTCCCGACCCGAATGGCGCTGTTCCAGTAGTGCAGAACTTCCTTTTCGCCTGATAAAGCGAAGGCCATTTTAATTTCTAGATTAATAGTGACGGAGAAGAGTCCAGTGTCTCCAGCCCCTCACCCTCAATAGAAAACTTGATGAATAATGTAGCCACTCATTGTGAATGCCGACTCACCACCAGGAGTCTTTGTGACCTGGCCATTTTCGGTCGGCAGAGGAACGATGGAGTTTGATGTGTTGAGTAGAGAATTAGATGTTTTGAGTATTATTTCTCCAAGATTTCATCCCTTTATGGAGTGGGTTCTTTTGGATCTCAGGGGAAAGGCTGATTTCCAGCTAGTAAAAGACATTCAAATGAAGTATCAAAATACTATACCAGCGAACTGGTCTATAAACATACTTTAATTAGATCTAGATCACTTAAGATTGTTCTTTATTTTTTATATCTTAGATTATTGTCTATTCGTAAAGAACGAAAATTTTGATACATAATACAGAGAGAAACTAGAGGATTCGCTCCTAGAGACACTAAACGCCCAATTTTGTACTTTGTTCTAGAAGAATCAACTCCTGTGAAAGTCCCCCCATCGTGTCCAGCCTAAACTCTCCCCTTCTGTTTTGAATTTGGGTGTACACAAAATGCTCCTGAGTAAACAGTCTTCGAGTGTTCATGAAAAACCTCCAAACCGCGAGGTTTAGCCTTTTGAGCGGAACCTTATAAAACGGCAATTCTGAGACTTGACGCTCAGCCTCCCAGCGCTGTTGGGCTTTGGCACGGCCTTCCTCGTTCAAGTGGCTGTATGGCACGACCAATTGGTTCTTGAACGAAAGCTCATCGGGAGTAGCTATGATTTCTCGCTGCTTGCGGAACGGAATCATGCGACGCACCTTGATGCTTAGCAGCGTCTGTCCTGACGTCTGTGATTTTACCGCTGTTATGGATGCAATAAGATTCGAAGCGCGCTTGAAAACAACAGTGCCCATAGCTGCCATAATCACACAGACAGCGCCGAATGTATATTTCTGCCATTGCGCGGCTTTAATGAGTGGATTGACGGAGACGTCGTAGAAGTTATATCCCGAGTATAGAAAGCAAAAGACGGTTATCGAGTAAGCCCCAATGATATATGATCGCTGCGGGGGAGCTTTATATATCTCTACGGGACCTGGCGACCGCTGTGAGAGGACGAAATTGAACTTGCGGAAACGCGCGTCTGTTCGAGTACGTAAGGGAGCAGCGGGATTGAGACGAACGGCGCCTGGAGTCGATGCGGATTTAGGCGCGCCTAAATCTGATTTCTGGGTCGATGTGTATCTGCGAAATATGCTTCTAATATTCAAATTGGTTGTTCTCGTAGCTCGAGCAGGAATTCTGCCAACCGGCAGCACAATGGCTCGGTGTAGCATTCTGGAAGCGAAACTGCAGCAGAAAGGAGTCAGCTTCGGACTATATAATAAGGAGAACGGCAGTGAGTGGCCGATGTTACAGAACCCATTTCGACTTACCTTTACGTCCTCAATCATCTCAGAAAACTGCTGGTCAAGTCGGCGTGGAACCACTTTTTAGTGGTGAACTTTTGACGCGCAGGAGCCTGCTTAGTCATTCATTTGCTAGCCAATTAAGGACCATCCAGTTCTTACCCCTGAAGTCGACACTCAGAACACTCAGGTAGTATGCGGAGTATACAGTATTTTGTTAAAAGTTTCCATAACCCTCAGCTGATCCTGTTGCTGAACCTCAGCTTGACAATAGTCTTCAGGATTGCTTCATAAGAGTCTTGAAATTCTTAGGCTCAAGGGGTATCTTTTGAAAAATCAGTTAAGGTGGTTTAAGGACTAATTTGCGGTCTTGATTCGAGGGTTCAGTCAAAATAACGAAGGGTTATTAAAACTTTTGACCTAGTACAGTAGACTGGCGGTCTCGAATACCATGCTTTCCCCGGCTCAAATAGCGTATTACAATGGCATGGGTGATATCTTTACGGGCTGGAGCCATGGAATCGTGAAAATGGACCACAATCAGGCAAAGGATGCAGGTCATTAGAAGGTAAAGGGAGGTATAATTCTGCCGCAGCCTAACTATATTTTTGCTTGATTGATAGAAAGAAAAGATTCTCGTAATGCTCAATCACCCTCACTTACACCATATACAAGCGCCTCCGAGCCACATATCCGCACAACGATTCAATCCTCATTGTGGTGGTATGGTAATAATGGGCTGTGAGTTTGAATGAGAAGCCGAAACCTGATACTTCGATCACAACTTAATCACATAGATGAAGGTGTAGGCTGGTACTCTCCTTCATTCTGCGCGTTCTCTCAGTATTATGCACCATCATGTTAGTGCATGCAGTTCTAATTGATCTTGGAAGGCACTGAGGGTCGCCGACAGCGTGTGGAACATTTGGATAAGCCAGCCATACAAATTCTGTGTTTAATTTTCTTGGAGCTCAGCTCCCTGTCGAAAGGCTAGAAAATAAGTGGTATACTCCGTGTCAACTGAGACCATCAACTGTGATAAAGGTGTGTAATCTCCAAAGCCCTTGCATGGTATATGTTGTCTTCTTACCAGATGGTCTGAACAGGACAGCATCTTTCGTAAAGATAGGGTGATGATCACAAAGCTCCTGTAAATTCTGCTCTGAAAGCATCCTTGGAAGGTAGAATATAGGAATCTGCGTCCCTTGAAGCGGAAGCCTCACAAGTTCTGGAACGTCCTTTTCATCTCCTGGCAGTCGTTTGGTGACAAGCACAGCACCAAACTGCATGCCATTTATGTCCCCGAGTGACCTCAAAGCAGCTTCTAAGCATGCGCTCAAATCCGTTTCAGAATTGAACTGTAAAGGGTTCCAGCGCTGATCTTTCCCGGGCTGACAAGAAGTTTTTATACTCCTGACCACGTTCTTTCTCATGTGTAGCAGTACATAGTCCGCCATATCTTGACGCCAAACGATACGCTCCTGAGTCCTTTTGTCCAAGAACCCTTCGGGCTGTTTCCATCTAAAGGGTATTATGGATCGACTGGCCACTTTAGGCGACCTTGTTAACCGGTCCAGCAGTTTTGGATTCTCTGCGATGCGAACAATTGGATGACGCGGGAGCCTTTCCCTCCGAGGCGCTGTCGTGGGCATATTTCTAGCCTCAGCAGAGGTCTGTCCTTCTCCTTCTGAAACTCGCTCCTCCCCGCCCTCGGCGCTCTGCTTTTCGTGCTCTCGCTTTTCTTGTGACTTTAGCCTCATCGCCCATATTTCATCACCCAGTAGGTCGACTGGCATCATCCAAGGGAATTCGGACTCTGGGTGTTCAACTAATCCGTAGTCTCCGAGTAGCTCATGTGGAAGCCGCGCGTGAGTAGCAGCGCATAGACGAAGGGGACTAGCCAGTATGCGGGCCCAGACATTGCGGCTCATCGGATCAAAGCCTGTTTTTCGGGGAAGTTTAGCATGTAACTTCTGTCGAGCGGCTTTGCGGAGGAGGACGGGCGATTGTATGACCGATGACTGGTGGTGAGAGGGCAATTGCCTCTCACTTCTTTTCGCTGAGGCATCGGAAGGGGTAGAGTCGTTATACGTTGGGGATTGGCGTGGATCTATGGTTCGAATGGCATCGGCCCCCGGGGTATCTGTGTGAGAAGTGCATAGTGATTGCTTCGAATTGTTTTTATCCGAGTCGGCCTGGGACTGAAATCTCCGACATGGAAAGTGAACACGGCTGGCAGGACACGGAGGCTGAGAATGAAGAAGATACCGCTGAGATGCACCACAGAACATCGAGGTCGGTACCAAAGGCCGCTTTGTCATTGTAGAGCTGCTTATCGGTCCATTGGACAATACTTTGGACGGGGATTTGGAGGTTTTGAGGTCCGCTCGAAATGAGTTTATCCGGGAAGCTTAAAATTCCAAAGCTTTGACCACACGGACTGGTGCCTGATTTCAAGTCACGCAGCGCGATTGCTGACTGCATTGTCTCGATCCACACCAATTGACTATCTACCGGGCAGATAAAATCACCCAGTTCTCGTTTTCAATCGCTGTCAGCCTATATTCATGAAATCCTCCGGCCTCTTCTCCCTGGCAGCGCGCCATTTACTACGCGCTCCTCGCCGGAGCTACTCCAGCGGACCTAGCTTTGCTCCACCGCGGGGATGGACACCAACGCCCTTCGTGACGGAGACATTGGTATGGCCCTCAGCAGAACAAGGGAATAACGAGAATATGATTCTAATACTTTGTCTTTTAGGGAGGTGGCTGGCACACATGTATGCCCGGTCGAACTAAAGGATGGGAATCCTTGGACGAGAAGTGAGCTAATGTTCTGGGCCGCAACAGATGATATCTTCTCTAGATTATTAAAGGTATGAGGAATCGTCCCTTTTCTATTACTGCCAATTGACCAATCGCTTATAGGAGCGGATAATATGCCTCAATGGCGACGTGGACGAGACGGTATCGGCGTCAATAGTAGCTCAGCTCCTCTTCCTCGAAGCAGATAACCCTGAAAAACAAATCAGTCTATATATAAACTCCCCCGGAGGCTCAGTGACTGCCGGTGAGCATACTTTGGCTCTTTAGGACACTACAATTGTTTGCTAATCGTATATTTCGTTGTCTCATCCTAGGTCTTGCTATTTACGATACAATGACGTACATCCAATCGCCCGTTAGTACTATATGCGTCGGTCAAGCCGCATCTATGGGCTCTCTACTGCTCTGTGGTGGTGAGGCAGGCAAACGGTTTTGTCTTCCACACTCGTCCATCATGGTTCACCAACCCTCGGGAGGCTATTTCGGCCAGGCCACCGACATCGCAATACATGCGAAGGAGATTCTTCGGGTCCGGAAACAGTTGAACGAAATATACAAGAGGCATTTGACGAAAGAAATCTCGCTGGACGAGATTGAAAAGCTCATGGAAAGAGATTACTTTATGGGAGCGAAAGAGGCGCTGGAGATGGGAATCGTGGATGGAATTATGGACCGGCGGATGAAACCAAAAGATGACAGCTCTAGCTGATTGAACAATTGCACAAAATCGCAGATCTTCAAATGACCCAATTCCTTATAGCGTCTTTCTCCACTCTACTTTAAATAGGGCCGTCGCTTGAATAGAAGAAGTATGGATCTCCTCTCTTGAATAGCCATGACGGCAACTAGTAAAGTAGCGTTCATATCAAGCACCAGAAGCGAATACGGACCCATATATACATGTAGGCCACTGGAATCATCAATCATACATAACTGCAGCTAACCTATTGGTCAAAAATCATGGTGAATTAACAGAAACGAGACAATTCACAGAGACTGACGGGCCCGAGATTGAAGCATGCTAATCAACCTTTCCGTATTCACAAAGACTTGGTTCTCGGGACTTCTTCGTGTATTCCGGCGCCATTGATCGCGTATTGTCGGCCAAAAGGATAGTTCGATGACTTCCGTGACACCTAGAACAAATGGGCCGGGACTGGGATCCTGTGAGTCTCCGAAAGCAGCCGAAATGATTGCCTCGGTAGACAATGTATTGCCCGTGTCGTTGTGGGATGAGCCCGAAGGTGGAGACAAGGTGTCATTCCCGGAGTTCGCTGATGCTGTCACGCCGCTGCTAAAATGTACACCCCTTTCCTCCAAGTCAATGTCCTGTGTCCTCTCCTCGGTCGGTACGGTTACAAGAAGCATACCCCTCGAAGTATTCGACCGCCTGACTTTGAGCTTTTGTCTTTCAATCAATACTCCTACCATGACAAGCTGTAGAATTATGACCAGAAAGTCGTGTGATATCAAACGGAAAAGGGGCACGGGGCCTTTTTCCCCAATAAAATCGATGAAGATGCCTCCATGAATATAACCTCGGGTAGCTTCACTGATAGGTGGTCCAGGAAAGGGCCACCGGAGCAATATACAGAATAGATTCGCACTGAGAATGACTCCCACATAAGGGCGGTAGAGGTTAATCAAGTCCGTCGTGGCCGCGCCGAATATGGCCCATTGGATCACGAGACGAATTGCAAGACGAGTGAGGGAGCAGCTAGAGGATCGCAAGGGCAGAGATTAGTTTCAGCGACTACAAGATGGCAATGCAAGCGATATCTAGAGGGAGTCGGCTTACTCCATATAGTATAAGAGCGATAGTTCGCAGTAGACCAGAGCGTGGAGGTCCTTGATTATCCGTTGGACGAAGTCATCCTTGAAAAGAAGCGATTTCTCCATTTCATGCCGCTGTCTGAGCTCCGGAGCACTGTGGTCGTCTTCATTGCCGGTGAAGGGACGGCCGGACAGACCGGCGAGGTATTCTGCATCTTGCAGGGCATCCGGCGTGGTCATAGAGCGGACATCGGGGTCCTCGGGAAGGAGCAGAGGAAAGGAGGAAGCTTCAAAGATCACCGGCAAGTGAATGAACACACGCGATGTCCTGGAGAATGGAGATGTCCAGTTATAAAGAGTAGCAGCACTAGCATCTATCGATTTGGACAAATGTGTTTCTGACCCAACATTCCATAACTCATGCTCTCATCCCTCAGCCAAACAGTTCAGGTCCCTTGTTACTAACACCTAGTCATTCGCTTAGTCATCATACATTCCGCGACTCCGTCTACTCATCAGAGTCATCACAATCACCACCATCCAGATCCTCACTGATCAATTCACTCAATTCATCCTCGAAATCACCTCCTCCTTCTTCTTCTTCTTCCTCTTCTTCTTCATCGGTCTCCTCCGCCGCCTCCTCCGGCTCATAATCAAACGTGATTTTTTGGAATGGGGTTTTCTTCCCCTCTCTCTCAGCGCAAATTCTACTTGCCCTAACTCGTTGATGACCCGTTGACCAACTTGGACCATTAAACTTGTATTTCTTTTGCCCCCAATTTTCTTCATTAGTTGCCTGAAGTCGAGCCGCATTGCTCCTAATTTCTGCACATCTACTCCCCATTATCACCTTTAGCTTGAACGATTCATTTCTACATGTGGAACAGAGTGCTTACCGTCATTCAGGCATTCAGGCGGATCTTGAAGCCTGCATTTGTACAATATCATTGATCCCACCAGGCTTCCCTTGTTGAGGACTAGATATCCGTCTAGCCATTTGTACGTTTTTGGGGCAATTTCGCCCTATGGGCCCATGGTCAGCATTCTACAGAATTTTGATGCACAGAACATACCCGCTTGATGTGCCAAGACAAATAACCGTTCGCCCTATACCCCAGCTCCGGGCACGTAAACCTTTGGCTCCTATCGTCTTCGTCCGGGTTGAATTCCCGGTGCTGAGCTACGCCGTAGCTCCAGCGGCAAACATGCTTACCGATTTGGACACTTTCTTTCAGCTGCGACAGCGCTGCACCTCTAGCGATGGCCGACCAAGGCCTCTCTGGGACTAGAACATGCTCATGTCTGACCGCTGATACGGCAAATCTCTTGAATTCTTGGAGAACATAGGGGTTACCTCCCATCCCACCGCAGAGCACAATGGCCTAGCCGCACTCGCATGAGCCACAAGAATCCGCCTTTTCACATCACCGAATGATTCCTTACCTGAACGAGAACTTTCCCTTTTTTCCTAATCTCCGAGATCTGATTCTCCACCAATTTGAATGATGGCTTGAGTACTTGGTCAAATAATGCCTTGATTTCATTGCTTCAAATCATTATCAGCCATCCACTCTTCTGTCGTCCATTGAAGCTGAACTCACTCTGTCAAACTTATGAGCTGCAAATCAGCATCATAACCGTTCCCACTTCCGACCTCCATCTTCAGGTGGAGCTTCTGACCCCCAGACTGGCCGTCAAATTTTCTTTTGACGGCCTCGAACTCCCTCATGAAGTTACTCCCGGGCCCAGTATCTCGGTGGCTCTTTTGGGAAAACTTTGGGCCATATTTCTCCTTCATGAGGAGGTAGAGAGCGCGGTCCACTGCTGTCGCTCCGCATTTTGCACCTATTCCGTGAGTCGCTGGTACCTGCAATGGTAATCAGGAATTCACTCACTAGTCCCGGCACAGGCTTCCGCCACTTTAAACGGTCGATTGGATTGGATTTCGTAAGTAATTATATCCTACTCATTGTTACTCCGCCGTACCTTAACGTCTTCGCTAATGATATTCTTACCACAGTTCCTCCTCCAATGTCAACAACTATGACATTCTGTTTGGGCTAACCAATGTTTTGTTAGCGGGTCAGTTGTAATGGCTGCTCCACTACTGCTCGACTCACCTTGAACATTCCCAACAGACTTTTATAGCACTCGAATGTCGCTACAGCCGCCGCCTCAGGCTCGTCGATAATCTTGAGAATGTTATCGTCGGATCGAGATTGGAAGCCTGCCGCGTTGGCGAGTTCTCGGAGCCTATTCTTGTATTCCTCACCCCATTCAGCCGGAGCAGAAAATACGAAATCGATGCCCATGGTTTCGAACACGAAGCTGAATTGGTTCTCCAACCGCGTCATAATATGGCTGTAGAGACACTTCAGAAACTTTTGACACAAGGATACGTAAGTTTCTCCTTTCGGGACACTCATCAGGGCTCGGCCCACTGCCTTTTTCAGGACTGGATCGTCGATGACCGTCTTCGCAGAGTTGGGAGCCATTCCAAGCTTAAACCACGTTGCTCCAGCCATGTCGGGAGTGACTTGCATTCCCCATCTGATCTCCCCCTTTTCGACAATTGCGATGGTGCTAGGAATTTTGTCCAAAATTTCCGGTGTTCCTGGCCACTCTTGGATCGTTCTAGCTTCTCCGTCAGGAAGAATATAAGAAACACCTTCAGTAGAGGTTAGTGATCTGCATGTCAGTACCACTCCTACGCCACGCTGGATCTTTACCAGAATAAGTGGTACCGAAGTCCACTGCAACTATCATTCTGTTTTTTCCCATTTCCTTTTTTTGACCGCCCGTGTCTATAAAGGTATTAGTTTTCGATCATTCCTGCTTCCATATTTTATCACGTACTCCTTTTCTTTGGAATCTTTGACTGGCCACCACTTGAAGGGCGCTTCTTTCCTTTTGTCTTTTGTCCGGAGACTTTCGCTGCCGATTCTTCAAAGGTAACGGTCAGCTTCTGTCTGAGTCGAGAGCAAGTGGAAACCTCATACCTTCAAGATCATAGTTGTCTATCCTTCCCAATACAAAGATGTGCCCCATCTTGTCATCCAGTACGCTGTTTTGCTGGTGGATTTCAATATTGAAGGCAATGGTCTTTGAACGAAATGACAGATCACTTGAGACTGCTGGCGGTCTCAGTCCCAAGTTTGGTCAAAAAAGGTTATGGAGGTTTCCAATCCTCAAGCTGAGATTATGTCCTGAAAATCATAAACTATAAAAGCTTTTTTTCTAGGAAAAATTTTTCAAATCAACAAATTGTGTTCTTGTGTTGACGCTGAAAATTTTTTCACACATGTTCCTCCTGAGTTTACTCTTTAATTTTAGTTACTCTTTCACTCAAGGTGCTCAAGCATTGCTACATCTCTATCTCCTTTTGATATCTTTTGCATTTCTTGATAACGCCAGAAAGCCAACATAATGCACTCGAACATGCAGGCATCGGCTGAGGGCTCATCAGATGATCCCATACTCATTGACAATGATACTTCGCCGCCAAAGTCCAAGATAAGACAGTCAAAGAAACGAAAGGCGCCGAATTCCGATGAAGTGGATGACGATCGTACAAAACATCGGAAAAGAGATGCAAAGCAACAACAAGATATGACGACAAGTTCGGACAGCTCAACTTATGGGGAGGAGTCCGCTGATGATGCAAGTGAAGCTTCCGAATCGGAGCCCATGCCAAACGCGGCCAAGAAACGAACTCGGGTCAATAAATGTGGGAAAAGAAAAGAAGTCCCAGCAAACAAGGCAAAATATGTGACAAGCGATGATGCCAATGACAGTTCCGGAAAGAAGCGCGGCGCAGCGGAGAAAACTGGCCCTGAAGTTGTTGGCCGTCATGATTCTCCCCAAGGAAAGGAGTTGACCGGCAACAACTCTATAAAGGCAAAGGCGGTAGAAGAACTTTTGGCCGCAGAGAAAAAGATTTTGGCGGTTGAGGAAAAAAACGGATCACTTCAACGGACAATCAATCGACTGAAATTAAAGATAGGAGATTTCCAAAAGACGTATATTCAAGCCAAAAGCCGCCAGACATGCAACCGTTTAGATGACGAAGAAGTTCGACGGAGTTTCTTTGGGCTTATGATGAAGTGTAGAGACTGGGCTGGCGATTACGCCAAACCTGGAGTTACTGACTGGGATTTATTAGAACGTGTCAAGGGCATGATCGAACAGCATATCACCCTTAAATTGTCGTCGGACCTTGATGTCACGATACTATTGTTATCTCGTCTACGTCAAGGAACTTATTTGATCCTGCACATGGTTCTTGCGCATTACGTCTGTTCTAAAGTGATTCAGAAGCCATTATTTGGGGACGTCCGAGCCACTAAATGGATTGACGAGCTGACGACGCTGATCAAAAAGGATCTCTCCAGTCGTGAGTAGGACCTTTTCACCATATTCTAGTGCTCATCTAATCTGTCATCAGATAATCGAAGCCGAATCCACGCGTGGAACCGGCAAACGGTAAATTTGCTCCACAAGATGGGCTTGTCAAATGGGCTTGATCATGTGGAGGATGAGGGTATGGAGAGTGTCTGTCGACAGATTGCCTCAGATTTCCTAGACAGTGATATAAGGACCATCTTGAAACCTTCTTTGGGCCACAGGCTAAGAAAGAGCCAACTACCAAGACTGACGGGCATTTTTGAAGAAGCCGCCAAAATTTCTGCAAGTCTTTGGAAACAACAAGTATACTGGGACTGCCTATCAGGTGCCTCGTCCGAATTGGTGAAAAGCGGATTCCAGAGCGCATCCGGTACCATGCAACCCCACAATCTGATGGCTAGCGTTGAAAATCCAGGCTCATGGGACGGGAATAAGATCCTTGGTGTCATAGAGCCGGCTATCGTGGCGTACAATGACTCCAATAAACTTAGTCAAGGATGGAAGGTATGGCACAAGGCATTGGTATGGGTAGGGAGTAAGGATGAGCACCTCGCCGTGTTCTTTGAGTCTGCCAGAAAAGGTATGCCTCACACCATTCCTTCACTTACTTTGCATCTCATTCTAATCATGACAGATGACTCGAAAGCATGTTCTGAGACTGATAAACAAGCGACCTCGGATGATGACACGCCGTGAGAGCAAAGGATGCAAGACAGCCTATGCAGATGGACAGTGAGTGGCCTCATTTTACACGCTGAGGCACAGGAAGTATTGTTCATCTACATCTAGTCTGGTCAGATTGACCAGTGTAGTTGGACATTCTCCTAATACCTGAATTGGTTCTCTGGGCAATGAGACTTAAGGGCAGAAAAAAAAAACGAGTGTTTTTCCAAGTCGCGGATGCCAAAGCAAGATATCTAAAACTTACAGTTGTATTTATCTACACTGGAGAATATCAAACCTCAAGCCATTGTGAACATGCAGTCTTAATTGTTAGAATTCAAGTATCTTTCTGAATTCATGGGCTTCTGGTGATCTTAAATGCTTAATTCCAGCTGAAAATACTGCTTCATTGACCATTTTATTGTTGTTTGAAGATGGAGGGTTGATTTTTAAAATCATGATTAAAGGTTGGAGGTTGATCAAGCACCATAGAGTGAGGATGATCATGCCTAGTTGAAGAATTACATTCCTTGAGCCCAAAAAGCATTCTAAGCATTGAAGGATGACAAGAATCTAGCTAGCAGTAATCAGACTTAAAGCCATTGCACAAATGCAAATGGACCTCTTTTCTAGAATAAAAATCTGAAGGTGGACAGGCATTCACAAGCTCTGGATGAGCCATGCATGGCTACTATATTCGCAAAGAAATTATGGGTATGAGGGTCATAGAATTTATAAGCCAAAGGAGGTAATTGAGTATCTTCAGCAGTTTGATTAGGACCTGCAAAGTTATATGCCCACTCCCGCCCAGAAGTTTCCATCAGTATTCGATGCCCCATAGATTGGATAGCTCTTGGACATCCTGCCAATACTTAGCCAGCTTTCCAGAATTGCAGCTAGTAATTGGCGTGTTACACAGTATTAGTTACTGCCATAGCGGAAAATTGCTGCATTCTGGCAGCAACAGCCTTCAGAGAAACGGCTAATCATTATCCTCAGTGGATAATCAACGTTTTCCCCAAAGTATACAGAGTATAGTACCTTGTCCTATTGCTGGTCCTTGACAGACCTTGATAATACTCATCAAGATTGCTCCATCATGCCTCGAGAATTGGGTCAAGCTTGAAGGAACTAGCTCAGAAATCTTCTGCTGGAAGGCAAAATATTGTCTTGGTAGAGTTGTGGGACGATAGTTCGCCACAATAACAGATTCCATACCTATTATACCTGAATATCATTGTCCTTAGTTGATAGGAAATCTTCGACAGAAGTTCCTAGACTTAGAAGAACAGTCGCCCAACGATTGCGTAGTAGAGAGAATATGTTTTTCACCAAGCCAAGCAATATATCTATAGTAGGGGCAACACCATCCGAAAAAATATGCCGCGCGTGCGATAAAGAAGATGATGACACTCAAGGAGCAATATGTTAGCATTGACATCTCCAAATCAATATTAATGAACTTACATTAGGCAAAGAGCAGTGACAAAGCGTGTAAGGGCAAAGTAGAGTGTCTGCTTTGCATATTCAGGAGTGACTGGAGTGTTCTCAAAGACAGCCGGCATGTATTTGTCTAGAGATCTTGCATCCAGGTTTGTTTCAAAGACTGATCCAGAAGGGGACAATCAGTGAGGAAGCTGCCCAGGTTGCGTTGCCCAAGATCCTCAACCGTCTCCTCCTCCGTCGCACGCAAGGCCATTACATAGAACTCGGTGAACCTCGGGGCTGATTGATGATCAGCACCACGATTCCATCTTATCAAGTAGTCACGATCAACTGCAAGGCCACATTGTTGGGTACCGCTCATCAGATGCTTCGAAGATGAGCGTTCAGATTTCGGCGGCAGTGAACTTTTGGACGCTTTTTCGTAGTCTTGCGAACCTTCGAAGACGGTCGCGATGGCCAGCCCTTCCCAGACGGTCTTCAGGCGATGAAAGATCGGGCATTTGGGATTATCCTGAGAGGCTGAGTGACTATTGGAAGAGTGGTCTGATATCGTACTAGTGGGTTGCTTGAAGGAAGAACCTTGAGACATGATCTCTAGATGGCCTCGAATAGAATCTTTGAACGCAGGCAGATATTAAGTTGGGAGAAAGAGGAAAAGAGCGACATGTGGTCTTTTTGTAGAGCGTAGTTGTGTTGGCCACATGATAAGTATTTGCTCACTGCGAGTAAGAAGTGATTGAAAAGTTCTGAATCTCTCAATTACATAGTAATGTAGCAGATGCGCATACTTGGGTGGCGTGGCGCGGGTATCGTGTAACTACGGAGTAGGAAAGTTAGCAATTCCAGTACCCATATGAAATGTTTGATCCATGACACCACAACTTACGACTAATAAACAACTTATGTTAGGGTAATGTCAGACCATAATAGTGGACAAATAGCCCCTACAACAGAGGACGTCCGCTTTTGCCATGGCGGTACTGCCAGCGGCCGCATATAGACGGGTTCTTTAAGATTGTTGGTTATACCTCCAACAGGTGATAATAATGGCATTTAACGTATAGCAACGATGCTCTGTCGAGTGTTGCTGTAGCATAAGATTCCGTCGGAGCGAAGTGATAAGTAATAAAAGGGCTTTCTGACACTCAATTCCTTTTGTGGTAAGAGGTATTGCTTCGGCGATCTGCATATAACATCTTCATCATTTGTTGCTGAGCTTCGGCTAGTTCTGATAGTGCCTCAGCTGCTTTATCAAGATATTGATGGAAAACTGTCTCGGGAAGAATCTGGCTCCAAGGCTTTAGTTGTTATAGCAGCATATCTGCGCTTCTAAATGTGCACTCAGCAAATATAGGAGCATCTGAGCTTGCATTGTAGGGCGTTAAGTAATGATTCTCAGCCATCTTGATCTTGGGTATGAGTACTTCTGTCTTGGATTGTTAGCATAGGCATATGGCAAAAGTGACAACTTTAGGTTGAGGTTTGAGTGATTTCTCTAAGTACTAGGTAGATACCTACCTAGGCAAGGGGGCAAAGTGAAACTCGAGTGAGAGTTATTTGAGTAAACGAGGCACAATGAATGCAACAGCAAATTCTGTGCCTTGAGTATGAATCTTGTCAATATGGTTCTTGTCACTTGGAAAATTCACCTCTTGAGCTTGGTATATTGTGTCAGACCATGAATTGAACTGTACTAGGATATCTAGCCACATATATGACTCTTAGTGGTTCAGCTAAGAGACGACGTTCGCTTTTAGCCTAGTTGGCTATTCAACATATTGTTAAACAGTAGGCTCACGATCTCAGTCCTGGTTCCAGGAATATTCAGCAGCGGCGGCCAAAGTGGGTTCTTCAGTAGCTGTTGCTGGGGAGGTCTTTGAAGGCAGGCGGTAGTTGTCAAGCGTACGAGTCAGTTGAAAGTCACCTTCCTGGAGGCCCTTAAATAGTCATATTTAGGCTCCTAGATAATCCCAGCCGAGTCCTCTTGCTTATGTAAACAGATGCCTAATTTAGATGTGGTAATCACGTGAAGCTCTGAACAAATGGAGCAGCCTGATTGGCTGACAGTCCCTGAAAACACCCTAGACCTAATCAGGTTACCCCTCAAATGGTTCCGGAGACTCCTCGCGCGGCCATCGTCTTACTCTGCCGGGGCTTCTTTGCTGCGCGCTGCTTTTTTGGAGCCGGGGCCTTTCGTTTTTGCGGAGGCTTTGTAGGGGTATCTTCATCGACTTCATCATCCGGCTCCCTTGGTAAGACTGGGATCTCTTCTCCCCAGATGTACCTTGTTGTTCTTATGAACATGGCGTCAGGTCTGCCAATGAATTTGGTCGCGAAGTCTCCCTTGAGATTTCTCTGACTTTGTACGCGTAGATGGGCAATGGCCACTTTTATAACATCTTCTGTTGTACCGGGCATCCAGATTGTGGTATTACTGTGGGTATACCATTCCCTTTCAATAAATTTGATTTCCCAGGCAATCTGTTCTGCTTGCCATTCCTGCATTTCTCGCTGCCGCTGCTGCTTGTGGGCAATTTTGAGTTGTTGGCCTTGCTTGAGTAATTTTCCAGCCTCGAAGATGCGATCCTCAAGCCTGGTGAACCTTGGATCAAAGTGAACTTTTGCATTGTCAATGAAGTTGCCGATAGAGTCGCATAAGCCGAAATATGGCTCACGAGCCTGTGAGCGCATATAGACTGGTTCATTATAGTTGTTGACCGTGCGAAGATCTCCTGTCTTCTTATCCATCCTGGTTCTTCCATGGCACCCGTCTATCGAGATACCGACCTTTCTCTTCAACGCTTCTTTTGGTATGTCTCTTTCCGGCGGAGGGGGTCTGCAAGAGACTCTGTAATAAGTAATTCTATATAGTACTTAACAGTGAAAGGCCATACCGCTTTGTTATACAACTTCCACCGAAGTCGAGGACAAGGCTGGCTCTCCGGGGATGGTGCTGCACGGCCGTTCCCAAGGGGCCAACCTTGGCGGCGGGGCCAAACGGGCCGCGTCCGGGTCTAGAGAGTCAAATCACGATAATGACAAAGTTGAAAGAGTCAAAGACCAAGCCAATGACAGGGATGCCTAAATCAAACCCATGCCCCGAGCAACCAATCACTATGAATGCTGTGCAACTTCGCTTCGAGCTGGCCCCTGCCGGGTACGGGCTGAAGACTTTTAAAAACATGCGAACTGGAATAAATTCAGGGATTCGTTCCCATCTTCGACGAGCGCGTCGCTTTCACTGCTTTCATTCCCAGCGGCGCAAGAAGGCTCGATCCGTGTCATACAGTTTGCTGCTTCGACTGGAAACAAACCGGGTCGGCTTGCAGTCTGATAAGCTATATACCTATCACGCGAAGGAGAATGCTTCTCAGCCTTTTCTTTTCACTTCTACTCGGCTTCTGCTTGCCACTGGTATCTGCCTTTGAGAAGATCCCTTTCAACGCTACAGGCAATACCCCTTGCCCCGAACCTGAGCATATCGTATACTCTCCCTTCAAACCATATTTCGCTTTTTACTCCGGCGCCCGACGCTCATCAACATGCTGGACAGCAGCCATTTGCACCCTTGCTCCCGCCGATGAAGCGCGCAAGCAGCAGTTCGGCGCTACTGCTCTAGTCATGGGTCTTCTTCCTCTCACACTACGCGACGTCGCGTGGCCCGAGCGGAGACTGGTGCTGGTTTCGGCACCATTGCCACACATTGCAGCGGTCTTGGTTAGAACGTTGGGGCTAGACCCGATAGTCAAAGGGGAGATGACCACATGGGCGGAGGACGATGTGCAGCGCTGGACGGCATGGCTGCGCGGGAGCTGGGCTGCTACCATCGGACTCCGATCCAAATCTGCAATGAAAATGCTTATTGCGTCGTCTACTATTTTGCTCGCGATGACGTGGGGAGCTTTGGCCGTGGTAGAGGTGTATTCGAAGGGCAGCGCGCTGGGCTGCACCTATCCTATATTCGCGGTGACTTGGTGCATTATTGGGGCCTTACCTGCAACAGTGCATACTTTATTTGAAAGCTGGAGACGACGGAAGGACATAATCGGAGGGCCCAAATCTCATAGGCCATCGGCAGTGCAGGGTGTTGACGAGGCCTGGCCTGTGCAGCTCGCGTGGGCGATTTACTATATCGCGGGGACCCTGGTATACACGTCGATCATGGCGGTGACGGTCCTGGAACTCTTTGTGTGGATTATGACCCAGCTGGCTGTGACAGCGGCGAGTAAACTACTCGCCTTTTATATCTGTTTGTCGCTACGCAGCCCTCTCGCTGATGACACTCAGTCCGACCTTTCCAGGGGCCCGGAAGACGCCAACGCATTAAAAGACGGGAGATAAATGGCCCATAGGGGCTTACCGAGAAAACATTTTTAGGACCTTGCATTGTATTTGGAGACCTGAATACGCATATTGTAAAATCAAACGTGACATTTGCCGATCGTGAGATATATGTGACCTGCTGGAGTCTCATCCGTTGGGAGCTTCTGGGCCCTGATACTAAAGCGGCAGGAGGATTATCCGACCGTACGGGAGCATGTCTGAATACTGCCCAATTGCCACTAACAACAACTTATTCCGCTGATTTTAGATCCTATGATAAAAGATGGCGTGACTTTGTTCTTCTATTGCTTTATCGCCATGAATGTTCTGGCAGGGCTGGCGCTCTACTGAATGTTCGAAATCCGGCAGGGGCGAGGCAGCAAGCATGCCCGTGAGTATTCAAGTTTCTGTGAAAGAGACAAGACTGTGTGAATATGGGTAGCAACTTTTCGAAATAGAGCCTCTTGCCAATGTGCTAAAACATGAACTTAAGGTACTCAACTTTCAGCCGTTCTCGAAAGATGAATACAGAAGAATTCAGTTGCGGTCATAGATTTCTCCACATTCATTTTGCCAAGATATAACAAACAAAATCTGATAATAAAATGACCCGACCTATTATGTGATCCATAAATCACTGAGTGCTCCACTAGAATTTGGTATTGATATGGTTCAATGGCTGAACCAATCTAGTTTTCCCAAGAGCGCTTTCAGAGACTCCTAGCTTACTTTGAATAATTTAATGACTGATGATCTCCGAAGTAAAGCAAAAAGATGAAATTGAGTCTATATACAGTTGATTTTTTTTTTCCCTGGATTTTATAAGCCAATAGAAAAGGAGAGGAAACGGCAACTTATATACAATAGAAGACAAAAGAAATCAGATTTCAAATGGGCAAAGAGAAATCCTTAGTTGGCGGGCTCTTTACCAAGTGCTGGGGTGACCCAGCTTCTTGAGTTCTTCCAACTCTTCAGCAGTAAGCTTATCATCCCACTCGGAGCCGTCGTCATCGCCCGGTTTGATCGGGGGTGGTAGTGTTAGCTCGGAAGCCTTGGGCTCAGCCTCGACCCTCTTCGTGAGACCTCCAAACGATCGCACTACACTGTAATAGAAATGCGCCCATCCACGGCATACTTTTGCTTTGAGTTTCTTATCCTGAAACTGGGCACAATATTCAAGCAAGTCTTGCCTAAATTTCTCGTCAATTCGTTTCCTCAAATCCGGATTCCAAAGCTTTAGCTTCTTGGAGTTGCGATACCCGTAATCGTGACGGATGCATCTTGGAGCAAAATCGAAACCGCCAGGCTTATCGGGGGAATAGCTGCAGGCATCGTGGGACCAGTCGCAATCAGATGGGTCCTTATTCTTCGCCTTTTCAAGGAAGGTTGGCAAGGTAAGACCAAAGACGTACTTATTGAAGACGTCCGGACCACAGTTGGTGTTGCGGGTGAAGAGCTCATTGTTTTCGGATTCGACAGGAGCGGCAAGACCGGAGGTCGTCAAGAGACCGGAAACGAGGAGAAATTGGGCGTTGAGCTTCATGTTGGACAAAGCAATGGAGGATATGTTAAGATCAACGACTTGTAGTAAAGTGTTCACAGAGGAATAAAGAGACTTGTTCGCAGCTGATGATGGAGCTGGTTTCTGGATGAAAAAGATCCTTGAGCTGGCGTTCCCTCCAGCCTTTTATATTCGATGCAGCAGACCTAGTTGGTAGTAAGCTAGCATGGCTTCGGCAAGATCCGTTTCTTCGGACGGTCATTGTCGAGAAATCGCAAGGTCAGTGATATCCACTCCATGTATAGAGTTGTTCCAGAAATCGGCATGATGAGCAGATAACGGGGTCCTCAGCCAGGTAAATGCCTCTAGCGGATACTTACCGTATCCTATATCTGTGGATCCTGCTCTTCTTCCACTCAGGGCTGATGCCAATTACATCTAGCAGCGTAAGTGCGCCACTGGAAATTCTGTGCATAGTCATAAGAAGGATCAGGGTGCTGTTCATTAGAAATACGGAGAGCACCAAATAAGATTGAAATCAAAGGCTCTGATGGCGTTGTGATACACACGCTCCAGAATCCTGTGGGCGTCCGGTTTCACTGAGATGTATCTTGAGTTCCCTAGCCCTTCACTATTCAGGTTGGAGGCTTTGATCCCCGCATCGTGCAGGTGGATCGCTTACATTCCAAAGGGCCAAAAAAAGGTCACGCCCATGCATTGAAATCTGTGTTGCTCCATACCAAGAATTTTAGATGGCCAAGATGTTACTTCACCAAAATGGAAAGTATTGCAATAATAGAGTAGTCTGAATTGGGGTATAGTTAGCCCATGAAAGGCATCAACTAAAACGGATGTTCTCCGCTAGTCGAGTTGACACGTTTGGTGGTGCTGTCAAGCATTCAGAGTGTACTTCGTGATTCGATTCTCTTCAAATTCCATGAGTTTGAAGGGGTCTAGCATCTCCAAGGCGGCGAAAGCCGAAGAAGGCAACGCGATTCTTGTACTTCTGGGAGTATTTCAGATAGACAATAATGATATAATTGACAAATTGTGAAAGTGATCTTTCGGATGTTCCGAGGCCCAAGCGAGGTGGCGTCCCGTCCTTGGCAGGGCCTCTGCAAAGACTTTCCCGTCCACCTTCCTTTTTGCGGATGGGTGGAGAGTAAGTGGTACTTGGCATGGCGTTACCCATCCAGGGCCAGTGGACGGCCCTATAAACGGAGCATGAGATGATGGAAGCACCTACTCCGCATCTATGTCTGGTTTCGGCGCGTCTAAACGGGCAGGTGAAACGACATCCGTGGATGTGTTTAGCCGATGTGTTTCTTTTGTTCTGTCAATAGTTTAGAAATCGCACCACTATTATTTGAATCAAGCCGCGTCATATGCTGCCTCCGTATGAGGTACTATAGTGACTTTGGCTCAAGAGTCTTGGAACCCAATGGTTGTCTGGCGAGTGCTGTCGCTCCTTCGTTTCCGCAATCTGTGTGTCGATATCTTGCCATGGAGCAGAGGCACCCTCGAAAGTTGCCGGAAGAAAAGCCAATGGGGATCATCAACTTGCGATGCAGAGAATCGCAAGGTTTCTCCGGGTATTCGCAGATACTCAGCACTTCTCTCTTGCTGCTGTACCAGGCATCATAATGTCCAGTACCCGCATACCGATCTTACAATGAAGGCCAGAGCGGCTTTAGGAGTGCACCTTCTTGAAATTGCAGATGCAGATGGGCATCCTCAATCGGTAGTTAGTTAGGTGATCGGCAGGCCTAGTGGGCTGGAACATATGTACTGTATGTACATACATATTCTCAGCCTGCTAGATTTGCTAGACCACCACTGATCAGCATCGTCTAAGTACGGCACCGGTGGCTCGTTTCTTTGATTCCACCCACCGGATGCGATCTGCCTTCGGTCCCCTCCGATTGAAATCCACTGTTTTAATAATAGGAGGGCGATTCGTAACGATTTCCTAAGAGTAATTCAGTTTAACCAAGCACCTACCCAATTAGTCAAGGTAAATAGGATTCGAACCCTGAATCGCTTAAGAGCCCTCCAGCAAACGTTCCAATTCCAACCGTTGGCTGCAGGTGGTCAAGACTCGAGTCAGGTGTTAGTGCTGTCGTAGGATCTCACCTGACGAACACGGAGTAGTTACCTAAGGTTCGTCCTCCCGGCCGAGCACACGCGACCTCCTTAGCGTCTTGGCTTACAGAGCCCGATGTCGGCTCAAGACGGGAATTTCCGTTACGCCTGAGCTTAGTCAGCGGTGGTCCCGTCTGTGTCACCTTACGTCTTCTCTTCCTGCAATCGTATCCACGCGCAGTCTTTCGTGCAGCTTCTCTATAGCTAAGATGCTCCCCGGGTTGGATAATTCGAAAATATCATTGGAGAGAATATCTTCTCCAAGCCAATGGGATCCAGGCCCAAGACCTTGAAGTTCCAAGCTTGTAGCTATTACTGCAATACTTGCAAGCTTCAGTATTCATGTCTATAGTAAATGGAGGTATGTCCTCATCTGATCGGTGCCTCACATCTACTGACGATGGGTGTTACAAAGTGAATTATATATCAACTTGAATTTGACTCTGGTGCCCCGTACAGATTGAGAGTATCAAATGCACAGTTGGCTTTTCGAGGCAATTCTCCAGTGCACCTGAAGACTTTAACAGAGCTCTTAATGAGCTGCACGGGTTTTTTTGGAACATATTCTATCACCTTGCCCCCAAAGAATCCAGAATACTGGCATTTCGCACCAGGCTACTCCGAACAGGCATTCGAAAACATGCAAAACAGCTCGCAGGCTCCATCTTACATTGAGGCTACAATATTCAATATTATTGCGTAATACATTGTCATCATTCTTCGGCGGATGGGTCATATGGATATGTCACTGCTGAACCTGATGTTTCTCTAACCAAGGCTTGACTAACAGAAAGGACTGGTGTTCTCGTAGCAGGCAGTGCCTAGCGATATCAACATATACTAATATAGGACATATACCCACATATTTTTTCTCCTAGCCGGTCGCTGAGGGAGGCTGTTCTTTTGGTGCACTTGGCTATGCAACAGTGTCAGCCAATCATATAGCGACACCTCGGCGGCTCTCTTTGCCAAGTATGATTATTTCTGCACATGCTCCGTACTCCGAAATAGTTGGAAGTCCAGGTGATTGGAAGAGAAGATACCTGACTAGTAATACAACATGGGGTCTATAGAAACTTCTAGAAGACATCCACGAAGCCAATTCTGCCCTTGAGATCGGCTTTCGTCCCTCCAGTATCGAGATTGTTGAGTTGAAACCGCTCTGAAAGCATCTATAAACTCTTCTAGACAGGCACTCAGCCCTGTTGGAGAGGCTTGGAAGGAGTTCCATTCATCAGGTGGGATCCTAATCCAGCAACAATTTGTCATGTTAGCGACAAAGTTGGAATACTCACCTCCAGCTGAGCCAAACCTTTCTCTCTTGGGTTGTTTCACGCAGGCTTGGCTTTCGCTTTGATGCCTCGGGCTACTACTACTAAAACGAGATATTTGAATGGGCCCACGGTCTCTTTGAATTCGATGACTTCCACTGTCTTTCCAAACAATGAATATGATACCTTTACATAAAGTAAATAAGGCTTGTGTCAGTGGTTGCCTCGAATCAATTCCAGGAGCAATGTCCTCAGAAACAGGATCGAAACACCCTGAGATGAAGCTTGAGGAGTAGTATCTCATAGTAGTTGGTCGGGCTGCTGTGAATAGATCGAGCAAACAGTCTCCAAGGAACAGGACAGGAAGGATATGATTATCAACACTATGCGACTGACTAGTTAAGAGGCCTTTTGAAAACCGGAGGCCACCCCTGTCGGAAAACACAGCTTCAAGTTGAAGGCCTGTCAAATAGCTAAGTAGGCCAAAAGAGAACGTCCTCTCTTAGCTTATTCACCTATACATTTTATGACATGTCCCAAATATGGCCCTACTATTTTTCTGTTTCTCATGGTTGAAGGGATTGACTTTTTGCGAAAAATTATTCGGGCTAGGGAACTACATTTTATCCGAGAAATGTCGGAATGGAAAAAGCTTTCGGTCCGATCCCTGAATTTCGGTCTATTTCTCTCGTATTTAGTGGGATGATACTGATCATCAAGCTACAAAGGCGGGGGAGTATTTGGACTCCGGGGAGGGCCTGCCTTGTTGTTTTCTACACATTTATTTCACTGGCTCGATAGCCATTGTCGCCCGATCTTGAAAATAAAATTGTGTACCTCTGTGGAACTGTCACCAAGAGAAGTGGAACGATGGCTCCCAAATGCCTCACTGGCGATAGCCAGGCCCTGAAGGAGTTCATCGATAGATTTGATGTAGGTAGGCGGCTGCTTAGTAGTGCTCTTGACAGTGGCTAATATTTTCCGCTAGGTCTTCCTGTTTGACTGTGATGGTCAGTTTTTCCACCCGACACGCCTCTCCGACCTACCACACGAATAGCTGTCATGACGAGTACTTACCTTATTCCGGCCCCAAAGGTGTATTATGGTCCGGCGACATTGTGTTTGATGGAACTGTTGAAACTCTGCAGATGCTCAGGAGCAAGGGTTAGTCCTTGAGTTTACAGTTTTGTCCGGTGGCTCCTAAAGGTTGCTAATCTGGTTCGTAGGAAAGCAGGTAGTCTTCGTCACCAACAATAGCACCAAGTCGCGACTGGACTATAAGAACAAGCTGGAAAAATTAGGTATTCCAGCAACCCATGTAAGTTGGGGGGACCCAATCTCACCCATTCCTACTTCCCCTGACACAGCTGACTTGGCATTCTAGGAGGAAGTTTTCACGTCGTCGTACAGTGCTTCCATCTACATCTCGAGAATACTAAACCTACCTCCCAACAAGCGCAAAGTTTTCGCCATCGGAGAAAATGGGATGGAGCAAGAACTCCAGGCGGAGAATATTCCCTTCATCGGCGCAACAGACCCTGCATACCGACGCGATGTCACTTCGGAAGATTTCGCCAAGATTGCTGCTGGTGATCCCTCCATGATTGACCCTGAGGTGGGCGTCGTTCTCGCTGGGCTTGATTTCCATACGAACTACCTGAAAATCTCGCTAGCATATCACTACATTCGTCGAGGAGCCCTTTTCCTGGCTACCAACATAGACAGTACCCTCCCTAACGCCGGGGGTCTGTTTCCTGGAGCTGGCACGACAAGTGCACCATTGATTCGTATGCTTGGTGGCACAGAACCTATCTCTCTCGGTAAGCCAAGCCCCGAGATGATGCAGGCGATCGAAGGCAAATTCAAATTCGACCGAAGTCGAGCTTGTATGGTGGGTGATCGGCTAGATACCGATATCAAATTTGGTATTGAGGGAGGATTGGGCGGGACCTTGGGTGTCTTGACCGGTGTATCCTCTCAAAATGACTTCGAGGTTGCGGTGCTCCCGCCGGCAGCATACGTAAGTCAGCTCGGCGATCTCCTTCTAGCCGCATAGGAAAGGCTACATAGTAAGGAGCTCATGATAGAAAAAATGGCTGTCGCAGTGATACTAGATTGCTTTGTGGATAGGATTGACTTTGGGCCCGAGGGCCGTTATAGACCCTGATAGATATATAGACGAAGATTTAGTAGATTCGTTCCATTCTTAGAGATCCTCTTGATATATCTAGTGTGTAGAGTGCCTGCGCATTTGTACGGGCAAGCCAATCCGCAGCTTGGGGCCATTGTTAATGGGACAGATACATACAGCCTCAGCGGTTGTCAGGTGAGCTGCAAACATATCAAACAGCGGTGGGAACCTAATGCCACGTGACACGGCACGGAATATTTAATCTGCGGTCCGAGATAGTTACGGGGACCTTGGGGGCCTTTTTCGGCAACGTGATTTCCTTGACAGCTCGACAACCTCACAACGTCCTGATATCAAGTGAAACGGTGCTCAACCTGCATCTCAAGGCCAAGTCTCCTTTTTTGGTCTCTGGCATGAAGCCATCTATCTCGATCTCTGCAATAAATGATACTTCGTATCTCGGGAGCAAAGATTTGGAAAGCTGACTCCACAATTTCACATGTCCCACCTTGACATGCTTTTCGCCATCAGTCACTGGCGCGTGTTTCTCCACAACTTCCCCATTTTCATGAGTTTTAAGGAGTCGTCGTTCTCGCCATCTGCCCGGATGACAAGATATGCTATTGGATAGATACGGACAATCAGTACACCAAGCAGCGACTAATGAAAGCCTCGCTTATGTGTTCGAGTCATTCCATGGCCAATCGATAGATTCGGGGAACGAAGGCTCCCGGTACGCCAAACATGGCACGCTTCCCTTAGACCAACTTTATCTCAACGTCAACGTATTGGTGTGGGCTGGAGCGATGCCAGACTTGAGGCAGCAGTTGGCGGAAAATTGCTAGAGAGAAAATGAAGTCTAGCAGAGTTGAACCCGAAGCACCGTTATCAGTGACTGCATACCCTTCACGGCCAAATGGGTGGAGGTCTTCGAAGAAAAGCGGAGCAGGTCTCTTGATGGTGTTGTTGACCTGGATCCGCCAAGCCAGTTATAGTTAGGAGCAAGGATACCGCCGGATGGACCCTGAACCAGCAATTCTCTAGAATCACTTGCTCACTGGTCAGTCCGACCTAGAAATGGATATCTACCCCGCAAAATAAGAATTCTTGGGGATGAACACGAACCTGGGGAAAGGTCTTGTACCTATAAGACACGGCAAATTTGGCTAGAGTAACTATGGAAACAGCTTTAACCAAATGACGAAACTGGAGACTTGAAGCTCACTGGATATCGGCACCAATTCAAATGATGCATCACCGAGATCACTAGGTCTAGCCCCGGATTCGTAGTGGCCATCTCTTTAGTTGGAACGGATAGTCATTTGAGCCCTCGTTTTTTACCGCGGCCCTCCGTTGTCGGATTGTTTGAAGTCTCATAGCAACACTACAGCTCTGACGCGAACGAGCTGACCGGATTCTTCTTATCTTTCCCCAACTGCGGGGAAATCTCCACCGCATCCTTCCCCTTGGCATAGCTAGATGCCTTTATTATACAACCTTGCCGCCTCCATGTCGACCCAATACTCTTGATACACCTGCTGAATCTGTGGTTCTTGAGGCACTCCGGCCTCTAATCCTCTTTTCAAAATGAGAAATCATATGGCCGCGGGGTGGTTTTACTCCCCAAGTCAAATAAAACGTTACTTCGCGACTCGAGTGTCGAGTCTCCGGCCTCCAAAGGTTAGAAACAAAGTCTTTGTCAGCCTTTTTTACTCGTTTCCTAATCTAGCATGCTATTTAGAATGCGAAATTGGTCAATCCATGGACGATTCTGCGGGAAGTCAATAGACACCAATGGCTCATGTTCACCGTTGGTTTCCTTGCATGGGTCTGGGATGCCTTCGACTTCTTCACCGTAACCATCAGTCTTACCGAAATCGCTAAAGATTTCGGTGTCGCCAACTCTAAGGTCTCTTGGGTAGGTTTATCTTCCTCCCTTGTGGACCAATAAAATTTGCTTACCGTAGCTCAGGGTATCACTGTGACACTTATGCTTCGATCAGTTGGAGCATTCATTTTTGGTATTCTGTCCGACCGGTATGGAAGAAAATGGCCGATGATCATAAATCTGGGATTATTCGTGGCTCTTGAACTCGGGTCGGCATTTTGCCATAGCTTGACCCCTTTCTTAGCTGTCCGAGCATTATACGGAATAGCGATGGGAGGTAAGCTCATAGCCCACCCTATAAATTAAATTAACCCTTGGCCAACTTTTGGTAATAGGATTATTTGGGCCTGCCGCTGCCACGGCGCTTGAAGACTTGCCCTATGATTCACGCGGCATACTCGCTGGTTTGTTTCAAATGGGCTATGATGTCGGCTATCTTCTCGCCGTCGTGTTTTACCGTGCACTAGTTCCTACAACGAAGCATGGGTGGCGTAGCTTGTTCTGGTTCGGAGCTGTTCCGCCAATTTTCATTATCATCTTCCGTCTATGTCTCCCGGAAACCCATCATTTTCGGGCTATGAAAGCGGAGAGAGAAGCTCGTGTCGCTCTACAAGTTTCGGAGGGCGGCGAACTGACAAAACAGTCAAATCTGCGTGCATTCTTGCATGATGCTGGAAAGGCTATAAAGGAGAACTGGGTGATCTTCATCTACCTCATCGTCTTGATGACTGCGTTCAACTCGTCTTCTCATGGCAGTCAGGACTTCTACCCTACTTTCCTGAAGGACCAGGTCGACCTCAGTCCTACACAGACAACAGTCATTACATGCCTCGGCCCAATTGCGGCAATTATCTCTGGGCCATCTATTGGATATTTCAGCACTGTGTTCGGCCGTCGACTCACTATGCTGATATGCTGCATTTTCGGAGGTGCCATTATTCCCGCGTACATCATACCCCGCAAGGCGAGCCATCTGACAGCCGGGGCATTTTTCGAGCAATTCTTTGTCGGCGGTGTTTGGGCGCCCGTTCCCATACACCTTGCAGAACTCTCGCCACCAGCTTTACGCGGTCTGCTTGTTGGTCTAACCTATCAGCTGGGTAATCTGGCAGCTTCTGCTTCGGCAACGATTCAAGCGACAATTGGAGAGAAATACCCACTACCCAATGGACCTAAAGGGCAGAAGCGTTTTGATTATGGAAGGGTCATGGCCATTTTCCTAGCAGCTACATTCGCGTTTCTGTTCTTGATCATCTTGCTAGGACCTGAAATGTCACAGGAAGAAAGAGAGGAAGAGGATGCGGCAGCCAAGGAGCTGGATAGATTGCAGAGAGAAGGAAAATCTCTGGCAGAGATTGGGCAAGATAGGGCAAAGGTTGAGCATAAGATGATGCTTGGTGGAATGGAAGAGGAGAACGTGGGCCAGGATGAAAAGGCCGATGTGCGGCACATTGAGTAGGTATACGAGGTGCACCGTCTTCTCCAAGAAGCAGTATACGTGTGACAGGCTACCCGGCCCTTGAAGTAGCTTATTTGATATATAGCTCATGATCGATTGTAATTGCTGTTTTTTACGGATGCTGATACATCAATTGCCTTTGAATAGTTGGCGTCTCGTATTTTGAATATACCGAAAGCTTTTTAACCCGCCAAACTGATTGTGCCTTCGAATGAATAAAACAGGACGAAGATTATGTACACGTTCGTGAAAAAGTTGTATTTGAGACACGATCTGGCCCTATTAATCAACTAGGATTTTCTGCGAAAGTTCGGAGTAATTCTCGTAAAAACTCTTGAATAATCGCACCGCATGTTGAATGTCCTTTGAGCCACCGGTCTCGCGAATACTATGCATACTCAGCTGTGGATTACCCAAGTCCAAGGTTCGCGTTCCCAAAGCAGCTGAAAGCATTGGGCCAATGGTGCTTCCGCACAGGGAGTCATTTCGGACAACAAAGAGCTGGAGTGGCACGCTTCCGGAGCCGTTGGTATTGTCGCCACCTTTAGCCAAACGAGCAGCTTCTTGCACAAGTACTATACCAGGAGAATTGGTTGCGTACCGGGCATTTGCGTTGACCTTGATTACGACTCCTTTGTTCATTTCTGGCTTGTGATCATTTTCATACCTAGAGGCGTAATTTGGGTTGACGGAATGAGCCATGTCGGCAGATAGAAGGAAAGATGTCGAGAGGGATTGCTCATAGGCCGTTGAGACGTCATTGTTTCCAGGAGATGGAAGCGCGGCAAGTCGACGAATAATTGCGGGTAAGGCATTGGAGTCGGCACCCTGAGCTGTTTTGCTGCCAATTTCTTCATGGTCAAAAAGTGCCACAAGACGGATGGAAGGTTCGTTGTCCAGTGCTGAAGGGCTCGAGACGGACTCAATGAGTCCCATGGTGGAGCAAAATGACATATTCAGGTTATCAAGACGGGCAGAAAAGATGAATTCGTCAAGCAAGCCACCAAGACAGGCCTTTTGCGTATCGTATAGTAGGATCTCAAAATCCACGATGTCGTCCGGTTTGATTGAAAGTTCAGAGGCGATCAGTTCAACGAGATATGGGTGGTGACGCTCAGTAATGACTTTGAAAGATGCATTGACAGAATCGTCTTGTTGATCATCGCTCTTTTGTTCTTCTGAAACATTTTGCCGACCTCCCACTCTTGACAACTCGGCTTCTACCAAACCGGCAATGGGAAATAACTGTGTCTCTTTGTTGAAAGTGAACGTGTCTTGACGTTCAAAATGGATAGCGAGAGTGGGTATGCGAAGAACTGCTTGGGTTTTAACCACCTTATGAGATAATGCTACGATTGGCTTGGAAAACAGACTTACTGGGACGATCAATGTGAATTAGCCTCGAAGCAATGGTACCATCTTCATTCCGAACCATCACACGACCGGCAAGCCCAAGATCACGATCAAACCCTATAATTAATATGCTCTCAGCGACCAGTTTCTTTGGGTTCAATCTCTCGTATCAGAACACTTACAAGTATGCCAGAGGCCACCGCCATATGTTTCCACGCCAATCTGAATAAACCCTTCAGCCTTCTTTTTAGAGACAGGCTTAACTCTCAAACATGGAGAGTCAGTGTGGGCTCCGACCATTGAGATCGAATTGCCTGGCTTTTTCCGGTGCGTCCTTTCAGCCTCATGTTTCGTATAGCCGATGGATGTAGGAGCTACAAACCTTCCATTTTTGACCGATCGCAAAAGCAATAATGGTCGAGCCATTGCGGGTTAAATAGTATTTACCGCCAGGCTTGCAGATGGACGACCAGGACTCTCTCTCCTGCATCATGGTTAGTCTGATGCTCGAGGCCTTCACAGATAGCAATGATATAGCCTACTTTGATTTCCTTGAACCCGGCATCTACCAGACGCTTACGGGCAGAGGCAACAGCATGGAAAGCTAAGACATTGGCAAATTAGTTCTCTTGATGCTGGCATTCCATCTTCTTTTAAGGAGTCGGGCGAGTTACGTGTAGGTGAGGAGTTCACGAAGGAGCAAAAGTCCAACGCCTTTTCTTTGAAATCGGTCATGATTGGATGCGATGTATTTGCTAGGGTGCTTAGATCTGCACTTTGAGAGAAGCGGCCGGAATTTGTGAACTTGAAGATGTTAGCATGAAAGGTTCGGGAAAGAGTCAAAATGGTGCAACGATTGCGCGATGAACAAAACCGAAACAGTACCGATGATTCGAGAATATGCATTGGGGAGGGGCTTTCTGACAAATGCCGATCGATCCACTGAGCAATGACTCTGCCACTCTGTACTCCTCAAACACCAACAATTGCCCTTGTTTCTGTGACCGATCAAGGCTTCTCCGCAAAATGCTGTCTTACGCATCCCTGCGCGGAGGTTACATTTGCTTGGCCACACGGACCATTAGCTAATTCGGGGCACGTGACCTCCTAGTTCGGGCCGAAGATCAGCTTTGTGAGGGTACTCCGTACTCTGGCGGCAAATCTGTCATTGTTGACGTTTAATGATTCAATAGGCGAAGTCGGGCTCTTTCAAATTTCATTTCATATCCGTATGTGGTTTTCCTGTTCGATATCGCCAACGGATCGCAATGTTTCTTGATATCACGTGAGAGGGTCTGCCAAGAAACGGTTTGTTGATGCTGTCCGAAACCGGACTAGCGTAAACACGAAAGAGTCGCGGGAAAAATGTTCTGCCGGCGCGCCTGACCTCTTTTGGGTTAGCGTCTATCTCATGACTCCCGACTGGACGCTGTTCTGGATGCGAAGAAAGAAGCGGATCAAACAAGCAAAGCTTCAACTGTGAAAGAGAGGGGACCAGCGCATAAAGACGCCATCAATTAGCTGCCCTTGTTACAGATAGCCGTCGCGTTACTTTCCACTTGATGGTATGCGGCCCTCCCGACATCGATGCTGGACTATCCGCACCCAATTCTTTCAAAACAACATTTCCCGAAGCTCCTTATCTCGGTTGCTAGGGCGCGACATCATCTCGCAAAGAACGATAACACTTCTATCCGTGGCCAACCCTCCTCTCTGTCGCACGAACATCTATAAGTGCGCATAGATAATCTTTGATTGCTCCTTCCTCTGCGCTTAGTCGTCTTGAATTCCATACGCTCACGATCTCGCTCTACCTTTAAACCTGCCGCCAACAGCCGCCTATTGTATCCGCTGTCTCACGAAAGGCCTCGCGGGAGCGTGAGGGGATACCATGGAGGGGAGAGCTCGATCCTCTCATGCGAGGGCTAAGTCCGACCGGTCCACTATGCCTGGAAACCTCGCTTCCCCGCCTGGCTCAAAAACTCCCCCGACAAGCCGAACGAAATCCAGCACTTTGACCGCCGCTTCAGAAGTCGTTAAATTCCGCTCCCGAACAGGATCTGAACCGATAAACTCAAGCGCGCTCACCTTGGCCCTCAAGGAATTCGAAGACATTGGGCGTCAAAGAGAACGAACGCCGGGAAGTAGCCCATGCCGGAAGCGACAGCGAGTATACGGCGACAGGTATGGCGTGCTCGAATTCCTGGATATGTCAGGTCGATGTGTGGTTATAGGGCGCCATTATGTAGCTTGGGACTCATTCCCTTGCAACGTGTGTTGCTGACCCTTCCTCCGTGACTCATTGATCTTCTTTGTTGATTTGGAAACTAATAACATTTTCTCACAGATTTATTCCTAACCGCGAGGGGCAAGATCTGCGAGCTAGCTACAGCTTGTTACATGAAGAGGGTTGTCCTTCTACCCCATCAAAGACAAAGAGACGGCCCCCACATGGAGAAATCAATTTTCAAAGAAGTGAGAAAGCTCACAGCCCTATTAATCAGTCAACCCAGACTAACTCAAACCCCTGCAGCGGAAGAAGCAAATCGGACATACTCAAGAATACTGAGAAATGAATTTTTCGGTGACACTATTCCCCAAACTGATATACATACACTTTCTCCAGACCAAGGCAATGGTTATTCTTCCTCCCACGACCCCATCCTTTCTCAAACTCCGCCATCTCATAAGCCTGGACCATCGCTGTCTGCGAGTATTACTCCCTCAACACCAAGCAAAAACCTCTTCTCCTATTCCTCGCCCCGAAAAGCATCTGGAAACCCCACTCCTTCCCGTACACCTCACAGCGGATCTAATTTCAACGCACGCTCCGATATTTATAGCCTTTCTCCAATAAGATTCGATAGTCAGAAGATACTGCAAAGCCTTCGTAAACAGCCAAGATATGTCAACAAAGTTCCTTTCAAAGTTCTGGATGCACCCGACTTGGCGGACGATTTCTATTTGAACCTGGTGGACTGGGGAAATACCAACATCCTGGGTGTTGGACTAGGATCCTCGGTCTATATGTGGGACTCGGTTAATGGAAATGTCACCAAATTATGTGAGTTGAAGGAAGACACAGTCACCAGTGTCAGCTGGATACAACGAGTAAGAAGATCAATCGACTCTTGTAATAAGTACCGAGCACTAATCTTACATAGGGGACACACCTTGCCATCGGTACTGGTAGGGGCCTGGTCCAGATTTGGGATGCAGAAAACTGTCGGCGCTTACGAACCATGATGGGGCATACCATGAGGGTTGGCGCTCTCGCATGGAACGATCATATCTTAACTTCCGGTTCCAGGGATCGAACAATATATCATCGTGATGTCCGCTCTCCAGACCAGTATCTTCGTCGCCTCACGGGCCATAAGCAAGAAATATGTGGTCTAAAGTGGAACACAGAGGATGGTCAACTTGCCTCTGGTGGGAATGATAATAAACTATTGGTCTGGGACAAACTTGACGAAACTCCTTTATATCGATTTTCGGACCACAATGCTGCCGTCAAAGCTATCGCATGGTCGCCCCATCAGCATTCGTTGCTTGCATCTGGCGGTGGAACGGCGGATCGAACGATCAAATTTTGGAACACCTCGACCGGGAGCCTTATCAAAGAAATCGACACCGGAAGCCAAGTGTGTAACTTGGCCTGGTCAAAGAACTCTGATGAGGTAGTGAGTACCCATGGGTACAGCCAAAACCAGGTGGTTGTCTGGAAATACCCACGCATGGAGCAGGTAGTGTCTTTGACAGGACACACCTTCCGTGTCCTCTATCTGGCGATGAGCCCGGATGGGCAGACCGTCGTTACGGGAGCTGGAGATGAGACTCTACGCTTCTGGAAAATCTTTAACAAAAAAGGGCTTAAGGATCATGGTCGCGAAAGCAAGCTAGTCGGACTGAATACTATCCGATGAGGCGAACCACTTATCGATACTTTGATCTTGCGATTTTGCGCTTACTTGCTCGAAAGCCGCCCTTTATACGGACTTATTATTGACATGTGATGACGGTCGAACTACGACGAGTTTTCTACTTGAATTTCGCGATGATTTAGCATTTATTTTGGTAAAAGGTGGCGTTATCAGCAGCATTTATCATCGGATTGCAAAGCATTAATGTCATCTTCTTGAGCGCTGGCGATGGTTGGCACAAATGGAACGGCGTTATATTGGGTTTCTCGACACATGTCTTGAAGAAACGATGTGGATACAGGTGGCCGGACTCGAAAAGCTATACATGCATATAGTACTTGATAGAAAACTATTTTATCTTAGTTCGCTATTTGCCCTTTTTACCTTCGAAGTACATAGTCTGCCTTTGGGCTGACCTGGGTATGGCTCGAGAATTCGTATATTTCTGCTACAATTACCGGTTTGTGATACCGCGTTCTCAGTCGTCTTCTACCAAGATGATAAAAAGATGTGTTTCAAGTTGTGAGACTCGACTTTGCGAATGAACCGGCCTGTCCCCAGAGCCTTCTATTCCTATGGAGTAGACTGACTGATTTACGGTCAATGATCTCACTACGGAATCGGATCTGGACATCAAATCGGGACGGCACGGAATTACTACCACTCCGAATACTGCTTTTTATCACGTGACGTACGCCATTAAGGTTGCCTAATTAGAGTTGGTTGAGCTCAAAGGTCAAGGTATTCCTCACCAACGGAGATCTAATCAATTAGTTCTCACGACGCTTGAAGGAATACGTTTCCACTTCATTCGAAGCATTTTTGCTTCAATGGCGACCCAAAAATCAGCCGCATTGATGTACCGGCGCCTTTTTTCACGCTACCTAAGTGGTGCCCAGAGTGTCCGCTGTATGTCAATGCTCCGTATTAGTACTCAAAAATGGATCACACAGCTTACTCAAAGTCCTGTAGCTTTCCAAAGCAGTGCCGCACAAACGCAACCTCTCTATCCTTCAGTCTCGGTACTCATTCATGAGCATAATATTCCCGAATCAGAAATCTCAAAGATCCCCGCAACCGGCCCAAAAGGACGGCTCCTGAAGGGCGATGTTCTCTCCTACATCGGCGCTATTGCATCAGACTATCCATCCACCTTATCCTCTCGAATATCCAAGCTAGCGCATCTCGACCTCAGTAATGTCGAACCTGCGGCTCCGCGCCCTGCACCGGTACCTGTAGAACAAAAGCCTCCTGCGTCGGAGCCTATTGAGCCCGAAATTCCTTCAGCCGCTGAAGACATTGAAGCCAGGCTTGCTTTGCCGATCTCCCTCGCCCGTGTGTCCCATGTTCAAAGCCGAGTCCGCTCCGCAATAGGCGTCAAAATTCCCTTGGAAACTTTTATCCTCCGGGCAACTGAAATCGCGAACGATGAACTCCCAGTAACCCGGCAACAAACAAAACAAGAGATTGCAGACCAACTTTTTGATGAGATAGTCGGTTCTCAGACGTCCTACAGTTTCGACCTGCCGCCGACCTCAAGGGGGAGTACATCCCGGATATTATCTCCGCTACAGAATTAAATTCAATTCCCAAAAAACCACGCATGCAGGCAGCGGACATCATTGATATTCTGTCTGGGAAGACGCCGGTGGAACAACGTCAGCGCCAACTTTACAGCGAAGCTGAAGAGGCCCCAGAAGAGGATTCCAGCACCAGCCTATTCAGCGTCACTGTTCCTGAGTCAGAGAGAATCAGAGGACAAGCGTTCCTGGAACGAATGCAAGCTGTCTTAGAAAATGAGCCAGAGAAGCTTGTTATGCTTTGAAGTTTCGACACTATCTTTTGATCCTTCATTTCCAGAAAATATATCTGTAAACTACCTTCATGACCATCCACATTACCCATTGTTTTGGTTCGCTGTAGTATTTAGGTTATGGATACTATAATTCTTACCCGATCTGTCCCTTCCGGAGCTGCCACATCCTATCGCCCCTCAACATTCTCGCCAGTACCAGGTGGAATGCCACAGGGCCTCTAGGCCAGGTTCTCGAATGACTTGCTCCGCAGCTTTACTTTTAACCACAAAGATCGGTTCACGCGCCTTGCTATGTAAGTACATACGGTATACCTTTAGTCATGAAATCACGTGACTCTGGCCCGTTTGTTAGCGCCCAGTCATCCCGCTTTGCTTCCGTTCCTGATCTCAACTCTCTTTGGGGACTCCGTACAAAGCTTGCTCATACACACCGTAATACCTCGTTACGACACATATCAGGACTTCATTTTGATATTTACTATCGAAGTTCTGATTAGTATTCATGGAATTCCTTGCAAGATATCAGGCCGGGCTTTATGGGTCGTTTCAAGGTCTTCCTGGTTTTCCGTGGCCGGCCCTTAAAGAGGGGCTCTACCCCGTTTTCCAGTCCTGGCATGTCTTTGATGCATCTTCCGACGAATGGACCGGCCTTGAGCCGGAGTCTCAGGCATCCATCCAAGCCAATTCCAACAATCAACCCGTAGCACCAACTTCGCATTTGCTTATCACATGGAATGTCGATTCAGGGGCCCCGGGATCCGGAGAACGGATGTCTGCGATAGTCTCGCATATTGCAGCTACGTTCCCAACAGCCAGCATCATCTTCTTTCAGGAAGTCTCGAAAACTGCACTTTCAGCCTTGTTGGAGACTTTCTGGATTCAAGACCATTGGTATTCGAGCGAGCCCAGCGAGCCTAACTGGGACAACCGGTCGTTTTCCAGCGTAATACTTCTTTCAAAAGCAAGATTCAGCCCTAGTGCACTGTCCAATAAGCTGATACTCGGTCGAATTTGGAGACTCAAATACGTGAGTCGTTTTGGACGAGATGCCCTCTGTTGTGACATTCGACTTCCGGACTCCGTTTGTACGGCGGTGGGCTATCATGAAATCCGACTCGCCAATGTGCATTTAGACTCCCTTCGCATAAATCCTTCGCTTCGTCCGGCTCAGCTCTCTGCAGTTGCCTCACTGGTTCATGCCATGGGCCATGGTCTGGTCGCGGGTGACTTCAATCCTGTCCTTCCCGAAGACGATGAGCTTGTTAAAGAAAATAGGCTAGAGGACGCGTGGTCCACGCTTCGACCCGATGAGCCCGGTCACACCTGGGGGATTGACGGCGAGCAGAGGCACCCGGCATCCCGGCTTGATAAAGTCGCTATGGCTGGATTTTTGCCTACCAACATCGATATAATACGGCCAGATCACATAAGCGTGGAAATAAAAGAGGTACCTCCGTACGATCCAGAGGATAAAGAACCTGTAATATTGTCAGTACCTTGGAGTGATCACTGTGGCCTGGCCCTCACTTTTGATATTAACGCTACGGGAGGCCACAATCCGCCGGCGCAAGAATCCGATGGCTAGTGGTTATTTGTTCCCAGGCACTTAACCGGTTCCGGATTTCTTTTACCAGACTATCAAGCCAAGGCTGCGCTACATCTGGTCTTTTGTCCCTTCCGATTTCGCGTTTTAAGGCTTATCACTGGCCATTTTTAGCCCTGTGAAGAAGAGAGGCGTGCGGAAAAGTTTTTGGCCGAGAGGGAAGACATGATCTAGTTGGGCCTCCGTTTTTGCCGAGACGTTTGAATGGTGCTACATGGCTTTGTGGTATATTTTCGAATCGAGGAGGCATTGGTGTCAAGTACTTCAAATTGGGGAGATGTCATGATCCGGTTGTTCTCCTAAAAAGCTGTGGAGCATTTCTAAAAGAAGAAAAAGAAAAAAGACAAAATCGGGTTCCAAACGGGGAGACCTCTTCGGCGAGGTTCAAAGTACTATGTCCGGTCAAACTTATAACATAGGGCTTCGAATGCTCGCGAATCCTTGATTCCAAGGCTTCCAGATACAGTCATGGGACTATCAGCAAGCCTTCAGGCCGAACCTATTATTCATGCAGACAAATGTGCCATCATGAGGCTGGTTTTCATGCTTGGAATTCGTATAATATACCCTTTTCACCGAATAGGGCTTTTGCTTGCATGTTATAGTGACCACAATAGGGCCGAAGATAATGTGAAAAGGGCTTCTTCAGCCATTAGGATAGAAGCTTGCCTGTATGGGACATTTAATCTTTAGTATTCATTAATTGCATCATGATTTGCTTAAAAGTCCAGAAATTCTCAGCGCAAGATCAAGAATTGATAGTTGCTCATCCGCACCATCAATAAGGCGCTTATCAAGGTCGGAAAAAATCATGACAATATCGTTTTTCTGAATGTCGGGGATAGACTCGCTGAAAACAATGGCTTGGTATAGCTGCATATCTCAATTAGCGTTTAGAAGTCAATCTGAAAGAAAGAGGACACCCACCTGGGTAAGCATCTGCCCGGCGCTCCAGCCATCAGCCACTATATCTGTCACCACCTTTGCGACCCCATCATAGATAGAACGGCCATTCGCCGGTTGCATAGCATCAAGCAAGCGATTCACGACATCATCAGGTATCACACCTGCAATCTCCTCCACGGTTGCCACCGTAATTGGTTTCGAGCTATCAGCGTCGGTCATTTCTTCGTCGCCATCCTCATCTTTCGCATTATTTCCAGCGGTGCGGGAACCCAGTAGCCTTGCCGCACTCTGCATATACGTTATTGCTCTTCTTAAGTCACCTTCGCTACAGCGAATCAGGGCATCAACGGTTCCTTCCCCCAGAGTTATTTTCTCCGCTCTCGCTATCTCCTCCAAACGACTGCCAGCTGCGGGACCATCTAAAGATTTGAACCGAAATTTGCTACACCGACTGGCCAATGGATCTATTATTCTTGTGACGTAGTTGCAAACCAGGCAGAATCGTGTTATCCTTGAAAATCGTTCCATTGTTCGCCGCAAGGCAGATTGCGCATCTTGAGTCATGCTATCCGCTTCATCCAGGATAATGATTTTGAAGGGCGGACAAGGGTATTGTTTCCTATAGTCTGTATCGAGTCCGGGTGGATTGGACAGTTGAATGCGCGCAAAGTCTTTTATTTTCTCGCGTACAATATTGATTCCTCGTTCATCGGAGGCGTTGAGTTCGAGTATTCGCGAACGGTAGAGCTTCGGGCCAAATAGAGATTTTGCAAGGGCTAATATAGTAGACGTTTTTCCAGTACCAGGAGGGCCGTAGAAAAGCATGTGCGGAAGCTATTCGCCCGCAACCAGTCAGTATATTGGTAACAAGATGTGCGGGATCAGAACATACATTGGAGGCTTGTAGAGTCCGCTGAAGGACCGTAACGGTATGGTCTTGCGCAGCGACATCATTAAGTGTCTTGGGACGGCTAGAAGATGAATTAGGAGCTGTAGCTCTATCTTCTTAGAGGTACTGCGTCAAACATACTATTTTTCGACCCATGGCTGAAGTCTCGCTTTCTCCTCGTCACTTGCGGTTTTCGACTTCGAAGCTGCTGTATTAGCGGCGGCGGCAGCAGCAGCGGCTCTCGCTTTGTTGCTGAAAAAATTAGCTGCCATGACCGTCTGTAATGTTGGCAATGGCTGAAGATACTCAATTCGAACACCTTCAATATTGTCCAGCAACCGCGAAACTCATTGAACGACGCGTCTGTCACGTGCCACGATCCCAGCGCGTAAACTTTATTTTCCATATCTGAGTCGAACTTTCGTGTGTACGATATATTAGGCACGGAGTACTACATCAACAAGCTTTGAAGGGTTGGATATCAAAGGAGGACTCCTTTACGCTATGTGGTCCAAAGGGATTATGAATCATTAATCTCATTATTTTCAGTGTTATAGCTCGTCTTTAGTAGCTGCATCGGCTATCTCTTCCTCCCACATTCGCTTTTTGGGGTTCCGTGGCATCTCCTCTTGTCGTTTCCTCTCCTCGGGAGAGACATCATCAACGTTTGTACCACTTTCCTGTCGATGTTCCTCCTCCTCTCTTGCCCTTTCATCCACCATATCCGCTATTTGTTCTGATAATTGACCATTTTCTGCGCTGCGTGTCCCCATCGTAGTATCGCCGTCCAAAATCTTGGTTTCTGACGGTGGATTTATTGAGGCCGTAGTCATCGTTGTTGATATACTTGGCAAAATGGTATCCGTTACTTGTCTGAGTTCAACAACACTTTTTTCGGCACCTCCAGACAACCCCACCAACCCGGAGATTGCAAACACGGACCTGAAAAACAATTTCAGGGGTAACCACAATAACCACCACAAGGGACCGTAAAATATTCTTCGAAATAAAAGCCATATTATAGTCCCGATCAAAATATAAAATGCGGTTTCTAGGTACCAGGTGTCTGATTTTTGTGATCGAAGGAGGGAACTGACGAGGGAGCGCGAGGAGGCAAGAAGAGTATCCAGGTTACTATATGATTCTGATAAGGAGCTAAGGGCCGCTGTCGATTGTTCTAAACCACAGATACCCCTTGGTTAGTCTCAGCGAGGCTGAAAAGGAGCTTCTTAGGAATACCTAGCGTCTGCTGTGCAAATTGACTTCTTGATAACTCCGATTGCATGAGCTGGTGAGTTCTCTTTAACGCGGCCGTAACATCATTTGAGGCATTAACTACCAAATCGTCGTGGGTGAGTTTCAATGCTGCCTTCGTCCGCGGCTTGCCATTTTCATCGATGTTCGAAAACAGCAATTGACGTTCCTTTTGCTTGGCCATCTGCGCATTCCGTTTAGCTTGTATCTGAGCCTTTCGGAACCGTGTTCGAGCCCTAGATAATTCCAAAGAATCAGCTAACTGATAATGGAGAGACTTTTTGGTAGGTCTTTCGCCTCGGGCGATTGAAGGGCAAAAGCTCCACACATTTTCATATCATTCCCGAGCCTTCTAATGGCAAGAGCGAACTGTTCCCTTTCTGCTTCTTTTTCTTCATTCTGTCTTTTCCTGTTACCGCCCGCTTCCAACTCGTCGAGCTCAACTCTCAAAAGTTCCATTTCATCTTCCATTTCTTTCAATCGAAGATGAATCTCCGCCCCGAGCTCTATGCGGGCATCGTCGCCCTGTCCAGGGGTATCGGACCATTTCTCAAGTCGTTCAATAAGCGGTATGACCTGCTTATGGGAGGTAGAGAGCGCGGGGATTCGGCCCTGAAGCTGGGATGAGGTCATCGTGCAAGTAAGGAGGAATTCGGTATATAATAAGGTCGTGTGTTGCTGAAAATGAGACCGGAGTATATCATTTCTGTGAATTTAGGCAAAAGACCGGCTCGATATTATTGCTCATGTCATGGGTACGCACTACCAGAGCCGTTCCCATGTAGTTGTCGCTGGTCACTTCGTCAGGCGCATCTGTATTGCTCAAGTGGCCACAGTGTTTGACAAAGATGCAAACATTTGGCTTCCCCGAACAGCGGGCAACGATTTTTTCGAAGAGATGCAGAAGACGACCGGCCCAGCAATAATACTCAGTACTGCAATTGATTTATTCTACTAATGGTTCTTTTCTCTATGAGCTCTACTCCGGTATCTATTCCTCGATAAACTCTACTCCCGCCATACTGGTCTCGTCCCTTATTGCAATAGTCACCAACGGGTCTTTCTGTACTCCCAGCATCGGAAGACGACAGCCTAGCTATATATTCTCTACAAGCTGTATGAACAGACTTTCTTGACTTTCAAGGGTGTAAAAGTCCTTTGCTCTGAATCTCCGCTAAAATATATACAGTTTCATTCCCCCATAGCGATAGAATCCACGATGTCCCTCCCACTTTCTACAATTGCGAGCTTCCGCACCTCGTTCTCCCCGTTCTCTCCACTCTCTAAGCCTTGCAGATTGGTACTCGCTCTGCTGCAAACGCCCTCGACCACAAATGCTTCGAGCCCCTCGCACATCAAAATATCCGTAACGAAACTGCCTCGAAATAGCCCTCAACTTCCGGAGATGACAATAGGTTTTCGAAATGGCAAGGAGCTTAGATTTGAAGTGGGCAAAAATCAAATGCGAGCTCACGATATATTAGAAGAATTAAGTCGAGTGGGAAGAGTGATTGAGCGAGAAGAGAGCTTAAAGGGTTAACATAGAATGGTTACTGGGTTGGATCCAATCGCGATTTACGGATACGGCATAAAATATATTGTACAATACAGCGGAGCGATCTTGTTTACCAAATCAATTTTTACAATAATTTCATGCTATCTGGGTGCTTTGCTGCCTTTGATCATATCCTTTTCCGGTTCATGAGAAGAATAAAGAAGATATGGAACGAAGACACGTCTAAATGGAGTCTGAAATAGTCGACTTATTGTCTATCTACCGATATCCATTATGAAACCCAAATGGATCGAAGCGCGACAAGGTTAGAATCCGAATCAACAGGATCTCCAGACATCGTGCACTGAACCGCCATGTAAAAAATCTTCAGACTTCTTTTCCGGTAACAACAGTAGCAGCTCCCATCTATAAGGTAGACCATAGGAATTCCCATACACCAGATTATGTCATTGACACCTGGAACGCATGTTACAGCTCGAAAGATGGCTGCAAGTGAAGCGAGGACTTTTTGTTACTTAAACAGCAGCACCGGAGATGAAGAACCACTTGTCAACACTGCCTTCGATAGGGGCAGGAGAGAGATTCTGACCAGCTGGAATAGATCCAACCTTGCCGGAATCAGCGTGGTCAGGAGATCCATCGACACTGACATTGGCACTAAAAAAGCTGATGTCAGTATTTGCCAGCACAAAGGCCATAGATTGAGACGGAGGGTAGCATACAGGGACATCTCGCCGCGTGGAGATTTGCCGGACATAAGTCTTTCCCAAGCATCGGAGCATTCCTGGACGATTTCCATGGCATACCTAGGAGGCAGGATATTAGCGTTGTTTTGGTCGAAGCCATTCAAGCAAAACTCACTTCTTGTTCTTGCATTCACCGGAGAAAGCGAACTGATTCTCAGGCTTGCCATCAGGGATCTTGTAGATGCGGAACCATTCATTTGTAGCTCTCATCAAGCCAGGAAGGTGGCGCTCGACGTCCTCGATATCGTGGAGCTTGTTGGCAAGAGGATCGTTGATGTCGATGACGATAATCTTCCAGTCGGTCTCTTCCTCGTCAAGAAGGGCCATGACACCGAGGACCTTGACCTGCTTGATCTGGCCAGTATAACCGACCAGTTCACCAATTTCGCAAACATCAAGAGGATCATTGTCACCCTTGGCCTTTGTTTCGGGGTGCACGACATTGGGGTCCTCCCAGGTCTGTTATAGACAATCACCCAATCTAATCAGCACGTGATGCTTCTTTATAGCCTGCCGGATCTGGAGTGACATGGGACGGAAGCAACTTACACGTGGGAAGGCACCATAGTTCCAGAGATAACCCTTGTGGGGGAAGCAGTTTCGCACAAAGCGCAACTTGCCCTTCTTGACATCTTGTTTGATTGGGTTGAGGAACTCCTCTTTGCAGATCTAGAGAGACAATTGAGTGTTAACAGTGTACCATAACAAGCCCCGGCAACTCAGAGATAAACATTGGTCTGGTTGGAGCGATAGGACACATACCTCGAGCTTCGCATTGGTCCAGCGAGGGATCTCGACAATCATGTTCAGGACGGTCTTCTGCTCATTGGCATAGAGGGGGATGTCGTGGAAAGGAGAGACGGGAGAGCCATCCTTCTCAATGAAGGCGCGGTACTCGAGGGTGTTCGGCTGGCCGATTTTGCGAACGGTGTATTCGCCAGAAGACATGGTGACGGTGTTACGTTCAGAAGACGAAGAGAAGTGACGAGAGATGAGAGCAGCCCGATTGACACTTGACGAGGCAGTCCGGGGCTGGGAGGGACTTATAGCGGACAGAAGATGGGAGGTCGAGGAGGTGAAACCGAAAGGGGAAGAAAACGAGGAGGGGCAACTCAAATGGGCGACGTGATTATTAGTGGGGGAGCCAGCTTAGTCGTCGGCCCAAGAAATTGCTTGCAGTGCGATGCTGCACGCTGACCAGGGGTGGGAGAGGGCGCCAGGGCTGCAGGGTGACAGACCGTTTGCACGCCAGAAAAACGGGAAATGTGACAAAGAGATGCACAGGACTGGCCAAACAGCGTCTGGCTGATGCGGGATCGGACCGGGATGGATGATGGCACTGACAGTGAAACTCTGGTCAGGAATTGGCACTCAGGGACACTAAGACGTTGCAAGAGTTGCAACATTGATGGACTATGCGGTTGGCTGTGAAGATTCTCCTGGAGAGACTTCTCTTATTCTCAACTACTGATTGGAGAGGTCCACTTGATCTATCCAAGCAGCAATTGACTCTGGCTGTCAATGTTTCGAATCCGTCGGTCCACAAAAGCGAGTGTGTTTCTCCGTTTCTGCTGGTGATGGACGCTTTTTTCTGTGGCTAAAAGTCAGACTTCTGGGCTCCCGAAACCCGAGGCTTTTTCCCAACCATGAAACAACGCACATCGAAACAGTCACAAAGTCAACAGTTGTCATTAATTAATGGGCACAAAATGATACATGCTCCAAGCAGAGTGAAGCTCCTCATACAACTCTCCTGGAACAGATTAAAATTGCTTGTTTGATGGCAATGGAGCTGTCACACCGACTCTCGCTCAGTCCGTATGGCTCGGGAGCATACGGACTCGAAACCAAACATCGCCCACTCATTCTACCACTACTTCGTATGCCTTGCATCTTCCGCATGGGGCATATACGGTGGACTTGCTTCCTGCTGTCAAGCTGACTGCGTTCGAGGCCTCCCGAAGCCGGCACAAACAAGGCTCTTTCGCTTTGGACATGAGCGAGTCAATTTTGATAACGTTGCGCTCAAGAACGACATAATCCTTGTCGTTCCTGGGGTGTTTCCTGTCGATCATTCGCTCCTGATACGATTCCAACTCGAGGAATGGGACATCATGTGGTGCGAAGCAAATTGCTTCAACCCTTTCGCTTGCTTGTCATGGCGATGAGTCCAAAACTCCCAGATAACTATCAGGTCGTGGCCTGTGAATTTTATGGTAACTAGTTAAAAAGTTGGAAAGGCGTGCCTCTATACGCGCTGTTGTTCCACCTATGAAGAAGACAGAAATACAGAGTGTTCAGCATATGAAATGTAAACTTTTTCTCTCTGAAATCCAGTGACTGCTACCAGGATTTGCGTTAAAAATGCTATCTGAACAAAGCACTGAATCCCTTGATTAGATGTCAAAACATAACATTTCATACCCTGAATACTCTATACCTAGTATAAGTTTTTTTTCCTTCTATTATATGTTTATGACCTATTTCCTTGATTTAAGGAGTAAGAACTAGATCATGCTATCACACCAGACTCCTCTTGCATAAGGAAAGCACATGAGGGGGTGTTTCTTCAAGCAAATGGGGTGTGCTGCTGAACAATAATGGGTGTTTTCCTACACAGCCTCTAGCTAGATGAGACTTGAAGTAAACCTGTGGTAGAGGCTGATCGTTGTGCTGAAGGACATCATGGCTGCCTCAATGTCAAGATGAGGAAATTTCCCATCAACTTCAACAATATATCCAAGACCCTTATAGCATTAGGTATGGCTTGTGTCCAACACTGACGATGCCCCTTGCGGTATTGTCCCCCTTGCGTCGATTCCACGGCGGAACAGCTCAGATCGTCAGCCACAATAAAAGAATTGAAGAGGAGATATTGCCAGGCTACGGCCCGGATGAGTTTTATCCTGTCTACATTGGACAAATACTCCATGAGAGATATCAAATTCTGGGAAGGCTCAGTTTTGGCGCCTCCTGGACAGTATGGTTGGCTCGTGACCTCAAGTAGGCAGATTTCCGTATCTTAAGATAGACCCCGTATCCATAGTATCTGACAAGAAGCTAAACAGCTGATATGTGGTCCGTTGGATGCATGGTAAGCTACAAACCAAGTTCAGTATCTCAACAAGAGTGCTGTGTTGGCATGCTGACCATAGTTGAGCAGATCTGGGATCTTCTCGAAAATAAACACCTCTTCGACGGGTGGGATGAGGAATGAGATTCTCGAACGGCCATCACATTGCAGAAATTGTGTCTTACCTGGGAGCTCCCTGCCTCGAATTCCAGCAGCGTAGCTAGCGTTCGCCATTGATATTTGACGAAAATGGTAGGTCGCGCGAGCTATTCGAATTATGGGTGGAATTCTAAAACCATTGCAAATCTAGGAAACTGGAAAGGAACCACCACTTCCGTCACTTTGATTAGAAGCATCGGCGCAGAATTTTGAGAAACCAGAAAAGATATCTTAATTGTATTAAGTCCATGCTTTCTTGGCTTCCCGAAGAGTGCAAAAGTACTTTGCAGGATACTTGGATAAAGGAAGGGAGCTAACAATCACGAATAGGAAGCATTGAGTTTGTGCCATTGTACGTGGAACACAGAAATAGAAAATCAATATCAGAATCGGGCATGTTGAGTACTTGCCGCAAACTCAGGCTCCCAGCACTCAAAATGATCATAAGCATCTTGAAAGGATATCGACAAAGTCGCATGTCGCACTTCTAAAATCTTCCCTTCCCGAAGCTAACTAATACCAGCGCTTCATATGCCCGATCCCATATTTTTCGAGTATGTGTTATTCTGATTCTTTTATCTTCCTCATCCTTGAAGCAAGAACAGTTATAATATCTTCCGCTTCAGTATCGTCGTGGGACGTGGTTAGGAGCCCCTATTCATGTCAAGTGTGAACCTGTCAGCTGAATAAGCCAGAGGCGGCTCGTGACTGACTTATGCAAAAAATTCAGTCCATTATATAATCATTGACTGGATGAGTCATCGACCTCTAGCTTTTCTTATCGATAACGCTATCTCCACGTGACATAACTATACCAGGCAACAAATCCGGACGGTCTTCATTCAAACTCCCATTGCACGACATTACATTGCTTAAAATCTCCTTGCTTACCTCTTCTTGGTATCTATCGACCATGAGATGCTTAGACTCTGTCGAACCATCATGAATTCCCTTACTGAGGCTGGACCCCATGTTCCCATTCCGAAAAATGGCGTTGACTACCGAGGCAAAATTGTTCTTGCCCCAATGGTTCGCTCAGGGGAAACCCCTCACGACTTGTATCCCTCAAATATGGAGCTGATCTAGTATGGGGTCCCGAAACCGTTGATCGTGCGATTATTGGAGCAGAGCGGCGAGTCAATCCCCGAAATTCGACGATAGAATTTACCCGCATACCGTCGAATGGCGGACAACCAAAAACTAAACCCGTTAAAGAATCCGTGATATACAGAATTGATCCTGTTCGGGAGAAAGGAAAATTGATATTTCAGCTGGGCACAGCGTCACCGACATTAGCTGTGGAAGCTGCGAAAGTGGTTGCCGCGGATGTGTCAGGCATAGATGTCAACTCCGGCTGCCCGAAGCCGTTTAGCACAATCGGCGGAATGGGTGCTGCGCTGCTTCAAACACCAGACAGACTCGTTTCTATCCTCGAAGCTCTAGTAGAAGAAATCGGCAAACCGTACGAGATCGGTATATCCGTAAAAATTCGTCTCCTTGCGGAACCTGAACGTACAGAAAGCCTCGTCACTCGTCTTTGCAAAACTGGAATCACTGGCCTAACAGTACACTGTCGAACGACCCCTATGCGACCGCGTGAAGCTGCTATTCGACAGCAACTACCCATGATTGCCTCTATTTGCAGGAAAGCGGGCGTCGCCTGTGTCATGAATGGAGACGTGAGGTCACGCGACGAAGCCGTGGCTCTCATGCGCGAATATGGTGTAGATGGTGCTATGATTGCTACTTCTGCCGAGGCCAACTTCTCCTGCTTCCGTTCTAAGGCAGCGGGAGGATTAGCGCACTGGCGAGAACTAGCGAAATCATATCTCGAAGCAGCACTACATTGCGAGAACAGATGGGGAAATACAAAATTCTTACTCAATCAGATCATTCCAGGCAAAGAAAGGGCGTTTGCTGATGCTAAACGGTCCAAGACCTACGAAGACTGTGTCACCCTCTTGGGCTTCGACGATCTAGTTCCGCTAGCACAGCAAGTCGATGAGATTATCGGGACTAAAGAACGACAATTGGAAAATTCCAGGAGATCAGCAATCCTCAAAGCTATGGAAGAAAATAGCACGGCGAAAGCGGCGGGCATTACCACGGCCATTCCTACTACCAGCCCAAAATCACCAAACTCTCTTCACATCTCTGGTAGCGGGCCCATTCGTTCAGGGTCATCAAGCATGGTCAAGCCTGCGGATTCCAGTACAGTTGCGGAAATTGCTTCGAAAATGACCGAGAGTACACACGTTCCTTCCAGTCCCTTAACAATATAGACGAATACCCTTCCTTCGCCTTTGATTCTACTTACTTTATCCGATATATCTTGTGTATTCTCCACCAATTCCTACTTCTCTGGTCATGGAAAATCTTTGAATTTTTTTTGACCGAAAACAGCTGCATTCATGGTCGTTTGGGGCGCAAAGAGGTGCACGGGAAAATGCTGTTATTGAAATGACATATGACTTATATGTACCCACATCTAGTGGTAAAAGATCGTTTGAAGAATTATAAATGTATTTTCATTTTCATTCAATATGTACAAGCCTCATCCACATCAACTCCGTAAAAGATTCGTCATAGAACACGTTAAAGGTAGAAACTGACTAATAGTCGCAAGCCTTCTCTACGCACATCCCGAGGAGATCACCACCATATCCCTCGATCTTTGACTCTCTCTTGGTCTTTGGTGGAGCTTCCTTTGGTGGGAGGCTCTGCACGCTTTGGGCGTATTCGGCGGTGGCATAAGCAGCGGCACGAGCATTGACGAGGTAAGCGCCCCAGTTGATGTTCTTGATATCATCACCAAGCAAGTGGTAGTTGGCATCATAAGCTTTGCCAGCCTCGCCGCCGAAGAGAACGGCTTCCTTTGCGGTCTTGAGTTGCTCAGCACCAGTGAAGAGACCACCAGATGGGATCTTCTTAGCAATAAAGGCGGCATAGTCGGATCGACCAGTGAAAGCGGTAGGAACGCTAGGGAAGCCAGAAACTTCGCTGAAGTATTTCTCGAACAGCTTCTCGATCTGAGCGGATCCAGCAGGACCAGTGAGGTTGAAAGCACTGCCATCACCATCATAGATACCAAAGACATGGTTAGGGGAGGCAATCATATCAAAGTTCATGTAAAGACGGATCTTGCTGAGTTCCTGGGCGTTGAGGTGCGCGACATAGTATTCGGAGCCAAGGAGACCAAACTCCTCAGCAGTCCAGAAACAGAATTGGACGGCATTCTTGACCTTGTAATGTTTAAGCGCCTTGGCGATGGTGAGGAGACCAATGGTACCAGAGCCGTTGTCGTTGATACCGGGACCGGCTTGGACAGAGTCAGTGTGAGCACCGAGGACAACGGTGTTGCCCTTGTCACCTCCCTTAGTTTTGGCAATGACGTTCCATCTAGACGTATCGGGTTAGGTGATACCCAGGAAAGAAAATGGAATATAGCTACATACGTGGTTCGGTTCTCCATCTTAGCATCAACGAAGAAATCAGCACTAAGAGTAACACCAGATTTGGACTGAGAAACGAGTTCTTGTCCATCCTTCTGGGCAATACCGATGGTTGGCGCATAGTCGTTGCCAGCAGCACCAAGAGTACCACTCAGTCTGCCATCGACGTTGTTGTAGACGATGGCGGCGGCGGCACCGGCTTTGTGAGCCATCTTACTCTTCTCGCCGAAGGAGCACTCGCCTCGCTGAACAAGGACGACCTTGTCCTTAACATCGGCTGGGTAATCTCCCTAAGCTAAAATCAGTATACCTTACTGCAAAGACTGAGGATTCGGAGCTTACAGCAGCGCATCCGAGGTTATTTGCCAGTTTGATCTCGGCAGTAAGCTTAGCAGAAGGGCTGTATGTCATGCCATTGGCCTCAATCTTCTTGCCATTGACAGACAGTGATTGCATGGTTTGACTCCAGACTTGCTTCTGCTCTTGCTTTTCAACATCGTAGTAATTCAGCTTCTTAAGCTCATTGAACAGATATTCAACGGTCTCCTTGTGGCCTGGCCCACCGAAGACACGAGTATTCTGGTTTCGAGAACCAAACTCCTGTAGCTTAGTGAGGCCCGCTCGCAGGTCCTCAAGCTTGACCATGGCCATCAATCCATCCTGTGTAGCCCAATCGTTAGCTCAGTCAAACCCACGGCTATGCTGGGGCACATACAGCATTGACAGTGTCCTTGAAAAGATCTGGGAGACCTGGGAGATCTGGAAAATCTCTCTTTCCAAGCGCTGGGCTCTGAAGGGCAGCCGCGGAGGCCGAGGAGACAAGGGCAGCGCCCAAAGCAACGTAGCTGGCGGTCTTCATTGTGATACCTTTGTGTTTTCACGCACAAAAAAACACAAGTGAGGCAGAAGCTGAACTGGATGATCACACGGGGCGAGAAAGGAAGGACAACCAGGAAAGGATCTCGGTGGGAGGAGCTCTCCCTTTAAGTTAATTACGCACGACCATACTGGCCAGGACATGCTCGTCAAAAGCTGAGCCAGCCGGGAGATTGCAGAGCATCCGCCTGTGGCCGTGATATGCCGGTTTGTCCATTATCATCAGATTCTCAGCAGCCAAGCTCAAATGCCCCATCGATGGCGAGAGAGATAAGAACGGCTTCCCCGGATCTCCGCAAAACTTGGCTCCATAATTGCGGAATCACAATTGGATCAAATTATTATTAGTCTGAATGGGGGATGGATCATGGGTTTAAGCTGGCGGACACCACAGATACGAGCAAACAATCTCCCAAAAACACGGCTTGGCGAATTATCAAATGATACCTCAATGGGAAGTCCGCGCAGGACGGCGGAACGACGAAAGTTGCGAATCCTACCCTGTTTCCTTTCGAAGTGCTTGGCAGGTCCGTTCATCGCCCGGAAATTTAGCAGTGGAATTGCGGCATTGCCTTTGAAAGTGTGATCGTAGGAAAATTTTGTTGATATAACTGATTAAACTTCCGTATCTCGGTCGCCCTAGGCCCATGGCAGGAACAGAGAAGTTGATCAGTGTGATTGTGATGCTTCCAGAAGCCTGCAAGCTCGTAACAAGCGCGCCCGAGCTAATTCACTCATCACTCGGTTGGTTCTCGGTCGTATAACAGCAAGTAGTCATATCAACGCATCAGGAGATGGGGATACAGATGCGTTCATAGGGTGGAGATCCTCGCGCCGAACATCGGCACGACATGTAACTACTCCGTACATAGTTATAAGAAAAGCGCCGAGAGATCGAAAAGACAATGCGCCAACGAGGCGAGACCAAGCATCAGTCCCCAACACTGATGATTCGGAACCGAACCAGCACCCAGGCGAGGTCGGACAGAACTGCCCATCTCGGCCCAAATCCTTCGAGGCAGGCATGGGTGGATGGAGTTGGCGTGGAGCATGTCCCCAGACCGAACCGGCCTGTTGGAGAAATCAGAAGAGAGATTGACTGGGATTAGGCTGGAGAAGGCCTTTTCATGTCTTGAGTATCGTGACGGTCTGGCGGTGTGCCAAGACGCAGCGTTTCATCGCTCGGTTCGCAGCTCAGATGCTCAGGATCAGGGACTCAGGGAAGATGAGGTTGGTAAAGAGCAGGCCCCACCGACCATCGGCAGCCGATTCGCGCCTTCATACTGACTGCACGACGATCTGGGCCATGTGAGCACACCGAGCTGTATGGTGCTTCGAAAATCCGGGGATCGGCGGCGGACAAGGATTGCCCAGTGTGGAGTGCAGAGGCAAAAGACCGAGGTTGCTGTTCATCGTACGCGCCCTGAGAGTTACTTTTTTGCTCAAGAGAACGGCGTCGGACTCGTCGAAGACGAGTTTGAGCAGCCAAGCAGCTTCTCCAGTTCCTGCGATGCGTTAATTCGTGTTTGGAATTGCGAAATTGCCTCTCTCATGGCTTAGTTACTATGGGGCAAGAATTCATCCGGAACCATACCCACGTCATTACTTCAAGATTCAGTAATGATACTTATCAGAGCCAAAGATGTCAGCTCTTACTGAGAGTGGAGAGGATTTGGACCATGCTCAGCACCTAGTGTGTCTCCGCAGATGGAAGTTCTCGACCTGCGGTATCAGATTTCTTGCTCATGAGGTAACAGGAAGGTCGACTACCATCGATGCCACGGAGTACAGGAAATCCACGATTCAAGTCTTAATTGCCTCCTTTGAAGATACTTTCATTGCTGATTGACGGATGCCGATACACCGTGAAAATCTCTTCTGGTATCAGTCTATATGGGTGTGGCAATGGAATCTAACAATTTGCGGATATGAGCCTTCAAGCACTTGAGAGTGTTAGGACCCGAGAGCCGGGCTAACCACAATACCATGGCCAGTATTCTTCTCAGCATCCTACAATGAAATGATAATCAACCTATGCAAACCGCAAAGCCCAATCTTTGTTGCTGCCCAAGTCGCAGTTACCGGATTCCTGAAGGTGAAAAGCATTGATGCTTGGTCAGTGAATGCCAGGCATTCCATACCAATGGCAATAGTTACGGGGCAGATTCTCAGGCGATTTAAGCATTGAAGAAACCCTTGTTGCCGAATTTTGAATCTGTCTGCAGTTTTTCATGACCTCGAGTCGACCTGAAGTTTGGAGAAATCCTCTTCATTTTCTACAACTGGACTCGTTCGGGCAACGCGACCATAACCTGGCCTGACATGCGAACTCCCCGGACCAGGGCCCTAGGCCGCTGAGCAGATTCACCGCTAAACAAACCTATCAAATCCAGCGAAGTTACCTTCTCTTCGGCTCCGAATCCACCCTTCAAACGAGACAAACCAATCCAGAACGCTCGACGAGCCACCAGCCAGATGAAAGTTCCTTTCCCTTTCCGGGGAAGTCACAAGGATCCCTTTCTAATCCCTGTCACGGTACATGTCCATGAAAGCTAGTGAAGCTCCCGAAAACGAGGGAGGGGAAGCCGGCATCCATGGCATAAAAGGGACCAGGGGCACAAGTGGCAAGGGCCTGGATGGATCGATTAACCGTCAATCCTGCACGGGCGCGGGTATAAAAAATCCCAGCATCTTCCTATTTGGTGAAGAGTACGGAGAAACGATGCGGGAACGTTCTCAAAGAATACGGTATCGCTTACCCATGATCAACGAGAGCATTCCTTAGCCATTATTCGGAATGATTTGAGAGAAACCATATTTTTCAAGGACGGAGGCTCTATCAACATTCTAGAAAGGTCGAAAACATAAAAAGTAAATACATATACCTAGAATTTCATAATTTAGGGTATTTCATGCGTCGAGAACGCTGCTCAGGGATATGGCATGCAACTTAAACGAGAACACCTTGAAATCTTGAAAAAACACGAACTGTCTTTCATCAAAGGCCTGAAAACCAACTCTAATGCAATGTTGTATTATGCCATGCCGTGCAATGTGTCTTGAATGATATCAAATCTCGCAGAAATTTTGATCGAAAAAGCGAATAGATGCGATATAGCGCCAGTTTCAAATGCGCACAACAAACAGCAAAAAAACAGAAGTCCCAGAAACACGAACTTGAAGCACAGAGTATTGAACTCCTAGCAATCGTCACTGTAAGGCCTCAAGCAAACACCGAGCCGAGATGATTGAGATGCCGGACTCTCGGACCGCTCGTAGCCACCTATCCATGCTGTGGCACGTTCTCCTCATTCATATTTTCTCCCTTCAGCTTCGCAATAACCATACTTTCCACAGCTCTTATACCAGCATCCTCATTTTTCTTTGCATTCTCTTCCTCGCCAGCCACTCGTTGATCAAGAACCAACTTCGTTTGGCCCAATGCATATATTTGCTCTTCAATCGTATCTTTTGTGACTAGCCTCACCACCTCTACCTCTCTGGTCTGACCAACACGGTGTGCTCGGTTCTCTGCTTGAATATCGTCTTGCGGGTTGAAGCTTGAATCAAAGATGATGACCTTATTAGCACAGGCCAAATTAATCCCAGCCCCACCAGCCTTAGTCGATAGCATGAAGACAGGAATGTCAACTTGCTCGTAGAATGCATCCAAGATTGACTGGCGGTCTTCAACAGACGTCGTGCCGTCCAAGCGGAAGAATCGTATCTGTAGAGTTTCCAACACCATTTCCAAAATGTCCATGACCATGGTGAATTGAGAAAAGATCAGGGTCCGGTCCCCATTCTCTGTATATTGTTTGAGCAATTCGCACAATTTGTCAACCTTGCCTGATTCCATCCATTCATCATTTTTCAGTACGAATTTACCCAATGAATCAGGGTTATTTGTGCATAGTTGGTGACATTCGAGGTCACTATAGACGGTCAATTCATCATAGATCACATCGGCATCGGACATCGACCACTTTGGATCTTTCAAACAGGCCTTTGCCATTCGACTAAGAGTTTTATTGTCATAGTGACGACGATAAAACAAGGGGTGGATCGCTGCCTGTCGTAGCTTCATGAGAATGTTGGTTGATTTATTAACCGTCTTGCCAGCTGCGCGTTCAGCGACAATACGTCGCACAGTTTCTGTCTCATTGGTGTAAATCTCCCTCTGCGTATCGTTCATTGTGCAATATTCTACTCGAGTATTCTTTGCCGGTAAGTCAATGACCTGATGCTTCTTGCGGCGAAGGACAAATGGTGAAAGCATAGACTTGGCTCTAGAAATTCGCTGTGCAGAGAGCAAGGCGGATGAACCGTGATCAATATCAACCGTTTTAGCCTTTGCACTGAAAATAAATTCGAGGTCATCTTTCCGCTCCGCAAAAACCTTGGGCAGAATGAACCCCAGGAGTGAAGCAAGTTCTTGTAGATTGTTTTGCAGCGGAGTTCCGGTAAGTAGAAGCCGAAATTGAGCAGGAATTCGGATGAGTTTGCTATAGACTTGCGACTTGCTGCTTTTCAACACATGTCCTTCATCATAGACACAGGCACAAAAGTTCATAGTGCGAAGGAAAGCTGCATCAACCTTCGCTTTAGCAATAGTATATGTTGTAATGACAACATTGATTTGGTCCCTGTCTTTCTCAATCTCGTCTCTGATTCTTGCCCGCTCCTCCAAGCCAGCATAGTATGGCATGACGGTCAAGGCTGGGCAAAAGACTGAGAACTCCCGTAGCCAGTTTTCCAAAGTCGAAGATGGGACGACAATTAGATGTGGTCCGGTAACTCCCTTTTCGAATAAACTCGCAAGGAATGCGATGACCTGGCATGTTTTTCCAAGACCCATATCATCGGCAAGAATGCAGCTGAGCTTCTGATCAAAAAGAAGATTTAGCCAGTTGATTCCCACAATCTGATAATCTTTCAGCTTTATGTCTTTGCTCATGATGGATGGTTGTCCAATGAGCTTCAATTCAACAGCACTGCCGGTATCGCTTGCAGGAGTGCCAATACCGGAGTCGTTAAACGATTTTTCCAAGGACATCAGCTCCAATTCTCCATTTGTCTTAGCACCAAAGACGTCAACGCCCCATTTTTTCATTTCGTTGAAGACCGGCTTGCCCATTGCTTCACACTTCTTGACCAGTGCGTCGATAGCCTCATAGCCAGTCCACATATCAAGGCATTTGTCCACAACTTTATCACCAATAGTCTTTTTCGTACTCCGCGCTTTTGTTTTGATCTCAGTTGCATCTGTAGAAATCTTCCGTGCTTGTGCCAAGGATTTGAAAGGGCGACCAGATATAAAGAGTTTGGCGAGGTCGGGTGTCAATTCAGCAATGTCTGCTAAATCTGCTTCCGAGCAGGAGTTGAAAAAGTGCAAGACTTTGTCTTGTAGGTCGCTATCATCTTCCGACTGTTCAAGAGCAGAATCAGAATCAGAATCTACTGCAGCCACTGATAATTCCGGCGATTCGGATGGCTGCCTAGAGCGGCCCTTTCTTCCTTGAATAAGTCTTCCTAGCTTCCTCGGCGCAGTTCTAACTGGTGACGAAATTGGCGAGGGCTGGCGATTCTTGACCCCTTTCATCAATCGTCGTCGCGGTTGCGGTTGGTTACCATCATTAGTTCGTGCTATGGGTTTCTGATTGACTGTTCGAGACGTCCATTTATCCTGAATACGGGTACCTGCTTTTATCTGTTGCTTCGCGGTAACGGTAGGAAGTACCGGCTTAGTGGTAATATCGAGACTCAATTCGTCCTCGGAAGTGGTGAGATTAGGAAGTGCGTCATCCAATTGCCCGATGTAGTCCACGGCGTCTTCGTAGTTCCCTCTCTTCTCCATTAATGCGTCATAGCATACCCTAATGGACTTATTGGTGAAGACATTCCGCATCCTCTCCACTTTCACTCTCAAATTGAAATCAGCGATATCCGTCATAGCCATGGGCTCCGGCTCAGGAGAGACGGGATGGCTTCGGGGCCGCTTCGCGGGAGGGGCTTGAGTTGCATCTGACAGACGCTTTCCAGGGCCTCTAGCCGCCGTTGGTTTGTAAAAAGCTGCAGCCACAATCTCGCCAAATCTCGCACTTCTATTAGATCCGACTGGCGATTCAGGTATTCTCTCTTTGTCAGCATTTCTTGAGCCATTGATAAATGTAGAGGGCTTGATATCATTCATTCGGGGAGGTTGGTCATCATCTGAAGAACCACCCCGATACGTGGGCCCATCGGAGTCAATATCGATCACAGGTGTTCTCTTCACGGGATGTGCCATGGATGGAGGTTGGAAGCGCGTTCCAGGCGGGGCTATCGAAGTGGATAAGGCACCAGGTGTAGGAATAGGATTCCGGGCGGAGCCGGTCTGAGTGAGAGGAGATGAGGTAGGAACTTGAATGGTTGAAGAGTTTCGCGGTAAAGTAGGTTTTGGAGTGCTGGATCGATCGATTAATTGTGTTGGCTGGGTTGGGTCCTGGGTATATAAGAGCTGCGTTGTTTGTGTTGTTCCTGAAGGTAAGGGTAGGTAAAGCGGGAGGGTTGCGACTGTTTCCTCGGCTTCTGAAGAGCCGGAAGAAGATATGGAATCTTCGGCAAGAGTGCTCTTGCGAAGCGGCGTCTCCGGTATGCGATCTATCATTGTGACAGAGATTTGTGTGAATTGGATAGACTTGAGAAAGGAAATGCAAAGTACTTTCCAGACCAAAGACGAAAGAAGCTTGGCTGAGAAAATCAGCTGAGATGGCCGATTAGGATGAGTCTGTTGCTGAAGCGAAAGTGACAGTGGAATAATGCTGATGTGCCCAACCTTTTTCGGGAGGTGAGGTTGGCACAAGAGTTGAGATGAGCAAGAAAAGCCTTTCTTTTTTCAAATCGTTCTGGTCATTGAGATCTGCGCTTCTATTTTTTAGACGACGGGCCGGTTCTGCCGCAAAAGCGGTCAGGGGCGCGTGGAGAGTGACGCGAACTGAACAGACACGCAGTCACATGGGTTTAATTGGCTTCTCGCTCATCGCAAACTCGAGATCCAGAAGTACAAGACGATAGAAAGAAGTGTTATTCGAGTGTATGCCGGTTCTTTGAGGCTGTAGAGTGAAGGTGAAGGTTGCTCTCGTGAGAAAATAAGATGAAGCTGCATTAATGCAGCAAAAATTGCCAGGATACCTAATCCGCCAATTAAGTAGGATGGCTTAAGGTGGCGTCCGAGAACTACGGGCTGCATTCGCCAGTCGAACCGGAGAAAACTGCTTTTTGCCGATCGAAAAACGGAGAAGAGACAGTCCGCGATTGACATTGGATTTGTCTTTGAAACCTGATGGCTGCCACTCTCGATCGCGTCTCTGCCGCCTTCCTTTTCGCATAGTTAGATTTGGTGGACATATATACACGCCTGGTGTCAGCCTTTAGCCTCATCCTCTCGTGCCTCAAAATCTTTCGGATGAAAAGACTATTACTTAAGAAGTTATTGCGGATTAAGAAATTGGAGGCGGATAGTGTTGCTCAAGACCATCTGTTGGTGCAGTCAACAGGAATATATTATGTTTGTTCGTGGGTGGTATAAGGTTAACTAACACTGGCGTCGAAGGCCCAATTAATAGGCGGCCACCGTAGCCACTTCTGGGGGCCAACAGCTAAGCTTCTAACTGGTTAACCACCTGGTTAGTCCAGCACTCCGCTTCTGGCTTTCTGATGGTAAACGAATACTACCCTGTTCTCCAAACAAATCCCCGAGCGCATTTTCCCCATATTCCATTCTTTCAAAAGGACGTATCCTTCTCTTCGACATCTTCTGTATTCAATATCAATTCAATATCATTCCTACCTCTCAATCTCTTTGGATCTCAAAATGTCAAGTCGCCGCAACCCCACCACCTCCAAGGAGACAATGACGAGACCCGTCCGACCGGAAGAAGACACAAGCGAATATCGCGAGGTCGTAAAACTTCAAGACGTTCCTGGATACCCTCAGTATGTTCATTCCAACTCTGCCGTCCCGTCGCGCGTCTCTAACTAAGCATCACTTTCACAGACAAGTTCTTTGGAAGCTCATCGTTTACTCGATCGCCGTCGCCGTCATTCCCATCTCCTCCTACTTTTACAGTGTTAAATATATTTACGACGGCAACACGACGTATGCCGGTGCTACAGCAGCTCTCGTTGCGAATGGGATTCTCTTCTCGTACATCATACTGGCGATGAGGGAGGATAAAGGAGATCAGGCGGCGCTACAACAACAGGCGAAGGAAGACAAGAAGACGAAATGAGAGGGAGGAAAGCTCATTTGACATACCCTGCAGTAACCTTTGTGGTCTTGGGTTTTTTGAGGCGCAGAAGGTCCTTTTTGCTCTCCGTAATCAATGGAGATAGCCGGTTTTCTGAGATTGATCTACGCTATCGCCGAATTGTAAGATGAGGAAAACACCCATAAACCTCATTGCATGTGGTGGGAATGGAGAAGCTTCTCGGAGCATATAGCTCAGTGCGATGTACAGTACAGTAATATGTGGTCAAATGGAATGATAATATCAATCTCGCAGAGAAAAAGGGAAAAAAGACACTTCGAATGATCACCCGATACGCCGATTGTTTTCTGTCTGGTAAAAGCCATGCCCTGCAAACCCGGTCTCGCCGAGAGAATGAATAAAAAAAAGAAACAATTGGGCCGATTAAATTCCCGTTTCCCCTTATCCTAGATACCTTTTTTTCCCCGGAAAAGAAAAATGAGCGTAAAAGGTCGACAGAAAGCCCGTAAAAGTCCCAACTCACTCCCAAACCCCGTATCCACGCCGTTCAAGATGGGAACTAAAAGGGTATGTAAGCAGAATCGAGCGGCGACTAGGTATCAATAAATAACAAAGACCGAAGTGGAAAATAGAAAAAATCATAGAAATCAAAGCAGATTTGGCATATCAAGGTCCTCCCACTCGGCTTCCTTCGTAGTAGTTCGAGTATTTCGAGAGCATTGAATCCGTCCATCACACGTCATATGGTAAAAGAAAAGGCCGTATCTCATGAAGATAATTGAAGCTACATCGTGTTTGCCGAAGTAGATGACACAAGATTGTTCATCCTTTGGGTATTTAAATTGATATGTCACGAGTGATTAAATTTTGTTTTAAGTCTTGCTCATCCTCTTGAACCATTTCTTCGATTTCGCTTGCTGCAAGAGAGAAGGTTTCCGAGCCGGAACAGCAGAGACTTGGGGTGCGGCATCCTTTGCGGGAGGTGGAGGGCCGGCTGCAGCAGGTTGTGCAGCAGGAACAGCTTTGCGTAATCCTCCAGTCGTACCACTAGGACCGGAGTCTTGGCTCATAGACTGGAATGGCGCTTGGGTATCGAGTTGCGAGTTGCCACCAAAACCAGTAAATCCATAGGCTTCTCCCATCTGTGGCTCCATCTTTCTTTGGTATTGTTGCTGCTGTTGCATCTGCAAGCCATCTCTGGAACTCGAGAGGGAGCTTGGGTCCGTAGATTGGGCTAGCTGGTCCATGGAGTGGTTTCCAGAGCCCGAAGCTGAGCCGTTATCGTAATTCTGGTATTGGCCATTTGGCGCATAGCCGTTAGGAGACTGTGCTGCCCAAGGATCGTTTGGCGGACGTGCACCATTGCGCTGAGGGCGCGGAGCCGGGTTTTCACCGTAATAGCTGTTGATGTTGAAGCCGCCATAGTCTCCGTAATTATCCTGCTTGGGCATGTAGCCTCGGTTGTTATTGTTATAATAGCCATTCTGGTCATTGAAGCGCTGGACGGGGTAGGTAAGATTCCCTCGAGGATCTATAGTCATCGTTAGTTTAGTTGGCCTGTCATTTTATGATATCATCAAAGAGCATACCTCCAAAGAAGCTAGTCGGGCGGCTGTGACCATTTACACTGTCGTCTGTAACTCGCTGTCAGCTTCTCTCATTTCTCTTCCTACATAACCAGCTTCACGGTCCACATACTTCCAGCAATTGATACTCTGCGTGAGTGATACGTTCCATCAACCGCCGCTTCGAATGAACGAATAGTATCGAGAGGACGCTCGAAGCGGTGACGCGTGGGGTTTGAGAGGTCAGGTTCCGCTACACACCACAGAAGAGACCTTGGGTCAGCAACGCTCTGTTCCTTTTGCAGCCACACCCCGATGTAACTATTGCAGGACCAACTCACTTATCACATTCCCAAACCGGTCTTTATGCTGAATGGAGCGCAACGACTCAAGATTCGACTTTTCCAATGCAATTGCCGCTAGCTCGCAAGTCAGTACAACAGAAAGGAAACGCTGAGATGGTCGTATCTCTTTTTTTGAGGGGCGGATCAATGTTTCTCAACATACATGGCTGCAGTTCATTAATTGCGCGAGTCGGATCGGCATGAGTGTGCATTCGATTGGCCTCCTTGTCACGATGGGTTTCAGTCAGATCAATCTTGGGCTTAGAGCCGCCGCTTTTATTCGATTTATTGCTCCCAAAGCTCAGCATCCGATTATGCCGGACTCGTTCCGGAGACGCAGCCATGGCGACTGGATTGGCGCAAACACGATGGGACTCAACGATGGACGAGCAACGAACGAAGAGGGTTACAGGATTGAGAGAATAGACAAATGAGAGAGTGTCTGCGCAGTCAAAGAAAGCGAGTGAATGGAAGAGCAAGAAGAGTGAAATTGAAAAAGCAGGCAGAGGACAAGAAAAAAGTCAACGACTCAGCGACAGTAGTTGATTTTCACAGAGTTATTGTGAACAAGCTTAACAGCAGAACATGTGTGAAGGTTGGGTGACGCAAGGGGAGAGCAAGCCGCAGGAGGAGCAAAGCCGCAGCAAGTGGCCTGTGGGACAACCCAACTGTGCAGAAATGTTCTTGTTATTCGGCGACAAAAGAGCCTAGGTGTTTCTAATTGAAGATGGCTGGGCGTGATAGGACGAATGGGACTGCCGGCATGGTACTGTGTGGCATTTGTCTCAGATCATGGCAAAGGGGCCAGGCCGAAGCTTTTTGGCAACTGGAGACTGCAAGATGAGAACCAGAGAATGGCCAAAGCCAAAGGATTTTCATGGGCGCTACTAGGGCTTCAATGCAACTGGGAACGTACAGAACCAGCGAGGGACTTAATGCGAAGGATTGCTACAGGGATTGGAGTAAGAGTTGGAGCATCACTAACAGCACAATTGTGCATATCCCAGATATAAGACACCTGAGACCACATATTGCTAAAAATAAGCAAGACAGGTTAGTTATAGCAGGGCAGAGGGACAGCCAGTTCGCCCAAGGCCCGGGAAGATGGCTGGGAAAGACTGGAGGCCCACCGGAGGTCGGGACACTTTTACCTCGTTTGCCTGACCTGTGCTGACATGCTGACAGCCTGGGGGATCCCAGCAGGCAAGCCAACCTCCTCCCGGGCGAGCCCTATGCCCCTCGAGCCCTACGGACCACGCCTAAGAAGGCCCCTTGCAGGCCCCATCTCCAGGCGGTGCGTCCCCTAAAGCGCCCGCCGGAGTCGCCCAACGAACCCCCCGCCTCCTTCTCCACTCGAGTTCGACGATTTCGTCATTTTTCTGGTTCCACGCAAGCAGCCAAGACCGACGGCGTCTTTTTGGTATGGTTTCGTATCGCCAGGTACTGCTACTGGGTTCTGCACATTTGATTGGGTGACTTCCGAGCAAACAGGCCAAACAGGCTGTTCCAGCCTTACCGTACCTGTGCTGCCCGCTGCGATCGGCGCGTCCACCAAGCGCGCTTGCCGTCATCAATTCCCTCGCTGTGCGCCTCCACCTTCTCTCGAACGGTGAACGACCGTCTGTGAGCGACGAGCTGCTCCGAACAGTGGAGTCGGGCAACTAGAGAGGCAAACAGTCTCTCCACTTGCTTGAAATCTTCTTATTATTATTAGCTCTTTTTATGAAACGGAACTCCGGATTGTGATCATACTGAAACAAGATTTTCCAGGCCTTGCGCCCATCCCGTCGGTCGCGAAAACTACAAGCCTTGCGCCGATAACTATTCAAGCCCGCTTGTGTCCTGCATGAGTCAAGCTGGCTCCCTCTGCAAGCATTCCGAAATTAAAAGACGATTCAATTGGCCTGCAAAAAAACATCGCATATGCGCTCTGGTTTCCTGGAAATTCAAGCCCGATGGCCGATGCTTTACCTGTTACTAATGGATATCGGCTTCGGGAATACTCTGGATTTATGCCGACACTGGGCCTAGAGATGCCCGAAGGCCACCAAATGAATCCTTGACATTCAGCTGCATCCAAGTATATGCATGTCTGTACCTACATGCAGCCTGTCCAACTGTTCACACCAGGCACCACGAATGGTGACACGTAGACCCCGTATATCATGCCGCCCAGAGCCCCGACGTGTATCTCGGCAAGAAAAGAATACATATTATTACCATGCCCCTTCCAAGAAACGTTACTGGATATCTCAGCAGTAGCCGCTGCAGGATATCAAAATATTACTCTACACACAGTTGAGTCCGATCTTTAGGCTTTATACCCATGAATCGATTTTGATATTGAAAAAAGGTGTCGTGATTCAATGTAATTTTTTTATTAAAAATGTTGCTGATTCTCATCAATCACACTGCTACGCAGACCGAATGTATTTCAATCGTCGGGTAGCCTCTGTAGCCACCATCGCGCATAGCGCACCAATAAATAAACACACCGCAATCCCATCAGGTCCTTCGGCGTTCAGAGTGATCCATTGGCCGGGTTTCGATTTGGTCGGTTTTCCGGGTTCCGTTTCGCCAGCCTGAGACGCTCTTCTCGACTCAATAATGCTGAAAACGATCCAGCTGATGAATGTGCCGACGAATTGCGGAAGTGTAGTGTAAATGTTGAGTACTCCAAGGTAGATCCCGGCCAGCTCACCTGTAGATGCAGCCTCCTCCTCAACGTCGCTATCATCGTCACTATCTCCATTATTTCGATGGTTGAGGTGGAGAACACTGCCGGTATCAAAGTCCGGGTCAGAATCGTTGCCGTCTGTTGTTTCAAGAGGAAGATAGGCACTGTGGCGATTACCGCTGCTAGTGGACGATAGCATTGCTATAGTAGAATTTCGTGCCGACGAAGGAATGGCAAGCTGGTTGATTTCAACTCCCATGAAAGCAAATGGGGCCCAACTAGTGACTGCCCATGGAATTCCGCAGATAGCAATCAAAGCAGTCGCAAAACGCACTGATTTGGCTAAGGGCGCGAATATCATCGTCAACGCAAACATAATATGCGATATCATCCACGCGGTTTGCAAGTCTGGTCGCACAAAACCAACTTTCTTTAAAAGACGAACAACTCCGCGTGGAGCTCTAGGGGTAAGACCTCTCCTATTCTCAGGAGAACGGATCCCAAATGGTAGCGCGACAGAACTGATGACTGTGATCAGGGAAAAGATCACGAGAGACAGGCTGCCCATTCTTCCCACTTCACCGAGAGGGTCCTTAGATTTTTCAACATCTGATTTAGATGCTTCATGACGGAAGTACGTTTCCCCAACCCAAGTACTGCCATAAAAGAGAAACGGAAACCACCCTACGATAGCATTAGCATAACGTGTCTGCTATAGGAGATAGGACCCGAACCTACCTATCCAAGCCCAGAACTGCGCCCAACATATTGCTTTTATGCGAGGCGGGAGATTGAAGGTGGTTCTAAATAGTTGGGAGAGAACTCTGATCGCGCCCGCGCGGCTATCCATATCCCTATGCTAACTTAGAAAATATCGCAAAGGCCCGAGCTGATGAACAAACCTCGCAGAAATCAGGACTCTCTCTTTCACGGCATATGATGTAATCGATACTGCAGTAAGAAGCGAGACTGATGCTATGATAGTCATCTGCTTGAACTGCGTATCCCCGAGGGTAGTGCCAAAACGGTCAATCATGTCAACCGACCCAATCGCATACCCAATCAGGCTTCCAATAGCCGTCATTCTTCCAGCTTTGAATCATTTAGTATCACAATCATTGATTAGCAAGAAAGGAAGATGTTTACCCCATGCTGAGCCGAGCTGCTGTTGAGGAATAGGAAGTGTGTCTACTATCAAGCTTCGACAACAGGCCTGAACTGCTATGGGTTAGAAGTCAAGAAATTTTCCTCAAGGACCCCGCGGAGACATGCATACCAGCATTAATGGCAAAGTCAACAGCATATATACTTAGCGTGGCTACCGCTATCGTCACCGATTTCCTCTGCTCAGTAGGTTAACCCAAAGAGAATTACCGGTAACTGAAGGGCAGATAGGAAGTATTTCCAGAACAAGAGAAGCAGAAAGACTTCTGGTCCCGGTAACAACAAACGTACCAACTCTTGATTCCTAATGCACAGCGAGACGATCTCTCTTGTCCATCCTAAGATCACTAAGCACATCACAACCACCAACGAGCCTCCGATCATGAACGGTCGTCGTCTACCCCATTTGGATCTTGAGCGGTCAGCTATAACCCCGACTAGTGGCTGCATGATCAGCCCCGACAATGGGCCGGCAATCCATACGAGTGATGTGCGTGATTTTGTTAATCCGAGTTGGAGGAGATACGGTGTGAAGTCTTCTGGAATAGTAAGTAGCTGTTGCGAGAAAGGTAGGGCCGCAAAGGAGGTGGGCGATTACAGGTCATTTCGATTCCCCATGTAAGCCTTTAAAATGAGAAGGAAACCAATTAGCAAAATGCCCAAGTCTAGAATATGTTTCTGTCTGAGTCCGAGATGGAATATAGCACATACTGAAGACCAAGTAAGCTGACCGTCAACAGAGCCATGCGCTGGGACTCTGTCCGGCCTTTTATGGAGGGCGTTCCCATCCATGATGCACCACGCTGCATAGCTCCAATTTCACCAATTCAGACAGTAATCGGGAGTTTTCACTTCCGCCGAAGCTCAATGGCAGCCTGGGACCCTCTATCGAGACCATGCAGTGTCAATTGAAGTTAGCGCAACCTGCGGGCGGGCTCGAGTCCTTAGCTATGTAGCGTGGTAGAAACTGCGATTGTTGGGAATTTTTTCCAAACGAAGCTCCCGGGCGCATACCCTTTATCGGGCGCATACAGAGGCAGCTACGCCAACAAGGGCATGTATGAAGTAAAAAGCGACTCCAATAGTTCATGGAAAAGAAGAGATCAAACCCAAAGCAGGAGAATCCATGGGATGCGATACGCGCAATCTGGTCTGTTGGGAAGGTGCTGCAGCAAAATGGATGCGCCCCAAAGTTTAAGGTTTCACTCATGGAAACATGTCTACTTGGCATGTCAGTTTGGCTGCAGCTCGGGCCATGGAAGCCTAGATCAGGGGTTTGCTGATCCTTCCGGGCAAGACATGATATCATGGGTTGTTTAGCTAGAGAATGTGATCGGCAGTCATAAAGAATTCAGCTCTTGTTTTATTGCTAACCAGTTATTCAGCTCATAGGTAGCGTCCTCTCCGCGAAACTTGGCAGAGATTCGTCCCTCTAGAGCAGACTTGATATCGAGTTGGATGAACAGAACATTGAACATGTTCATTAAGAAAATGAGTAATCCCAAGAAGAAGCCGAGCATCAGATCATCACTACAGGAATACACATTCTTGAAAAGTATTTGATAACCAGTTTCATATCATCTTTTTTTTGAGGATTGTTCATACATTAATGGGAGATGGGGAGAGATGATTCCAATCTAAAGTAAGATAATGCTTCCCGAAACGAAAATAGTAATCGCCCAATAAGCCTTTTACAGCCGGTTAGGAGTAGTCGCCAGAGGCCACTGGTACCCGGCCGCATCACTGAATTTGTAACCGAAGGATGCGGTGAAATCATCAAGCACCGCGGGACCTCGTGAACCTAAAATTGCGGGTTAGCAAAGCAATAGCGATAGCTGTAGCTTCCCCAGGAGCTTACCATAAGGATATTCCATAGGAGTAATATCTTTATTGTCGTCTAGGTAGTGAAGAATTGGCGTGAAGATTCTCCAACTGGCATCCAATTCATCATCACGGACAAAGTTGGAATGGTCTCCTTTTAGGGCGTCGAGGATCAACGATTCATATGCTTCGGGAATCTTTAGATCTGAGAACCTTCGGCGATAGGTCAGATCCAGCTCGGTCTCAACGGTCTGCATGGAAAGACCGGGAAGCTTCGAGTTCATCTTTATGTAGACCGATTCGTTCGGCTGCACACGAATGACGAGTTCATTTCGAGGGATGTCTTTAAAGATTCCAGAGGTTACATCACGGAACTGGATTCGGATCTCCGTTTTCTGCTCGTTCAAAGCTGCGAATCATGAGCACGTAACTCTAGAAGTGGTGACTCTATAGAACCTACCTTTTCCAGCCTTTAAAATGAACGGAACTCCGTCCCAGCGTTCGTTTCTGATAAATGCGACCATTGCGCAAAAGGTTGCGCATCTTGAATCCTTGGGAACCGTATCGTCTTCTTTATACGCGGGTTTCGTTCCATCTAGCGATTTGACGTACTGCCCGATAATAACGTTCTTCGGCTCAATTGAATCCATGCTACGCAAAACTCGCACTTTTTCGTCACGAATATCTTCTGCCGAGAAAGAAACGGGTCGCTCCATGGCAAGCAGTGTGAGGACTTGGAGTAAATCTAACGGAAACACCTTTAGCTATGTGTAAATTAAGGAGATGGCAGCCACTTACGGTTCTGCATAACATCACGGATGATGCCAAACTCATCAAAGTAGCCACCTCTTCCTTCGGTACCAAAAGGCTCTTTAAAAGTGATCTGCGACCAGTTAGATATGGGAGCATGGTCTCGAAATGGTTCCATTGCCTCTTCATACCTGAACGTTGTCGATGTGATGTCGGTTCCATGTCGCATTGAAGAACTCGTTGCCAAACCGGAGGATGAGAATGTTCTTCACCATCTCTTTTCCGAGGTAGTGGTCAATACGGAATACCTCGTCCTCTCTCCAATCAGGCTTAAGAGCATTCTGAAGTTCGCGCGAGCTCTGGAGGTCCTTGCCAAACGGTTTCTCAACCTGTATAGACTTCCAGTCAGTACATCTCATGGCGCATCCTCTTTGAGACAGTAAGAAGACCCACAATGACTCTCGCAATTCCGTTTTTAGGATAGCAATTCTTTTTCAAATGATGCGAAACACTGATGAAAACGCTTGGAGGTAGAGCCATGTAAAAAACCCTGTTCTGTTCCTTTCGACCATTCTCCAGCTCCTCCAGATGCTTGTTCAGGGCGATAAAGGAATCATCCTGGTCGTACTGGCCCGAAAGGTAGGTGCATAGGTCACAGAAGCTAGCGAGCTGGTCTTCAATCTCCTTCGTAGGAACCTTGATGTATGATCGCACGCGTTTGATGAATTCGGCATGATCCATTTTCGTTCGAGCATATCCGATGATCTTGATGTCCTTTGGGAGAAATTTATTGCGGTACTAGATCGAATGTAAGTCTTGGGACCCGGAGCTCTCGGTGAAGGAAGCTAGAAACATACAAGACCGAAGAGGGCCGGAAACTGGAGCAGTTAGCATACGAACAGCTGAATCGTAGAAGCGAAAGCTCAAACTTACAGTCTTCTTTTTTGCTAGGTCGCCAGAGGCACCAAGCACCACAATGACAGTGTCATCTTTAAGCTCTTTCGACCTGCCGGACCGAGATTAGCTATTTCAGTCGCCTTGCTAGATATGATTGCATTTAGGGCAGTGTTAGATGCTGTGTGCGGGCAAGCGATGTCACTGCCATCACCTTAATGACTCATAGTATGGTTGTTCCGGAAGAATTCTCATTGATCGCGAAATCCGGGGAAGTGTCCCGCACGGTAAAGCCAGCGCATAAAGAATCAGAGATGCTCACCTATCCTCATGATGGGCATTGGCTATGTGGTTCTGTAAAGGCGGCATTTTGCAATTGAGTGTGAAGCTGGATTGAGATGCACTCAGAGTGTGTGAGGGGAGAGAAGAGCAAGCTCAAAGAGATGCACTGCCAGCACACCCAGATCGACTGTGAATCCAAAACCCAAAGCCAAAAGAAACCTGATGATGCAGAATCTAAAGAACAAGTAGCAGAAGACAAGGCAAAAGAGGTCAAGTTGGCGCTCGGTGAAAATGAAAGATGCAAAGGTCGAGAGGCAGAGGACACAGAGGGAGTAACGGAGCGGAAGGGTTTCTGGTGGGGCTGGACTCGGCTTGTCCAGCTCGCAGCGAAGTATAAACGCACGTCAGAGCGAGAGCGGAGACGCGCGAGAGGGAGAGAGAGAGTAGGATACTTGTCGTTCGGCTGGTCGGAAGAGTTCTTGTCGATGGCTAGAATGAGAGATAAGAGGGCGATGGGAGGTGTGTTTTCTTCCTCAGTTCGAGCACCTGTGCTTCCTTCTACTGGGAGCTAAGATGCTTTGCTCGCGATCGCGGGTTTCGCCAGCTGCTACTCCGTACGCTAAGTTTAAGTCCGACTTCAAGAAAAAAAAAAAAGAAAAGATGCCAAAAAAAGCACGTCTTGGGTTGCTTAGAAATGATGTCAGACTCGACTATCGTCCCTTAATAATCGAAGGGAAAAATTGTCCCTTTTCTCGCAGAAATCTTCCGAGAGATGCCTCGCAGCAACATGTCCTCTGGTTAATACCCCGTGAGATTCATCCGGTCGAAGTATCTGCTCGTTGTCCATGCTCTCGGCCTCTAGGACTACTATCGTTGCCTCACTGACTATGCGCGGGCTTCGGAGCGATCGTTGCAATTGTTACTAAATACGATTCTTTTTTTCAAGGGGCCTGATTCCACTTTGATACCGTGGTGGATCAGGGAGTCACGTCAAGATCTCCAGTTATGAACTCATTCTCCAGCGACTACAGATGGCATTCCTTCGTGCTTTCATAGGCCTGGTTTATCTCCTGTCTCTTCACCTCGAAATAAACCGAAATTCGCTTCCTTGTTCAGAAATTCCATTCTGCGCGGTTCGATCCTCCGCCGGGGTATGAGGCGGACAGACAGGGGTCATCTCAAAGCTCTGAATTCCGAATCCGCCGAGCTGTCACGACACCGTCTCAGCAAGGGCCCTGGCTGTCAAGGTTGCTCCAGTCTTCCCTGTGGCTGCTATGCATGTCAAAATTTGGCTCATTTGCCCAAGCTTCAAGCTGTCTCAACTCAACCTGCCAAAATAATGGTCTGTGATCACTAATATACATACCTGACGGCTGAAATAGTCCCCGGTCCTGTCCTCTCGAGAGGATATCCGGGTTTTGCATAAGTACAAAGGTTGCTCGTTGATGGTCGCATATATGACTCCAACAGAATCCGAGACACACCTCGAAGCTCCCGATTGCTACTGGTTCGCTGGCTCTTATGGTCAGCAGCTGCCCGCCGAGCGGCAGGGATGAAGAACGAACTCGCCGGGATCAGCCCCAAATGCTTTTTCTCCATGCATTTTGAATGACAGGCATCCATGACTGTCATATTTTATGTTTTTTTATCTGGATCTTTGTCGGATTGTCTTTCTCCCGCAGCTGAACGGCAAAGGGACTCCCGGAACGCAAACGCACATGCTAAGGCACTTAGGCATGACAAAATACATCTCTAAGAGTATAGATGTTTTGTGCTTTATTGCCGCCATTCTCCACAGTCCATCGGTTAAACCTAAGCACATTGGTGCCGGACCATCTTGCGAAGCGATCCCCAGCTTTGTGAGCCGCAGGCAGACAATATACACAGAGCAATTTATGAGTATGTTAGCATTTGATATTAGTTCTTCTAGATACAAGATGAAGAGTATGTCCCCTACATATACGGTAGGTAATAGGCCGTTTCTATCTAAATTAAGTACATATATACGTAAACGGTATCAAATCATCATGATTAGCCGCAATGGCCAAAACTCCGCATCATTAGTATACAAGCGAATTCCTATTCTGTTCCATCGATTAAACCTCTTCTTTAACCTTCTTTCCATTCTTTTCGGCCTTCAATCTCTTCTTTTCCTTCTCTTCCGCTATTCTCTCCTTTCTTGCACGCTCCTGCTCCTCTAATCCCGTCTTTGTGACTTCATGCTTCTTGCTCAGTTCTCTCTTTTTAATACCGAAGCTGAACAAAAAGCCCAATACCGCAATACAGGTGTAGAATATCCACAGCCTACTTAGGGCATGTGTATACACTTCAAAAATGACCCGCTTCTGCTCCGCGGTGAGAAGATGAAGCTTCTCGATGTTTGAGCCGGCAATGGTACCTAGGAAAGCGGGTGCAAGTTCTGGACCGAGAGTCTCGCGAATTCTGGATGCCGACTGTTTCATGACGTTTTGAAAGACAACACCGCCGAATACCAGGGACGTGGAAGTAGAAAGCTGCCGGACGAAGCCGAATGTAGAAGTCGCAGTGGCAACTTCAGATGGCCTCACGGCGGATTGAAGGGCAATAAGCGGGGATTGGAAGTTGGGGCCAATGCCTATACCCACAATGAGTTGATAGATAATAATGCGTGACCAGGAGGCGTAAGGCTTGAGGTCGATAAGTAGCCCATATCCAAGAAGTGTGACGAGAGCGGCGATGCGAATAATCCAGACATATTGTCCCGTTTTGCGGATAAGGATACCGGTGATAACCGATAAAACCGCCAGACTGAGAACTTGCGGGAGGACGTAGACACCACTGAGAATAGGAGTCGCGCCAAGAACGGTCTGGAAGTAAATAGGGAGGTAGTATGCGCTGGCGATGAAATTTGTTGCCTGGCTCCAGCACACGAGGAAAATAGACACATTGCTCCAAGATCCGAATATGTTTGTAGGCATGATTGGATACCGCGCAACTTTGCGTTCGATAAAACCGAAGATGACAAGCACCACAATGCCGAAAATAATTAGGCAGAGTGTCGTTGCGGAGCCCCAAGGGTAACTAATCCCTCCAAATTCGAGACCGAACAGGAACATAATGGTTCCACCGATGATCGTGAGCGTTCCCAACCAGTCAATTGCTTTGAGACCAGCAAGGAGCGGTGTCTTGGGAGATTCGATACTAAGCCAGAGTAATACAACTATAAAAGCGACACCTCCGACAGGGACTGTTTCCTAGTTAGCTTACCAACTCATGCTCATAGGGGCCGCTGGATTAATACTCACTGTTGATATAAAAGCACCAACGCCAGGTGACTTTCTGTGTTAGAGCACCGCCTATTATAGGCCCCAGGGAGCCAGCAAGAGCCCAGGTTGACCCAAACATGGCATAATACATCGGACGTTCTCTAAAAATCGAGGCCATTGGTTAATTGAGGTATATATGCACCGGGAAACGGGTGTTAAAACGTACCTGACGCTGAACAGATCGCTCACACATATTTGGGCCAAAATGATCAGTCCTCCACCACCAACTCCTTGTAGAGCTCTACCAACCAGAAATGTGCTTAACTGATTGGAAAGTGCGCATATCAAACTGCCCACAAGAAACAGAATATTCGCGAGGAGAAGAATGATCTTGCGCCCCCAGATGTCGCTCAATTTTCCCCACAGAGGTAAACAGGCAGCATTTGCCAGAAGGTACGAGGATGCCATCCAAGTATAAGACGTTTCATTGGCACGGAACTTTGCGGCAATGGTCGGTAGGGCGGTTGAAATGATAGTCTTGAAGGAGAGACGTTAGCATTGGGTCGCTCTTGAAGGACTCAAAAGATATACTGACCATATCCAAAGCAGCAAGAAATAGAGACACCTGATTGCATTCGTTAGCCGAGTCATATTAATGGAACAGGTGAAGAGGATATGAAAAGAGCTCTTACACAGAGTGCAGCCATGATCACGATAACCCGCTTTCTATTCATCCTCTCACTTTGTGACCGTGTCTGCTCCAGTGGGTTGTGCTCCTCACCATCCGCAGGCGATTCCGGGGCGTCTTTTTCAACATTCTGGTCATTCGAATTGACCGATGAGGGTGATGGCGGTATCTTCTCTGCCTGCAATAACCCGCCCGGCTGATTCGAACTATTTGTCTGAGGATTCATTGTCTCCGTAGCAAGGTGATTGGAATGGCTCGTAGAGCCACCTGGCGGCCGTGTATCTGTATGGTCCTCCATCTCTTTCAGACGCCCCAAGATCTCTTGTTCGACGAGATTCCAAAAGTTCAGGAGCTTGGATGGCGACTTTCGGCACGTTCCACTTAAACTTTGCGGATTTCTAGGATCTCGGAAGAGCTAAAACGGCAAATGGGGGTCCCGAAATAACCGAATTCAGTGGTTCGGCTGTTTTGAAAAAAAAAGCCTTCTCGTCAAGAGTCACTCCTTGAAGAGGCGGAAGCCGGTGGTTTGCCATGTCGAAGAGGGAACGAGATCACTTATATGTTTTTCAACTCGAATCTCATGAGAAAATAAAGAGATGGATGACTGAATTCGATACCAAGTGGGTCAGTGAGCATCATTTCTGCTTCATAAGCGTTGAGTTTATACGAGGCACTCGGGGAAATTTTGGCCGTCGCCGACCTCAGTGGCTTGAGTTTTCAAAGACTTCCAAAGGATTTGGGGAATCACGGTGTGGCTTCCCATCATAGCCGATCATGAATGCCCACTCCAACATATTTGGGATTCCACCATGTTGCATCGTCGTCATGGGTATTCTGCTCCTTCGAGCGATCTTCAGCGATCTTCGGCGCTGTCAGTGCCATGTGGAAACACTGGAGAAGGTTTTGCGGACAGGGTCGAGACCACGGAGTTAAGGGCGCTGGGAGCCTGGGACGGAGATTGGGGCAGAGCTTAGCAAAAGCTTCTGCATCAGAAGCTCCGTGGTCCGATCTGACTCACAGCAAATAAAAACGAAGGAATCATGAAGAGACGGAACCACAGAACAGTGGACGTCGAGGGAGAGTCGAGACCTGTGGAGACGGAAAAACGTGTCGATTATTCTCAAAACACGTTATCACGATCTTATCAATCTCTTCTCCGTTTGATACGCCGTCGATGACGTCTGGCACCGGGAAAATCAGCCGTCCTGTGGTCCATTCAGGCACCGTCCATGCCGAGATGAGTGCCATTGATGCCAGCATAGTTCTACCTTAAAAGTATCTATTCCAATTTCAGAAGCAAATCCGGCGATAAAATAGCTGCTTACAGCCAGTAAGCAGATCAGGAAGGGAATCCGAAAGTTTGATATTAACTCTGGCCACGAATGTGCAGCATAGGGCCCATAGGTCAGTCTACGAATCGGTATCGTGAAAGAGATCCTTGAGTCGCATACCTAACGCCAAAGAAGTTCACTTCAAGAACCTAAGAGATGACGTACTCCATTTAGGTGGACAGTCTATACGGAATTATCTCGAGTCATTTATACTGTAAGGGGAGGATGACGAGGCCCTCGTGTAGTAGCTCGGATATAGAGGTAGGTAGGTCAGCACCAAGGTATCGCTCTGCCGCCTAGCTCCGGCTGAGACAGAAAAGGTTACCCTACGTATGCACATGCTTACCGAACTCAGGCGCTTGAATGGATGGAAATGTTTATCAGGTCGCAATTGTCTCATTGTAACTCCTCGATTCTACCGGGAGCACTTTCCAACCGCTTCGACTGATCAAGGGGTCTCCTAGCACAAATTCTATCTTGATATCATAAGAGATCAGCTCTGGTTACTACGGTAGACCATCTTTCGCGGTGCATTCCCACTAGTTGCAGTGTAACAAAGCACCCGGGCCAGCTCAGCTTATCGAAGCTAGATTCGGAGTATAAGAGTGAGCTGCTCTAATATCGAAGCTTATTGGAGCACGCTCTCAAAATATCACAGGCCAACGAGGCACGGAGCGAGTGATGTCGAGTGCGGTGTGGTTCTCAACCGATAGGATCTTGCATGGGAAACGTAATTATGTGGATGGTAAAGCGCATCAAAAAATGGAAGCTAAGGGCAGTATGTATTGTGTCTCTTCGTAAGATTCGTGGGAAAAATGTCCTTTAAAGGGAGCCATGACTTTCGTGATAAGGCCAAATGCTCAATATGCTCATTAAATGCGGGTATTTTAATGGTAATACACAAAATGGCAAATATGCAAAATGTTCAAGACGCGCCATGCAAATCTGAATATCAAATGCTCCTTAATTAATCTCGAAGTTGGATGATTTCTGAAATGAGATAGCTTGATTAGCGGTGATAACCGGCTCAATCTTTGAGACTAGACTTACCAGTCAAGAATTCCTCAAAACTCACTGTTATGTACCCATCTCGATCATCGTCATACTTTTTGAACACATCCGTCATTCTCTTCAGGGTTAGACAAGCTTGAACAAACAAATCAAAGCTCATGCCTTCCTTTTCCCCACTTGGGGTAGGGCCAGCCCTGCCTCGTCCCTTTGCCTCGAATGTTCTGTAGAGGAGATTGACGAAATTCTGGCTTAGCCTATACCCAAATGCAACCAGAGCTTTGCTAAACTCCCCCAAACTGATCCGACCGCTCCGATCCTCGTCAAAGCGGTCGAACAGTTCTCTCCAAGCTGCCAAAAAGCGCCACAGAGCAAGAAACTCATCGAAAGTCACCCTCCCGTTGCCGTCTCTGTCAAACATTCGAATCATCATCCTGACTGTTCGCGGGTCGAATGAAGTGTAATCTCCGTTCACTAAGGCTGATCCCAATTCACTTTCAGATAAAGAGCCAGTGTTGGATGAATTTGCGGCACGAAAGAGTGGAAATAGTTCTTGAGGGCTATCTGAGAGCGGCATGCCTGGTCTATATCCTGTTTGGGGCGTGCGAGGAGGTAGCGACGAGGCAGGAGGGCGGTTTTGTGCATGTTGCGTAGGTCGCGGGCCTTGGCCATAACTCTGTGGAGGCGGCGAGTATATGCGGTTATCCATATGTGCATTTGGTCTTTGGGCACCCGAGTGAGGCGGATAATTTTGTTGGTAGTTCTGCTGATACTGAGGCCGGGGAGGTTGGTTTGAGTATGTTCGTCCTTGATAGCCGGGGCCCGCTGGCTGCTGATTACTCGAGTAGCCTTGGTTTGATGGCTTCATCTGCCCCAGCATTTGCGCAGCCTATTACCGAGGGAAATCAGTACTCATTCTTTAATTCTTGACTTCGCAAGTGAGCTATCGCTACCTGTTCAGGCTCGGCATGCCTAGCGTCCGAAATCATCTTTAGTTCAGCCTACAAGAAGTTACGGATAAAAGGCAACTTACGCGGGAAGAGCATCAGGATTGAATGTGCTATTATATGCCATGTTGATTCAATTGGAACCAGGCGGATCGTGGATACTAGCCAATGTCGACAGATAGAGGGGTAGAGGAAGTAAGGCTGTCGCAAGTCGGAAGACGCCCTGCGTGAGCTCTTAGATATGTTCCAGTGGAGCCTTTGTCATCTGAAAGACCAGAATTTTCAATACCAGAAGGCGGTGGAGATTCAAAAGATAATTGTAGGAGTCAGGCGTCAAACTATTAGCATCATTATGTGCTTCAGAGCATCACTTCACAATTCTCGTCCACGCGGCTCAACTGGATCCATTGCATGGCGCGTGCCAAGCCCGGTCACATGTTTGGAGCCTTTGGCCTGACCATTTGGGACTAGCGCCTTGCCGATCTTCCGGCTCCTATTTGGATTAATAAGCGAATCTTTATTAGCCCGCCAACGTGGTACCTTCCGCTGGGCTTTTGAACTGCAGCGGGTACTTGATGAGATCCGTTCCTCGTGTGAAGGCGCGGAAGCGACGGTCAATTAAATAGTAGACGCATGCCCATAATCTCTTGACGAAATCAATAGCTTTCCGGAGCGGTGGAACATATTTCGAAAAAATTATGGATGATACATCCCACCATATCTCGACCACCCCGGTCACCGCCTTGAGTTCATGGAAGAGTCACTTTCCCGCTGGCGATGTTTGGGTCTTCGGATATGGGTGCGTGAGTGCTTTTCAATCCTTTGCTAGATAATATATTTAGGCCGTGCTGTTGTTTTGTATGCGAGTTTTGATATCCGTTTGAACAATGAATCGGCTAATACTTTGCTGTCCAGGAGTTTGATATGGAAGCCGCCTCCGCATTATGGTATGTCAAAACGCGGCAGCAGCAAATATGCCATGTGATGGATTTCCTTTATCCTTGAGGGGTAAAAAATGTCTTCAGCTCCTGGGCATGCATGGTCGCTTTGCTACACCTGCTAGCATTATGACACATTAAAACTGTGGTTTCATGAAGTAGCCAACCATCAGGCCCATGAGGTTGAATCTTAGGCCTTGATTGAGAGATTTCAATCACCGAATACCCTAAAGGAGGGTTGCTAATAATTGGATTTCAGACCAGCGTGTCCCGGGCTTTATCAAGGGTTATGTGCGTCGGTTCTGGCAGGTATGTCGTGTATCAAAGCAGCATAGCGCTACCCACGCCACAGACGGCAGAAGCCCGCCAATGTCACTTTGATGAGCAATGCAGGCTAATTTCATTACCGCATGTAATATTTCGGCATGAAGGCAAGGTGCGCTCTCCCAAGAAACTCCAAGGGGGTTTTCTTTCGTTCCCAACCAAGCCCTAGTCTGTTGAAAATACCGTCGGATACCGCGTCTCGACGCCCGTCAATATGCGTGGTCTCGTGAAATAAAATATGGTTTTGGCTGAATAATGTGCACGTATTATTGCTGATTCGTAATATTCAGTGCGGATCACCGTGGTACCCCTGAGTCGAGCGGGCGAGTTGTGACTGTTATCGAGCGTTCCTTTTGGGAGACACTGTCGGATCCCGTCAGTACTTCTCTTCCATCATTTGGTTATCTCAAAATCGCGTATATCAGGCATTGAGCTTACATGGGCTCCCACACAGCATCAAGATGTTCAGCCAAACTCCCACGAATCTCTTGTTTGGGGCGCGGCGTACCATATTCCTGCCACACACGCCGAAGAGGTGAACGCCTACCTCGACCATCGAGAAATAAACGGATATAGTGCCCAGTACACCCCCTTCCATCCATACTCGCATCCATCCAACGGTCGATGCGAAACACCCAATGCGGAGGACTCTTCTCCGCCCTTTCTCTGCATGGTCTATATCGGCCTTCCTACTAATTCCCAGTTTCTTCGCAACCCTACGGACCGAGATCCAGCTTCAGTGGCTGCGGTGATTTATAAAAGCCGTGGTCAAAGTGGAGAGAACAAAGAGTATCTTTATCTTTTAGAACAGGCTCTCGAAGGCATCGGGCTTGGCCATGCCGATGCACATGTCACAGACCTTGTGAGGAGAGTGAGGGCGTTAGAGGGTGTACGAGAGGGAAGGAAGAGTGAAAGTGAGATTCGGTTACAGAAGGTCACTTTTCCAGAAAAGGAGTATAGAGAAGATGAAGCAATGGAAGAAGTGGATGAAACAGTGAGCAAAGAAGTTTGAAGGGTCTAGTTGTTTGGGCATAGTAAGGAATTGGGGCCGATTTTACCAGCATAGAACCTATCTTCTTACAGTCAAGGACTCGGGGTACTTGAGATGCCTCTGAAGAAGTATGGAGGACAAATCGAACGCGAATACTGCAAATATTGACAACCAAGGAGCATACATCACTTGTCACTCAATGCGTACATACATATTGGTGCTAACAAAAACAATTTTGATAGGCCAATGATAGCACCGTGAGCAATTTTGCAAAGCATGGAAAACCGGAGCTGTACTTTTCATAAAAATGGCACAAAGGACGTAGAGGTAGGAAAGACATTCCAAGGTAAACCGCTATCACCACTGCAAAGAGCCAGAGCCCATTTTTTTGGTCAATCACAAGGAACAGTAGCTCGTTAAAGCACCAAGGAGGTTTGGGGGATAGGTGGAAAATCGGTGCCGTCTCAACAATCGCAAAATAACACAAAGACAACTGTGGAGGGAATCGTTAAAGCGAACAATCAGGATCCATGCTGCGTACATTCAATGCATCCCTCCTCAATAAGATCATAAAAGAGGACATAAAAAACGTAACCATAGTCATCATATCAATCGGAGATAGCCCCTGAGCATGGTAGCACTTCAGCGCGTCGTCGTTCAGCCCTTCTCTTTGGACTAATTACGCTCCGGATCCGCCTTGGTTCTGGTTGGACCAGTTTTGCTGCTGCTGATAACCGCCCCAGCCTGCATAAAAGATCAGTATCAACATCAAGGTTTGCTTGATCTTTGATCTATGAGAATGGGGCTGAGAATGCACATACCTCCGCTGCCGCCTTGGCGCTGGTCGTAACCTCCATTGTTGCCACCTGAACACATCCGCCGTTAGTATGAATACTACGATTGGTAGATATAGTACCGGAGGTTTCAGTCAGTAGAAAAAGCCTTACCATATCCACCTCGATTGTAGCCACCACCGCCCTCGAAGCGATTGTAGCCGCTGCGGTTGAAGCCTTCACTGCGCTGTCCAGCCTGGCGCTCAGCAGCTTTGTCGACGCGAATAGTGCGGCCATCGAACCTGAAGTGATCAGTTTTAATTCAAAAGTACTTGCGCTGTCTGGAGAGCGCGTCCTTGACAGCAAAACTTACTCTTGGTTGGACATCGCGTTCATTGCAGTGTCCGCGTCAGCCTCGTTGGCAAAGCGAACGAAGCCAAAACCGCGGCTGCGATTGGTATCGCGATCCTTCACGACGATCTATTTCACTTTAGAATGACACCCAAATCGTCGTCACCGCTTCGAATTGCACGAGCAGCCCAGGATCATAAAAGAACTAACAGCCTCCTCGATGGGTCCATATTTAGCAAAGCCCTCACGAAGAGTATCATCAGTGGTGTGCCATGCTAGGCCGCTTTTTATCGCAAATGATCTCCAAGTTAGCCATATCAAGGGGACCCAGAAGACCGAAGGCAAGGACGGAAATGATAGACTAACCCAACAAATAGCTTAGACATTCTGTCACTGAGAAATTGATGAATTTGACAAGCAGAGGATGCTTTTTGATGATGGAATGGGCTTCAGAGCGAAAGATGTGGGATGTTAGCTTGGAGGAGGAAAAAATAAGAGTGTGGGAAGGTTTGAAGGAACACTAAAACGCGGCGGCCAGTCTGTGAAATTTGGCGTTTTGGCACCCAGCAGAATGTTTCACCAATAACCAAGCAGAGCAATGTTTGTTGTGAGAAGTACAAGCTCCACAGAAACACTGCTCACTGGCAATAGCAACACACTACTGCTAGTCGACCGTGGGGGACGGATCAATCAGACAGCCAGGACTAGATGCAGTATGAAGTGGGGGAGGAGACAGTGGAAGATACTCGGGAAAAGGGTCAAGGGATCTAACTTTCGATTGCGAGATGCGAAGCAATAAAGGCTTGAGTATATTGATATGCCCGGTTGGACCGTTGACTTCCTGTTTTGACGTGAAGCTGCCACAAGGCAGGTAGATGCTGGACAGGGAATGAGGTTGTTGGAGACTGAGGAAAAAAAATCAATGACAATGCTAGTAAAAGAGGTGAAAGAGGGGTTGAAAATAAGGATTTTGCAACCAACAGGCAAGGAAGGGAAAAAGCAAAGGGCCAAAAGAAAAAGAAATTCTAGGGAAAGAAAATATTTCAACCGCCGGAGTTGAAAAACCTTTCAATTAATAATTTTTTGAACCCACAACAAAGAATGCCTGAAAACCAACGGGAAGTAACATGGAATGCGATCTCAGCAAAAGTGAACCCCATCCTTGGCTACGACAGTAGAACATCGAATACCCGCAGGTGGATGCAGTGTCCGTTCCATCCTATGCGACGAGTTTTCACCTATCCCAGCCGGTCTCGCATCCACCAGCCTCCAGGCCGTTGCTGGGAAGCATCGGCTAACAGCCTTGGGTTGGCTAGTTCTGAAGGGAGATGGTGTGGGTGTGGACGCTAGCCCTCGGGGTCAACGAATCTCAACACCCCGTATCTTTTCCCTTTTTCCCACTGGCCCAGGAGGCATTAGCTGATGCGTTAATTTATTTTCAAGCATGGACACCGAGCCAGTCGTGTTACAGAACCGGGTCAACTCGAAAAAGACCGGCTCGCATGTTGTGGCCATCTTGCGGAATTGTTAAAAAGTCTGTTGCAACGATGTGACGGAGCACAAGTGGCCGGGATTAGGGGTCTGGACGCTGGCGATCAACGGCGAGGTCGAAGGTACTCCGGAGAAGCGGATGGTCAGCTGGCGTCGGCAGTGCAGCGATGGTGGCTTTTTTGTCTCGATTCCTGGATCCAGATGTGATTCATGTAGTCCGTACATACATATGCCAGCGGGTTGGATTTGGTATCTTCGTATGTCGGCACTGGTGCAGGGACATTCAGGGTTGCCAGATGTCCATGGTTAGGAGGTGACATGTTCCACTTTTCTGCAGTTCTGCCTTCGCGATGCCAGGCATAAAAAGGCAAGATATCAAACAATAGCCCAAAATTTTCAAACTAGGTGTCGCCTATAACTCAAAGGCCTTCATAGGTACAAAAAACCCCAGGGGATGACCTGGGATTCGTCCGGTCGTCGATCAACAATTGTTCCTTGAGCCTCATGTTCGACAACGAGTGCGAAATTGTTGCCATTTGACCAACCATGATTCGCTGGAAGACATTTCAAACTCATTGAACTTCAAAATAATTCCCTCCCCTCCCATCTGATAGGGCTCTCTGTTGACAACAAAATTTCGGCTACTTGACGAGCCAAGGGTTGCGTTCCGGAACGGCGATTGCTCCGAAGCGTGTTCAGCGTCCTGAGTGCTTTCTAGAGACCTCAAGATACTATTACTTGGCTCAACAATTTCGAATCGTCGGTGGAATGCGAAATCTTCATCGCTTCGCGTTGGGTTTGCGTTGAAATGCAACTTGCTAGACTGTTCAAGCCAAAAAGGACGCTTGAATTCTTCGGGGACCGCGTTTGGAGAGCATGAGACTGGAATCTCTTTGCCCAACCATACTCCGTACTGGAGTGAAGAGGGCAAAGCGGCTTCGTGCTTTCCATAATTTTGCGCCATAACCGCATCGTGGGCCAAGTTTTCAACATTGCTTTCCTTATGGCCTGGGCCCACTTTCGATTGACGGGATGAGGCTTTGCTGAATTCACAAATCAGAATTCTTAGCGAAGGTCGTTCAGACCCATCTCGATCAATGGATTCCCGAAGATCGCAACCTTTTAAACAAGGCACTCCGCAGTTGAGCATGAAATACGCTGACTATCGAGTTAGTGGACGTTCTGCATTCCATGGAACACCCACCAGTATCATTGCTTCATCAGCCGACTAAACCTCGCTGCCAAGTGTCTTTGAGCCCGTTGTGAGCAGTTTTATTAACTGGACTGGTAATCAATTTCGCGACATTCTTGGAAGATCGAACCGCTCGCTGCGGGGTCCCTTTTTCTTTGGCGTGATTGACGGTTGTACGTCCTGTACGTCCTGGATGTATGTATGTATGTACAGTACAGTACATACTTTCTGCGGGTGTGAATCATTATCCATGATATGCAATATTTAAAGTCCAGTTCTCTGACGATACCCATGCAGATCGGGAGTGTGGTCTTCGCTGAGAAGGTTCCAAGTCCGTCTCGAGGCTGTCGGTGAAATCGTTATTCTGCGTCGTTGAGGCTTCGACTATCCGCGTGACTTCCCCTTTCTGGAAATGGAAGTCCTCACCGCACCTGAAGGCGCTCGACTTCAACGCAAATCTCCAGGATACCCAATGCTTGACGATATGGCTTTTGTATCCACTTTGCCTTGGGCGCGCTGCTCGTCTTGTGGGTGATGAGAACAATCAAACATGACTTACTCCAAATCACCTCAAAGCGGTGTAGTTCAATGGCTTGCTCATATCAACCCATCCGATGGGATTCCATTCGAATTTTGCTCGGAAAATCGACCAGTACAGTCCGCCCCAGATTTCGAGCACGGTACTGTTGAACAATATACGGGCATACCGGAGGCAGGCCTGCACGATAAGCGTCTACAATATCGCAAAGGTTAGAATCCCAATGCTATTTCCATTTCTATGGCCGAGGTCTTATTTTAGAGTGCTTTCAGAAAATAAAATCGATTCAAGAGGCGCTAACTCGAGTTCAGAGTACATCGCACCGCATAGCCGAACGGACGCATCAGGAGCCCGTGTTAGCTCAGAACTTCATAACACCAACGCAAACCAAATAGAGAGTGCGTACGAGAGACGGCCCAGAAGGAAAACGCGTAAAGACCGATATGATCCGAAGACGACCTCCAAACAGCCAGAACCCCGAGCACCAAAGATCGAAACAGGAAAACAGTCGAATAATGCTAACAAAGCCAAGCGTAAGCGCGGGAGAAAGGATATTCAGAGCCCGTTCACTGCCCCAAATGTATCCCGAGAGCGCCTTACGGTATGAATTTCCCCCCAAAATGAAAGGACTATGCTAATCATCTCAAGCTCCGGTCTAATTTTGACATAGGTTTATTTGCGCGTGGTCGTGCTTCCTCTCCAATTAAGCGATGTGAATGTAAAGGACCCTTAAAAACATATCAAAACGCTTTTTATATTAATACTTATATATAGTGCCCGACCTTAGTTTTTCGGAAATGAAATTTCTGACTCGTCCGGGAAGAGCGACTCAACAGGGAAGTGTTCCCGATAATGATAAGACCATCGGAAGGCGTCAATTCGAGGAAATTTCACAATACTTCTCCCATGCCAATAAAGAAAAAAGCCCGCGCGCTACCGTCGACAAACTTGACGACCCGGAACCCAAACACGTTCTCCCAGTTGGTCATAACGATCCCGATGGCTTAGCAAGGAATAACATCTCAATGAAGCGATATGAACATCTTAAACCGAATGATATTTCTAGAAATAAACGAGCGAATACATCTGCAACGTATTATTCCTGGTCCGACAGTAATCCAGCATGCCCAGGACCCGAAGTAAAAAGTGAGGCCAAGGAAACTCGAGCTAAAGCCTCCCACACGCCTCAAAAGGGCGAAGTATTACGCCCCAACAATCAAAACATGACCTCCCCGGAAAGTTCCGACTATGATCCTTTACTAGTATCCAGGGCTTATGATATGGTGTTTAAAAATGCGTACTTAGACCAGAAATGGGAAAGCACCTCACCAGGCGCATATTTGTACACAATCAAGGATCTACAAAACCTGGCAAACCAATCGCATATAATAACCCCAGAACATAGGGAGACTGGTAATCGCGGCCACGAATACCCGGTTGACCCTGATGTGGATTGCCATTCGATTACCCTGGAGTGCCCGCTTTACCCTAACCACGTTTCCCCCACGCGCACTCTTAAAGAATCTGATCTAAACAGTCGAAAAGTCACAAAGACCAGAAGAGGGCTTTCGATTGATCAAATCAGACCTTGCTCTTCGGCTGTTCCACCAAGTAGCCCATCGCCCTTCAACGACAATTTCGAGCAGGCAAGGTCGACCATGCATAAGGTCAGTGGTTCAAGCGTCGGACGAATAACCACCCCCAAATATTTTCCCCGGTTTTCAACCCCTTGCCGAAGCGAAAACCCGAATTTTGGCACTCGTGACGCACCTCGACCATCCTTCATCGTCGAGGACCAGGTCAGTAGTATACGTCAACCCGAGTCTCGTGAGCCTACCGAACGAGCCTATGGGGCCGATCGGAGCTCTAGACGAACCGACAAGAACAGTCTCTTTGTATCAGAAAACAGACGCACTACTGATGATACTCTTCGAGACCCTAACCAATTTTCTAGCTTGGTGCTTACAGATGCATTACCTCCGGATAGATACGAGTTTCAGTGCCCAGGGGCCTATCTTGAAGGAGGTTCAGAAACGCATACGGGCGACGCTGTGCAGAGCACTTGGCGCAGACTCTACGAACCATCTCCACGCGTTATACGCATGCAAGATTCGGAACATTTGCTTGCCCGTAGAGGGCAGTCTTTTTTCCATGAACAATCAGTATCGGTTCCCGTTCTGGATCTAAATTCATTCTGGCGTCCAAACAAATTATACTGATTGTGACTCAGAGCCTACGGACCAGACATTATGATTTATAACTAACTGGCGGTGCTAAGCTCTACACTGCCCTTACAAAATGGGAGGGGCCACTTGTTTACTTGGAGGACTTCACGTTCAGGTACGCGGTGTTTGGCCTTCGGAATTTTGCATCTAGGACGTTGTTAAAAGCTTGCATTACGTCGCGATATACGTAGTACATAGATCGTCCGCTATTTCGTGGGTGGTCATTATATTTGACGATCACAGATGGACTCAATAAGGGTGGAAGAAATACGAGAAATAGCGCATCTATCCTCTTAAGACCTCAAGGGTTACAAATTGTTTGGTGATCTTTCCAGGCAGCACCATTTTTTGGTTCTTGGCAATATCCTGCTCACCATCTTATACAAGCCTTCCAGATTTCAGAATCCGTGCAGGTGACGACGCGCAGAAAATGAAGCGTATGGGACGTGAGATCAAAAATATCTAGAGACTTTGATATCCTCGAGAGCTACGTCAGCATATACGTACTGCTCATCGCACCGAAATGTGTTTATTCAGAACGTCAAGAGTTTTAAAGGAATATTTCGCTGCTTGGGAATTCGGGAATCCGGGAATATGTTCACCACAAATCGCCGGTGCCTAATCGACGATGAAATCTGTTCTGAAGCAGTTTTGGCTCACTACTCGCCAAGTTGTGGGTTTTTCGAAAACATATAATTTTGTTCTATGGTTTATCTTTTCCGGCGCTCTCCTTGGATTCACATTAGCACGCCTACAATACCTCGATGTTGGCACCTATGCGAGAGATTCAGCGCCCGGGGAGTGGTATTTCGCACGTTCAGGCCGGGACCGGGTGGGAATTTTTCTCCACCTAGGGACCATATTACCCTGCGGGATTCTCTCTATATTCCAATTCGTCCCAGGAATTCGTCACCGGTGGATTTTGTTCCATAAGATCAATGGGTACCTTATATATACCCTCTTCATGCTAGCAAACGCTGGTGCTCTCATGATTATGTCGCATGCTTTTGGCGGTGGGGTGGACATTCAGACGTGGGTGGTTACGGTTGTTGCGGCCTGCACGATCAGCATTGGGATGGCATGGTATAATATCCGGCGACTTCAAATTGATCAACACCGGGCGTGGATGCTGCGGGCCATGTTCTATATGTCCTGTATTGTGACCCTTCGACTTCTCCTCGTAATACTTGCTGCTATTGTTAGCCGTTCTGGTCCACCGCGATATGGAGCCTGGTCTTGCGATAGGATTCGGTTCACATATGGATACAGCAACTCGCCAGATAAAGCAGAGGAGATGCTCAGACAATGGTATCCAAATTGTGCATCCACGGGCTCCCAGAATGCAAGTGTAACGTTCACACCGATTAAAGCGAATCTCTTCGGCGATGATTTGGCACAAAGTGGTATAGCGCTCAATATGAGCTTTGGGAGTGCAGGCTGGATAGCGTTTTTCTTGCATCTGGCTGGGATTGAGATATACCTGCGTCTTACGCCGAAAGAGGCTGAGCGATTAAGAGTGGTGAGCTATGAAAGGCAGGTGGCGGCTGGGTATAAGAATCCGGGAAGTGCAGGGCTTGTGATTGAAACTTGGGGCGATGCAAAGCCATGGAATGGATATATTCACGATGAAAGGTCTTTGGACTTGTAAGGGGTTATATAGCGTGTGGTACTTTGTTTCCGCCTTTTGATCCGGCCTTGGGCCGTAGAGTCGGGCGCTGTCACTAAAGTACATGACTTGCTGCCAAGGTAGTTGGATCTTGCACGTATAGTATTAGATTGAACGATCTAGCAGAGACAGAGAAGGTCAAGGCTAATTCACGTCATCAATTGTATAATCTTGCTCAATAGATTTAATATATCCGATTACCCAAACCATTGGTCTTTCTCATTTTCTTCAATATACTACTTGATAAATGTTTGTAATTTCTTACAATAGGGGCAGGCACCACTGGAAATTTCTTTGTCTTTCCGGGTTCTAACTGGCATCCTGCAGCGCAGACACTTATGGTATCCTCCCCAACGTGCTTTGTTGATCGGACGCTTGAGGAATGCCCTGCTCTCGTGGTTCTGTTGGATCTTATGTTCAAGCTGTATGTGAGACGATTTGATCTCCTGCATCAGTAGAGCATCCTCTATGGAAAGCGTCAGTGAAACTTGAGTACTATGAGGCGTTTTGCCTGAGAAAAGGTTGAGCCTACTCTCTTTCATCGCCTTTTCGAGGTCTCTTTTGATCCTCTCAAGGCCTTCTCGTTGATCCGCCGCCATCCTGTCCAATCTCTCCAAAATGGATCGTCCGGCCTCAGTGTTGTTAAGTGTCTTTCCCTCAACAACCATCTCATGTTGAATCTTCATTGTTACGGGTTTTTTATCAAGGAGCTCTTCCACCAAGGACGCTGCGCCACCTCTAGTGCCATCGTATCTTCGAACGGTGGCACCTGCACGCCTCATGTCTCCCCAGAAGTTGTCCTCGCTCAGTAATTCCCGTTCGCGAGCCCTTCCCTCTGACTCAGTAACCTTCTCCCACATAGTAGTGGCAAGAACCACGTTAGATAAAATGTCCATACCGCAGAGAGAGCGGAACATTGATAAATTCCGATAGGAGGATCCTGTCATGCGGTTGTCGGAGATTCTGTGCAAGTATATTATGCCTCTAAGCCTCGCCTGTTTATCGTAAGACCTTGCCAGCCATGAAGCTATAAGTGACAAAACCTCGGCATCAGTCCGCGTAGTGTCATCAAACCCAGGAGTATCGACCAGAACAACAACACGGTCGTTGAGTCTGGCTTTTACTGATGTTACAGTCGAAGTCACTAATCAGACATAGATCTAGTTAACTAACTGTCTTGGCGTTGAGAGGATCGAACTCACTGGAGCGTAGGTTATGCCCAACCTCAAGCTTGTTGCCGACGAGCTTGTTAATGAAAGATGTTTTACCTGTGCCAGTCATTCCAAACACGGCAATAACGGATTCATTGCGCTGAGGCTCTTCGTCTAGTGAATCTTGACGGATATGTTCAAGGGCCATTTCTGAAGGACTTGGATAGTTTTTCGGCCGTAAAAAAGCGGGTTTTCTGGGACTGGGCGGCGTATGACGAGAACGTCGACGGTTTGGGTATGGTGCGTTGAATGGCTCACCGGGCTTTTGGGGACTAGACGGTGCATGGCGAGAACGTCGACGGTTTGTGTTTGGTATAGGTGGGCTGAATGGCTCTGTGATAACAGCATTTGGGTCACTGGCAGGGAGAGAGCCAGGAAGCTCAGCCGCTTTGCTGGCGGGTTTGATTTCGTTGCTGGCCTTTGGAGGCCGACTAGTATCCTTATGGCTAGGCTTCTGGCGACGAGAAGAGCCAAAAAGCCATGAAAACATCCAAGAGAACATTAGGAATCAGACTTGAATATACGCGGAAGTAATCAAGCAGGATTTTCCAGGTGTTCTGAGGCTTTGAAAAAGTCTGAAGGCGTTGCATTTTAAAGCATGATGTTAAGCGCCGTGCGCGGGGTATACAAGGCTACCTCCATAGCAGATATGCATCACTATAAATTTGGTAGCAGAGCATGCCAAATTAAGCACCAAAACATGCACTTTTAGAAAATTCGCAGGGTTCCCTCTTGGGCTGGGGGCCATTGCTATCATGATTGGTCCTGGAAGGAAACGATGCCTGTGCGAACTCCTCCGCTGTGCTCTGTAGTGCTCGTAATATTCCATTTTGAACTGGTTGGGTTCAAGCACCAGTCGTGGAGTCCCAGCCATGCGTACATACTTCCTGTATATACGTACAAGTTTGAAACGCACAGGCTCATGCTGCAAATGAATTCAAGTCCGTGTTTCCTTCGTGCATACGATGCCAAATGTCAGGCGACGACGATTAGGATTCTATAATTAGCAGCCGGGGACATCACGTGAAAAACACGAACTTCATTATATAATCAGGGCAGGTCTCGGCGCCAAGATCCAGGCGCACTCTGGTGCTTATTATAAATGTTCAGAAAAATCCCGTGACCCTGCCCAAGTGACGAACCCCACTAATATGGATGTCTCTGTTGAAATTTCGCATCGCATGCTCTTCCGGGTTAGGCAAACAGACTACACATCATAACCATCCATGTTTCTGGCTGATGAATCCTTCTATTGCGGCCTTGATATTTTTCAATAATAATGTCAGATCTAAATTTGCTCATGGCTATTGTTGACTATCAGCAGATCATGAGTGAATGACGAAATAGAGCCCACAACGCCAGATTCGCCTGATCCGTTTTCCTGTTTTGGACTCCGCTGGATCCGCCCGGGTGATGATCCTCTACCCTATGCCTATATTGCTGGAATGAGTGGACTTTATTCCATTTCTTTTACCCTGTACATAGGCCTCTATCGGGCGGCTCGATGGAATGACTTTCAACTCCGCCTTCAAATCACGATGAGAGAATCATACAGTGCAGAGGGTTTTGCAGTTCAATGATGTCGATTAGCCCTCTTTCGGGCCGGTATCTGTTACAAATTGCTCTATACACCGCAGTTACATCCGAAGGTATCGTGACATACTGCTGCCCATCAATTCATATAGGACACGTACGACAATCGCGTTAAAGTTTTTGCCCGCCGTTAGCCAACGACCTAGTCAACTATACCTAACTACCGGGTACTGAGGCCAAGCTCATCATCCCCGCCTCCAAAGAAAGCCGTGACCCAAAGGATGAGTTGAAACAACGACATTTCTTGACTCTGTTGACATTATTATTAGTGTAGTTACCTCCAACATTCCGAAACTTTCAAGATCTACCTTGCAAGCTGCTACTGCCTACGTAATGCGGGGCGAAGCCACCGAGTCGCCAGCAAAGTGGCTCCATTTGAGATGGCGGAAGCCCACTTCGGCTTAGATCAGGGGCTGTGGGCCTTCGGCGTCTATGAAGTCGGAACTCAACGTCATGACATATAAAGATGGCTTCAGTCCTCTGCAATGTTCTCTGCTAGGACCGGGACTTAGCTCATTGTGAGATTCGCCTGAAGCACCACTCTACCTTAATTACTCTAGTCATTCATTCCAATCCGCTTTCATATATAACTCAAGGACCGCCGATATGGAGATCACTCTGGAGCTGATGCCTCGAGATCTCGTCACAAAGAGCCCAGCGGAGCTGGTCGATTACTACCGGGCTATCACGAAGAATGTTTCAACAGAACAGCAACATGGTATTGTCAATCATATAGTTGCACAAGTTCACGGCGGCCTGATACCACCGACAATTTTCAGCGTCTGGCTGCCGCTGATACTACATCGTTCACCGTCGTTGCTCAGGAATGTGCTATTAGACCCTAAATCCCGTTTCATTCGAAAGGCCGGTATACAGGCTCTGAATCGGGGTCTCGGCCATGCACGCACTAGGCAGCCTACTTGGGACTCTCTAGGAGGAACGACAGGTGTTGTCGATATATTCCGGACCGTGGGCTCGAAGCAGGCGAGACACCTTGCCCAGGTTATTGGAAAGAGGCTGAGAACACAATCGGTCCTCACACGAGAGATCGATATTCTTGTTCAGTCTCTACTCTCTGATCCCTCCTATTCGGAAACGGAATTACACCTGGGTATAACAGGTGACGCGCGCATGGCGTTGGGCGCCAATGATAGCGTCGTTCAGAAACCAAGGCGACTTGGCTTTTCCGAGGTGCACCGTCTCATCGGAGCATGTAGCGAACCATTTATTCTGGTCCTATTCTCCCTGCCTCGAGAGCCAAACTTTACTCTCTTCAACTCCTTGAATCGCCTCGCCGAAAGTAGGACAGACCTTTTGCGGCGTATTGCCGTTGGTTCTGCCACTGTGGACCCATCGGTCCGACTCCAGATTCTCAAACGTCTCCCAACAAAACTTCTCACCTCAGCGGAGCCCTATGTTAGTCAAATGCGACCTCCCTCGCAAATATCCCAACTACAAGTCCCTGGGCTGCTTTTTGCCTTAGAATTGTTTCTGTCTCTTCGTGATGGTTCTATTCCGGCCACTGAGCTTGAAAGCTCAATAATTTGTGAATGGGCTATCAGGTCTGCCCAAAAATCTGCAGCGAAAAGGATTTCATTTAGCGATATTCTAGTACTGCTTGAGACCGCCACAGATGTTATTCTGGATCGGATTGGTGAACGTTCGACCACCTGGAATAGATTCTCTGCCTTTGTCGCCCAACTATGGGCCATATCAATTGATTCTGCCACAGACGCTGAGTTGGAATCTTATCGTGCTGCCGGTAACCACTTCACCAGTGGTCCTCCTCGGCCTCTTAGCAGCCATACCGAGCGCCTAGAGAAAATCCTTATACAGTTCTTACAGGGTGCCCCAGGATTACCTAATCCCGGTAATGTTCTTGGGCTTCTTCCGGACGCGGACGAATTCCCAGACTCAGACCCATCAGCTTCCGATGAGGACCTATCATCGTGTTTCCCACTCGGAGCTAAACTGCGACTTTGCAAATTGGTTTCGTCTCATCTTCCTGGATGTCCTATAAACTTGAACGCTGTTCCTCCTCGTCGGAACGACTGGGTTTATATGATTGAAAACTCCTTCAATTTTATGGACTCATTCTCGGTTGAAGATTCGAAGTGGTTTTGGGACAGGATTATTAGCTTGGGATTATCTGATAAGCTGGACCCCAACTTTGATTTCCTCCCCTATCGAGATTCAAAGTGGGTTTACAGGAGCCTGCTCAAGGCGAGGTTTGAAGCGGAAGGCTTATCATCCAGCAAGAACGATACACTCGCATGTAAGAAACATTGGTGCCATATAAAGGCAGAAGGCTGATATATGAATTATTCTAGGTATTGAGGACCTTAAAGAAAAGGCGAAGCGCGAGCGCCATTATGGGTGCAGAAGAAGTTGGTGCACAAGAGCGATTGAGGCTGCCGCTGCCACAAAGAATATCCAACTCTTTGGTGAAGTTAGCAAATGGACAGCTAGATTCATGCGCGATACAGTAAGTTTACTTCTTTCATTCACGTCGTTGCTTGTTTCAAATTTGTCCCTTTGGTGGCTAGGAACTAATTTTATCAAAGGATGTCTATCCATCGCTGGCGGAAGAACTATGGGGCAAGGAGTATGCTCCTTTTTTATCTTGCACGAATTTATCCTCAAAATGGCGCCCGACCTCTCTTGAGGCGCTTAATGTGCTTATCAAAGAGTCAAATTCGGTTTGCTTGTCGCATGTCCATGCTGCATTAGCCGCGTTGCAAGAGCCGAGCTATGAGCATTCACCCCTGCAAGACCCGAGCGAACAGTTGACAGAAGTCCTCGAGTTGAGATTCAAGGGGGTCAAAGAATACTCCAGAGCTGGCCTTGCAAAGGAGGATGTTCTCTCAGAGATTTTGCTCGACTCAATGATCCCTGTTCTGCTTGAGTATGAAAGCATCGCGATCACGAAAGGAAATGAGACCCTTCGCTGGCATTGCATGAATGGTCCGCTCAACCAGATGGATTGTCCTACCCCTGTTCCTGGATATGTTCTGGCTTTTCTCGACAAATTGGCACGCCAAAGAGATGAGTTATGGGAATCGAGGCGGCGCGTTAGGCAACCTAAATCGGCCGTCTTGGAGCCTGGATGGCCCAAAGGATTACCGGTCCAGTCACTATTCCCAAATGAAAAATGGGCATCAGCGGTATTTGTCAACAAATCTGCTGCACCGTTCCTGGCGGCGCGGTTAGATGAAGTCCTATTCTGTGAATCCAAGGTTGCGATACTGGAAGTTCCGGAAGAGACTCGTGGGATCGGGCAATATGTCGACAGTTTGCCTTTCGTGGTTGACGCATTTTGCAATAGTAAGGCAGTTCCTCGTCGCCGAAGCAGAATTTTGAAGATCTGGGATCACTACAAGTCAATTCTTCCTCCTCGGAGTAGGCACCTAGAGAGCATGAGACAATACTTATGTGACTCTGTGGGTAATATAACCCAGCGAGAGCTATTATCGACGGACCTATGTGGTCTACCGCACCCGGAAGAATCCGCTACCAACATTCCGACCAGCTGGAACCCTTATCAGAGTACATCCCATGCGGGTGATGACCTTATGGAGTGTGATAAAGAAGAGGAAGACGATAGCACAGCAACGCTCTTAGATTGCCGCCTATTGACAAATTATTCTTCCATATTGGATGATTTCAACGCGGCCTTTGAGGAGCCTGTCATCGAGATTGGCAACTCAGAAGACAGCCTAGAAGACTTGTGGAACCCTAAATGGGATATTCGCAAGCTGCCGCTCCAAAGCCAAGAGGCTATTGTTGTATCCGCTCTTTTGTATCTCGACACACTTGGCGGACGTTCATCCGGAATCCTTACTAAACAGTTTCCGGAAAATACTGCCCATCCACGATATCCGGCCCTTAGACTCGATGAAGAGTTTCTTACTTCTGCTGAAGAAGATCCTCAGGCTGTCTCTCTTGCTCTCAAGGCCCTGAGTCTTCTCATCTCCATTGTTCCATCAACCCTCTTACAGGACCTTTCATTTTCACTGCTAAAGCGATTGTCAACGACCAGCGATGCAACCACCACCTGGACTCTACAAAGCACTGCTGGAAGGCTGCTTTCCATGATGGCAAGATCGGATCAACCGGCTGCTGCCCTTGTACCCGGCATCTACGCCCTCAAGAACCTACCAGATATGTCGGCACGTCACAGACAGGCGCTATCAAAGCGTTTAGTACAGGAATTGGATTTTGTGGACGCTGAAAGCCTGTTTGAAAGATACCTAGCATTGGTGGTTGAATTTCTCAAAAAGAGTCCAAATTCTTCCAGCCCGGATTCGACTTCCGAAGCTACGTCCGAGGTACCGCTTCAGATCAAGATTTCGACAATCAAGATACTTCCCGAGTTGATTGGAAGTGGCGAATTTTTTCCAGTCCTACTGCGTTACGGGTCTTAGAAAGACTCTTCCATACCTGTGGTCACATTGATGTACGAGCCGCAGTCCTCACAACTTTATTCCAATTACTCCAAAGCAGTGTGGATTTTGATGGTAATGCGTCGGCTGAGGTTTACGGTCTAGTTGCTTCCTTTTACAAAGCCGCCTCTGGACCGAATGAAAAGGAAATGGTTTTCGATGAGGACTGGGAAGTATCCGAACAAGGCAGAGCTCTCCCGGAGTTCTTTACATACCATCCACTCTTTGATATATTCTTGGACGCCTACGATAGCGTTCCAGATAATGCTCGTGAGGATTATGTCAAGAATGTCCTCTTGCCCCTTTTGGATGAGTCTACGGCCCAGCATAACCGCTGGATGCGCATCTTTCTTGGAAAATATGGGATCCAGCAAGAGGATATCCCTGTTTCTAACTTTGGTCCCTTTGTACATCTGGCAGAGAACTTACTCCTGAACAAGTGGATATCATATCTCCCAAAGGAGTATCTCATTCGCCACCGTGCATGGGCATTACGGTATATCGATTGTTGTAAACTTTCTTTCGTGGAGCAAAAGTTGACGAGCGTGGACCCCGATTGGTCAAAAACGAACGCTGGACGACACTGGTCCTTATTTATGTCCAGGTACTCAGATTGCACCGCGTTCGACAACGACTTTAAAGACCTTTTGGAAAAAGATGTTCGGACCAGAGTACGGAATGGCATATCCCAGGAAGATATGATTCAAGAATATACCGAGCGCTGCAGAATAGTGCTCCGTAACCCATTTCATTTAAAGGACGGTGACGAAAAGCCGCATACGTCACTGAAGGCATTCCGTTGGGCGCACGGTTCCAATTCGTCATTGATCAGTAACAAAGGCGCTATATGGAGGCGCATTAACGAGGCTATAGCGGCTGATTTTGCGAGCCTTCACACAGCATCTTGGATCCAGGACCCGAACCGTAACCCTCCGATTTTACCAGGCGCGACATTTATAAAATCGCTTTTATTACCACACCCAAATCTTGACGAGACGTCATCGCCAGATTATCGCCCATTTGCACGCTCTTTCTCTGCATTAGTAGAAGAGAGTGCACAATCCCTGAGTTGTATCTATGATCTGGCATCTCTGAAGTCAACCGTGTATGGGGCAGCACCTGGGGATCAAAACAAGGTACAATGCGCACTCTTGATTGGCAACATTCCCAATGAAGAGCATGAGTCGTTAGTTGGGTATATGAAGGTGTCCATCTCCGCATTTTTGTTGGAGACTCTATTGCTGGATGTCGTCCGGCGAAGTGATGAAGTGAGATCTATGATGGAAAGTTGGGCGAACAGCCCGAATGAACAAATTCGTATGGTTGCCAGGGAGGCGGATGAAAACTTTCAGATGATCAATACGGCGCCGTGAAGATGTTGAGAATAGATCATAGATAGCCAAGTATAATGTTCAATGGAGATATTTATTGTTTGATTACCGTCCCAGAGTTAGTTACTCCGTACCCGCTGCATTTCTCCTTTTGCCCCTTTTTCTGTCAGCAACGAAACCATACGATGACATAAAACGGTCTCCAATCACGTGAACGCTAGGTAGTGAATGTCATGTGATTCTGCCCGCATAGACCGCCGAGTGACTCGCGTGACTCGCCCTTGACTGGGATGTTCGTTCCGTGGTCTGAGCTTCCGCTTTCAACAACTGAGCACACGATGCCTCCGAGCCCCTCCGCGAGCTGCAATCCGGTCGCTATCCAGCTTCACTTTAAGGCCTTTATTCTTGATCCATTCCAAGAAACCGAGTGGACCTGAAATTAGACAGGGAACTCTAGATAAACTCTTTTTTTCCTCGTGGAACGTGAGACGAGACGACGTTGGGAAGTTTAGCCCTCTTCTGGGTTCGTTCTCATGCCTGCAAGTTGACTAACCCAGACATTTCTTGGAGCTGACAGCTTCATCCACCTTTCAGGTTGCACAGAATTTACATATTTAGTGCTTGTCGGCTCAGAAAAGTGCAGTGTCCACACGATCCATTACTTTAATAGTCCCTTTTTGCTTGGATACCGTCCGATGGCGTCGGAAGTACAGAATGGACCCGACGAAGCGCCCTCCGCGGTTCCTTCGAGAAACAAACAAGAACCATCTCTGAACGAGCGGTTTTTCCGCTACTTCCAACAAGAGATTACCGGTACGACATTCATGATATTCTGCAAGGACTGCCAGGCTGACTCGCAGCACAACAGCTCTGCAAGAGCAAATTGACCGCCTCGCCGACACATCGAGTGCAGGAGGAGAAACAAGAGATGCTATAGATCATTGTCTTGCTGGCATATCGAGACTATCAAGTGAAGTAAACAATGCTTCAAGCTATATACCGCCATATGACCAGCGAATTTATGCTGAAGTATGTTTGTAAAAACAACAAGCCTTCGTCCCTCAATTTTCCATTTGGAAAATTGTGACCCCTTTGAAACTGTTTTCAACCAACTGCTATTTGCTTCTTCTTCTCCTTCTTACACTCTTTAGGCAATCAAAGCCCTTCGAGAGAAGCTGGCGGAAACCAAAGAAGTCGTTGCCCCTCGCCAGAAATTCTCCTTCAAAACTGCCCGCAAGAACCCTTCCGCGGTGTCTTTGGCTGATATGGCTGAGCTAGAGGATCAAGGCCGCCAGAAAATTCCCGGATATAAGCGGTCAGATACCTCGCTTAAGTCGCCCCAAACCACGAAGAAAGATACTTCGCTCCAGGGATCCTCCAATGGACTTCAGTCATCTGAAAGCTCAAAGGATACCGAAAAGGCCAATTCTTCCCCCGCTGCAAATCAAGACTCAGGAATTGCAAACGCGCAACACGCCGGCAAGCCTTCGTCGCCAATGTCCGTAAATTCACATTCAAATGTGCATTTGATTTTATCGAAATCTACTACACAACGAAGCTTGCCCGTGTCGATAACTTCACTTAATCGCTCCGTAGTAGATTTACTCGAAGGACAACCGTTCGCCGCTCTGTCGATCAAAAGCGTCACCGAATGCCTGCTAATGTGTGGCGAAGTGAAAGGCGCCGCACACATTACTGGAGTTACCGACTCAGTAATTGCCATATCTTGCCAACAATTTAGAATGCACGACTGCAATAATGTGACCGTCTTCCTAGGATGCCCAAGTATTCCTATTATTGAGAACTGTAACAATATTCGATTTACTCATATCCCAAATCCTTTCGTGAGTCGCACGTACCCCTTACCTTTGAATAGCCACTGATGGTTCAATGCTAGCTGAGGGATTCAATATCGTTCACGATCAACGATACATGGTCTCACGTTGATGATTTCAGCTGGCTAAAGATGGAACAAAGCCCGAATTGGAAAATCATTGACGAAAAGGAATTCAATCCAGACAATATATGGAAAAATCTAGCTTCCGGTGACGGAGACTGGTCGTTGGAGAGAGCGCCTGTGATTAGTGGGGAGGTGGCATCATGATCAGCCTAATTTTACACTGTCCAAGTCTAGACTCTTGGTATTATTAGGGGTATCACGAGTTGTTGTAATGGAAAGCATGATTAGAGGAGGGTCCCGCTATACAATGTTATGACATTCTTACTGGTAATGCTCCAGAGTACGATTGAACAAATAGGCGTCACGTCTATTTACTCCTCTTTAGTTAAAATTAAATCCGGAAATTCCGATGATGGCAGTACGTGCATATTAAGAAAGATTAATCATTATGCTCTAGGTATCGTAGACATAGCATGAACTCATATCATTCATCATATATATAGTATCGCGAGACCATGCTAAGAAACGCTATAAAGAAAATCGAAGCCTGTGTCTGTATGTATCATGGGAACGCTCACGAACCTTTGGCCTAGCGTTTTCTCAGATCCACCGTTTCAAACTCCAAGCCTTTTGCTTCAAACACATGCCCGGGTCTCAATGCATCAGTATATATGTCCATCTCTCCGTGTGGGTGGAATAAACCCTTCTGTGTGCATGCTAAGACAGTCTTTAGACCCGGTGGATCTGTCAGCCTGAACACACCCCAGTCCGGAGTTTTACTCGGCGCACACACGATAGCAATGCTTTCGGCAAGCATGACCTGGTACCCAGACTGCGTGTGAAGATCCCGTGAGCTCATGAAACACGTTTGTGTCGGATGTGTGTGTATCCACCCGAGGACCATAAGGTCCTCAGCATCACAGTATTCGAATACAGCGCCTTCATTGACCATTTCGCATGTGTCCGATGTGGACTCTTGTTCTGGTATGAGCAGTTTGGAGATAAAGAATGCGTTGGAGATCAGGGAACCGCAGAGAATGCCGCAGGTCTCGAGGTTGTTGAGAGTGTTTGTATGAGCGATTTCGAGAAACCTTTTGCGTAGTTCTGGAGAGATGAAGATGGTGCGGAGAGGGTTGCCGTTTTCTAGGTAGGAGGAGGGTTTGAATGTGAAAGCAGAGGGTTGGAGGTCTATGGATGAAGAGGAGGGGCTGAGGCTGTCCAACTCTGGTATGGCTTCGGGAATTATTTTATCAGGGATAGGAGGTGGGGATATATACCCATTTTGGAAGGTCTCGGTGGGGAGTTCGGGCTGTTTCGCTGGGAGTGGAGGAGGTTGAGGTGGTAGTGATGGGCGTGGCTCGTTGGGTAGTGAGGAGACTCTTTCGGGTATACTAAAATTGCTTTGGCTCGGGATAGTAGGGTATCTATAATTTGTAGCGTGCGTCCCTCCGTCAAGCTGAGATGGCCGTGTTCCTCCGTTGAACTGCTCCCGGTCGATTCTCGCCCGTATTTCTCGTAGTCTTTGGACAATTTCGTCCCCATCCGTGCGGTTGTAATAATCTTGAGTAATTGGGCCCGGTTCTTGTCGATTCCGCAACTGATATTCCTCACTAGAATAATAACCAGATTTAACTGCGGCTCGGCGTCGTAGCTCCTTTTTGGCAATTTTCACAGCTAGATCTTTATTTTCAGCAGCGGCAAGCGGAAGCTCACGTCCAGCTATCGCGGGGTCATGCAGTTCAGGGGCATGCGGAATATCCACTTGAGATTCTGGCCGGGAGACAGCACTCTGCCGTGATTCCCTCCTCCGGAAATCTTGATACTCATTATACCGAGCCTTTATCCGCGGTTTCAGAACTTCCAGTCGCCTCAAAGAGCGCTGTACTTCTCGCTGTGCCTCAGAGAGAGGATGTTTGTACCGTGGCTCCTTGGCTTGGGGATGTATTAAGAGGTTGGCGAGGACAAGTTGAGCATGTCTGAATAGTAGAAGGTAAGCTTGTTGGTCGTTTCCTTCTCGTTCGTAAACATCTGCCTAAGATAAGGACAAGGGTTAGCAGTTGCTTTGAAGACAATGAGAATGAGATGTGCAACCTCCTTAACTAGCGACGCGGCAGTTCTTAGCCAGTAGTGAAGCTTGACGGAGGGGTCGAAATCGTAATCCGCGGCCTGGCGGGTAATGTCTGCGACATCGAGAGGTGGGATCATGGCTACTGCCAGAAAAACGTCTTAGTAGCCCAGTCAGAACTAGATAACAAGCCGATTTGAGATGCTCGAGGAGTTTGTGGGCGAATGAACTCGGACATGGACGTAACTAGTGCTCTGGAGTCGCGACTTCGAGCTCGATCTCACAAGGTGATTGCGAAAGCAGCGAAGGGTCACTGGACCTGAGAAGTATAAACAAACGTATAGACAACTAATAAGCTATGACAGCTTGTCAGCAATTGCAATCCATGCTCCTCATGTCTTGATAACAAAAGCAGACCATCCTCCGGCGCCTGTGAATATTTGTTCTCGCAGGCCGCCGCGTTTCTTTTCCTCCGCTGATGTCACCTCGCCAAGGATCTCTCATCTCGACTCGAATGCGAAAAAATTATCAGCATCTCAAAGACACCTGCTATGTGTATCACAGAGCAATGAAAAGCACCAATGTGGAGATGTTTTGGCTACAAGAACCTACGACTAAGATGGGCGCCTATTCGATTGTACTCTCAGTCGCCTGTCCTCTTAGCGGCTTCCAGCGAATCGAAGAAGAAACCTATCCATATCGCCAGCGAGCACCTGTGCGGTGAGTCCCTTATAGAGCAATTTCTATGGCCCATTCTAATAAGTCCTACTTGGCTTTCTAGATGACTTGATCCAAAGGCTCGCCCCAAGCTTTGACCGGACAAATCCGGTCGATATCGTCGATTTATATCCTGGTATTGGGCTCTGGTCCACCAAGGTCAATGATTTCCTCAAACCAAGGCGACATATCCTCCTAGAACCCAATGTAGCGGAGTACGGGTCCCAACTGACGAAAATTACTCGACGTAGTCCAAACTACAAGCTGCTACCATGGGACCCTGTTCAGGATAAGACGTTCATGAAGGTTTTCGATTCGGAATACCTACCAGAGCAGCTCGCACGGGATACCAGTCTAGAGAGTACAATGCAACTCAACCCATCGCTTCTGGTGTTGGCGAACTTCACTCGGCATCGATCTTCATATGCGACAAAGCTTTTTTGCTTTCTACGGTATATGCAGGCCTGCTTTGATCAATCGCTCATGCACAAATATGGGCTGGTGCGGATAATCGCGACCTTCGCGAGCGAAGACTGCGAGACTGTTCTTCCGAGAACAGTAGTTGGGCGCCGGAGGCTAGCACTGGTAGCCGAAGCGGCCAGTGAGGAAATTATACAGCTTTGTGGTGAAGGGCAAGAGACGAACAACGTGGCTCGAAGGGGTCTTGATCTCTGGAGACGATCTGCAAAAGAGACAGCAGCCCGAGCGAAAGCTGCTCACATTAACACACCCAGTTCAAGGAAACCAGAAAAAATCGAGATGGCTCCCCAGCCACTCACCACCTCGAACAGGACTTTCACATACTTCAAAAGGCCAAAACAAGATTGGCACGACACGTTTCTAGAGTATTATTACGAATGGAGGGAGTATATTGAGGCCAATCCGGGCGCCCGCAACGTTCCGGACGAAACCAGAGCACATAAATTTCTTCTTTTACGCAAACGGCTTCTGCTTGAAAACCGCCAGGCTCCAATAATTCAAGAAGCCTGCCAGAAACAGCTTGAAATCGACATGATTCATCACCAGCTTCGTGAAATCATGCGCAACAAACCTTATCGGGCTGACACTATTTCACTTGTCAATCGTCTCAAATCGCTGGTCTCTTCTCGTGAGGAGCTTTATGCTCGCCTCACTCCGTTGGCTAAATCACACGCCGTCCAACGTCACCAAGACACTCATGGCCTCGCTGATTACCCTACTGAGCCTCTCCTGTCTTGGGACCGTCGTCCATATGAGCCTCTTCGCGTTCTGTCCTCTGAATTTGACCCCCCTATTCCGTGTGGGGTGATTGACTTTCGCCCTTCCACAACATCGCCTATGCTTACAACCCTCCGCTCAACAAACGCTATGAAAAGTGGCTCCCCAAAATATCATTGCCATGAATCCTACCGAGCCCTACTTACCATTTTTCATTATATTGTACGCACTGTCTCCCGTACCAATCTAAAATCCATCGACCGCAGCCTGCTCCGCCCACTATTCCCTGGCCGTGCCATGCCTGAGCTTGTGCAGGCAATTCCAGCCCTCGAAAGATTTGCTAAAGTATCCGTGTCCTATGATGATCCACATGAGACACCAACAGCTACCAGCTCAGGTACAACTACCTCCGAGAATCGGACGACAGCAGAGGCTCCGGAGAATCTACGTTTGTACTTCGACGAAGACTGCTTCTCGGAGACATCTTTACGGCAGCTGAGCGCGCGAGAATTATGGTGCATTGCAGTGGAATGGGAGAGATGGCCACTCCGGAGGTTTGAAGCCCGTGATTTATGGAAGCTGTTAGGCGGACAGAAAATGGCCGAGATCGAATCGAGTTTCGAGCAGCGACAGTAGCTTTCAAAAGCTCAACTATGACCTACGGCTGTCCTTTCATGTATTTATGTAAGGTTTGACCAGGTTATATTCCCCTAAAATCGCTAGAGCATGTGCATTATACAATAGACTAATCAATAGACCTGACACCTGGTTGCTCTACGAAATTCTACTCACTACTTTGATACCCGTTTCCCCCTGGTTTCCACCAGAACTGCAGGGGAACAGCTGCTCACTATTACTGTCATTCCCTGGATGTAGAAAATCCCGTTTTTTGGGAGATTTCTCACCCATGTTGAAGGCGTGTATTTGAGGAAAGAGGCCGCTGACCAGTGTTCATCATGCCTTCCGCCGGCCATGACCTTCGCTGGCTTGCTGCTTCCTCTATACGATGCCTATTTCCTCGTCTCGTGCCAGTTGGACATACAGATGTCTCGCAAGCTGGGAGAAACGGAGTTTCTTTCATCATCCATCATCTATCGTATCCTACAAAAATTTCAGTATCTACTCGTGTCCCCTCCTAAGTGCTTTATTTTTATATTATTTCTGCTATTTACGGAACAAGATTAAGAATTCCCATACAACTAAAATTGAAAAAGCAGAAAAAAATGGCTCCTCGTATATTTTGCTGCTCTTCCAAATTTTCCAGCGTCTTCTGTTGCCGTCGCAGGCGGCCCCAGCCCGAGCCTGACGTGGAGCTTGTGAACATCGGACCGAAGCCTGAAGATGAACAGCCTTCCACCCAGGCGGCTGCTCCCGCTGTCTCGGGGGCTATTCGCAACGAAGGTCCTACTGAGCCTAATCAGCCGGCAAATCACCCCTCGCCACATCCCAGTTGTCGATCCGGGTCCACAATAAACACCATCGCCAAGCGGAAGATCAACGAAAAGGTTGACAATTGGCTGGATAACTCCTCCGCTGGCGGGCGTCCGGGACCCGTGAATCCACCTCGCAGTACATCGAAGTTGCCGCTGGTCATAACTCCCTCCATACTTGTCAAACATGATTCCAAGGTGAAAGATGCGCTTAAAGCTGAGTCACAAAGGGGCTCACCCGGTGTCTCGACGGATCTTCCAGGATCGGAATCCTTGGTTCCAACAAGCGATATCTCACCGGCCCCGATGGGCATGTTTCCTGATCTGGATCTCCTTACGGGTATACCATCACCCAGGAATGCACTAGGCTATCTACCGCCGGCTCCGAGGAGCTCCCCTTGCGAGTTGCGATTCCCGTTGTCTCCCGCATCATGTTATGCAGGGCGCTATATATCGAGGAGTGATCCGGTAGCCCCAAGTGTCTCGCAGGTCTCACAAAACTTGTCGCAGGAACACCTGTCTTGCGGTACATGTGCTGAAAGCGTCACTGGAATGTCGCGCATAGCTCAATCCGATATCTCAATGAGCTGCTCCGTATGTGGGAATGCGCCAGCTCGTGTCCTGCCAAGGCCGTACAGCGCTCCTAGCCAGTTGCCGTCTGCACCTCGATTCAAACACCCTGCGGAGGGTATTAATCCAGAGTCAAATGAAGAGCTCATGGCCTCACCGAGGCCGTTGAGACCGGGTACAGTGACCATCGACATGCTTTCCGACATGGCGGAAGCCTTGGCGTTTGAAGAATCTAAGGCGATGGCAATCGCACAAGCTCAGGCGAGAGCAGAAGCTCAGACGCAAGCTGCCCCCGAGGCCGAGCCTCAAATGGAAGAACCCGGAGCGGCGCATGACGGCCAGGATGAAATTAAGACTTCGGTTCTCAAATGTACTGTACCATGGCAACATCTATTCCCGTACCCACTCCCATGTATTCACAGCAATACTTCCTCGTATGATGTTCCCGCAGCCGGCCATGTTCCAGACTTGGGAAACATTGACCCGCCAATGCGGCCTTCAGGGCCAATTCCGCCTCTACAAGATCCCGAGACGGCATTTCCTAATGGCCGCCGTCAACTTGAGCGGTGCAATGATCCTATAGATGAAGCGGAGGTCATAAACACTTGCCGCAGACGATTTAGCTATGATGGCATTCGGCACCTGATGTCAGACTCCATAGCGCCAGAGGACATGGAGACGCCGGACTATGAAAGACATTTGATGTAGCTCTGTGGACTTGAGAACACAATTATATGGAAAGAGGTTGGATCACGTATTCAGGAGTTCTGATGAGGGGAATAGTTTTGAAGGACTAATCTTAATAGTTTGAAGATGGCTTTGGAAGAATATCCAACTTGGAAGATCATGCAGAGAAAAAGACAGCAAGGGCCATATTCACACTAGCCAGGGGGAATGTGAGCATAAATTTGTCGAACTGCACCCCCAGGCCATGTCATTCTTATCCTTATACTTATCCTCCTTGAGACTTGACTGATGTCTGGGTATTTGCACTTCTTGTACCATATTCTTACCTTAATGATAACTTCTTGATTTACCCAATGGATATCATTCTTGCGGCGTTGACTGTCCGACGACGCCCTTTCTCGACACAAGTTTGGAAATGCGGGATATGCAGTCCATCAAATGTAATAATGTAGATTCAAGACTTAAGCTAAAACCCTTGGTGATACTCAGGACATTCTTCATGAGAAACAGATGTTAAAATGGAAAAGGGAAAGTAGCATGCAATTTGCTCATGAGAACACGTATGTATCTATTTGAAAGCAGACCATGCAGGTCATAATGGAATAGAATGAACAATGAAACTGGATGAAGACCTGCCAGCAACGCAATGGAGGGGGTAATGCTATGATACTGTGTTTGTGAAAAGAAAAGCAACATGCAGGCATTGCAAATGCGGCAAAAAAAATGGTTGTACAACAATGACATCGTGACGATGCGAGGGGTAATGAAAAGAAGAAGAAGAACATTCAAATTTTTCTCTTTTTTTGGGCTCACTTTCCTTTTCCTGTTTTAAGTATCCTTCTTAATGCATTCATGACAACCTTTTCCTTAGAAAATAAAACACCATGAACGCCGGCCATGAATATGAAAGATATTTGGTGATGGTCATTTTCTCTCTTGGGATTTTTGTTTGTGAGGGGAAACAAGCTTGATGCTCATGGTGATGGATGGCAAATAAATGTGACGAAGACGTGTTGTACACTGGGATCATGTGTCAGGGAGAAGTGGGAGATTGTGGTGAATGGGGTATAAAAGGGTTGAGAAAGAATTGAGATTATCATTTAGCAGATGATGACAACAGCGCAGCTTTCTCAGCATTGATCAAATCCAACCATTCCGAAGGTCGAACGCGACTTTCCGGATCCTTCAGCACGGCAGGTGCCAAAACCCGCTCAACGACACCCTTCCTAGGCACTCGCGAGCAATACACCCCGTTTCGAACGAAGTCTAGCACGCGATGGCCCTCTCTGGACATCGCCAGACATTGCATGCTCCCTGCGCCGGGGTACAACTGTAAGTCACCGGTGACGGCGGTGAGCAAAGTGACAGCGAGAGAAAAGACGTCTGCAGCCTTGGATGGGACCAGAGTGGAGGATCTAAGGGCGGCCACGGTGAGGTATTCTGGAGCCGCGAATGGTGGTGTTAGTGCGGATAGGCCTAGTCCATGTTCCTTTGGACGGGTGGTGGATGTTGAAAGGTCGTCGGATGAGGTGAAGTCGACGTATACCAGGTCATATGGGAATATGTCGCCACATTTTGGGTCGCGTGGGCGAAGCAGGATGTTCTGCGGTTTTACGTCGCCGTGGACGACTTTGGCGGAGTCATGAAGCCACATGAGGCCTTGGATCAGACGCTCGGCAACAGCCAGCCATTTGGGCATGCCAATGATAGGGTCAAACATGGTGCTGGTGGAGAAGTTCTCTTTGGCGATGGAGGCTTCTTCGGTGATGTAGCTGGCCAATGTCTGTGGCAATGCATCCATGACCAAGGCGTGCGAGTCGGATATGTATCCAAAGAACGGCACGAGATGGGTTTCATGGCCCGGGATTTGGGACATTCGACTCAGCAACAAGGCCTCTGCTTCGAGGATACGATGTGCATCTCTCCTCAGGGGCGTCTTGACGGCAAACACGCGCTGCTCGGTCGCGCCACTGACAACCGTCGCCTCACTGCCCAGCGGCGACACGGGTTCAGGCTCCAGACACACAGCACTATAGACAACACTCCAGGCACCGCGGCCGAACTCGACAGGCTGTTCATGAGCGTCCTGCTGGATTTCTAGATCTCCTCGGAAAGGAAGAGGCGTGAGTTCCAATAGATGGGGTTTGGCTGCGGCTACATCTGCAGGTGCAGCAGGGGGGCCCACCAGAGCGGGTCTGTGGTCAGCACTAAGGCCGGCGATGATGCCAGCGGCTGACGAGATGCGAGCGCCATCACGACGGTTCTCGTCGTCGTCGATGGGCGATAAAGGCGGGGTGGGATTGGGCGCGGTGGTCAGAGTGAGAGCCGGTGGTTGTTGATGGGCGGGCTTGGCGTCGGACGGCTTCAACGCCAAAGCTTGAGGGCGATCCGCGGGAAGTCCATCGCGGATGTTCATTTGAGTGGAGCGCGCGATGGGCGTTAGTCACAAGAAAAAAAAAAAAGAGACAAAGGAGCTGCGGACGGAGACCGCGGCCGGGGCCTTCGGAGAGTTTCGATGTCAGATTTTTTTTCCTTTTTGCAGACGAGAATGAAATAATTCGGATTTTAGAAATTCGAGAATTGTCAGAGAAAGACGTCGATGACGGTTCTGAGGGATGCTCTGCAGCTAAACAACGTGGAGAGTGGAACCGTCATAGGGCTGAAGGGAGTCAATGCACAGAAGAAGAAAAAAAGAGAGCTGTGAGGGAGGTGTTGAGGATGGAGGAAGAAGGAAGAAATTTGTCCTTGAAGGGCTTTTTATTCGGTTTCTCTGGATTCTTTGTGAATATAAGATTGCGGTGACGCGCTGGAAGGCCGAACGGGCGGGTGGCGGCAGGCGGTTTGTTGGATTTGTCAAGCGCCCGGAAAGCGATGCAGGGAAGACGGGAAGAAGTTCACGGAAGAAGCGGATGAAGGGAAGATAATGAAAAGAGGCACTGTTCCTGGACTTATATCTCCGGTTCTGCTCTGTCTCGGAGCCGGTTCGGTTGGAAGGAATGAAGGATTTCGAGACCACAGACGAAGGAACACAAGGACGGGGAAGAGAGACGAGGCAGATGTCTTGTCCCGTCGTGGCTGATGGGCTCAGGGGAGCAGATTCGAGTTGTTTTAAATGTCGAATGGCTAACAATGAAGGCGACAGACGGTAGTTAATGAAAGGATAGAGGAAATCTCCGAACGTGACGAAGGGAAGAAACGACCCGAACTGACTCGCTGCGATGAGGATATGGTGACAGCAGCTAACATGCGACTTGATCGCGATAGAAAGGCAGATGAGAAGCACGAATGATTATAGGTAGTTAACTAACTGTATCAGCGATATCTGAATGGCGGCGATACTCGTTGGAATCTTTGCTTCTTATTCGACTGGAAAATTTTTCTCTTCTTTCGCAAGTTAACTAACAATTTCGAATCGATCTGGATGGGGCGGAAAGACGGGCTCGCGTCGCGCATTCAGATCAATCTCATCGGCAAATCAAATGAAATGAAATGGGATGTTTGATGACCGTCAGCAAATGGATATGTAACTCATAACTCACTACAAACTACTGGAGATTAAAATGTTGGCCTGCGAGACAGCTCTTGTGCTTCCAGGATCTCCTGGGTTCTGTCGACTAGTTAATGCCCCCAGGGAGCTTATTAGGGGCCGCTCTGGGCATCTGGGCGGGCTCTTGGGCCCTGGGCGTTCCGGGTCTTTAGGGGGCGCTGCTGGGCGTTCGCTGGGGCCGCCGGGGATGCCGGCTGGGCGGCGTGTATGGGGATTACGGGGTTCTGGTGGGCGGCGGGTGGGTATTGAGGGTAATATTTGTTCTGTACGGTCAGACCCCCTGAATGCACCAATCTGATCACAACATCGTCCACGTGTGAACATCAGCATTCACACTTCCCTCTTTCTTCCTCCTTCATTCAATAATCTTCTTCCTTCCATGTTTTCTGCTTTCAGGGTTCATTCCATGGATTCTTTCTTTTCTCATTTGCGGGTTGGTCTGGCTGCGTTGCAAACCCACCCCCATCCTGCAACTCCCTCGCACTTGTGCACAGCCCCGATCCCGTCTTCAGGGTTCTGCTTTTCCTTTTTTTCCTTCTCGCCGGAGTCATCGCGATCATGATATCATTCATCTGACTCTTCGCCTCGCCTGGCTGCAGGCTAGTGACTGAGTCACCGAGCCGTACTTCTCTGACTCTTTGCATGACTCACTTTTCACTTTCTTCCTCTCCGGAACTGCTTTATTAACTAACTACTGCCCCCGGATCTTTGCTAATGCATCTAGTCTGGATTTCAATTCACTAACTACATAAGAGTTACCGCGACTCGGAACATGGCCGACACGCTAACGGCCCATCTTGCAAAGTACTTTGAATGGCCTCAGCGAAGACTTTTTTCAGGCTGTCTGGAAGAAGATATTCAACCGGCAGCTGCGAGATATGAATACCGCAATGTTCATACCGTTCAGGCCGACTCTTTGTCACTGCAATACCTAAGATACCTTCTCAAGCTCACTCATTTGCTTCAAAGCCTTTAACAAACTCTTTAACAAAACTTAAGACTGGCAATCACAGTCAGCGTCGACTCTGGCCCCCTCCCAGGTACATCCGGCAGCAATACTACTCAGGCTCACTTTAACATTTAATCTTCTTCATGCCTATCACATTTTCTGGCAACATGAAGCCTGATGGCCCAAAATACTTTACAAGCACATTAACGTGACTCGAAAGATTACTTTTCATATACTGACCGTATAAATCGAGGGACATGCCTCAAATTCGGCGTCCAGCGGCGATCATCTTACTAAAAAGAAACTGATTAATACCAATATTTGCCCCCACTTCACTTGATAATCACAGATTCATGACAGCACGCTTAACAAAGACACTCGATCCGGTCATTCGAAACTATCATCACCGTTGCTAACACTCTCGCGCGTGAAGATCGCTACGCGCGCTCAAACTTCACTTCCCAGAGTGATATCTCGAAGAACGAAATACCTTTCCTCCCAGTCAATAATGCTATTGCAAGCACGGCTTTCAAAGGGAGAAATGATGATAATCAGCTTAAAAACTCGAAGGAGAAACCAAGCAAAGAAAACTCCTCAATATACCTTCATTTGCGAGCCTCACTAGACTCCGTGACCTTACTGATGAACCTCATCGAGCAGATTGAGTTTTGACACTCTACACTCTAGGCTCGGAAGCAGCAGCACGGCAGCAAAACGAATGAAGGCTGTCATGACTAGTTAAGCCATTTGTGAGTCTTCAGGAATTTTCAAAGTATACCTACCACTCGAGCGATCTCCAATACCCATGTGCCTCGATCGATTTTCCAGTGACAGAAACTTCATATCAAATTACGCAGCAGAAAGAAGGGCGTGATATTTTCACAGTCGACGCGAAGCACATGCGAGCTCCTTTCTGTTTAACTACCATTTCTGTCATCTCGCTGACATCAATTTTTCACCGAGAGATTCTTCCGTGGACTATATCGAATTGTTGTGTAGATGTTGTGTGCGCGCCGGCGAACATGAAAAACTTTTTCTTCCTTCTGCAAGCATCATCGTTCATAGGGATAGAGTCCCTTGTTGTCAAGATGTCTCCCGATTTCGCAGCGATCGCGTAAGTGTCTGGTTGATACCCATTCAGAATGAAGAGGAGACGACTTCATTGATGCAGAATTGTGGGTTACTACTTTCAGGATGCTTACTAACACTTTTGCTAGTGCCCCCCTTGCGAAAGACGCCGTACATTAGAGCAAAAAGGCCTCCTGAAGCGAAATTGTGGCAGGCTTGTCAGGTGCCGTACCCTAATCCACCAGCTCACTCATATCAGAGTTCATAGCGTGTATCGCCTGCGAAACAGCGCATCTCCTGAAGATCTCTTCCCAAGTCCTCACTCCTTACCAAAGCATGGCTGCTACTCTGAATAATTACATATCTGATATTCTTTTCAGAGTTGATACCTTCTCGCCAGATTTTGTTATAGCCTATGAAGCTGGCCAGTTTTTGGAAAGTGACAGGTCATTCTTCTTGATGACCACATTCAACTTAAATCGAAAGTCATAACGGAAACCAAAGTATCCCTCAACTCTTTATCTGAGACATAATCATAATCATATTTCCAATGCTGAGAGACTCCATTCTTCATGATGCAGGGGCATGAGTGGTTGCTTTATTCAGAACAGGTAGGCTACACTATATTAGGACCTGTGTCGCCGAGCTGACCTCATTTCTTTTGAAACATTAGACAAAACTTGATCACTTTTCAGATATTTGGGCTTTATAGCATCGGAGACCATTGTTATATGTGTGCCCCCATTGCGACCAGGTTTACGCCGAGAAGCAGGGAAAGCCGGTTTCCGGGCCCGCTGGCGTTCATGAACTTCTGAGTCCGTGGACTTATAAATCAGTGCCCTAGAGGGACGAGTGACAATGGTTGAAAGGACCGTGTGGCACTGTTAGCAGGAATGTCTCCGAAAGTGCATCGAGACGAGCTGATGCAATCCGTCCACGTACCCGAGTATCAATGTATCAGATGACATTTTTTTGGAGATCTAGCTGTGATTTGACCAGCATCCAAATCGCCATTGTCAAGCAGCTGCAAGAGGATTTTAATGACGATGAATATGCAATTGATAACGCGGGGGTGACTCCTAGAGAACCGCGTATACATCTACAGCAAGCCATCCACAATATACTGCCACTCTTCACTTCGCAAACACTTGGTTCGTGAAGGTGGCGAGTAAACTCACTTCTTATCTATTTGTCATGGCAATAAGACTCTAAAACATGACAGACCGCACTGTGTGGGCTGTTCGAATACATTTTTTCTTAAGCACTCTGAACACTGCTGACGGGTTTATACACCAGGAAAAAGTTGAGGCAAGAAAAAGACCTAGAGAGAAGGCTAAGAAGACTGATCGAACCAAAGACTGATCAAAAACCAAGAGCGTGGGAAACTCGGCTCCAAGTGTCCAATTAATCAAGTTCGACGAAGAAAAGGGCTCGCGTAGTGCCGAAGTCACAGATATGCTCCTTGATAGATGCTCGGCGGTAAAGGGGCTTGAGTCTTTAAATCATCTGTATGTACAGTACATACAGTACGGCGGCAGATTAATCATGACTGCGAGCGAAAGACCTTTGGATTGTGAAAATAAATACACCCGTTGAATGTGAGCTACTGAATGCAGTTTCAAAAGTTTTTTGATGAGTTGGAGGTGCCAACATTTTTCATAAAGCTATCGATGGGGAGGTAGAGCCATTGAAGAGGGAGGACATTGATGATGCCGATATTGGGCCTTTCTAATCACACCTGATGAAAACTAGGAGGCTATATACCCGCATCACTGGCGGAAACTCAAGAGGGAAGTGGAATTTCTCATTCCACAGCTGGAATCTGATTGCAAGTGGTTATATTCCTCGAATGTGATTCGGATAACGAAATGAAAGGAACAGTTTCTGTGGAATATGGAGTCATAAACACTGCAAGATCAGGCACTGTGTTAAAAATTATCGAAAAGGGGAAAAGAATAGCAAAAGAGATATTCAGGATGAGAGGAGCAGGAACTCAATTACACTGGCTCCTGGTAACAGTGCCGAAAGCAGCGTTAAAGAGGCTTACATTAGGACGGGATAAAGCGTGGTATGTGGGTGAGGCATTTGGCTGCCAAGTTGAAGGTCACGGAGGTCCGACGTGGGCTTGAACGCGTGTCAATGCGGAGGAAAGTACGGAGTACTCCGTGATCTTAAGCCCTCTCCCAAGCATTCTTTGATACAGGTCAACTTCTGGTAATTGTCGAGTAGTACATACCGAAGATCCCATTTATTTTCCGAACAGATGCATGTGCTCCGTGGCTCGGAGATCGTCCAGCTCCTCTTGGCATTTGTGGCTTTCTTGAAGGTCCTCCTAACTCTATCTTCTCTTTCATCGACTTTAGTCATTCCTTCACATTCATAGATTGGTTTCATTGATAAAAAGACTACTAAATAGAAAATATTCAGGGTTCCATTTGATCCCTTGTGAGAGACGATATGTCCAATAGTAGTGTGAAAGCGTATGAGATAGTCACCGACCTGTCCTTGCAGAGTCCTATTCCCAGATCCCAGCCACCCATACTCCGCATCATCCATGGTCCTCCCATCTCATCTCCGAAGTGCGCTTCGTCTCGGCTTCGGAGGTTTGCGGCTGACGGCGATCGGCGCCAAGCCACGATTTGCCCCCACGTCCCCACCTTGTCGCCCCCACCGGCGCTAAACCTTAACTACACCCCATGCTCTTACATAATCGACACTACTCTTTCCCTTTTCTGGTCGTCGAACGTCGTTTCTTTCGACCTCCTCGCTCTCTGTTTCTCTTCTCTAACTCTGTACTTGTTGCTAACTCTCTTTCTGCTAACTTCACAGCTTTCAAGCAGCAAACTGAACTCATTCATTATCGTCGCCGCCGCCGCCGCGCTGATTTCCACGGTTTGCAGCTGCCAACTTTCGGAGGTTCGAGCCGTTTCTTCAACGGCCGCGCTTTTGTTTCCTGATGTTTCTTTCCCCAGCAGTGTGGTTTTGTGACCACCGCCCTGTCTCATTATCGCCCACTCAGCCCTCATTCCCTCCCACCGTCTCGGTACCCTGTACAGGGTCGATACACGTATGCAGGGCCTGTCGAGGTCTAGAATATTTGCTTCTTGGGACGAGCACCGGCCGCACGTGAATCATTGCTTCTTCTTGTGAAACTTGGAGGCTGCTGTTGCTTCCACGGCCTCGGCTGACTCGATGGGAGCTGCCATGCCGTGGTATTACCCTACGAGAGTATGATCTGCTTTAGAGAGTATTTGTCGTGCTCTTTACACAATGCGGTGTGCGGCAACGATCTTCCCCACACATACATACATACCTCTTTCCAGAAACCACAAAAAAATCAAAACAATTTGCGTTTCGCTGACTGTCATAGTTCGACGTGTTTGTTTTGCCTTGTACTTGCCTCCTGTATGAGTGTACATACATATTGCAAGCCTGCCGCGGAGTAATAACGCTGACCGTCGCGCTATTCCATTCTCTTTTCATATTTCTCTTTTTCCCTGCACAGCCTTGCTCCACCTGCATATGCGCGCCTCTAGCCCTAATATGCGGTAAATACAAGCCCGGGGATTGATATATTCGCCTCTCAGCTACAAATTCAGGATTCTAATTTCCACTACTCCATTCTGCTGTTTTTTCTTCCTCCCCAGAACACGCCCCACTCGCGCGATATCGTAAAGTATGGCTAGCACTCATACAATATCATCGCATCCATGGACCTCTTCACTGGACGAGAAGGAACAGATCAAATTTATCAGCCCTGCCAGCCGTCGTCGAGAGAAAACACAGGTCGTTTGCGCCCAGTGCAGGCGCCGAAAGTACGTATCTTCCGCAGAAGAAGCAACATTCATGCTCTACTCTCTTATACGATGCCCTCGTCCAAACAGCACCTGTTTGGCTACTATTACCCTGGTGAAGACAAGCCTTGCAATCCAATTATCGGCCCTCTCATTATGATATCCTATGTTTCCCTTCTCATTGGAACGGCTGTTAGCCCTGATGGGAGTTGTTAAAGAAACTTTGGGACTTCATGCTTAGAAGCTGGCTTTGACGATAGACGTGGTGATTCAAAGCCGACGCTCGTTGGACCCAATGCTGTATCACCCAACCAATTTCCCTACAACTCCCTACAACGCAACTCTCCTTTTGCTCCACAACAGACAAACTCCCACTTGCACGCTGAATAGCTCACGGTGTCTAACTTCTTTATTTCCATTTTCGCCACAGAACTAAATGCGACCGTGCTCAACCATGCTCCAGTTGCCGCAAGGGCAGCCGCGATTGCTACTATCCAAACCCGCCCTTACAAATTCCCGAAAGACCCACCACCAGACAATCGCCTTCTGTCCAACGTAATGCTCAAGGAATTGCTCATCTCGAAGGCGCGTTACAAAGATTTACTCAGATGGTATCCGAGGGCCCAAGACCACCGGTTGCCGAGGATGATGGAAAGGCCTACGTGGATCAGTCGACGCTTAAGGCACTTTTGGAGGAGGTCTGTACTCTCCTTTCACTTCTTTCACTTTTTTTCTCCCGGCATAGGTGGCTAATTGATGATCTCCTTAATACCTGTTTAGATCAAAGTTGTCAACGACCTTCTCCCGGAAGAAAATGAGCCTGATTACCAAGGAAATGACTTGTTGTCGGGGGTCTCACATGATCCAGTATCCCAAAATTTTGAATCTTTTGTTCCCTCTCATCGTGAGGCTAAAGACTTGGTCGATTACTTTTTTGAAAGTGTGGAACTATCGCCTTGTAAGCTTTGCACCTAATCCGAGTGTCTTCGAAGAGACTGTACTCACATCCTTACTCTACAGTGATTGTCCATGCTCCTACTTTCTATAAAGAAGTAAGATGATCTCCCTTTGATGCTCATTGACATACCGATTTTTAAAGGCATCTAACATGGTGTGTAGTTTGACGCCTTCTGGAATGACCCTACCACTCCATCCACCATGTGGTTTGCCATGTTCTTTGGGATTCTCTCACTTTCATCGAGTTTTCTTCTGCTTTCCCATATAGACCCTACAAAGGATGGTGAAATAAAGGCGAATATCCGCTTATTCAGACAAAAATGTGTCGAATGTCTTCGAGTGGGTGGGTTTGCCGAATCGGTGAAGTATAATATACAAGCTTTGATCCTCTATCTTGCCTGCGAACGTGTGCGGAGAACGGATATTCCACATAGCTTTGCCGTAGTATTCTCCTTGCTCATCGGCTTGGCTCAGCGTATGGATTATCACAAAGACCCAGACCTTAATCCGTCGTTTACGCCTTACGAAAGAGAGATACGTCGGCGGCTGTGGGCTCTTGTTGTGCAATTTGACTTCATGGTTTCCAGTGCAGTATGTATACTTCGTGAGGCCCTGCCATTGTCGACTTCATCCGCTAACGTGAATCGTAGACGGAAAAGCCAAGACTAGTAAAAGGGGACTATTTAGACAATAGACCACCGTCAAACCTTAACTCTGAGAAATTTTTGGAAGATTCAGGCCCGCAATGTTTTGTGCCAGAAGGAGCGGATACACCGACAACGATCACTTACGTTATGGGGCGACAGACGCTTGTCCAGTGCCTTCATGCAATCAACAATCTGGTCAGGCGTGAGGACTTGTCATACAAGACTGTGCTGAAATACGATCAAGCGTTGCATAGTATCCGCAACAAACTTCCGAGATACGCTCTTGGAGAAGGCGCAGATGCATTGAACAATTTGCTCTTTATACAACACTTGACCTTTGAGTGCCTTTTTGAGCACGCAAGATGCACACTGCATCGCAGATACGTTTCCATTCCCGACCCAGCGTATGCCTATTCTCGTGTCTCCTGTGTGGATGCCGCCTTGAAAATACTCGCTCAGCAGCGGCAGGTATGGGTTGAAACTCGGCCTGGTAGGAGGTTGGCTCGACAAAAATGGAAACTAAATTCATACCTGAATAGGGAGAGCTTAGTTGCGACAGTTATCCTAAGTCTCCATATCACCCACTTGATCAAGAACCGCAATGATCTCGATATCAAACTTCCAGCTGGCTTCGAGCATGAAAACTTGAAAGGTAAAATGGATGTCTTGGAACGCTCCTACAACATATGGCAGACTTGTCGGCCTCTTTCTACTCTTGGAGAAACCGTGGCTCGCGTAGTCAAGTCGACTATCGCCAAAATAAGGAAATTTCCCGATTGTCCTGCTGCTGAGGAGTGGAGTGATTTTGAGGACTGTGATTATCCACCTATACAATTTATCGACGATACGACCTCCTCGGGTGTATTGTCTGCTCCTCGTCTGACTCAAAATTCACCACAGTTCAAAGTCCAGACATCACAATTCCCGCTGACGCTAAATTTACCGTTACCAATACCGACCCCGCCTCAGATCGCGTATTGTTCGCCGATAATGGATTTTCCGGAGGACCCAGACCCACCGCCCCAAGAATCATTGCCGTTCTATGGCTCCTTGACTGAAAACTTGCCACATCCCGTGGAGCCAGAAAGAACCGCCGACTCTCTGCAGAGCGAAATGGTGGACCAATTACCTCAGTACGAGGACTTCGAAGATGCGCAGCCTTTTCAAGACCCAATGAATGCTACATGGGTAAGACTGCCGTGGAACTACGTAGGTATCGGTACGTGCTGACCTAGGGCTTCTTTTTCTCCAAATCAAAAGGAAACTCAGGCTATACGTACTTTTGCGAAGTTCTACGCGGATGAAGTGGAGGCGAAAGAAAATGATCAAGATGAAGATCGTTACAACGAGTATCGAGACTTTACCAAAAATATGCATGAGGGTCTTTATATGTGTCTCAAGGAGAATTTTAGCCTTAAAGGAGTACAAGGATACAGCGTAGATCGGGACCCCTCTGTGGTGAATAATGAGTCGTGCCTGTCTGCCCGCAAATGGTTCTGGGATTGGCCTAGAATGGATACCTTGCGCCACTCTCGGAGAGGTCTGCCGAATGATGACACTGAATCTGTGACAGTAACCGGGGATGACTCTATGCAGCATAGTGAAAACGATCAGAGTTCTATCCCAGCTTCCGAGCAAGAAAGGGAGCAAGACCAAAATGAGCAGGTTGAAGGCAATGGTGCGGTTCCTGTGGTTCAAGGGGAGTCGGGTCAAGAGGCATACGAGGATCCATTGCCACAGAACGAAGAGGAACGAGAGCAGGGGATAGCCCCGGAGCCAAATCCAAAAAAAGGCGATGATTTATATCAAAATACACCGAAAGTCTCCATAGCCGGAAATGATCAGTCCACAGCTCAAACTGAAAATGAAGATCCAGCGCCGGCTGCCGAAGTGAAACCGGAAAGCCTTATGTTAGAGGAAGAGGTTGAGAAGCCCAAAGAAAACTTGACTCCATCCACGACCGAAGTGCCGCCCGTAACAAAAAAGGACGCGGCTCCGGAAGTCTCTAAAGAATCGGTGCCAACTGAGGGGAGCTTAGAGCAAACCCAGCCACAAGAAGCAGCCTTAGAAAACGAGAAGTCATTACAATATCAACCTAAAGGTGAAGAACAAGGCTTAGAAAAAGATAGCTCTAAAGGCTCGAAATTGGCCGTCAAAACCAAGAAGGGTCGGGATACGCATCAGAAGACCAGCGTGGCAATTGAAAGAGAGCTGGCCCAAGATCTATCGGGAGATTTGCGCGGGCAGGACAGTGATGTACCCAAAAAAGCAACGCCAGATGTCCAAAATCAGGAGGAGCAAAAAACACCAACTCAAATGCCACTTGAAGAACCCACTCCAGCGCCGCAAAGCACCCAAGGTCATTCAACCAAGGGTGGCCCAGAGAAAAAGAGATCTAAGTGGGATAAACTGAAAAGGTTTGCCTCTGCGGTTAAAGGTCGGCATAAATCAAAGGGTTCCGAAGAGAGTTCACAGAACAGTTCCGAGGAATCAACTGCTCGAAGAAGCTCCGCACCAAACACAAAACAGTCCGCTTCCACTAAGGAAAAAAAGCAACCCCGAAATCTGAAGAGAACTTGGAGCAGGCCTCGACGGACGATGCAGCACCGGTTCGGGAGAAGCCGTCAGCCGCTTCAGAGCAAAAAGTGACCTCAAGGAAGACCTTCGCTCAAGTGGTTAGCCAAGGCTCCGCATCGAATACAGCTAAGCAAAAGCCAGTTCAAGCTGTGACATGGAATTCAACAAAACTAGAGAAAGAGCAATCTTTCCCGGTACAGAAGACGGCGGCGTCAACTTTACCAAGAAGCTTTGCTACTGCAGTTAAAGACGGACTAAACAAACCACCTCCTCCTAGAGCCCAGGCTTCCACGGTATTTCCCGAGAACTCGAACAAGAAGTCAGAACAGGAGCAGCACGCGTCAGTAAGAAGTCAGACTACGGTTAAAGGCACAGCACAGGATGTTATGAACTTATCAGAACCTTCAAGTCCATTGAAACCAAAGAAGACAGGTCATATTAAGGGGAAGGACCTAGCACCAAGTCTTGAGGAAACGCAAGTTCAATCAACCTCTGGGGAGACGATACCCAGGGCGAGGAAAAGTCCGCCCGTAGTTGATAAATCGCCACTATCAAGTGTTTCAGAGGAGACAGAATGCCCACCCAAGCGTCAACTTTCGGGCGCTGCACCGGCGTTCAAAGTTGAAGGTTCCCTGGAAAGTTTGCTGGCTTCTTATAAGTCAGACAGTTCAGGTACTCCTACACCGAGGGCAAGATCGCCCGAAGACAAAGCAACACCTAGGCCTGCCCCGAATACCCAATACCTAACGCAAGACCCGCAGAATCTTCAAGAGCCTCTTGATGGTATGCAAGCACACGGGTCTATACAAGTTCCGCAGGCGCTGATGCCCGATCAACCGTATGGAGATGCGTATCCAGTGACACCAAATCCTTCAGTACAAGCACCAGGCTACCCACCATCAATACCAATGGACATGATGCCGTATATTTCAGGACGATTTGTTCAATACCCAGCGGCAGCAACGGATGACTCCACTCCACAAGGATCTCAAGCTCCTCATCCACCGATGGTGCTCGTGGACCCGCCGCCAGGACCAGTGCCTGGTGAACGTAGATTTCCACCACGAGATGATTACGTGTATCCTCCGCACCTTCTTGGAAATGAGTACACGAACGCCATGGCGTGGAAATTGATGTATCAATTTCTGAATTGGTACATGCCTGAACGGGGTAATTCTCCATTTGCATTGCCTCCGCACGGTAAACCAATGATCGTAAACGAATCGTTAGTACCGCCTCCACCGCATCTACTGACTAGTGCGCGTCTGGAAAACATGCGGCCCATGCACGAATTAAGGGAAGAAGCGGAAATGCCGGAGATGTACTTGGAGCTCAAAAATTTCGAGTTTCTAATGGATTCGGAGAAGACATCCCCAGCGAGCCCCGGAATCGAGACTTTATCCCCACGAGCCAATCCGAAACAGACTACGCCGCAATTTGTACAGGAGCAATCACAGCCAACATCTCGAAAGTCTCTGCAGCGGCGCCGGAGTATATAGGCTCTGCAACCAGCGAAACCGGGGAAACAAAACGACAGTCGCCTCGCTATTCAGGTGAAGGGCGCAGGTCAAGAGGCCCCTCTCATAAGCTACTAAAAAACAGTCGGAGGTTAGCAGCGTGTTATGAACGTGATATCAGCTATTGCGGACGAGGAAAAGGAGCCCAACTGGTCTTTAAAATGCTTGTGGACTCGGATAAACCTCTCCTATGCCCATCTTTCTTTGCTCTTCCTGGTTTTTTGTAATATGGAATGTTTTGGACACTTTCTCGTTTGCTTTTTCTTCTTGACTTGGAATCGAGCGTTCTACGTGTATCTATGAAGGGCGAGGGCATTATCATTGTCTTGTTTAGGTGTATAGCAGTCCATAAATGATTACATACAGTTATGATATCTTTGCTTCTGTTGTTTGACAGATAAAAGACCGGACCTCCACACAGAGAGTGCTGAACATGCTGATGGGGATCACAGTACCTCGGGGCGTACGTAGGTAGGCATTGACAAGTCTCACTAATCTCAGAGCTGGAGGGAATGTGAGGTACGATATGAAACCCGTGGCTGCTGAGGTTCCAGTAGCTTGTTAACATATTGAAATATGAATTGTAGAAAACAATTCCAGCGCGGATAGAAGGGAGCTTTGATACTAACCAGCAGATGTGGTGAATATCAGTCATTTGCAGTCATTTCTTCAAGTTGTGATCGTACATGTCAATTGAGGCATCATTCAAGCTGACATTATTCAATAGAAGCTGTGTAGACTGCAGTCGAACATGAGAGATATAATATGTTTAAGGTAGACAGGCATGCTGATGAGTAGCAATACTAAGCCGGCTCCAAGTAGGCAATATTGTGCCAATGATGTTGATATGGCGATGGAATGAATAACAAGTGGTCTATCCAGCCAATCAAGAGAGAGGACCAAATATTACGTAATACTGCCAAACTTTACCTTCACCTGACTTTTATGCCAAGCCTCCCACGTACTCCTGCCCAAAAGGACTACAACTCACTCAAAATTCCTGCCCATCCTTTCGATACGGTTACGCTACACTCAGTACCTCCTTTCTGAGGTATTGAACCATCAACTGCCAGTCCAGCGCTGCATTCACTGGGGATTCTCAGCTGCACTAGCACCATGTGCTTGTCAAAAGTACCTGTAACCCCCAATCAGCTCTGTCACCCATTCCTAAGGCGGCCTTTCGACTCAGTCCCTCAACATGTGCTTAGTGGCCCCTTTAAATAAGTCCTTTGCTTCGCAAAAGCTCATAGGACTCCAAGGGTGACTTCCAGGGACTGTTCTAGAGGCTGTTTAAGAGTGAGCAATAGGGACTGCCAAGGGTTGTGGACTTTTGACAATATACCGTATTGGAAGCCTTCAAACCTCATTCAGTACTTGCTAGTACCTTCTTCACTTAAGTAGAATCTTCGGTCTACTTAGAAGTATGCCATGGGCTACCTGCTAGGATAGCGGGAGGATGGCTAGGGGCTAGCACCTTCTTGATAATAACGAGAGTTATGAGGTATATTCTACTTTGAAATAGTCAACTACACCAAAAGAAACATCATCTCTTAGCGCATTCACTAAGAGTCTTATATGTGGCTAGATATCCTAATATTATGGTCTGACACCTACACATTATATGCTTTCATTGCGGGATAGTTCGAAGAGGTAAAAAAGGGTGGCGCGGATAACAAGTCATTTCATTTGAACATTTTCCTTTTCCGGGTCAAGCCCACCGGGAAGAAAAACCCCGAAGGGCAAAAGAACGTCAAAAATTCGGCCAAACGATCGTCCCGGCTATTGCTATGAACATTAGCTATAAGGAAGCGCATACGCTTTGAGCTACCTGCTTACCTTGCTGCTTATGGGCGTAAATGTGACCGGGGGGAACAGAAATGGGCCAAGCGCCCGCCGGTCCCTCAGGGCCGGCCGGGCCACGAGCTCCGGAAGGCCCGCGAAGTCCACGCAGACCGCGAACACCACGGCTGCCACGAAGGCCAGCAACTCCACGACGCCCGCGAGGGCCGGTAACACCACGGCTGCCACGAAGGCCAGCGACACCACGACGCCCGCGAGGGCCGGCAACACCACGGCTGCCACGAAGGCCAGCGACACCACGACGCCCGCGAGGGCCGGCAACACCACGGCTGCCACGAAGGCCAGCAACTCCACGACGCCCGCGAGGGCCGGCAACACCACGGCGCCCACGAAGGCCGGCAACACCACGAGGGCCCGCGGGACCCGGAACCGGCTCCTCCTCTTTACTTTGCAACCCCCAGTGCTGCTCCCTGTCATGTGTTAGTATAATACACGTCTATAAACTACCGCCTTGCAGTACTCACCATGGTCTACCCCCACTCTCGACCAACGGCCGCAAAAACCACGCGGCAAGCACCGCCCAGAGAAAAAAGCCGAAGGCCACGTCGCCGCCGTCAAAGACGCCTTAAAAGGCCCAAGGTCCACGGTTGCAGTGGTGTGATTCATTTTGAAAAAGGGTTATTTTGAAGTCTTGTTAGGGTCTTTCAAGAGGCTAGCTAAGGACAAGTTAAACGGGCAGGTAAGCACCCGCGTGTTCCGACCTCTGCTGACGGCGCGGCGCCAGCATTTCCTTGACCAACTCCAAAAGGAGCTGGCGATTTGGCCCAGCGGCCTGGCCGAGGTACTCAGCCAAGGCTACTGCCACACGCAGGGTAGACAATTCACCCAGCTTTGGGTGAGCAAACTATCGACGACATATTAGCTTCCCGAAGACAGTTCAAGTGGTAACCAGGTGGTCTTACCGCGAAGACCACGGCTGCCACGAGAACCAGCAACATTACAAGGCCCGGCGAGACCCAGTGCTGGCTCTTTCTTCTCTGCTGCCGCTATCCATTTTTGCTCCCTGCCAAGGGTCAGTTTGGTTGCATACACCCCCAAAACTATAGTACTTACAAGTATTTCGCGTAGGCCTCTATAAAGGGCCTCGCGCCCCACAAAACAAAGGTCAACGCAAATAATACCTTCACCCACTAAGGGATAGACTCGAATGCGACATTAGCAAGGCCAGAATCGAACGACGCTGAAGAGTTAGGCATCTTGAATTGGAGGATTTTTGGAAGCCTTGAGAATAAGGATTGGTAAGGATGTGTTAGGTGGCTGTTGAAGGGTAAGAGTGAGGATGGAATACGCGAGGAAATCCCTATAGTACTTACAAATATTTGGCCCGGGCCTCTATAAAGGGCTTCACAACCCACAAAAAAAGGGACAACACAAACAAGGCCATTGCCCACCAAGGAGTGGGCTCGAGTGCCACCTTAGCAAGGCCAGAATCAAAGGATGCTGAAGAGTTAGACATTCTGAACTGGAAGATTTGTTAAAGGCTTTGAAACAAATATTGCTGAGGATGTGTTGAGTGGCTGTCAAATGGTAAGATTGAAGCCGTAATACGCGAGGAAGATGCCCCATTTCCCCATTGGGACCTTAGTCAGCTAAGGGTTCTTTTGCGTCCCTTCGCGGTCTACGCTTTTGGCCTTATCATTGATACCCCAAAGCCTTTGAATTGGTTCTTTATTCCCCTCTGAAGCCTCCTTAGATATGCTTCTTACGATCCTTCATCGGCAGTATCCGCAACCTTTCACTATCTCTATTGCACACCTTTTTACTACTCTCCTTAAACCCCCAACCTACCCTAAACAATTTCATGAAGATACGCCTTCAGCCTCAAAGAATTATGGAGCTTGATAGAGGAATGCTGGAGACTATACTTAAGGACCTTTAAGAGTCAGCAATAGGTATAACTGAGGGCCCCTGCACTCCCAATTCTACCTACACTTGACAAGCCAACAGCTATGGCGGGCGAAAGCTGATGTCCTGGAAATAACAGATTATGATTTTCAGGCATCTATATTGCCCGGCGTAGGTATAAAGTACACATAGCTTCCAACACTAAGCAACTGTGCCATCATAATGATTGTGGTTGTGATGTTTCTTATACCCCGAAAGGCAAAAGAACGAGCGGTGGAAGGATGGTTCCGGCTATTACTATTACAATGGCTAATAATGAAGCTCATACATTTTTAGTTATCTGTTTGCCTTCCTTCTTATCGGCGTAAACCTCAGCGGGGTGGAACTGAACCAATTCTCGACTGTCCCTGAGCGTCAGCTACGACCTTCGAATGGCCCACGAAATCCGCTCGGACCGCGGAAACCCCGCCTGCCACTAGGGGCTCTTTTTTTCAATTTGCGCTATCTTTTGCTGCGCCCTGTTAGGTGTTAGTTGGGTGGTATAAGTATTCGTAGACTATAGCACTTACCAGCATCTCGCGTAAGCTTGCACAAACGGCCGAGTAATCCAGACCAAAAAAACGGCGAAGGCTAGCCAAATGAGCTCGACGGGGACTTCAAACTCAAGGATGGGGTTGGATGGCATGTTTGATATAAAGAGTTTTTAAAGGCTGTCAGACCATGAAATGAACTGTACTAAGATATCTAACCACATATATGACTTTTAGTGATTAAGCTAAAAGAGGACGTTCTCTTTTGGTCCAGGTAGAGGGTTGGCTATTTAGCAAAAGACCTTAAGGGTTAGTAGACTGTGATGAAGGGATAAGTGTAACCTCCAGGAAGGCCGTGTCCGTGTGTGTGTTTTTTAACTACTGGGCCTTCCAAAAGGGGCAAGTCACCTGATGAGCGGCGCCCTAAGCGCCTGACTGCCTGCTCATAAGGTTCCCTTTGTGCTCCTTTGCGGTTCTCTCTAAGACGGGGGTCCTTTCCACCCAGTCTGCAAATTACAGTGATTCTACAATGTTTTATGCTAAACATGGACTTTGTGAAGGCAATGAAATTAAGGGCTCCAAGAATCTAAGTACGCGAAACAACTAGTTACCACTCGCTGTGGTACATGCAATTATACTAGGAGATCGGCGAACGCTATATCCAAATCGTGGTTAGATATAGCAGAGAACTGAGGGAGCGGGGGCTACATACAATCCATTTTATGCTTGACCTCAAGAGATCCGTCGGATCGCACCAACCGCATACTTCATCCACGCTGCGAGAATAGTGGATACTATAACGAAGATGATGATCCGTTCGAGTGTATCGGAAGATGTGGCCCAGAACAGAGCAGCTCCGACATGAGACATTACGTCGTATAAGCCTTCCCGCATCTCTGGCACGTTAAGTAGCATAATCGAGGAGGGTATATAAACTATCGTGGAAATGAGTATGAACGGCACCATGAGAAACTCGAGATCCCCGGCCATCCTGAAAGCGAGATGATTCTAAGCACTTTTGTGATGAAGGTGAGGGAAAGGTTGATCACAGCAGCCCACAACGGCAGGAGCAACCTGTTTATAAAGGCCGGGAGTATAAGTCATGTTCTGGTTGTTGGGAGTGAAATCGTCATCGATGTCAAGGAGGTACCATGGGAGCGTGGTGTCAAGAAATTCGTAGTATCTCAACAGTATTTTTGAGTTCTGGGATTTAGTTAGGATTGCAATCTGGGCCTCTGAAGTATGAGAATGGAACGGCTATATGGAAGACTTCGAGGCACAACAGCTGTGGTTCAACTGTTAAGGCCGAATGCTTGTCCATATATTACGCAGCAGCTACGTTTTGGACCAGATGTCAGCCATAGTCAGCCACGGGTCCGCGGTCAAACTTTATATATAGCCATGGGTACCAATGAAGATATCGTGATCAAAAACCTGTATCCTATGTGATCATATATACATACAAGGCAACCTTGGGTCTAGTTAGAGGCATAATCTTATCCTCTGCTCCCTCCAGAATCCGGTCTTTTTGGAGGTAACCTTCGCCTCCTAGGCTCCAGCAACAGCAATAAGGTCCCAAAGTCGTACTTGGCCCCGCCTGACCGATGACTTGAGCGTCAGTTCTCCGTAGCCTATCGGGAAGACAGTCATGAGGGCCCTTAGATGGTTCCACCAAAACGAGACCGAGCTGGCATAAACCCCTGAACGACATGGATCCAGTCTAGTTAACAGTGATGATGGAAAGACCTGATAAGAACTGCCGAGACAACGCAGATCTTGTGGAGAAAGGTATCCAATATTTTCAGGATACGATCGATCAATAGCTCCGAGAAGTGTCCCTTGTTCCAAAGTCCGATTTTCAAATCATCGACAATAAAGCTTGTTGTTCAATGCTCCATGATAGGCGGTTCAGGATTCCAGAGATGTCTTAGGTTGGAATATTTATACGGAAGATAACGCGGCCGATTAGCCCAAACAACTCCTGATACAGGAACCAAGACTTTTGAAGAACAGAATCGATTTTTTATCCCCAAAGCCGAGTTGTAAGAATGGCCTTCTTGCAGTGGCGCGGCTCCAAGATATCGGCTGTTTTAGAAGAGAACCGGGAGGCTTCCAAGTTCCAGGATGGAAGAAAAGAGAAGCAGGACAGTTAGCGCGAGTTAACGCGAGTCAGAATGAACGAGTAGCAACGAAGCGTTTCAGGCGCAGCGGCGCGGCGCGGCACGCCATCGAACATGAAGGCAGAAGAATATGGAGTGGGTCAAGAGGCACATAAAAAATTTAGCCGGCTTTCCGGATGTCACAGCTTTTCTAGGAAAGCCTTCGGGGTATCCGAGTCATACCCGATTAAGATTGAAACAACACGATCTCGACATCCAGGTAGCTGAAGATTACTCTGTACTCTGTAAATAAATCAAGGAACGATAAGACCAACTAGCGACCCGTGTTTGAATTGCCAGCTGGCCTGGGTCTGCATTCAGGCCCCCAAATGTCATAGCTGATGGCCCATTTATAGTGTTGAGCGGAGAGTATGGAGTCAACACGATGATTTCATAGTCAATGAGACTATAGTACGGCGAATCGGGAATATCGCAAAGCCATGCCTCGTCGTTCAATAGACCAACAAGTTCAAGGCTTTGCCAGTAAAAGAAGAGTGGCATGCAGGCAGTATGCCTTGAGATCAGTCTACTTAACTTGTTTGAGCTGCTGCAGAAGCGAAGCCTGTTTGTTCAGGAAACATAGCGTGGGGTATATTTTTGCGACCAACATGTGCTTCTGCCATGCTTCCTGGGACGCTGTTGGCGTTGGGCGGCATTTCGCGTGGAGACCACATGGATCAGAGGGCCCGAGACCGTCGTCTGTGTGTTGGTCAGTTAAATGCAATAATTATGTGGAGTGCTCACTACTAATAATAATCATCTTAACCGTGGTTATCGAGTTACTATTATGTGAGATCTGGAGGCTCTTTCCAGGATTTAGTAGTATCTGCTTTTTCATCTCCTTGCTCTCGTTTCCTTTTGTCAGGGATACCGACTATAATTATCACGATACTTCATAAAATAATAATCGTAATAATCACCCCTTTGTTTTGCGGAGAATAATAATTGTGAATAATAAGAAACCAAATAAAATTAAAAATGAAAAAATGAAAAGAAAAATGATCGACTCACCGACCAGGGTGAGCTCGAGTGACATCAGGAAAAGGTAACTAAAGCCCGTATCGATGTCACCATCTGAACATAGGTTCCTGCACGACTTGGCTGCCAGCCATGGTTACAGCTGGTACCAGCTTTGAAGTTCAAAGGGTGCGACAGGCGTCCCAGTGAGGCGAGCTGGGACATGGATGCAGTTGTTTGCGAACAAGAGGCACCCTGGTCGCCTTGGAGAAAAAGACAAGGATGGTTAAGGGGTTGCGGTTGGAGGAAGAGGGGCGGTGGTTTGTGGTGTGCTCTTCGGCTATTTATCTGGCTTGGGTGCCCTTGAAGCAGCTGAAAGGGTCTGGAGCTGGCGGACGGGTCGGAAAAAAATGTGCTCCGTCCTACACCGTACGCCCTCGCGGTGAGCCGTGAGTGATGGGGATGCTGTCCAACGGCAGACTCAGCGACCCAGACTGCGGTTCGTTCCTGAACGCGTGGCCGGATCGGAGAAGGATTCAGGGCCGGGTTTCAGGATTCTGTTTGTTGGAAGTATGGCGGGCTCATGGCGGGCATCCAGGCTCTGGGCTTGGAAGTTGTGCTCGATAGTGCTTCTTGTTCTCCGGGTTCAGATGCATTGCGGTTTTGTTCGTGATGGAGGAAAAGTCTCTTGGGGTCCGTTGACTTGTGATTTCTGGAAAAAGGAACCTCGTATTGCCGGGTGATCGCTTGGGCGGCGGAGGAACTGCGCGGGTTTCTTTTGGCGGCGACGCACGCGAAAAGATACTTCGATAGTACTTCCAAACCGCCATGGCGTCGAGACAGCAGACTCGAAGGAGGAAAGCACGGGGAGATTGCTGGTTATTAATAGGGGCCAATCATAGACGCAGAATGGGGGGCTCAGTGGGTCGTAGTGGGTCTCGGAGTTGGACAGACGGTGCTTGGCGCAGCGGTCCAGCCAATGGCGGGCGTGTCAGATGATCTGCACGCACATGAAACGTCACTAGTCAGCTTGCGGTCTAGCGCGGACGCATGGCAAGCGGCCAATCAGCTGCCCCAGCGGCAAGCTCCATGCAGCCAATCGCAATAAACACGGCCGCTGATTGGCAGCCAGCCAGCCAATTGCAGCGCAGCGCGTGAAATTAAACGGCGGCGAAGAGATGACGACGCTAAACCCTTCCGGGCTGCCTGCTCGTCCCCCAAAGAAAAAGACTCTTATATCTATCTTTAGAACGTCCCGCGTCTACCAAACCCTTTCCACCATCCAATTCTCCTCTTCTCCTCCTCCGCCTTTTTTTCCCTCCACCACAAACCACACACACACGAACCATCGTCGCTGCCAGTCACTCCTTGCCTTTTGACTTCTTCTCGTTCTTTGCTGCCTTAGTCTTCTCTTGCTCTGTGTGCTGCTCTTTTCGTCCCAATAATTGCTGTCAATCCTAATAATTGCTCAATCCTCCATCTATCCGATCCAAACAGCCTCCATCTACTTAACCCAGCTCCATGGTTCGCTGCAATCTTATTACCGCCGACTGACCAAACCCTTTACTCGCCCTCTGATTCCCTCAGCATACACTGTACATACATACCGTGGTTCTCCTCCGCTGTCTGCCTCGAGCATCGCTAGAAACCTTTGCCACGCTGGCTCCCGCTGTCATCTGCCATTGCCGCCCGCACCATCGCGACCACTGCCCACGTCCGAACATTTATACTCAACGGATATACCCTTTCATCCAATCCTCTATTGAATCAAGTGCCCTCCAAGGCTCAATCTACGGCGACACGACGCCTTTACACCCGCTGACATGGGTAGAAGAAAGATCGAAATCAAGGCCATCAAGGACGATCGCAATCGCTCCGTGTATGTATAGTCTTCGCGCCTTTGAGCGCAGTTCCAATTTGTGGCTAGGCGCCCGGTTCACTAACTAGCACTTCTATGGTAGAACGTTCCTTAAGCGCAAAGGTGGCTTGTTTAAGAAAGCTCATGAGCTCTCTGTGTTATGCTCCGTTGATGTGACTGTGATCATTTTCGGCCATAACAAGAAGCTGTATGAGTTTTCATCCGGTGATATTCAAGAAACCCTCGCGCGATACCAATACGTGAGTAGCTTCCCGGCCTCAATGCGACTGTTCGTGATGAGCCTCCGCCAGCTAACCATCCAATGTTTGTTGGCATAGTATGGTCAGCCGCATGAACATAAAGGACCAGGCGATTTCGCCGGAAAACAGAACCTAGACGACGATGATGAAGACGAGGTTTCTCCAGATGAGCTCCCGGCAACGCAGGCCCGTAACGGCAATATTCCACCTCCCCATCAGCAAGCCTTCCAACATGTAAACCATCACCACCATACCCCGTCCGTCTCGCCCCCAGTTCCCAACGGTGTGCAATACCATCCCCGGAACGGCACACCACAACCCCCTGGGATGAATTCCAGGCCGTCGTCCCGAAATACCATCCCACAGGTTAGCTCTAACTTAGCTCCGCCCCAGCATCACCATGCGACACCGCCTCCTCCCCACCAGGCACAAAATGGCTACTATATGCCCAATCCCTCGGTGTATAACCAGACGAACCCCAATCTCCCACATCCTCCTCGCCCCAACCAGTATCAATACGCCAGGCCACCTCCACCCGCAACTCATCAAACCCAACCACCATCTACCGCACCGCACCACCCCCCAGCGCAGACACTGCCACCCCATATGCAACACCAACAACACCCTCACCCCCTCAGCATCCAACTCAGCACCCACACCCACATCCCCACCAGCATCCCCAACACCATCCACCTCCACCTGCGCAACATCCACCGTTGTCGCACAACCCATATATACAGGAACAGCAGCGGAGGCAGTCTATGACACCTGCATATCACTCACAGGAGCGACATGGTCCTCCTCCGCCAGACCAATCGCTACCACGATCACAGCCGCAGCCCGATAAAACTGAAGCTCCATCTCCGGCTCCACGACCCCAGCCTATCAAATCGAGAAGCATATTCACCCCAATCGATGACGGAGGATCTGTCTTGGCCCGGCAATTTGGATTTGGATCAATGGCGGAATCGCCGAAAACAGAAACTCCAGCAAATAAGCATGAGTTTGAAAAGCCTGCGAAAACATCGGCTCCGTCAACGAGTAGACATTCCATTTCAGGCCCGGCCCCGAAATCACTGCCGAACCCACAAAGAACCCACTCGATGTCTTCAATTCCTGAAATCAACCCCTCCAGGAATAACAGTGTAGCTCGAGACGGACGGCCACGATTAACAGTCCAGATTCCCAGCGAACATTCCGATACTGGAGAAGCCACTGAAGAATCGGCGCGTAGCTCTGGCCATGCCGGCGTTACACCGGCAAAAGGAGGTTCGGACCCGGGTCACTCCGCAGTCGTACTACCACCACCATCTCCCTCTGCCAGCGCTTTGTTAAGCGCCGGTGCGCATGGTCCACCCAACCCGTTTGCACGGCCACCACCGCCCCCGGGAAGCGTTCCGCAGAGTAGTACAGGGTTCAATGCGAGCAATGCGATGGATACTCCCATGTCAGCACTTCCCAGTCGATTCGTCGCTGATGGCCTGCTACCTTCGCCATCGAGTTTCTACCCGGACTGGGGATTTGGACGCCCAGGTCCAGACAGCAGCATGCTCCCAAGCCCTCTCACATTTCCTACTCCAGTGATGCCGTCGGGCACGGGCTTCTCGAAAGAGTCGGAAGACCAAGAGCGAAAGCGGAAAAGTCCTGATAATGGACCGGGGCTTTCGGAGCCTGTTGGGGTGGGCAAGAGGTTGAAAGTTGGAGAGTGAAAATGAAAATCAGAACCTTTATCTCATTCTCTCAAGTCAGACCTACCTATATAACCTATATATGCATGGTTGTCTGATGGTAAATTGCTGAAAATGGCGTCTTCGTTGGCATTTTGGGACATTCTTATTGTTTTCTTTGCTTTTCTCTTCTCCTGTCATTTTTCCTTTTTCCACTTTGGAGGGGGTTATTCGTCTCTGGCGTTTTGCATGATTGTCATCTTTCAATATTGGATATCCCAATGTTATCAAATTGCTTCCTGTGTATTGAAATGGGAGTATGGTATCCGGCATGTTTCTCACGCTTTCTGGCATATGCATTCATCTATTTTCCCTTTCTTGTTCCTCCTGATCTCCTCTTCTGCCTGCTATGTCTTTCTTTGATTTATACTGTTTCTATATGTTCAAAAAAGAATATTTGTTTGAATGCAACAGATACCAGTTCGTCTTCAATGTGTTCTTGCAACCTATACTGCCTATAACTGATTGATCTATGACTGGGTTTATTATAATGCTGAGTCTGCAGAAGGAGTGCTGCAATTTCACATAGCTTTCAATGCCCCCTTGGAATGGTTCATGTTCAGTCTCCATGTTTCTATTACGATTTGCTCTTCTTATAACTCTAATCTCCTATTCATTTTCATATACTTTGTTGATCCTTGTCAAACATGTTAAACCTGCTATTTTAGATCTATGTAATAGCCATTGGGGCTTCCAATAGGGTCTTCTGCTGGAGTGTTTAAGCATTTATACCAAGCAAAATCCGCGACTATCAGTTCGGAGGTTATTACGACGGTTGAGCAAAATGTACCGCGCTATTGACGCTGCGACTTTAGTAAGTAATCCTTTCAACCTTCGATTTGGCTCGGTTTTATTGAATTTGTCGGGCGGTTGAATATCATCGAAGAGCCCATTTAAGACAATTAGACCATAAGAGATGTAAACCGCCATCTTCAGTAATCTCATAGAGTGCCTGTATACTCACTTCAGGTCATTTGCACTGTCGCGGTACAGAACACTGCGTAGTAATTTTGGTGTGTGCCAAAGTACCTTCAGAGAAATGCTTAGGGCAAACAGTGCAAACATCCATAGTGCCAAGCTCCATACCTCCTGCTGCTTACATAATTAGGGCTTCGCTAATCTCCTTATCAGGACTAGCGCCATCGCGCCCGCCTCCACTTTGTTGTTGTGCGAAAGTTCGTTTGTGCGCATTCTCGAGACGAAGCGAAACGACAATCCAACACCCAACGACGAGCGACGAACCGGCAATAGAGATAAAAGGCCCCCCGTTTCCCACGCCAGCCTTCTCTTTTTCATTGAACGGAATTCTTTGCCATATCGGTGTGGTGAAGATTGACCAGTCTTGTGTTATTCTTCGGAATCGGGAATACTTTCGTTTGGGACAAGATGCCTTCTGCTCATGGACACAGATGTGAGTTCAGCGCTCTTTCACCGTTTTCGCGCCTGTTAGTTGTGTGGTTTTCGGCTGGGATTATGCGGCTTCGGTGATGGATTGGATGTCAGATATCAGATCCGGATGCAGTTGCGGCCAGTTGGAAGACGCCGGCTATATTCAATACTTTTGAGACGATATGCTAACGTACTTTTCTTCTTTAGTATACGTCAAGTAAGCCCTCTTTACTCCCATTCTCCTCCTTCCCACGTTCCGCCACTCCCTTGTCCCGGAACGGAGCATTTCGATTTCGGCCGAGGTAGACCGATATTCGATACTATCGCGCTGCGGTAGGAGTTGATATCGTTCCAAAGAATGGGTGTGAATAGAAATGTGTTGGGATATGTATGCTAACGCGCAAGCGCTTCTGAATAGGGGACGACACCTGAGCTATCAACGCGGCAAGCGTAACACCAACCCCAACACCAGTCTCATTAAGCTTGAGGGTGTAGATGATACAAAGGCTGCCCAGTAAATACTCCCATTCTCTACATTCTCGGGCTAGCATTGGATGCTAGAATCCGAGGGAAACCGAATAGGATTGCTAATACGACATCTTTTTCCAGGTTCTACTTGGGCAAGAAAGTTGCATTTGTCTACCGAGCAAAGCGTGAGGTGCAAGGATCCAAGATCCGAGTTATCTGGGGTAAAGTCACTCGACCACACGGTATGCTTCCTTGTCCATTCGCCGCAGAATTGTGGGGAGAGCTATGGTAATAACTTCTGTCTCGCAGGCAACTCCGGTGTCGTCCGCGCACAGTTCAGACACAACCTTCCTCCCAAGAGCTTCGGTGCTTCCGTCCGCGTCATGCTCTATCCTTCTTCCATCTAAATTCCCCCTGTGACGAGCAAAGAGACGGTGGGAGTTTGTTCTTTTTTTCGCTATCGCTGTGGAGAATTTTCGGGGTGAGGTAGGGGAGGAAAGAGGCATTTGGTTTGAAGTCGAGGTTGTGACAACTAGGCGGAAATAGTCCTTTTATGCTTTCCCCTTTATATCCTCCTTTCCCTTCCATAGCTCAAGGGAAAAAGGGAAACAGATGAAACACTTACCCACCAACCACCCCCACCCCATAGGGGAGGAGGCACTTCCAAAACAGAAATAATAAAAACAAGACTTAAAAAAATTGGAATCGATTCTTTGGCAAGCTTCACCGAAACAGTGACATGGATGCATGTTCATCGCAGCAGCAATATTTTCTCTCGATCCGATTCTTACAAGCATGAGATTCGGCATCTCCTTGTTTCTTCCAAGACTCCAGCAAGCCTGGTCCTTTCTTCATTTGATACCCCGTGTATTGTGCATTCTGGGCAAGAAGAGCATGAACGACGCTTCATTCCTTCCGCCAGTGCCTTTTTGTTCCTCTGCTTGATGAAAGGCAGCCATCATCCACGGGCGTTTTCCGATTCTTCTCAATGCGAGTACTGCATTGGATTCAACCTCTCTATATCCATACACCCCTGAGTTCCTAGTACCCAGGTAATAGTGCAATGTATATCATTAGCTTCCATCTTTATTGAGCTGGATATTTCTTCATTAAATTCCATCTCCAGGCCATGAATGAAGCATATGTTACGTGCGTTCAGTGTCGATGCAAACAGTGCGGCGTGAGTCTCTACGTTGAATCTCCCCAAGTGCACAAACTGACAGTGTCTAGCGTACCTTGCCTCGCCTGGCTTCTATCTGTGGCCGAGGACTCCATTCTCATTACTTAGCGTCGACTGGATTTGAACGATACTGCGAGCTTTGCGATTCATATGTGGGTTGGTTTCCAAACAACGATTTTCCCAGGCATTTCATTCCGGTTTTCTTTGCTGCTGCTCCGGGCTTTCAACGGGTGCCCGTGTTTCCGAACTGGTTTTACCCACGGCGTCCAGACGGTGGTCCTTTTGCTTCCGATAACTGGTATACTTTGAGTCCCAGCGAATGGTCCAGTTCCGGGCCGCAACCAGTCTCCCTTCAATTTTCCGATTCGCCAGCGAACGTTCCGTCGACATCCCATATTGACAGCTCGGCCGACAAAGGCAATGATTCGGCGATGCCATCTGCCGCTGTTCAAGATCCGTCCGTGAAAGACAACGACTCCGCATCCTCATCTACCCGACATCAGGATGACTCTCTGGCAGGTGACGATTCAGCATTGTCATCTGCCGCTAATCAAAAGCTGTCTTTGAAGGCTCAAGGTCCTCGGGACAAAAAGTCTTGACGGCTCGGTAGCCAGCAATCGCTTATTTCCCTCCCAACGGAGAATGATTGCGCAATGCCCTTATCCTGAATACATACTTACTTTCGACTTCGATTCTCTGGAATTGCATTTTGGAAAAATCGCTGCCAGGTACAACTTTTGTAACTCTGCTTGATTATTTGAAGAAGGTCCCATGCGTAATCGCTCGGCAGACAATAGTTTCAGATTCGACTTCTCTCTATTCAGGACTGCTCTTTGGCCGCTCAAAGTCTTATGCTCTATTTGAGAACCCCCTTCCTTTACCCCCTCTTTCATCATTCACTCATACCTGCAGATCTCTATCCTCACTACAGTGGTTTGTTTGAGGTTTCGTATTATCATTCCTTGTTGTAAGATAGACCTTTTCTGACAGCACTTTTCTAATGTCTTTTCATTGGAACAAAGGTAGTCTCCATATATAGATTTAGAGGGTGTTACATGCCTTGAAATGAAGATAGAAGAGATTCGACATTCATTGAGAGCTTTGGCATGTCTGATAGAATGTCCCTGTTTAAAGCACTACTTCCTGTAAGGGCGTCTATCCTGTGAGATAAGCTTTTCGAAGCCCTGTTCTCCAAAAGACCTGTATTTCTCAGCTTCATTACCCTGTGTGTTTGGAAGCATGGTACTCGTAGCAAAGGTTGTAGTATGCTACGTATGGTCCAGGTATGAATCAATGTTGCCTGGTAGAATTTGACCAGACAAGGGGTTTGGTTGGCAAAGTACAAGACTGTCCCGAACGGTCAACTTTACATATAAACTCAATCATTTCAAAGCATTGGGGACTTTTAGGCCGGCCGCCTTTTCACAAATTGCTCCAGATCCTCTTTGGTCGCAACCCCTAACACGAATTTCCTGCTTGCGTCTGTCACCACTGCAAAATCTTGCTTCTCCCGCCTATCTCCGCCTCCTAGATCTCCGTCAAAAAACCTCTCTAGTTCCTCCAGCGGCGTATCCATAGTTATTACTTTATACACATGCCCTCTTCTCCTGAACTTTTGCATAGCTTTTTCCACTGGATCCGACTCAACAACTGTGCCATCTTTAAGAAGTGATTTTAAGCGAGGGATATTTAAGTACCCGAGCAGAGACCGCGAGGAAGATGTTACAGTGAGATGGGTATAGTCTCTTTCGTAAGCGGATAGTAGGGCGGAAGATATAGAGTCACTTGGTGATGTAGAGAGCGCGGGTGGGGGATCAAGATCTTCTACTGTAGCCTAGGTACAGAAAAATTTATTCAGTAAAAAATTTGTTCGTTTTTATCAGACGAAAGGAGAGGATACCTACTCCGCGGTATTTATCTGACCATGTTGTTTGAGATGGAGACTGGGAGGGGGTACACCATTGGCAGGGGATCTCTCGCGCGCGTAGGCTTCGCTGGCAGATATATAGGATGTCATTATTTCCGATGTAGTTGTCTATTTCCAATCGTCCGTGGAAATTCGCTTTCTTCGTCCCTGTCGCCCAAGGTAAGAGGCGGGGTTCAAAAGGGAAAAGATCCGGATCTCAAGCTTCGTCTTTGACCTCTAAAAGGTCAATTGAAGACTTTCCAGAGTGTATTAATTAATATTTGCTAGCAGAGTGAATCATCAATGCACAGGCACTCAAATTTGTATTTCGCAAGCTGTCGACAATATTGATCTTCTCGTCTTCGGTGACCGGTTGTCGGAAGACAGCATAAATCTGTATTATGTAATAATATTGGCGCCGCCGAGCTTTATATGAGCTAGCTCCTTTCGGTCCAGCGTCTTTTCCAGCTTTCCAGCGCCGTGTTGTTGTTGCCCGCCGGAGAACTTCCACTTCGTATCATCATCGCATCTTTGGGCAATCCGCTGATTCTTTGAAGCAAAGCATTCGGTTGGGGTAGTAGAGTGCTCTCTACGACTCTCTGTATCAGTGGATGATCTCTTCAGTTGACATCTTGAAGTCGCCTTTGGACTTTCGGAATTAAGTTGATTCCTAAGCCGTGCCGGTGGGCCGTGAACGTCATCAGTCAGAGACAATTGTTACGGTGAACAGGAGTTTGATGCAATCCTGATTCTTAGTCCAATACAGTGATAGTGAGCATATACTTGCCGAGTCTCCCACTGAACTTCAGACCTTCCAAACAACATCAAGACTCTCCACTCATTCACATTGCTTCGTTTCCAGGGTCTGGCTTGTTGACTACTCACAGTCCAATTGGTACCTAGCTCTATCCCAGGAATACAATATACGCAAGATGCCTTTCGTATTCCCATCCAAAGAAACTCTTCACAACGCGTTCGCGCCGCGATACGGCCTAAAACAAGAAAAGCAGTTGGAAGACGTCCAGTCTGTCCCTGTGCAGAAGCAGAGACGTCTTTTCCCGGCATGGAGCACAATTGATGATGTCAAACACAAAGCCGAAGCTGTCGGCCATGCCGCCGCCGAGGAATATGAAAAGGCTAGCCACAAGGCTCAGGAAAAGGCGGGGAAAATTGAGCTGTATTCTGGAAAATATTATGCCGCTTGTACTTTTGGAGGATTGCTCGCTTGCGTGAGTATAAACCAATATTAATTCCGTGTCAAGCAATGAGTAGCTTTTCGTCGCGTCGCGCATCTCGCTTTTAGGACGTGATTTTCGACTGGGTTGAACAATTATTAAACTATATGATCTTTTAGGGATTAACCCATACCGCGGTCACTCCGCTGGATTTGGCCAAATGTCGTCTTCAGGTCGACCCGACGATGTACAAAGGAAACCTTGATGCATGGAGGAAGATTGGCAGCGCTGAAGGAATCCGTGGCATCTTCACTGGTTGGAGCCCTACATTTTTCGGATATTCCGTAAGTTAAACCTTCTCCTTATGCCGATTATTAACGATTCTCATTACCGTCCTCGTCCTAGGCCCAAGGAGCTTTCAAATATGGTGGATATGAGTTCTTCAAAAAGTTCTACTCGGATGCCCTGGGTGAAGAAACTGCCATCCGCTGGAGAACATCGGTATATCTAGCAGCTAGTGCATCGGCGGAATTGATTGCCGATGTCGCATTGTGCCCATTCGAAGCAGTGAAGGTGCGCATGCAGACTACTATTCCACCTTTTGCTACGGGAACTTTCAGCGGCATCTCTCATGTAGTTGGGAAGGAAGGTGTAGGAGGGTAAGTCTTTGTCTCTCTAGCAGAGTTCCATACCTGCTTATTAACTCCCCGCTTTTCCAGTTTGTATAAAGGTCTATACCCACTATGGGGCCGCCAGATTCCCTACACGATGATGAAATTTGCCTCCTTTGAAAGAATTGTGGAAATGATCTATAGCAAACTTCCGGGACAGAAGTCAGATTACAACAAGGGTGCTCAAACCGCCGTCGCTTTCACTGGTGGTTACCTCGCCGGTATTCTTTGCGCTGTCGTTTCCCATCCCGCAGATGTCATGGTTAGCAAACTCAATGCCAATCGACTTCCTGGTGAGGCATTTGGTGCTGCGATGAGCCGAATTTATAAGGACATTGGTTTTGGCGGATTGTGGAACGGACTCCCTGTTCGTATTGTAATGATTGGCACTTTGGTGAGTACACCTCCATGACTATATTTATGGGATGTATGAATGCTAACTGTTGATTCAGACCGGTCTTCAATGGATGATGTACGGGCCTCTATCCCTTTCTCCTACAACCATCTTTTCTTTGCGTGCTCAATCTCGTACTGACTGCCACATAGCTACGATTCCTTTAAGATCTTCATGGGTCTCCCCACAACTGGCGGAACACAAGAGAAGAAGTAGACGTAAGTATAAGGCCAAAAGCAGAGCTTATATTGCATGGTTGATTTTCTTTCTGTATGCTACATCCGCCCAATATGTAGATAAGACGAACTCTTCTCAACTTCGTGTGTGCAGCTCCTTTATTTCTTCCCCGTTTTTGGTAATGTCCACTATCAAGGGAGATAAGAGCCTATCATCGTTTCCGATTGGCCAGGCACCAAATCTTATCTTATCGTTGATCTTGGCAATCATTACGTCATCCAGGTCACCCGAACTGTTATCTTGCGATTGCAATTCCAGATAGGGACACGAGGAGCTCTGGGTTCGCTGTAGATGCCCTTATAGAGGGCCTTGTCAAGCCCCAATCAGAGAGCTTCCATCTCACGTCACAAGAAAATGACCATTGAATCCTGATACCCAAATTGTTATTGCTTTAGAAGAGCATCTAGTACCTTGTACCACAACGCAGACTCATCATGGTTCAATCCAAAGTTCCTTTAGGGGAGACGGCAGATGGGAATATCGCGCCAATTGTGTCCCATGGTCGCGGCGGTACGTCTTGCAATTTCTTCTCGAGACACGCAAGTGAGTAACGAGTGTTTTCAAATGCAGGGCAAGGGAACATTTGCGCCGATGATACCGTGTACGAAACATCATATTCTTCCTCTTGGATCCTCATCGTTTAAAATGACTGACCGTTCGAGGTATGAAGCTATGTGGATGGCGCAATAACTCGTCAGGGTGCAGAAGGAGACCAAGGTGATGGGGCATATTCTGCTGGGGTAAGTATATGGCGAAGTCAATGACTACCCTTTCACGAATTTGCATTAACGAAATATCTCGCCTGACAGCGTGGAGGTGTGGGCAACATTAGTTCACCCGGCATAAAACCGAATTCGAGAGCACCACATGATATGGATGTCATTCCGCCATTGGCCGTTCGACCAAGTATGGAAGGCGACTACCATGTTGGCGTGAGTTTATATATTCATCCTACTCCTCTTCAGTGACCATATACTGGATTCTGACTATATCTGTTTGTAGCGCGGCGGCCTCGGAAACATCTCCCATGAAGCGGATCGAAAGCCAGAAAGTCGGAAAAAGCAGGTTAAGGCGGGTGGAGAAGACATTCCTGCGCCGGGACGCACGGATAATGCTGATGATAAATATTTGGGATTGGCGGATAAATTGAAATATAAAATTTTCGGCAGGAAATAGCGATGGGTCTACTTCTCCTTGCCGAATGATACCCTTTTGATATTGCAGATGCTTTGAGCTTGAATAGTAGGTTATCGAGACACGTCGCTTTGCTTTTTTGTATAGAGCCAGCTTGCTACTTAGTGACATACCACCCGTTAATGCAATACAAAGCAAGAGACCTGCGGACAATCCCTGTAAGCCAAAGTATGAAACTAGGCGACAATCAACTGCTATTCAGCTCGACCGATCAAGTCAAAATGAACCCAATGCTTAGAAAAAGTATTTATATCAATTTCTTGGTATTAAAAAGGAATTTTTAAGTGACAAACGAGACAATTAAAACAAAACATCTGGCAAACAGAAAGTGCCACCATAGCATACAGCTTGAACTAGAAAGGTTTCAAGCAGAAGCCGATGAAAAGAAATTTAATACACCAGGTATGAAAACTGGCATATCAATGATAGCGTACCGAAATGATGTCCAAGAAAGTGCGTATCTAGGAAAAAAAGTCGCTGCAGGTATCCACATCCAGAGCAGGAATGAGGCGGATTTGGATTACGGAGGCATTCGGGTTGGTCAAAATCAAAACAGGGTTTGAAAATGGGGTCAGTAAAATCATAGTTAGTAGTAAGACATGGCAAAACACCAACATGTGCTAAGATCAGTGAAGTTGAACAAAGGGTACGAGGGTATGTTAGAAAAAGGGTATCAATCCAACAAACCGAGATCAGTCAGTGGGAAAAGCAAAGTAACAAAAGTGAACAGAATGAGAAGTGATTAGGGTGATTATTTTTCAGAATATAGAGGTAGATGATTGCTCGGTTGACACCTGCGTGTATTGGACGACTACCGAGATGCTTCCATGTTTTTGGTCAATTCGGCAACACGAGCTCTAATACGTGCTGCTCGGAGCTCAATAGCTAGAAAGTTCAAATATCAGCAATGTAAATCATGGCAAGGACGAATATTTACTCACATTCTTGGGTACTATCCTGGGTAGTGGTTTTCTCGGGAACGGCCTTTTTGACTGGAGTATCATCGCCCATCCCTGCTCGTTCGGCGGCATTCTTTCGGATCTGAGCCCAGCGGTCTTGGCTCTGAGCTGGCTGCTCAGTCGGCGCGGAGGGCGCAGAAGGGGCTGCGGCGGCGGCGGCAGGTGGTGCAGCGGGAGTAACCGGTGCAACAGGCGCAACAGGCGCAACAGGAGCCGGCGGGGTATGAGCCTGCTCACGCCCATTCAAGCCCATCGGTTCCGCCGGTTTCTTAACCTGCGGAGGTGACTGAGATCGTTGAGGGAAGGCTTCTTCGGAAGGAGTATCCATAGGAACAAACGCAGGCTGGTCGAAGATTGGGCTCTGGTGGTCGAAGTTCGAGAAATGATGCTCTGCTTCCGCTTTCTCAGCCGTGTTTACTCGAGACAGATTTTGGAACTCGGCTTCCCGACGAGGCTTGGGAGGACCATCATTTGCAGCTGCTGGAGGGGGCGGTGGTGGACTGGATACAGGTGCCGGAGGCGGTGGTGGTGCAGCAACTGGCGCCGCGATTGGTGCTGGCTTTCGCTCCACAACAGGAGGTGATTGTGGTTGAGGACTAGTCGGTGTTGAGACTTCTTCGGATTTCTTAGAGCTGAAGGCCGATGTCCTATTCGACATAACTTGTGTTGGTGTCAATGTACCAGACTGGGAAGATTGTGCAGACCGGATGTCAAGGCTGCCTCTTGGTGCAGCAGCTGCAGTTGGGCTTTCGATTGAGGATCTGCTGATAGGGTCGGCTTTCTTTTTACCAAATAGTGCTTTGAGCGTCGAGGTTCCTGCTCTCTTCTTCAGTTTTCTGTGTTCATGTTCACCAGACGGTCTTCCGACGCTCCAGTAGGGTTTAGAAAGTGTTGGCTCACCAGATTCTTGTTTCGTAGCAGATGGTTCAGCTACTGGCAAATCTTTCTCCTTCGGCACCTCTGGTTGAGGTTCCTTAGCAGGAGGAGGTGGTGGAGCTAACTGCGGCTCTACGGCCACGCGTCTCACTTCCTTTGGAGGAGGTGGAGGAGACGGATCTTTCTCTGGAGGAGCGGGTGCTTCGTTTGGTTTCCCATTCCAGTTGATATCCAAGTTCGATGCTGGAACACCAGTTCCGGCAAGACTGCTTCCAAGATAGGCAGACCTTACAGCATCCTTGTCGTAGTTGCTGGCCCATTTCATAGCATGAGAGGCCTCATTCAAGATTGAGGGTTGTAAGGTGAGAACAGAATTAGTCCGAGTCGAATACGAATCGTCCTGCCTAATTCTAGATGCTCTCGCCTGTTCCTCTTCCTGCTCCTTGTGCTTTCTTTGGAGAGCGGCAGCAGCAGCCTGGATTCTAGCATGCTGATCTGGGCCGATGCTTGTTCTGCTCGTTGGTGCGGTGCCACTACCAGACTTGTAGAGATCACCAGTTCTCTTTGCGGTAGATTGTCGCCGAGACAATCGACCCTTCATGGTCCGGAAACCAAAGAGACCTTTCTTTTCAGCAATGTACGCACCAGCATCTTGTTCCGGTGCAGCTCCTTTGACTTGCTCTTCCAAGACAAGCCATTTGCCATTAGGGATGACAGTCTCAAGGAGAGCACATCGGCCAAACACTGCCTTGCGAGCGGTGGGCTCTTCACCTGCCAAACTACTGATCCAAACCCACCAAAAGGAGTCATCAAGGTCTTGATTAGAAATGCTAGCCAGTTCACCCGGTTCCAGGGATGATTCTTGATCGAACGACCGTTTATGAGACTGGGAGCTTTGGCCGCGCACAGTGTGAATCGGTGGGAGAACCTTATCCGGGGGTAGGAGCAGAGTTGGACGGTTTCTGTTCTGCTCCTCATCCGCAAATCCAGTAGAGAGAAAATCTGCCCAGGATGGTGTGGTAGGGCGAGCTAGATCAGGGGCGTGGGTTGCTGGAGACGTTCTCAGGCCCATTTGCTGCGGATTCCTTCCGAAGGATGTCTCATCCTCCTCATCTGACTCTTCAATAGATGCACCAAAGCCAACGTCTTCGAAGCGTGACCAGGAAGCATCGCGCAAACTTGTAGATGCTTTGGTGGTAGAGACATCCGATTGGTTCGTAGTTGAGATGCATCGTAAAACACGGCGGCACTCGTCACTTAGTGCTTGTACGGGATCTTCGTAGCTTGCAAAGCGCCGTAGTACAACATCGCTTTCCCTATACTCGAAATTCTTCGCCCGTCGTAATAATGCGAATGGCGTTGGAGAAACGGTGTCAACAATCATCACCACCTTAGTTGTATTGCTTTGAAGAAGGGAAGGGGTCTCCGGAGGATACTCTGTGCCTTGCACTAGGGTTTGCAGGGATAAAGGAAGGGTCGCAATTCCATTCGTGCCGCGAACTGAATCTGGAGACAAGGAGCGCAGGTAGGCAAAAAACAGGTGACTTGTTGCATTGGCCGCACTAGGTAAGAGGTCAGTTAGCGGCTGCAAGGTTGGGAGGTCAGAATGAAAGCATACTTTGTCCAGGTTTTGTAGCTAGCCTCGAACCCTTTGCCAGAATCAGTGTGATCAAACGCCCACCAGCCAGCGTATCTCGAGAGCTTTCGACCGCCAAAGCCGTTCTTCTTTCCGTGGGCTGCAATTGCGGCCAAAAGGTCAAAAAAGTCAAATATGATCTTCGTCCGGGCATCGGAGTCAACGCTGATCGGGATGAAGGTAGAGAATGCATCGCGGGCGAGCTGAGAATCTGTCACAAGTTAATATCTAGTTGCAAATTAAACAAGCACACGGTAGACTTCAATATATACCTTGTTCACCAACTTTAAAGAGCTCATAAGCTTCCCATGTCACGATACCTCCTGGGAGTCTACTCCAGCACCATTTCACAACACTACACAGGACCTATTTGAAGAGTCAGCCAGCTCCCTTTGGAGACATTGACGAATTCAAAAGCGGCCTACCATAGGCTCCGTTAAACGCAGCTCCTGCAGGAGACCCTCGCCGCGCAAAGCCGAAGCTTTACCTGGTGGTGGGCTAAAGTAATTGCGAACGAACGTGCGAGCAGCGCTTGGATCTGAAGTGGGGCGGAACGGTAGAAGTAAAAACGGAGTATCAAGGGCTGAAGAAAGTAATTGAACCTGATCAGCATCGTCGCAAAGGTAATATAACGTATAGAGAACCTCTGGAGTAGAAGAGTAGCGTTACCTCTCGCCTTCAATTCCCGGGTACATCCCCGCAACAATTCCTGCACTTCTTCGGGGCCGACCTCTGTCCGCAGCCATGCATCGGTCCATTGTGGTTTGACTGGCCCCGTCAAAGCATCTCCGGCGTTCTTTTTCTTGCCATCCTTGCGGAAAACTCGCGAAAAGAAAGGCATTGTAGGGCAGAGATAAGCCTGAGAGTTTTGGCGTTAAAGCGTGTCCGTCACGTTTCGCAGCCGGCGTGGAGCGACGAATGACACAGACAGGCCTGAAATGCCAACTCAACCTGGGCCCAGGGATTGAAGAATGTTCGTCTAACAGGCAATTGTTATCCGGCAGAAAAAAATTTTCCACGCGAGAAGGTATTAGAGCCGGCTACGGTTGACAAGGCAGGTCACCACGCGGTGGATGATCGGGCACTCCAAGGCTAGAAGCGAAAAAAGAGCGGTTGAGGGCTTAAAAGTCGTTGGCTAGGAAATCAGGGGGGCGTGTGTCGAGGACGCAGTGCCAATCGTCTGCACGGTGGACCGTTCTCTGCATGAAGAAGCACGATTAGTGGCCGTCTCGAGCGGTGAAGCGGCGATTGGAGGAAGAAACCTGCAGGCTCGAACTCACAGAGGTGATTGTGCAGCCTGATTTAGTCGACGAGGCCGGATGCTGTTTCACCAAATATATCTAAAAAAGGCATGCCAGGGGGTGGAAAGGAAGGGCTAGCAGGGAGTCAAAAGAGCGACAGTGGGAAATCAAAGAACAGCAGTACAATGAATGAATGTGGGTGAGAAGCGAAAAGGACGAAGCGAAGGGAAGGCCTGTAGGACAGACACACAGACAGGAAGAATGAGGGACGATTCTTTTAGGAGAAAGAAGTCTTGTGAAGGACAAGAACGACGGCGCGAAAGGAACAAGAAGAAAAAAAAGGAGTTGACAGCCGTTTCAGCAGCAAAAGCGCACCATCGCGGCCCATTTCAGGGAAAGGAGCCCCGGCCCCTAAGGGCCCTATGGAGCCTGCTAAGGCCTGCTAGTGGCAGGCTAGTTCGTCCTTATTTTCCCGGCATCGTGATCCATCCACGGGCTTGTCTTCTCAGGGGCTCCCGCGACACGAACGAGCACAAAGCTTCGCCAGCCCCAAAAGAAATTATGTCCGCCTGCTTCCAATCCGCGAAGCCTTTTCGATGTGAGCGAGAGCCAGCGGAAAAAAGAAAAATATACTCTCCATCAAAAAAAAAGAGATTCTCCTTTGCCTGTGCTTTTTGGCCTGTTGGTCTGTTGGCCTCCTTGCAGAAAACTAGGCTGATTGGATCACAGATGCCCATCCCCTTTTCCACGCGAAACACCGTCTCGGAGTGAGTCCATCATTAAAATAAATAAAATAAGATGGCGCTGGTTCGCAGAGACGGGAGTCAAACCTTGACGCTTTCTTGACCTCGAGGCCCAACTGGATCCATGGTTCGCGGGTGATCCATTTCAGTGTCTGGTTTGACACTATTTCGCGAGTTGGGGTTACCGCGCAACTACGGAGAACGCAGCACTTGGGCAGCCCGGCATGGGAAGAAGCATCTCCAGTCAATCCATCAGCCCTCCCGCAGGGCATCCAGCCCCAGAGAACCCCTCGGATCTTCCAAAACAATATCCACACAAAGTTCTCTGACGTCGAACTGGGGGAAAAACGAACACCCTTGCCTAAATGTCTGAGCTCTGTCTGGGGTACATAAGCGTCATGCACGGCCTGGAATTTTCTCCCTTATCCCTACACAACGCTGGTTTTTCCGAGCCGTTTTTGCTGTCTACATAGACCTGCCGAGGAGGATGAATCGCGCTAGATGATCACAGAACGAAGGATTCATTGTTCTAGAAGAGCGCGGGGACCCGTAGGCTTTTCGCCTTCCGCTTCTGCAGGATGGGACCCGAAGGAACGTTTGGACTACGATGAAATCTCCGGTGCAGGGAAGATCATTGGCCATGCAGGCTAGTATGAGATAACAAGACCAGGAGGTCCTAGAGACATCGAAAATGCAGAAATCCTGACGGTGTCGATCCTGATTAGGATCCCAGGACACTGCGGAGCACAGTCTGATGACATCGACATTCAATCGAAAACCTCTATTTCTTAACAAATTTTCCGATCATTGATTCCGATCAAAACGCCGGCACGAGCTAATGACCTTATTAGTCAATAAGTAGAAGGAATAGTAAGAAAAATCTCTCATCCCACAGGATTACTGGCGAAACACCGCATTTCAACCACACAAAACAATATGTAAAAAGCCGTCTTCAAAGTCCAAACGGAGTCAAAGACAGCCCATTTTCATCTCGCAATTGCAAGCCGTAAGTCATAACACAATCAAAAGCACGAATGGAAGACAATGGGACTCATTCCAAAGCAATTACCTCTACCCCGCCCATACCGCTCACCTCCTCGCTTGTTCCCTCTCAACCTCGTACTTAAAATCAAAGTAGGGCTTGTCAAAATGGTGCACACGAACATATCCGTCTTCTCCTCCAGATGCATAGCCTGTGCCAGCTGGATGCACGGCAATCGTGTTGAGAGGACCGAAGTGGCCACGAACACGGCCAATCTCGTCCTCAAAAATCTTGTGGTAGAAGCGAGCTTCAAACTTTCCTTGTCTGGCTGAGGTTGTGGTGACATCCATGGCAGCCTGGCCACCGCCGAGAACAACGAAATCCTTCTTGGGAGTAAGGGCGGCGGTGTTCAGTGGAGTATCGGCGACGAAGGTCTTCATGACTTGGAGATCTCGGCAGGAAATGATCTACTCTTTAGTTAGCGGTGATTCCGGAAAAATTACGTCAGGCACAACATACTTTTGCGGACTTGTCTTTGGAGGCTGTGATAAAATAAGTTCGGTCTGGGGAGAATTGCAGATCGGTAATTTGATAGTCGAACTCGTGGGCTTGTACCGTTTGAAGTTGGTCGCCAGTCTAGAGAAGGTCAGCCACACTCCAGAAACATTTCACCCGAGTCCGTATAGAGCTCCTCACCTTTGCATCGTATTGGCTTACGCTGCCATCCTCATGTCCAGCAATGATATATTTTCCTAAAAAGCTCCATCCCGCAACCGTAGCCTTGCTCTGCTCGCAGGTGATTTTCAAGCTCGGCTCGTCTTCCTGGTCCTCTAGATCATTGCCCTCTCCATCTCCATACCGTACATCATAAACAACAATTGTCCCCAGGTATCCCATACGCTTTTCTGTCACTGCAAGTAATCTCGATCCATCTGGGCTGAACTCAACTCTCTTCACCGCCGTTGGGAAATCCCAGACCTTGACGCACTCGCCAGTCTTTGCATTCCATAGCCGAACGGTGTTGTCTGCGGCGCCGGTTGCCAAAAGAATTGTGCCGGGGCTGACATCGACTGTCCAAAGCGCACCCTGGTGACCGGAGTAGGTTCCTAATCTCTCGCCGTTCGCCGAGTACCACGCGCACAAAATCTTGTCCTTAGCTACGGAAAAGAGGAGATCGCCATCGTGATTGTACTTGATTTGATTGAGGGACCGTTCCTACTATTGGTCAGTCTCTCGCACCCTCCTGGAATTTGACGTGTGGGATAGGCTACTTACATGGCCCTGCAGAAGAATGGGCCTCATCTTCTGTGTCCGCAGAATAGATCAGTCGAAAAGTGTCTTAGAAGAAGGGCCTGTATGGCTGTTGAGTAAAATATAGTCTGCGCTGGTTTATATAACGTCCGTCTGGTTGAGTCTCGAGATCGCCGCGCACACACACATTTCTTCGATTTTAATGCCAAGACTTCGCCTGCTCGTGAGCTCACGTGATAGATCTGACGGTATGGAAGTACTTTAGTCCGCGGTCCACTACGGTGGGGCGGAAGTACCCACTACGCCAGGGGTACCTGCCAGCTTCGAGCTTCAACGTCTTTATCGATATGTTCGCGTGTTTCCCCTCTCTATCGTAGTCGAAAGAGCCTTGTTAAATGGTACCTCCGCATCTCAGATCCCGACCTTTCCATGCAATATCGGCCAATTACTAGATTACCAGAGGCCCTAGCGTTCTTTTTGTCTTGGATTTCACACCCATTTGTACTCAGTACTTCGAATCTGGTCCAGCGGACTGTCTAGGGTTTCCCGTTAGAAGCAACAGCTCAACCGCAGCATGGATAATCCGTGACTGTGATAGGCCTTGAAGACGGCCCGTATCTGCTGTGTTACGCGAGTTCCTCAAGGATGGGATGAGTTTCCCGAGGAATCGTTGTCCGAGCTAGGAGCGGTATTTGGCTTATATGGCGAACACCACGCCATTTCAAATGAATTACTAGGAGATGGAGAGCTATTTGAAGTCTGCATCCCGCACCATCTAGTATAGTCCTGTCTGCTCCATTTAAGCGAATATATCCTGCGCCCCTTTCCGTCAATGAAGTGACACCAGAGTCCCGTGACCCGTCACTCAACGCCCCGGAACAACAATGATCCCGCTTCGCAGCTCAACGCAAGAAGCCCTAACAATGAGTCAATCGTCGAGCAAACTCGCAGCGCTTAGACGGACAAGCCCTGAGGTAGATAAAAAATTTTCCGGTTCATTAAAGTCAATTCCTACGGCCTGCCAGCTAATAAAAATCCTTCTCAGAGTCGTAGTATACATCGGATTGTCACTTTGCAGAGCCGTATGTACGCCGCTGGGTCGCGAAGTCTATCGCGACTAGAGAAGGAAAATCTCCCGAGGGTTCGACACATGTTGCCCAGCTCGTTGCTCCGACACGAGCTAATAGGCCCCCGGCTTCTCCCAGTGGTACCCCGCCATTTGTTCTCTCTTCGTCAACACCGGACATTCACCTCACGACCAAGCCACTTGCACCGTTCAATCTCCTGTATAAAGTCCTCAAAAGCCCATCTTCCTTCGTCTCCGGTTTTAACCGCCCGTCAAAACTACATCGAGGCTCGTTTTGGTTCTCAATTCTCTCAAGATATACCCCTCCGTACCTCCCCACCTTGCGGGCGACGGCAGTTCTCTTCAAGCACGAGCAACATGACCGGTACTAAAATCGATGGCACTGCCATCGCAAAGGATATCCGCGATAGACTTAGTGCCGAAATTCAAAAGAAACAGCAGACTAATCCAAGGTACAAGCCTGGTTTAGTGATTTTCCAGGGTGAGATCTATATTCCCTCTCCCAGCCCGCAGCGACGCTAACAGATTTTCTTGCAGTTGGGGACAGATCGGATTCTAGTATGTAGAGAATGGATTGATTCTCGCAGCTTGGACGCTGACAGGCTTAGGCACCTATGTACGAATGAAGCTGAAGGCCGCCGCGGAGGTACGAGCCCACTAATTCTTGGACTCCTTTTTGAGACGTTAGAACGCTGAACTCGCGATCTTCTGCAGGCAAATATCGAATGCAAACTCAGTAAATTTCCCGAAGACATTACCGAGATAGAACTCCTCCAAGAGATCACCAACGCAAACAATGATGCCTCCGTGCATGGAATTCTGGTCCAATTGCCATTACCTAGTCACCTTTCGGAACATACTATCACCTCCGCCGTCGCGAACGAGAAGGATGTGGACGGTTTCGGAACCAATAATATTGGCGAATTGGCAAAGCGCGGAGGAATACCATTGTTTGTTCCATGCACTCCTCAGGGAATCATGGAGCTCTTGCGCGTTAGCGGCGTGGAGTTGGCTGGAAAAGAGGCGGTTGTGCTGGGCCGCAGTGATATTGTTGGTAGCCCAGTGAGCTATCTGCTGAAGAACGCAGACGCCACCGTGACAGTCTGCCACTCGAAAACGAAGAATCTCCCAGAAACTATCCGAAAGGCCGATGTACTGGTTGCTGCCATTGGCAAGCCAGAATTCGTCAAAGGAGACTGGTTAAAACCTGGCGCTGTCGTAATTGACGTTGGAACCAACTATATTCCTGATCCATCTAAGAAATCAGGCCAGCGTTTAGTAGGCGACGTCGATTTCACATCCGCTGTGGAGGTTGCTTCTCAAATCACACCTGTTCCCGGTGGTGTTGGACCAATGACGGTGGCTATGCTTTTGCAGAATGTGGTCAACTCAGCCAATGCCTCTTTTGAGAAGCTAAAGGAGAGAAAGATTGTTCCATTGCCTATCAAGTTGCTAGATCCCGTTCCTTCGGATATCGCCGTTTCACGAGCACAGCACCCGAAATCAATTTCCAAGGTGGCCGATGAAATCGGTATTGCCCCTCACGAATTAGAGCCATATGGTTCAACAAAAGCAAAGGTCAGTCTCGACGTCTTGGAGAGACTCTCCCACCGCCGCGATGGACGATATATTCTTGTTTGTGGTATCACTCCAACTCCTCTCGGAGAAGGTAAATCGACAACTACTATGGGACTGACCCAAGCTTTGGGAGCTCACCTCAACCGAATTGCATTTGCCAATGTTAGACAACCTAGCCAAGGGCCAACCTTCGGTATTAAGGGGGTGCTGCTGGCGGTGGCTACAGTCAAGTTATTCCCATGGATGAGTTCAACCTACATTTGACTGGAGATATCCATGCCATCTCAGCCGCGAACAACCTCCTCGCCGCCGCGCTGGACACCAGAATGTTTCATGAGGCCACTCAGTCCGATGAGGCTCTCTATAAGCGCCTGGTCCCAGTCAAGAATGGAAAGAGAGAATTCCAACCTATCATGTTCCGAAGATTAAAGAAGCTAGGTATCGACAAGACTAACCCTAACGACCTAACTAAAGAGGAGATTCGACGATTCGCTCGCCTTGATATTGATCCTGATACGATCACATGGCGCCGCGTTCTAGATGTCAACGATCGAGTTCTGCGAGGCATCACAGTGGGTCAAGCTCCTACCGAGAAGGGCCTTACCCGACAGACTGGTTTTGACATCTCAGTCGCCAGCGAATGTATGGCCATTTTGGCTCTCAGCAACGATCTTGCAGACATGCGTGAGCGGTTGGGAAGAATAGTCGTCGCCACCTCAAAGAGCGGAGACCCAGTTACTTGTGACGACATCGGAGTTGGCGGTGCAATGACCGCTCTCATGAAAGATACTATCAAACCAAACCTTATGCAGAGCTTGGAGGGCACACCAGTCTTCGTTCACGCCGGTCCATTCGCCAACATCAGTATCGGAGCCAACTCTGTTCTTGCCGATAAACTTGCTCTCAAACTAGCGGGTACCGAGCCCGATGAAGATCACGAATCCAAGACCGGATTTGTCGTTACTGAAGCCGGATTTGATTTCACTATGGGTGGCGAGCGATTCTTCAATATTAAATGCCGCTCTTCCGGCCTTGTCCCGGATACTGTAGTCATTGTTGCGACTGTCCGTGCTCTAAAGGTCCACGGAGATGGACCTGAAGTCACGGGTGGACCTCTCGCTGACGCATACAAGAAAGAAGATCTAGACTTGCTTCGACGCGGCTGCGTTAACCTGAAGAAGCACATTGAGAACGCCAAACAATACGGTGTCCCCGTCGTCGTTGCCATCAATAGATTCCAGACCGATACCGATGCAGAGTTGGCCGTCATTCGGGAAGAAGCTCTCGCTGCAGGAGCTGAAGATGCTATTCCTGCCAACCACTGGGCTGAGGGTGGTGCCGGAGCCGTTGAGCTCGCCAAGGGTGTCATCATGGCTAGCTCCAAGCCTAAGGACTTCAAGTTCCTCTATGACCTTGAAGGTACGATTCAGGAGCGCATTGAGAAGATTGGCCAGAAGATGTACGGAGCGGCAAAGGTCGAGTTCAGTGAGCTTGCACAAAAGAAGGTGGATACATACACCCAACAAGGCTTCAGCAATCTGCCTATCTGCGTTGCTAAGACACAATATTCGCTGAGTCATGATCCGAACCTCAAGGGCGCTCCTACTGGGTTCACAGTACCTATTCGAGATGTCCGATTGGCTGTGGGAGCCGGATATCTGTAAGTCTAGCCCATTTTCAAAAGATCCATCATGTTCAGAGTACTAACGTTTGGGCTATAGATATGCTTTGGCAGCTGATATCCAAACTATCCCTGGACTTACGACCGCTCCAGGATATCTCAACGTCGACGTGAATGTCGAAAGTGGCCAGATTGAAGGCCTCTTCTAGACTCGTTTACTCTTCCTGCGTGTACACCTATCGTTTTAACATGATACCAAAAAGCAGCGGGATTAATTCCCATTTCTTCAACACCAGCTATCATTTCATTTCCTTTTATTCTCTGATTAATCGTACGAATATTTGTTGCAGGAAAAAGACAAGACGCCTCAGTGAACTGTTATGGACCCAGTCATAGATCTCAAGGACATTTTGGAAGGATACAATCACTGCTGGCTGATTTACTGAATACAGAAAGAATATCTGGATGTATCTAGATTATACACCGAAAAGAGGCATATGTCCACATCTAGAGCATTTTGTTCATGATGTTCAAGTGATGATATCATCAACAGTCAAGAATTGGCACCTTCCGCTATTGGGATTAGACATCAGTTTTATTGATCATCACAAAGACGTATTATTGTTGAGTCGACTCAGAGCCAAGCCGTGCTGCGATCTCCTAGTGGTCGAGCAAGGTGGCCTGTTGTTGCACAAGGTTGAATGAAGGAATCAGGATGGTGTTGGCGTCCTGTTCAGCATGGAGTCGTGTTGCTTGGCATTGAATAAGAAGTCGACCAATGGATATACAGGATGCAGTCAAGTACCGAAGTACCGAGTACACAAGATCAAGGACTCCGAGTCTGAAGCAGAGTGATACAATGATACGGCCGGGCCCATGGCAATTATTCGGCAATTGGTCATTACGGGTCTGTAGTTCCAGAGTAGGAGCCATTAGTAAGGCGAAATGTCGATATTGCCATAGTGTTACATCGTCCTGATTGTTGCAGCAGGGAAGAGCAACCTGTTGGATGTGAAGTGATGAAAGGCACCCCGCTCGCTGGACGGCTAGACGAGGAATACTCGGCGTGTGTACCGTAGCCCTGCAAAGCTGCTGCGATTGTCGACTATCGGGCGGTGAAGTTGGATATTTTTGCTGTTCATTCGATGATACTGGCCAGACGCATGAGATGCTGGCAGCTCGTGTGCGAATCTACTGTGTCTCCGTTCGCAGCGGTATCAATCACTGCTTCGGGGACAAAGACGAAAGCTAGACCCCGTCCGCAAGATCGAAATTGCCGGGATGCCCGACTAGGCTTTCGGTAAATGGAGAAAGGGCCCTGTTATGGTTTTCCTAGTGTGTTCCGTCCCTGGCCGCGGGAAAGGCTTGGGTAGATATCGCCGCATCCCGTGCACCCGGACATAACGCAAGGACACACAGTATTGGAGGATCATTGGGATAGAGACCTTGATAAATATGCAGGCGATAGGCGATATTTCCGAGCTTTTACAGGTCTATTCGGATATCTTGAGAAATGGGCGACAGCGTGCAGAGGATTGAGATGTTGACGTTATGCGGGGTAGTCTTATGCAGGGCTTGCCGAAGGTTGAGACGGCGCAGGGGGTGATCATTATTGGACGTATACCCAACCGTCACGAATAAACCACCTGCACCCCTAATATGTCAGACGCCCGTAAGAAGTTGTGAAGGCACGATATTGAGATGAAAGAGAGCGCATCTCAACACCTGCAGCGTGTACTCCGAATGTAGTAATAGTAAGAGGACGAGTGTCTCCCCCGCCTGTATTAGTAATCACTTCCTCGGCAATTTTGCCAATGACATAAGCTGCCCCGCCGAAAGGATGCCCCACAGCCTATGTCTTGGCGCCCCTTGCATTTCACACGCGAGTCGAAGGAATAAAGTGACAGATGTTGACTGTACGGTACATACGGAGTAAAGAAGAAGAAACCGGACGTAAGAACGGGCATCATTGGGCATGGCTGTGGCGGAGGGGTTGCAAGCATGACCAGCTCGCGTGCTCTGTTGTCGGGCGTGCGAAAACCGCGCTGTGCAGCCATTGGAGTGATGCTTTTCGTCACCCGAAAATGTCTCGCCTTCTTTGGGCGTGTCTGAGAAAGAGAACAAGAAGAACATATAAAACCAACAACGTCCGAGTTGCGCAGGAATCACCATTAATGATTCTTTCTCTCTCGCTATCCCGCTGGCGAGTCTACAGCACCCGAGGAAACCCCGCCGCGCATCGAGGTTGTTTGGTTATCTGATTCGAGGTACCCGGTAACTAACTACCTCCCATTATTAGACTCCGAGAGGATCGTTTTGCGGTCTCCGCCCAGCAAAATTCGAGACCCTCAGGGCCTTTTAGTAATTAATAAAAAAAAAAAAAACTGGAGCAAACAAAGAAGAGCATCAGATCAAGGCCGAATCAGACGAAACACACTTCAGATCACAACCCTGGACTGTGAGCTTCCACGCCAGGAAGAAGCGTCCGCCTGAAGCCGCGCCCGTACACCCACACAGACTCTCGCACTCCCTCACTCTCGACACCTGCGCTTCCTCTCGTTCCAGGTTCTCCTTCCCAAGACCATGTCTGCTCTTCGGCTTAGTTCCGTTCCTTGCCGCTGTCTGACCCGCCGCCCACTCAACAACTACAATAATAACGCCGCCCGCGCGCTCTCAACGTTTTCTGCTCCTCGCTGGTCCCCGCCCTCATCCTCGTCCTCGCCGTCCTCGCTCGTCTCCAACGCTAACACCTCCCGCCCGATCTCGACCTCGTCCTCCACCGCCGCCGCTGCCGTCGCTTCTCCCGCTCGGCCTCTGTCCTCGTTGTATCCCTCCAATTCCTTCCTTCCTATCACTCAGACTCGCAAGATGTCGGCCGGACGGAAGAAGATCAAGGTCAAGAACCCTGTGGTGGAATTGGATGGTGATGAGGTGCGTTGGATATCCCGTTCTTGGCCGCTGATCAGTGGCTTGGAGGAGTGGTGTCGTCTGTGAGATAGATATCTCAGGGCTCGCCTCTGATTCTCCTCCGGAACAAGGCACAGAAACTAACGTCATATTTCGATTAGATGACCAGAATCATCTGGCAGGATATCAAGGACAAAGTAGGTGCAACTCCTCCCTCTGATTGAATTCTCTCCGGAACCCATTGGGCTGACTCGGTCTCTGTTCATTAGTTTATCTTCCCGTGAGTAGACTGGCGCTGGCAAGAAACTTCAGCCATCATTCCGCCCAGGCACTAATAGTGTCCTAGATATCTCGATATCGACTTGAAGTACTATGACTTGGTAAGTCTTGAATATTGACTGGCGACGCCAATAAGCCTTGCTTGCTAACGTGGTTCTTAACTAGGGACTGGAATACCGTGACCAAACTGACGACAAGGTTACTGTCGATGCCGCAGAGGCTATCAAGACATACGGTGTCGGTGTCAAGTGCGCAACTATCACTCCCGATGAGGCCCGTGTCGAGGAATTCAAATTGAAGAAGAGTACGTCAATCCTTCTGAAAAGCAAGTTTTTTTGCATGAGGTGCTGATTCATGTAGTGTGGCTTTCTCCAAACGGTACCATCAGAAATATCCTGTAAGTCTGGTCTTCCCTCATGCATGCAGCCGACACAGCATCTCACATATAAAACAGAGGCGGAACCGTATTCCGCGAGCCAATCGTTATTCCACGAATTCCACGACTCGTTCCCGGCTGGAAGAAGCCAATCATCATCGGCAGACATGCCTTTGGTGATCAATACCGGGCCACCGACCGTCTGATCCCCGGTCCTGGTAAACTTGAGCTTGTATATACCCCTGAAAATGGGGAGCGCGAGAGCGTCACTGTCTACGAGTTCCAAGGCGCCGGTATCACCCAAGTTCAATACAACACCGATGATTCCATCCGAGGATTCGCCCATGCAAGCTTCAAGATGGCTCTCTTGAAGGGCCTTCCCATGTATATGAGCACCAAGAACACCATCTTGAAGAAGTACGATGGCAGATTCAAGGACATCTTCGAGGAGATCTATGAGGCTGAATACAAGAAGGACTTCGAAGCCAAGGGTATCTGGTATGAGCACCGTCTCATTGACGATATGGTTGCCCAGATGATCAAGGGAGATGGAGGCTGTGTCATCGCCATGAAGAGTGAGTCTCCAGTAAACGTCAACCGTTACACCGTACTGACCTTTTCTCAGACTACGATGGTGATGTCCAGTCCGACATTGTCGCTCAAGGTTTCGGCTCCCTTGGACTGATGACCTCCACCCTCACCACCCCTGATGGCTCCGCCTTCGAATCCGAAGCCGCTCACGGTACAGTCACCCGCCATTACCGAGAGCATCAGAAGGGCCGTGAGACCTCCACCAACCCCATTGCTTCCATCTTTGCCTGGACTCGAGGTTTGATTCGCCGTGGCCAGCTCGACGAGACTCCCGACGTTGTCATGTTCGGCGAGCAGCTCGAGCGTGCCTGTATCGAGGTTGTCGATGAAGAAGGAATCATGACCAAGGATTTGGCCCTGTCTTGCGGCAGGAAAGACAGAGATGCTTGGGTTACTACCCGCGAGTACTTGGATGCTGTTGAGAGACGGCTTCGAAGCAACTTGAGCAATGCCAAGCTCTAAATCATTCTATCCCATCAGACGTCTCATCGCGGCTAAAAGACGTTTAAATGAGACTCGAATCTCAGCATTGAGATTGCAAAAGAACTGAGATTTAGTCCTGGCGGAATCTGCAATACCATCTCATCGTTTACGTCAGGCCATAAGGAAAATTCCAGCGAAAAAAATCTTGATTGTTCCGCGAAAAGTTTATACTGACATTGGAAAAACGCAGACGCGGATGATACCTATACAAAACTATAGATCTGCATATGTCCTGATAAGATATCCCGGCAGAAAGAGACTGGAAAAGAAATACTTCCTCCGAACTTAGCCCAACAGCGTTTCGTATAGCTGCATCTATGTAAACAAATTTCGAACTTTGTTACCTGTGTTGTGCATCGCGTGTTCTTATATAGCAAATTTGATACAATGAAAATATGTAAGAATGAAAATACCACGGGGCTCCAGGAACGGATCGTCTTAAAAAAATTCATTGGTCTAATGGTGTAGGTATATCTCTCTATAGAGAAAGGTTCTCCTATCCTTCAAATATATTCGTTTTTGAAAGCCACTTGGGTAAAAGAAAGTGCTTGGTCTAGTAGTCGATCACGCTCTATCATTTCAAATTTCACCGAGCGAATAGTCACCATGATGCGGAGAGAAAGTACCGCTCGCTAACCGGGGAAAAACAAACATAAGACCCGTCAAAAAAAAAAAGAAAGTCGATCTATGGATAAGATCTCCCTTATCATCATGCCCTGGAATAAACAGGGAGCGCACACACAAGAAAATCCATATCCCATCTCATTTCTTCGACGGAAACTTATCCTTCCCAATATCCGCCCCTCGCAACTTAACATTCAACACCCTCTCCATAGCCGACAACACCTTCTGATCCGGTGCCGCCGTCCCACGTTCGAAATCCTGCACCACGCCCACCGTCGTGTTGCACTTGGTCGCCAATTCCTTTTGTGACATCTTGTATTTTTCCTCGTTGCGACGACGCTTGATCGCTTCGCCGACTTCGAGACCTACGGTCTTGGGCTTGATGATGTCGTCGGATCGATCGACTTTGGTTAGGTGTTGGCCTTCGACGGCGGGGCGCTGTTTTTTTTGGATGTGTGTTAGTGGGTTTGGGTGAAAAGGGTTGGATAAAGGGATGGTGATGGCTTACAGCGTTACCGGTGGCATATTTCTTTTCTGTGCTGACGATGGATTTGTTGCGGGCCGCGGCGTTGATGGCGGAGCGTCCTTTGACGACGTTCTCGCGGGGTCCACCACCACCTCCGCGGTGCTTGCTACCGATCATGGTGACGCTTTCCCAATCAGAAGACATTTTGTCGTGGGTATTGGGTTTTTGACTTTGATTTCGATATAAGGATATAGACAGTTCACTTCTTCAGAGTGAGTTAAAGAACGTGTGTGCGTGGTCGGTTGTGTGTTCTTAACCGCTCGTTAAACGTTCCAAGAAGGGGTATAAATAGAGAATGCTGAATGACACAAAATATGTAGGTATACAAAGAAAAAGGTGATATCAATGAGATTCTCACGAATACAACCAGTTTATCAGGATATATCGAGAGGAATGGTAGGTATGAGTCGAAATGTTGTCTGTTATCAACGCTCCCAATCCACTTTCGCTGGATGACGGAGTGGCAAAAAGGAACCTTCGAGAGCCACGCGCTAGTACGCATTTGGATTGATGCGGCTTTAAAACTCTAAATGGAGCTAGTCCCAATGGGGCTCACCGCCATGGACTAAAGATTATGTAATCACACTGCTTTTTTCTCTCTTCGGTCTTTCCGCGATGGATGAATTTGTATCCCCTGGCGTTGGTCACTTACCACTGTGGCTTTCTGGCTTCCAGTAGTATGCAGAAGACCAGTTGAATAGAGAATGATGTGCGGGTATCATATTTTGAGACTTCTTTCTGTGGTTGAAACGACCGATCTCTGTTGAAGATCGCACCACGGTTCACAAGTGTTCTATCGTCGATATCCGCTCACTGGAAAGCTGCTTTTATTATCGATATATACGGGGTACCTTCCTCTAGAAAGCCATTACGCCACAGATCAAAGGAGGTGTTGTTTTAGGGACATTCTTCCAAAATTCTGATAAGCGACTTTTGTATGCTGTGGGGGTCCTGAGCGGGACTTGGAGTTGAAGCAGAGAAAAATTTCGAGCTCAATGTGGGATAGAATTCGAATGCTTCATCCAGGCCCATAGATCAGCTTTTCTAGCTTCCAAGTTGCCCAGAGTGGTATGCTCGATGTTGTGGCAAACACCGTCATCAGTCGAGCCACTTATCTGATCAGTCACTACTATATTACTTCAAGCAACGCCTGTGCATCGGTCACTGGTACAGTATGTACAGTACATACAATTCATAGGTGCAGGGTGGGAATGTCAATTGCAGAGTTGCTCGGTGGCAGCACCTTTTTCGGGAATTATTCTCTGCCTATTGGCTGCTTTATTTATATCAGGTTCTCTTCATGCTTTAGTTGGCAGCCTAAAAGAACAACATGTGCAGCCTGCGATGAATTCCTTGAACATACTATGACGACAGGCTTGGCTAGGGCTCGGCGTAAGGTCGCAGCTAATCTCGTGCGAGGAGCTAGAATGGCCTGGACCCTACGCACTATGACATCTTGGGCTTCCAAGTAGTAGTATCTTCGCCGCTGGTTGATCGAGGAGACACCGGGCTTAGGTCAAAATTTGGTTAACAGCTTGGAGAAGGAAGTTTGAGGAAGGAAGGTGGAGATTGGTCCTCTGCAGGATCGCACTGAGTCAGTTAAGGCGCCCAAAATGAGCGTGTTGTAGCAATTGGCGATGATGATATGCGAGAATTCTCGAGCATGCATCTCGATATTCGGCCCATGGTGGAGTCTCAACAGCGCAAGAGCTCCTGGGTGGAAAAAGGGGTCACCAAGCGACATCAACAGCCACAGCCACAAGCTCCCGGACGATAGAGCTGCTGCGTGAATAAGGCGCTCACAAAGAAACCCAAAATGCAGAGGCCAGGCAGGAAATGAAGAGCAAATAAAGAGTGTGAACGAGATCGAGAAGCTCAGATATGGGCGCGTACTACGTAGTCACTACTCTCCAGGCTTTCTGTCCCGGTAAAGCGAGCAGGCTTTGATTCTTCTCAGGGACAGATTGAGGCACGGAGAAGCCTGGTAGAACTGATCCTGAAGGTTCGGTAGGTTTTACACCTCCGCATTGCTTCATAATTGCTGTTCTTTTGGCGGAGTAGAGAGCCTTCGCGAAATGCACGAACAGAACCCACATTCCGTACGACAGTCGACAGGTCAGAAGGAAACAGAGAAACAGAGGATTCCTTGATGCCTTACGATCCAGAACGTGGTTCACGGCTCAATCTCCACTCTGGAAACTGCCCCCAAGAAGGATGCTCCGGCTTCGAAACATTCACAAAGCCAATGACGAACCGAGACAACAAAAGTGGATGGATTCAGACCATTACGCAAGCCTGGGCGCATCGAGCGAAGGGGTCAAAGTGTTTGAGCCATCGTCACTCCGTTCTAATCGCTCATCCCGCTGGATGATCACCGATCAGGAACCTAGATGACCTGCAAGCGTTGATGTTGTTCTCAGAGCCAGAGAGGGAAAAGAAACCAAAAAGGGACGTCTCGAAAATAAAAATAGAGGCGGTTAATCGGAACGATGGAGTTTGCATTTCGTCCCAACTGGGGCTAAAGAGCGAGAGTTCCTCGTATCGCGAGCCACTGTGGTGCCGGACAGGGATCGGGGCGGCGAAACACGTCCAGAGGACAACGCGGACTTGCTGGATGTTGATTCAACACAGCGACTTCTCAGCAGCGAGGATCACGATCGGAGCGGGTGTCAGTTCAAGACTAGTCGCAAGGCTGGTGGATTCTGCGAGGCCTTCCAATTTGACAGTTTTGACACAACTTTTGCTTCGATGCTCCAATCCCGCTTGCTTCCGAATCGGAAATCTCCATAATGAAGCAACCCAAGCAGCAGAAAAAGATTTGCGTGCATGACCAAGTTTTGACACTCTGGTTCTGTGGTCTTTTTGCCAGTTCACAATTGCCGTTAAACCATCTGTTTCATTAGTTTTCTGACTTCATCTTCATTAATTAGTTCTTAGTAACAAGTCCTGGGGGTGAAGAAGTTGGAATCCACGGCTCAATTGCACGTGAGCTGAGCTGGGGGCTTGGGCGTTACAGCCATATTCCATCAAACAAACCATCCCCAATAATCCAGTCCCCATTTCCTCCAACCGCATATCATTTTTTTCCATCACCAGTCTTCACTGTGTGGGTATTTTCTATTTTCTTGTATTCGTGCCATCATTAATTGGAGTTTCCTCTTCTCTCCGCCCATTTGATAGCCAGCCAGCTGGCTTATTGTTGCTGTTCAAGTCCCTCTTAACGGTGTATTCCGCCGTGCAGCAGCCACAATGGCCACAATCGACTTTTCCACCGCGATGACCGCGATGACCAACCGGTCGCTCATGACTGTCAGACAAGTAAGCAGAAGGCCCTTTAGGAAAGACAGAAAGGCGTTTCTGAATGGTTACAACTAACTCCGGATCTCCCGCAGGAACTGCAATTTCTCCGCGACTCATCCGTCATCACGCCCGAGAAATACTTATTGATCCTTTCACACCTCCCCGAACAGACACAGCTAAATGTCCAAATGGCACCGTCGAGAGAAGAAACAGGCTTCACGACTCCAGCAGGTTCGCTAAGCAACATGACGCTGAATGAAAAGAGTCAGGAGCAGCTATCTTACTCGACACTAGCTCCTCCACCATCGTACACATCTCCACCACCAGTCCTATGCATGGCATCCGCTCTCTACGAATACACACCTACAGACGCCGGTGATCTGGCTCTCAAAGCGGAGGACCGGATTCAAGTCCTCGAGCACATGAACAATGACTGTATGTTTTATCACGACCAGGTCTGGCACTTGAGAAGTCGGTGAATTAACAATATATCACAGGGTGGCGAGGAAGGAATGAAAGGACAAACCTAGAAGGCATCTTCCCTCGATCATATGTCCGGGTCACCGACGAGAAACCTGCCATCCTCTCTCCACAACCGACAAGCTACGGAAACATGCCGCTTGACGTCGCGAACGGCGGCCAAAGGAAGCCAAGCAAATTCGAAGAGAACGGCAAGAAATTTGGCAAGAAGATGGGCAATGCTGGTGCGTATTTCATTACTGATGGACGAACAGATTCACTTGACTGACGTGTCCTACAGCTATCTTTGGTGCCGGTGCTACGATCGGTTCGAATATCGTAAACGGCATCTTCTAGTCGCCCTTCGACCCCATCCATCCTTTTTGTCACTTTGGCGTTATGGACTCCGCATTATTTCCCCGCCCAAAGACATACGGCTTGAATGGGCTCGGGACCGTGGGTTTTTTTGGGCTCCCAACGTTTAAAGGAAGCGGCGTTTACAGGTGTTTCAACCGGGCTCGGTTCTACAATTCGACTTTGATTTCCTTTCCTTTGTCCTAAACAACTAAAACGCACCTTGATACCGAACCCGAATTCCGTGTCCCAAAAGACGGCTGAGATGCAGGGAAATAAAATATCCCAAATTCCCCATAGCAGGTTTACGGGGGTTGAAGATATCCCCTCTGCTTAATCACCACTTTCTTTTTTGGACGGGCACCGAATGATCATGCGAGTCGGACAGGGGGCCCCCAGTCAATCCTTTGTACGCTTTGACTTTGATGACTTTCCCTCACAATTTCCGCTTTTTTTTTGTGAATGTCCTTTTTTTCTCAAATTCCTCGCGAGGCGACAGCGACACCCGATAATTAGCTCAACGGGATCGCTACGCCTCGTGTTAGACACTTTGATGGACTCGCGCGACGACCTCAATTTTGCCGACGAGTATTATCTGCTTGCTTCCGCGAAGACGCTTACTCGTTACCTCTGCTTACGCCTCCTTCCCTTCGAGATACCCTCGAATTACCGAACAATCCCTTTCTTTGTTTTCCTTCCCCTATGTGACCTTTTCGTACCGTTCCCAAGCGCGACCCTCAGATGAAGTTCACCACCCTTTAATAATTCAACTAGAACGTCTAATCTTGAAATAGAAATTCTTTGGGGTCATGTGCAACCCGGTTCATAATTCATTCATACTAAGGGGTAAATTCTGATAAGATAACTGCCCCTCACTTTGACAGGTGCAAATACCAGATGTATCCGTATTCTGTAACGGGCATGGGTTCCTAACTTCACCGCTGTCTTCGCCCGGACCGGTTAAAATGGTGCAGCCTTGAACCATGCCATGGGTACGTGGTTCACGGACACTGCCTCACCGCGGAGAAAGCGATCTCACCCTATCCCTGAGCTGCATAACCGATGTTCGTGTCCCCCGTAGTTGTGTACTTTTGTGTAGTTTATGCAATTTGAACTTGTGTCATGTGGGCCGATTCTTAACCTTATTATATAAGCATCTAATATTCATGCAAACATGGCAAACACATCCCTTTTTGTCGGACGCACTTGACCGATTCCGCATTTGCTTTTGAGCGTGACTTGTTGGATCCTCGACTGAGAGTCTCCGCTTTACTTGCGCAACTGAGTAGATACCATGTTGAGCCTGTTTATTGAATCGTCGATCATCTGCAACCCTTGAGACATGTCAGTCGTTTTAAAAAGCACATTGTGATGGGAACCAAACTGAACTCACTCTCTGGTGGAGGGGTGGAAATGCCCTGCATTATATTCCAGTTCTTTCCCTCTGGATTTTGAGCCAGAGAAATATGCGGCTGCACGGCCTGTATGAACGTGGAAATTAGTCCTATCCAAAATCCATGACCAACAGGATGGAATGATCATACATCATATGCGGCCACACTTTCCTTCAATTTGTCCCCTTCACTCTTGATCAGTTCCAGCTTGATCTCGAAATGTTTGCATTTCTTGTCCAGCCATAGGTACGGGAATCGCAAGCCGGTGATAGACCATTTTCTGGCGATTGCTCGTGACTGTCGGAAGCCGATGGTGTATAGCCAGTAACCTAGCCATGAACAGAGATCGAGTATTCTCCGCGCTTGCAGCTCGATTGTGTGGCATTTGAGTCCACGCGAAATGTACGGCTCCAGAGCTACCATGTAGCTCATCCAGTCAACAATGGCAAATCCAAAATCCGACTTTGCAATCCGCCGATCGCCCACGGCATTGTAAATCGCGGCTATGGCGGCCGGCAGGCCGAGAAATGCTTGTATCGCCGCGTCTACTGCGGGTGCGACGGCTGCCATCGAAGGTGTTTGGGTTTAGTAGATTGGAACAGGGCGAGGTGTGGTTATTTAAACTGATAAGCTTCGGAGAAACAGCCTCACGTCAAAATCTCACACCTAGACTCCAGCTCCCCGTCTCTCGCTAACTCGCGTTCCTCGAACTGCAGTTCGTCGTGTTGTGATGTCGTCAGATGGTGATCACTGGAAGGGAACAATGACCGGCACATGAGCCAATCAGGAAGGCTCCAAGGTCACGCAGGATGACGTCCTTTAACCGCTATTGCAGTCACACAATCGCCTTGATGAGTTGAGACGAGTCTTTGACTCCGACTGCTATTGCAAAAGAATCCGTTGTACTCGTTTGTCCCAGGCAACGGATCTCTTTTACTTTTTTCTCGCTTAGAATACCACACATACTTTATACCAGACGTGTTTGATAACGCTCGCGTGAGACCATATCCTTTGGAAATCTTAAGCTACATGCTTTGGAAGAACAATTTCTTAAATTCTAGAATCCATCCGCCATGTGCCGGAAGGCATCCGAACCTTCAAAAACGTGTTCTGCGCCCAGAGGCTCCGAACGCGATGACCTCAAGCAGCCAGCGGCTCGAAGACGTCAGGCAACGTCGTGCAACCCTGATGGCATGGGATAGAATCTCGCTCATTGCTAGCGGCGGAACAAATCCAAGGCTTCCTCCAAACCCACTTTACATGGGTTGAAAGCGATCATGTGTGCAACTGATTGCGGCCTATGGGCTTTGGTAGCGTTGACTGCTATACCCTATGATTCAATGAGGATCTGAGGTGCCCAAATCCATCGATGTCAGGGATTCTTATCCCAGCTAATGCATGGACTTCAAGCATGGAATACTAACCCTTCACAGATATCGAGATCGTGTCAGCAGGGTTTATCATGCACCAGCGTTCTCTGCGCCCCAAATAGTTGCCACGAATTGACATTGGCCGTTTGTCGTTTGCTATCTAAAGGTGACGAACTAGTAGCAAAGCCATGCGCTGTACTCTTGGGAATATGTCCTCCCTGGCCAATGTGGCGAGGTGTATAAAATCCACCGAACATTGCGTGTATCATTGAAGGATCAGTCTTGACACGCATCTGTGCTCCTAAAATCCGAGTGATGGTCTACAAAGATTTTGTCGTTGATCATATGATGATAAGATTATAGGTCGTCCTTTACTAGTGAGGTCAACGAGCCTACTTCCCGGGCTCAAGAGAGCTGATTATAGTCGTCCTACACTTATCCATCTCGTTTCTATGGCGCCTTAGGAAGTGAGCTCATCACTACGCTACATGTTGCTTGGCCATCATGTTTAAACTGAGCGATGTGAATCATGCCACGCAACCCAGTATTAAGCGCCGAGCAGCCTGGTTGGTACTGGACAGCGCAAATAGGCTCGGCCGTTGGCTGCCGAAGACGTAACTAGCGATGACTTGCTTTAATCTTGGGGCAACTCACTTCACCAGTTACGATTTCCGTGGATCTTCCCTTTCGCGCTTCATGCTGACATATCCAATGATCAGCAGGTTGATCGTCGCTTTGGGCTCTATTCTCTGTGCTTGCGCATTGTTCATCCTCATGCACCGCAGAGTCGGCTCAATGGATCGTCATTGGAACCGTGGATTGATTCAGGGGGTGAACCGTGACCTCCCACTGGCTCCACCAGCCTATACCTAAAAACGCTAAGCCAAAGCCAGCTGTGGAGCTACGGTCGGTCTGTGAGTGGTGTAGAAGTCTGAACTTTGGAAACTCCCCCCGGCAAGTATATTACTAAGCTCTTTTGGCAGCGATCAAATGCGGGACGGAAAACGTCTTCGTTTATGCGCTGACATTTGATCCAGAAACCGGAGATTCTTGAGAATGCACTGAGTAAGGACTATGGAGTACTATGTGACCATCGCACAGAGAGCGGATGGGCACTTCATCGGCTTTGATCTTCATTTTGCCCCCTTTTCTTGGAAGAAGCGGGCAATGCCCCGGTACGAGATTTAACTGGCGGATGCATGCAAGTACGCTAATCCCGTGCGCCGAAGTTTCCCTGCCACCTGCAGGGATGTTTAGGCCTGCCAGGAGCTTGATTGAATCTCATCGAGCTCCCTTCTCTGTTTCCCGGACTTCCTTCCATCACTGTGACGTTCCTGAATCGTGAATCTGCCGCCATTTGGGGTATAGGATCCTGGTCCAGGTATCCTCCTGCCATCCAGTATCTATTTCTCCGTTTCAATAGCAATCGATTGGCCTGCACGGCCGTTGAAAGCTAAGCGCCGACAAGATGTCGAACCGACCAGGCCAACAAATGCCAGAGGGCGAGTATATTCAACGTAGGTCAAGCATTGGATCGTTAGTTTGAATCACTCTCTCTAACTCGAGCGCAGTGCAATCAGGGCATCGTATGTCGAACCTCCCTTAGAGCGGCGCATTCATAGCTGCCCGCGCGATTCCGACTTGCCTATTAACAACCGTCGTAGCAACTCCCGTCCCTCCTCACCAGCAAGCTGCATTTTCGCAGCAACAACAAAATCACTTTTTCCCGGCTCCAGCCCCAACTCCGCTTCCGCTGACTTCAATGTCACCCCCGCATATAGGGGGCCACTTCGATGGCGTTGGGTACCTCATCAGTCGGCGCCACACCAATACAACCTTGACCCTCAATCTAAGTGGTCATGATATTCTTACCGCGAGACCAGGTATTTTGGACATATCGATTCCAAGGAAGTTCGGCCGTGCTTGCTAACGACAACTCGAAACTAGGCACGATGATTGCTATGTCACCCTCCTTGACTTGCACAGGACGTACCACCTTCTCGTTCAAGAAGTTGTTTTTCGGAGGCAGTCTGTCAGAGTCGCGCTTTACGGGAGAAGGAGAGTTGATATTGGCACCCCCAATGCTAGGTGACATCGATATACTCGTTCTTCCTGGAAATATAGAGTGGTCTGTCGGTAAAGATGCCTTCTTGGCCTGCTCGGACACGCGCCGCCTGAAGAAGGACCTCGTACGCCAGGATATTGGCAAGGCCTTCTTCTCTGGTGAAGGCCTCTTCGTCTATAAAATGTCTGGAGTCGGAGTCGTGTTTGTCCAAAGTTTCGGCGCAATTATCAAAAAAGATGTATGTTCAAGCTGCTCACCTCCTCTACTTCAATCTGCGCAAGCACACTAACACTGTCGCAGCTCGCTCCTGACGAGCAATATATTGTCGATAATGGGCACCTTGTTGCTTGGTCATGCTCCTATACTATGGTGATAGTGACGGCGGGAATGATATCCACTATCAGTGCTGCTGAGGGCTGGGTCTGCAAGTTTACTGGTCCAGGGACAATTTACCTGCAAACCAGAAACCCTCGCGAATTCGCGCGATGGATGAAGAAAGCGGGCAGGTAGTGATGTGCTCGGAAATGTTACAAAGTTGACTTACCTTAACAACACCTATTTAATAATATTATAAATTCAATTTATTCGGACCATGGTGCAATCTGATCAATTGCGGGCGATTAGTGGAATCCAATAAGAGAAAAAAATTGCGGTATTATCTTCATGTGAAGGTCCTACTGGGATTCGAACCCAGGTTGCCGGAATTTCTGGTTTTGTATTATCAAAACCCGGAGTCATAACCACTAGACCATAGAACCGCACTGGGGCTATTTAGCCGCTCCACTTATACAGAGCGCTTATGTAATTTGCTTCAGGCTATGGAAACACTCGGCCGGCAACTCTCCCTGTTCAATGGTACAACAGGCTTGGGCTATTGGAATTCACTAGTGTTTGGATGGAATTATTTCCAAAGGATACAATATTTGAGCCGGATAGGAATCAAAATGACTAGATGCGCCAGTTATAAACACCATCGGGAGACAGACAAGGGCATGAAGGCATGACAACATCCAGGAACCATGAAAAGGATAGTAAGGCCTTTGGTAACAATAAAGTGGTGGACAACAATATTTCTTTTCGAAGAGAGAAGCACTGCAGCAGCACTACAGATCCATATAATCTTATACCTATGCTTGCCTCTTCCGTCTGCCAACTTGGCCACGGAAACCAGCTTTGATGGCTGTCACACTGCGACGACTGCCACAAGAGTTACAGGTGACGAAGTAGAGACGATTTTCTCCTTTGTTGAGTTCGGTGTCGGGGCTGCGACAAGTTTTGCAAGTGACGTATTCGACTACGAGAATACAGTGATTAGTAGAGGTCAAGGCTCTCGGACTTTGGCCAACTTACCGATGTATCGTCTCAAGACATTTTCAATTTGTTTCTGCTGGAAACGACCTTTGATAACCAGTCTTCGATTGCCATCGACTGAACCACTGCTACCCAATTCCGCGAACAAAAATTGCGTCACGTGCTCCTCCGATCTCTTCATTCGCTTACAGATATCAGCAATATTGGCGAAAACTGTCCTTCGGCTACCTTCACGCAGACATTGTGGTGGAGGAATCTTATAGGACTTAGACCCGCTGGCCAGCAAATCTGGATGATGGGTGTGGATCAGGCTGAAGAAACGGGTGACCAGGAATGGGTAAGGAATAGGCTGTGTAGCTTCATGAGCCCATATGCCCGTTCCACTCTCGAGGTCCTTCGTGATTTGCTCGGGGGATGGTTGTTCTTCGGGAGCAGCTTCCTCCTCATTACCCAATCCAGCTTCAGCAAGTTTAGCCTCAAAATCCGCAGCGTCGGCAGGCTTCTTTTTTGAACTGCTCTTCTTTTTCTTCTTCATCGTCGATGGATCGAAAGCCCCGTCGGCGGCTGGAGCCTCCTCGCCATCTGCGGCCGCATCAGAATCCTTCTTTTTTGAAGACTTTTTCTTTTTTGATAATCCCTTGAAGAGTTCGGTGACTTCGTCAACTTCCTTGTCGGGGGACGCTGCAAAAATGGCTAATTAGCATGAGAGCTTTTCCGCAATGAGAGAAGTTCAAGATATAAGAATAACCTGAGGTGGACTTACTGGCCGTATGTTTTTCGGCAGTTGACTTCGAAAACTGTGTGGCCTCTGTGACTTCACCGTTTGCATCCATGACTGTAGCCCCTTCACTGAATGCGACGGATTTCCGGTGCTTTTTCTCAGGCAGTTGAACTTCCTAAAATTGTCCAGGGCTTGGAATTAGCGATTTCCATCGACAATTATTGTTCGTCTGCAGTCTCTGTGGCTCCGTGACCATGTGGCAAAGAGGGAGGAGGGGAAAGAGGGTACGTAATGACGTACCGTATCTGCCATGATGGGCGTAACCTATGCTGATTCCTCGCAGACGACTATAATAGGTATGGAGAATGAGGTTTTCTTCGCGGCGAGATTGTAGTCTGTTGAGGGTATTGTATGTATTGCAACCCAGGTGATTGCGGTCGCTTTGATAGAATCTTTTGGGATGACTTTTAGTAGGGCTATTAGGCTGTGACTAATCCTTGATCAGTTTTCACGTGACGAGCAGGGTATAGAGTCACGTGGCATGGGCAGCTCGGTAACTTCGAGCATCAACCTGAGAAGCAGCAACGTCGAATAAATCCACTTATCGCATTCACTGATACGCATTGATTCGAGCAAAGGATAGCTCTGGGACTATCACCTGCTCTATCATGCAATCCTGACGCCAAGTATTCCACGAACACCTTCCATCACAAGCCCAGTTGGCATTCGTGCTAATTCGTCATTTACACGTCCGATCGTTCTAACACGATGGCTGAATTCTCCGGTGCTTCTCCTTCGGCGTCAGGCTATATGTTTGCCTCACAAATTCACCGAGATTCTTCCGATGATGAGATAGCCTCCCTTCCATCCACGGCGGTGTCAGATACTTCGCTTGAAGAACCTCTCTCGTTGTACGAAGATTACGAAGATGAGTCCGACGCCGAGGCGGAATGGCGAGAAAGCATGCAGCAACTGGAACTCTTGGTGACAATGGTATTAGTTCCATTTGCGGGCAAGTTTCTTGGGCGAAAGTGTGCTTATTGGGGTATGTTTAATATATAATCTGGATGGCATGAAAAAGCTGCTAATTGCATTGATGACAAACGTAGGGTGGGCCAGGTTCATGGAATGGAAATATCCTTTTGAAGTAATACCAGGAAGTAAAGGAGACTCCAATCGCGCTGGTGCGATCAAAGTCGCTGCCGCACTATGAAATTTAGTGTCCCCATCTAGGGTTTTCGGTATATATGCTTGCGAATCTTTCAAATGCTAAATTCTGACGATTGTTGATAGAAACATTGATGTATTTCATGGAAGCTTCATTTGATATCCGTATACCTAAATTTCACATGACAACTCAAAAATTCAAATTCAATAAACAAAGTCGGCAGACTCAGTATCTCATTGTTCCAAGATAATCTTCATTCGGGATCTACCCGGGCTTGGAAGGACCGTGTAACAAGCCAAGAATAAAGGAAAAGAATAGCGAAAGGAGGCATTCTAAGAGGCAAAAAAATCAACTCAATCAAGTCTATGATCACTGCGGGAAGGGATATCTGCACTTAGGCCACCGATCTATGGAAAACATCACGGATTGTCACTGGACTTATCTCTATGGAAAGGCCCCGGGATACCCGTAATGCCCGTTTTCGTCGAGTCTTGGAATAGACTCGGCAACATATCCAGAGTCGCTGTCTCTGAGGAGTAAGTATTCGTCAGCAGCCATCCTCAATGTTGGTTGAAGACACCGCGCACTCACAGAAACTGCCCTCCCGCTCCGGCGATGTCCTCCCTCGAGGGCGCAGGCAACGCTCTTAGAGTTGGACCGCGGTCGAGATCAACTCTGGCCATAATCGACCCTAGAAACCCCATGCTTCCGTAGGATGTCCCCGGACTTGGTAAAGTCACCGTCCCATCGGTCTCCCTCATGGAGCTAAAATCTGGCTTGGGAAATTTTGCTGCATCACATAACTATTAGCACGAGAGTAAATCGGTGGGAACAGGTAAATCGTACCCCCTTTTGGGATTAGATGCTCAATCTTACACTGAACGTGTCTAGGATCAGCGACAGTTATAGAGTGAGCAGTTTCCCTTCACTCACCGCACGGTGGTTCCTTTTACAGTCCCGGCAAGCGCCGCCAAGTGAACGAATGGTATTTGTTGTCCACACTTCCTCAGCAGTCCGCGGACGTCTCAAAGGCCATGAGTGAACCTTTGCTCCGGTGTCTAATCTCCACGTACCTAACATAGAATTCATTCCAATCTCTCCCGCTTCGGAAGCCGGGGCCTTTGAGCGATGAAGTTCAATTTGCCGTTCAGCCTCGGCTGTCACCCCAAGGATTGGGATTGGAGTTGGGCACGAAACCGCAAAGGGGATACAATTATTCTCCACGCTCAAATACGAGTTTTCGGTCTTGATTGGAATAGGTTCTACTTAATCCGTCAGTTCCAGTATTGCAACCGATGCGATTATATCTGTCGAAAAATGTCAAGCAATGTGCTCTTATCAGCTCTCGTACCTGTTACGCCGCTTTTTATGGGAGTCTCTGGGGCCTGATGTTCCTTGTGAAATTTATCCTCGGCGAAGTCTGCATCCCAGCTGCAAAGGCCTTGAAAGTCCAAGCGCATATCGTCCTCGACATTCGGGGCTACACCGATCTCGGCCTCATTGAAACGGATCAGTCGATACCCTAGCTCCGCTCCAGTAACCACCTGCCCCCTTTTGCAATATCAGGCTCGGCCGGCAGGCCGACCTGGTGTGGAGGGGCTTGGCCACCAAACGTGATAGCCTGACTAGCTTCGGGCGGGACATTAGGAATAGGGACAACTTGTCCTTGATCGCGATATTCTCCTTCAAGCCAAATGCGGGGGACCGGTGCAAATTCGAATGACTGGGCTTGATACGCCTCCTCAACTCGCATACGGGGCTCCAGAATCTTGAGGTACTCAGGCGGCACCCCTTTGATTCTTTGAGTACCCTCGCGAAGAACCAAGTCCTGGACCAAGGATACCCTCTGGTTGTCGCTGATCGCCGGTATAGGATGCCCATTGTGGGGATAGAAGTATGCCATGTTTGGCTGTCCAGCGATGTGGTCATATCCACTTGAATCGTCCCTATTCGAGGTCATATTTGTATTTGTGGCTTGAATGGAGGCTAAAAATACGCTTCGAAATACGGCTGGACCGCAGAGTATTATTTGGTAAATAGGCAAGCGATTCTGCACTATATATGGTAGGCCTTCAGTTATTCGCGGTCACAAATCGGTAACTGGAAGTATAGCGGAACCTACGCCAATAACAGAACCTTAAATTCGCGTGTAACGAATCTATTTCGAATGGTTGGTAAGTGGTGTTTTGACTCCAACGGGGGGTAGTGGCAAAAGTTGAGAGCCTATAGGCGCGCTTACTGCCAAGGGATGGGTATGAGAAGGTGTCGAACGGAGAAGGCTGGTAGAGATATACTGGAGCCTGGAGTCAGAGGAATAGTTATCACAGTGGCGGTTACTGTTATTTACTTTCCAAAAACACAAATCAATTATAGAAGCTCTCTCCTTTAAGAACTGAGGGAGTCAAGCGCCCAAAAATTACTCGTCAAGGAAGGGAAATCGTGCCCTATGTATACATTTACGATTCAGCTATAACCAGAAGAAGGTACTTTACTCCTTTTGTCGGCCGCATATCACATGCTCGTGATAGAGGAGGGCCTGGCCAACCTGATGAGAGCATGGGTGCAGGGACTCAGCGCGATGAACGAATCCAATGCGATGGCGCAACCCTTGCTGGAATGAGTATCTGAGCTCTTGTTGGGCAGAGACCTACCAGCCTGACATTACATTGACCAGTCAGCTTTTAGTAGTGTGAACCCCACCATGAAAAGCGCCGGATCTTTCCTGCAACCACTGTGCCGCATTTTCCAATGGACGATTGACAGCCAGTCAAAATCACTGCCCCAACGAGTTCTAAGCAGAAATGAAATCGGATGACTTCCGCGAGTGTGGCAGACTGCAAAATTTTCTGTGGTTCCCAGGTTAACCGCCGGAAGAATGCAATTCGGACATGCATGTTCACTGCAATTTCAGGGTGCGTTAATGCATACTCAGCCTGACTTTAGCGGATAGTCTCGTCTTGGAGACAGACATGACGTGCCTTCCACCTTCAGGGCGACGATGCGTGCAACCTCGACCCGCCATCCGCGCGATCGAGCCTCAAAGAACGGTTCCAGAGCACTGCCGTTTTTGGAAGGAGGGGCTCGACGGAGCGGGCCGACGGATGGAGGCTGTCCAATCACCACGCGAGTATGTAAGCTTTGCCAAGCCCGATCTTCACATTTAAGCTCAAGGTTTTCTGCACTTCATCGGGGCGGAGCAAATGGGCCAGAATGATTGGACAACCCAAATTTTTCTCTCAAAAGCTTCGATCAATCTACCGCATGGTCCAATGATGCCCAAGAAACTCATCTCCAGGCGCGGTTGTGCTTGACCAGCTATCAGACCGTTGCTAAACCCGTGGGGATGGATATGTGTTTCGTGGCGCGCCTCAATCTCTCTAGGCACAGCCTCACTTCGCTTTCAACAGGCTACTGTTTCCTCATCTTCTCCGTTTTTCTCCAAGTTTTACGGAAGACCCTGTTCAAAATCAATTCCTACATGGCTTTCCCCCTCCCAAACCCATCGTCGGAGTTTCAAAAACGCTCTTATTAGGCATAAACAGGGTATCAACGCGAATGCTGGCAAGGCATCGGCGCTCGCCAAAGTAGGCAGTGCTGATACCGCCTCATCGTTTGAGCAAAGGAGAGGTCGGAAGACATCAAGCATTGGCCCGCATTTTAGGTAATTACACATGATTGCTACACAAGACTGAATATGAATTACTGCTTAGAACTACATTATCTTCACCTTTTGGAGCATATCAATCATTCCATTCTCAAAAGCAGCCAGAATCCTTCATTCACATCATCTCAAAATCATGAAACCATTGCTCATGAAGAATCGTATCTTGATCTTCATCTTATGTTGAAGTCTGAAACTTACTTTCAAAGGTGTGATCCGAGCGCGATCATTGTCAGAAGTCTCTCCGCTTCTTCATAGTTAATAAGCGCCGGGTCGAGGCTGCTCCTCCATTCGCCTACGGTCTCAACCTCGAAGTAGAATTATAGAATATGCCATTACCTTCCTCATTTTCCATCCACTGGAAAGCAATCTATGGGCTCCATCTCGCGACCAAATTATCATTCTACTATTTGTCCCTTTCTTCAAAAGTTGCTCGTTGCTTCCCTGGAGAGCAATGGTTTCGCCCATCCATTCATAGTTTCATTCCCTCATTTAACTTTGTGGTAATCAGTCTTATACATTACTACGGGTATTAAAATGGTATAACCACGTAAGTAGAATGGCCAATAAGCTCCTGAGATACGCTTTGCTTTGAAGGTAGTCGGTTTCTTGCTGGAAAATCGAATGAAATATATATAACCCAAATTTTCCAGAAATGAAAGGATAGGTAAGTGTCAAAATAAAGAACCAGTCAAGTGGGTAAATGGATAAGTAGCCAGTTAACTAGTTGTCGATGGCACACAAAGCGGGTTTTAGCCCAGGCCCAGGTCGCGGGTGCGATCCGCCGTTCGTTGACTATTCAAAGTCACTCCAGTTCGCCGACTGAAAGGGTCTGCTTAAACTTGCATTGCTTTTGGGGGACACAGGAATTCTTTCTGTTAAAACTACACAGTGCTCAGGTAGTTATTTAGTTAAACTTGGGATGGCGGCCTGGGCCGTCCGCAGCAAATTTTAATTTAACTTCGAGTCACTTGAATGCATTGACCAGCTTCATGCAAGACTCAACTCAGCCACACTTTCGCATCAAGCAGACGGAGCGCAATGTTATCTCTCTTGATGATATGTCGGCAGAGCAACTGAGCCTTCACGGCCAGTCGAAAGTGGTAATGATCGTCAATGACGCTGGGCAACTTGGTGAGCCTTGAAAGCATCCGTCAATGATCGGGTTGCGAGGAGCGAGAAAAGACTGTTGTAGCGAAATATGTATACTGACCGCTCTTGATAAAAAATAATTTCACACGGTCATTGATGCGGAAGTAAGGCAGAAAAGTGAAAGCCGAGAACCTAAACAAAAATTCAGGTATATACATACACATGGCTATGCACACTGTTCTTCTATCCAAGCCGTTACCCAGGTAGTACAAAATGCTCGCCGGTGTTAATTCTACAAATCATGTATCAAATCAACCTTGTTCAACAGTATATGTATTTCCTTGCTCGCCCTGCCTGGCAACAGCGGCTGTGCACCACCCTGTTGAGTCAGTGGGCCGTATAATGTCCTGCTGGTAGCCCGTATCATCGACCTCAACCGCTAAATCTGAACTCTGGCATCTTTTATGACTTTTGTCTTGATTCCTAATGCTTTTGAGGTTGAGCTGGGCGATAACACTCCTTTTCTTCAACGATTCTTCGCATGCGTAGGGGGCTTGTAGGTTCTCAAGCCCTTGTCTGATCAAATGCGGAGGATCAGACTTATGGCCTGGTGTTAAAAACCGCTTAACGGGGTCCTCGTTAAAAGGCCTAGCAAAGGCGCGGACCAGCTTTAAATCGTCATCGAGGGTTGAGGGTAGCTGAGGTTGAGGTGGCGGTGGTTTTTGTACGGCTCGGGCGGGCTCTGAACTACGCTGCTGTTGAAGCAAGCCTTGTTGTTGGCGTAAAGCCGTATATTTCTCCTCTTTGAGCATAGCAGCGATATAGCACTCTTCTGACTTCAAATCCTGGACACGGCACGTTAGACCATGGTGTAAAAACGAACAGACGGTCAATGACGTACGCAATCGGATTGTTTCTCTAGAAGCTCAAGGGACTTTCGAGTAAGGCTATGGGAACCATGGCCAGCCATATTGAAATGTTCAAAAATCCTGGTATGAACAAATTGCTGAGGATGTCAAGAACTTCGAGTATCTTTCGAATCAGCAGCGAGGACGGGGCGAGGAGAACTGAGGGAAAAATAGGAAATTTATCTGGACTGCAGCCGAGAAAGGGAAAGAAGGAAGGAGAGAAGTATAAGAGAAAATGACGGTATCAAAGCAAGCATCCTTGACTTTAAATGACTACACCCGGAGTATTCGGAAGGAGATCCAGATGACAGACTTCTTCCGCGTCATGTATGCGCAAACCAATTCACGCAGAAGTCTAAAAGAGAAGCGTTCCTGGCGCCAGGCCCGGGACTTGGATGCGGGAGCTGGGCTTGACCGGCGGCAGCCTAGGCTCTGGGAGACTGATGCCCAATAACAGGGGCGTAAAAAAGAAAAAAAGAAACAAGAGGACCCAAAGGCAAAAGTTCACTGGCAAGTTAAAAACATAGCCCGTGTAAAGATAACTTAGCCAAGAAGAATTATGATCATCTCGACCAATTCTGATCGAGGCTAGTGTGGCGTCGGATTCGAAGCCTGTCAAGCTGGTGACCCTTGTTGTTGGTCACTGATCTTTTCGAGTGTCGACCCGAGCAGGATATCGGATCCACCAACACCGCATCTAGTAAAAAATTTCTCGACTTCATGGCCGGGATATGGCTTGTAACGCGTTGTAGACGAGCGATGAGCTACTTCGAAACCATCTTCCAGCATCAATATGCAAGGAACCGTAAATACCCAATTCCCGCCATTTTTTTCCCTGGTCGTTGGACTCTCAACTCCATTTCTTGGCACACTCGGTTTTCTGCTGCATTGAAAATATCAGCTCGAAGCTGAGTCCAAACTCAGACAAACCTAATTATATCCCGGCTTTCTCTCGCAACATAAGCGGCGGGTCATGTTACTCAGAGCCTGTTCCGTATTCCGTTTTAGCGAGTCACTTGCGACCCGAAAAACAGGTCGAAATACTTCGAATTCCAATCTCTTCACAATTCGAAGTAGGCGCTGCTAGGCCATGGTCTAGGCCAGGCGGCCTTCGTAAGGTCACCTGAACGGGTCTTGAAGTAGAAACTTCACTAAATGATGAAACAATATGCATGCCGGGTCACTGAAATGCAGCGTATGAACGAGGCCGAACGCCAATTGTTCATGTACACTCATGGCCAAAAGCGACCTTGACAGCAACCAGGAAATCATAAGCCCGGGACTGTTGGCATTTACACATGCGGTGACCTTGATTCAAGAAAATCGCTCTCTGTATAATCAAAAACATTCAAAAGTCTTATCACCCGAAGCAGACATTAGCCGACCTGTCACTTTTGTGTAGAGGGCAAGACACGTTTCCCCTCGTGTTCAAAAGTGGTCGTTCGTCACAAGGCGACCGTTTCCTGTCATGCAGGAGGAATACACTAGGCCGGCCTAGACCCAAGTATTGAATGTTTTCCTTTCGGTGAATGATCCACCGAAAGATTCACGCTAAATGTTGCTCTTAATCTCGGCAACAATTTAGCTAACCCTCGACCCAGGCCAGATCACCACCGAACCAACAAAAAAAGCCCCGAGCTTCTGCATCATGCCGGAGATATAGATTAGTTGGTCAAGATTAAGATTGCAAGGTAAGATTTGACTCTGCCCTCTGCGGGCGACTTTTGCACCTAACCGGCTCTATCAAGTTAGCCTTAGGCGAATCAGGGCAGAGAGAGAAAAAATGAACTTCGGAGCAGAAAAGTCCAATCAAGAGCTCCGGGTTGTGCGGCTATAGACTTATTCTCACTCAAGGACTGTTGACCTGTTTGGGTACAAGTGATGATTCTTAGAAGGCGAACTTGGACTCAAGCTGCTCAACGAGTCAGCAGGTACACGCATAAAGACGCATCATGCAGTGATGTGCAGCACAGCATCCTTGCATGATGGCGCAACCTAGAAGATCAAAAGATCTAGACCATTACATTGGCTTTGCGCACACGATGTTTCCAAATAATAAGAATAAATCAGCCTCAAATAACCTAATGTAGTCTGAAATAGGGATGATAGGTAAACATACCATGAAGCATTTATCGAGGCCACGAAATGGGCATATGCATATATCCACATCTCCAGATCCAGGTTGTATTCCTAGTGCATGTAAACAAGCATTCACCAGATGTTTTGAAATTTGGAACAAGGTTACTAAAGCATGACTGCTGTACCATGGATGCACCTTGGTTCCAAAGTCTTCCGGAGAATCTGACGCCACCAACAACTACACCCCAAGATCAATTTCCTTGAAACCCCATCTTCTGTTTGTTATCCAAACGCTCGATCTTCATGTGTTTTAAAGACGATCCTGTCGAATGTACCTGGAGGTGCGGACACCAAGAGCTTCATATCCTTGGACCTGAAGTAATATGGTGTACCGAGGCCTCGCAGAGGGGGCGTCTCTGCGCGAACATCGAACCATTGGACAAAGAGCAAGTTCGAAACTGGGCGACAACTCACGTTTGTCCAAATTGTCGCCCTCGACGCGTATCGGAGGCATCGAGGGATGATAAACGCCGAGGAGCAAGGGACGAGGAAGATCACGATGGAGAGCTGGGTCCGAGGAGCAGATTGGGTTCAATTGGTCCTAGCGGCATCATCACTGGAGTCTGAATTGAATATATCGGAGGCCTTGTCTGCGGATATCGGTAAGATGGATGCGAAGCGGTAATGAGTCTAAGGTCAAATACTCTCTCGAAACCAGCGAGTTTTGTCCCACTCGCCCAGGTTCTGATAGTTTCATTGCCAAAGGCTAGAAAGCTACATTTCGATATTGTTCTTGTCAGTGTGACTCAATCAAGCCTGCACAGCAATATGGAGAATGATGGTGTTTCTTTTCGTGCAAAGTGGATCAGACTAGGTCGAATCACCCTTTCACCTGGCTGGGACAGATTTCAGCAGATAGATGGTGTTCCCATTATAGTCCCGACAGAATTGCATTGTCGTAAATTGCCGTTGAAACAGGGAGATCGTACTCCAACCGTCACACCGTTGACTATCGTATTGTTAAAGGAAAATATTAGTACAAAATACTCCATATTTTGGGCCTCGAATTTCGCTAGATAGGTATCCCTCTGCCTTCCGAATCAATTCTAATTTGATCCATAGAAAGGAATATCGGATATACGATATTCCGCAAAGTCCCGATATGGACGACACTAGTCCGGAATAGGAGGTGTATGCAAAATATATTATCCGTTCCGAAACTCTCGTCCTCATCGATCACTTGCCTTGGAGCTCGCCCTGAACGGCAAACCTCCAAGACACTGTTGAACAACTTCATTTTGACTGACAGGCTTCTCAGGTATATTTCACGCTTCTTTGACCTTTTGAATCTCTTGTTATACATATAGCTCCATTGATTTTTCTGGAGATATTCCCTGCCGCGACCATAGCCTCTATCGATGGCGCCCGACGAACTCCAAGCTCTAGTCGGAGAGCTTCATCGCAGCCTAGAAAAGGAAGACCTAGAATATAGCGTTTCCGTGCTAAGTCGGTCGAAACGTGCTCTTTTACAGTTAAACGCCCTAATCCCTACATCATCCACCCCTCCACGGCTTTTTTCCCTCGCTCGTGAAGTGCTGGAGCTTGGCGCCATAACGGCGATACGCCGGGGCGATGCTCCCTCCTTTACAAGATACTACCAACAACTCCAGCCATTCTACGATATCGAGCGGCATATGATTTCTACGCAGCAGAATGAGACACAAATCGACTTGAAAACGAGCCAGAGAAGCAAAATTACAGGTCTATACCTCTTACTTTTGTTGAGCATGGGCAATAATACCGATTTCCACACCGTGTTGGAGGGCTTGGTGGAAGAAGCTTCTATTCAGGATCGGAATGTTGAAGATGACCCATATATCAAGTACCCAGTGGAACTGGAGCGCAGTCTGATGGAAGGAAGCTACGATAAAGTCTGGAGGGAGACAAAGTTAGAGAATGTTCCATCGCCAGACTTTGGCCTATTTTCCAACGTATGCTGTTCACTCTACCCCTTCTTTTCTATCCCATTGCTAAACTGGATCTCCAGATCCTCATTGGAACGATCAGAAGCGAAATTGCCGATTGCTCCGAGAAAGCGTACCCTTCTTTACCCATTTCAAATACCAAGAATCTCCTCTTCTTCAACTCCGAGGGAGCAGTCATAGAGTTTGCAAAAGAGCGTGGCTGGACTTTAAAAGATGGAAGAGTATATTTCCCTACCCAAGAGGAACAGGCAGACGAGGCTTCAGCCCAGGACGAGAAGCAGATTTTACTTACTGGAGGAAATGTTATTGAGAATGCGATCGGTTATGCCAGACAATTGGAGACAATTGTTTGACTCTACCCCATACCGGACCTTCATGAATGGTTTGTATCATACATATCGGCGTTTTGCGTCCATGTAATGACAAATATATGACCATTCACGTACCTTCTTCCCATAAACACCTGTCCGCAAGCTCCACCTACAAAAATCGCGCACAATAGATTCTCCTTCAGGCCCTATATAACTTCTCTTTCTCCATCAGCCGTCCAGGTGTAGACTCTCTTGTCGTAGAAACTGCTTGTCGCACATAAGACGGTTCTTTCCCCAGAAATCCCGAGCTTTTTGCCCCTATAGATGTCTGAGGCATAGTTCATACTTTTATGCTCCGTAAACTTTGCCAGGATATCAATTTCCCATTTACTGTTGCTTTCGGGTGGCTGGTTTTGGTGCCGTAGATGTCTGATTTGTACCAACCTCGCCCCTCCATGCATACAACTTGCCAAAACAAGATACGTGCATACTAGCTCCAGTCCCCCCTGTGGGATAGGCCCATCGAGAACAGGTGCCCTTTCCATAGGCCCTTCCATTCGTATCATCTTCAGTCTCCAGACTCCTCCACGGAGGTTTGTGGATGCAAGAATCTTCCTTCGGTGGCCAAAATGATAGATGCGAAGATGCTCATCGTAGCTGCCGGTAAGGAGAATTGTACCGGCCTCCTCAGCCAGAAGGGGAAGGATAGCAGTAACGCCAGCACCGTGACTCCGACCACGGTCGTCAAGTTGCCATAGAGGGTACGGTTCTGTTTCAGACAGGCTTATATTGCCTAAGTTTACTCCCCGAATGCGGCTCAAATCATCTCCGGCATATAGATGTAAGCCATTATTAGCGCCAGTGTCTCTCGGAATAAAGGCAATGTACCAAACTTCAATTGGGTCACCCTCCAGTCGGATCTCAGATATTTCATCCGCAACAGTGTTTTCAATATTTGATTCTGCAGAAAATACGGACACCCGCCCATCTGAGAACGATACTGCAAATCCATCCTCTACACATTGGTTATTTTTATTTTCGAGACACTGAGTGTCTAGAGGAGTCCAAGCAAGATATAATGTCAATACCTCTGGGTTTTCATGGACCTGTATAGAGCGGATAAAGACGATTTCCGGAGCAGTCTGACCTCCATCTGCAGAAGAATTGATACGATACAGCGCTACGGTGGATGTGCTTAGCGCAGCGCCAAATAAGCTGGGATCTCTTGGTGAAAACTGAATATCAAAGACGGCCGAATTGAGGGGCAACTTTTGGACCAGAGAGCTGTATGATGTTCAGCTCAAAAGTATGGTATAAAGTAGAGAGTGGTCTTACAGTTGATAAGTGGAGGTGTCAAATTTCAGGAGCTGCAAACTTCCAGTACGTTTCGATACCGGCGTTGATGAGTCCTCCCCCGCTATTTCAGTGAGAAGATAGGTGGATATCAGGATGTGTTCTGGTGCGGTTGGACAGAATGACAGGCAGCTGGGAGGCTGGTCAAGGATGAATGTAGACAGAGGCTTCGCGGTTTGTATTGATGATGTATCCATGTTGAGGTTCATTAGTCTGAAAGATGTTGTGCCCCTCATATGTATGAGCTGGGAGCTAGGTAGGTAGACTCTAGTTAACTAACTATCTAACTACCTAACTACTTAGTTAACTAGTTACGCCCCTGACGTTGCCCTAAAAATTTACATGGGAAGTTTAAGTTGTGGGTGACCTCCGCCAGCATCTCGAGCCCAGACGAGGTGATACAATATTTTCTGCTTGATATGGAATACATATTACATTAAATATGAGATATCTATAGGGAAGCTGATCAGGCTCTACGCATAGCCATTTCACCGTTACCTGTGCGCAAGATGCAGTTACCTAGTAACGACTGTTTCTCCGATGAATCGAGTTTCTATGGTAAGGTTATGTATATTCGCAGTCATCTGTGAGGCATTGACTGATTTACATAAGTGTAGGCGATGATGAAAATAAGGCAAAATTGGAAGGGTTTGCTGCAACTTTCAACCCAAAGCAATACTGGGCATCCTCGCATGCTGCGAATCTCGCCGTAATTGCAGCTTCTCACAAGTTGGCGGAAGGTCGACAGGGGCTTGATGAGGACATGAGCATGATGGATACGGAGGCATCAACCAGACACCCGCATGATGGTCAAGCATCTTGTCGACAAGCAACAGAATCAATTTCTAGCTTTTTAAACCGCCTCCCACCGAGTACAACAAGATTGACTGATATTGGGCCCTGGATATTCGTTGCAAATCGGAGGGTTCCCAGGCGGGAGCTTTTCGACGTGGAGACATTGGAAGTAGAGGCATGCAAGCTTCTTGTTGGATTCAAGAAGGATCTCGAAGAGATTGAGCTGGGAAATAAGGGCACCTCAGCGGCCGGAAAGGCGGCCTTGAACCGCAAGATCAACTCCAAACGTCGAAAACTCGAATCCGATATTCTTGAAATCGCTTGTGAGAACGGAGTTTCTACGGGAAAGTGGATGCTATTTCCATCGCCGGAAAATGTGGATGACATCTGGGCGGCCGTAGCCGGTGCAACGGTGAAAGGGGACCTGGGATACGAAGCGAAGGTTGCGACCAAGAACCCTCAGAACGAAACTGCTTCCAGGCTGATTTGCATATACACACGGGATTATCGAGACAAAGAAGATGTTCAACGGGTTCTATTTAAGTTGGCGGATATGGGGATCGTAGATAGAGCAAAAGGTGCTCGTCCGATCTATTACAAATGCGACGCATATACCTATCTGGATATTATGACAGGAAATCCTTGGGGACTGAAGCCATCTATGTATTCGAGCGCCAATGTTTTTGCGGACAAATGGTGAACATTGGAGAGCCTATATCACTAACTGTGTAGCCGTAGAGCTGAGTGCTCGGCATACGCTTAGGTATCTTCGAATCAAGGAAGTTAGGATTAGATGGCACACCTAACTCGAAGTATATGCCAATGCATTTTCTTGTTGTTTAGCCATTTTCGTGGTCAAAGCTTTTAATACAGCAGCGCCCTTGTTCGGCTTTTTGAAAAGTGTTCGTCGACAACGTCATACCACGAATTCCATGGATTTCAATTTGGTAAATCGTTCGGGAATTATTATGGTCATTGTTGATCGAAAATCGAAGCTATCGGCGCGTGGAGCCACCACTGGTAAGAGCGAGGCTGCTGTATAAGGGCATGGCTTTGCGAAACAGCGGCTTCGGATTTCCGGTACGGAAGCAGACCCGGCCTGATCTGGGTCAGATTCCAAGTTTCGGTAATGAGCAGGTAATTTCCACGGTTCTTCAATCTCCCATAATGTCTTCGCACTCCAGCCTCAATTTTTCAACACCTCTGACACCCTGCCATTCATTTAAAAGGCCATTGATCTCGTTCCAGTCCTCCCTCGCCTCTCCAAGCTTTTCCTGCAATAATAATAGACGAAGTCTCCTAGGCGTGTCTAAAACCCATCTCACAGTTTTTTGCTCTAGTGTTATATCGGTTTTATCATTCTTTGCTTGATCAATGTTTATTCGCGCCCTTTCCTCTTGCTGTTTGATAATAGTACTCGCTGTCTCAGCAACAAATCCCACAGCAGGGCCGAGTGTCTTTGTCATGACCATTGGAGCACCTTCTTCCTCCAGGCTGGTTCTCATCTTGCCAATCGTTTCCACAGCGCTAATTAATTTTGAATAGTTGTCATACACCAAGGCTTTACGCTCCCCATCAAGCGTGCGAATATCGCTGACCAGGGAGTGATCGGCGCGAAGGATTGTGGAAAGCGAGGAAGTAGCTAGAAGATGCGAAACGTATGCAGCTGAATCGAAATCCGCGTTATCGAGCTCGGCGTGGGTAATGGGAGTACTGGGCTCGGTCGCTGCTTCATCATGGGTGTGTAGAATACTTCCTGCTCTGGACTGGGTTGAAGTCGATTCGCCACGAGATGCCCTGAGATTATAGTAGTCTCGTAAAGCAGCTCTGTTTCGCCGCTGTGCGAGAGAAGGGGAAGGGGCTCGCTGTGTTGGGGTCGATGCGGTGCTTACGGCCAAGCTGTCAACAGAGGGTCTTCGCGAACCGGTAGGGGTTGGGCTGCGTGCGGAGGTAATCGAGGGCCGAGGAGAGGATAAAGTAGACATACTTCTCCAAAGAAATTGACGTGAGCATGAGTATAAATCTGCGGTTGGGATTGATGCTCCTGAGTCTGGAAAGGCAAGATTGTTTAAATCACCTACAGGGGCCGTTAGCTAAAGCACTGTCCTCTGATTGGTTCGGAAATTAGACGCGAAGGCCAAAGCTGAGGTCGCGTTAAGGTTAACTAGTTAAGCGCGTAGCCAAACACGACCATAGAAACGCCTACTCTAATCACGTTGATATCTCAAGTCTTATTGATGGCGTCTGTTTGTCAACAGCGAGGCAATGAAAGCTTGCTCACTCAATGGCTTCCGATGTCGCCGCTAGTGTCTCGAGCTACCTTCTCAACACCAAATCATTGCCTGCTTCCCGAACATGGCTCTCGAGCTTCCTGGACGTCCAGGAAAATCTGCCCCTCCCTACTCTCACCCAAGCAGCACTAGCCGCTCTCCTCGCCTCGAATCTCACTCAGTCCCTATCTCCAGCTCCCTCCCAGACTCTACCTACGGATATATCCAGCCCAAACACCAGAGAAAGATCTATTCCTGGCCCCGTTGCCGTTCAGGTCTTAGATATTGAGGATATCGGTAGTAGCTTGTGGAGCCAGGTCGAAGCGATCGAAAGAGTGGAAAGGGGTGAAACAATAAGAGGGAGGGAAATTATTCGTACCGTGATGAGAGATGAAGGTGGAGATTCAACTGTGGGAGACAATTCCAGCGGTACCAACTCAAACACCAACATGCGGCAAGGTGGCAGCTCTACTGCAGGCCCGCATCGACTTGTGCTCCAGGATGCAAAGGGGAACAATGTCATCGCAATTGAACTAAAGCCGATTGAAGGTGTTGGAATTAATAAATTGCCTATCGGTGCAAAGTTGCTTCTCAAGAATGCTATAGTTGCTAGGGGTATGGTTCTCCTTGAACCAAGATGTGTCACATTACTAGGTGGAAAGCTTGAGGAAGCAGACAATGCGTGGAATGCTAACCGAAAGGAGGCGATGCTAAATCGGATTCAACAACTACAAAACTAAGGGCTCTAAAGTATATTTTACAGAGAGTTCTTGTCAGTCAAGAGCTAAGGCAGTGCTGTAGCTCTTCCCAACCGTCAATAACCCAGGGCGCTGTCATGATAGCTTTCAGGGCATTTTGTCGATCTCCTGTGAGAGCATATGCTTTCGAGATTTCAGTCGCCCCAAGTGAACCGTGCGGTGGGACGTTTCCGAGTGCAGTCCGAACTGCCATAACAGCCGGGAATTCTTCTGAAGATGCCTCTGCAAGTGACTTCCAACCTTGAGGTTCGCCTGGAGAGAGCATGACTGAGGAACAGCCTTGTTGGATTCTCCCTAGCCTTCCTGAAGTTTCAGGCTCTGTGGAGGCGACACTCGAAATCCCTGCTAAAATTTTAGAAATTTTGACACGATCCTCAAAACTCAGCTTTTTGCTGGTTCTCATTCCCCGGAGATCCGTTTCCACCGCCTCTAAAGCATCTTCATCTAGGTCGAGTAATGCTATCACCCCGAGGAGAGAAATGGCGCCAACATGTTCGGGATGGCGTTCAATGCAGTCGAATAGTTGCTCACGTGCAACACTCTTCTCCTCCTCTCCACCTTTCGCCCAGAGAACCTGTGCTAAAAGGCATATAACGTCGGGAGAACTGTCTACCTCCTGCAGCGCCTCACGAAACATGTCAATAGCCTTATCCATATCTTTGAGGTAGTAATATGCAAGTCCTGCTGTCAAATGTGCGGAGAGACGCATTTTTTGGTGTCTTTGAGGGTCAAACTCCGCCACGCCATCCTCGGCGGATAAGCAAAGGGCAGTTTCTGCACTGTCTGCGGCGGTTTCATAGTCTAGATAAGCTAGTTGTGCACGAGCTAAATCTGCCTTAGCTTGCGAATATCGAGAAAGGCTGGAAATGGTTTCCTCTTTTTCATACTCGGCCTCGACGGCGGCACAGACTCGGGTTAGGCTCGAATTTACATCTTCGATATCCCCAAGACGTTCTGCAAAAAACGCAGATAGATGATCGTAAGGTATGTTGGACGGTTCTTGAGAGTGAAGTTGGTGAAGAGCAAAAAGCGGTTGAATAAGATGAGATGGGTCGTCGAATGCCCTGCCAGAGCATATGTGGTCAAATACAGACACTGCGTATTGCCGTTTAGGGAAGACCAGACTAGCATTCCCTAATGTAAAGGCGTGGGTCACAAGTTCACGAGCTTCACCAAGATCTCCAGTTAAGAACGCAAGAAGGGCTTGTCCTAACCACGCATGTGCATAGTCTGGATCAGCCGATTGTGCCTTGGTAAATGCCTCATTTGCCAACTGGAAGTCGTTTTCCAAAAGGTACAGCGAACCCAGGTTTGTCCAAACAGACGCACTTTTTTCATTCAAGTGCAGGCTTCGGACGAATGAATGCTGGGCCACTTTGGGACTCGATAGCGTGCAGGCGATACCTAGAGCATTCCAAAACTCAAAATTTCCAGCTTCAAGTTCAATTGCTCTTTTGAAGCACCGCATAGCAGCTTTGAGAAACCCACTTGGTTTTCCTTTGCCCATTTTAGTAGATTGACTGCATGTATGCGCTCTACTCTCAGCCCAGCCTAGATTATACCACGCTACTGCACGAGCATGAACATCTGCATTTGATATTGATAGGGCTTGTTTGTATGCCAAAATTGACGCGACATTGGGCATATTCGCTTGCGTAGATTCGAGAAGATCTGGTGTCACACCGTCGAGATCCGCCAGAAAATTGAGGTCTCCCTTCTCACAATGCGCTTCGAGTAACGACTTGAATAATGGAACTGGTATGAGAGGCGTTTTACTTCCGATATATGAAAAGATAGAAAACGCATCACCTATTCCCTTCCACAGATTGACTGATTTGGAGCGGCGCTTTGCTATCATGACACCAGTTCTAATGGCTGTAACCGCCATCTCTGCAGCATTTCCAAAAGTGCCTGCCTCGATCGACTTCCAGGAGCTCTCAATCAGGGCCTGCAACAAGGCAATCGAAACCCCAAATTCATCGGGTCTCATATCCAAAACTTCCTTGTAATTTGAAATGGCTTGCGGAAAATCGCCGAGATCACGTATGACATTCGCTGTCATGTATCTCGCAAACCAAATGTGTTGTGCATCCCTCTTGTTCAAGCTTTCTTCTAACGCCCGAGCATGCTGAAAAGATTTCAGTGCAGCAATATATCGTCCCGAATTGTGATAGCTTTCTCCAAGACCGACCCAACAATGATAATCATTTGGTGAAATGCGAAGCGCCGTCTGAAAAGCAACGATACTTTTTGTATACTGTTGCCGATTTATTTCAACTGCCCCCAATGCTGCGTATGGCCAACTAGCTCCCTTCCGCCTTGAGCCAGGAGCGGGTTTCGCTCTTCCAGAATCGATGACTCTTTGTGCTATTGCCTCGACCACATCCCATTCCCCTTGATGAGCAAAATCCCGAGCTAATCGTTCCGCTGCTTCGATTTCCGCGGGTGAAAGTTCAATTGCTTTGTGGAAACAACGTTTTGCTCGTTTCTGGTCATTTCTGTAGTCTGCGTAATATATTCCAAGACTCGTGTATGCCGGTGCGTAACTCATGCTTGACTGGATCGAAGCGAGGAAACTGGCATAGGCTCCGTTACGATCCTTCCTAGCAGTAAAAGATGGGTCCAGATCCCACTGGCACTGTCCGATTCGGTACAAAATCACCGCTTTTAAATCTCGCTCTCGTGGTTGGACTGGTCCAAGCATTGTGAGTGTCTGTTCCAACCCTATGAGAGCGTCTTGAAGCTCGCCACAACGCGCTCTGCACCAAAACAGCTCGCAGCTGATACGAGCATTGTCCGGATCTCGTTGTAATGCTTTTTCAAACAAACCTACCGCTCGTTCAAAGTCCGCATCCTCCTCGAATATCAGGCCTAGTCCGAGAAGGCACTGCGTTGATGTTTGGTTTCGCTTGAGAATCCCATCAAATATTTCTTTAGCTTCAGGATGGTTCTTAGGGGACTGATAGGAAATAAGTGCGGTGGCAAGGGTGATATTCAGGGCATCTATCGTTTCCCGTAGTTTGATACTAGTTCGTTGCTGTAGGTCAAGCGCTATCGATAAGCCTTTGCGACTGATTTCCGTAGCGGTTCGAAACTCTTCTAATTCCAAGTACACGTTGCACATTATTCTATGACATAATAAGGAGTCGGGGGAGAGCTCAAGCCCTTCAGCCATAAGCAGGAGGTGGTCATCCATTGTTGTTTGACCTTCTGTAATCGTAGAGTCCTCCGCCGTGTTTTCCTTTTCATTCTCAGAGTCCGGTGCCGCGGGAAAAGGGGATAGATAACTGGCTAGAAATCCCTTGAGGACCTTGCTAAGACCATCTTCAGGAAATAGCTGGATATATTCGCGTAACACAGTGATATCTAAATGGGAAACTTCATTGACGTCCTTCCATTCAAGTACGATTTTCCAGGCAAGTTCAAAAGGATGGTGAATGATGACCACATCCTCGGCGGACTTCAAGACATATTTGCGCTGCGCGGGCTTCTTTCCAGCCGGAAGCGCCAGGAGGTAATTATAGGCTCGTGCCAGGAGCTTCTCTTCGTACGTTCGTCGTAAAGTATCATCGTGGGTCCAGTCGATAAATCCACGGTATAAATCTTCAAGATCGCTCCGCTGAAAAGCTTCAAGCTTAACTTCTGCTGTGACCTGGTCAATTCTGGCACCAAGTCTCGTTCTTCTTTCTCCGATTTCTCGATTTATAAATTGCTTCTCTTCTGCTTCGGATAGTTCGATGACTTGGAGATAAGTCTGAGAAGGGTGAGGAATCAAGCCTTCCAGGGTTTGGAAGAGCACGCTAGATGGCAGGAGCAGTTTTAAAGCTTGCTTGTATTGGCAAGCATCTCCGTGGCTCTTGGTGAAGGAGATATATTTGTTCACCGCTGCTTGCGCGCGGGTTTTCTCATCCCTAGCAAGAACATTAGTGAGGCGATTGTCAAGACCATGGAAGAGCAACGAACGTTTCTCCAAATATGTGACATAATTTGATCAAGGCAGATTGGTATTCATTAAGTTTTTTGCCTTTCAGACTCTCATACAAGTTTATCAATCCTTGCCATGCGGTCTTGTCGTCTTCTTTAAGCTTTGCGGCGCTGAGATACGCTTTCTCAGACCCATCAGGGTCCTGTATCTTACTCCGGGATAGACCTAAAAAGACATGTCTTAAACAAAGATGTCCATTAGCTCCAGTCACTTTCAGGCAGTATAGCATTTTGAATATCGTACGCATGATAGTTTTGTGGGTCTTGTTCACAGAGATCCTGCGCTTGTATAGCGGCCTTTGCAAAGTCACCACTATCAAGCAATGCTCGAATATTTTTTAGGGCTGATTTGGGGGGCATTACGATTGGGTATCAAGGCATTTCCTGGCGTATTCTATAGTCAATGAATGAAGAGACAAATCTTTCGCTGTACTCCGTATGCTCATATGATTTACAGCGGCTGGGAACAAGGGCTCGTTTTTATCAAGTAAGAACAAAGCACTGGGTTACAAGCTGCATTGAATGAACGTGTAGTCAAAGCCCTGGAACGACGTAGTTAACCCGCGAAGCCAACCGGGGGCTTAGTCAGCGGAGAGTTGTGCAGCTTCCCCAGAACACCGAAGCTTCCTGGAATCAGCTTAACACTGATTGTTGACTGCAGCTTACCACCACGAAGCAACTTCAGCTGTAAACCAGCCGGGCTGACCATTGCCTGCATCTTCTCGATGGCCTGACTTTCCAGGTTTCTACTTGGCGCTCTGTATGGGGCTTCACTAATATTTGATCGAGAGTGACATCCTGTGCCAATTATAACCTAACCTCTCGTCGGAATTATGGCCTCGTTACGACTTCTCATCGACGGGACGACGTTCAGAGATCAACAAAATCGTGAAGTCATTCTCAGAGGGATTAATGTTGATGCATCAGCCAAATTTCCGAAAACTCCGGACCTCCCTTCGTACGTTCCAGACGGGTTTTACGATGGGGATAACGTCTCCTTTGTCGGGCGTCCCTTCACCATTGAGGATGCAAACACGCATTTTGATAGACTAAAACGATGGGGTTATAATCAGATAAGGTACATATTCACTTGGGAGGCTATCGAACATGCCGGGCCTGGGCAGTACGACGAGGAATGGATATTGTTTACGATAAAGATCCTCCGACTCATGAAGACTTATGGCTTCTTCGTCTGTATGGACCCGCATCAGGATGTGGTAAGAAGAATCTCGGTGCTTGTCCCACGCATTGCTAAGCTTTAGAAGTGGTCGCGATTCTCAGGCGGCTCAGGAGCGCCGATGTGGACGCTGTATGCTGCAGGATTTGACCCTCGAAACTTCAACGTTACGCAGGCTGCACTTGTACAAAATACATATGAAGACCCTGCTTCTTTCAAGAAAATGGTTTGGAGCACAAACTACTTTAGACTTGTTTGCCAAACAGTCTTCACTCTATTTTGGGCAGGACGGGATTTTGCCCCAAAGGCTATCATTAACGGTAAAAATATACAGGACTTCCTTCAAGACCATTTTATCGCTGCTATTGCATATTTGGCTAAGTGTATTCACAATGCCGGAGACCTTGAAGACGAGGTCATCATGGGCTGGGAGAACATGAATGAACCGAACAGAGGCCTGGTCGGCTATCAGGATATATCTGTTATTCCTTCCGACCAGCATCTTAGACTCGGCACGGTGCCGACTGCCTTCGAGGCGATGCTGACTGGATCGGGGCGCACACGGACTCTACCAGTCTGGGATTTTGGCTTATTTGGACCTCAGAAAACCGGAGAAGAAGAGGTGAACCGCGATGGTGCTAGTGCCTGGCTTCCAGAAGATTATGATGACAGTAGATATGGCTGGGAAAGAGACTCACAATGGAAACTCGGCGAATGTATTTGGGCACAGCATGGGGTCTGGGATCCGCTCACTGACACTCTCCTGAAAAAGGACTATTTTGCGATTGACCCGAAGGACGGAAAACGATTGGACTACGACAGCTTTATCGATCAATATTTCCTGCAACATTTTCGGAAATACAGGGATACTATTAGAAGCATCCATACAGGCGCCATACTCTTTTGCCAACCGCCGGTAAATGAAGTTCCTCCATCGCTCAGCAAGACTGACGATGATTCAAGGATGGTCCATGCTGTTCATTACTACGATGGCCTCACCTTGATGACAAAACACTGGTGAGTTTCGAAAGGGTTGTGATTCTTGGCATCGGCTTATATGGCTAGGAACCGGTATTATAATGTCGATATGATCGGTGTTCTTCGAGGGAAATATTCTTCGCCCATATGGGCGATCAAATTCGGAGAGACAGCAATCCGGCAGTGCATACGGGACCAACTTTCCTTTTTACGAGAAGAGTCGCTACAGAGGATGGGTATACACCCGGCAATATTGACAGAAATTGGTATTCCGTACGACATGGACGATAAGAAGGCGTATAGTGACGGAGATTATGGAAGCCAGATCCGTGCCATGGATGCAAACCATTTTGCCATTGAAGGCAGTGGTATGAACGGCTTTTCACTATGGACGTATACGGCCACGGTAGGACAAACACAAACTGCTATGAAGAAAGAGGATCGCTAACCATGAAGTTTTGTAGAATAATCACAAGTGGGGCGATAATTGGAACGGCGAGGATCTATCAATCTATTCAATTGACGATGCGGAACTGCCTTCTTCCGCCTCTTCCAATGATTGTATATCTCCCGAATTCTCCAGCAGCAGGGTTGATCCATTGAATGAATGCATTGAACCAGACGATTTGAAACAAGCCGTCTCAACTTCCTCTATCTCTACAGATCATTCGGTATCCGGTGGGAAGACGGGATATCGGGCCGCGGAATCTTTTATCCGACCCAGCCCTGTCGCGATCCACGGAAGTCTAATCAAATATGAATTTGATTTGGCGAACTGTCGGTTTGTAATGTCGTTGAATTGCGATCATTCCACCCCGGAGGATGCCCCTACAATCATCTATCTCCCGGAATTTCATTATCCCAAAAGGGACACGGATGTTTCAGTGACCGGCGGAAAATGGCGTATCGACATTGAGGCGGTGGGGAGCGGTAGCGTCCGGTATCTGAAATGGTGGCATGCCGAAGGAGACCAGGAAATCCAAATCAGCGGTGTGAAGCGGGCAACTGGTGTTTACAATGCCGAAGACAGTTATTTACAACAGTGGCGACGTGCTTGCACCATAGTTTGGGGTTTTTTACGATGACTCTCAGCGATGAGTTCTATAGTTCATTTCTCTCTTGTTGGTACACAGCCATAGCTCTGTTGGCTGTAGACAGTATAAATTAGTCGGGTCCAATAGCAAATACTTCCATGATCATTTATCTGCTCTGGAATTACTTTCATAGTTAAGTAGATGACTGGCAGTCACAAAACTAACAATGGTGACTTTTTGCTGTGAAAGATCGCTCTCAGAGTTTAAAACGCCAAATTGATCGCAGTCAATAAGATTTCCTTCAATATCCACAACGTAACAAATCAACTTGAACAACACGAATCGCCCAATTGTTGCCAGACTGCCTGCTCATGCTAGCGAAGTAGCCAATGCTCTTGGGGGAAAATCAGACACTCATCAGCCTCTCACAAGCAAAATTTGTTTGCCCAAGCCCCCATAACTAGTCATCCTTTTAAAATCTTGTGCTGAGCGCAATTTTCCAGAAAATCACACCTCAATTCCACCACAAGCAAATCCTAATCAACCAGCCTGAATTCATGCTTTCGACGGGGTTTGCATGCTCCTTGCGACTCGCCAAATAGACTTTCCGTGGATGCTGGGCTTGCAGCCGTAGGACATCGCCTGTGCTGGAGGTCGGAAGTCTACTATTCTTTGGAACGCGTCAAAAAGCAGTCGGTCGTCGACAGTGATCAGAGTCACTGGAAGTCTCCATACATATACGAACACGAACCTGAGCTGATCGCACTTGAGGGAGTCCAGCCTGGGTTGGAGCGTTATGGCCGCTCCAGCTCCTTCTACCCAACAACCGCCACCGGAATCTCAGAATAGCAATGGCACCAGCCAGCCGGATCTTGCAAATATATTCCAGGCGCTAGAGATCATCCACATCCGCTCTACGACAAATGAAATCAGGAAGCAGGCTTCGGAATTTTTAGAGCTGCAGAAGCATGAGGAAAACGCCGTGCAGAACGGGTTTTACTTGGCGGCGGAGAGAAACCACTCACCTTTGGTTCGACATTTCGGCCTATCGCTGCTGGAGCATGTTCTGAAGCATAGGTTATCAGAGTTGACTCCGGGCCAAATTGGCCATCTTAGAGGCCTGATAATAGGCCTCGCGCAAGACATTCATGTTCAAGATCCTTCATATATCCGCAACAAACTTGTTTTGCTGTGGGTAGAAATAGCAAAACGAACATGGGCGCACGATTGGCACGGGATGGATGAATCTTTGGTACGGCTATGGAGTGGGAATTTAATCCATAAGGAATTTGTCCTCGGTGTGCTGGAGACAATGTCCGACGATGTCTTCCACCACGAAGACACAGCTTCATCTCTGCGTGGCGTGGCTCTTAACAGTGCCCTGCTGGAAATATGCACACCGGCTGTCATTTTCGAAGGGGAAGGCTCTGTTCGAACGCGTGATACTGGGCTTCGTCACGGAGATGAAGGCTGGCTTCTCAGAATCACGGTGTTTCTGGATGAGTGCATACAAAATCTGAACTCATCTTCGGAGGTTCGGACCTGTGCTCAGAAAGCCCTGGCCGCATTACGATCAATGATGACTTGGAATCTATCTCCAGCAATTGTGTCCAGCCAATGTGTTCAAGCAATATGCTCGGCATTGACGGCGAATGATGAGACTATATTAGTGGTGAGTTTTTTCTTGCTTCTTGTCGGTTCGTCGGATGCTAAAGTGAAACTACAGTCGGCCATCGAAGCATTGCATTCACTATATGGAAGGACGCATTATGTTATAGATGAATTCGATCCTCTATTGCGGATTATCTATAACATCGATCGGTTGTCATTATTAAGAAGGCTGTTTGAATGGACTGATGTTGACGCTCATAATATCTCGGACGTTAGGTATACGATGAGTAAGAAGTTATCGGAGGTGAGAATCGATATTGTGCGTTATAATTACTTGCTGTGCTAACCATTCAACAGTTACTTTCCTACCTAGCTGGGTTCCTAGAGGAGAAGAGCTTGAAGCTTAATGAAACCTTGGATCAATCATTCTTTTTCTCCTTTTTAGTCCTCATACTAAAGCACCAGAGCCTGACGGTATCCATTCCAGTTCTTCATTCCTGGTCTAGGATACTGGTATGCCCCGAATTTCAAGACTGTGAAGTCATCATAGGCTTCTATGCCGAACTATTGAAAACCTGCACAGGCCGCCTGTTAAGATACGAAGCCCTCCCGGAGGACTTGGAAGACCCAACAGTGCTCTTTTTAAATGAGGATATTGACACTTTGCCTGACAAGCATGCCTTCGTGGGAAATTATAGGAGGTATTGTGGAATGATTGTTGACATTATCGTGCGGAAACGACCGTTTGACGCTATTCCCCATATCCTTAATGGAGCAGATGCTGGGTTAAACAGCTTATATAGCGGAACAGCCAATTTCAGCCGTAAGTGATAGCTTTACCTCGCAGAGATAGATTACCACTAATGCCCTGCAGCTGCAACTTTCCAAAAGCACAGCCTGCCTGCCTTGCGTGCTGATACTCAATTTACAGTACTGGAGTATATGCTCAAGGGGTATAATAAGTACTGGCAAAGCCTTGGTAATGATCCCCAGAGAGATGTAAGTTTACCCTTGCGAAATTTCTTGAGTGCCTTGGGCTTAGCTCACTGAATGGGAATCAGGATCAAAAACGAGTAGCACTGGAAAATATGTTAGAATCGTGGGCAACATCCTTGTTGCAAAGGCAATTTGCAGTAGGAGCCACCCCACATGTAACTACTTCCTCCCTACTGACCATGATAGGATCCCGTAATCAAACAGAGAGTAATCCGCCTTTCAGTTGATTTCTCTGCACATGCTTTAAGAAATAAACCGAGTTACTCACTGAAGGCGCTCGAGCATATCCTTACAACTCAGATTGACGATAATCCTGAGTATCCACTGTATTCTGAATCTGTGAGAGAGCTCTATAGTCTTTCAACATACGAGATCCGCAGACTCGCCCTTCGCTATCCCGATTATTTTTCAGTGAGTTTTCTCCTGTGGCTTTTAGGTACTTCCTCAATCACTAATCAGGTTAGACGTACTATGACATTCTTGAACAAAAGGTCCAGGAGCTACAACAGAGATCAACCGAATACGGGCCGCATATGGAGCTTTCTTCTATTCTGCTTATAATAGTGTATGTTTCACTTTACCCTTTGAGCTTAGACTCATGATTATATGCTAAGTCTTGTAGGCACCGAGCTACTGAAATAAATTCTGCATTACGCCAATCGCGGTTACAGGCGTTTCTTGGACCGCTGAGGAGCTCTTGGTCAAATGAACAATTCTTACAACTGACTACTAGCTTTCAAGGCTTCTGCCAGCTTTTTGGGCTCGATCGAGTACACTCGTACCTAACTTCTCGAGGGGCACATAAGCTCGAGGATTGGACTAGCGTGCCCCTGGACCAGGAAGGAAAGAGTATTCAGCGTGAAATGAACACCAGATTTCAAGTATATAATCGGTTCTCATTCTGAACCCGCTTTGGCTGACCGATTCAATAGGATGTCCCACTACGGAGCACAAAAACCTACCTTGCTGTCACTACTGAGAAACTGAAGCCAAATGATCTACCGTTCCAGATAACACTCCAGTTATGGAAAGATATGGTCCCTCTGATTCTGCCTCCTTTGCTACGCCTTGTCGGGTGAGTCTTTTGCCTTCTATGCTTAGTAACTATGCTGATTTAATAGTCATGCCCACGCTTTTCAAAACCCTAGTAACTGGACTGGACTACCTGAAGAGGTGCGGCCGATTGTAGGACGTATCTTGACTGATCGGTTCTGGCAAGCTGGCATCTCATCTGGCAGTCGGGATGATTTTTATGCAAGAATTGCCACCTCTAAAAGTAGTCTCGAAGGCTTTTCTTCATCTGTTCGCGGGAAAATTAGAGCCGTCAGAGAAGCTTGCTACTCCATTCTATTCAGTATGAGCCGGTTAGAAGAACATTTTTACGGGTACCCCGAGCTCTCCGTGCCTTTATCGCAAGCTCTATATAACGACGCTCTATATCTCTCGTCTCACCAATTCTCGACATTACTGAATATATCAAGATGTTTGATTGACGACTGCCCGCCTCAATTTCGTGGGCACTTTTTGCCTCCTATGATGTCAAACTTGTTCGTCCAGCTGGATAAGAAAATAACCGCCGAGTGGGAAGTAATAGAACGCGGCAAAGCGGGGATGGTGAACGTCGATTTGACCGAAGAAATGAAAGAAGAGAGCATATTAAGACAGCTAACATATTCAGCGGTGATTATTGTGGCGGGATTGTTGGACCCTAATACCAAAGGTTCGTAGCTCCCGACCCTCCATATCAATTGGCCCCATTCTAATTTGTTGGTTCCTTCTTTGAAAGGCTCGTCGAGTGATCCACACGCGTCATCTAAAGGTGGAAATTCTGCCCAGATAATGAGAGAATTCATTCTCTCCTCTCCCGAGATACTTGAACCCGTATTCCTATTCTGCACTCATGTTCTCCGTGTTCGAGATTCTCGAAGTTGTAGCATCGTAACACGAGTGCTACGTTCTACTCTGGACTCGTTCTTACCAACCGTCGATACCCCAACCGCTGTCGGAATACGTGAATACATCAGTACTGAAGTCCTCAAAGCCTGCATAACTTCTGTCCATGAACCATATTTCGTGGATTTACAGAAGGATCTTGCTTCTCTTATCGCCTCAATTTGGATACTCTATGGTCCACGGAGCGGCACCCCGAGATCCGTCATATTGAGCCTTCCTGGTATGTCCGAATCGAAGGTCATTGACGCCGAACAGGCACTACTCAAGTCATCATCAACAAGGGTTCAAAAGGCAGTCATTTTAGACCTCCTAGAAGGCTTAAGGGGCGTAAGCATCAGTGAACAAGGAAGAATAGGTGGAGCGAGGATCAGCCGGAGGGAGAAAAACAGTATTATGCAGGCCAGGTACATGACCATGGAGATGGAAGGCCAGGAGGATGGGAAAGTCGATATCAATAATGGTCCAGATCTGACGGGAGTTGCTGACATGTTTGCTTGACTCAGCTTGCCCGTCATGGCTGGTATGCTTTCGCGTGCCAGTTGACCCTGTTCGACCTTACGTTGCGTTGGTATTGTTTTCAGTGATAACATCATGTGGGCAACTTAGAGATCTTCTTCCAATGTTCTTTTGCCTTATACTAACCTATGGAGGCTTGGTGAACCCGAGGCCTCCATCATTTTGGCTGAAGCCTTTCCTTTCCACAAAACGATGAAGGCTGGGCGGATAGATAACAATATCAAACGAGTCAATAGTCTCAAACTGATGTACACATATTTCGTATATGAGCGTAATGCCCAGCGCTTTGGAGTGAATGGAAAGAAAAATAACGAATAAAACCCCCGGCAATCAGTACATACATCTATATTTGGACCATATTCGCCGCTGGGTCTCCTTTTTTATGGCCATCTGTAAAGATATCGTAGCCTGAGGAATAAGCCCTCTGCCATTGCTTTTTATCCAAGCAGCGTGGAGTGAGCCTTAATGATGCTAAGATAGGGACAATTAACCCTTCAAAGGCTTGCTGTTCTATTGCGTAGGGGCGGCGGGGGTAACTGCAAAAGTCGGCCGCACGAATCTAGGCGATAATTGTGATCAGAACCATCTTGTAAGACCATAGAATTGCATTGGTATAACTCACCGCTCTGAATGGTAAACTTTCGCTTCTGATCCCATCAATTCTTGTTCTCTTGCTTTATCTGCTAGATGCCGCCTGACTTGGTCGCGATCCTCTTCCGCTTGAAGGAGAGGAATCAAGTGAATCCGCGCCCATATTTTTTCCCGAGCGAGTTCACTTGAATGGATCAAGATCAGCCAGTGTTCAAAATGCGGCGTCGAAAGTAGGATGACACTTCGGGTAGGAGTATAGCGCGAGGAGCACGTACTTCTTTTCTCGTTGGCCGAGCCATAGCTTATAGAATCCGTAGCCCATAATAGCGTGCATTCCGAGGAGATAGTATACAGGTCTGAAGCCGCGAACGGGAAGGTTGCGCTGTTCAAGAGTATTTGATTAGCTTTATCATTTCGGATGACTTTGCATTCGATCAGCGGTTGAAGGGGGTCAATTGATACCTTGTATTGGACAGGCTTATAGCCCCCGACTGGGGGCATATCCTGAGGCATTTTGCGGACGGTATATAAATCAAATCAATAATAATTCGATCACAGAACTCGCAAGTTGAGTATCACGATGTGACGGAGTAGCAGCTGGCGGGCCGATTATTCGTCACGTGATATTCTTATTTTCACCACCTCCCATTGGCTGAGAGCTTGAATTTCAATTTCAACGTCTGGGCAATCGCATCTGTGTACTCCGTACGGAGTACATACAAGCAACTTGAGCCTTCCAGAAGCCATCTTTCCACTTGCCGACACTAATGATGGCAGAGGGAAGGCCCCGGAAACTACTTAAGACAGATCATGAGAGCATTTGCGGCGAAGAAGACAACGAGGTTGCGCTACGCACATCAGTCCCTCCGAATGGCATGAAGATGCTGGATGAAAGCTTAGGAAACCCAGAAGAACCACTTCCGTTGCGAGACCTGGACGAGGCGGCGCCAGAACGCGCATCTGATGAAGAGAGATGCGCCGCCAACCCTTCCTCCCCGATCCTTTCCAAGAACCAGCAGAAGAAATTAAAAAAATTGAAAGATGGGAAGCTGGCCGAGAATGGCGCAAAGAAAAACGGAAAGAGAAAGTAAAGGCTAAAAGAGAGCGTGCTCGAATGGCAAAGGACCAAGCCACACCTGACGCTTGCTCGGAAAACCCCGAACAGCGGGAGAGTGATCGACCAACAGGGCGAATTACCCTTCGCGAACTGAGAAAAAAGATAATGGCCGCTCCGTACTGGTTCCCGTCACGTTCATACTTGATTGCGACTTCGACGACCTCATGCTGGATAGAGAACGCAAGTCACTTGCCTCGCAAATTACCCGTTCTTATTCAGATAATGCCCGGGCGAGATATAGAGCGCACATCGTGGTGTCTTCGTTTAATAAATTATTGAAAGAACGTTTTGATAATGTATTGGCGAAGCAATATGAACGCTGGAAAGGTGTTACCATTACGGAAGATAACTTCGTCGAAGCGGTGGACCCAGCAGCAGCTCGAATGAAACCACCCAGAGGCGGAAAATTGGCAGGAGTCTTTTCCCAAAAAGCAGGAAGAGAACAAACAGAACTAGTCGAAGAAGGAGAAGTGATTTATCTCACTAGCGATAGCCCACATACGCTGACGGAGCTCAAGCCTTATAGCACCTACATAATTGGTGGCTTGGTTGATAAGAACCGCCATAAGGGCATATGCTATAAGCGGGCCACGGAGAAAGGGTTGAAGACTGCAAAGCTTCCTATTGGAGAATACATGCAGATGTCCAGTCGCTTTGTCCTGGCAACCAACCATGTGGTTGAGATAATGGTTAAGTGGCTTGAGTTGGGAGACTGGGGTCAAGCTTTTGACCGTGTCATTCCGAAACGAAAAGGCGCTACATTAATAGGCAATGGCAAAGATGATAACGTGACCCTCAATAACGCTGGCGAGACGGAGGAACTGATAGCAGCCAACGATGGAGAATCAACTTCAGGTGCTGAAGAAATTACAGAATCTCCCACAACCGAAAGGGCTCCTTAATGCTTCAAGCGACTGGGTCCATATTGCTGACGATGGTTATGCGTTTATAGCACATACTGTATAGATATCTTGAAAATTCATCCGATGAGGAAGAAAATTTGAAAAGTGATTCATAAAGGTCTGCTTAACGCCATGTGCTTCGCGTGGCAAATGCAGGTTGGGTGTGTGCCGGAAGCTAAAAGACAGTAGACTATACCGGATTTGGACTAGAGTGCAAGATCTCCCGATGAGCTAGCGCCAAGAATAACTAATTCCACATCCAGAGGTCACCTGGAGTCCAAATCATGTCCTCAGGAGGGGAAAGGCCACGGTAGGGACCTTCATGTTGAATAGCCAACTACGGAGTACACCAAAAGAGAATATCCTCCCTCGTGAGTGCTAATATAGTCTAATCCGGTCTGACACCCCATCACTGGCTACTCAACATTTTTCGTACAGCGTACTATTTGTGAATAGGGATGCGACAGGTGTATATTCCTGCAAAGTGCACTCTTTTATCCCCTCAACTTTCGAGGCGATGCAGTTTCGAACATTGTCGGCTTCGAATTTGCTAGCAATTTAGCTCCATGAGATGCCACTTGTATCATGATTCCAGTACCATGTCGCGGCCTCCTACGAGCTGGCAGCTTACAGCATATCTGGAGAACTATATCCTCCCAACCACGATTCGCATCCTCTTCTGACCAACCACGCCATTTTACAACCATGTATCAACCCCCGGTATCCTTTGTCAAAACGCCGTCAAATATATCCAAGTTTGACCCCGAGGCTCATCTCAATCCAGTAACCCTTAGCGAGCAGTTTTGGAGCCTCGATGCTGGAGGTCTTCCCGGCATACAGCACGGTGAGGTATTTGTCAAAATCGGAGGGGAACACTGCCGCAAGGATTTTGCTTGGCTTGAATACTGGAACAATATTTTCCTGCCCTCTGGGGTGTCAATACCAAAACTCCACAGTGGGTTGATTGAGTTCATTTCAGATGATATCCAACTATATGCTTTTGCACGAGACTGGATTGAAGGCTCCACAATTAGTGAGCATATATATCACACTGGATCTGAGCTTAGTTCTGAACTTGCAGACCGTATTGTTTCATGCGTCAGCTCACTCACCACCGCTGCTGCTGCCAACCCCATTACTGATTATGTCGTGCCGGGAATTAACGCCATTACCCTCGACGGCCACATGTTTCCACACAATTTCCCGTCATATCCACCTTCCGACGGGGTAAACCTGACCATAAAAAGCCAGAGAGATGTAAGGCGGGTTTTTGAAGCTTATCTTAAGACTTCCTTGGAAGGATGCCACTGGGACTGGGCGTGGGGGGATATTAGCCCGGGGAACATATTCCTCGACAATCATACTGGAGGCCTCATCTGCACTGATTTTGGGTATGCTATGTGGCTTCCAAAATTCTATGACTGGTGGACACTTCAAATCAACGGCGATCTTCAGTCAGGTATATACTCTCCAAAGTTTACTCAGCCCCTCCTAGCAGCATTTGAGCGGTCCTATGGAGAGCATGCCGATGGCCGTGCTAGTGCATTTCAGATGTTCACTGAAATGCGATTGTTGTTGAGCGGCAGGGGTAATACGAGCTTGGCTGGAAGATAACAAAAGATCAATTGTGAGACGAATGGCATACATTGGCAAGAATGCCGCTGACTATCAAGACGTCGAACCGAATATCATCCGCAGGTAACTAACTGGGGACATCATTAGTCAGCATGCCAAGACCACTTCATTCTGAGGTTCTGAGGCAACAGTGCCGCAACTCTTTCAAGAAAAGTAAAGGTTTCTTTGAGCTTCAATCTCACATCTCCAGAAGCTCTTTTTCAGAACTCCAAGCATTTTGGTCATGATATGATCTCAGGAAATTCTTGGAACCATTCAAATAATAACCTAACAACTTTCTACACGAATTTGGGATTTCGCGACCATGTTTATGCTTAGGAATGGTATGTTTACCCCTCCCCGCTGATCAGGGAGCTAGCTATGGGTCTCTCACTCACCCCTCAAGCCGCCGCTAGATCATCGTCTCTAATGAAAAAAATGCTAACATTTACGTCCTGGTAGTGAGCAAATTTCTGTTTGGCGATACAGCCAAGGAATCGATCATCGAGATTCCCCAAGGCCAGCTCTATATCGTGAGGCCGTTATCACCCAAAGGCTACTCAGAACTCATCTTTAAAGACGCAGCTGCCAGTATTAGACGGACGGGGCAGGATTATCAATATCAACTGGTAATACAACGTGCATATGAGGAAGGAGAAGAAGAGCTGGTGGAAGACGAAAGCGACGGTAACGATGTTGAAGGGCTTGGTGGCGACAAGGACGAGAAAACATTCCTGTTAGACCAAGCGCTTCGCTTTCGCTCTGAAGTCCGCGAGGGAGGGGAGACAGTTTTAGCTTGGCGAGATCTGAGTGGTGATGTTGGTGACCTCTACGAGTTCGTGTGCGATCCATCAACCGTGCCCGATAAAGTTGCGACTTTCATGCTCGCGGCAGTACAGTGCCAATACGAGAGGAAACACAGGAGAAGTGCGCAAAATGCTACAGAAGCCGAGCTTGAAGAGTTTTCATTCGAAGAAGAAAATCCTATCCCGAACGCCAGCCCAGTAACCCCGACCTCCAAGGAGTCCGCTGCTGCCATGGCCAAAGAAGTTGTTGCATCAAAGAAAACCGCTGTCGCCAAACAGCAAGAACAAACCAAAGCACCTCCGGCCGCAGTACATCCGGATGCCATTGAGGTTCTTGCGAAAGAGTCGGCCGAACTACACCTTTTCGACTTCAGCACTGGCACATTCGTCCTTCAGGACGATCATGTCACAGCGACCGTGTCTGAAACTGGATCATGGCAATACTGGCTTCAGATTACTGGAAAGGATCGTGAATGGCTAGGCCAACCTGTGGTCGCAGATCTGAACCCTGTCTTCAATTTCGAATATCTTTCATTTATCTTCAATCATTATGCCCAGGATGGCGCAGCGTATTCGTGGCTGTTGAGATTTAAAGATCAAAGTGTCGAGGAGCGGTTTCAAGAAGGCTTAATGCAAGCTTTATGGGAGCATTTGCATGAAATGAAATGGTCCAAGACGAAGGTGGATGAGCGAGATTATGTCATGGAAGCATTCAATGATTTGACCATGGAAGAGATTCCTGAAGAGGCCGAGGAGGAGGAGGAGGAGTCATATGAAGACGTAGACGATGGCCAGCGCAGCGAACACTACGATTCGGACGAAGAAGCGGACGATGTTGTGACAAAAGAAGACGATGGCAATGTTAACTCGCAGCTTGCTGTAGGTTACAAACATGATAGATCCTTTGTTGTGCGAGGGTCAAAGATTGGCGTTTTCAAACACACGCCGAATGATAATTTGGAGTTTTCGACGAATATATCAAAGGTTGAAACTCCGGGGGCAAGCTTTTCAGTCCAAAGAAAGTCATGCTTCACGCAGAGGATTCGAATATGATTCTCCAGAACGAACAAGAACCCAATTCATTGTACCGCATGGATCTGGAATATGGCAAAGTTGTGGATGAATGGAAAGTTCACGATGACATTCCTGTGACCAATTTCACGCCCGAGAATGTAGGTCATTTTCTTTTTCATTATCAAATAGAACATGGTTACTAATTTATGGCAGAAATTCTCTCAAATGACTTCACATCAACCGTTCCTCGGAATTTCGCGCAATGCCCTTTACCGGATTGACCCAAGATTGGCAGGTAACAAGCTTGTAGATGCTGATCTCAAGCAGTATGTGAGCAAAAATGACTTCTCCGTTGCCGCTACAACAGAGAAAGGATATATTGCTGTTGCTTCGAACAAGGGAGATGTTCGCCTGTTTGACCGCCTCGGAATAAACGCAAAGACCCATATCCCAGCATTGGGAGAACCAATCATTGGATTGGACGTTTCTGCCGATGGACGCTGGGTTCTGGCGACCTGCCGAACTTACCTACTCCTCATCGACGCTCTTCAGAAAGAAGGCAAAAACGAGGGCAAATTGGGCTTTGAAAAGGCATTCGGAAAGGATTCCAAGCCGCAGCCGCGCCGTCTGGGTCTTCAACCGGCACACGTTGCTCAATTTCAACATGAGACTGGCGCCCCCTTGGCCTTCACTCCTGCTCGCTTCAACACCGGTGTAGAGTCAAATGAAACCTCCATTATCACGGCTACTGGGCCCTTCATTGTCACTTGGAATCTGAAGAAAATTCTACTTGGTAAAAAGGATCCCTATACAATTAAGAGATACGCTGAGGAAGTCAAAGCCGACAATTTCAAGTTTGGAAGTGATAAGAATGTGATTGTCGCTCTTCCGAATGAAGTGAATATGGTGGCTAAACAAAGCTTCCGGAAACCAACGCGCGAGAGTATTGCGGCAGCGCCTGTCACACCATCGAAATTCGGAAGAAGGGCCAGCGCCCGCCTTGGTAGGAACGATATCGTGAACAGTCCGTACTGATCCAGCTCTCCTGTGGTCTGTATATTACGATAATTGGGGATGCAGGCCAAATCAATAATTGCACCATCAACTACCTAAGCCGTTCACTTAGCATTTTCTCTTATTTCGTTAGATACCGCGATGAAGTTACCTCTCAATGTTTTTATACCCTTACACCTTAGCATTTTGTCTTTTGTTTTCTGTCACCCGCCAGCGCATATCTTTTCTGGAATGGTCATAGCGGACAGGGAAGAGGTGCCGGAAGCTGCACAGTACTTAGTATTGTATGTACATACAGAGCTACCATAAATAATAATTCCATAGTCCAAAGAGCTGAGAAACTTCCCCACAGATCTCGTCTGGCTACTAGATTGCTTCTCCTACCCTGAAAAATCTAGCATCAGGCCATTGCGAAACATGATGTCCTGCTCCCATAAGACACAAGACAGTCAGTTGACAACAGCATTTCACGAAATTGGCGGCGCAATAGGCCCCAATCTTTAGAGCCAACACATATAGACCTCATTAGTTAGTTACCAATGTACCACAACTCCACGTTCATGACATCAAATTTCGTTCCTTCATCGCAAAGCGGCTCATTCCCAAACGTTAGACAAGGGCTACTGACTCCCTTTTCAAAGGAATTGTCTAGCCATAGACCATAGTGGCCATCCCTTGGAAACGGACAAGGTCAGTATCCTCCGCAAAAATGTCGGGTATACACCAAGATAACTTACCCTCCGCCCACACTCAAGAACCCAGTCTCGCAGAATATCAAGTAATCATTTACTCCGCTATACGGAAATGCTTTGAAACGTATTCGATCAGGCGTACTCGTCCCGCTTCTTGTGCCATCCGCTGCGAAAGATACTCGGTAATTAGCTACTTAATCTTGCAAGGAGCGCCGGATATGGCTTCTCAGACGGGACGAGCAAAAACTTGCTTCTTACCTTGAAAGGTAGTGCTTCTACCACGAAGGTGCGCCGTGTCGACACTCGGTGGAGGAGGTAAACTTGCCAGATCCAGGAGCTCGGGTTTCCCCGCCGAGCCCAGACCCGAATGTAACAACGGCGTAGATGTAAGAGTGCTTGCCCTCCACAAAAAGCATTCTCCGGTCCCGAAATAATGTGCGGCTGGGTGTGGAGGGTCCGTAAGGTAAGCCCCGAACAACGAGCCGCCGCCGCCCCCTCGGTCACCATTCATCGACGTTGAAGTCTCCCGGGATGGAACATTTTTTACCACAAGCACATAGCCAGCTCTTTGGCTCCGGGCCGCGCAGTGGCTGCTTTTCTCAAATAATGTGGACAAGCTCGACCCGTCTCTATCCAAACTATATGCTAACGCCCAAGTGTCGACCAGCTGCAATCGTGGTGGAACAAGCAATCGAATTTCCTCCGCCAATGCTCGCGTGAGCAGCTGATTCGAAGGTTCTGGTGAAGCTTTGAGCGTTAAGGGGGTGAGAGGAGGTGGTTGGAATGGAGACGCCGTGCGCCGTGGGGTATATACGATATCCGAGGCGCTGAGATTCATCGGTTCGGTGGAGGAGCGGTTCGGCGGACCTGTCGGCGATTGCGGATTCGGTTCGGTCAAGCGACGGTAGAGACCGGAGACAACATGTGTTACAGGGAAGGAAAAATAGGACGATGTGGAAGAGGCCGTTTGTTGGTGTTCGTGAACTTCGTGTGGATCTTGTTCGGGCGGGGATGATGCGTCGAGGTTCGGTGAGAATTGACCTTGAGCTGTCTTAGTTCGCTCCGGCGAAGACATCGTCGATCAAACCCTGGATCTGAAAATTGACAAAGTAATTCGAATTCCGTCGTGTTCGAAGTCTGATGTACTGCACAGTTGGAGTTCTATGTGCTGATTTATGTATGTAGAGCTAGGTAACAGGAGACGGGCGACCAACTATGGGTCTGTTTAACTACAGGTGGATGGTTCCAATGAAAGCTTCCCGGGCCGTTAGTTACTAGGTGGTGGCAATCTTGGAATGCCCTTTAGAACTAGAATGCTTCTTGACATTAATAGTGAAAATTAAGAGTGTCATTCCTTAGAGAAACGCGCGCTTTGATTTTACTATTACCAGCGGTTTCATCATTAGTTACATAAGGTCAAGGATATCAGTATTGCTTTGCTTTTGCGTCACAGGTGGGCTTGTTCTCGTCGTTGTCGGAAGAGATGTGGATGAGCCCGAGACGTCTAATCCGGCGAAACCGTTCATCAAATCCGCTGTTCCGGAGCCACTTACGTTCCCGCTGGGCGCATTGGTAGCCGGGCCGCTTCCGAAAACACCCATCAGGTCGTCCAAGTTTGAACTGGGCTGGGATGCTCCAATAGGCGAATCGACTCTCATCGGCGTGCCTGCAAGGCCTTCAAGGCCCGACATGCCAGATGGGGGCTCTTTTTGCGTCGAAGCAGGCGCTGTGCCATCAAAATCGATGTCGAGAAGATTCTCAATATTGTTTTGGATAGGGGCTGAGGGAGCTCCTGTGACAGCAGCCGCAGCAGCTGCCGCAAGAGGATTTTCACGAGCATTTTGCAATTGCTCCCTAAAAGTGTCATTAGCAATTGGGTACTCATGGAATTGAGTGACAACATACTCAATGGCAGCTTTCTGCACCGCATCAGCCGCAAATTTGCCTTGCCCAACAAACTGTTCTGGTGGCTTATGGTAAACTGATGCTAGTGTCGATAATTCATGCAGAAGCTGTTCGAGAAGACTAGGTGGCAATGATTGAATAGTAGTGACAATTGGCGGTTTTTCTGATAAGACAACGTTCTTTGCTGCGTTGGAATCGGTCGTGTTAGAGAGCAATCGCCAGTAAGCATAGGCCCGATCGCGAATATCGGGATTATCATTCTCTGCCGTTGCTGCTTGCAGAACTTTCTGAACCAGTCCCTGAGCCTTGTCCGGTCGTTTCAGAAATAACTTGACCACCGCCGTCAGTATTTGCAATTGGGTCTACCAAAGGTTAGAAACTGGCTTCCGAGGTGAATAGAACTCAAGATAACAAACCTGAGTGAACTCTTCGTTAAATCCCTCCACAAAACCCGCTAGAATATCCCCAGCATTGCTGATCTTTTCGGCGTACTCGCCTACAATCCATATCAAAGAGCCACGAGCGTTTGGTTCATCAAGGTCATCGATACACTGGCATAACGTCGGTATAATACCTTCGTAGCCAGGATATTTTCGGAAAATATCTTTGATGACCACAATTGCTTCTTGAACGACGTAGTTCACTTTTGTTTCAATAAGGTCGAGAAGGGTTGTGACACACTTTTCGGTGGCGGCTTCAATCTTTATAGCGGTCTGCCCAATTGCCTTCACAGCACGCCGTACAAAATCCATATCCACCTCAAGTGCATATTCTTTCAATTCCGCAAGTAGTTGATCAACGTTCCGTTCATTAGCAATCCGAACCATGATCTCTAATTTTTGAAATTTAACATATGGGGGGTCATTATATTTGCAGAAGAAGACCCGCAGTTCTTTGTCCAAAATATTCGGCTGCGCCTGAAGGAGAAGGTCAATATTTCTCAATGCGACATATTGTACCTCGGGTGCAGCAGACACGAGAGTGACTTGAAATAAATTAGCACACGACTTTAAATGGGCATCAAGCAGTGGAAAGCTAACCTAGCGGCGGGGCCATTTTCTTCAGATATGACTTGGCAGTTTCTGGGTTGATATTTTTCATATGCATGAAGACTACCTTCACCGACGAAAGGACAACACTCGCGTTGATATGTTGAAACTGAGGGACAACACGTTCACATATGCTCTCGGATTCTTTTTGGTCTGCTGTTCTATAGTTTGACAGACTTGTAAGAACAGAAACCCGACCCCATTCTGTACATTCGTTCAAGGCCATAAGCATTTTGCGAAGAGTGTTTGGTGTGATCTGTAAGGCCTTGGTTTCCGGAGCAGTCTCGTTGATTTCGGCGAGGGCAGTGACGGAATTCGCTACCACCATAGGATTTGGGTCCCCAATCATCTCTTGTAAAGACTCTAAAAATCCATTTTCAAGGCAAAGCGTGGGATTTAGGTCAAAAAGTTTTGCTACACAGATGGCAGCAGTCTTGCGCACATAAGGCGATTCATCCCGTAATGTTTTCCGGAGTGGTTCCTCCATATAGTCCACCATCTTATCGACTCTTATACAGCCCATTGTCCTTATCGCTAGTGCTCTGATTAAAGGGTTGGGGTCTTCAGAATCTTGGACGAATGTGTTGACTGCGAGGATACAAAGGTCTGGATGTGATTTGGCATAGTTCCTAAAACAATGCATTAGTCCCGAGCGTATATGGCCATAAGCTCTAGGCTATGGGCAGTGGATAGTCATCGCCTACATCAGATATAGGTATACGAGTTTCTTCTGGTCGAGATCGGCGGTCGCTATATTTTTTAGGACATCGGGGAAGAGCGCGGACACGTCTTTGCCCAACGTCATCGCCATGATCGTTTTCTGAATTGATTCCTTCCTAGTAGATCATGAGTATGGCTGTTTCCCTTCGTCGTCGACGTGCAGGTTACCTTTCATGCGCATATTGAGACCTATAGAACGTGTCGGTTAGCGACTTGCGGCCAACCGCACACTGTCAAGGTTTACATACACTAGGCCTGCTCTCAATTCAAATGTTTCTCCTTTTCGAGGCGCCGCAAAGGCGCCTCTTATTCGATTAACTGCCATGTCTCTGGATACACTAGGAAGGGTTCGTGAAGTCGTGGATTAGGGGGTTGCCTGAGCTGTGACGTGGGGTTTCAAGGAGAGGGCGAATCCGCCAGCCTTTGATACCGAAAGCCGTATACACGCCGCCGGAAAAGCTCGGAGGTAAGATCTGCGCCAGGCCTCCAATTTCGGGAATAGCAAAACCAGCAAATGCTCGGATTAAATCATTGCAATCGTCCCCAATTGCCGCAACTCCATACAAGCAGCTGTCCTCCAGGGCTTCCGATCCATCCAGCTTGACAACGATTGGATACGCTAGTGTATAATGGGAATAGTGCGGTTGAACTTGCTTATATAATCCATATTTTCGTCCTACGACCAATGAAAGTGTTGGTAGAAATTCCATCGAAAAGCATGCAATTGGAAGCTCATTGAATCACTCCATAGGGAGTAGTATGTGCATTGTTAAGCATAACATGGAAAAACGATAGCAGTAAATACACGGCTAAGAGAACGACTTCCAAGCTTGGTCCGACCTCAATCCTAGGTCTCTGACAGAAGTGATAGACTGCAGCCCTATCTGTGTAAGCGCCGGTGCCTGTCCAGATATAACTCGGCAAAGCAGATATGCTCCAGATAAAGCGTGTTGAGTTATAACATTCGAGGAAGTCCTCGGTCACCTATTCCATTCCGCGCGGCTGCTGTCGTTGGCCGTCCACCGATATGCCTTGCGGATCGCGCATTATGAAGATATGAACTTTCGTATCGGGCCAAGAGGAATTTTGGAAAGCATTTCAGACCAGGCCGACCCCGGATTTCCTCCTTCTAAGAATTTGAAGAATGTGAGCGTATTTCCGTGCGGATCGAGGATTGAGAATTGTCGAAACCCCCATTCCGTATCCCCGATAGGGTCCTTGATTGTTACTTCGCCTTTAGCCTTCAGCTCGTTGTAGAACTTGTCAAGCTCGTTTGTACCCATGGCGATCATGGCTGCTGCTTCACGGAACTCTTCCTTCGTGTGCTTGAAGAAATAGATGTTTGCCGCCGCCTTTCTCCCTATGAAAATAGAGCAAAAAACCGGCTCGGCGTTGGCGTTGTCCTCCGAGTCGGAATCAACGCTTGCGATCGTGAAGTTCAGCTTTTTGCCGTAGAATTCTACCGTTTCTTCGATGGACAGTGAGTGGAAGTGTGGAATTATCTTCCATGCTGAATGGACGAGGCTATCCATGACAGATTTGATGACCGGACTTCTGCGAGAATGTAGGAAGGTTTGGTGCCACGAATTGGAAGCAGCATGGTCCAACACCACTGATCAAGAGGTTGAAAAGATAACCAGCACGAGAAGGTGGTTGATAATCATTGTTGAACTCTAGAAGACTGTCAAAGGGCGTCGCTTCAGTCATCAATTTCCGGGGCAGTCACCGCTATGATCTTAAGTTAACTAAAGCGGTTAGTTACACTTTGTTAGTGCTGACTCTGGCAGTCTACTGAAGCACAAAATTCCAGGATCCCAACCAAAAGCATCATTGTGGGCCGCGTCTTCATGATTATCATCAGCCTTTGCTGCGAGCTCAGGTACGGGGTACTCTCCCAATTAGTTTGGAAGTGTCGGATTTATTTCACCAATTCTGTGTTTGTTTGGTTTGCACACTTTGTTGGAGTCATCTTACTAAGCCAACCCCAAACTGCAGCCGTCGACCTTCAATATTCTATTCGAATCCGCATTTTCACCTTCATTGCTGTGCAGAGCTTCCCGCATGGACTTCAAAGTGAAGCCTTTCTTTCTGGAAATTTCCACTATGGATTCACCTCATTTCACTCATGGATGTTCATTGTTATACTTCCTCAGAATCTTAAAGCGCAACCTGTGGCCATCAACCCTACAGTGAGTGTTCGTGAACACAGCCACCAACGCCAAGAACGGGAGTGCCAGCTACGATCGCCAATCAATTGGAGCAGTCGAGTGCTCTGGCAAAAATGACAGCCAGTGATAGGCCCGACGAGTAGCGGGCGGGAATATCCGTGAGGCATTGGGCCCAGGCATGTATGTATGATATCCGTTTCTACACCCTGGGTTCCTTAGGCGCCCGATATGGAGTCCCGATCATATAAGGTATGACTGCAGGAGGCACATCCGCAAATTGATATTCCCCATCTTCAAATCCAAACATCACCATCATGGGAGACTCATCTTCTCCGAAATGTCTCCAAAGGACATGTCTTGTAGTAACACTCTTCTTATTGACACCACCCGCGCTCGCGGCGGATCAATGGGATGATTTTTATAACAACTTTGCAACAGATTTGACCCCTTTATTGTCTCTTTTCGGCGAACAGGTCACTAAAAAATTTCTGAGCGAGTCAACTTCGCTATCAGACTGTTTCATTTTCGCTATGGCTCCGCTGGGAATCTTGACCGCGGTCGTGTCGGTGATTCGGCTATATGGCAACCCTTCTCAAAAAGCCTTCATAGGAAGGGCCCAGGAGGGCCATGGAGTGGCTGAAATAGAACTGTGCTCATCCACGAGCAATGATGTGTGCGAAGTTTGGAACCGCGGTGGTGTTACCCGGGTTTTAGGACGACCAAAACTCTTGGAGGTCGTTCGCGGTGAAAGTGTCGGTAGCTTTTACAACCTTGACAATCCTGCGAAACCTTCGAATGCATGTATTTTTCCTTTACAGGAATACTTCGTCGATTACCAGGGCGTTGATCCCGGTAATTTTGCCCCTTGTCCCAATCTATCTCTGAATGCAGGGATTAAACAGCCCTCAATTCTCCGACGCATTTTTGCAATGGCTCTTGGGTATGTATTGCAGACGGGCGTCCTTTTTGTTGCTACCTGGCTCACCTACGTGAAGAAATTGGGAAAAGAAGGGCGTACTCCCCAAGCTTGGGCCTTCCCAGTCGCCTTCACTGGGACACTCTTCCTGGTCTTTGGAATGTTCCTTTGTGCATTTGTTATTGAACGGTCCACCGCAGAACATGTCATAACGGTTGAATCGATGAAGCTCGCGGACGCAGGAGAAATGGAAACAAGTCCAAAAATCCGAAGCATACTAAAATGGCTTCCTTGGAAAATCACAAGACTTGAGAATATTACCGTGTTTTGGGCGCAGCAAGGAGGCAAAAGAGTTGCCGACCAGGTTTTTGATAAATTCGCTTGCTTTACCCAAGTGAATAGGTACATTACCTCAAAAAAGGTCACAGCCAGCGACCTTCGATTCCTAAGGCCTTTCGCTGCATTGGCTGTTCTTAGCACATGTATTGGGTTTATAATGCAATTCCTTGGTTTCAGAAGCCTTCACTCTTTTGTTGCTCTTGCACAGCTGGGAGCTACGGTCTCAATGGCGGTTACTCGAGCTTGGCTAAAATCTCGGCGCTCCGAAGAGGAAGAAAACGAGTTGTTGGATGCCAATGGCCAGCTTGACGGGCATGAGCTGGATTGGCTTGCTCATAAGATTGAACATAAGCAGTCCCTGCAATCCGTGGGATTGCACTGGGAAGTCTCCTGTTTTCAAGCCAAAGATGCCCCGTCCAAGCAGGTTGATGGCATCGTTAGTAAGGCTGGGTTTTACGCGGTCTCGGGAGGCAATGCAATATCAAGCCATCGTAAGGCCATTGCTCGGATATGTGAACTACAGTCTGACGGGGCTGGGGACCATTCTACGCCTAATTATGCCGCAAGGGTGCTATACTACCGGGCTCGACTAGCCAGACTGACACAGCAGCAGCCAACAGACCTCCTGCAAGAGTGGCAGGTCAATGTTCGAAGTGATGCCCAAAAATTAAAAGCCGCTATCGAAGGCACAACAAATGTCATTTTTACAACCCCGGTTAGTCAAGAAATTCCAGAACCTTGGAGATCTACTAGGGCCATTTTCTGGAAAGTCGACGTTAGTATGGCGCCAAATGAAAACACCAAGCCGATATATCTTTTGGTCAGACATGTCAACGGCAAATGGGAAACTGATGTATCGGAACTCGAAGCTGTGATCGGCTTATGGGCTTGCTCAGTACGGTCCTTTTCTGATAGCAAAATCTCGCAGCTTGATAGAATTGTCGCGATTGAGAAGTCAATGCCCGAAGTTCTAGTCGCGAAAGCCACATTACTGTTATGGAGGGCTGTGGCGTCAGAAGGTCTGCAGATAAGGAAATACCGGATATCTAAATCAATAAACAAGGTTCTTTCTATCCCTCTGGCTCCCTATATTACCAACACCCCCAGTCCCGAGAACAAATTCGGTCTTTTTGCTTCCACAGCTCATAATGCATCTTTGATGTGTGCCCAAGATATATTTCGCACTTTCGTTAATGAAGTGGCAAACATCCTTCCGGTCCTCAAAAGCACTCCCATCAAAGACTTCAATATGAGTGAAATCTTTTGTTCAACAGGGAAACCGATAGAGTATTACTATACTTGTGGAACTATTGATACAATCGCGAAAGTTTTTGTTGATGCGGGCCTTGGCTCCACAGAGGAATGTTTGCAATCAATTATACCCGTCTTCAATAAGCACGGTTTGCTCCTTCGCCGTTTCGAAGAGTGCGATCCCATTTTTCGCACTGCAATTGGGCTAAGGCGTGTTGGTAAGTCTTTGGAGGCCGAAACTTCATTTCTTTGGCTATACAGCTGTACCAGCAGAGAGCCTGAAGAAGAGCTGCGACTGGTGAAAGAGATAGGAGAAGTTTACCGTCGGGCTCTGATGAGCCAGGACGCGAACGTACGAGCATTTGCCAGAGTCTTCCTCCATTAGCCACATAAAGGATGCGTACGTATGGGCGGCTCTACATATATCAGACATCATGCAAGATCTGGACTACCGATCGCTGCTCGCTCAAAGGCCAACGGCAGATCTTGTCAATGGCATCGAACAGCTCACCTTGTTGTCTGCTTTGCAATCCGAGCCCTGCTATCCTTTATGCTTATTGATTAGCGCAAAATGGGCACACGAGCTTCCTTTGCTCTACGCAAAGTCAGGCATATGTATAATTTGCTTTTCTGCAAGGAACTCTATGAATGAATTGATGGAAGACATCCTTTGCGATATGCAAGTTGACTATCGTGACGGGACGGAAGCCAGCATACGATTATCACCGCCTGGGGAATCTCAGATGAACATGCAAGGGCCTAGGGCCTTAATTACGCACTCCGCTTGTCCAGCAATTTTCCATGCAGCTGCAACGGGACACATTGAGACCGTTCATAGTCTTCTCGCATATTACAAATCTTGGGAACTATTCAATGCCGAGGGCCAAACGATTTCGTGGATTGCTGTGGAAAAAGGCCATTTTGAACTGTTCAAATCGTTGTTGAAAATACTGCCATGGGATATTGCACGCCAACGAGATGCCTTCGGTCGGTCGCCCCTCTGGATCGCAGCAGCAAATCAGCATGCAGATATTTTCCTGGAACTGTTTGGGTGTTATCCGTTATCCCATATGAATAAAACAGATATTTATGGAGTCCCACTGGTTCACGCAGCTGTGCGCACTGAGTCAGACTTAGTGTTGAGAACATTACTACATCATAGAGCCTGCATTGATTCGCGTATAAGAAATGGCCGAGACCTCCTGACTACTGCAATATTCTCTAGATCAGTCAAAAATGTCTCTATATTACTGAACGATTATCGAATGAAAGAGTAAGTCGCCAACCCCTGGGGCCAAACACCACTAGCCATTGCTCTCGCTTATGATGCGTCCGACGATAACAAGCCAGTAATCGAATATTTATTTGACAAACGGTCTGATATAGAAACTAAGGATCCTATTGGCAGAACAGCATCGATGTTGGCGGTCGAAGGGCTAGGCTCGCTGGAGATTGTCCAAAAATTACTTGAAAATAAAGCTAACATAAAAGCCGCTAATAACCAGGGTTTCACTCCTTTGGACGTAGCTGTTATGCAGGACCGGAAGGATTTAGTGGCACTTCTTTTGAGGTATGAAAAATAACACTAGAAGACGTTGAGCTGCATGCGCTATGACTTGTTCGGTTGCCTGCTTCCAAAGATATATAAATGAATTGAGAAAGGCGTACGGCTCCACGAACTTAGGTTTTTCATTAATCCGCGATTCATTATGGTAGAGCCTTTTTACACTGAAAGAGCCAGTGCCTGACTACCTATCGTCCAACAAAATGTTCCCAAGTTTGAAAAGGTACACACAAACCTGACACACCAGTTCAAAATTTGGTAAATGCAAGCTCATACATCCATCCAATAATCAATTGCCCATGTTTCACCATATGGTTGAAGTTGAGCTTCTCAATGGTATCTTCCGGGGTATGAATCTTGGTGTTGTGGTGGTCTCTGTCGGTTTCGTGCACGTATGCCGATGGGAATCCGTTCTTAGTTGCGGAAGCATGATCAGAGCAGCCATATCCGCATTTACCCTCGACAAACGTAATTCCGGTGTACTGCCAGGATTTCATTAGCGTTCGAAAGGCCGACAACACGACGTTTCACGGGACAGTTAAGCATTGAAGAGCAAATGGAACGGGGGAGAATCCAGCTTACCCCTTTAATAACGAGTCTCGTGAATTCCGTCAGCGCAGGGTTCACATTATCTGTAAGTAGGCCAAAGGACTCTGGCAACTTGGCGTCTTCTAAGCCCTTCGTATATCCAGTCATATCCTGATTCAGCATGGCCTTTACAGGCTTGTTCATTTCTTTGTAGGATCTGAATATATCTTGCGAGCCAAGTAGGCCAGCTTCTTCTCCAGCGTACCAGTGGAATTCGATTGTGTTTTCTGCCTGCCCTTTAGCAATTTTGGGCGATGAAAGCAAGGCACGGAGGGAGTCAAGTATCGTGACTGAGCCGCTTCCATCGTCATCGGCTCCTGGAGCAGGGCCCTCGTGATCATTCTTGTTGATACTGTCCTGGTGCGCACCCACGACGATGGTGTTCTCACTCTTCCCAGGGATTGTCGCGATAATGCTAGGCTGCCTCCAAGAGTGCTTGAATTCCTTAACAGTAGCACCCTTAATCTTAGAGTCTGTGACAACTTCTCTGACCTTCTCGAGTAACCACTGTGCAGATTGAGCACCGGTTTCGGACTTGTAATATCGATTGTGGAAAGAGGAGAACTTCTGGAGGTCTTTCCTCATAGTTCCTTTGTCCAATTTGGAGAAGAGAGGTTTCACTTCATCCTTGTATTTCAAGTTCTTGGGAAAGTGCACCTCGGCTTCCTCGAGATTGGTGATCTTTTCACTTGTAGGTGCATTTGTGATGTCAAAGAAGCCGATATCTTGCTACAAAAGCACATACACGTTAGCAAAGTAAGGTGATCAATCTAGAAGTCAAAAGAGGACCTACCTCGACCAGCTTCAACTTTTCAGCCTCAGTTACCCATCGTGTCTCGCCTGGGGCAGTTTCAACTAAAAATTTTTCAGGACTACCAGTAGGCCTCGCAAATGCACTCGGGCAAGCGAACGCCCAGAGTGCTAGCACAGCGAGGTTCTTCATTCTCTATAGCGCGGGTACTGGAAGAATAATTGGCGGCTATCGAAACGTGATGGCAACAAGACAGTATGCGGCAGATCTCCTGGCATTTGTTCTTAGGGCCACCGAAGCCTTATATATGGGTTCTTCTTTGCTTCATTTCTTTCTAGGGTGGCCACGGACGTTGCTCGGCCGTTCTTACCACCCTAACTGTGATGGCGCGGGGCACTGCTTCAAGGATCAATATAAAAGTGCAGATCATATTGGCGTTCAAGATTTTAGAAGCCAACGAAAGTTCTCAGTTGGCCTTCGGGCTTCAACCCCCTTATCGGACGGGAAGATGCTCAGGAGATCATCATTGAAAAGTAGAGCTCTTTTTCGGCAGCCAGCTAAAATAGTTCGCAACTACACCTGTGCTGATCAAATTTGATTGTTGTTTGTATACCTTTTGTCAGAGACTAGGCTATCGAAGTAGCTAGGGAGTCACTCGGGATCGAAACGTGGTAGAAGTGTTCGAGCGAGAGTCGTCAGCATCGTCCAGATCCTGGTAAAACTTTCAAGGCGGCCATCTAGGGTCGTACTTCGTCCACCCCGGTGATGCACGCAAGTCCTTCTGAATGCGCATGCAGATCTCTTGAGCTGAAACCCGCAAAATAAATAAGGCAGAGTGGAGACGGGAAGGTTGCAACTTCAAATTTCCACGTTCCGTCATCGGCCGAAGTAGAGCATCAAGCGGTCACCGGCGAAGCGCATCATTCAGGTACCTGTCTTGGTGTTTTTGTGTTTCGAGTGTCGAAATGAAGTTATAACTAATATATGCTCCAAAAGAAGGTATGTGTTTATAAGCTCCCACCAAATATTTGTGGTCTTTTTGTCTGGTACACTTGGAAAACTCGGCTTTTGTTCACCGCACCGTCGCATGCAGAATGCCCCGCCAGACAGAAAAACTTCAGCGAGATCATACTGGATGATTACCCCGATAAGACAATGATTTGCAGAATATTGCTAAGGTTTGGTCTTGATTAAGCACCGCGAGTGGCTTCGAGAACATCTTCCATACACAAAAGTGCTCAAGGTTGGCTGCCGCTGCTCCCGTGAATTTCCATCCGTCCATTTCCTGCTCAACCTTTCTTCAAGCTGGTCACCTGCCTTGATTGGCGTTCAAGTAGGGCATCCAACTGATAGACTGATCCCTGAAATCGAAGTAAATCTGGTCCACTGTGCGGGTCACCTAGCCTCTTGTGGAAGGTTAATAATGAGAATAGTCGATTGGGACACTGTTGATATCGGATGAAGTCCCTCGTCGAAAGTCAAACCCCATAAATATGGCTTGAGCAAAGGTCTTGGGCTCAATTAATGCATGCTAGGAAATCGAAAGGAAGCATGTGAATAGTGCATGGATTGTTTCAATTGTAGCGCAGCACCACGTAGTTATCTTAGAGCCTTTCGGATAAAGAGAAACGGTCGATAGGTACAAATTGTTTTGAGTAATAAAGCCCTAATACAGATAGAAGTGAAGCAGTCTAAGAAGTTTCTGATATAATGTTTAGAGTACAAGAAGTTGTAACTACCGAGGAGTAGAGAACAAATACGGAGTATATCCCAGTCAACGGCAGTGTTTTGCTACGACTTATGATTCCAAAGTGGTGGGTAAGATGCTCTTGTTGCTTTGTCACCTCAACAACAAGGGGCTGTGGTTTAGTGGTATAATGCATCCTTAGCATGGATGAGGTCCGGGGTTCGATTCCCCGCAGCTCCAACTTCTTTTTTGTTCTTTATTTTTTTGCATTTTCGCCCATTGAGTTGACCGGAATCGGAATAAAATAGGACCGAGATCAAGGGTCCACGCGAAATCAATCTGGACTGGAGGGAAGTTGTTCATCTAACTACAACAACATTTGACACTGCGCTCCGTTTTCACAATATCAGGAATTCGACTTATACATACATACCAGACTCTACTTACCATTGGGCTTCAAATGCCTTCTCTCTGACCTCTTTGAAGCAAGAAATTTAGCTTGCTACATCCTTGTCGGCTCTCTTGTGAAGATAATGGTACCTATTGAGTCCCTTCGAGATCTCAAGTGAATCCCAGTGCGGATGCTTATGCTTTTCTGATCAGGCGAATCTTCCAAATCTTCGACGGCTCTTTGTAGAAGCCCGAACAGAAGCCGAGGAGAATGAGTATTCAAGAAACGCTGTATGGCCAGACTTCATCTACATATAGCAGTGCGCGTTTTCCAGACTGATTAGATTATAGTTCTATAATCTTGTGCTATTTATTTCTTCCGTGGCCGTTTTCAGTCTGGTAGCCCAGAGAATGGGTGGCGCAAAGCCAACTTCATAAAGATACAAGTTGAATATACAGTGGAATCAAAAGCGATATCTTCAGAGCGCAGGATGGGTATCCAAAAATTCGCGCGAAAAACACAAACTGTACGGTGCGCTTTAACAGCTAGCACACTGTTGACAAGATCGACGACTCAATCCGTATCAATATCTGAATCTCGGACAAAGTCGAGGCTTCGGTTCCCCTTTGGAAGACGGCGAGCTCTAGGGCGGCCCCTAGAAGGATTCCCAGATCGACTGCTGCTGCTCGGTTCATCATCATCATCGTCATGATCCAGATCCTGCTGCATGCCCCACAGCTTCTCTCCCTGCCGCAGCTCGTCTAGATCATGCTCCAGCTCCCTGCGTTCTTTAATGGCTCTAGCCTTCGGCATCGAAAATCGCCCTTCCATTCCCACGTCTTTCAACATCTGCTTGAGGTGCCCTATTTTCGTTTTAGGCGTGTCGAAAGGCTGAAGCTCACGCGACCAAACCTTTCTCACTCCACATTTGACCAGCCAACCCTGGAGCCGCTTGATCTCGTTGTCCGCGCCTTTGCTAGAACCGGATTTGCTTTTTGCTGCTCTCTTAGTCGGGGCATTCCCTCTTTTGGCCTTTGTTTTCGGAATTTCATCCATCACATCTGACATCTCGCTTTCCGATTTGTCCCCTTCTTGGTGTCCTTTCTCCTTCTTTACCTCATCTCCATTTTCGGATTTGGCCGGCTCTCCTTGGCCCCCAGATTCAGAGGTTGTTTCCACAACTCGCCAACGGCGTCTCGATCTCAAGGGCCTCGCAGGTGGCTCGGTGGAAGTGGATGAACTTTGCGCCCTCTTGCCTTTGTCCACCGGTGAGCATGGTTTCCTCTCCTTTATAGGAGATATGCTTCCTTTTTGTCTTTTATTTGCCCGTTCAGGTGGTTGGCTCGCGGCTCTTTTACCCGTCGTAAATCTTTTGGGAGCCTGGTCAGGCCTATCCTGTTTCGCAGACTGTGCCTCGTTTTCTTCCATGGCGCGTTCTAGGTTTTCCTAATGGACTCGGAGCTCTGTTAGTCTTTGCTGCTTTCATGCAGGGCCGGGTAGCTGACAATCAGGATTGCTCGCCGTCGTGAAATTTTAAAAGAGAAGGAACACCCTACACACCACTTCATCCTTAATTATATCACTGCTCTTCGACTTCCAATACGGGTCCATCCTAAAGAATCCAGCTACTAGATTCCTAGACCTTTCAGCCGCGGTTCTTATATTTCTGAGGGTCAAGTCCGACCATATTCCTGTCTCGTGTATCTGCTTCGCGGAGTCGCGCAGCAGCTTCTCTATGACCTCTTCTGGAATTCTGAAGCTCCCAGGGGAGTCAGATTGGCGACTAAAGCCGGAGTCGGAATCCGTCATGGCGAATCGAGCCCTTACGCGGAAACCTCGACGCGCAGCTTCGGCTGCTAAATTTTGGTCGAAAGATGCGATCGGAAATGACGACGCGCGTAAATTTCTGGCCTTTTAACGCGTCAAAAGCCAATTCCACCTGAGCGGAGGGGGATGAAGGGCAACTATTAAAGAACGCTCTGTATATGACCTTTTTTTATTTTCTGTCGAAGCATTCATGTAGAGAAAGCTTGTGTTCTATAATTAGTCTAAACTTTTCATCCCCACATGACGTCCAGGGCGGGTTTGCGGTTTGTCAGGTTTGCATCGTGCAGATCATACCATTTTCTCGACTTGCATCATCACAACATGAGCCAATTCAAGACTACTTCGTGGCACATCTGATTTCTCCCCTGATAAGTCTTGCTACCCATAAATACTTCAGTGGACTTAATTATACCATTGAAACATCTAATGGCCGAAATCCTCACAGAGCAGATTGACGCTCTCAATAGCAACAAGCCACAAAACGCCGGTGACAAAGAACTACGACGGGGACTACCAAAGGGGGTGGTCTTAGATAAGGATGGGAAGCCGTATGCCAACTAGTTACCCCCCATTCTTGCTCTTATTCGTCCGACTAACACAAGGATTCTGCTAGCTGTCGGACCTGCACATCCCTCGCCGACTGGCGTGCGCTTACAAAAATGAAAGCCTCCGGAACCGCCACCGCATCTTCTTCAGGTCAAAAATCAGACTCCAGTTCATTAAGCTCAACTAAATCCGCGCTTACGGCTGCCCCGTTTGCTGCAGTCGCTGCTACCGAGCAATCCGTTCCTCCCGACTGCCCAGCTGATGTTGAAACTCTGGGCAGAAGTACCTGGACCCTCCTACACACAATGGCAGCCACCTATCCAACCACTGCTACTACAGAGCAACAGAATGATATGCGATCGTTTATGTCGCTTTTCTCTAAACTATATCCTTGCTGGGTATGCGCGGAGGATTTACGGACATGGATGAATGACCCTTCAGGAAAGAATAAGCCTAGAGTGAAAGGAAGAGACGATTTTGGTAACTGGATGTGCGAAGCGCATAATGAAGTTAATCGAAAATTGGGAAAGAAAGAGTTCGATTGTTCGAAGTGGCAGGAGAGGTGGCGAACAGGCTGGAAGGATGGGAGATGTGATTAGAGTATCAGGGCAGGGTGAAGTGTCTTATGGGATGGCCTACTGGCTATGTACCTTATGTATCTTGTAAATTAGACAACCACATTATAGAAAGTCCCTACTCGTGACTATGTATATAGAACTTGGAAAAATGCTATAAAGTTGGATACATAAAGTAGGGACTGGCTTTGGTTCTTGATCCGTATACTTGGGTAGATTGAAGAGGTCAATAATAATGGAACTGTGTTGACGGCCTCTTGATATATTGGTGGAGCTTATAATAAAACCGAGATATGGGCCTATTTCGTTCGTACTTACATACATACGTACTGTATGCACACACATGCATGCTCATACAAAGCAACAAAAGATTTCAACGCTGCGCCATGGAATCTTTAGTCCTAGACTGGGCGACACCTAATCCCATGTAGTGGGAATGGAAGAAAAGTGTTTAGAACTCATGCGTAAGTCCTCAAAGACCATGTGGTCATCTAGCGATGAAGTGAGTAGGCATTAGGGCCTTGCAAAGGTTAAGTTGGGCTCACCTTGAAGAGGAGTGTTACGAATTTCATTTTCATGCTCTAGCTGTTCAAGTTCCTCGCCAGCGTTATTTCTTGCACCCTGAGCCTGCTTGGCGGTATTGGAGTTTTCCAGCTCGTCGTGACGTGCTCCGATTAGGAGGAGTTGTGCGTTTGGGTAATCAATGAACTTGGGTTCTAAAGGAACCCAGCGATAATCACCAAAATCTTGCAGAACTCTAATCAAAGTTAGCCATAGAGCCGTACCAAAAGCAAAATTATATTGAGCGTACTTTTGTGGGTATTCAGGCCCCTTAGGAAGGTGCGCACCGGAAGGCCCGGGGAAATTCGGGTTTTTCGAGCTGACAATGAAAGAGCCCCTCTTCTTTATGCCAAAATCTGTCTGTATCTCTGATGGCTCTTCCGGTATGGTGAGAATGTAGGCTAAATGTGAAGTTTTGGCAGTCGAGATGATTGTGTAGACACCTTCTGCTAGAGGAGTTGCGCTTGGTACTTCTTGAACTCCTTTTGTCTTGGTTTCGTATTCTGTTCCGACAAACGAGTCCTTGACCGTTTTGAGACTGACTCCGGCCTTTTCCACAAACCCCATGTACCTTTCGTGAGGTGATGTCGGTAGCTTTTTCTTTGGTAAAACGAGGAGGCGGCAGTTAGAATCATCCTTGATTGGACCTTTCCCTACAGATTCATCCGCAGGCAAAGGGCGCATTACGATAAAGCTCCGAGCAACGTCCTCAAAACTCTCAGCTCCCTCAACATTGACCCGAGAACGGAAGAAGAAGTAGATCAGCCCTTTTTCAAGGACAATCGACGAGGTCTCCTTTTCTGCCCCAGGCTTTGCTTCTGCTGCATCTTGTGAGGCGCCAGCTTCTTGCTTGTCCTCTGCGATTGACGCAGCTTTATCTTCTTCCTTTGCCACGCGACTCTCCTTGATGTCCTTGTGCCTATTTATGGGTTTTTGTAGCTTTTCCTGATCATGGTCTGCACCGTTATTGTCCTGTTCATCGTGAATTTTCGATACTTTGTTCGGAGGCTGCTTCGCAGTTTCTTGGGCGTCATTAGGTTCACCAAGAGCTTCTCCTTTGGGCCTCTTTTCCTGCTTGGCCTCAGTTGCCTCTGTTTCTCCACTTGAACCCTTTCGTTTGCGGCCGTTCGACTTATGCTTCCCAGCAAGTGCATCTTGATGCAATGCCTCGCTGGCTTTTATAGCCGCTTGACGTTTCGGTACAGCAGTTGGCATGATGGAAATGAACACATAAAATGGAAGCTCAAGTAAGGCTGCTAGCAATTGGAATGTCAGTGATTGTTCCCCGCCATTGGATGTTATAGCAAACAGCAAGTTATTCATCTCCGGAGCTTTCGTATCTGACGTCATATAGACACAGTCCATGCGAACAAAGTGGTCACGTGGCTTTCCCGATTCAGACCGGTATCTGGAAGGTTACGGGATGAAAAGTGTGAGACTGTTAGTCAGCGGATAGTCAATTGATATCAATGAGTATTATTCCAAGCCAGGGGGTTCAGTCCAGCTCCATGGAGTCTGTCGTACAAGGGGTGCTTGACCATCTCTCAATTTCTGACTCCGACATGATACTGACAGCCTGACCGTCCACCAGGAAATTGATCGGACTTGAGTTGATATCCCCATATTTATCGATCTCATTCCCGTGATAATCTTTCCTCAGCTTTTTGGATACGGGAGCATTTTTCACGTTTTCCCTGTGGTCCATTTCTTGATTGGCAGATCGTTGAGAGAAGGATCGCTGATTCTGGGAACTCAGTGACGCTCTCGACTTTCTCTTCCGGCCATTTTTGAGGCGAGAGGCCTCCCTGTCCGAATCACAATGAAGAGAGCCCATCCAATCAATTAAGACATCGTCATGATCAAAAGTCTTTGGATTTGGTTCCTTTTGCCTTGGGAAAGGGCTTTCATGAACTTCTTCCTCGGCGTCCTCGTACTGATATGGGAATAACACTTGCATATCATCACGGTAACGAAGCGATTTATGGGATATATCTTCAATGGTAAAATCGTCATGACCGTCGCTAAGTCGCCGTTTATGAGGAATCGCAGAGTCAAAGGAATGCCTCCGATCCATGGGAGGTTTCGCCCTTTGAGATGGTTTGTTTCCATGGTGCGTATACCCGGGGTTCATTTTTATGTCTCGGGGTCCGCAGGGAGTAATATTCGGTTTCCAGGGAAAGTCGGTGCTTGGATCATCTGTCATCGCGGTGTGAGTGTGTCCCGAGAATGTGCTTTCTCTTCCAAAAGTGAAAGTAGAGGTAATGGTGGAGTACAAGGCGCCAAGATACTGTAGATTATAAGGTGGAGGTTCCAAGAGTTCACGGTCTGCTCTGGCGAAGAACCTGATGAGTGTACTGTGAGAACGTCGTGGTTGGGAAGATGTGGAGGTGGGATGTATGGATGATGTTGTGTAAACGAATTTCATTGATATCTCTGGTTCAGCCAATGGGAGTGGTGAATCAGTGTGTTCATTGTATCTGTATTACGGCTTGGATGCTTCTAAAGTTACAAGCGCTTCGAGCCACAACTTCAAAAGAGTCCACGTACCTCAACCGCATTGTGGGAGCCAGCATTGCACTTCTACAATTAATGAAGTCGATTGCGGTCAACCATCTAGTCGCTATCGCTTCGTCGACTCTATAGTCTGAAGCACTTTTAGCCAATTAATCTGCTCAATCCCTTGCACAGCAGCGTGGCTTCGGCCACCTCACCTCAATATGCAGTCCGAGGACAAAAAGGACAAGATGCTCACTAAGGTATTGACTGTCAAGCCTAACAGAGCGAAACCTCCATTGCTAATAAAGTACAGTTTGAGTCCAAGTCGTCTAGAGCAAAGGGCATTGCATTCCACCCTAAACGGTCAGTCAAACAACTCAATTCGATTATTCCAGTTTTCTTAAACGGTACTAAATCGACATTAGACCATGGCTTCTAGTTTCCCTTCATTCTTCCACGATCCAGCTGTGGGACTACCGGATGGGCACATTGATAGATCGTTTCGAGGAACATGATGGTCCGGTTCGGGGGATAGATTTTCACAAGACGCAACCGTTGTTCGTTTCAGGAGGGGACGACTACAAAATCAAAGTCTGGTCATATCAAACGCGACGGTGTCTATTTACGCTCAGTGGCCACTTGGACTATGTTCGCACTGTTTTCTTTCATCACGAGCACCCATGGATTATTTCATGCTCCGATGACCAGACAATTCGAATCTGGAATTGGCAGAACCGGTCTTTGAGTAAGTATTCGCGGCAGTTTTGTCCACCCTCAGCTACTGACAGAAGCAACAGTATGCACGATGACAGGACATAACCATTATGTGATGTGCGCACAATTCCATCCCAAAGAGGATTTGATTGTATCGGCCTCCCTCGACCAGTCTGTCCGAGTCTGGGATATCTCCGGCCTTCGGAAAAAGCACTCTGCTCCTACCACGTCGATGAGTTTCGAAGACCAGCTCGCTCGTGCGAGCCCGGCGCAGGCTGACATGTTTGGAAACACCGATGCTGTTGTGAAATTCGTTCTTGAGGGACACGATCGCGGTGTAAATTGGGTTGCGTTCCACCCATCTCTTCCATTGATTGTCTCCGCCGGCGATGATCGATTAGTCAAGCTATGGAGAATGAGCGGTAAGCCGGTTGCATTCTTCCTGGTTCAACTAAAACTAATTCTTGGCAGATACCAAAGCTTGGGAGGTCGATACCTGCCGCGGGCATTTTCAGAATGCTTCCGCATGTTTATTCCACCCTCATCAAGATCTAATACTTTCGGTTGGCGAGGACAAGACAATCCGCGTATGGGATCTGAATAAACGAACTTCCGTCCTGTCATTTCCCCAGCAATCCGATCGATTCTGGGTAATCGCAGCTCATCCAGAAATTAATTTGTTCGCCGCCGGCCATGATACCGGCGTAATGGTGTTTAAACTCGAGCGAGAGCGCCCGGCTTCGACAATACATCAGAACCAACTCTTTTATATCACGAAGGAAAAATATCTAAAATGTTTCGACTTTATCAAGAAGACCGAATCGTCGCCGTTGCTCTCTTTAAAGAAACTCGGTGCTCCATGGGTGCCGCCAAGGACATTATCGTACAATGCAGCGGAGCGAGCAATTTTAGTGACATCACCAACCAAAAATGGCACCTATGAACTGATTCATATTCCAAGAGACTCGACAGGAGCCATTGAACCCACTGATATTCAAAAGGGGGATGGGAACTCTGCTCTTTTTGTTAGCCTGGATAAATTTGCTGTTTTCAATCGAACGACTCAGCAAGTTGACATCAAAGCCATGAACAACTCCTCCCTTGCTACGATAAAATGTCCATCCACCACTACTGACATATGCTATGCTGGCCCAAACCTGCTCTTGTTCCTTACTCCAACTGCTGTTATTCTCCATAATATTGAGAATGAACAAAAGGTGGCTGAATTAAGCACAAGTGGGGTGAAATATGTGGTTTGGTCAACTGATGGGCAGCATGTGGCACTGTTGAGCAAACATAACGTGACAATTGCCACAAAAGACCTGGAACATGTGAGTACATTACATGAAACAATTCGCATAAAGAGCGCTTGCTGGGATGACAGTGGCGTACTCCTGTATTCCACTTTAAACCACATTAAGTATTCATTGATGAATGGGTGAGTACTTTCTATCCTGTGAGATACAGTTTGCTGATTAATTCTAGTGATAATGGCATTGTACGAACGCTTGATAACACGATATACCTAGTACGGGTGAAGGGAAAGAATATATACTGCCTAGACAGAAATGCCCAACCAACCGTTCTTGAAATCGACCCAACCGATTATCGCTTTAAGCTAGCCCTGGTCAAACGCAATTATGATGAGATGTTGCAGATCATCAAAACTTCTAGTCTTGTCGGCCAGAGTATCATTTCATATCTACAAAAGAAGGGCTACCCGGAAATCGCTCTCCAGTTCGTGCAGGATCCACAGACACGTTTCGAACTTGCACTCGAATGCGGAAATATTGATGTAGCAATTGAAATGGCCAAACAAATCGACCGCGCCAAGTTATGGTCACGGCTAGGAACAGAAGCCTTAGCCCACGGTAATCATCAAACCGTGGAGATGACATATCAGAAACAACGGAACTTTGACAAGCTATCCTTCCTCTACCTGGCCACCGGCGACCAGGAGAAACTGAATCGAATGGCGAAAATTGCAGAACACCGAGGAGATTTTACAGCCCGATTTCAAAACGCCATCTATCTCAGCGATGTAGAGAACCGGGTACAAATGTTCAAGGAACTAGGACTCTGTAAGTACATCCATTTCATTCTGATCCAATATCATACTGATTGCGATAGTTCCGCTTGCCTACCTTACCGCAAAATCTCACGGGCTCGAGGAAGAGGCCGAGAGCATTCTCGAAGCAAATGGTCTCACGGAAGAAGACGTCAAACTACCGACGCTTGGGGAGCCTCATGAAGTTCCAAAAGTCGTTGTTCCGACCTACAAGAACAACTGGCCGCTCAAGGCTGCAGCTCATTCTGCATTTGAAAGACTGCTGATGGCTGAGGATGATGAAGCTGAAGAAGAAAACGAAGTCAACGGATACGAGGACGACGGTGAACCTGCAGAGGAAGTCGAGGTGGACGATGAGTAACTAGATCGGAGCGTGTCATGAACATATGTTACGAGATCCAATACCGGCTGAGCTGGCTTACAGAGCTGTACTTCACTTCTATCCTGGGTAGTGATTGGTAGGTTAGATTTGTAGAGTTTAATAATACTTTCTTGTTCGAGTGCTACAGTTTTGTGCGCGCGATAATCGATGCTTCGGAGGATTTTTAATCACACCGCATGGGCCAGGTTTGCTTCAAGAACATCCGCAGAAATCCCCCAAGATGCGGATTACCTGGCAAACCCACGCATATGGAGGTGTCTCGCTTCCACAGAACAGTCGCAACCTCCAGGATGAAGGAGTTTGCGCTAGTCGTTCCCCAACCGGGCAATGTTCACAATGTTGACTTTTACCTAGTCGAACGGGACGCCTCTCCAAATTGCAGGGATTTCTGGCCCGCATATACGAGGCCAAAGTTCCCAGATCGTGATGCAGAAAGTCGGAAGTCCTGCGAAGCCAGGGCACAAGAAAAGTCAACAGCCACTCGGCCAGCACCCAACCATGGGGCAAGAGCTGGGGAACAACCCCGAAGCGAGTCAACTTTGGTGGAAATTGGATCAGGCGGGATGGCGTTAGTGCAGCCGAATCCTGCCCTCTTTCTGGAGATCTCGATCCACGTGTAGAATCCTTGCAAAGCAGAGGATCAACAATTGGAGCTGAGCGATAGTCGAACGGGCCGGAGGCTTAAGGCTCCCCAAGGCACACTGCGGGTCGCTGGACGGGAAGAACCCCTCCACGGCGGATTAAAAGACAGCCAATGCCTCCTTTTCGCGGTCGAGGAACATATCCAAATTCCATCGCGTATCTGATTTCAAGATGGCGCCTATCTGGAGCTCTTCGCTGAGTTACTTTAGCTTGTTTGTCGCTCTCGCAGGCGCTGTGCCTCAGACTTACTCGCCGAACAATCCTCATGTGGTGAAAAAGACCACTTGCGGAGGAAAAGATTACCAGTATAATGGTTTAGAGGGCTACGGTTCTATTCCCTCTAACGCTGTTGATAAGTATGGCGACACCCTGGGAGGTCTTGGTAGTGCGATCGCTGTCCAGGACTGGGAAAAAAGAGGGATGGAACGTACGAGGGTGTTCTCTTTGGCTTACCTGACCGTGGCTGGTAAGAACTTCTATGCTGAATGTAGATGGGGAATTTGTCACTGATTTCTACAATAGGAATACCAATGGCACCCTGAACGTTCAGTCCCGAATTCATAAGCTCAGCGTAAAGCTCACCCTCGAGCCCCAAGCAAGCGCCGAACACCCGTCTAAGCCGAATTTCGAGATCAAGTATTTGGACACAATCCTCCTCACAGGACCGGACGGTACTCCTGTCACAGGAATTGACGCTGACGAAAAGGGAGCCATAATGTTTCCTGGCTTCCCTCCCATGCCTGTGGCCACCATTGAAGGAGATGGCTTCGGTGGTCCAGGGGCTGGCAGCCGCCGCATCTCCTTAGACTGTGAAGGTCTGGCGATTGATCGTGATGGCGGTTTCTGGATTTCCGATGAATATGGTCCGTACGTTTATAAGTTCTCATCGACTGGACGAATGCTTTACGCTGCCGCACCACCAGATGCATATATTCCCCATCGGAACGGGCAAGTCAGCTTCAGTGCCGCGTCGCCTCCGATCTATGATCCAGACCGCAAGCCTAAGCCAGTAGACCCCGAGACTGGGCGCAACAACAACCAAGGATTTGAGGGTTTGACACTCTCCCCTGATGGGAAGACACTGTTTGTGATGATTCAATCTGCTTTGAACCAGGAGGGCGGTCCCAAGAAGCCGAACAGAAGGCCTGCACGTATGCTTGAGTACGATATCAGCGGAATTTTTCCACGCTATCTTCATGAATATGTTTTGAATCTGCCAATATATAATGACTACACTGGGAAATCACTTGTCGCCTCGCAATCGGAGATTCATCAGCTGCCAACTGGTGACTTTTTCATTCTCTCTCGCGATTCTGGATTCGGTCATGGACAATCCGAGTCTCGCTCTATCTATCGCCAGGTTGATCTCTTCGTCATTGGCGACGCAACTGATATCAAGAATCCCGAAAACGATAAGACTACCGGTTCTATTGCTTCCTCTACTGGTGTTCTCAAGCCCGGCATCAAACCAATGGAGTACTGCCCCTTTATTGACTACAATCTTGCCTCAGAGCTTGCTAAATTCGGTCTACACAACGGCGGTGCGCAAGATCAGTTCTTGCTAAACGAGAAATGGGAAAGTTTGGCCCTCGTTCCCGTCGATCCGCGCGATGAGCGTAAATCTCCACGCGAATATTTCTTGATTAGTTTTAGTGACAATGATTTCATTACCCAAGATGGTAAGTCTGCTAAGAAGAGTTTCGCAACTCAATAACATAGCTAACATATTCTTAGGCCATCTAAATTTCGGCAAATTCAAATATTCAGACCAGTCCGGCTTCAACATTGATACACAGGCTTTGGTTTTCCGTGTAACTCTTTGATAAGCATAGTGCCTTTGGCGCATAGTACCTTAGAGATAATAATCATAATTAGCATATTATCCTCCTGAAAATTTTCAACACTAATGGCCCCACTCAAAGACTGCTCCGGACTCAGCTCAGAGCTGCTAATGGGCTTTTCTTCATAGGCAAGAATATAATCTAGTAACCCAGGAATGGCTCCTATAAATATTGGTCCTCTTGCTTGCTACTAATATTTTGCTTTGAGTTCAGTGGAGTACTAAAGTAGGCTAAAAGAACCATTTTAGGAAAATACGAACTGGTCACCACCAGCTTGCGTAGGTAGCCATGCTGAATAACAGCGGTCTGGACTAGAATACACAAAGAAGAGCAGAAATGGACTTCATGTTCAAGGCGTCATTAAAAAGTCATTAGAATCAACAGCCGAAGCCTTGAAAATCATTAGACTATGAAAAGTCACGAAATTATGGAAAGGGCAATTTATTTCCAATGGTAGCGCCCGGAGACTGATATGCCCATTCCTGCTAACCTGAAACCCTCTTGATGATCAAAGAATAGCCATGATCTCGCCTGTAAACTTTCGTGCGTAGACTGGTAATAGGGCTGCATAGTCGCAGAGGTAGCTCGGAATAGGAGCAATTTGGTTGAAGATGTGTATTTCGTCATGATACTGCTTTAATTCACCTCGGTATATTCGCAGGAAGTATCTAGTTGATTAATTAGCCACATGCCTGGGCTGCCGTTTGAGTTTCATCCACGGGTTACTTACTGTGATCAAGGAGTAGGTAGCAGTCCTGCTGCAACACAGGCTGCTTGACAGGTGCCAAACGCGCCGTTGCAGGCAACAATACTCGCAGGCGCGGTAGCTCCTAATGTGGCACCCCATGTATAACCAGCTGCAGTATAGCAGGCCATAACAACTGCTGCGCAGCCTGCCTGGCATACACCATAAGCCGCGGGACCAGCGGAGGCGCTGGCGGCGAGAAGTACTGGAAGAAAGCGTCGAAGATGCATTTTATCGGCGACCGTTTCGAGTTGCAAAATCACTTTCGATAAGTGTAGATCCAGACGCGCAGAAGTTAGTTGAAGATGTAGCACGAAGATTGTACTGAGAAGTGGATTAGAGTCGATGATATCGATGGCGCTGCACTACCCTGGTTGAAGAAGTTGACTCTCAAGGAGGGAAACGAGGCTCAAAACAAGGCGATGCGGTGAAGTATGGGAAAATACCTACTCATTCGAGTGCGGGGTGGTCACTTGATTGCTATCCGGGAAGTTCCGTACTATAACACCTAAATGTGACGGATTTTGACAATCCTTGCAGTGATGCGACCTCTTCATCGTTAAATTTGGTTGTCAAGTGAAGCTCATTCGGTGACTGTCTGCAATTAACCGCACGGGGAGTCTGTTGAGTAGTTGGTTAGTTACCTACTCTGCATATCCAGCAACAGTGTTAAGGTTAAGTTACGGCCATTGCCGATAGTTAACTCTGTTAAGTAACTACTGTAGTTAGTTAACTAGGTAACTAACTAATCATGCCCTTAAGTGTGTTGGGTCGTAACGGTAAGATCGACCCCCTCTTCGAAGTTCGCACTTCACCAGGAAGCGCGAGGAGGGCGTTGGCGGGCCTGGCGGCTGCTCCCGTCATGGGAGGGGTCGTGTGGAAGATGGCTCTGGGAGTTCAGTACTAGTCAGCTTCTTTCACTCTCTCTTTTCATATTCGACAGCCACAAAACACGGACAAGTTACTCTCGAATACCTCAATCTCGAAACTTCTCCATACGCCGTGCCGCAATATGTTTCTCATGGGCTCTGTTTATCCAAATGCAGGGCAAGTCTGGAGGAGCCTGTTCCAGGACGTATTTTAGAATGAGCGACATACCAAATCCACGTCCGACGGAGCGATTTACACTGCGATAGAAACTACCGACTCGTCCGAATTTTCCCGCCCCTTACCTTCCGTGGCGGTTGGAAGACGTAGACTCCACAAACTGATGTCTGCGAACCTCGAAACAGCGGCAAAATATGGGATTATACGGTGCTAAATGATCATGAAAGAATGTGAAGATCGAATGTGCCAATAAAATGCTCTATTTGCAGGCTATTCGGCTATGAAGTTCCTCGACCAAGCAAATGCCGACGCTTGACACCAAAGAGTTCACTTACCGCTTGCTCAAGCCTATCCGGCCTATTCTTTGTCCTGGTTCTTGCCCGGCTTCCCATTTTGCTATTACGCCACGTCACTAGTCGTATGCGAGAGTGCACAGCTGCACTTCGTCGGCAGCCGAGGGAATCGGGAGCAAGAAGAAACGACATGTTCAAGTTCAAGAAGTTGCTAGACACGAACAATGAACATGCCGTTCGCAGGACGACTGTGGAATAGTGACCATGTATTATGAGGACGGTAATGGCAATCACCAGCATCGAAGTCGCGCTCAAACGCCAAGAAACCTCTCCACCCCTTCAAGGTCGTGCAAAGAAGGGGTCTGAAAGAGACTACATCGTTTGGCGATGGTGTTATTGGGAAGGGTGTCTTCGTTGCCAGCGGTCATGTACTTGATGCATGCGTAGCGAGTCTTACGATGGTTAGTGCCAACGGCAGTTATACATGCAATGAAGCCGCAGCAGATATCAAGTCCAGCGGCCTCACGGCATGCATGCTGCTAGCCAGCACTCCTGGGACCTCACATAAAACTCCAGATCCGTGGACCCCATCCACGGAGAGGCAGTCATGGTGGTCTCATACATCTATCGAGACTCACAAAACGCGCATCCTAGCCCATCGCAAAGGTCCATCATAGCGTCCGAATAAGACGAGACCCGGGGCTATAGTACTGATACCAAGACTGGCGACTGTTGCACTGCTGTGATCCCAACGAGCGGTCTGACGAGTGGCTCTGATTTGTGCCAGGTTGTGTTGGCAGGTACAAATCCATCGGCATCCTTCAACCCAAGGGAGCGACTTCATGTCTATGACGAGAGAGCATCCCTCGCTTTCTTAACGTCATAGAGCCCAGGTGGATGGTCTTCATTGGCTCACTAGCCGAAGGTTCATGCGGATAGGTAGCTCATGGGACCTATCTTGGCGGTAACGGTAGAGGGATAATTCGGATTGGTAGCGCAGTGGTTTTCTCTGGTGGAGGTGGTAGAGAGCTCATTTGAATCGGTAGCTCGATGCGTTTGTTTTTACTGGCAATAGACAACTGCATTTGGCCTCTGAATACCTTGCAACCTCCAATCCGGTAATTTTCCTCCGCTCGTATTCATAAAAGGTTGAACCTTACAGCCTTGAGTAAAAGAACCTTCAAGGGTCACTAGTATCGCTGTTCCGCGAGGGTAGTCTCCATATCAAGTTAGTTGGCGTAGAATCTGGCCACACTACCTGAGTAGTATATGTGGGAGATCTCCATCTGGAGATAGCCAGTGACCCGCTTGGTAAATATTTCAAGCCAAAGCCTCAAAGGGCGATATCGAGACCTGGTATCATATTTCAAACATATCGCAGTGCACGCCCATACTCTTGTAAACGAACACGCCGTGAAGTAGATCGAAGATTGCGAAGATCAATGATTCAATAGGTATTGGTGGAAATGGGTCTTCGGGGAGTCAATGGTATGTTATGGAGCGGCCTGGAAGCCCTATACTTTCGAGTAGGGGTGTAAAAAAACGTACTCCCATAGCGACATTGACAAGTGCCTGATTCCGACACCGCAGATGTAGTATTTTAGCAAGTCAGGCAGCTTTGGGTCCCAAAACAATGGCGCGAATTTGGTCTGCGTTTTCTCGTGGAATTCTGCGTGGGTATTGATCCGCTCGGTCATTTTTAAAATGAGTTGTTGAGAAACAGAACCGAAAGATTGAAGAGCCAAATATAGACCCGCTTATTGAATTTAGAACAGCACAGCCCTATAGTTGGCTAGGGCGGTTTTGAAGATCGTTTGGATCAGTGGCGTGAAATGTCCTGATCTGACAGCCAACACGAAAATCGATTGACGGAGAGTGGCTGGTATAGAGAGGAGACCGGTGGTCTTGATGATCGGGCAGTCAATCTGGACATTTTACAGCCGACTCGAAAATGAAAGATATCATAGTTTGTCAATACTGCACGCCTATGCAAGTGTTGGGAATGTCGTCGCTATTCAGGACCAGATAATGACATTAGCAGCCGCTTTGAAGCAAATTATTTTCCACTAGGAAAATTGAGCGTTTGTACAATAGTAGCGAATCGAATACGTACCTAGACAATGAAATGTCCATGTTTCATCCGCGGGCCCCTCTATTCTCGAGTTTGACTGGTGCTTTTTGGTACGCCCGAGAAATAAGCTGTGGTTGAATGGAAATAAGAGGTATAAGTAGGCCAGATATAACAGCTCATCGTTGAGATGAAAAGCCCCTAAGTGAAATACCCCCTCAGGCACGATGCCCGGGGGGCATTTCGACTTGGTTCCTTCCAAAATCGATGGATTTATGAGAGTGGAGGTGATGGTGATCAAGGTTGGGTCTTGGACTCTTGGTGAATTGGGTTGACCAGTTAGTTACGGAAGAGAAATTATCCGATCCGGGATTGTTATCAAAACGCCCGACCTTGCAGAAGAGAACCTCAAGAATATGTGGAAAAGTCTTCAAAATAGTTCGAGGGCTGGATTGAGGTCTTTATCCAAGGGCCCGTTCAAGGAATAGTGAAGGGTTGTGGAAACTTGCGATCTGTTTTTACACGAGCCCAACAAATACGCTCTGCGAAAATCGATCGTTCTGCTTCACCCGAACTCGATGGCCGCTCGATATAAGAGTCAAACCAAAGTGACGGAGCCCAAAAATATTCGCTATCCTTTATGGCTACCAGCGCAAGCCAAGTTCATTGGAAGTGGATGCTTTTCGCACGTGTACCGCTTTACAAAAGGAGCCTTTCCAGGGGCCGAAAATTATGCCATGAAACTTGTTATTACCAACGATGCCAGATCATACGTGATTGAAAACTCCCGGCAGATGCTCAAGGTTGAAAAGGAAATCTACACTCGTTTTCACGTAGAAGGGTATCACCGAAACCTTCGTCCTCTTGTTAGCACAGAAAACCTATACACTCGCATTCCAAGACAGTATCTTGGAGGTATTGGATTGGAAGAGTTCAAGGATTTTGGGCTTTATTCCGTACACGCCGAGTTTGGTGACCTTCGGCAATACTTCTCTAATGGAGGTGCAGCTACTGCAAAGGAGCGTATCCAATGGGCCAAGGATCTTGCCAGTGTTGTGGAATTTGTTCACAATTGTGAGGTCAGACATGGGGATCTGAACTGTCGTAACATCCTTTTGAACTCAAATAGGTCTATCTGGTTGTGTGATTTCGGTGCATCGGGATATAAAGGAACCCCATCTAGAGCGAACCCGGATGCTTGGTATGCCCCTCGTGATACAGAAGAGTGTGAGAAGTCATCAGTCCCTTTTGAATTGCATGCTTTGGGCTCAACAATCTATGAGATCATGACTTCATCCCGGCCTCACCGTGATGAAGCTCTGAGGGGGAGGCTGCATGGGCTGACCAGCTTAGAGCAGATGAGATGACAGACTACCCTAGCCTTCAGGGCATCGTTCTAGGTGGCATTATCGATCGATGCTGGCATAACGGGTTTTCCTCTGCCAAAGCGGTTGAGCTAGCCATCGAGGAAGAACAGGCTGTACAAGCTAATAAAGCCTCTTAAAGATAGGTAGTCCGTCTCCAGATTTGACAAGCAAACCTCCATATAACTGGCCACTCAAGCTATCACCATAAACCTTGGGCAATTGCGAGTCAACGTGACCCTCATAGCCTAAGATAATAATGAATAGACCGGAGCTTTGTAGTTATACGGTGAAATATACGGCCCAACCGTTTCATAGTGGACTGTTCAAGATAGGTAGCTTAAAAACTTGAAGAAGAATTTCCTTTATAAGTCATTCTCAAGACATCAACCTCATCCACTCGGCTTCCCTCTGTTCTTGTATATAGCCATCGATGCCTTGACTCCACGGCTCCGTGTCACAGCAAAAAAAATATTCTCGTTGAAATTCGGGGAATTATTTATCGCAGTTCTGAATCGATAATTGCATGATATCGACGACCTGCGGAGAAAAAGGAAGGAGTATGCAAGTCTTCGAGTCTGATATTCAGTGACACTAATAGATTGAATATACAGTCGCCAACGGATCATTTTAGATATAAGGAGTTCTGAGTACTGAAGTTGGTCGATTAATATCGTTTTACTTTGATGACTAAGCTAGCTTCCCAACCAAGATTAGGGTGGACGCCAGGGACACACACGCAGATTTCCAACTCCTGTTTATGAAGTACGCGGAGAGGCGGGTCACTCCTTCGGTAACAACAGCTTACCAAGGTGCTCTTGACAGCATCACAGGCATTGACCTAGCCTCTCCAGTCTTTTAGAACCTTCATCGGATAGTGGGACGTATAATGCCTTCGCAAGTAAGTGGCACCTGGGATCTGCTTTGCTTTCTTAACAACGGAGCTCGTCCATCAGGCTGCTTTTCGAGTCGAACAGATAACTAATGCTAAAACAAAACCTCAAGAATCTGTCTTGTGTCCTCGAGGGCGTGAAGAAGATCAAATTTGAAGACCGACCGGTTCCGGCCCTTCAAAGTCCCCATGATGTCTTGATCAATGTGAAATACACTGGCATCTGTGGCAGTGACGTATGTCTCTGAATTCTACTATAGCTAGTTACCTTGATTCGGTATTCAAGATATACTCATTAACAATATACCGGGTAGGTGCACTACTGGGAGCATGGCTCCATCGGTCATTTTGTGCTGAAGGAACCAATGGTACTCGGCCATGAGTCCAGCGGAATTGTGGCCGCCATCGGCTCAGATGTCAAGTCCCTCAAATGTGGTGACAGAGTAGCCCTTGAGCCCGGCGTACCATGCAGACGATGTGAGCGCTGCAAGAGCGGTAAATATAACCTGTGCAATGATATGAAATTTGCCGCAACTCCGCCGTATGATGGTACGCTTGCCAATTACTTTGTTCTCTCGGAGGATTACTGCTATAAAGTGCCTGAGAACATGAGCCTACATGAAGCTGCACTCATGGAACCGCTTGGTGTTGCAGTGCATATCAACCGGCAAGGGGGAATTGGACCCGGAGACAAGGTAGTTGTTTTTGGCGCCGGGCCAGTCGGCCTACTCTGCTGCGCAGTCGCCCGGGCATTCTGTGCCTCAAAGGTCATCTCAGTGGACATCTTACCCAACCGTCTGAATTTTGCTAAACAGTATGCGGCAACGGGCGTTTTCCTGCCCGACTCCAGCTCGGCGCTGGAGAATGCACAAAGACTCAAAGATGAGCATGACTTAGGTGACGGGGCTGACGTTGTTCTCGATGCTTCCGGCGCAGAAGCTTCGGCTCACACGGGAATCCATGTGCTTAGAACCGGTGGGACATATGTGCAGGGGGGCATGGGTAAAAGTGAATTCAATTTTCCTATTGCCGCAGTATGCATCAAGGAGCTAAATGTAAAGGGAAGCTTTCGTTATGGAAGTGGTGACTATAAATTGGCTCTCGAGCTAATTGCGTCGGGAAAGGTCCCGGTGAAGAAACTGATAACAAAGGTGTTTATCTTCACGGATGCAGAGCAGGCAATCATCGAGGTCAAGGCGGGCAAGGGAATTAAGACACTGATCGCCGGTGCGGGAGACTAGCAACGCGGCCACAGAACAGCCCGATAATCATGATAGTCTTTATTTTCAGGGAGTATATAGGTCTTTATCTTATGTTCGTTCTCTCTCTATATTGGAAAGTTTTATGGGTGACCGTCTAATGAGAAGGGAGATTAATAGTGGTGTGCAGATCGTTTCTTCTGGCACTGAGCTAGTAATCATGGAAATTAGGTCTTATGTTATTATTATCAAGTTCTCTACAATAAATAAATGGGTGTGAACACTGATCCAGGTAGGCATCAACTTTGAAGTAGAGCAGGCATCGCAAATAAAGAAGTCGTGGGCATATATCTAGACAGTGAACGCAAGAACGCCAAGTGTAACGAGTGTATGTACCGGGTATCATCTCAAGAATAAGAAAAGGGTGCAAAATGCAAAGCTGTTTGGGGCGAATCATCATGACATTAAAAAGATACCCTTCGGTAGAAATAGTATGACCTGGAGTCCGAGCGTGGTCGAGCAGTGGTATTAGGCAGCGAGGGTCAGCAGCACCCTCTTTTTCTGGTCGTGCCTCCGAGTCTAAAGACATCCTCCCATTCGCGTAGGCCAGACGATCTTGCATTCTTTCGGCCCTTGTTTGGTCGGAGTTGAACGTAGGAGTCGTCAACAGTTATACCGCTTCGGACACTTCCTCCGTCGCTGGTATTCATGCCAAACATGTCTCCATATTGAATCCCGCTTTGCGGGTCGTCTGGGTCAATCTCGCCAAGTTCGATCTTAGTGAGAATGATTCTTGCTAGCCGATTAAACAGCTCCTCCACGCAGTCACCCGAAAGGGCAGAGACCTCCACTGCCACCGGAATATTGTTTTTCGACGCCCATCGAGAAGCTTCCTCCAGGGTGACTTCTCGACCTTCGGGCGCAAGGGTTGCTGTCAGTCTCGTGCCGACAGCTGGGCTGTTTATTGATCGAACAGATCCACCCCCAGAATCGAACGGAAACGGTGATTGTTTGCTAGATGAGCTATTGGGAGTTGTGGGTATTTTCATGCCGCCTTCATCATAACCTCCATGGCTTATATGATCGGATGTCAGATCACTCTTATTTCCAGCGAGTAGGACCGTCAAATTCGGAGACGCTAAGGCTCGCGCATCGAGCAGAAACGTCGGCAGCGCATTAAAGGAGCGGTGTGAGGCAACATCGTATACTAGTATCGCGCCAGCTGCGCCTCGATAGTAGGACCGTGATACGGATCGGAAACGCTCAGTTCCAGCGGTATCCCAGAGTTGTAGTTTAATCCGTTTCCTGCTGGGGCCAGTTCCGATCTTGACTATTTTGGACGAGAATTCGACGCCGATGGTCTGAGACGAGAGGACTCTCCCTAATCATAAAATTCAATCGTCAGCTTTTGCGCATTAACCATTAAACAGCGACATAATCAAGCACATACACTCATCCTTCACAAACCGGTGTAGTAGGCATGATCTATGTCTCCATACGTCAACTATTTATACTTCCATCACAATCTAGACCGAGAGCGACGATGATGCAAGGAGCTTGGAGGCAAACCGACTTTCCAGCACCACTTGGCCCCAGTAGAATGACCTTCGCTAGATAGTCATACATACTTCCCAGTTCCTAGCAGGCAAAACAACAAGAGCGGTTAGCGATTGGTAAGGCGTCTTTCAGAAGTGTTGTACAAGTCTCCAAACTTCCTGCGGGGCGCGCACCTGGTTTTGCTCACGAAGAGACGACTGAGAAGAGGCATTTGAAGTACCTCTTTGGCGCGCCATGGCACCGAGATTAAAATCGAAGTGTTATCGGCTCTTCTTCTTCGACCGCATGCTAGATCGGGTCTTGTTGATGTTGAGTATGAAGGATCGATGATTCGAAGCGGGTCATCACATGGAGTCACTTAAGGTTTCGCTCCGCCTCATTTCATGGGCATCGAGAATCAGTCCACGTCTGATATTGTAAGAATGTGAATGAGGGAAGTAGGAATGAGAAAGTCGCGGTTTAAAATTTACGGACTCTACGAAGTATACAGACTTGGAGCTTCCAGACATGGGAGATACGCAACGAAGAGAACCAATTTCATTACAGAACCTTCAAACTAGACAAAAGATACAACTAGTAGCGCAAGACTTTGATGGAAATGGTAACAAGACGGAAGACTCCCAGCTCCTAGCGTTCGTAGTTATGGTGGCGGTGGTGATGTTCATGTTGGCCATGTTCATCTTTGCGAGAGCGATCTCCGCCATATCTGTTGTTGTACGAGTCACCGTATTCTCTTTCTTCACTTCCATAGCGCCTTTCATCCCGTCCTCCGTGATGGCCACTCTCATACTTCCTTGCTTCTCTTTCTCGAGATTGTGATCTCTGATAACCCTGTGGTTGATTTTGGCTATACTGCTGGCGCTGTTCTTGCCCGAAGGTCTGGGAGGAAGTTTCGCGTCCGCCGTAACCACCGGTTTGTCCATATCCGGGTTCTTGTGTCCTGTGATAGCATTAGTATATCGGACAGCACTCAGCAACTTTCAACGATGCTCATACCTCCCCTGATTGTAATCACTACCATACTGCCCTTGTCGTTCTTCGCCATAGCGGGACTGAGAAGTGCCTTGCTGGCGGCCATAGGAATCTCCGCCGCTATATCTAGTCTCCTGACGTCCGTATGACCCTTCCGAGGCGTAGCTGCTTTGCTGTCCTCCATAGGAGGGTTGAATGGGTTCCTGCTGGCGTCCATAAGAATCCCTGTCGCTATATCCAGTCTGCTGACGTCCATATGACTCCCCCGAAGGATAGCTGCTTTGTTGACCTCCATAAGAAGATTGGGGGTATTCCTGCTGGCGGCCATAAGAGTCTCCACCACCGTAGCCAGTTTGCTGGCGGCCATATGAAGACTGGGAGTAATTCTGCTGGCGGTCATAGGCATCCCTACCGCTAGAACCCCCTTGTCCCTGTTCATATCCCGATTGACCATAGCCAGAGCCGTGAGTCGACTGCTGAAATTCGGAGCGCCCGTGTCCTGAACGAGCGTCGTCCTCATCACGGTGTCCATGATGTTTGTGTTTCTTTCTATCATCGTCATCGTCACGATCCTTATGCTTCTTGTCTTTCTTCCTCTCGTAATCATCATCGCTGTCGTGGCCTTTATATTTCTTCTTGTAGTCATCATCGTTGTCGCCTCCATATTTTTTATACTTCTTCTCATCCTCATCGTGTTTCTTATGCTTCTTCTTATGATCGTCCTCATCTCCATCGTAGCCCTTGTACTTCTTCTTGTGTTCATCCTCATCGCCATAGTTTTTATACCTTTTCTCGTCCTCATCATACTTCTTATACCTTTTCATATCATCTTTATCTTCATCGTATTTATCCTTTTTCTCCTTCTTTCCTCTTCGGTAATCGTCGTCATCATAATCTTTTTTCTTGCCCTGGTGCTCATCTCCATATTCCTCTGATTCACGACCGCCCCCACCTGAAAGGATATTAGCACCCGCACCACCAATGAACCCACCAACAAGCTCGCCTAATACACCGCCTCCGACAGCTTGTGTAGCCAATTTTGTGAGTTCATCATTCTTAGAACTGGGTTTCGCATTATCCCTCTTCGGCCCAATTGGTTTACCACACCCATGACCAGTATCATGCTTTCCCTGATGGTTCTCTCCCTTTTGCACACCTTGACGGCTGAGCTGGTTTCTGAGGGATCTTTTATCACCTTGTGCGAGCCACCACTGTTTAACAGTGTCAAACATCAATTGGCGAATTTCAGTTCTTCCATCTTGTCCATCCTGCCGGCGTTGCCCACCTTGCCAGTGTTGTCCAGATTCCATATTAGGTCGTTGGGCCGGGTGGTGGAAAACTCCATGAATGATCCGGGTCAGAGTACTGTCGATATCGACACGTTCATTATCCCAAGCCTCCATTATTTGTGGAACAACCCATCCCACAACAGCCTGTGCTACCTTTCCGGCCGGCTCGTTAAGAACATTTGAAAAATGATCTTTTGATAGCATCGAATGAGTCGGGTCGCTGCATCGATGGTCATTGAAGATGTTGTGTTGCTGATCTTTGCTGCTTTGAATAATCTGCGTAGAGCCAGTTTCCAGCTCGGCCTTGATCTGGTTGATAAGCGGTAGAATATATGGAGCTATAACTGAGAAAACGAAGATGTTGATCTCGTCCTGAAATTTTTCAATGCTGTCTTGAAGTTCTGGTATCGTCTCAATTGCCTTGCTGAAAGCCTTCATGATGTTATCGTGCCATTCTAAGACAGGATTGATTTGGTTTTTGACCCTTCCTAAAAACTCCGTCCATTCTTCTGGTTCCTTAGGCGAGATTTTCTGCTGAGTCTGCTGTTCCTGGTGAGCGTTCGCTTGGAAGTCATCCATCTTGCCAGAATTATTGTCCCCACCGAGAAGATTGTTCGGGATCATGTTCAGAATCGTTTTAATAAAACTCTTAGAACCCTGACCCTGGTGCTCGGACATAACATTTTCAAGCGACTGAAGCTCCGACTGAGTCGTCTTATCCGTGAATTCTCCTATGACAGAGTGTAGAAAATCAACGCCGCCAAAGGTTCCGGTGGTGATTGGATATACTTCACGGCCCTCGAGCCAAATCTTGGTTTCTGCACCGACGAGTGGAAAGACATCCTCTTCGCCCAACTCGATCAGGGTTAACTCGGTATAATTTGAGTGAGCAGCATAGTCCTCAAGACAATGTAGACCAGTACCAAGTAAGCGTAGCGCTTCGTGCAAGTCCTTGTCATCCCGGGATCTCCCGTAATTGCGACCGAATTCTATGCAGGCCCCCAAGACTTTTCGTAGAAGGCCGGCCGATGTATCAATACCAACATCTTCAGATGCGATATACTTCTTGAGACCTGGAACGCAGTAAGTCAATGCCACATAGCTTCATATGTAATCATGAAACCACGCACCAGTACGCTCATCAATTTCTAATTCAGACCTCGAAACTGGGCCCCGAAGATCTCTATGATAGTCTTTTGCATTGACTCCATCCGCATATCCCAGTGGATTATCAATGTGTTCGGTTGGTTGATAGACTCCGAGCCGCTGATCAGTGACTTCGAATTCGCCAGTACCATATCTGCGAGCGAGGCGAGATCAGCAGAAGCATCCAAACGTTGTTTCGGCAAGATTTCTTGCTTACCCAAAGCTCATAAAACCAAGAACCCAAATCAAGAGCCGGATTGCCTCGGAGCTAACATATTTCAGGGTTCCAACATCCCTAGCTTGACTATAGTCACGTAGCCAATTGCCGAAGTACACTCGGGAGACATCAAGCCTGGAGAAATGGCGACCTCCGGCAACCCTAGCCATGAGCAATTTAAGAAGAACATCTTCAATATCGCCGTGTCGCCAATTCGTACCCTCAATCTTGGCCGCGGACGCGATGTTACCGGCACCGAAAGCAGCTGCAGGGTTAGCGAAGATGAGAACAGCAAGAAGAGTGGTAGCGAAGATGAACGATGGTGACCAAGCCATGGCTGCTACCACGAAGCTCAAATGAATAACAATCTGCTTATGAAGAGTTGCAAAAATAGGCAAGGACCAAGTGTTGAGCGAGGAGAGGTCGCGGGGCACGAAACTGGAGCTGAAAGTAAACAAAGCTGAGATGGCGGCTTAGTCTATAACCCCCACCTATGACTTGAGCCTATGAATTTGCAGTGCTGAGTATATGTAGAGGGAGACAGGCAACAGCTATATAGCTTTCTGAAATGAAGAATGTCAACGGAGCAGAGGAGCTTGAAACTGAGAGATTGTTAGAGACGCAAAAAAAATGAAACTCAGGGACCGATTGGGCTGTCAGTGTGTTTCAAGCTGCCGAGTCCCGCCCTCCTAGCTCGACAAGTAAGAGTTATCAGCTAGCGGGCGAGTTCGTTTTTTTCGGCTGGGATTTACCCCGCGTGTTACAGAAGGATGTCATCATAGGCCTCCGTGTGAAGAGCTTGAGCGCATTTCAAGATTCACGGTCTGTAAAGATGATGCAAAATTCCACCAGAAGTGGAGCAATAATTCCTTCACTATCTCATTAGATCAGTGTGCATTATTGGTTAATCATGTCATTGAAACAGGTATGAGTGCCTGGACTGTCCGCAGTCGATCACACGAAGTGGCCAGGATCCCAGTTCCGATTGTGGCTGGCGTTGAGCCCGAATCATGGCGTCTGATGTTAAGATGAAAGAACGCACTTGAAAGGTCTCGACTTTGTCCAACCCCTGCATGTTTGCTGTGTTTGCAATATTTGCCAAGTTCGCATACAGCTGCCCCTGAATTACCATGAAGGCTCAAAATGTCATTCAAAAAGTTGATTATAATAACAGGAGTGGTATCTTAAAAGAGCTACATTGCTGGCTGCAAAAAGAACAAAAACGTGGCGGTCCTTCCTTCCACATGCGAAAGATATGCATCTAACTCATGGTCCTCATTGATCAAGAAGGAAATGTCTCTCCCACTTTCATCCTTCACAGTTCCCTCAATTCTGCCTATGCGCACATCTCTAAACTTTTGTAGTACCAGCATTCGAAGCTCAGCCAATGTTCTGGTATTCAGTTTTCCTATCCATGTTTTGGAATGTTGATGAATTTGGGATTGAGGGTGGACACGAAGGAAGACGGGAACAGGCATGGCTGCGGATGGGTTGTGGATGGCCGGATTAGTGAATGCATAAGACTGAACGGGAGGCGGGTGATGGGCAAGGCCAAATGACGGATCAACAGCGGCGTTCTGAACTAGTGAAGGGTCAATTTGGATGGAGGACATGTCAGTTCCGGCGATGCGGGAGCTCGCAAGCGCTTGAGATGCCAAGCTGCTGGCACCGGATGGAAAGCCCGTGGGTTCTCCGGCTCGTACAGGTTCGTTTGCTCTGTTTTGTTGGGCATTATGATACCGGCGTTTCGACGGATCGCGCTTAGCTTGATCGTCGCGGAATCGCTTCATTACATCACGGCAAAGGACTTCGATTGCTTTGAGCTTTTTCGCGTGTAATGGATCCGTGGGTCCCGGCGCGAGGATGTTCTGGAGAATTTCGGAGCTTTGAATCCAGCTCTGTTTGAGTTCTTTCCAGCGATCGTTGCCCATCTCGAGTTTGCTGGTGAAACTAGCGGCCTCTAAAACCTCATAAAATGTGTTTCGTATCATCCTACCCTGCTCCGGGTTGACGCCTAATACATTCTTCGCTTCGGCAATAGTCATCCTACTCTCCTGTGTCCGCATCCGCTTCGTGACATCTGTGCAAACAACATCCAGCGCGAGATTTCTGTACTCTAGCTGTGGTGAATTATCCCAGAAAAGTGTCTGCAAATGCGCATTCTCCCTAATCAATCGATCCTTCGCTGCCTGCCACCTCTCCGGGCCCGCGATTGTCTTTTTATAAAACCCAGCCTCTTCGCATATCTGCTGGAACTGGTCTCGTACTTGTTTGTAGGTGTCTTCATCCAAGCTCAAGAACCCTTTACTCTCTTCAAGTGTTGTCTCCGAAGGAAAACGTGGGGGACCTGGCGGGTCCGCAGGCAATCCAGCCCATCCTCGAGTACGCCGTCGACGTTTTTTGGTAGCCCATCTCTCGTCGCTCTCCGCTTGTAGTTGCGCAAGTCTCTGCTGTCTCTGAAGCATCGCCCTCGATTTCGCTTCCGCATCTGCCGAAGCCTCGGCCGCAGCGCCGTACGTAGTGGCATGCTGCTGCTGCATTGCCTCCGCTGCAAGGACATCGGTCACAGCATCCTCCATAGCCTCCGACTGCGGTTTCTCTTGGTACGGTTTCATACCATTTGGTACTCTCAAAAGCCATCTGTTCTTTGCTCGCAGTCTCATCAATTCCCGTTCTTTGATTTCATGCCCCTCCGCATTGAGAATTTGTAGCATATCTCGTTGACTTGTATTTCGTTCCCAGAGCTCTTTCACGCGCCCGACGAGACTGGCATCCTTGTGAGCCGGGCGGTGTTTCGAAGGAAACCCCCATCGTTTAAACTGAGTTTGGAAAGCCCGTTTACTGCGAGAGAGGAAGCAAATGAGAATAGAGTGACGCAAAGTAAGGGCCAAGAAATAACAGAAGTAAGAGAGAAACGTCCTGAACTTCGAAATGGGGAAAACAGCAGAAGTAGTACTCCGTACAGAGCTTGCACCTAAACACACCTTGGTTGGAATTGATATTGTGCTTTCATGTGCTGCATGATATCCTCGAGGGCCATCTTGTCCTCGATATACATCTTGTAGCAGATGTCTCTCTTGCCCTCCCAATCATAAACCATGTTCGCTGCTGCCGCTGGCCGTGTATCGCGCGCCTGTACTGGGACGTAGATACTGGAGCTGTGGTCCACCGTATTCCGTGGCCTGTGATGGAGGCGTGAAAGAAGGGTTTTGGTGTCGCCGCAGTTCGCTCAAGCGTCATGTGACTGACAGGCGAACCGCATTGGGTTGAATGCCAAGCTTTGTCGGCTCGACGCGTCAGATTAGAGTTTGTGGATGTCATGCTGACTCAGCTATCATTTTGCCTCAAACTACAGGACTAGGTCAAAGTACTAGGTCAAAAGTGTTGGCAACATGTACCGAGAGATACTTCTGCTTCAACCAACATTATGAGGATTTCAAGGTATATTCTTGTATAGGGTGCCAATATTCTTGACGAGGTACTGCATGCTTCTTACGAGCTGCTCTAGTGAGCGAGTAAATACTCTGTACAACCTTCGAATCACGTAGGTACGAGGCAAGTTGAAAAGTAATTCACTGATTGATTCCATTCAGATGCAGATGCTATTCAAACACGATAAGGCGGGTCCACCTATGAGGGGTCCATCGCCTTATACTCCCCTATTCGAGGCTGACATCCCCATGTATCAAAAGCACCTCTCCCTTCCTCGCTTAACCGAGTATACATGGCAAGGGAGAAAACCAAAAACAAGAGAGTGATGCATAAAAATGCCCCTTATAACGCCCTAGCCTCCACCAAAAGAATGGGTAACCAAAAGAATAACGATAATCCAAAATCGCTCATAGCCGAGCAAAGTAAACACCGTTTGCACCATCCCAACAGTATCAGCAACTCCAAAACCCCGTCAAATGTCATGTTTTCGACCCGCCAAACCAGGGCTGAGTAAGATCACGTAGAGCCATGAAAGCTGGGATAGATATACTTCGTTATGTATATAGACCAAACATTTTATCTTATTTCTTTTTCAGCCTTTTCCCGAGCTTAAAGATGCGCGTTCGAAGCCAGGTCAGAAACAAGAGCCAAGCGCTCTTTGGGCTTTTCACTTTGAAGCCCTTCTCGCTTTCTTTCGTAAAGCCAGTATTGCCTGCTTGACTGCCGGATTGGCTTCGATTGAAAGAACCGCGGGGAGAGGTTTTCTCATTATGTCCGCCGTGATTCCGAAGAGTGATTCCGGCTAAGCGCGGTGCTCGCCCAGAAACGTGATTATGATCAGTTTGCTCTTGCCGACGTAGCTCTTTGTCGTGGGCTTTCATGGCCCTTTGCTCATGCTTACGCGATTTCGCGGCTTCTCGATCTTCAAAAGCCTGCCTGGCTGCCTCCACAGCTGCAGCACGAGCCACAGGGTCAGTTGTACTTGAGCGACCTCTAGATCGAAACCCAAAGTCAAGTGAGCTTTTCGATATCGGTGACAAAGTTTCGCGTATGCTGCTATTTTCGTACGGACGGCTAAAAGTTGAAGAGGTTCTCGCAACGTTGGTTTGCGAGGGTGTTTGGGGAAAAATAAATGTGTCTCGTGCTGTAGTGATAGGGTTTTGCGTCTCCATATAGGAGTGGAGGGAGGAGGACGGTTGGATTTGTTCGCGACTGTTTGAAAGGCTATGATCATCGAGATCTGGGAATTGTTGCGTCTCAGATGCGCTACCGGTGAGAGAATTTTGGTTTGAGCGAGTGATAGGGGTACGTGGGCGAGGAATCTGTCGCATAGGATGAACATAATCTGCTCCAGGCTTGTTTGGCGAGATCAAACCCATGGAGGTCGAGTACTGGGAATTTCCGCTTATCGAGCGGTGATGTGCCGTCGACCCTGCCAATCGTGCTGCAGTGACGTACGCATCCCCATAACGCTCATCGCGGTCAAGATTCGTGTATATCCCCAAGCCTTCGTTTTCCACGGCTGACAGATTGAGGTCGAGAGAAGCCCGGCGATCTTTTTTGAGGTGAGGAAGGATATGGACTTTGTGTTTGGGCCGGGTCTTTTTGTCTAACGACTCCGGGTAATAGGCTGTCGTGGCCATGTCAAATCGTGCAGAGTGAGTCGACGCTGGCGATTTGTGCAAACGGCCGTTGTTCTTCGAGGGTGAAGCACTGGCGACGTGCTGCGTGGATGGCAGAGAGCTCGAGAAGCCCCCAGGCCCGGTGTATGTGTCATTGTTGTCTTCGGAATCTGCAGATGACTGCGACCTTGATGGCGGGTTGAAGTCAGCTTAAGGGCAACCTACGGCGAAATCTACCGTGGAAGAGAAACGAACCTAGTTGGCTTCATCCTGTGTCGTCCCGAAGCCAGAACACCACTGCCACCGGCTTTGCTCAAGTAATCGACAGCCATGTTCACTGGACGGATCTTCGGTAACGGTCCTCTGAGCAACCACGGGCCAAACGAGGTGTCCTGCTCACACACGCCTCTCGTCCGGATGTTACGGTACAGGTGCACGTTTCCAACCCGGCATCGCGGGATGCTATCTTGCCAGCAATAAAAAGGAATAAATAGGTTAATTGCAGTACGCAGCCCCTCCCAGCGCGGCTTATGCGCAGGTGTACTCCGTATCGCAAGCGGATGGCTGAGGCGTGGTTGACGTAATGATATTGGCGAGCAGGCTCAAAGCGGCAAATTCAACGAAACGCGTTCCCAGGCAACCCTGCGAGCTCCCACCGAGTGACTGATAAGAGAGTATACAAATAAACAATGCTCTCTGGTGCACCGGTGACACCAGGATGTGCAGTGAATGTATCGGCAGCTGAGAGACGGCCGTCACACACGCAGTCTTTTAAACAGGTTTGTGGGCAAACGGACCAAATGATAACCAGGACAAAGAGTGAGGGACCCACAACACAGCCAGCTGTGGGGAAGGCAGGCCGAGGAACTCAGTGCGAAAACGCTGCGCACAGCATGCTCGCAGACCCGGCGACGTGAGTGAAATGCAAGATGAGAGTGGACGAGTGCCTGCGAGGGGTGTTGAAGTAGCGAAGAAAAAAATGCCTGCAGGGAAACATTCGGGTTTTGAGCGGGCAGGACTGTGGCTTCGGCCGGCCAGACTAGAACAGCCAGGATGCTGGAGACTCGCGATACATCCGCCGCAATTGGAGAGCGCAGGAAAACGTATCCTCAGCCCCGGAAAAGCATCAGAGCCACCGGCAGCAAATCAGTCGATTCGACGCCCGCCGCCAAGGTCAGCCCAGATGCACATCCTGTGCGTTTCGCTCAGATGGACCAGTCACTCGTGGCCTTTGGCGATCAGGTCCTAGAAACAACACACCACATTTTGGATCTTGTTTCTAAAATTGATCCAGATGCACGGTACGGAGTAAACGGAAGTCGAGTCGCTCGCGAGGCATACCCGCATACATAATGTACTCCGTATGCAGATGCCGGTTGAGTCGGCAGCGACGCCTCTTCACAGCCTTTTCGGGTCAATTGGCTGCAAGCGAAAACACATGGCAACTAACTAACTACCTAACTATGTAACGACATTCTACTCAGAAGAAATTCTCCGACCAACATCATCTCCGACATTCACCGTGATATATTTTCCTGCTGCCGTTTTCTCCTCAGATTTCTGTCCACGAACTCTGGGAAGTTCCCGGCCAACGGATGCCACCGCCCAACAAGCCGTCGATAGTTCCATGTTAGTGTGATGAGTGTCCCCGCTCTCGCCCAGCCACGGACTCCATCTGCAGACTCGTTGACCGCAAATGTGAGATCAACATGATCATGACTTGTTTTGGTTGTTTCCTACGAGGTCCAAACACAGGTTTCTCGATATTATTGCGATCAACCTTTGTTGTCCCAAACATACTCCGTATACCTTTTGACAGATCGATTGTTCGTAGGAATTCTGATAAACCAGGTTATTATCCATAGCCCGTATATTCACCCGGCACCGGATAGTACGTTACGTTCTCATAACATTCGCCACATTCTCCGCTCTCTTCGCATTATCCTTCGATCAGCCCAGAAATTCGAATTCAAAGATAACAATACAGCGGGGTTGCTCTCTTGTTTTCGTGTCCATGGTAACCAACCGAAGCATTGCCCCTCTCTTGAATATATCCAAAAGACCATGATCCTTGGATGCCAGAACACTCCGTACGCATTCTGACTCCAGTGTCTCCCCCGCTCGGCGATTCCCGTCAACGAATTCATTGTTATCAACACGCTATTTCTGCGAGAGTCTGCACAGCCTTGCATGTAGTCTTTGGTTTGGAACTTTTTGCCTCACCCCACCCGACAACATAGATAAAATCGCCCGGGTTGGGGGTCCCATGAAAAAGCGATGATTTGACTCTTATGACTCTGTTCAGCTTTTTGTGTGCGATACTAACATTCCGTCCTATGTGACTTCAGCTTGAACAGTGAATGACGAGTGAGACAAGGTCTCGTTTGGACCGGACACTCCTTTCATCCATTCGGTAGAAGGCATGGTTACGTGAGTAGCGTTGGTTTGATATACGAGACCCAAGGTAGCAAAAATCCCTACGGAGTACCCAAGACAAACCTGTCGTTGGTAAAAAAAAGAAGAAGAAGAAGATCGGATGCCTTTAGTTCCATATCGTTTTGGACAGCTAAACTTCGTTCGCTGTATGCAACGGGGTTGACATGCCGCGTAAATACTAGATGATCGATATTCGTTAAGCTGGGAATGTATCGATACGCTATCCTCTACAACGACAAGCTTTCTTTGGCGATGCACTTGTATAGCGAAAATTCCAATTCTACCCCGTACAGGTTGAACTGGAAATCATGTAGCTATTAGTGAGTGGCCGTATTGGAAGGGGCTGAGTTGGCAGATCTTGTTAAGGCGCACCAGGCTTGGAAACCATGGAGGTCGCTATTCTGTATGACACCCAAATATTAGTCAGCCACATCTAAGTCTCAGCGCGATGTTTATTGGTCAAATCCTCTGCCAAGGCTGACAGTCAGGCAAGGGGAGTATGGGTTTAAGTGGGGTGGTATTGTTGTGCAACACTACCTATCCATGTTTTGACATCGAGCATCAAGGAGCTTCCGTTCGCCTAGAGTGCCTACTTAATCAAACGTATCTAGTCTAAAGCAAGTGCCGGGTAAATATAGCATCGTCTTGCCCTTTTCCGACTCCTGTGATAGATATTGAACGGACCTCCTCAGGACAAATGTCAATACAATTGTCCTCGAATACGACTCCTTCCAAACTGCTATACAGCCCCAGGCCTTTAACCGGAACATTTGTTGATATATTCACACAGCTCGCGTCCTCTGACAGAGTCAATCTCAGCTCCTTTGGGTGTTGGAAGTGCACATATTTCAACGGCTCCGGCCAGTTGTAACTCCTTGCGAGGACTTTAGACGAATTTTGCTCAAAGAGAAGAGCGACAAATACTATATTGAAATTCGCTTGTTCCCAATCATCATACAGGCCAGAGAAGCGGAATGGAGCACATATTTCAGTGCTGCAATTTGGCTTGAGAGTGGAGCAAGAGGCGGTTGTTTCGCCGACCAGTCCCCCGGTAATAATATCATAGGCCCGAACTTTGACGTCAACCATCAATTGCTTTAATGTCGAGTTGGACGCCCAGGCCGTAATCATATTGTTTTCATATGTCTTCCGCAGTGAACGATCAATATTGACGGTCACTGGAGCAAGTTCACGTTTAATCGCATAATAGGCGTGCTTCGGTCTGAGATAGTAATCCACAACTGACCAGGAGGTTACTGGCCAACAGTCATTCAATTGCCAAACCAAAGCTCCAGCGCAGTACTCATTTCCTGGTCCTTTCCATTGGCGTCTCCAGAGCCGGTACGCAGTGGCCAAACACTCCGCTTGCATCACCTGTGTGCAGTGAATATACTGTTCGATGGGTTCGAATTGGTATCGGAGGTTCTCAACCATATATGCGGCCAAGCGTCGCTCATGTCCTACTGCTTTATTGTGAAAATCGATGGTGTATGATTGCGGATATCTATCTGGATCCTGCTTTCCGCCAGGGAGGTAGGAATCGATTGTCTCGATGTTTGGAAATCCCTCCATGCCAAATTCCGAAACGAATCTGCCGGATAGTTTTGCGAAATTCTGGTATTTCTCCTGTGTTCCATGCCAAACTGCAATAACATCTTGCGTCAGTGGCTGTCTGCTGGGTGTAGGAAGAATACCTACCATTCCACTGATGTATGTCCCCGACGGTAGGATCCGACGAGGTTTTACCTCCCCAGGGAGAACCGAAATGATAATGAGTTGTAGGATTGTATTTTCTCATAACATCCGCAAGTAATTTTTCATAGATGTATCTTGCTGGGAATGTTGACTTTAGCCAGTTTTCAGGATCCAGGTCGGTTGGATTATACTCCAACTTCTCGCTTTCCGCATATTGGTAGTCTTCATTGTTTCCTGCCCAGATCACAATGGAAGGATGATGCCTCAAACGTTTGACGTTGGCAACGGCTTCTCGTTCCACATTCTCGAGAAAATTAGTATGAGCGGGGTAATTGCCGCAGGCGAACATGAAGTCTTGCCAGACAAGTAAACCCAGTTCATCGCAAGTTTCGTAGAAGATTGGTTCTTCATATATCCCACCACCCCAAACCCTAACCATCAACTGATTACCTTTAGCAGCCAATCCAAGCCAGTCCTGATATTTCTTCCTGGATAATCGAGGAATGAAGCTGTCCGCCGGAATCCAATTACTGCCACCACAAAATATTGGAATATGATTGATCTCAAAGAAGAAGGTCGTTCCTGGCCCCTTTTCCAGAGGTCTCTGTATTACGAGCGCTTTGCGGATCCCAAACCGTTTCGAACATCTGTCGCGTTCCGAGTCGCCTTTAAACAAAGTGGCTTGAACAGTATACAATGGCTGCTCGCCATAACCTCTTGGGTACCAAAGTTGTGGTTCTTTGATTGGTATCCTAACAGTTGCAACACCCAGGTTGACTGCGGCCGTCGCTTTCGCTATAGTCTCGTCGTGCAGCACAATGGCAATAGAGACCTCATCTCCATCTCCTTCCACATCGATAGTGGCAGCAAATGTAGCCTGTTTGAGACTATCATCCAAATCTGTTTGAAAGTACAAATCAGCGATCCGTGAGGTGAATATTTCGAAACCAATCGGTCTCCATGGTCCGCATGTTACAAGTTTGGGCCCCCAGTCCCATCCCTAGATGGTTCTGTCAGTCTTGATCTCTTCTTTTGAGCAATTTTAACCCTCACATAATGGTACTGTGCCTTTCGGACAGCACATCTACTCGAATCGCCATTCCAGCACCCCCAGCGATGCCCTGGATATAGTTCTTGAAGCGTCTTTCCGATCTTCCAGGCACTTTTGAACACAATTTCCAACGTGTTTTCACCCCCGACATTCAGTACTTCATTCACTTCGACTCTTTCAGGAACAAACATGTTTTCAGACGACAATATCACCCTGCTATTCAATCGCACGGTGGCGAACGTGTCCAGACCCTCAAAGGCCAGGACGGCCTTGCCAACAACATCGGAAGGCGAAAGGAACTGAGTTTTGTAGATCCATGACCTCTCACCTACCCATTGAACATTTCTTTCATTCTGACCAACGAATGGATCTTGGATTATTTTGTGGTAGATGAGGTCCAAATGAATGTTGGTCGGAAATTGGGCGACTGGAAGGAACTCAGCGTCCTGGTCGTCTGCCTGCCTAAATACCCAGTTCCTGTCAATAGGAACGGTCCTCCGAGGCGCGATCTGCATGGCCAAAGGTGTTCTCTTTCCAGAGAAAGGAAGGACGCGCTCCGAAGATTGATTTGATCTGTTCAAGAGTTGCGCACAAACGGTTAGTACCCAAATCGAGGTTGCAGATCCCGAGTACCTTAAGATCTGGCCATCAACAAATGAGGATGTAGTTATGTAAGGGGGTAATCTTATCGAGCAGTGCTTGAGAGTTTGGTCACGCTGGGAGCGAATAAAGTCATTGCCAATGTTGATTCCGTCCCGTGGAAGGAATCCCTATGGCCCCCTCTGTGATGTTCGCGGATCTTCATTCCTGATGATTGATGATCGATGACGCGTATCTTAGCGTCATGTGACTTATATGCACATACATACATCAAAGCTTTCCCAGGAGGAGATAATGGAATTTACTGAGTAGGTAGGTACCTGTAGGTACTTGACTATGGAGTACGGAGAACGGAGTGTTTGAATGACAGTTCTGCAAATAAGGTTGATGACTAACAAACTCACCTGGCAATTGCATTTTACTGAAGCTTCTCATTGTTCAACCGGGACGGAGTTCTGTTGATGTTACTGTCAGTGTTAGCCCATCTAAAGCCAACATCATTGCAGCACCTCGGGCTGGATATGTTCCCTACTTAACTCCGCGGCAATTAGGTAGCCACGTCTTTACGTCCGCAGACCCGAAGCTCCCCGACTGAAAACAGTGGCGCATCGGATCATTACTCCGTGTGATATACACCACAAGCTTTGTTGTAAGGCCCGATCTGATCCGGCCGGATCGCGTTTCCTAGAACGACATGTTTGGCTCTCGAGGAATAGCTACACGGGGCGCCAGAACGGCCCGGCGGGCGGCCGATTCCGCGTACAATTCCGCCACAAAGTCCCGAGCCCGGCCAAGTCAACCTTTCGGGTCCACCTGCTCAAGAGTAGAGGAAAAACCCAGCTTTAAGGGCCAATTGTATGAAAGCACACAACAGAGAATACAGCGGGAACGAGCGGAGCTTGATCGCTATGCGCGAATGCAAAGGGAGTCACCTGCCCTTCGCAATACCGCAATTACCTTCAGTACGTTGCCATTCTCCAGCGTTGGTGTATCTGTGTGCTGATAGCGCCCAGCTGTCCTTGTGACTGCTCTAGGATGCTATTATCTAGGATCCTTACGACCTGCCGCCCTGCCTGAATCGTCCACTACTACCCTTCTCTCAGCCCAGAAACCCCAACATGATACCTCCGCGACAAACCTCCAAGCAGCGTGGGCTGATTTTGTCCAGATAGTAGGCAAAGGCAATGTTTCGACGGACGAAATCGATTTACAATCGCATACGGGATCGGACTGGTCATCCTATACAGCAAAGGCGAATGAGAAGCCGTTTCTGGTCGTTTTCCCTTCCTCAACAGAGGAGGTTTCCCGTATCATGAAAATCTGCCACGAGAGAAGAATTCCGGTGACACCCTATTCTGGTGGAACAAGCTTGGAAGGTCATTTTTCTGCTACGCGTGGAGGGGTGTGCATTGACTTTCGGCGGATGGACCAAATAATTGCATTACACGAAGATGATTTGGATGTAACAGTGCAGCCTGCAGTAGGCTGGGAAAATTTAAATGAAGAGCTCTCGGGCCGCGGCTTGTTCTTTCCTCCCGATCCTGGCCCCGGCGCAAAAATTGGCGGTATGGTCGGAACCGGCTGCTCAGGAACAAACGCTTACCGCTACGGAACAATGCGTGAATGGGTTCTTTCACTGACGGTCGTACTTGCAGACGGGACAGTTGTAAAAACCAGACAGCGTCCGCGGAAATCGAGTGCGGGATATGATCTCACAAAATTATTCATTGGAAGCGAAGGCACTCTTGGTCTGGTGACGGAAGCTACACTAAAGCTTACTCCTAAGCCAAAGGGTGAAAGTGTTGCGGTAGCTGCTTTTCCATCCATCCATGCTGCGGCTCAATGCGTTTCCAAGGTTGTCGGTGAAGGCATACAAGTTGCGGGCGTTGAAATACTAGATGATGTGCAAATGAAATGCATCAATGACAGCAAAACGACTCGAAGAGTATGGAAAGAAGCGCCAACCGTCTTTTTCAAGTTCACCGGGACATCCGCTGGAGTAAGAGAGCAAATTAAGATTGTGCAGAGTATCGCCAAGAATACAAAAAGCCAGTCATTCGAATTCGCTCAAGGGAATGAGGAGATGCAAGAGTTGTGGAGCGCGAGGAAGGATGCTCTATGGAGCGTCATGGCCATGAAAAGGAGTCCAAACGACCATGTCTGGACCACCGATGTTGCCGTGCCAATAAGCCGGCTACCTGATATAATTGAACAGACTAAGGAAGATATTACAAGCAAAGGGCTACTTGCCGGCATCTGTGGACACGTTGGGGACGGAAACTTTCACGGTATGTAGACCTCGGGTTGTGTATAGCACAAGGCTAATACAAAAGCCGCCAGCCATCCTATTATTCAACGACAGCGAGCGGGAAACTGCTGAAGGTGTTGTCCATAGGATGGTGAAAAGGGCCGTCGAAATGGAAGGCACTGTAAGTGGAGAGCATGGGGTGGGTCTCATCAAGAGGGATTATTTGCCGCATGAGTTGGGTGATCCGGCGGTAGATTTGATGCGCAAAGTAAGTCAACTCCAACCTATGGACCAGGATGTCGCTGAGCTTTACATTTAGATTAAGCAGGCTCTTGATCCATTATCGCTTCTGAACTGTGATAAAGTAGTTCGCATGGACTTTCCTCGGGCTGGCGAAATTAAAGAATGGTAAGAGGTCAGGCATTGGATACCATAGAATAATGAGAAGACATGATTTCAGAATTTGCCATCGTAGACTACTCGTTACTTCTTTCGACATACATCTGACCAGTTATCTAGGTAGATATTCATTGCAAGGAGAAGGAAGATTAAGCAAAAAAATGCCCGCCCGAGCAGAGGCTCGAACTCTGGACCCTGAGGTTAAAAGCCTCATGCTCTACCGACTGAGCTACCCGGGCTTGCTAGAGTTAGCGTGAGCTAAGCCACATTATGTCCACCAATCTTTGCTGAGGCTATTCTTGGCGACGCGGGGTTATTTAAAGCGGCGGCTGGCAGAATGTATCTTGGCAGCAGCCGAACCTATCTGGATAGGGCGGTGAGGCTGCTGGCTGCCTGATTCCCCGCGCTGCTTTGGCCACGATGACAAAGCCGCGATTCCTGGTGATCTTCGTCCATCTGCACTTCTTTGAGACAACCACCCGAACAGTTGGAACAACAGTTGCAGGGAAGCCATGCAGCTCCTTGCATCTTTCTTGTTGCTTTTGTGCCGCCGTAATTCAAATCTTCGCCTTCGGATTATGGCTTTAGGGCTGTATGACTTCCCAACTACAGAGCGATTACTAGTTTTGCCCCCATTTTCCCTCAGAACCATCTTGCAATATCCATCCAGCAGCATTCCTATTGATTGTCTTTTATGAGTGTGGATTTAGTTTGAGATTTGAACCAGCAAGTTTTCGCCTTTTTGATGTTACCATACTACGAGTTGCCCTAGTCGTGTCATCATGTACTCTGGGTTTGATCCGCAATGGAGTCTTGACATCCTTTCTGCGGAGTCATTTCCTCATGCACCGCAACCTCAACTTTTTCCTCGGGCCTTTACAGCTGGTTCTCACCCACTAGTTCTAAATCCTTCAGTAGAGACGCAGCCCCCTCTACAGAATGCGGATCCAAGAGACAAGCTACCCGGGGCCCGGGTAAGGAGAAAGCCGCAGAAACACAAACCGAAAACCCAATCACAACCAGATGCCAATGTTGAGCTGGATGGAAACTCGAAAAAAAGAGGCCGGCCTAGGGTACATGCAGGCAGTGAGACAGCTACTGAAGTAAGTCTTATGCAGTTAAGATCGAGCCGGTCGCTTACGCCTTTCTACAGAGGAGGCGGACTCAAATTCGTCTTGCTCAGCGAGCATACCGGTCTCGTAAGGAGGCCGTCATCACAAAACTCAATGAACGTGTCGCCCGACTGGAGTCTACTATTGAGGAGATGAACAAAACGTTCTTAGCTTTCAATGACGACGCCTTTTCATCAGGCCTTTTGGCTGCCCAACCTGAACTCACAGAAAGGCTGCGACAGGCTACCAAGCGGTTCCTAGATCTTGCATCAGAAGCTTCAAGATACTCTGACGAGGAGCAGGACGAGGAAAGCCCGCCTCAGATATCATCGGCAGACACAAATAAGCCCCCTGAACAGGCATTAATCGTTGAACCCAGAGATACCGGTGCTTCCTCTCTTGATTATTATCAGATGCTGCCGGCTGATTATTCGTATCCTTATCCGCAGAATACTGGCATGCCCATTACCCTGGATCCAATGGCTGAAAACAGCACCTCCCTGAGTTATAGCTCTCAGCCCAACGATGGGCCACAATTTTTATATTCAGGCCGGTCGTCAATACCTAGAGATCCAAGCCCTCATCGCCAATACACATACAGCTTCCAAGAGTTAACCTTTTCTCGGCGCTTTCATCGTCGATGTCTCGAACGTGGCTACTCTCTCTTGCTTAATCCTCATGCGAATCAAAATAGAGTGAATGATGTATTCAGATTTTCATTCAGACTTCTCACGAGGGAGCGCCTCGCAAAAGGATTTGCTTCTCTTCTGGAACGGAAGGCAGGTGAGCCTCTTGAGTTCTGGAACAAGCCCTTTTTCTGTATAGGCGGAGCGGGCATGCATTACCCTCACGAGGATGAATTTGGCAATATTATTTTCCCGCCAAATATGCATCCAGCGGAACGAGCACTTGGCCCATTACCGTTTCACAATGCGGAGAGGCCCCATCAACTTACAAGTGTGGATGATCTCGTTGAATCTATCGGGTATGGCGGGGACTGGTTCGATTGTCATGACGTGGAAGGATATCTCCAAGAAAAGGGCATCAAGCTTAGTAGCCGATCGACCTTTGTCCCTGTACCTGCATCAGCGATTGCGAGCCAAGCATCTAGCAGCAGTTCCCACTTAGCGTCACCGAGTGGATCCCACGGAACTGATGGCTCTCTGCATTCCAATCTGATTCCAACACCGGGATCTTCGCCAGGATATGCCATGAATCCCGCCACAACAGAACCATACTATCCTTACCAAAATGAAGTATGCTCTCAAATGATAGGTCTTCTTGGCCTTGAGCCTGATCCGTCTCTACGGCTTGGTGGGGCTCCTACACCGGCGGCAAACGTGACTCCGGATCTTGATCCTCTTTACAACGCCCCCACTCAGATATTGGACGTTGACAAATTTGTCGCGGGTGAGTCAGACTTCGTTTTTTCCTCAAGCGGTTAATAAAACTGATTCTAATGATTTTTAGAACTATGTAGCCGTATCGTTTGCCTTGGCCGGGCGCCTGGGATCCGAAAGCAAGACGTCGATTCCGCTCTAGAGGCGTCAGTGAGCAATCAACGCTAATTGCTTTCTTGGAACCAATACATCATTGGTAGCAATTTTCGGGCTTTTATATCTTTTTCAACCTGCAAATAAGTTTATGAGATTTAATGACAAATTGGCGGGTTTTGGCCCCAAGGAGACTGTATATATCCAAAGCTAACAATACATATGACACTTTCCTAGTACAAACGAAGGATTCTCAATACCGCAATGGAGCTTCTATATTTTGCTACTTTTCTTAGAATGGTGACCGAAATACATTTCTCAGTGTCTCACGGTCCATGACCCAAAATTTCATAATGCATCAGTAAATGATAAAAATATTATTTTGGTCAGGTCAAAAAAAGAGATTCGTTTTACTGCCAATGTAACATGAAAATGCGTAAAAAGGTCGTTAAGTCGTAATTGAACGGGAGATGTGACTTTGTCCCTTCGTTTTTGGAAATAGATAAGATAGGTAAAAGGTATCATAATCCAGAAACGGCCGTAGAAATGCATAATGCTGGAGGGCAGGAGATTGTTACACCTAATGATGCCGCTCGCGCATTGTGACAACCGTGGTCCACCCAGCACAACAAGATTTTGCCAGTTGGTGACAACACCAACAACAAATAGTAGAATGGTTCAGCAGAAGGGCCTTGGAACCAGAACTTGGGCGCGCGGAGCTAGCAGGCGCTTTCCCATTACTCGCTATATTCGTGCGAGAGGAATTGGCACTTCCCAGGGGCGACCCAGCAAGGAATTTTGTCGGAGATTCAAGTCCATCAAGAGGTGTGAGACCCTCCGAATCTTGTGGCGAGGCGCTAGGAAATGCTAGTTTTGTATATGCTTGCGATGTCATGTCATGCCAATGCTTACACTGGCAGCAGATAACAAACATCTTTGCAATTTGTTGGCCGACTGTTCGGTTTGAGCCTGCGGTTCTAGACGACATCGGTGACATTGGTGATATAGAAGCCACACCAATTCCTCGATGAAGGCTTAGAGCACTTGGAGTCGTGGGGATGAATTCCGAATTACCACGAGGCCTAGCTAGATTCGGTGACGGTGGAGCAGCCACTGGCTCTTTAGAGGAATGAGAGGCTATTTTCTTCCCGGTATTCGCGGCTAGACCAGATGGCAATGGACGTAACGATGTATCAATTGCCGGTTGCGAATTTTGATTGGGCTGTGAGCCATCGTCCACTTTCTTGTCCAGTCCAGACTTGTTATCAACATCCTTTTCAGCCTTGTCAACATCCTTTTCGGCAACTTTATCAGCGACAGGTGAGCTGGGACCGGCCTCAGGCGTATCTCCTGCTGACACCACTCGTTTTCGTAACTTCTGTCCACTAGTCACGCGAAACTTCTGGATAAGATCGAGAGAGTTCCTACGAGGCCGAGAGGAAATTACCGCCTCAGTCTGCTTAGAATTTTTAGTCTCAGGGACAGAGGATGTCGGATTTTCACCATTAACAATTGCAGATCCATTCGTGGTGACGCCTGGTGTAACTGCTACTGGTTCCAACTTGGGAGTATTGAGATTCTTCCCAACACCGTCCAAACTCTTTTCTTTGCCGTCTAACTCGTCACCCACGCCATTATTATCTTTTTTGCCTTGTGCCAATTGACGAATCGATATTCTCTTGGCCTCCATGTATTCGTGGAAGGAGTTACGACGCGATTTGTTGGGTGGCTGCACGTTTACAATCTTATATTCCCGGACGGGCGACGATCGCGTTCCATTTGCAGGTGATTTAACAGCGAGAGAATTTGCATCTCGAATATGACTGGATGGCATTCGCGGGTGCTCTACCCGAGAAGAGTTTGTGGTGGTCGGTTTGGTTTGAGTGTCGCTTGTTTTTGCTTCATTCGACGTTGTTTGCGATGTGATATCCTGGGGCTGTTCAAGCCCATTACTTGTCCCATTTGCTTTATTAGTAGAATGGTTTGGCACCTTAATACCTGGTGAGGCCTCCTGGTTTTTGGGTCGAACGTTGGGAACTGCGGCACCGCCATTTAGCATGGGAGGCTGTGGTGGGGTCGCATCTTTTACAGGTGTAGCCTGCTTCTCTGGGTTCTTATTTCCAGAATCGTCTTCAGCGGCTCTCACCGATCTGCTATTTGACCGCTTTAGATCTGTTTGAGTGCTTTGTGAGCTGGTTTGTCTCTTGCCATGCTGGCGTGCGCCCGGAAGCATGGAAGCAATTGCACGGGAGCCGAGTGACTGCCCGCGCGTGGAAGCCGGAACCGACCTGACATTAGTAATAGCTTGCATTCGAATTCTCTGCTCTGGACTGGCGAAAACACCATCTTGTTCACCAGCTAGCGGAGAATGATTGTTTTGAGACGCTCCGGTATTACCATTTTCGTCAACTTGGTTGTTGGGTCCGGGCACGTTTCGATGTGATCCAGGTTGCGCCAGTGTAGCATCAGAAGGGAGAGTGAGACCATCTTGAGAGTCGGCTTTTGCGCTTGCACGCAAATCGGTATGTTTCCTTACAGTATGAAGAGAACGTCTATGGGTATCGGAAGGCAGAGAACCGGCGCTGAGGTGGTTACTCGCAGTCATTGTCTCTTGTGGTTTGGCAGACCGCCGTGGCCAAAAGGCAAGTTTCTTTCCCAGCGAACTATCCCCAAAAGAAAACCGACGCGGTTTCTTCTTTACTTCGTCTTGAGGTTCTTCATTTGGCTCATTCACAGAACTAGCTCTTGACGTTCGTTTGGACCACATGGAAACGAATGATGACCCCGCTGAGACTCGCTGAAACATACTATGGGCACTGGACGCCCTACTTGAGCTCACTGGCGGCGTTTTCTTCTGCAGTCTTCGAGGCTCTCTTGGGTCGAACCTTGACTTTCTCTTCGCCTCTTGTTTCAACCTCTTCTCAAGTTCCTTTTGCTCCTGTTCCAACTTTCTCCTTTGTTCTTTCTTATCACGTTTCTTTTGCGCGGCGCGGGACCACGATGGGGATACACAAATTTCAGAGCTGATGGAGCGATGATCGTCGACTTTTGAGGGCCCTTCTTCGGGCCCTTCCTCCTTCGTCGCAGATCCGGCTTTATTTGAGGCGAGAACTTCATCGATCGTGGCACCGAACTCTGCGGGAGAGGCTTCATCTTCCATTAGTCAAGGGCGTTAATGGGGGTAGATATCACTCCTACCCTTTGTGACGAGCTCACTATCTCTATACTTGGAGTCTGGCGTACGAGACATTGAGCGATGCGACATCGATCGGTCTGGTGGATTGGAAGCATCTTGTGTTTCTGAAAGTTCTCGTAGATGCTATGGCCTTGTCAGCAACGGCATAAATAGTGAATAACAAGTGGCCTGCCGGAAATGCACCATCGTTCTCAAGGGTTGACCCTTAGGCCACATGCGCACACTCGATTTGAGCTTGGGGAAAAGAGAGATAAGGATGGAAGCCAAGGGTGGATACAGCCGCTCCTTGATAGGGAATGTGGAGTAATTGATCGGAAGTGTTTCCGGTGATTTAAGGAGATATTACCTTATAATGAACATCAGTAGAGAGTCCAAGCCTGCTATTTGTAGAACTAGCCGTATCGTATACGCTCTCGACTTCAGAATCCGACTCCATTTTTGATAGCTCTTCGATAATCCCAAAGCTATTTAGCGGCGGACCCAAAGAGTTTTGTCGCCGGAAATAAAGTAGGGCGAGATGACGTAGTCAGCAATTCGCAGCAGCAGCTTGATCAAAAATCCAGATGCAGAAGCATAAAGCTACTCTCTATCCCAAGGTTTCAAAGGCTGGGCCATGTATCAACCTTTTCGATGATAGAAATGCTTTTCAAGCATTCGAAGGTGATGAGGGGTTTGGAGATGTACGCGATATCAGCTCTCAGTAATAATTGTAGTACTCAGGCACAGTCTCGGCTGGAAAGAAGGAAAAGGGAACAGGAGAGGACTGGTAGCTTGGATATAGTTTGAAGGAAACAGATCCGGGTAAAAATTTACACTGACAGCTTCCACAGAGAATCAGTGATCAACCCGAATCAAGCACACATCAAAGAGCAAGGTTAACTAGAACAGAAACAATGTTTCACTGGTATCTGTTGCGGCATGGTAGCGCCCAAATAGTGATTGTGTCAGTTCAAAAAGAAAAGTGGCGGAGATCTCCAGGAACACAATCGGGCTGAGAAAGCCAGAAAGAATGTCAAAGATATAGATTTAAACAGTTTATCATATTCAATTCTCAAACAAATGTTTGTTGGAATGCAAGGAGCAACAGGTGGAAAGTAATAATGAAGTCTAACGCGAGGGACTAGGGTAACTATAGGGTAAATCTTTTTAGATGGGAGAGTTAATAAGACTGTCGCTGTACTAGGAAGTCAATACAATATCGACAGCCAGAAAAAGGAGCATAAGAATGATACAAAGCAAAGAAAGACGACAAGAGAAGAGAAGAAAAGAAAGAAGGCAAGGAAGAGGAATAATAATGGGCTTTTTCGAAGGCGTGAAAGATGGGGAAATGGAGCAAAGCCTCCAAGCAAGAGGCCAAGGGCAAAGGCGAAAACTGAGACAGCCGAAAACTGCCAAACCACAGTCGGGATGGCTGACTAATTGAGACTTGCAGCCAAAAGCCGAAGACAAGCAGGGTTTCAAGTTGAAATCAGCATGCAGGAGGCAAGCAAGCTCGCGGGAGGACTTGAGGTGGATCGAGAGATCTCGTATCGAAAATCCGCAATCCTTGAAGAACCAAAGATGGTTGATCCCTCAATCCAAAAGTTCTTTTCTCGTGATCGGTTGGCCGAACCGACTTTCCTCTTCCTTCGAAAAGAAAAGGTTTCGTAGTTAACAGGTGAATAACGAATCACAGCGCCTGCTGAGACATTTCCAATTGCCTGTCACTCCGGCGACTTTCGACGCGAGAATCCCTGGAACAATGTTAATCCTCGGTTCAGAGTAATTGGGGGTTGGAGACGGTGGGACTTCTCTTTATCCACGTCAGAAAATTGCAAACCAGGCTTCGTTGCAGGATAACAATGGACAACGGTTGTTCCTCCGAAATCCTCCATTCCATCCCACTCTCACACTTCATTTTATCGCCTTCGAGCCACTGTTAAAATGACGTGTTCCATGGGCTCTTTTTTTTCTCTGGCTTCTTTCACGTGTAGACTGAAAGACCATCCGTTTGTCATGAAAAAAGGACGAAAGATCGTTGTCGACCCGCAACGTTACAACTGCCACAGCTGATTAAGCGAGGGTGGATTCGTATAAGGACCCTTCCTCACAAACCGTTCGGCCGTTTGTCGGTTAGAAAAGCAACGCCTCCACCAAAAACAGCGAAAAAAATGCATTTAATTAATCATTGACGTCTGCGGTCGCCCGTTGTGGGAGGTCAAGGGTACGGCACAGTACATACGTCATCCCTAAATTAAGCATGATTCGGGTACCTGAATCGAGCCCGCAGATCGAAATCGCCCGGCTCGATCAACCCAAAATTGACCCGAACCATATCCAGATGTACGGAATAGGTATTTTCTACCTCCTTGACAATGCACGACAAAGACGGACAATTCCTAGCCCAATACACGAGCGCTTCAGCTCCTCGCTTTACCACCAGTTAAGGTTCTACGAAATGTGGGTGATGAGCAAGACAGGGAAGCGAAATGACCCCATATTCCACCACTTTTGCCATGCCCTGGCCAAGGTCATCGTTCCTCTATGGAGAAAGGACCGTACTACTACGTACAATAGCAAATGAAGTATCAGATACCGAGATTTCCCCGATTAATATACACCAAATTGCTTTCGCGTACTCTGTAGGCCGACTAAAAATCTGTTTCAACAGCTGGGCAAGGTTGCGATTTGGAACCGCTTTGCTGAACTCTGGACCAACATGTCGCTCGCTCGCGTAAAGATACTTGTTGGAATTCCAAGCTGAGGGTGCAAGACAGTGATCCAATCCTTGGCGAATTCAGAGCCGAGGATGCACATTCGGGGACAAGGGAAAACTGGTAAAACAATGTCTAGGCTTAGTTATGCATCACGGGAATTTTCTTATTATGGGCTGTTCCGTCGATTTTTAAACCTGTGTATGTGCATACCTTCATACCTCTTCGCTGGGCTTTACATGTTTGCCTTTTGCCCGTTTCCTAACTTACTCATGTTTCGAAACACCGGTCGGTTATGCCCTTTTTGGATCTCCAGTTGATCGCAATGGACTACCCTACACTGGAGTCGGCTTCGTCGAGCCGAAAAATGCGAGCCGCTCGAAGAGTTCCTGAGCGACTTTCTATTTGTCAAAGGTCTTCTCTTCTCACCCTCGCTTGATAATGACCGGGCGCTTATAAAATAGTGATGTCTCAGGCTTGCATGACATCAATACTTTCAGAAGCTGTGATAAAGGGTTATGTCCAGTGCTGCAAGTCGATTCATGGCTCCGATGGTCAATTGGCAGCATGGACAATCGAACCGGCCATCAATCAACGTATGTGGTTTTCTCAACATTGAATCCGACGTCTGTCTACGTTTGAGAGCGATTAAACCGCGAGGCATAACTTCAAGGATCGAGTAACACTGACTGCCAATCGCAAGTCGGGAGTATATTCTGTTTCAATCGTTGAAACTGCTCAAAAACCCATCAACGGGCCTCCAGCCCATCTGCGGAGTACTCGTTGAGAATCTGCTCGTTCGAATGGGTGTTTCGGCTGTCAGCATGGAAGAAAACTGATGGCCGCTGCATGTGTTGCTCACAAAACAAGACCTATTACCGATATTTGTTCGAATTCCGCTGGAAGTGAGCCTTCTACCGGCTATTGTCGATTTGTACCACGCTCGGAAAACCTGGTTGAAGGTATTGCCACAAAGGTGATACATCAATTGTTGATGGCTTAGCATGGCTTGCTACACTCATCTCGTTACGCAATGCTACCTTTTCCTTTGGGGAATCGCGCTCTGCGGCCTCAAGCTTGCTGGCCTCTACCTTTCTCCAGGGTAACAAAAGGCCGAAGATACAAAAGCCTTGGATGAGGGTTAAATGGCCCGTTCTAAGGATGAAATGCATTCTTGCTCGCTTGCACACCAAATGCCATACCTTGCGCAGGAAACATTCATTCACCCCTGTGCATATTCTGGGACGCGGCCCGAGAACCAGACACCGCTGTCGCGTTGCAATTCCATCGGGTATGAGACGCTTCGGGATCACAAGTATCGAACGCGTTTGGGTATCAGGGACTTCGCATTGATAGCAAACAACAACGAGCCCTTTGGCCGTCTTCTTTGATACCACCTTTTTCTTGCCGCCATCAAGCTGAAGGAGTCTCTGACATGGCGCAGCCGGGAAGGAGTCGGGCAAAGCGGCATCGACTGCAGCTGTCCTTCTAAAAGCCCGACCACGCTTGGCGATCATGACGTCACTGTGGGCCTGGCAGAGAGCAAGCGACAGCGCAAGCATTCTAGACCTGTTGCTTCGCGTTGCTTAAGTCGCCAATATCCAGCTTTTCTCACAGACCAGTTCTTGTTCGTTTCTTATTTCTCTTGACAATCGGCCCTTCAGGACTCAATATCGTGTAAATTGAGGCCCGCCCACTCTTCCTTCGATCCTCCGATGAACGATTCCTCTGATAAACCGCCACCTCAAAGCCGAATTGGTTCATGGCTTCGAAGAAAGACACGCGACCCAAGAAAGAACACTGTTCTTCCTGTGACGCAGCCCTCGATTACTGAAGATGGCGTGAACAACCATGGCAAGTCTCGATCATCGGATGATTTCGAGGGTAGCTCTTCAGAGCTTCCATCACGCCTTCCGACCCAAGACACGCCTGGCAGACGCGATGAACCCGCCGTAAAACAGAGCAAAATTTCGCTCCTAGCATCACGAGTGTGGAACAATCTTCGAACCATTATCTTTGCAAGTTGGATCAATATCTTCCTTGTATTCGTTCCTGCCGGCATTGCACTGGGAGCTCTACACCGGAAACAAGGCCATGACAGCCCAATCAGTCCTTCAATTATCTTTGCCCTCAATGCTGTGGCTATTATTCCATTAGCCTATTTGCTCGGTTTTGCCACTGAAAATGTCGCAAGGAATTTGGGCGATAAGGTTGGAGCATTGCTCAATGTAACCTTTGGGAATGCGGTGGAATTGATCATATTGTAAGAATTCCATTCCAGTACCCTGCCTTGTCGATTGTGATATCAGCGCTAACACCTGAGTACAGTATGTAAGCCTAATCTACCAAGATTTTCTCTCTTTATGGACCCGTGAACCTAGTGGAAATCACCCATTTCAAATCCCTTAAGCTAACCCTAGTCAATCCTCTTCATAGTATCGCTCTAGTAGCGGTAAGGATCCCTTTCAAATGAAGACAAGAGTATCAAGGTCTGACATTGTGCTCTACAGGGCAAGGTCCGCATTGTTCAAGCGTCCCTTCTAGGCTCGATCTTAGCAAATTTGCTATTGATCCTTGGCATGAGCTTTTTGTTCGGGGGTCTACGGTTCCAAGAACAGGTCAGTCTACCTAGTCATACTTTGCGAGAGAAGATCGAGCTGACTCTCGTAGTTGTATAACTCTGCCATTACTCAGATGAGTGCCTGTCTGCTCAGTCTCAGTGTCATGAGTCTACTCCTACCAGTAAGCCGTTGTCTACTTTGAATTCATACATCTCTAACCTACCTTAGACCGCTTTTCACGCTTCTTTTAGCAACCTCGAACTGGCAGACAAAGCTGTTGTAAAAGTGAGCAGGGGCACCAGCGTGGTATGTCTATTGATTAAGCAGCACTATGATATGACGCTCCTTTCTAACAATGAAGCAGGTACTCTTGCTGGTTTACGTATTATACCTGCTGTTTCAACTAAAATCCCATGCATATATCTATGAGAGCACACCTCAGCATATGATTGATGAGGAATCTCACCCGGGTGTTTTGGCCGACATTTTGAACTCCAGCAGCTCGTCGGAATCAAGTTCTAGCGAAAGTGATTCGGATGGGAGTACTGGCACGACAACAACAGTGAAACGCATTCGCAAGGCAATTCGGAAAAAGAGAGCTCGAAAGTCCAGCACAGGCTCAAAAGATTCACAATCGGCAAAACAAATTTTGGCCCCGGAAGAATCAGCTTCTTCCAATGCCACTTCACCACTAGTGGGGCTCCCTTCTTCTTCGTCTTCGAACGTCCCTCGTTCAAGCATCGCCGAAGACCATGCATTCAACAATGAAAAGATTCACAACACTACTAGAGACTACCCTGGTGTAACCGCCCGTGATTTTGTGGCTACCGATATCATTGAATCATCCAACGAAGGTCAAAACGTCCGGCGTAAACGTGACCATACCGGGTCGAGAAAACGCGAGAAGGGAAACATCGCTCTGAAGGACGATGTTCTAGAAGAGACGAAAAAGAACCAAAGGGGGCCGAATCTCAAACTTGGACCACTCCAGGAACGCCCGGCCCAGGCTCCAAGAAGACCTTTCTCAGTTCGAGCAATTTCACGGGAGGTAACATTGGAACGCTTCAAACCAGCCTTTCAGTCTAGGCCAAGCGGTATCGCGCCTCAGCAACGACCAATCAATACCAATGAGGGGCGAGGCAATCTACTCCGAACGACATCTCTGCCTAGCCATTTACAGGTCTCGCAGCCCCCGGCCAATATCCCTTCCTCCCAGCCCTTGCCATACTTGATGCGAATCTTACCCCAGCAGGAAGATTCTAACCTTGATTCTGAAGCGGAAAATAAGCAACACCTGTCCCGAGCGGCATCTGTGGTACTTCTATTGATATCAACGGGTCTAGTTGCTGCCTGTGCCGAGTTTCTTGTGGATAGCATTGATTACTTGGTTGAGAACTCACATCTGAGCCAAGCGTTTATCGGGTTGATCATCCTCCCTATCGTCGGCAACGCGGCAGAGCACGTTACCGCTGTCGTCATGGCGAGTAAGAATAAGATGGATCTGGCAATTGGAGTTGCTCTCGGTAGCAGTATTCAGATTGCTCTTTTTGTGACACCAATCGTTGTTTTACTTGGTTGGTGCCTCAACACGAATATGTCGCTGTACTTCAGTCTGTTCGAGACTGTCTCATTGTTTGCGTCGGCATTCATTGCCAATTATCTCATGCTGGATGGCCGCACAAATTACCTTGAGGGCGCTTTGCTTATTGCAGCGTATGTGATTATTTCGGTCGCGGCATTCTTCTATCCGTCTTGCGAGAATTCTAACCCTGCAAGCAACCCTAAGGATGTCCATGTTTGCTGAAATTGAGCTTGACTGGTAGTCCCTACTGCATGTAATAGGTTTCACTTTCCGCAAAACCGGCTCGCGATACCATTTGCCTTGTTTTTGAAGCGTTTGCTTAAGCTTTCCATGTGTCAACCTGCAAGCATGTGTCTACTTTGTGTGACTTTGTTATCAACAATCTGATACCCGTATACTTATAATTCTTCTTCCATCCACAGCTCATGCTATTCTGTACGATGGAAAAATTTTCATTTTCGCAGTTTAATCTTTCATTATCATGTCCGCCCAGGGATCGATGTATTTTATGGATGACCTTTCTTTCATCCACACGTTTGTACAAGTTTCGTAAACACCGTGTTTTCGTACGCCGGCATCAACAAAGCACTCACATACATAGTTTGTTACTGTGGGACAATGCCTAGATAGATTCGATCCTCATGCCTGAACCTTAGAATGAAGCTCACGAATGAGTGCCGCTTGATAGAATACTTTCAATAGCCGACACATACCCAACGTCAATTTTAAGAGGACTCGGTAAAGTTTCGTGATTGAGGAAATAATTGTGAACTATTGCTCCTTTTTTTGTTGGAATGCTGGATTCTCAGATGTGGATATTGCATATTTGTAGTATGGTACTTACCCTCGTCCATCCATACCAGCATATGCACGAGACAAAAGGCTGTGCAAGAGTCAACATGCATTTGCACCTGCATGACCCCTCAATAATCAACGTATTGGGGGTGGCACAATCGGATATCCCCAGTTTGACAGGAAGGCATAGAAGAAAAAAATTATAAGTTAGATATTTGGATTATCGTGACTTATATCAGCTGTGTTACGGAGTAGATGGATTTCAATTCAAACTCGCTTTTCCAAGGTGCCAGTTGAAGATCAGGGTGATCGAGATATATGGAGTAATTATCTGTTTCTTGGTTCTTTGGCTTAAAAAATCGCGAATCGAGCCCGCTTCCAACCTGCGATCGTCAGCTATTCAGGTTAACCTTATGCGCATTCACTGCAGATCTTGCCTTTATCATATCTTACGAGCTCGTACTCAGGCTCAGGGCAGTAAACTCAATATGAATCTGTATTTTGGTTGCCAATGGAGTCAAACACAGGGAGTACCGTGAAATTGTGATGTCCATTTGCGTGCCCATGCATAATTGGGGGAGGTTGTACATACATATCCTCCAGCTGTTTGTTTTGTCATTGTATTTCTTAAACATAGTTAATGCGCGTATATAAATTCGTTTGATAGCCCCCCAAAATTGTCATTTTACTCCCGCTTCGAGACTCAAAACGCACGACGCCTGGAGGAATACATCCCTGACTTTTGATCGGCCCTTATACTTTCATGAATTGACTCAATTTGTATCGAATAAAAGCCACAATTAGAAATGACGCTCGGTATGGACGACTTCGAAGAAGTAGATCTGGTGATCGTAGGTGCTGGTAAGCTATCATAGATGCAGATTTGTTACAACACAAACGCGGAACTGACCGATGGCAGGTGTGAATGGCTTGTCCGGTGCTCGAACATATCTCACAATAAATCCGTCCGCGTCCGTGGTGATTCTCAATTCCGCTACCTCGATAGGTGGAGTATGGGCGCAGGAGCGACTGTATCAGGGCCTTCGGCTAAACAACCTCCTTGGGACCTATGAGTATAGTGATTTTCCTATGAGCGAAACATTCGGCGTTAGGCCGAGAGAGCATATTCCTGGTACGGCGGCGCACGAGTACTTGAGCGCCTTTGCAGAAGAGTTCGGGTTACGCTCAAGAATTCGTCTCCAATCGAAGGTTGAAACTATTGAGAAACTTGATAAAAGATGCAGTGCCATGTGGGCCGTGACATATCTGAGAAATGACGAGGAGGGCAAGGGAGACCGAGAACAAATCTTAACGCGAAAATTGATTGTGGCTACAGGGCTTGCCTCAGAACCCTCTATGCCAATATTTAAGGGAGCGGAAAATTTCGATGCTCCTCTATTTCACAACAAGTACATGGCAGAAAGGCACGACGATATTGTCAAGTCCAAGCGAGTCGTGGTGTTAGGTGGCGCAAAATCCGGGTATGATGCGGCATATCTGGCGGCTACCAATGGCGTTGAGGTCGATTGGGTGATAAGCGTTTCCGGTAAAGGAGCGGCCTGGATGATGCCACCATTCATCACGCCTTTCAAGCTATGGGGCGAGAAATTGTGCAACACTAGGTTTGCTACCTGGATGAGTCCTAGCTCCTGGGGCGATGCGGATGGGTTCAGCAGCATTAGAAAATTTCTTCACGGAACCTCCTTTGGTAGACGGGTTGTCAATGGCTTCTGGAAGGTTCTTGCGAGTGATCTTATCAGGACCAACGGTTACGGCAAACACCCCGAAACAGAGAAACTGAAACCATTTGTAGACGCATTTTGGGTTGGGAGCGGTTTCAGCATTCTCAACTATCCAACCAACTTCTATGATCTCGTGCGGGAGGGGAAGATCAGAGTGCATCTCGCGGATATTTCTCATCTTTCCCATAAAACAGTTCATCTTGTTGGCGGAGAGTCTCTGCAGGCGGATGTCTTGATTAGCTGCACAGGCTGGAAAAGCACTGCGAAAATCAAGTTTCTTCCCGAGGGGATCGATGAGAAGCTCGGACTTCCCAATATTGGCGCAGGCATGAACAAAATATCCAAGAAAGCGGACATAGAGACGCTATTGCGGTTCCCTCGTCTTCAAAATCGCCCAAAATTGACCGGGTCGCCAGGGAGAGTCTCAAGAAATGATGTTTGGTCAGCTGAGAAAGAGCCATATCGATTATACCGCCATATGGTACCACCAGCTTTTATTCATGAGCGAAGCATTGGCTTCATGGGGATGGCCTCTAATTTTTCCATGGTCCTATGCAGCCAAGTTCAAGCCTTGTGGTTGACTGCATACTTTGATGGAAAACTGCCCTTGGGTGTTTCCTCACCTGAGGTTGAGAACGAGATTTTGTGGGATACCGTATATCACAGCCAATTTGGCAAATGGAGGTATCCATTTGCAAGTCTTGATCATCCAGATTTTATATTCGACGCCGTTCCGTATATGGATTGGCTACTACGAGATCTGAATCTTAAAGTTCATCGAAAAAAGGGGCGACTAGCAGAGATGTTCAAGCCGTACGGGCCAGAAGATTACCGGGGACTTATTGAAGAATGGCAGGAGGGACTGGTTTTGAAGAAGGAGACGCGGAATTAGACTACTCAATATTTGTAATTTGAGGTCTGGTCAACTCGTCCGGCAGCCGTTTCAGGCCCTCCCTGATAGGGCTGAGGGCAGAGCGCAAGCATGAAGATACCCTGTTGGGCGAATGATCTTATCTTATTTAAATGAGGCATTGAAGCTGTAGTTATATAGGGCAAAGTAAGAGCACAATTCTAGCCATTATGTTAACAGTCAAGTCGACATTACTCGATTGAGGTCCTTGGAGCTCAAGATATCACGTGATTAATTCTAAGTCAGCATAAGCATTGGGGTTATACTCGCTGATTGGTCAGTACGGTACTATCAGGTGACTCAAGATAGCGCTAGTCCATAAGAAGCTAGTGGAAGCCCGGACCTATCCAGAGTCACGTGCATCCCATGACGGGGGACACGCCCAGGCCCCAACAATGACTCCCCAACAATGACTCAGCCTCATCAACATGGCTCAGTCCATGGATTTCCCGGCATGAAGCTGTCGTTGACGTCAAAGGAACCAATCTCACAGGCGACTGTCTTAAAAGACGGGCATTCCAGCTGCAAGAGCGGCTCAAAATCCTCATCCACACTTCCTTTTCTCTGCTAACCGGACAAAGTTCACAGATATGCGTTGCTTTCCTTGCGGACGGAGTGACTCACCTACAGAAGCAACTCCACCAAACAGGCCTATCAACCTCGCAACCGATAAATCCCAGAAGAAAGCTCCAAGAGCCAGTCAGCCTACACCTTCACAAGTTCTTTCCCAAAGAGAGTCGATGAATTTTTCCACTGCCGCCGAGAAAACGCAGGTGTTTGGTCATCCACCAGAGAATGCCCAAGGCAGCTCTCCGCCTCTTTATCAGCCTCAGAACCCAATGACTCCTGCCATCAAAATGACGAATGGGCAGCCCGCGGAGCAGGGTAATGCGTCAGGTCACCCATGGCAGGCCATTCCGGACACCACTGACTATCCTCCGCCCCCGTCTCACGGGAATTTATATTCCAATACTGGAAATGCAACCGAGGAAGATGCGGAACGGGGCCACCAGTTTTGCGATGACTACCCACTTACGCAGCCTATAATCCCTCGGCCAGAAATATACGAACGCGCCCAGAATGCAAACTTTCAGCTTATTAGACCCCAAGAATACACTGGATCTCTATTTGCTTCCGGCAAAGGAAGATGGCGAGGCTCAACTCCTGCTGGAAACGGGGACTGTATGCTTTGGACTGACATTCCTGTCTACTTCGCGAAGGAAGACTCACCTCTTGTCACGGAACGTCAGAAGACCATATACTTTGAGGTCAAACTTTTAAATTTGTTTGATGGACCGACTGCTAACTGCCCCGGCTTTTCGATTGGCTACGTAGCTCATCCATATCCGACATGGCGTGTGCCTGGGTGGGAACGGGGTAGTGTTGGAGTAATGTCGGACGATGGATGCAGATATATCAACGACTCCTTTGGTGGAAAAGACTTCACGACCGAGTTTCAGATCGGGGAAACAGTCGGCTTGGGAATGACATTTTTCACTGTGGGAAGCTCCCCGTATGTGAACCCACAACCACCGAACATCAATGGCATGTTCGACTCTTTTCCAGTGCAGGTGTTTTTCACCAGAAACGGCCAGGTTACTGGGCACTGGGACCTCCATGAAGAGCGAGATACCAGCCAGGGCACTGTCGAAGGACTTGAGGGGAATTTCGACCTGCATGGAGCTATTGGATTCTTTGGCGGCGTCGAGTTCGAGGCGTGTTTCGATCCATCTGGTTGGATGTGGCATCCTTCAAAATAATTATCCACGTACATCGCCCGGTCACCGTTGGTGCAGCTCGAGTTTTGCAAGCATTCGATGTCACTGGCAATCAATAGCTACACGTAACTCACCATAGACTATTTTAATTGAAGCTGTGAGGTTCGTATAATCTCTCATCTAAGATTTCCAGATTACTTCATAATAATTGAGAGATTTCCAAGCGAATATTGTCTCACCTCTTCTGCCAATTTGATCTCTTTCCCTCGTGTATGTCCTCAACCCAAACACCACACCGCTCCGAGGCTTGAATTAAAATGCCGCTCCTCAACAAGAGGATTCTCAATTCTTCCCCGAACGAATTGGAACGAGTGCAGCAAACAGCCGCGATCGTTACTTGTGACATTTCACGCCATGCGATCGGCAATTTTCAACCTCGGTAGCGAGTTTGCAAACGGCGGGCGAGCGGCACGCACACCAAGATTCGTGGAACAAGCACTCCGTCGCGCGTTGCAAGTACTCCCGGAGTCTCACCGACTCAACGTTCGGCAGGCCAGTGTAGCGAGTGTGGGCTTGGCTCGACGGCTCAGAGATTAGGCGACCTCCAGCGACGACGTGTCGACTGGAACAAAGAGATGCTTTGAGGGTTCCGTGGAGCACAAGATAAGTGCGGCTTGAACAAAATTTTCAATTCACGCGTTTGCTTCTCCCCGAAAATTAGCGATTTGGTGACTTGCGACGGTCAAAACTCGGACTCGGAAGGCCCAGCATCCTAATTTTTTTGCGCGGTTCCAAAGTTAGCGCCCAAGATACTGTGATTCCAAAAGCGTGTGGGGTAGGTATGGAAAGGGCAATTGCTCTTGAGCTATCCATTGCATTGCTAACATGCCTAGGTAGATATTGGATATGCGTAGATCTGAATGACGATGCCGTAACGTGCACCCTCTTTACCCAAAATGGCTACGACCGCGAGCGAAGCCGATACTGTAGTAGTGGTATACAATCACAAGGACTAGTTAAACTCTTCCCGGATAGAAGAAAGGATTGGAAGCAAACTCCAAGACGAGAGCTCTCCTCGTCGGCTCCACCGGTCCGCCCGAAATCGCAATCCGGAAGAGCGAAAAATTTTTACTCCATTGACGGCATAATTTTTGTAACAAAAAAGTTATTCAAACGTGTTTGAAACATCCCGGTCTTGGATACTTCCTCTCTCGTCTCAACACGGATCAACAACGGTCCCTGAATCCTCCCGCAGGAGATCCAGGGACCCAGTCCAGCACACGAAATCTCTAGCGCGCCGGGGAACAGAATCCATGCATCCGGAGGCGCACGTTGCATGCATTTTCCCCTGCAAGCCATCGAACAGGCGCGATAGTTCGAATCAAAATCTAGGTACTGGCAGGTCACTCTCAAATTGCGGAACGTCACCGATCGCTATCTCGACACCAATCGGGCGCTTCCGAAAATTCCTTGTGAATTTCGCATGATCACCGGGGACACTCCTGTAGATCAATCTGCAGTGATTCAGAACCTGCTTGACCGTCTACGCATCACTACTTGAGACACGTTATTAGTCGGCTCGTTCATATTTGCCTAGGTATTTCCCGATTCTCACCGCTTTCGAAGAACCCCTGGCCCTGACCCTGGAATCTCAACCGGATGACCCAAGGAGCCATCAAGTGATTACCACTAGTCTCTTATTTCCTTCAGGGTTCCAACTCGCTCAAACCACGTGGGATAATGGACTGATGTGAGTAGCAGTCAGGACAGTGCCGGATGCCTGGTGAGCAGCAGAAAATTGCCAAGTTGCATAACATATCGCTAGGCTAATATAATCCGTCATAAGTAACTGGGCATGCGAGTGAGATCTCGCAGACCGTCTTGGCGCAAAGTAAGGCCTACGGAGGAGCCGGCGGAGCCCCTTCAGGCTGATCGGTGCCAGTGGGGCACAACGTGGCATGATAGATGAGGAATTCTGCTTTTTCCCTTGTGTTTTGCGGTGGCGAAGTGCTTGTTTTTTCGTTGACGTCGAGGAACACCACGTTATAGAGGTACTCCATACTTTTATTGACGGTATCGAATAACTAGTCGTGACAAGGGGCCGAGGATCGAGGGGATTATCTCGGCCTAGAGATCTCGAACGCCCCCCATAGCGATGTTCCTTGTCACGAGAGGGAGAGAGAGAAGAGTCGTGCATAATCAAGCATGGATGCTCGATGACACTTTAACCCCTGTCCAGCACCTCATCAAACAAGAGACAAAGCCGAGAATTTTGAATTCTTCCTAAGTTTTAGTGGCGTCGGGAGCGGGCCCACAACCGTTGTTGATCAAGTTTCGAGAATTGTTCTGGAAAAAAATGGAGACTCCAAGGATGTTTTATACGAGCAATTCGAACCTTGCATTTCAGTCGAGATGAAATTCCGTTTCTCGCAGGGCCAGGACCGGGACAGGGGCTTGATCGCGCTCTTCAGCGATGGTCTACGCATAAGGCTGAGCAATTCAGATCTAAAATGCCTTTTTGATCGAAGGATATGATGACAAGAAGAACTAGAAAAAGGAATAATAAATAGATCCAAAGCCGGGCCAATCATTACCGGTGCAAGGGCAATAACTATGGATCATGCGCTGGATCTGGTGGCGAAGGCGAAGATCCACTGGAGATGAAATCAGCTGCGGAGAACCCTGTAATTGCCGGAAATATTGGCATCGTCAATACTTTGCAATAATAGTCGGTCAATTGCTCTTCACATCATGCCAATTCCCACACCAAGAAGATAGACGCTCCGCTCATGGGCGACTACGGCGAATATGGATGGTGATGGTAGGGTATCATTGTATGAAGCGGTTATATCCACTCTGTAGTTAAGGTACTGGTGCGTTACGGAGGTAGTTGGATCAAGAAGGAAGATATCTTGGCATAGGTCAATGCTCGCATTTTATTTTCTCCCCTTATTCAACACGCCGGGCTGCCCCTGACCTGCAGAGGGAATCCTTCTGTGGGGGTTTACAGACGAGGTTGTTCACAAGGAGACGATCCGGCCTGTGAGCAAGCTGTTGTCGAGTTCCGAGCCCGAGAGCGACCTTAATACCGAGCTTGCTGATACGGTAGCTATCAATCAGTGAGTTACGAAGCAATTCGCGAATAACATTGCAGAATTGGGGAGTTGACTCAACGATTGGTTGGGCTTGATTACCAGGAGCAAGTCGTCTCGAAGAAAGCCTCGCTATCGAAGACCGACCGGCTGGCACTTGACTACCAATCTCGGCCAAGGCATTCAAGGGGTGAAGCATGGCTAAAGATAGCGGTCCATATTGTTTCCGGCCATCGTTCATCTCAATTCATTGACCATCACAGCTAAGCGAGTGGCGAAGCAGCTCGCCGGTGCATCCCATGTGTTCCCGATGTAAGCAGCGATTGCGATATTAGGTATCATCTCATGTTCTTAGACAAATGATATTCCTGTTGGACGGGATCGGTATTCTGGTGACCTCTGACTGACCAGCGACGGGCGATGAGTAGACACGGCGATGTGGTCTTTTCTTCAAACCACCGACTCGTATCACTCGCAAGTGCTGACGGTCAACCGCTGTTTTGTCCCTTGCAAGGAGCTTCTTGAAGCACCACTCCACCACTCCGCTCCCCAACTCCGGTTATCCTGTATTAGATTGGAATATCGAGTGTGGAGAATTGTGAAATGGTATTTTCTTGTCGGTTGTGTATAGACAGGCCAGTCTTGTGATGGCGGAATTGGAAAGGCGATTTCCGACGCTTGGGCGGGTTACAGGCTGGAGGATAACTACCAACCGCGCCCCTGATTCCGGCTCTCTGGCTCTTTGTTGGCTACTAACGGTCATGCATCGCGTCGCCATCCTCAAATAATAACACCGTTTCTCAGCTTGGACAAGGCGGTGCTGGCTGTGCATCAGAACCAATTTTTCAGCTTTCCAAACGCGTATCGCATCCCGTCGAAGCAGCTCGCAAGCCAACGACAGCGTTCAACCTCTCGGGAAAGAAGGAGACTTGGGTTTCGCAAGCAGATTGCTCCTGTCAGACTCGATTTTCATGCAGAGCGCCAGAACTGAGAATCCGGGACCAGCCATTGTGTTGTTGATCGCCGATTGTGTGTCTCGCATCTCCACTTGCTGAGCCGTTACCAAGGACCGGCTCGAGCCGCGTCTTGTGCGTCTGCGCGCGCCGTTTGTTGGGTCTCAGATTTGCGAGTTGGGGATAAGAGCGGCTTGGGCGAAGTCCAGAACGTTTTGATACCAACCTGCCCACCCGGAAATGGCTGGCTGGATGCTGGCTCGAGTCCGCTATGGTCTGGGCGCGACCACTCTCAGTCCCCGGCCTCTCGAAATTCAGCGTTCTCAATCGTTGTCGCAGCCTGCAATCCTGGTGGAGATGGGGGTGGCCTTTGTTTCTTCTCAGCATCACCACATACAGTCACATACCGATCATAATAATGACTGAGCGAAGTCACTGCATCAGATCTTCCATTCGGGCCCCCTGTTACATGTGAAATGACGGAGCCCAACTTCTTTTTGAATTTTTTTGATTGACCTACCCTTGACCCGCTACGTAACTTCTCCGGGCTCCATTGCAAGAGGCATGCATCCCCTCCCCAGTCAAGTGCAAACTATGCTTGCTCTTGAGGTTTGAAAGGTAGCTCCACATGCTGCTTTATGTCGACAGGGATCGCTTTTTATTACTGCAACTTTCATAAGTATAGTCTTATCATACATACCCACACCGAAGAGAAAAAAAAGGGAAAAAAGAAAATAAAACCGAAAAAAGAGAGAAGTGTGTCGAGTCACACTCACTGACGGACTATCCCATGCTCACCACTCCATACAGCAAGCTTGGTATTGGAAAAAAGGTCATGTTGAGAAAATAATATCGTCACGGCGCATCAGTAGTCATGTATCATCCAGCTTGCCTGGTGCGAGCTTGGTCGGGACGGAAGCCACGAATGATTATTTTATTTTTTGATGTTATGTATTGTTTCTTCTTCCGTTTCTGCACTCCTTTCCTTTATGTGCTCTGTGCATTTGCGACGGGTTAGTTCTGCGACTTCCAGCATTATTATTCAGGACTATTATAGGGGACAGGAGTGTTCGGCGCTCCTCCATCCACAGCGGTCCGTGAGGTGAGAATAATGGGTACAATTTAAGCTGTCTTCACCGTCCACTCCCCACCTGCACCTGCACCAAGCTACCCTACCTAGGCCCCATGTATGTCCTGTATTTGACCTTCATGCTTGTTGCTTAAAAGTCCATTTTTAATCTTATCGTCTCCTCCGCTTTTTCTCCTCTTCTTTTTTTTTCCTTCTCCGTTCTGCGTCACTCTTAACTCTTCTCTTTTATTCCTTCCATTCCCTAGTCGCTCTCTTATACCTCTCCGGTGGCCGCTCCACTGGACCGGTCATTTCAATCTTCTTCATTCCTACTCCCTATTAATCTTAATCGTTTGCTTTTTCCTTCTTGCTCTGGGATTCATTGGTATTGGAGGGACTCTGTCGTTCTGCCGGGTCTGGCTTTATACTTCGACATCTATATACAACCGGTGTTTAGCGGTCTTTAGAACAGTTTGTCTACCCACGACGCATGATGGCCTACGAATTTCCACATTTCTTAGCTTTCAAGCTACTGTTGTGAGTCAAAGCCCGAGATTGGAATTTACTGTTCCAATTCTGGAGCTGAGCCGCTGTTCTAACCAAAGACCTGATGCAGTGTCTACCGATACCTCAGATTGATTGTTAATCTACTTGCAGTATGGACTTTTCGTCCAATTCCACCACCAGAGAACCCTACACTTACATCCCAAGATGCCACCATCATTATACCGTCCCTAGAGGGCTGTGGTGAAGAGCTAGAGGAGACTATCCGCACCATCTTGGTCAACCATCCTCACGAGATCATTTTGGTGACCATTGATGCCAACCGTCCCAATGCACAGAGGATGCTGGATACTATGCCGGCGTCGAAGTCTAGAATCCGACTGCTCAGCATCCCAAGACCCAACAAACGGCGACAGATGGTGCGAGCCATTCCTGAAGTCCGCACAGAAATTACAATCTTTGTGGATGACGACGTGACGTGGCCCAAGACGGAATTGAAATGGATTCTAGCAGTATTCGAAAAAGATCCGATCTACGGCGGAGTTGCAACTTGCCAACGGTTACGACGAGCAAACGCACCGATATTCTCCATGCAGAGAGTATGGGATTTCCTGGGCGCACTGTACCTCGAGCGGCGGAACTTCGACTGCGCTGCAACTACCCATGTGGATGGCGGCATGCCGTGCCTTTCGGGTCGTACCGTTGCGTACCGGACTAAGATACTTCAAGACCGCGAGTTTACCAGGGGATTCACCAACGAAGAATGGTGGTTTGGGCGGTACGAGCTCAATGCCGACGACGACAACTTTTTGTCGCGTTGGATGGTTACTCACGGCTGGGAAACATACTTCCAGTACCATCCGGAGGCCGAGATCCAAACAACCCTCGAAGACAATCCCAAATTCCTGAAGCAGTGTGTCAGGTGGTCGAGAAGCAACTGGAGAAGCAACCTCACAACTTTATTCCAGGAACACGTCGTTTGGTTGTAAGTTTTCCCCCTTTTTGGTCCGAATTGCCTGCCTTTCATTGCTACATCACAAGTTTCCCCTTTTTGGCTTTCCGCTATCCTCCCCCTGCGGCATCTGCAAAGCAGCTGCTATCCCAATGGAGCTTCTTTCCCGGTTGCTTTTTTTTCCTGCCCTCTCGTTGTCGTCGTTGTTCTCCGGAACCAAAATTTCTTTTTCCTTAGCGCCATTGTGTTGCATTGGATTGCCATGCATATTCTTAGCGTGTTTGTATTTGCTTTTTTTCACTGTTTTATTTTTTTTTGTTTCTCTCGGACGAGGGATCGCAGGATCTGTCGGGAAAATCGCGGCACCATGCGAATCCCTGTCAAAACCTGGAACTGCCGCACACTAAAGGAGAGCGGCCGAGGGTCGTCGAGTCGTCCCTTTAACAGGCTCCACCGTCTTCTCAAGCCCACTTGAATGCTTCTGTGAGACTTTGACGCTAACTCAAGGGGCCCGTGTGGACACCCACTTTCTGCTTAGCCGCCAGCCGTGGAGTACCTATGCTGTCTTTCTCACAACACTATCACCACCCGCTTTTATCGGCGATTTATCTCTGATCCTCTTTCTCTACAAGGGCTCCGAGGGATGGACAACTGAGAACCGGATCTTAGCGATCCACTCCCTCCTCCTGTGGATGTTGATCAGCAAGTTCATCAAACTGCTCGGCCATTACATTCGATATCCCGCTGACTTTCTCCTGCTACCCGTCTCCATCCTCTTTGGATACCTTCACGGGATTATCAAGGTTTATGCCGCATGCACTCTCAATGTGGTAAGTCAAGCTTTGCTCGTTTTCGTTCGCTGCGTTTCCGTATCTGTGATATTTCGCTCTTACCCTGACCCCCGCGCGCAACCTTCCTGCTGAGCTCCCGATTTTGCCGAAGCAATTTCCACGATGGTTCAAGGTCACTGTGATCTTCGTGCCGCATAAATTGGTTCTAGGCCCCGGACCCACTCCTAAGCCCTCTCGCACGGCTTTAGCTCTCATCAGTTTTTCTTTTTTCCTCTGCCATTCTCTTGTCTTCCCATTTAACGCTTTCTGATGTTGAAATTTTTTTCTCTAATTTCCTGATGCTTTGCTTGACCACCGCTGTCAATTGTCGTCGATCTTTTGGTCCGATCCAGCCAGCGTCTGGTATAGTTTTTTAGCTGACTCCATGCGCGACATCATTTTGTGGAGCGCTTATGAGTTCTTCGTCACATGTGTCGGTTTTTCCACGTGCTAACCATTAATCGGCGTTAGACAACATGGGGCTCTCGAGAGGGCGCGGATGTCAGCGACACCGACCGTATGAAGGAGAAATCGGATTACGACGTGTCGTCGCTCTACTACTCGAAGGAGAAGCTGCTGTCACCTCATTGAGCAGTCCTTCGCCTTCACGAGCCGTGTGCTCAGACGGTAGTTGGTATCCAGTGGCTCCTAAAGCAGTGCTACGAATGCACGTCTTAGAGCTTAACTAAAATCGTCCCCGATATCAGTACTCCGTTTATACGAACGCTCTCGCACTAGACTACGAACTGCTCCATATCTTTCACGCCACTTGTTCGATTAGTGAGTGACTTATCACGTCACAATCTTACCCGCGGCTTTTTATTAGCGTTGCTGCCCTTTGCCGCGGGTAACAAGTCGTGAGACTTGAACCTCACTCTCATACAAAAAAAAATGCCCAACTTTTGCTGCCCATCTTACCCCGACAGGGCAAAAGAATTCGTATGGTTTTGGGACCTATCATGCTTTTCACGGCTAGGTGTTATTCGTCAAACCTCCTCTCACCCTCTTCTCTGACCATTACCCCTTTTTCCTATTTCCCCTTTCAAAACGTTTATGGGCATTTGTGGATCAATGCGCTCTTTTTTTTTGGTCTCTTGAATGATTTAGACGAAAACCTACTCACTGTTGCTGTTATCATCAACGTAATATCTACGGGTTGTACGGCCGCGAATGGGTGCTCTGTCGCATGTGGTTCAAAAGTCTTTGGAGGTCTAGATGAACCCATGCGCATCTCTTTCTTGAACATCGGCGCTTTTCTCCTCTTGTTTTCTCCAACTGGATACCTTTATACTTGGTAAGGTTTCTTACGAATGGGCCCGGAGTTTTCTACACAAAAAAAGATATTTCGATTCATGATAGCGTTAGACTCTTTGTGTGTTTTTATTTTCTCTTTTGGCTTTTCTTTCTTTCTACTATCTATCTTTGGGCTTGGGATCTGAAAAAGTTGTCCTTCTTTTGCTCTTATTATTATAAGCGGGGTTATTCGTGATTGATACAGGATTTGCTCTTTGTGTGTTTTTAGCAATTAGGGCAGGCCTACCTCAAATGAATTCTATACTCTCGAGAAAACACACTGCTTTTTGGCATAGCCACCATCAATACCACCACCATAACCCGTGGGTTTCACTCGCAATTGGCCTCGGCACCATCTTTGCACATTCTCCTCATCAGCACTCTCGAGGGTCCTCAGCCGTGTCGAGTACGGCACTTTCCATAGATCAGCCCTATTAATATCCCATTGACCCGGATCGGAAAGATTTGAGCTATATAACACTCCTTAAAAATCCCGCTGAGTTGCATCTGTTGCCGGATATCGCACGACATATGTGCAGTCGCACAGACGAGGTGAGTCCAACACAGACCAAGTGCGGAGATTCGATCAGCATATGCTAAGGCGGGGAGAGGTAGCAGGTGCATTAATAGCTCGCTCGGTCCTTTCTTTGTGGAGCATGAGAGAATCCCTCCGAGTTGCATGAATGGGGTCGAAGCTGAAGGTTCAGCTTTTGATGAACTCTCTTGAAATCAAAATCATTAACAGCGCTCAGTTCAACGGCATGGATGCGAGTTAATGACACGAGCAAGCATACCCTACTCTGGTTCTTCTCAAATACAATCGCTATCATATGATTAATATCCCATATACGAGTTTGGTGTTGTGCAAAATGCCGTCTCTGCTTGATTAGGAGTCGGCAAGCCGATAGCTCAGCGACATATCATCATGGGGTTTGATTGTGAGAAACAACGATAATTGCAACTTTCTCTCGAGCTTCTAGAATCACCTTGGAAAGCTATATCGAGCTGCAATTATACCAACAGGCTCGTACACGTGCAGTTTCGGCAATGGTTTGCCGTAAATCCCTGGAAAAACCAAATCGTTTGTGAAGATAGAGGCAACAGGCAAGGAAATCAGAGTGCCCTGTATAGATGTGGTAGGGCAGAGATCCGAAAAAGCGAGGCAGGCTCCTCGTCGCCATCACCAATCCTTGTCCGCTGAAGATGATTGTTTCGCAGGCGCATCCAGCTCCCTGCGGCTAAGCAAATAATATTATCAATTGACTCATTTACACTTCTCTCGAGCGCAACATTATTGTCTCCTGGATATGTGTGAGGTAAAATAACATCCTGATGAGCGTGTGTCACGGGGTTGCTTCACTGTCTCAAGACTCACAGAGCGTGCAACGCAATCCTCCGGCGCCAGCAAGGGATGCAGGCTTGCCAACGATAGAATGCTCCATCTTCCTGGTCTAATTGGCTCGCATAGGGGTTATTTGCAATTTCGGTAGGGTCCAACACGTTTTTGGTTCTTCTCTTGGCAAAGCCGTTGGGAAAATTGCGTCCAGGGTAGGAAACTCGCAACCTCCTCCGAAGGTTACCTGGTATTTGCTACCTGGCCTACGATCATACGACCTCAAAACTAAGATACCCTGTACGTGCTGATGCCCAAGCAATCAGAGTGCTGGGTTGATGTTGGGAGGATGTTACTACTTGATTGAAAGCTGGACCGGTATTCCCCGTATGTCGCCTTAATGCAGGCACGGATTGAACAGCGTTCGGGCCCTGGCGGGTTCTTTGCAACTTGCACCAATCCATTTCAAAGCTCAGTGGTGCTGCATAGTTAGTCACTAAAAAATTCCCATGCTACAATGTTCCGTCAGTGCCACAAAACGGTTAACCGTACATTCATATAGTAATCGGGATCCTCTTTTCCTTTCATTGCGTTTTGCAAGGTCAGGGAACTTCTACTCGCACGGCCGCACAATAACTACTGATCGTATTTCAAGTCCCACAAGTCCTAGTCCGTCATACGGCGCATGCCAATATAAAGGAGGTCTAGTCATATAAGGACTGTGTCCCATGATTGTGGTACTGGGTGTGATTTCCAGGATTGCTAACTAAACACCCATGAGAATACCTGCGGAAATCAAAAACCAAATGCCGAGTCTCACCGTCGCAAAAGCGGCATCCACTTATCGAGAAGGGCATGTAGCTGAAGCTTTCCGGATTTGGAGAACCAGAGTCTTCGGATGTCACGATAACGTGCGGCTCGACCTCATTTTGTGATAACGGTTGATTCCGAGCCTGAGAAGAATCGGATCATATAGTTCGCAATAAGATCCGAGATAGGAACCTCACCTGGAACTTTGCTATACAGCCAATCTATTGCCGGCTTTGCCCGACGAATGCCTCATTTTCATGCTGTCTGATGCGTTACTCACACGGTCGGCTGCTCCGCGAGATGCGCTACCATTGTCACATTCGGTTACTTTTTTGCTTCAAGTATAGAGCCCAGTTTAATTGAAAAGGCTTGCACAGAGGCGGTGTCATCGTCTTGACGCCCGTGAGTCTATCAGGCAAGGCGAACACCGCTACCGCAGGTTGTGCCATTCTCCTTTGAGCCGCCAGCAGGGATGGACCACAGACCCATTAGGCCTGACCATTTACCAGATTCGAAGGGATGCTGCTTCAAGTAACAAAGAACATGCAGGTTGTACTGTGAAAGTTTCGACGAAACGGAGTCTTTAATACAAGGGAGATTACTCAACGGGTCACATTGTGACATGAGCTGCATGACTCCCGTAACGGCTGACGTGCATAGTGTTAGGCTTAAACAGCTTAAATACCGGTGAACGAATGCATAGCGAAGAAACCGGTTCTTTTGAAATACCTTGTCTTCCAAAAAAGCCTTGGATCCCGTTCTTCCAAATCGGGCCAAAATAGTCGTTGCGGAAAAGTGGCAGCATAGGCTCGAAGCCAAACAAAGACAAAAAAACATAGAGACATGCTGGATGAAAGAGCATTCAGCCTTTCAAGGATTAAAACCAGCGTTAGACTTATCAGATCATCGCTTGCCCAGAACCTTTTTAGCTAGGTACCTAGTTAGTCAACCACAGTGTTGAGAGATTCGGTGTACCAAATGAGCCTCGGCTTATTCTCCGCATTGACAAGCTTTTGGCGTCAAGATCCCAGGCTCGACACCATCGGCCCGAAACCTCTTCTAAACAAGAGGTGTAAGGATAAAACTCCGTTTTTGTTAGAGAGAGTGAGTTTTCCTTTCCTGTTGGCTTCTTTAAAGGTCATTAAGAGTCTCGGTTTCTGCTCCGTAACAAAATGCGTGCGATTCAGGTCAAAGAATATGTCAAGGTATGCTTGAAACCATGCTTTCCCTCATGCAATGGGTGCCTATAATGAAACCTTTGTCCATAGCTGACTGTGGCTTCAATTGAAGGGTCCGCTTGATCTTCAAGTCACCAGCCTTCCAACCCCGACACCTGGTCCATCTCAGTATTTGATTGAAGTCCACTCTGCCGGCACCAACTTCTTTGATCTGCTCCAGATCCGGGGCAAATACCAACATCAACCCCCACTGCCATGGATCTCTGGGTCAGAATTTGCTGGAACTGTTCTTAAAACTCCCAGCGGTAGCACATCCCCCAAATTCAAAGTTGGCGACCGTGTCTTCGGAGCAGGCCAGGGCGCTTATGCTACACATATCCTCTCGCCAGAGGTCTCATTATATCCGGTGCCCGAAGGATGGAGCTTTGAAGATGCCGCGGGGCTCTTTGTCACGGTCCCTACATCCTACGGCGGCCTTGTTCATCGTGCAAATGTTCAGCCAGGTGATTGGGTTCTCGTTCACGCCGCTGCAGGTGGTGTTGGCCTTGCTGCTGTGCAAATTGCGAAGGCGAAAGGCGCGACAGTGATTGCGACAGCAGGCACGGAGAGAAAGAGACAAGTTGCTAAATCGTTCGGCGCAGACTACACAATCGATTACCGAGATCCCAAGTGGCCTGATTTGGTAAAGAAGCTGTGTGCCCAACATCGTACTGGTAATGGCAAAGCCGGCGTTGATATCGTGTATGATCCTGTAGGGATGATTGACAAGAGCTTGAAATGTGTGGCATGGAATGCTCGGCTGTTGGTCATTGGGTTTGCTGCCGGAACGATCGAAAAGGTTGCATTGAACCGTGTCTTGCTCAAAAATGTGAGCATTGTTGGATTGCACTGGGGTCAATATGCAAACTTCGAGAAGGAAACTGTGGGTGTTGTCTGGAAGGAGATTTTTGACATGATCAAAGAGGGCAAATTCAAGGGAACCGCTTTCAAGGATGAATCTTTCGTTGGTCTAGAGTCAGTACCGAAGGCATTGGAGGCCCTCGGCGGTAGAGAGACATGGGGCAAGGTTGTTGTTAAGGTCATCGACGACAAAGATTCTGGCGCGAAACAGAGCAAATTGTGATTTGAGGTCTTTAATCCCAAAAAATCCATTTCCGTATACCTAGATTTATATATCTTAAGGGAGAAAAAGGCTGTACATATATACAATGGATCCAAACTTATTACCCGATGGCGGTGAGTGTAGAAGCGCAAGGAGTCATGCTCTCTATTGAAGCTAGTACCGGGAAAGCCCAGTAACTAAGAAGAGGCAGTAGCACGAACTATGAAGGCTCTTGAAGAAGCTGAAATGCACAAAGTCATTCCATCTTGAATCATTTTTCTTGCAATTTGAAAGTGTAATTCGCAAAAGCAAAGCTTTCGCTTCTTGTCCAGCTCCAGCTTACACAAGCACAAAACGTGCCAACGTGTCAGCCGTTCTCTTAACGAAGAGAGTTCAAAAGGAAGGCCTACAATCTTGCAGCTCAAGCTAAAAGCGAGAGAGCAGAGAAGCTATGTGAACAGCTGGACTTGAAAAATTGCGGCGTGTAGTCCAGACGGCGTTCGGTCGTGGAGAAATCTGGTTTCGTGGTCGCGAGTATAACTGCAATGTCGTCTAACTGAAAAATGATTAGTGAGTAATTCATCCATTTCAAGAGCCAAAAAGGGAAAGATTTCTGCTCTGCACTTCGTTCTGTGAGTGATGGAGCCATTCTTCAAGGTCCTGAATCCGTGTTGATCGGGCAGAGAAGATGAACCTTTGAGGTTTGCGTTTGACTTCGTATGACCGGGATATTGATAGTCCGGTTCCGGTAATCATAGTGAGCCCTGAATATTCCCAGCATCACCTCGCTTTCGTTTGGGGATGGTCAGTTTTGGAGTATTTTGATTGTCAGTAAATCACAGCAAGTGATGAGGGCTCTACAAAAGGTATCTTGTTTATTGCCCCGACCGTCCTATGTTTTTGTTGGGGCCGGATCTGGGACTGCGCGGATACGCTCAGTTCAGTCCTCCGCAGCCAAAGCTGCTGTTGCCCATCCAATAAATGTCCACGGCCCACCTCCAAAAGTGCCTATTCCCTCTCCAGAATTTACTGAACGAATTGAACGGCGCAAGAAACAATCGGAATTACTACGGCAAGAATATCAGACACCATTAACGAGTGGCGCAAAGCCAAGTCCTCTACGAAAGCGGTTTTGGAAAGATGTCCACGTCAAAGAGGTACCAGGTAGAGTGACTTGCCTCTCCTTCTTTATCGAATTCCAGGGCTATGAAACTAATACGAATGATTCAGAGGGCTACCAAGTTCTCCTCGATTCCCGGCCCATTCGCACGCCGACTAAAGCCATCCTAGTCACTCCGCGGTCAAAACCACATCTCGCGCATGCGATTGCGATTGAATGGGATCAACTCGTATCAGCGCAACAGGCTCTCAAGCACCATCTGATTCCCTTGACTTCCCTGACCTCTCGGGCCGAGGACATCGTCCAGCAGGACTCACGGGGCGAAGAGACGATTCGAAATGAAATTCTCCGGACTATGATGAGATACCTGGATACTGATACGCTTCTTAGCTGGGCGCCAGAAACGGGGCCACATGATCCAAAACAGAAAGGCGAAGAGAACGTCAAATCATTAAGAAGTCTACAAATGCGCACTGCACAGCCTATCATTGGGTTTTTGACCTCTGTTGTATGGCCGGGGATTGAAATAAAGCCAGTTTTGGAGGAGGACAGCATCCTACCTGTCTCTCAGGCTAACATCACGAAGGAGGTGATCCGTGGATGGATCGCGGGTTTGCCAGCGTACGAGCTTGCAGGACTTGAAAGAGCCGTCCTTGGTAGTAAAAGTTTATTGGTGGGAGTAAGGCTTATTGTTGAGTGGAGCGAGCACTTTCGACATCTACAGCCTGAAGGCTCAAGGACATTTGGCATCGAGCAGGCTGCTGAAGCATCGAGTCTCGAAGTGCGGTGGCAAACAGAGCAGTGGGGAGAAGTGGAAGATACGCATGACGTAGAAAAGGAAGATCTACGACGACAGCTTGGGAGCGTCGTCTTGCTTGTCAGTGGAGAGCGAACGTAGACGCCAGCCGCAGTTCTCCAGATATCGGGGATTTCCCGGTCCAGTGCTTGGTTTATGGGTATGAAGCGGCTTGAATGACGAAGCGAATTTGAGTGTCTCGTACATGCGAATTAGAAGGGAGCTACCCTTGCTGACCTCGTGTCCCCTTGATCGCCCGGAGGATAACTAACTGAAGATCCTGGTTTAAGACACTGAGTCTCCGTAGGAGGCGTGAGACTAGGATGAGCTTGGGCTCATGCCTGTCAATCACAAAACTTCTGTATAATAATAATATATACGGGCTCATATGAGACTCAAATGGCACATGAAAATAGTCGACTTGGTCCACAGGATCTAGAGACATTCATCTTGACTGTGGCTGATGCTGTCCCAACCAGCCAAGGCCAGCGGCGGACTGTTGCCGCGTCGTCCTTCCGACAGGTTGTCCAAGCTCTCCCTAAACTTGGAATTGACAATCTGTATATAAGGCTGCCCTTCTCCACCTGTTCTTCACATCCTGTCTATCTGGTCAATTTTGCACACCGAAGTCTTCCATTTTACGGCTATTATTTTTGCGCTGCGTCTTGGATGACCGCCATTCGTCCTCGGCGTTAACGCAATTGCTACCACAACAAGACGGCGGCTGAATCGCAATCACGAAATCAGGGGTAAAAGTCGCTAGAAGAGACCAGCCGACCATGGCGGAAAAGTCTGAGGGGTGAGTACTTTCGACTTCTTTCGCTTTTGATCTATTTTTCCACAGTTTGCGCCGGAATTACCCTCGCCTTATTGCGGAGGTTATCGCAAGCTCCGACTTGCCTTCGTGGGACCCATGGCTCAGTGCTGACGCAGCTCATCACTTTCTTAGTAGTCACAAACGTTCAAAAAGCGCACGCGCACTCTCACTTCTTCATCTTGACAAGGCGAAGAGCGACGACGGCAATGGTGATGATAAGCAGTCTAACCCAGAACCCGGCTCACCGACTTCGACATCCCCCTCTCCGGCAAACGAACCTCGCCACTCGACTTCCTCTGCGATGGGTTACTTACGGCCCTCGAGAAAAAAGGCCGAGGCAGAGACTCTCAGCAACAGAAGCAGCAATAACCTGTCTCGCCAAACCACCGAAGACCCCGCGGCTGCGAAGGAGGGGCCTGAGGTTAACACAGGCTCCATGACAAATCCGACAACAGGTGGCGGTCTAACGATAGATCAATCCGTCCGCACGTTTCGGGTGTTCGAGATATTGCGAGATGGAGACACGACGGCGATCTCAAAAGCGATCAAAGAATGCTGCGAGTCTCAGGCACAGAGCGGCAACGCTTTGGGAACAAGCATTCTTCATTTAGCGATCCAATGCGCTGAACCGCAGGTCGTCGAATATGTGCTCTCCAATGGTGACATCGACATAAACGCAAGAGACCGTGATGGAAACACACCCCTCCACCTTGCGGCGCAACTGGGACGACTGTCTGTTGTTAAGGAATTATTGGATCGCCCGAATATCAATGACGCCATCGCAAATCACCATGGTCAGATTCCATTAGACCTTGCTCGGACTCCAGATATATTTCAGCAGCTTCAACTTGCTCGGTCGTTATTTGTTGACGGGAAGACCCGCGAAATTCAGGGCTTAGTGGCACAAAGCGATTACACAAAGCTAGAACAGCTACTCGGAGAACCACGGGTTCAAGGATCTGTTGATATTAATAGCTTAGATCTTGTGGTGGATCGTACTACGGCCCTAAGTGGTGGAACGCTACTTCACGAGGCTACAAGGAAGAAAGACACGAAATTGATACAAATTCTGTTGATGAATGGTGCGGATCCATTCCGTCGGGATAGGAAAGGAAAGCTTCCACAGGATGTCACAAAGGACGATCGGACGAAAGCAATTGTCAAGAAATCCCCGGCCGCTGTGATAGCCCAACGAGGAATACAGGAAAAGTCGATCCTTGGAAGTAGTTCCGGCCCTGGTGGAGAAATTAACGTAGGCGGGAAAGATGCCCGTGAAATGAAGGGATATCTCAAGAAATGGACAAATTATACCAGTGGCTATAAGTTAAGATGGTTTGTCTTAGAGGATGGCGTGCTTAGCTACTACAAACATCAAGGTATGTTACCCTCACAAACAACAACAAGATCAAAACAGTGTCAGGTCTAATAAGCGATAGATGATGCCGGCTCTGCTTGTCGAGGCGCAATCAACATGCGTATCGCAAAACTCAATATGGATGCCCAAGATAAGACTAGATTTGAAATTCTAGGGAAGTCTTCGGTTAAGTATCATTTGAAAGCCAACCACGTTGTTGAAGCGAAACGATGGTTCTGGGCTTTGAATAACGCGATTCAGTGGGCAAAGGATGAAGCAAAAGAAGACGACCGAAGACGAACGCGGGACGCAGAATTTCTGCGACAAGCTAAGATGGATCAATATGGCCAAGCCCCGGATAGCCAAGCTGACAGTACAAGCCTGGCAAGCGGTAGAGGTAATGGGAAAACCCTTGCCCCTCCGCACCTGGGAACCCCTAGCATGTCGAGGCTCAGCCTACAGGCTTCCAGGGGCGCCGCTTCGGAGTGCGGTGCCGGAGACGAAGAGGCGTCCATGTTCGAGCCAGCGCTATCGCAGTCGGGCATCGATCGTGTTATAAGCCAACCAAATGTCGAAGGAGATATGGATGATGAAGAGTATGGCGACTACGATAGCAGTCGGGAAATGAAACCTTCAAACAAGGATGCCTTTAACATTACTGCTCAGTCAGTCAAACTGCAATTGGATCTACTAGGAACCGTATCAGCAGCATTACAAAACGAAAGAAGCAAGAACCCGAGCACTCCTCTTTCAGATCCATCTGTCTCGCAAGCGTTAAATACGTACGAAGGGGCAATTAGCAACTTGAACTCACTTGTGCTTGATATACTGAAAATTTCGCGAGACCGTGATGCATATTGGCAATATCGGTTGGAGAGAGAGGCAGATGCTCGGAAGATGTGGGAAGACAGTATGGCTCGTGTCGCAAGGGAACACGAAGAACTACAAAATAGAATGGGAGAATCTGAAGACAAACGCAAGAAGACCAAAAAGGCCTTGCGGGAGGCCCTGGAGAACGCATCTGGTGCAACTTCATTGGGACCGTCGCACGTTCATATATCCGATGCCGTGGAAGTGATGAAGGAGGTCAGTCAAGACAAAGAAGCGACCCAAAAAGAACCAAGCAACCGGGAGTTAGTCCGGAGAAAAACAATCCTGGAAGAGATCAGCGCCTTATCTGATAGAGAGTCAGATGAGGAAGAAGAGTTCTTCGACGCAATTGACGCGGGAGAAGTCGAGGTAGTGATACCTTCGAAGCCAGCGGAAGTTGAATCAGACGTTCGGGCAGTCAAAAAGATGGTCATTCAGCCGTCATTCCAGGGATATGAAGACCCGATACGCGAACGTTTGAAGATGGATTCTGATGATCGGCCTAAGATATCACTTTGGGTAGGTTAAGTCTTCATGATTTTCTCTTTGAAAAATGTCACTGACACTCTTAATTCAGGGAATTCTTAAATCGATGATTGGGAAAGATATGACCAAAATGACTCTTCCCGTATCTTTCAATGAGCCTACGTCATTATTACAGCGTGTCGCGGAAGACATGGAATATACTGACCTTATTGACATCGCTGCCGATAAAACGGACTCCCTTGAACGTATGTTATATGTTGCTGCATTTGCGGCCAGCGAGTACGCATCGACAATTGGACGTGTTGCCAAGCCGTTCAATCCTTTGCTTGGAGAGACATACGAATATGTACGACCCGACAAAGGCTATCGTTTCTTTGTGGAGCAGGTCAGCCATCATCCGCCAATTGGAGCTGCCTACGCTGAATCGGCGAAATGGGATTACTACGTAAGTTTAGTGACGGATTCATAACCATGTCCAGGGTGCTAAGTATCTATAGGGTGAATCGGCTGTGAAGTCAAAGTTCTACGGAAAATCATTCGATATTAACCCGTTGGGTACCTGGTTCTTAAGGTTACGTCCCGTTACAGGTGGAGAAGAGCTCTACACCTGGAAGAAAGTCACATCATCCGTCATTGGCATCGTCACTGGTAACCCAACTGTCGATAACTACGGTCCTATGGTTATCAAAAACTGGACAACCGGCGAGGTTTGCAATTTGGACTTCAAACCCCGTGGTTGGACTGTTTCGTCTGCCTACCAAATGACAGGTAAAGTGCTTGATCGTGATGGCGTTCCAAAATGGAGCATCGGCGGTCGCTGGAACGAAAAAATATATGCTCGGCATACCCCCGGCTATCATGAGCCTGTATCAGCGCCTGAAGGTGACGCGCCCGATTCTGCACAGGCTTTCTTGGTCTGGCAGGCCAATCCTCGACCAACCGGAATCCCCTTTAATCTTACTCCTTTCGTTGTTACACTGAACGCTATTCCCGATACTCTCAGGCCACATCTGCCTCCAACAGATACTCGCTTACGGCCAGATCAACGTGCTATGGAAGACGGCGAATATGACTTAGCAGCTACCGAGAAGCATCGTGTCGAGGAGAAACAGCGAGCGGCCCGAAGAGAACGAGAGGCCAAAGGAGAGGAATTTACTCCTAAATGGTTTACCAAGGGCAAATGTGAGATCACAGGAGAACCATATTGGGTCTACAATGAGAAGTACTGGAAATGTCGGGAAGCGGGTGACTGGACCGCCTGCGAGGATATATTCTAAATATTTCCCAAAATGCCTGTTGGCTTGGCGATATGACTTGGCCACTACTCAGGGATAATGCAGCATACGTCTCTTTGGTATTTTTTTTGGCTCTCGCATTATGGATCGGCTAAACACAAAGCATCCAAGCTAGCATGTAGTATAATTCGATACATAACTATTGCATTTCATCCAATTGAAGGCCTTTATTGCTGATAGTGAGCTTTAGAAGTACCATTAAACTAGTCAGACACGTCCATTTTTACCGCAGGCCGTTGCTGCATTCTCTTTCTTGCATCGTGACGATTATTATCTGCTGCTAAAACGGACCGTATATGATATCACGTGACTTGCTGCGATAAGGTTCATTGGAGTTTGGACAGGATCATGCAACAATGTGGAAAGACTGCCGGAATATTTCAACGCCTGCCAGAAACCCTTAGAATGGCGGCTGAATTCACCTGTCAAAGGTGTGCTCACGCGCTACGTCTGGGAATCAGAAGCGGTGCACCTACCGTCCGTTTGAGACCTGCATCCACCACCCGAACCTACCACTCACGAAGCGTTTTATCCCAAACTCGAAAGGCCCAACCAAGTATCAGTAATACATACAACAATGTCCAAAATCGAATAAGACGAATTGCATCTACTTCCGCAGCTCGTACTGCCGGAACGGCTCCTGTCCCAAATCAAGCAGCAAATTCTCAATTCGAGCGGCCCATTCTCCGGGCAGACAATCTCTTTCACTCGTTTACGAATTCCCCGTCCCCGGAAATCAGACGACGCGCAGAATTTATACGGAAAAATGCCTTCTGTCCGCATCCATCCCATCGGCAAACTCGCGTACCTCAATCGCCGCATGATTCTGAGTCAAGGAAAACTCCAGAAGTGACGAGTCAAGAGCCCGCCCATGCCAGCTTCGAATGTCCAGACTGTGGAATTCCCGTGTATTGCTGCGAAGAGCATTGGGCAGACGATTTTGAAGCGCATCTGGAGGTATGCGAAACACTTCGACAAATCAATGAGGATGATCATGACCTAGTCTCGGGTCGCTTTTTTACCGAGTTTGATTATCCTGGTCGGCAGGAGGACGAATTTGTGGTGAATATGACGAATTGGGATACCTTCTTGTATACGAGAGAGTTCAATGCTGTGAATGACGATCGGCGTATGAGACAGGTTACCAGGCTATTGACATATCCTATTACCGTGGCAAGTGTTCTCCATGAGCTAAGCCCATATGATATTCGAAACGATGGTAGGCTCACAACGGAGGGATTGAAGAGCTTAAGTGGTCAGTATTAGACGCCAGGCAGGATTAGCAGGCAGCTAATGTGCATTTAGCTTTGAGATATACCCTTCATCCTCCAAGGACCGGTGAAGGAAGCAAGATGTCGGGCCTCAGACTCCACGCTCCCCCGGTTCGAATATTCGTTCTCGGAGCTCGTGCCGAATCCTCCCTTCCACGAGATGTTTGGCTGCAACTTACGTACCTCTTTCCGCGAGCCAGTATCAATCTCGTATTCATAGGTCCGGAGAGTATGGCCAACCGAGACGATGAGTTCCCACTCCCTGAACGAACAGCCGGCAATGCTTTCGGGGGTATAGTGGAGGACCGTTTAGGACCACAGCTTAAAATAACGACGTATGTCGACTATTTCCACACCATGCACCGTGCAAATATGTTCCAGCCCTACGATCCGTATTTCGATTGTTTCATGCTCTTTCATCCTGGACTTGGCCATCCAGCCAGTTCTCACGAATGGGAAGAGACTCTACCCCATCTTTTAGAGACCAAAGTGCCGATACTTTGCACGGGCTACACCGAGTGGGATATGCAAAGAGATATCAATTGGGTGACAGAGAAATGTGGTGGAGAATTCGATATTCTTTTAAAACCAGGAGAGAATCGGTTCAGGAGTTTAAGGTGGGATTTGAATGATTTAGATCCGCACGATGTTTCCGCTGGAAACTGGGGTGTCTGGGGATTCAGAGGAAAAAGGTATGCTCATCATTCAATATCAAATGCAAATCCTTTACTAATAATCCCTTTTTTTCAGATACGAGGCTACTTTTAAGGAATCTTGAACGCATTTTTCATCAAATTTTGGTTGTTTCGAACTCACACATAGCAAAGATGCCCTGTGTCTTGTATCATACTAGCTCCCCTCTTTGTAGCCGAAGTTCAATCCTATTTAATGTACCATCATCCAAGACAAACAGCGTCCAAAAGCGTTTATAAGATATGAATTGTTATGCGTATGCAGAGTTAAAAGGCATAAACAAAGGCTAGACGCACCCATTCCGGCGAACTGGACGGTTTCACAAGAGCTTGGGCAGCACAGGCACCATAATACCAAGCGGTAAAAGTTCTATCGTAAAAAAAGTTGACCACGGCTATTTACAAGGGGTGTAGCGGTCGGAACGAAAATTAAGAGTAGTAGTGAGCAATCAATAACAAAAATCCTTCCATAACGTATGCTGGCTAGTCGTAAACGCAATCAATAAAGCGCAACAGCGGCTATAAAGAATGCCGCCATGGGCCAATATCCGCTCAATCTCAAAATTTGTGGTATCATTTGAGGGGCGATGCTTTCACTCAGAGAAGGATCCGGGGCAGTCGTGCCATTAGGCAACGTGCCATTGATGTAAATTTTGGTAGTGCCGTTCACCGACACGGTCTTAACGACAGAAGTGTTCCGGGGCAAACCATTCTCGTCTTTATCTTGGAGTAAAGATTGAATATATGTGTCGTTATTGTTGTCATCGCAGCCGCAAACAGAATATTGCTGGCATAAGCAAACGATAGGAATGCTTTGATTCAGGTTATTTGTGCGGTTGCGCCAATCATAGCCATGGTTCATTGTATAAGCGTACGCTCCGAATAGCCAAAGCCCAGGAAAGAATGCGAGTAGCGTAAGAGGGAGAAAGAGTGGTAGTAGGCCTTTGGGCGACCTTCTTCCAGCTGTATATGGAACACCAGCACCCCCAGCATAGTAGCCACCACCGCCGAAAGAACGTGGTGACCCAGATCCAGAGCGGGTTGAGCCACCGATATTGCTGGAAGAGCAGAGGAATAAGTATCCAGTCCAAAGGAAAGATCATAATCGATCTGTGTTGCCTACCTGGATGGTCTCGATCCCAAGGACCCTGATCCGCCACTACCACCACTACTGCCACCGGGGCGACCACCGCCGCCCGATCGGCCTCCAGAACTTCCGCCGCTGCGACCTCCACCGCCGCCCCCGCCGCCTCTGCCACCACCTCCCTTCCGTTTATCGAGAATAGGCAGTTTCGGGGCATCGGCTAAGGCGGCATGGTTGGGTAAGCTGCGTTCATCGATTTGTCGCGGAATGATATCTGTGCGGAGCAAGTTCCTGGATGTCACCGATGACAAGGACGATAGAAGCAGGAGGCAGCAAGTGACACCCGATGATAGCCTCATATTTTGTCCTGCCCTGTTTCGAAAGAAATTGAAACCCGAGCGCGTGTGTACTCCGGAATTCCGGGAAATGTTCTGTGTTGCACGAAAGAAAAAACGATGGCGCAATGACAGGTGTGATGCCAATGCAGGGTAAACACGGAGCACGGAGTATCGATTTGGGAATGCAAGGACCGGAAGAGTAATTAGTTGTATCTTCACAGATAAATACCTGAAGCAAAATAAGAAGGGTTGCTAGACCGCTGTGGTAATAAATATGGTGTTTATAATGCTGGTCCGTTAGTTATGGAGATGACTTCATTGTCCCCCAGCAATGAAAACCCGATCCGCTCCCTCCCAGGTGGCTATTTCCCGTTCAATGATGCTCAGTCGCGATTAACCTCAGAGAATTCGGCTTAGATTGGGCCAAGGCGGTAATTACCAGCCAGAGAAATTCGACTTTCCGCGCCGAGTGGTCTTGAAACCCGCTTGCCAGCCAAATTTGTCAGGTTTTCAATGGTTCGTAGGGTGGCGATACGGAATTTCCTTGCGCTGAACCCTGCTGCGAAACCCAGGTAATTGGTTGATCCTCACGTCAAAATGACAACACAGAGTGCTCTGCCGAATAACTAACACGCTGAGCCTCAATCCGTGTTTAAACTGAACGGTCATTGGTTGGATGGGCGTATCGCCATGACCGCTTTTTGAAGCTTCTTGGCGGTGGAGCGGAGACTCTCATAAGTGAGTTAAGTTAGTCACAAGGCAGCAGGTCAAAGAGAGGAAGATACCTCGTATTTGAGGAAACAATATGTATGTACATACCAGCCAGAGTTGAACCAGGCCTCGAAAGATAGTGCATGCCATCCATCTATCAAGCTAGGCTATCATAGCATGCTGCAGGGCTGAGACTGATGGAACGACGTGGATGAATTCCGCGAGTTGAAGACTGTCGTCTCTTGAGACTCTCATGAGCCTCCCAACGTGATCCACTTCCATTGCCTAAATGGGATCCACTCGGCCGTCACGTGGAACAGGTTCTTGCTCAGACGTCAATCATCTGTCAGGGCAAAGAAAGTACCTCTTCCGTCGCCAGATGCCTATCACGCCGCATTCGCCGTGGAACACGGATTGGTGGCGATGTGAACTCATTTGTTCGCTTAACAAGCAATATTGCTCTGTGCTATCATCAACTTAGTTCCTAGCGCGACCGCAGTTGTGGCTGAGAGAAGGTCGGTGAGCCAAAGGACTCTACTAAATGGGCATACCTCGGATCTCTAGCCATGATATGAGAACAATCGACTCGGGTACAACGGGGTGGCTCGGCTCTCTACCATTGTAACTCGTTGCCCAATGTTGACAGTAGAAATGCAAATGAAAGCATGCTACGAAGTATAGCCCATGGACTCTGGCTACTTCGTGAAGGCTCGTGAGTAGTCCTATTACCGTACCTGGCTATCGCTAATGCTTTTCATAAATTTCCTAGGTATGAAATGACCCCCTGATTCAGAAATATAAAGGCCCTCAAAGAACAAGCTCGGATGTCCCAAGTAGTTATGGGAGGAGCGAAAGATTGTCGATGACTTGGGGCCGCCTAGTGACCAAACCTCGTCGCGAACGATTCGCCCCAATGGTAGAAGTACTCATCTGGGTTTTTCTTACTTAAATTGACATTCACCTGAAGGAAGAATGCGAACTTCTCAATAAAAAGAGCTGTTGAATACTGAACGGGATAAATCATGTGTTCTGGCATTGGATCAGAAAAAGCGAAACGCTTGACAAGCATCGTCACAACAGACCTTCAACACCAACTCCAACTTTACTCCCGCCGACCTGCACCGTCCGCTTGCCTATTGAAAAATATGCACACACGGCACAACAATTTCATGAGATATCATTCTCGGGTATTTTCCAAGGAAGAATAGGAAGAAAATATCAAATAGACAAACTCTGTTTCGGACTAGGGAAGAAGTGACCGATAACAAACAAAAAAGGGGTATCGAAGGATGCTGATCGGATACCGCTGAGAAGTCAGTTACTTTCTACGTTTAAAGTACAGCGTATACCCGGGACGTAATCTGGACTTTGGTCATCGAATTGGTCCTCAGGTTTCACAATGGGCTGCGCGAGGGAAGGATGCGTCGCTAACGGCACTAACGGCATCACTGCTTGATCGGGAGAATGAAATTGCGGATACATTGGCCACTCTGGGGCCGGCGACTTTCTCCCCAGTTTTGGCTTTCGTACTCTCGGGCGGCGGGAAGCCACTCGGGGGTGCCCGATATAATTGCCTTCAATATCGACCGTCGCCGATGCTCGTCTCCATGCTATCAAACCAGGTATCGGCTCTATCGGCTCTATATCTTGAGGATCACAGGGCGACATATCTTCGTAACATGACGAAGTCAGTCCAGAGCTTTCGCTATGTGGTTGCGCTTGTCTATCAAAGTGAGGCATGTAAAGAAGATCAGGTACTCGAACATTCTCGCCATCCGAGATCGGAATCTGGTTCTGTTGTGCGGATGCATAAACGTGAGCGCTGTGAGCACTTAAAGTCAAGACTGAAGGAAGTGTCCTGCATATCTTGGCATCCTGCGGCTCTATGTGCGAAGAGATGGCGGCTTCATACTGACTAGAAGGAATAAAACTGTGGTTGGGAGTTGCTATGTTATGATTGCACGCGCAAACCGGTCGAGGGTAGGCTGTGTCCGGCGCAAATGACTGTCTTGACAGTTGATAGGTTTGCTGAGATACCGGAATCTCCCCGTGGGCTTCATGGGGATCGTGGATCAGATCGCAGGTCGGTCGTGTCGCGAAGCTTCTGCGAACTTCACTGTTGTGCATGAGCGAGTGATGTGCTAGCGTGTAGCTTGGGCTCGAATGGAAACCCCATTCGTCATGATCTTTCGGCTTCGGTTGAAGTGGGACTTTGTTATTCTGATACCGGTCGTCGAAGGGTTCGTCCGCTTCCTCGGCCTTTATGATCATAGCCCTTGGTTTGCTTGGATACGTCTTCTTCCGTTTCTGTCGCGACGGTTTCGTGACCCCCCATTTCTTCAGTCGGCTGCGAAGTTGCGTCTCACTGCGATGCCGAAATCAGATTCAGAACCTTATCCATACTTTGAGAAGAACTTACGTTGGGTTGAAGTCAGGGCAACGGATCTTTTTGATAACCTGTTTTAGAGGCCATTCTTCAACTTTGTATAAGTTCGAAATATCGGCTCTTTTTCTCTCCCATACCTCCGCCGAAATCGTTGTCTTCATATTGGTGGATGTTCTTTAAGGAGGGATGGACGTGTCGGCTGGTGGTCCTGACCTCAAAAAAGTGAAGGGTTTATGAGCCGATATCGTTGTTTTTGACTGGTTGTTTGACTGCTCGTACTTGCCGTATTGCTGGGAACCAGTTGCACAATGCCGGGGATGGGGGTTGATGAATATTTTTTGGGCTCTGCAGCACCAAGCCAGCTTTCATTTATCGGGTCCGGGTGTCGAAGCCGGGAGGATTTTCCTGGGTCTCAAGGCCAATGATGCAGGGATATTCAAAAACAGCCACATAAATTGGCTTTCCTTGTGGACGGGCCTGGGCTCTGCTTCGTTCAATCGTCCAATCCCTGACGTGCGCTAGCATGGACAAGCATCAGATCCCGCCTTCAAGATCGGAGGAAGGTCTCAATTCGAGTCCTGGAAGCGGAGGCTAATTTGCTCCTGCAGTTTCCGGCCAAATATTCCAAAGCGAACGGGATGATTGTGGATATTTTGACGCACTCAACTCTCTACTATTACTACTACAAACATGCGAGACCTTGATACTGGTGGCGAGAATGAAGAGTCTCTTTTTTCTTGCTTTAAAGGCCGTTACCACTGAAGGTTCTATCATCTAGGTTATTCCGTCGCTAGTGATTGACTTCGAGGGAGGTTGCATGGGGCGCTGGGGCGCCGTTTTTGACTCTCTTCAAAACAAATTCAAGCCATACCTAGCTTGAGCCCGCCCGATTTTCGATTATGAAATACTCGCATCAGCAAAAGAGTCACGGTCTTTCTTCTAGACAAGGTCGCACTCGCTACGTTAATGAGCCGAGATCCTTGTCAAGCTTTTATCCTGACTCTTGAGAGCAACATTGCTTTTGGTCAGCTTGGCCTATCACCAGTGTGGAGCGCAGTTTGTCACCGGTATTTGGCCGTTGATACGTCACATTACCTGAAAGAAGAGCCAATCACGTTGGGACCGACGTCCCAACGCAATGGATAGCTCCCCTGTAGTTGCAGCACACTTACTTTTCATCGGCGAGATGAAGCTCGCGAGGATCTCAAGGTCCACGGCTTGGGGTCTGCTCCTCGTACTCGAGGTACTGGCGCATGACTCGAATCAACTTTGAGAGCCTTTTGGACGAGTAACAATCTGCTCAAGCATTCAATTAATCCAATGTCGACATGGCTGCACGCTTGTGCTTCCAGTGCGCAAGTGGAAAGGTGATAGCGACTTGCCCCAGGATTAACGGCTCATCTGATTTCCTTGCGCTATGATGGACAATTTCACATTAGACCTCCGAAAAAGATTTCGAGAATAAGAAATAATGGAGCTTAATATGTGGCGCTTGATGGGCGTGAGGCGGATTGGAATTTCAAATCCCTTCCCGTACTCCGTGCTCCATAATCGACTTGAGTATTTTTTACCAGCCCAGACCAATCCCCGAGAGTAAGGTTTTCAGGGAGAAGGTCAATACATACACATCTTCCAAGCAAATTACATATAATGGAAATGGGACGTCATTAGGAATGCTCAACTTTCAAATTTGGAAAGTGAACCAGTTTGCTTTTAAGGGTCGTCAACCTTTTCAATTTCGTGAAGAGTCCTATGAGTGCAATCCTGCAGCCCGACGGCTCTTACACAATATCTCCATTCAATTGGAACTCCCAGTAGTCCGGGTTTGCCGCCCTTTGTCCTCCACAAGATAAACAGCGCCAAATGATGGAGAAGCCAAGTTTGCAGGATGCGGGGATGCTTCTGGCGTATCCGGAGTGCAGACTCCTTCCAAATTTCAAATCGATTCCCCATACGTCAACTTCTGCATCCACAGTTTTTACAAATACACATGGCCATTAAAAAACACGGAACCTCGCGCGCAAGTGGATACGATAGAACTCATGCATTCCATGATTATCACGAGGCCAATGGGGCAGGTCTGCAAACAATTCGACCAGAGCCTTGCATCAACAATTGTTGGTAGCGACAATGTGGATGAGCGACTGATCTAGAGGAGTTTCTCACCCTATTAAATTCGGTTGATTGTCACGGAGAACTCCGTTCTCCCATTACCAACGAATCATGTCTTGCTTCGTTAATTGTCATGTTTGTCCATGTAATGGTTATTAAGCAGATCTTTTACTCATGGCTAAAAGATCCGATGCTAGCGAATTGCTTCTTGTGGAAGCAAAGCGTTTGCTTCCCGCTATCAATTGAAAACATTTCGGTATACGCAGTACTTGCAACCCCAGGACATAACGCGGCCCTTTCCGTGTGTAGACCCTTCTGGAGACCGTCAATTTTAAGGGTCTGCTGCAACAGGCTGAAGTTCTGTTTACTGACTTTGTTAGGTACGATTTGAGGAGTCCTGAGTGGCGGTCAATTCACAACTTTGTGCATTTCGTCTCGGCTGCGCGTTTTCCAAGTGCCGATGTATGTAATATATTGGTCTAGTAATGGCTCGCTCCGGCATTAAGGAACAACCGTCCCAATGGGCCTAACTGTTTGCGCCCAGCCGCCCAGGCGCTGCGGGAACTTCGCAATCAAATTGATTCCGCTTGGTGACGGAAACCATTTCCAGCGTGGGATGCACCCGACAGATTGGCACTGAATACCTGATGGCGCAGAAGTTAGACCGGAAATATCAGCAATTGGACCAGTGGGTGACCGTGCGGCCTCAGGTTAATTCTGTTGACCAGGATTTCTAGTCCTCACGTTTGTCTAACGCCACTTTACTGGTCGATCCCGCCCCTTAAAGGATAGCGAAATCAAGACTTTCAGTCTCCGGGGTAGCGTTGCGCGAGTCAAGGAACTGCATATGATGAACAAGATATGCCCTCAACATTGGAGAGAACGCTGGTATCCAAATCCCTCACTGAAATACTCGATTGGTTATCGGGCCGTAGAAATGGACACCGCTGAAAGAGCAGCCTTTTGGCCTCGCTATCGACAGCTGGAAGCTTACTCCAGAGTTACATACCAGGGCTTCTCGAGTTTCTCGTTGCATCCCAAGCAATGTGCTACGATGCAAGCCTTGCGCATCAAAAGCAAACCAGATTATCGGGTGTGTTTGATGTATCACAAAGTGCTTGCTTCGAGACACCTGCTTATTTCCTTGGCTGCAGCAATTAAACTCCTGCCGGTGAACAAACGTGAATTAAATCGGACAGAGTGCGAGAGTCAAACGAACGAAATGTCGGGCGCTGAAAAAGGCGTACCAGGATATAATCACGTGATGCCCACATATATCCGGCGACAAGATCACGTTTTCATCAGGTCGCAAGTATCCCCAACTTGGGCCGTGACTTTTTGGTTGGCGCTGCAGTAAATACGGGGTCGAACATGCAACATCATGCAGCAGGGGATGCGGAGCTGACCGCCGGGGATGAGGCCAGGGCCTGCTGATCAAGGCGGCACACATCGACATTATTATTCCTTATCTCTTCAGCAGGCTCTTCATCCTGCTAATGGGGCCATGCGGGCATCATTGGGGCCGCAGCAGGGATGTTTGTTGGGTTCCGGCCCAGGACACTTCGTACATGACTTTCATTAATCTGGCGAGCCAATTGATTCAAAGTTCTCTAATTGTCAATCCTCGGAATTATTTCCCTGGTCTGGTTTCTTGTCTCACTTGATTCGAACAGCATGAATGAACAATAATACTCCGTACATAGTTTTGTGTTTTCCTCGAGGAAACGCCAGAAAAATAACTATAGTTGAAGAAGAAAAAAAAAGAAAAGAAAAGAAAAGAAAAGAAGAAAAGGAAAGAAGAAAAAGACGATCATGTCATATCCTGTTTTCTATGCCAAACACCGGTTGCTTCTTCCCGTATACCTTGACTCGCAGTGCATGCATCGCATTATAATATTTGTATGACAAAACCCACCATCACGAAGTATGATGCACATTAAATATTAAGACAAGTTCAATTAAAAAAAGAGTTGGGATGTGGCAGGGGCTATCTCTCTTCTGAGAGACCATGTAATTGATGTATATTTTGGTCAGGAGTGAGGACTGGTGCGTCCGCAGCATGATAGAACCAACAGAACTATGGACGAGACCCCGAAGTGGCTGCGAATCCTTGCCATGGAAGGGCCTTGGCGTACGGCAATCTTTAGTCATGGTCCCCGACGACGTGGAGGTCCAGCAAAAACTCTCATACCCCTGAAATGAAAACAAAGGGAGTGGACCTAAGGACTTATTATCGATGCCGTTTGATGCGATGTTCCCTGCCTTTCCTTGACTTTCTTTTGTTCTTGTCTGGAAGCAGAGCTAATGGCTCGTCTTTAAGATTCCACTCCATGAAGCGAATGAAGTAGTCGTCAATATGGCCCACCTCTTCGTCAACCATGGAAGCAAGGACTGAGGCCGGAGCGGCTGGAGTTCCAGGCGCATCTGTTTGGGGAGCGCTGGGGAGCCCTTCTTCGGCCATTCCACCGGCTATCGGGGTGCCCACTTGACTAGTGCCTGCTTGACCAGGAGTTTGAGGAACGCTGCCTTCCGCAAAGTCAGCGTCATCCACATGCTCAAGTTCCTTTGCAGCATTCTTGGCAGCATCAAGATCCTCTTTATCCTCAGCTTCATCGAACATTTTAGGCACATTGCTAACTTTATTGTCCAGGACCATGTCCATGGCTGCACTGGCTTCATCTTGTCCGTCCTGAATGTCTTCCGTAAGCATATCGCGAACATCGAATTTTTGAAAGTGTTCGGTAGTGAATTCGCCCTCCTGTATTATAACGTCGTCGAGCATCCGCTTTTGGTTCGCTTTGCGCAGAATATTCGACTCAATCGTATATTCTGAAACAAAACGGTATATATGGACATCGCGAGTTTGGCCAATTCTGTGACATCTGTCCTGACACTGCTTGTCCATCGCAGGATTCCAGTCCAAGTCGTAGAAAATAACTGTATCAGCTCCTGTGAGATTAATTCCTAGTCCACCAGACCGGCTGGATAGAATGAAAACGAGGATTCGTGGATCATTGTTGAACCGCTCCGTCAGAAGCTGTCGCTGTTCGATTTTTGTGGCTCCATCTAAACGCAAATACCGATGGCCATGGACGTTGAGAAACTGTTCCAGTATATCAAGCATTTTAGTCATCTGCGTGAATATTAGGGCACGATGACCACCCGTTTGAAGCTGCCTCAGAAGCTTATCCAATTGCTGAAGCTTGCCGCAATCGTATTGAAGTAGTCGTTTGTCTGGAAATGCAATAGACAACCGCATTTGGGCTTCATGGTATGGATCATACGATGGAACTCGCAGCGAATTTGAGAAATGATGTGACTTAATTGGTGTTAATGCAGCCTTCGTTACAGCCGGAGAGACAGCAATCGGTGTGATGCACGCAAATTTCTGCACGAGGGGTTCAATCATCCTGGCTCTTTCTTCGATAGACAAAACCATAGCTTCAAGAGTCGAAGATTGCCGAGATAGCCAATCAATCAGCATTCGTCGTGGAGGTCGACGTTGATAACTAGGTTTGAAAGTTTTATCTAGAGTGAGAAATTCGATGAGGCTGTCACCGAAGAGCGGGCGTCTGCCATGTCGTTTTGACTCGAAATATAAACACCTTTCAAGCTCTGCCATCCTTGACTTTCTCGCTGCATTTTCCATGGAGTTGAGCACTGATTGCACAGAGGAGCCATTGAATTCCATTTTCCAGCTCGTGCGATTGTATTGGCGCTCACGTAGCAACCTCAATGGATGGTATGCCATGATCCTCGCTGCATCATCTGCGAGTCTCCTAGATGTGTTTTCCCTAGAGATCGGGACGAGGTTCAGAAAATCCAGATCTATTTCGTTCAGTGAGTTTGATAGAAGCCGACGGCGTACTAAAAAGTCCTTGATTTCGAAATCTGCTATCGCAGAACTTGGCATGGCGAATGATGTAGTAATTTGGCGCGTCTCAAAGAGATCAGGGTGGTTGCAAACCTTTCTGAGCTGCATCAAACAATTGATAATGGATAAGTAATGGCCAGAAGCCAGTGTTTCCTTTGTTTGAGCTCTAGACATGAAGCCATCGTAGAGAAATCGTTGGCGTTTCGACAGCCGACAAGTAATGACATGTTCGTATTTAAGAGGCATTTGTTTCTCGACATCGATCTTCAGACGCCTAAGGATATAGGGGCGAAGTACGGTGTGCAACTTGCTGACGACCTTCTTCGCGTCGTCATCCATCGTGTCTCTTCCATGTTCAAGAATCTGTTCCACAGGACGGCGAAACCATTCAGAAAAATTTCGCAAATCTGCAAAGCCCTCAACGCCACTCTCGCTATCATCGTTGGGCATCAGAAAGAATAGCAGGGACCACAGTTCAGTAAGGTTGTTTTGAAGAGGCGTGCCAGTCAAAAGGAGTCTTGCTCGAGTTTTGAAGGTGAGGAGAGTCTGCCACCTTTGGGACCGGAAGTTTTTGATGTTGTGAGCTTCATCGAGTACCATGTAGTGCCAGTTGCGCCGCTTGAAAGTTTGCTGGTCCTGCAAAACCAGTTGATATGAAGTAATGCAGACATGCCAGCGGTTATCATCCATCCAACCTTTTCGTTTCTGTCTTCTTTCTTCTTGAGTCCCGTAGTAAGTAAGGATCTTGAATCCAGGGCACCATTTCTTGAATTCCATTTCCCAATTCAACATGACGCTAGTCGGTACAACAACGAGATGTGGGCCCCAAACCTCATGCTCGACGGCAAGGTGTGCCAATAGAGCAATCGTTTGGATGGTTTTTCCCAGTCCCATCTCGTCCGCAAGAATCCCGTTGATATTACTAGCATAGAGGCCAGCTAGCCAATCTAAACCAAAGTGCTGATATTCACGGAGCGTTCCCCGTAGTAGATGAGGAACTGGAGTTTTAATTGAGGAAGTTTTTGGTGATATGGAGTCATCATCTTTGAGAGACTGCGAATGAGTTTCATCTTCATCACCTGGTTCGTCCCGACCAGGAGATTCTTCTACCGCAGCCTCCTCTTCATTGCTGAACAGTGTCGCGTCAGGTCGAGGAGAGACCAGTGAGGCCGGAGAAGGTGGCCTAATGGTTGAAACAGCATCCCCAAGTTTCATTGATGTCTCTGGATCATTACTAGGGCTCACACGACAGATTTCTTGAATGACCGTGGGGGGATCTTCGCCGGGGTTTGGGTCAGCTAACTTCTCAATACTAGACTTCTCATCGACTGCCGGATTTGTTATTGAAGGAGTGGGCGGATCAGTGTGGTCAGGAACAACAGGAACATCAGGACCGCTGGTCTGACAGATATCCTGAATGGCTGCAGGAGGATCCTGGCCTGGACCGTGGTCTACTGCGTTCTCAACACTGGGCTTTTCATCAAGTCCTGGATTTGTTATTGAAGGGGTGGGCGTATGCGTAAGTCCAGGAACGTATGGACCTTTCCCAGTGTCGCTCGTCTCAGTAACTTCATGTGGCCCAATAGGAACAAAGTGCACTGCGTCTGCTTCATCTTCGCCGTCTGATCCGTCTGCGTCCTCTTCATCGTCCTCAAGATACCTATCGTCTTCGGCATCCAACTTATGCTCCTCATCGTCACCACCTCCTGAGTTGGGAATATCCTTTGCCGAGAAAAAACCTAGAAGGCCAGGCTCGGAATCTGAGTAACCTTCCGAGGACACATCTTCGTCACTCTCCTGACTTTCTTCGGTCTCATCCATGTCCGTAGATTCATCACTGTCATCGAGTAAAACCGGATCGACTTCATCCAGCTTTCCATCGAATTCCGCGTCCAAATCGGTGAATTGGGTACTTTCTGCTCTTCCTTCACTCATTTCCGAGGGTGGTGATTGGAAAGAGAGCAATGATCCGTCTAGTATAGAGTCGTCTTCGAACTGTGATTGAGCAGAGGCCAGGTGCGCGTACTTGGCTCGCAGAGCTTGAGGGGAAAGGGTCGCATCATCATCAGCGCTACCCGCGCTATCGCTTTCTGAGTCGCTGGAAGACATATTGTCCTCGTCTTCCGATTCGTCGGAGAATCCACTGTCTTCATCACTATGATCCGTTTCACTATTTTCTTCCCTATCGCCAACCCGCTTCTCCCATAGCATTGTCGACTGTTTGAGGGCTTTATTTAAAGCAAGCTGTTCTTCCGCCTTTTGCTTCTCTTGTAGCCGAGCGAGTTTTACGCTCTCTACTTCAGCTCGCGCCAAGCTAAACTGCCGCTGTAGATCCTTTATCAGAGTACGACGTTTTTGCCGTATATCTTCCTCCTGTTCCCTAAGAATGTCTTCAGGGCGTTTATGCCGCTTTTTCCATGCATCAGCGCACCACTGAGCGAGCTGTTTCGCTAGATGGCGATGATTTCTCCGTTCCTTGTCGAGGAGTTTTTTGAAATACAACGCATGGGCAATAAAATGATCTGTATGGGAATATTGCTGCGGAGGTTCTTCTTCCGGGTCCTCCAGATAGACCGAGCATTTCTCTTCACTCAACAGGCCTCCGGGCTTAGATTGTTCCCAAAGATTCCCCCACAGATGATACTCTTTTAACGCCGCACTAGGCGAGAGCACTTGAAAATCATCATCCGCGTTGGCCTCTTTCTCTACCCAATTCCGGAAACTGGAATACTTCTTCAACGGCAATATATGGGAAGGGTTCTGAGGCGTTAAGGAAGGTATCTTGACCTTGAAACGTATGCGCGGCGCCTTTCTTAATGAATTTTGAGAGTCCTCGCCTTCAATGCTCTGAAAGTGCTGCCCAGAATCTAAATTGTGAGAACTGTCCATGTTGTCGTTCCACACGGAATTGTGATCCCCATGCCCATTGATTTGCCCGAAGGTGTTTCCATTAATACCTCGAGTCTCTGTATCTGAGTTCTTACGCATATGAGACCGAGTTGACGGTTGCTTAGCTTGAGTAGTTTTGACGCCCAAAGCTCCGTTCGTTGATAGGCGAGCACCAGGGCCTCGTCTGCCTTTAGTTACTCCGTTATGAGCGGTAGATGAATGCGGGGAAGTCTCATGGGGGTTGATACCGTTCTGCTTCTTTTTGGAGCTGGGGTCTTTCTGAGCAGATCGTGGATGACGATGTGACGACTGGCTGGGAGGTTCGGATGGAAGTGCATTTGTTCTAGCGGACCGCCGTCTTCCACCATCAAGGAACGACGTTGGGCCATCTACACCAGCCCTTTTCCACGGCGGCGAAGGGGGTCTCGGAGTCGAACGCGAGGACGAATCTGCAAGTTTCCGTCTTTTTGAAGGTGGCCCTTGGGGAGGGTCACTAAGAGCATCATTGTTTGCCTCTAATGAGGCGTTAGCTGTAAAATTGCAAATTAGAATGTCGCGCGTAAGTGAATAGCATTTATGTGCTTACCTTGAGTCTCGTGGGCTGCTGTGTTATTGCTGTTTTCTAACGCGCCGTGTTGGGCACTGTTTTGCATTTCTCGTTGCTAGGACTGGGATGGGGCAACGGATGGAGGCGACCCCAACTTTCTCAGCGAAAACACGACTAGCCCAAGTGATTTTACCATCAAAAGATAGATCGCATTTATCCGAGCATGTATGGGAAGTTTGGTATGGTTACCGGCAAATTTGCGTTGCTGGCAGGCGAAAACACGAGTCATTCGACCAGTTGTGTGAGGATCGATTTTCTCTCCAGCTGTCCGCAATTTCCAAGCGTGACGATTAGGTAATATCTGCACGTGATCGGGTCTTGGCCCATCCGGAAGGCGAAACTTCGAGGACGCTGGAAGAACGATGTGATCAAGCTGTCAATTTCCCTTGCATTTCAGCAGCCTTGTTTCCGCTGAGATAGCTATCATTGTGAGTCGGGTGGTTTGATAAACGTCTAGGAGTCTCTACTAATGCGTTCAATTGACTCAATAGATGCTGTCTAGGCGGCTCCTGACGACGAGATTGTCGTCGCGGGCCTGCATCGGAGTCTCTACTATTTCCCGCCCGGCGTTTACCCAAGTCCGCCATGCTTCGCAAACTGAGATTGAAGACCCTGGGATGGTCGGTTCTATACTGATACACTTGGCCGGCGTTTGAAAAGCTCACATTGTTGTTTAGAACGGTGGTTATTCAAACCCTCCCGCTGAAAAAAGACAATTTCGCGACCCCTATGGAAGCTGGTGGGATGGCCAGGATCGAAGGAATTTTGGCGAACCCGTCCACGAGGACAACGATATTCTCGGTACCTTCAGTACCGAACGTTACAGCCATTTCAAAGCTCCTCGGGCGTTCTTTCTGTTAGGTTGCTCTATAGCTACCGTTTTCGCCTTTAGCGGTGTGGTTAGTTTCTTTTATCCCGATAAACCCAGCGTTCCGCGAACGTTCGAGGGTGGACTTGAAAAGGAGCTTGGAGGTGTAAACGCTGTCAGAGTAAGTTCATATATCAACTGGTACCTTTCAATGTGGGACGCTGACATGATTAGGCACGGAAAGCTGGCGAGGACTCATGGTAGACTTCATATCCAATCGGCTTTACATGTAAATACATATAAGTAGTTCTTTTGCCGCGGCGTCGCTCCCTGATTCCCTTGCATTATCGAATTTGTTTTTTGTGAAGTCTCAAGTACTTAGCCTCATTCATCCTACCATCAGCAATGTATGGATTAGTACCGCGAAGGTTCGGCAACGTGAGCTTATCCGATGCCATATTTATGCCCAGTAGCCGTCCGTACAGTACATTGCCCACGGCTAATAGCAGCTTCGCCATTCGGATATGCAATCCTTTGTTTGCTGCTCGTTAATTCCAATCAATCACTGGCTCCGCCTTGGCGCGCGTCTGGCCGCCGATCTAGTTGAGGCTACGTCAGACCCTGTTTGGGGTTATTGATCCAAGACAAGCGGAGGGGACAGGGTTCCTTAGATCGGGCACTCATTCTACACGAAATCATCAATTTGAAATATAGTATCCTAGCTTCCGCTCTCGCTGATATCTGTCTGGTATTTGGTATGATCAGCCTAATTTTTCCACTCGCTGGTGCCCACATGAATGTCTTGGTTGTGGGCTAGTCAAAGGTCGTCCTTCCAACTGTTTCACCTTCTTTGCTTCACAGACCTTCAGAGATTCCAGTCAAATACCTCAGAAGCTTTATTTGCTTCGCAAAGCTCAAACTGACGACATTTTGCTACGCTTGCCTCCAGTCCTGTCATTTGGTACTGAACTACACGTTTCTAGAGATTCATGCTTCTACTCAGCTCAGCCTGGCTCTCACGTTCGACGTCGAACGTCAACTTCGATAGTTCGAATACAAACACTGCTAAGGCCACATGTCGACTTCATCCGTGAATTCGAATCGTATATCGAGACGCTTCAATAGTCATGCCAGTCAAGATCTGCGTCATTCACGCGGTCTGTCGCTGGCCCGACGGCGGATCATCAGTTTGAATGATGCCTACACCTATGCCCTTCGAGTCGCATTCCTTTCATACCTCTTACAACCACGCCTCCGCAGACCGCAGAGCCTTCCTCCGAAGCCACTCACAAATCGATCGTCAACTACGTTTCATGATCTTATGAAGGACTTCAGTTTGGTCAGGGACTCTAAAAGCACAAGATTCCCACACGGGTTCGTTGCGGAGCTAGAAAAACGACTAACCGGTGTGTTGATTGGGCGGGAGAAGAGGAAAGAATATCAAGATGCTGTTGTTAAAAGGACATTTGCCGTTTTCCTAAATGCCTTGAAGGAACAAACCTTTAAGAAGCGCATGGAGAAGGATAGGAGGGTGGAAGACCTTGTTTTGATATTCTTTTCTAATGCGACCAAAGAGCTCTCGAAAGGAAAGGCCCCGGAAGATACAGGCTGGAAGTTAATGGTCGATCGGCACGTTGCGCTCTTTGTCAGGCTCATCACCCTTATTCTCAAGGATCACGATTGGTTACGAGAGAAGCCTGAGCTAGCAGCGAGGTTAGCAACTCTTGAGACCAAATTACTCGCTCATGACCAGGATCTGGCCGAAGTGTCCCAGCCGGCTGGGACAGGAGCCCCTACGGAGCTCGTACCTTTGAGCTACGACGTCAAAGATATGCCCCTGGTTCAAGTTGTAGCGAAAATTTTCGGTCTGAGAGAGTCTCAAATTCAGTCAGATATAAACAAACACAAGGACTCCTGGACGGCAAGAGTAGCGCTCCAAGACCTGAAGAATTACCAAGCACATCTAAATCTACATACGGGAAAGACCCTTTCCAGATCAGATTTTGAACATGAGGAGGCTTATGAGCTTTGGAAAAAGGCAGAAGCTCCAGACCTATCTCAGATGATGCTAGCGATTGTGCAGTCTCATCCGGAACTCGCAAAAAGCACTGGAGGAACACTGCCGCAGTTTGCCGAGTCACAGCTCGATATGCCGTCAGCAACCGACACGTCTTCTTATGTCTTAGATCAGCCCACGGACATATCATCGCTGTCCTTGGCCGATCCCGAAGAGCAACAGATGGATACCGGTGATTTATACACCTTTATACCCCCGGATCCACGATCATACTATCGTTTTATCTTAGCCCAGGCAATCACACACGATTTGCAGGACCGGTCCCTGGAGCCATCAGAGGCCACATCAGAGACTCCATCGATGAAGCTTCTTTCGAAACAATCCACCGAGCTTCTGAATGAAATCGCCTTACGATGGCGAATACCTGTCTTCTCTCGAGCGGCTTTATTTATGGATGTGTTTGTGTCGAAATTTGTTGACCAGGAGATTGATCTTGACACCCTGGACTCGGCATTTATTTTCGTTAAGGAACCGCCCCTGGAGAAAAATAAGCGGGCAAGTTTCGTAGCTCCAGTGTTTTACGATAGGAACAAATGGACGCGGGCCGACATTTGTACCATGCAACGTATTCTTTCTTCCCTTTACAATGCCCTTCAGCGGCATCTATATGAAATTTTGATGCGTAGTTATGACGCAAAAATTCCTCCCCTTGGGCCAGTCCTGTATGTTATCGAAAATCATGTTGAGTCTGACCCAAACTTTCTGTCAATGGAAGGAGAACAAGAAGAGTTTCGGCTCTATGCTCAGGAGGGGCTTCTTGAGAAGGCAAGAGAGATCTATCAAGAACATCTCAACAAGGAGATTCCACCTGAACAAGAAACATGGGAGTTCTACCATATTATTCAGCTTAGCAAGGCAATATTGAAACTTTGCCAGCGAATTCAAAAGCGTTATAAGAAGAACCCAGAAATTATGGGGTGAGTACGGAAAATGCATCTACAAGTATTAACATTAATCTTCAATAGTGTCAATCTCCTGGAAACGCTTATAAACTGTGTTCTCCCTATGTTTGGCGAAGACGCACAAGATATGATACAGCATATAATCCAGCAGTCTAAGGAGAGAAATGAGCAGATTGAAGTCCAAGATGGCTTTGATCTGTATCAAGAGCTCTCGGATATGAGGCGTGTTTATACGGAAGCTCTACCGGGGTGCGTCTTTGTATAAAAATATCCTAATTACCTAAGAATCATACTGAAAACTCTTATTGCAGGAACGCGTTCCCTATTCCAATTGAACAACTGCTTGCTGAATTTGTTCTGCGCTGGATTCAGCTGACCGACGAGAAGATCATCGACTGGGTTGAACAAGCCGTCAAACAGGATAACTTTCAAGTTCGAATAGAGACTCCTGGTGCAATACCGTCACAAGAACAGCGGCACAGCGTCTCCGTCATTGACATTTTCAGATCCCTAAATCAGGTAGTCAATCAAATCATCTCCTTGAACTGGGATGACGACGTCGGGTACGCGAAGTTCATGACTTCAATCTCCAAATCTATTGGAGATGGCCTAGCTCGATACTGCGAAATTCTGGAGCAAGCCTTTATCAAAGAGATGGATCGGCCGACGCCAGAGCAAGAAGCAGCGGCAAGGCTAACAAAGCAAGAGAAATGGGTACAGATGGCAAAGGACGTTTGGAGTAGCAAAGAGAAAGTTGAGCCATTCCACTTTTTTGCTGAGGTGAGATAATGTCTCCACTCGACTTTCCAATTCAAATCCTGACCGCAATTATAGTCATTTGTAAAGCTCAACAACATTGAATATGCCCTACATCAGCTTGACAAACTGGAGAAAGAAATTAATGTTGATGGCTGTGCTGAGGTCCTTGCTAAAATCGCTCCTCCACTTTCAAAGAAACAGCGGAAAACGACAAACTACGTTTTCACTGTTAAGATTGTGGAGGCTGAGGACCTGAAAGGATGCGATATGGACGGCTTGAGTGATCCTTACGTAGTACTGACTGATGAATACCAGAAACGCATTTACAAGACTCGGATTATCTATGATAACCTCAACCCAAGATGGGACGATAGCGTGGATATTATGACGAAAACTCCGCTGAACATCATTGCCACTTTATGGGACTGGGATGCAGTCGGAGATCATGACTACATCGGGCGAACATCTCTGAAATTAGACCCATCTCACTTCAGTGACTTTGCGCCTAGGGAATATTGGCTTGACCTTGATACGCAAGGCCGATTACTTCTCCGAGTTGGCATGGAAGGCGAGCGAGATGATATTCAATTCTATTTTGGCAAAACCTTCCGCGTCTTAAAACGCACTGAAAGAGAAATGACTCGTAAAATAACAGAGAAGGTATGTGTTTCAGTTTCCGGCATTCCTTTCCAACTCTTGAAGCTCATGGTAGTTCAGTTATCCGCGTACATCAACCATTGTTTGTCGCGACGAGCCCTGAAAACCCTCCTTTCCAGAGGGATTAGCATGTCTACCGTTTCCAATTATTTCAACAGAAGCAGAGTCCAGACAAATCTAGCCCCTACACCCGCGGAGATCGAAGGAGCATTGCTCCCACTCTTTACCTATTTTGATGACAATTTTTCCATCATGAACCAGACGCTTACAGCGGATGCTATGAGGACAGTCATGGCCCGACTCTGGAAAGAGGTTCTGGTTACAGTTGAAGGCCTTCTAGTTCCCCCATTATCTGACAAACCGTCCAACCAAAGACCGCTCAATCAGCAGGAAGCAGACGTGGTTTCTCGCTGGCTTACGCTACTTCTTAATTTCTTCAATGCCGTTGACGACGAGACCGGCGAGGCGAATGGAGTTCCCATGGATATCCTCAAGTCTCCGAAATATCACGAAATCCAAACACTATTTTTCTTCTACTTCGAACCCACCGAACATCTGATCCGCACCTCTGAGCGTATGGCGAATGCAACGGCAGCGCGACAACAGGCTAATCGCAATCGACTTTCAGTGACTTCAGCATCATTCGGCCATCTCAGTGGCATCCCATCAACCCGTCGAGGGAAAAGTGTGATGTTCAAACGTAATCTAGGCACGATAAGGAAAGCAAAAGAGGAGAAATGGCGCGAGGCACAAGCCGAGCCAAATGATGATATGATTTTGCGGATTCTACGGATGAGGCCTGAAGCAGCAGGGTATTTACGGGACCGAAGCCGGCAGAAAGAAAGACTTGCTACCGCGGCGGCAGCGGATTTGATTGTGAAGCAAAGTCTGATGGCAAGTGGCGGTGGAAGAATGAGCGGGATGTTGTCGAGAGGCTGAAGCTTTCTATACATATTATTTTTTGATTGGTGTATAAGGAAGTTCCGAAATTGGGTTTCCGGTTAGCGATGTTTTGTTTTTCCCATTGCAGATGGGGCGTCATCCTAGGTTGCTCTTGTTTATTCTGTTTTCCAGCAAATATTTCATGATTTCTGTGGAGCTTTGCATCTTGTTAAGGACGGGTATGGTTTGAATTCAGTCTATCGAATATGATAGATAGTTAGTAAGGACATTGGTACGTTCGGAATGGATCTAGGAATTTATTGCCACTTTATTTACTGCGAGTCCAGACGGTTGTCTGTTCAGGGGGTTTACGGTAGTCATCCTTCGAGGATCTTTTTCTCAGCTTCTTTGTCTTTTGTTACCTCCGCCTCTGCTCCCTTCAATCCGCCCTCCAATGCGATGCATTCAATCTCGACCTCGACGCCCTTAGGAAGCTGTTTCACTGCAACACAGCTGCGAGCTGGCTGGTGGGGAAATCTCACTTCGAAAATGTCGTTCATCGGCGCGTAGTTACTCATGTCGTCGAGAAAGACCTAGTCATTCCGTAGATGCGTTGTTAGAAACCCGTACCAAGCAAATAGTTGGTCAGATGCTATAATAGAAAAAAGAGTCTCTACTCACGTTGACCTTAACAACATTATACATGTGGGAACCTGCTGCTGTGAGGACACTTTCGATATTATCGCAGCATGCCTTGGTCAGGTAATGAATACGCTTTTTCGCATCACTGCCGTCGGGGATCGAGATCAGACCCGCATTGTTTCCCTTCTTCCATGGGATCTGGCCAGAGACATAGACCAGGCCACCAGCCTTGATGGCTTGAGACTGTACGAGGTTCGGTCAGATAGGCAAAGGTTAAGAGACTAGAACCTCTTGCATACATAGTTAGCAGCAGCTATGATAAACATGATTGTCAGCAATGCGAACTGTCGCCAGATGTACGGATCGGCTTACGCAGAGTGGCTTCCATAGTAGAGACCGCTTCCATGCTGGTCAGCGCCCTTAATTTCGTGCCACGATCATTGAGTATTTCTAAGAAAACCATTAGCAACTCGAAGTGATAGCAAGAAGGCCCGTCAGTTGGCGGATATACCTTGCTTATCTTGCCCCATTGTCGCGAATTTGGCAGCGATGGGAATCTGAAAAAAGGAATTGAGGCTAGGGGTGCGATTGGGTACCGTCAAGAATAATTTCTGATGCGACAGACAAGACAAGAGACTTCTTCCTCTCAGCATATCACTGTCCGTGAATCTTCAAACAGCAATAGATGTTACGACCGCAAGCGTCGGCTTTTATTATCCTCTCGTCGAATGAGGGGCAGCGCCGGCCATCCGCGGGGGTTCAGAAGATCCGCCGGTGTTTTCCCGTATTACCGGCAAATGTAAGATTACCGTCAGCAAGAGAAATCCAAGGCGAAAAAAGTGTATTGAAACGGTTTTCCGGTACCGGAGACTCGGCGGGTTTGCTTCCGAACACCTTATTTCAACCTGCGTGAACCTTGGGAGAGAAGGATCGATTGGGAAAACAAACACCTACGGAGTATCGACATCGATAACCTGTGTGTCAATTGGGACTGGGAAAGAAAGAAACACGCATGATGTGCATCATATTTCTTGGCTTCGGATGTCGGACGCAGCGGAGAATTTTCAACAAAACCTGTTGTTGACCCGCAGGGCGGACTACCCGCTAACGTCGATCGTCGAAGCTGCTGATTTGCCAGCTTTCCGGTCGCACTGCAACCTGATATAGTGGATTTGGTCTGGCTACTGCTTTTAGAACTGATTAAGTGAACATGTTCCAGATTAAGATGAATATTGCGGCTTATCTTACGGGACAGCGACCGAACCGCATATCAAGAAAGCATCCGTACAAGGCCTGCATGGCTGGATTTATCTCGCTTCATCCCAACATTGAACACCGCAGAGTAATTATCTTATGGTCCATCGGTCTAGATGCGGTACGCCATGTATGGCTTTAAAGCCTCGACATAACAATGCCTCTCGCATAGGGCTGATACTCCCAATTTATCGAGCCTCTGGCTGGCAAGACGCTGGACTGATTCGGGTTATGCCGGGGCCAAATGACATGCGCTGGCACTAGAAATGATCGACGGCGGGTCGCACCGCAGTTTATACAGGTCATATTGTCACACTGCGTGTCGGTATAAAAGGGTGCTGAATAAGGGAGTTAGAGCAGGATCGCCATCATCTACAACAGTATGTAAAGACGATCGTACCCAATTTTCCTACCTTACGCCTGATGAATCATGTTAAAGCCTTGTCGCATTCAGGCCAAGCTCTATGCTAAGCAATTTTCATCGGAAAGACACCAACTAAATCTTGGATTACGAACCAGACTCTGAGCCGCAGGGTGTATTTCCTGGATTTCAAGCGGGGAAAATCGAATATATATATGGCGTGAAGCTCATTTAGCCCTCAAAGAACTCTCCCTAACCGCACCTCTTGCAATCACGCATAGAAGACCGACATCCAAACCTCCCTAGCATAAGCTCAGTCACTTACAATGGCTCTTGGTATCAATACTCTACATTTTCTGGCAGCCGTCTTGCTATGTGCCAACGTCTCGGTTGCAACAGCCATAGGTAAATCGCGTTGTTCATAGTCTGAGTTTCCCTCAGAATCTAATACAAGCAGCAGATAGAAGGAACCCGTCTGAAGTTATTACTCTCGGAACTGCGGCCCCGGATGGTTGTGCTTGGTACGGAACGGCGCCATTTTGCTCAGACAGCTGTCCAGAATCAATGACTCTATGTAAAAAGGACGAGTGCGGCGAGGAACAATGTTGCTCGACCGGATTCAAAGAGCTTTGTTGCCCTACCCGCGATCTTTGCCCCTAGCCTCGCATCTAGCCTATGGGTAATCTAGCAGAGAGCTTTGCCGGCAGTCTGAAGACTAGGTTCAAAATCCGATTTCGGCAGAATAATTTCGGTTCATTTTCTTTCGGAATGACTGGAACCCTGGGAAAGCGTCGAATTTCCCAATGTTGCTGGATGTTGGCTTGGGCGTGTACCAGCGATGCAATAGAGCTGTGAAGCTTATTGCCTCGCGAAATTTATTCTTGATGGAAATAGATCTTGTTTCCAGACACTTTTGTTCTAATCTCGGTGTGATCAATGTTGTAGAAGTGATTGTGTTTGACACGATCCAGAACAAGACGAGGTACAGTACCTCGTCAATAATACTGGCACCCTCTATAGGAATATACCTTACCTACCATATAATAATTGGTGGAAACAGAAGTATTTTTCGGTACACATTGCCAACACTTTTGACCTAGTACTCCGTACTGTATACTCTGTAGGTCAAACGCTCCTCCCAGAGGAGGTCCTTATATAAGCATTAAGGTTCCCGCTAGACCTATAAAGGCAGGTAGCGCACGTGACCGGAGCTCTGCTACATATCATGACTAATAGGGTTTAAGATTCCAAACCCGGCGGCCCGCTCCAATAACCGCACGTCGGGAAAGAGGAACTTTTGTTTGCGGGAAACATTCACAGTGGAAACGTCCTGCCAGAAGAACAAAACCTCCTCCAGGCATTGCTATTATTGATAAGATAAGGCTCTTTCCAGTAAAGCCCATGATTCATCTTGTCGCTTACCATTTTGACTATTGAACTTGAACACGAGTGAGAGACAAAGTGTCAAGCCTGATCAAGGAATTGAGTCCCGACCCTATGATAGTTCGAGGCACTTGAGACCAAAACCACATCTGGGCCTTTTTCTTCAAAGACCCTCCCGCGTTGCTTTGGCCTCGTTGAATTGCCGCCTGGCCACCAAAAAAGCTCTTGTTTCGTGCTCATTCCTGCTCCCAAGAAGCCAAATCAAGCTTAATTGGATCCCTACTAGCGGTTCCACCCCCGCCACAACCCCTCGATTCGCTGGTCCAGAATCAACGAAGCCTCTGATAAATGTGCTCAATTGTCCTCACACTACCCGAGTTCAGGGTTCTGCAGCCTGCCGGACCCGCTGCTGGTTTCAATTAACAAATACCATACCAGATAGTCCAATCGACTTTTCGGGTGGACATGGCTATCCACTCCAAGGGAAAAAAGAGTGAAACGAGCATTCGATTATCCATAGCTACCATTGGTAGAAGCTCGATATTTACTTTCCCCAGACCCTGCAGACAACGTGGAGTCAAAGCAAATTCCTCTTCATGAAGGAAAAAGTCCGAAGGCCAAGGACTGAGGGGCCTCGGAGCTCACGATGTATATAATGGCCCGTGAGACCTCGAGTCTTGTCCTTCGCAGCCTTTTCCTAACTAGCCAGAGAACCCGTTAGTGATATACACTGGCAAGCACTTGATATACCAACATCATGGCTCTTCTCATCCTCTTACTATCCTTTCTCCAGCTAGCTTCGGCTCACTTCCACGTTGACTACCCCTACTGGAGAGGGGACTCCTACAAGACCCAATGGGAAAGGCCATGTCAGTGATTTGTTTCGTATTGGATCTATGTCTATGCCGTTCTGACACTCAATAGGTGGTGGCGTCAACGTCACGACCAACCGTACTCAATGGCCACTTGATGGAGGCCCAATTCTCTTCGCACCTTCACATCCATGGGCCATAACCTTCGTGAATCTCGGTCTCGGCAGCGAAAACGTCATCTTCAACATTTCTCTAGTTCCTTCATTCAACCAAACCGGTAATGGAACTCTCTGCCTGCCCAAAGTCACCATTCCAAAGGGTACACCCATTACCGCTGGAACGAACGCGAGTATCCAGATCATCCAGCTAAGCGAGCTCGGATCTGCCTTATATAACGTATGAAATACTGAAGTCTGCCTTATATGACCCCGAAGCATTGAGCTAACATTCTCTTTTAGTGCGCGGATATCACCTTCTCCAACGATCCCAAATTACTCCCCTCCGACCAATGTAAAAATTCCACTAATGTTGGAGGGAAAGGGCTTGGTGCTTCAGCAACAACCAGCGGTTCTGCATCTGGCTCTAGTGCAGCACCTTCGGCAACGAAATCTGGTGCTGCTGCTGGCTCGATGTTCGAACAAAGCAAGTCCGCCCTGACTATGGGACTCGCTGGTATCTTGGCCGCTTTTATGAGTAGCTTGCTTTGAATAATTTGTGTTTGATGATTCATGATACCATTTTGTGATATCTTGGCGGGGTGCTGTGGGCGTGCTTCATTTGATTCTCGAGTAGCTGATTCGATTGTCATATATCAAAACAAGAAACAAACGTGAAATTCTCTCCTTCGATTACAGATCCATTGCACAATCGATTCGAGACATTGAGTATTAGGAAAATCAGCAGCGCACATGCCAACTTTGCTTTTCCACACCAATACTGGCCGCCATCAGCCTTTCATGTCAAGGATAAGTAAGGCTAGTGATCGTCATTACGGGTGTAATTTACACCCAACACACGGCTCCGGCGGCTCCGCGCTTCCGTAAATATCCGGTCTGGGATCTCCAGAAACATTCAAATATCCAACTGCCCCTTTGTCCATTCGAAATATAGCATGGTCAACAATAGCATAAGTTCCCGGAACGACCATTTCCATATCAACGATAGTGGCCGATCCAGGAGGCACCGAGACGGTCTGAATGCTCCGACCGGGCGGACTGAGCACATCTCCTTGATGGTACACCTTTTTGAAGATGCTTCCAATAATGTGAAATGAACTAATTAAGTTGGGGCCCGCATTGCCAAAGAAAACGCGCACGGTTTCGTTTGTTTTCGCTTTTAGAGGCTTGTCCCGCGTGAGGGCGGACTCGCTACCGTTAAATATGACGACATTTGGCTCCTCCCGTAGCGCATTAGGATAAGAGAATTCAACGATGGTTGAGGGCCGACCATCATCTCCGACTTCTGGAGGTTCATGGTAGACTTCGCTTTGCAGGACGAAATATTCCTTATTTACAGGGGGTAAATCACCCTCTGCGGGCTGAACATACAGCAAGCCGTACATTCCATTAGCAATATGAACCGGCACTGGTGCCGCCGCGCAGTGATATATGTATAATCCTGGGTGGAGAAGCCGAAACCGTGCAGTCTTTGTTTGATTTTCTTCTACTGTCGTTAGAGCGGACCCTCCTCCCGGCCCAATAAAGGCGTGACAATCAATGTTGTGAGGGTTTCCAGAACTGTCCTGATTGGTCAGAGTTAGCTCGACTACATCGCCGGCGCGAGCACGTATAAAGGGCCCAGGAACTGTGCCGTTGAACGTCCAGGTCTCGTATTTATATACACTAGTGAGTTGAGAAACTTTTGTTGAAGCCGTCAGGGGAACTTTGAGGAGGACAGGATAATCGCGGGTGATCGATGGCGGAACTTCAGGCGCAGTAGTGAGTATTGCTTCCTCGGATGGAAGTTGCGATGCATCTATTGGCTTTGTTCCAATTGCTGTGTAAGGATCTAGGCACGTTCATTATATTGCATCAGCAAGTCTTCAGAAAATATCTCAATGTTGTGAAGTTATTGTTTCCAAAAGGTCGCGAAAATCATTCGTCGACTTACCAGGCGAGTATCCCAATGTTGTTGAAGTGGATGAAGCATTTATATCTTGCCTTTCTACCTTCCTTATGGGCGCCCAGTCCAATTGAACCGTGCCTGGGTCACTACGATGAGGAAGAAAGTATGACCCGAGGGCAACGGACAAGGATAGAGCAAAGAAGACTTTCTTGCGTTTTCCATCGGGGCTATTTTTTAGAGGAGCAATCTTCGAATGGTGCAGTAGGCGTGTTTGAGTCCATTCGCGAGGCCCTGAGGCTAAGAATATACTTTGAAAGGTGCTCGGAGGCACAATCTTGCCATGAACTGCTCTCCAGGAATGCCTTAATTTGACACATAAAAATCCTGTGCCGATATTCATAATGTATTGAGGGGTATAAACGGCCAGTAAAGACGATTATACAAGATAAATCGGTCTCATGGAGTGTTGGCTTCACAAAACGCACTCTGAGGGATTGCTGGGTGAGTGAGCTCCCTTTATACTTAAGTTCACGTCTTGGAGACAATTATATGGGATGGCATTGGCCGTCTACCTGTTTAATGCTATTTTGTGAACCCCGGTCTCTGAATGGAACCAATAGGTATTGGTTGAGAGTCGACAGAGGGTTGTACATCGGAGCGCACTCCAGAAGGTCAAACCCCTTTCCGGAGCTTAAGGGACCGGTAGCTCTGGACTGGCGTCATAAGCTGATTTCTCCGCGGACCGTCTCTCTAATGGTAAGTCATAATAACTCTACTCGAGATAAGCTTGGAGCCGGCTCAAGGAGGCAATTTGTATTGTCAAAAGTCTCATGATAAGGCCCCAGCGTGTAGAAGTCACCAGACCGGGTTTTGATATCAGGTCAAATCTCTCTCCGTTTGATGACTTCAATTGTCTGAGACGAATTGGGATACCGCTACAATTGTATAGATCGACATTCGTGTTGTAGGACTGCTTTGGAATCTCTCGTCGTCTTTTGAATCATTGGAGGCGGCGAATTTGTTAGCCACAGCGTCTGATTGGCTGTTAGTGAGCCTGCGAGAATCAGATGCACAACATGCATAGGACAAACACAAGCGTACAGAGAACATACATTCACCTTGCTCTCGAACTTTTAACTGCACACTCAGAGCAGCCGAAAGCTTGGACGGGTACTATAGTTAGCACAATGATAGTTGGTGTGCCAAAATGTGGGTTGTTGGAGCAGAGAATCCAAGATAGGCAGCAAGTGGCATCCTTATGAATCCATAGATTGGTGTATCCAAGCCTGCTGTAGATTCAGGAAGATTGATGTCCGTGATGCCTCAAGAGGCAGAAAATCTTTATCAAGACATTCTTGGGCGTTGGAAGCCGAATTTGTCATAAGCTAAGTGTAAGAAGAATCGATTCTCGAGGATGGGGATCCTCAGAGGCTAATCTAACTACTAACTAGGAGTCATGTGACTCTGACTAATAATACACCTGATCATACAATTTAGTCATAACATCATCCGCTGCCTTTCAAAAGAGTAACATATTGATGATTAGAGGGGTTCATTCGAGACAGCCACATCCAACGAAAAATTGCTCGGATATAAAAAGAAGGGGAAGCCCCCTCTCTGGGACGCCAGCCCATGCTACCGATAGCATGAATGTATGAGATCAAGCGCTTGCTGATTCGCTCTTAGCTCTCCTAGCAGAGACATATGTGATTCAGCTGAAACTCTTCTGGGTATTCAGCAGCCATCTTCCAAGCCTCAATGCCACCCTGTACGCCATCCGCTCCAACAGCCCAGAAACCTTTTTCCACAAGACCCTTCCAATGGTTGAGCACGCTCCATAGACGAACATGATGGCTACCTGGCATGAAAGGACAAGATTCAACTAAGGGAGAGCATTTATAATCTGGGACCGTAAGGTTTGCATACTTGTAGATGTCATGATCGGAGCCATCCACTTGCCATGGGGTATACAAATCCACAAGATCACCAAATCTTATCCAGCTGAATGATGGCATGACATAAAGCCCCGCTCTGTTCCCATAAAAAGGTGTTTCAGAAGTATCTCTCACGTTTGCATCAGATGGAAAGAGCAATAACGGTGGGATATCGCCATCCATGTAGCATTTATCTTTGCGTTGTTCACAGAAAAGTGGACCAATGTCGCGTAAAGCACAATCGCTGAGGGTATAAAGACCAGGAGCCACGTATTTGAATGGCGGGACTCGAGCACGGAGAAGGAATTCACGGGCAAAGCCCTCAATTTGCCATTCATCAAGCGCTTCCTTGCTGACCCAGCCAATAGCATCTGCTTTGGTATTACTCGGTTCGTTATGCGGCCGGCTGTTTTCATTTCTTTGGCTGTTGCTATGTGTTTGCGAACCGGCCTGAGGCAGATGCTTAACAATTGTATCAAGATAATCATTCCACATCTCAACAGCGTCATCCACGTCTGCTGCTATATATTCCACCATTTTCCATGCATTGTCCACGATGGTGAATCTCTTCTTCTGGATCATATCCAACCACATCTCAAGAATGTCTTCCAGACAAACCCAAGAAGATACTGGGGGGGATTATTCCAAATATACTCAGAGAAGCAAGCCAGGTGATTATCCATGTCCAAAACCAGTCCACGACCATGACAGTCTAGATCAAAAGACTGATAGAGCACCACACAATTGTCATACTCATCCTGACCAAATACAAGGCCACCCCCAAATAATTCTGTTGGATCAGCGACACTCAGTATGTGTGGTGTGAAATGAATTATATCTCGATCAAAGAGATTGATTCCCTTGAGAAATTGAATGACTTCATCAGATAGCCCTTCCTGCACCTCTTCCGCTCTGTCTCCCCAGACCGTGAACCAATTCTTCTGTATGGCAACCTGACGGGGCGCCAGGCTTTCAACAATGAGTGCAACTATTTGATTATGAAGGTCGATGCACTTTTCAACATCAATCAGCGCCTCTTCAGCCATCACTTCATCCATCCCTTCATCAACAGGATTGTGGTCCGTCATAGTCCCTCCGTTTTCTTCGGATATGGGGAAATTTCGAATGTGGATGTGGACTGAATTTAAAATAATCTCCCTAGCAAAAACAAGAGAATGTAATTGATTTTAATACTCGGTAGTGGTACGGCGAGGACCTTAGCTATTCGTGCGCGAGGGCGTGGGCGTGGAGCTGCAACGACCGCAGCGGCGGGCAATTAGCGAGGTTTTTTTGTGTATTCAGGGCAAAGGGCAAGCGATAAGGGCACTAGACTGATAGCTATAGAAAAACGATCTACTCCGTACTTTCTTCCTCTCAGATTTTTCTTGCAGATTCGAATGAATTGGCCAAATTCGCCAAATCCATTAAGTTAGTGGTCGGGCAGAAAAGGGGGAAACCCAGGCCGGTTTAACTATCTCAGCAACATGGGGTGAGACTTTTGATCACGTGAGCATGACATCCTGACTGGATAGCGAAACCACTTAGGGTCCCAACCGCTGATATATCTGCTCCTTGAAAGAATTGATGAGGGCGGATCTTTTTGTTTTCTTTTTTTTTGGCTGCTGAGGCGAGCAAAAACGAGCGTCAAGCGAGGTATGTCACACTTGGGAAAGAGCATATTGATCCAGTAAGGATTCACGCGATCAAGTGCCCTGGCGGGAGGCTTCGATGGAAACGAATGAAAATACAGATATAAATCCATTACATTTATTAGTTAACCTTCGAGCTAAAATGATAAAACAAACAATGCGAGATTCCTTTGCAGACTGAGAAGAATCCATGTCAAATGCCTGAGGGTATAATAATCTGACAAAACAAGACCGTGCGCCTCTGCCACACCGTCGCTCCCTGTAATTGCTTGACTGGGAAGAGTAAAGAAAGGAAAAAGAAAACAGAAAAATGATCAGAAGGAAACATGCGAGATGCGGGGTCGCGGGAACATGGTACTCCGTACATGCATTCTCGTTACGCTGGCCAAGCTGTTACAGCTTGCCCAGTTGCCCCAAGGTCTCTAAAAACAATGCGACTGACTCTTTATCGGAGCCGATCATGACTGGGCCATTAAAGACAATCCGAGGTTGAGACGAGTGCGACTGTAGAGGTGGAGCCGCATCGAAGCGAGTCCCGTCGTCGGCAGATCGAGTTCCGTCAAGCGGCCGATTTGACGGTAACGGAGTTGGTGGCGCCTCCAAATTTGTTGCATGGTTGATCGGGCAGCGACCTTTGGGAGCAGAGTGCTTTCCCTTGCCTGCCAATGGGTCGGCAGGCTCTGCTGCATGGTTCAGAGCTTCCTCACCGTTCTGCCAGTTATTCACTGGTACGGGTGCCGGGAGTGACGCTACGGGGCTTCGTGGTGGATCATGAGTGACTGGAACATGAATTCCCCAAGGCCTACTTGGGGATTCTCCTACCCGAACATCCGGCAGTGAACGATCAAAGTGATTGGCTCTGTCTGGATTGTCGACGGCAACCTCAGCCTCAGTCTCATCCTCCTTTTCATCAGGGATATCGGAAAGAGGGATACCGGTGGGAGATTTCTTCCTGATATCTTCAGCCCACCTTTCGACTCTTTCAGCGGCATCCTTCTCGTGCTTTAGCTCCGCATCTAGCTGCGAAGAAGGGGGTAAATACGGCTGATGATAGACCCCAAGGCCCTTGACCATGCTCACAAGGTCTCCATATTTCTCATCCAACTGGCGAAGATTGGCAGGGTTTCTTTGGTACCGTTGGATGCATATAGAGTGACTCCTAGGAATCTCATGCTTATGTTTTTGAAAAAATTCTGCAATTTCTTCGGGAGCGTGAGCATTCAAGAAACGGATAGGACATCTTGCGGTGGCGGAACGAGCGGAGCCGGCCACACAAGGAGGTGCACCTGATCGAGACTCTGCCTTGATGGGGTCCAAATCATCGTTTCCACATATTTCACCTTCGGAAGCCTTCCCGGTAACGGGAGTCGTTGCCTTTGAAAAGGGACATCCCAGATTACCTCTGGTTCCCGAGGTTGTGAAATCTCTTTCTATCGACGTTCTTACGTCTGGTTTAGAGAACGGACAACCGTGTGCCACGGGGTATTCATTCCGTCGACAATTTCTGTCCATCACGGTCCTCGCAACCATTATCGCGTCCAACATTGCCTTTGCGCTGGGTTTATCAACAACACCCGAACGCTCAATGTCACGAATCCAAGCGGTGGTGTCAACTGCTGGCTTCTCATCGTGGCTATCTGTAAGGAACGGATCGGAGGCATTTGTCCGAGTAGTTGAGGATTCGGTTAAGAGGGAGGACAACCTCTGGTACTATATATTCCAGACCGCATTAGAGCTCCTGAATCGAATAAAAACAAGAAAGAATATCTCAAGGTAATTAGGAAGTTTGTCAGATAATACATGTTGTGTCCGTCACCGCTGCGAATGCAGCTCCTGATCTAGAGCTAATCAAATTTTCTCATCATGCAAAAACATAGAAAGATTGATTGGAGGCGAAATCGCGATTGAGCCATGAAAAGAACAACTGTACACACCTCATTACGAGCAGCCTGCAATTTTCTGCGAAGAAGCTCTTCCTGCCTGCTCAGCTTTCTGGCAGCTTCAAGAAGAGCGTCGAAGCCCTTCGCTAGAGTAAGCAAGTCCTGGGCGTTTTTCCCAGGCAGAATGTCATCAAAAGACGAAGGCATGCCGTACAGCCTAGCTGCCCCAGGTGTCCGAGCCAGCGCAAGGAGGAGGAGAAGTAATACCTCAATACAGAAGAAAGAGGAGAAGAAAAGGATGAAGTCCATTTTTCAGTCGCTTTTATTTACCAGCAGGAGAGGTGGTCCAAGCGTGAGTTTCACGTGATTTAGCGTGGTTGCACAAGAATATTGTGTGAAGGACAACCTCCCAGTTTGAGAGGAGAAACAGTGTGAAGAAGGTGGAAGAGAGGGAACATGGAATAATAGAGAAAAGAAATTACCGGAAAAGGACTGCTTATTCACTTGATTGGCTGCATACATAACAGCTTACTCGTCATGGCAACTGGCAGTTGCCGTCTCTCTCACTCCACTTATTCTGGCCTCGTCTCAAGGACAAAGACCACGGGAGACCTCCCTCTCCTTCACCAAAGATACCCCTTGCTGCAGATATTTGCTTCCCATTTACTAGATGGCCCTTTGTGACTCTTTGGGAACTGGTAGGCAAGCGGAAGCCGAGGGTTTCCGCCGCTCAGGCCTTTTCAATCTTGCACTTAGCAGCGAACACCCGGGGGGTATAGAAGTTTCTATGTATGACGAGCATGACTTACAGTTCACTGGTATTTTGGATATAGAGGGTTTTCATTGACTCCGAGTGTCCTTAAATCCTCGAAAGAGCCGCAGTTTCTACCGCCCTGCAATTCCTGAAACAAAAGTCATTGAGAGACAGCTAGGCATGAGGTATCAATGAACAGGGCAAGGCTACACCCTGCGGGCGTCCCGGCTGCTCTGTCACGCTTGCACGATGCCGCGCCCATCTGGCTGCCTCTCCTATTTTGCAGTCGACGCGCGTCTCGCCCTTCAATCCTGATCCGCAATTCTGCATACGCCGAGCTGTTTGACGCTCATATATACGCCTGCCGTACCTTGTTCTTCAGGCCACAATGCCCTACAAAATTATCATCGCTGAGGAGAGTGAAGAGGGGGCCGATGCTCGGTACGAAACAGAACTATAGCAGTGTTATTGGTCTGATCTTTGGGTTAGTGGTGAGTGTATCGTGTGCATGGCGGAAAACGACGAGTCCGGCTTTCGGAGAAACAGCTCACCCGGAGACTGCCGGATCAACTATTCTCCGAGATATCGGATTGCTGAGTCACATCTATCCTCCACTATGATTGGCTACATGCAACCTACTTCGGAACATCTACATACCGAGAAGATGACTAATACTACTATATCAAAAACAAAAATCGTCTGGTTGGCACGCCTTCAAACAGCAGGGGCTTCGCTGGATACCTTCCTTGTATTCGGACGCTGTGATTAGGCGTACGAGAGCCCATATCGTGATTTACAGATTTGAAAAAGCTGTGGCTTCTTCGTATGGCTGGTTTTATCTTACTTGCTGTTGAATATACTGCATTTAGGGACTATACGAGCTGTTCCCGACTCGGACAACGGTTTTGGCCTGGGTTCTTTCTTTCACGGTGGGATCTCTTTATAGCCCAAAGGGTACCAGCATCAAAGGGCGAATAAGCCCATCAAACATTCCTAATTTCCTTCTATATCCATCATGGAATTGGACTTTGTCCTCCGAGCCGAATCTTCATGCTCGCTTTCAGCTAACAATCACAGTCCACTACGTCCACTACGTCCACTAATCGCTCTCTTCAAGACGCATCCCAATATCACTGATAAGCAAGCTACACAGCAATAAGTTCGCCAAGGTGCGATGAATTTTATTAGACTCCGACCTGGAGTCGGTCTTTTGCTTTCTCGGATCAGATCGGTGGTCTAGAGTTTTGGAGAAATTCAAACAGGTATTCATCTGGCTCTCATGGGCAGACACACGGAGTTTTATACAAGCAGCCACCCGTACTCCGTAAGACCTCCGCATTTTTTCTTTTTCCAAGGGCCCTTCGGAGTCTGAGCATTGCTGTGGAAAATAAGACTTCTGGGGCAGTGTTACAAACCGGCCCGTATACTTCTTGGCTCAATGTTGCACCACAATTTTTGTCCCACCTTGAAGGCGAAGATGGGGAACAAGGTCATACAACTCATTGACCGTTTCATTAATGGGAATGATTGGCCTCAAAATTATTCGTTGGTCAGCTTAAACATACATACGGATGGCACAGGTATTTACGTGTGAGCGTAAAGAGCTGATATCTATGTGTCTCCTGGGGAGGTCAAGCGGAATCAATGATGTAAATTTTGGGCCGTAAGAGAGTCGTATAAGGGCCTTGGACAAAATGAGGCGTAAGGGGAGCAACGAGGCTGACTTGTCAGTCTGATGAAACCTGCCCGAAGGCTGTCTGATGCCTTGAGATCGGTGTAGGGATTTCGGCCATATTGGGCGTTGTAGAAGCAACGGGTACGAGAGCGCACAGGTACCATCCTCGTTGTATGTACTTCGCCGGAAACAGGCGGTGACTTGGTAGTTGGGTAAATGAGATGATTTCCTAGTCTACTTTACATGGGAAACCAAAGAGCAATCTCTGTCTGCAAAAACGACGTCGTCTGCTCCATGCTTTAAAGGACGATGCCCACAGGGTGGAGCAGCATGATGAGAACGTTGAAAAAAGCACGCAATATTTTCCTTTTAATATTGTAGAAAATTTGCGCTTCGCCAATCCATAGTCACTTCTCCGAGCGGAAGACTTGCGGGTCATTTAGAAGATACCGCGGGGGTTAGTGAATGAGGATGCCGTCGGGTCGCCCGCTGCCCCACAGCAACTATCTTTTGCCAAAGAGTCAAAGACCTCAAAAATAAATAACAATCCATATCGCTAATGATCCCGATCCCTCTGCAAGGATTCAGGCGATCCGGTGGACCCACGTCTTAGGACGGCTACTGACCTTGAGCCCTTTCAAGGTCCCTAAATTTTCGGGCAGCGGAGACGAGGTGGATGTGGGAGAGGAGAGACTTCGAGAAATACATTTCTGCTGAAATTAATTTACAAGGTAAATTGGGTATCTCGGAGCTTTCGAAGACCCAGTCAGGGGTTGCGAGCAAACCCGACGACGCCATGGGCACTGACATATGCAATCTCTCCTTCACCGACCTTTCGAGCCAAAGGAAAGCTCATTCCGGATTCCGCGACGCTCAGGGCGAATCAGGAGTGGATAGTGATTGCAGACACCCCAAACTCAAGGCTAAACCTCCCAAGGGATGGTTGTCTGTGTGTTGGTTGCCATGGCGAGTCCAGAACATGGCTGGGAGACCGATCTCTGTCCTGTAAGAAGGCATTGCTGTCGCGGAGAGACACAGCATCCACCGGCCATTATCGAATGTCTCCATTTGCCATTTCTTGGGTGTCTGCATCACTCTGGGCTATGATCATCGATAGCTCAATCTGCGGGCCATCGCCCTGGCCGGAAAGCAGACGTATTCGATAAGAAGACGACAACCTGTTCTTCTCTTCCCCCTGTAACTGTGCTTGACTCCAGCGTAAACCTAACAACCAACCATCAGAGCACGTCAAGGAGGTGTGGAATTAAGCAGCGGGGACGCGCGATCTAGCCACAGACCTGGAGTTGCGTGTTTCTCGGAAGTTCGATGATTTGTTGCCATCTCCGCCGTCATTATTACTTGCCTGATTCCCGTCCCACGGCCGTTCAGTGCAACAGCATCACGGAAGAAGTCGCTGGCGTGTTGCCGGGCGCGCGAGGTTCTTCAAGGAACGGCAAATAGCTAGTCAACCATGCCAGGTCCCTGCAAGCAGTGAGTAGAGTAGCAGAGAAATAGACACAAGAGACATGGGGCCTGGTCGTGGTACGTTTCTCTGTTTGCCTTTAGGGCTCGCGAGGTGGGATGGCGGGAGGGCCTGGAGTTACATGTGAGAAATAATTTTTCTGCTTTAATCTTATCTCCAAGCCTCCAGCATTCATATTTCCCCTCCGATTCCTCCCAATTCCCACGGATTTCCTTTCCTTCTCGTCCTTTTCTTTCTTCTGCTGTGTTCTTCTCTTCATCGTATTCCTCCTTTCCTTGCCCCTCACAGAATGAGCAACCTCTCTGCCTCAGAGCAGACTTATCGCGAGCAATCCGATGTCTCCTCCAAAGTGCCCGGACTCTCCTCCACCACTCCCTCCAGCTCCTCCGAACTCGCCAATTCTTCGCTCCGCGATCTTAAATTGAAACTGCGAGGTGCCTTACGCCAGTTTCCAGACTTTCCTTCTCCTGGCATCCTCTTCGAAGATATCTTTCCGATCTTCGCGGACTACAATCTTCACAAAGCTCTCATCCGAAGTCTTGTGCTTCAAGTCTCCGAGGCATTTGGAGACGAGAAACCCGACGTGATTGTCGGATTGGATGCCCGTGGCTTTCTGTTCGGGCCTTCTTTGGCCCTCGAATTAGGCGCCTCCTTCGTACCGGTCAGGAAGCAAGGAAAACTGCCCGGACCCGTTATCACTAAGTCATACCAGAAGGAGTATGGCGAGGATTTCTTCCAGATGCAAGATGGCGCCATTAAGCCTGGGCAGAAAGTCATCATTGTCGACGATATTATCGCGACGGGTAAGATTGTTCTCCATGTCTTCTCTGACTCTTACTGACGAAGCTCATTGTAGGTGGATCCGCCAGTGCTGCCAGCAGTCTCGTTCAAGAGCTCAAAGGCGATCTATTAGGATTCATATTCATACTTGAGCTTGAAGCTCTCAAAGGACGCGACAAGCTCGGCTCTGCTCCTGTCCACACTCTCCTGTCCTCTCAGTAAACCGCCGAGGATTACTCTGCATTCCGTTGCCTTGATAGAACCTCTTCATTCGCCAGCAACTATGATAGATTTGGCTTATGATAAAGCCGCAGAATCAGCCGCATATTTCTCCCACCGCTTACAATGTTTACTTGTTTTAGCTTATGTCGTCGGTTGCTCTTCCTAAGGCCTACAACACTAATAATAATTCTTACACGGTGGCTGGACCTGGGGAATTTGGGCGTTATTTGGATCAAAAAGCATTTTCTATTTCATTCAAACTCCCATTGCGTCTCTTCCTCAAGACTCACTCTACTTATTATTTTTCTGAATCGGATGCCTCGTAACTCGAAACCAAGTGCATTGCGTATCAGCTGTTTCTTGGAACTGCGTCTCCCCGCTTTCTCGCCGCGCGACGATTTCAATAATGAGGGGCAGTCTAGACATTGTCGTGTCCATGGAGCCGTCAGGATCAGGTCGCGTTTAGGCTGGACGCTGGTAACCTATAGTTAAAGGGGCAGCTTATCGCAGCCAATCACCCAGCCCCCAGCGCACATGGTTGCGCTTAAACAAGGCCCGAGGTTTCGGGAGGGAGAAGGTTCAGCCTAAAGTGCCTTCCGCTCCTTTTGATCAGGACGGCGGCTTTGATCCGAGTCATTGATCACAAGTAAAGGATTGAGAGTGGATTCGAGTAGTCATTTATTGGCGGGACTAGAAGGTCGAATCAAGTGAAGCGAAAATGAGTCTAATATTCTATTTCTATGTGCAATCTATCAATAAAATCAAACATGAACACCAAACACCCAGGTCTATAACTAAGTTAATTAACCAACATCGGAAAATTAAAATACAATCAAGGTCCTGTCACCCAATGCAGAATCAATTTGAAGCCATTTTCCGACTTTGCTCCCTTTCAAAAACTCCTTTCAGGTACTCAGCTCCGATAGGCAGACACGGCTCTACCCCCAAATCTTGTAAAGTAGCCCTTGTCTTGCGCTGATCCAAAGCGAACATGTTATGTCCTAAACCGAAATAGCCTCTTAAGGCTGCTAGCCGAATAGCAGCGTCAGCAGACGAATCGGCTTGGTGCATGGTATCTAACCATTCGCCAGTTGACTGTATGCGAATCGTACCCGTAGAGTCAGATTTTATCTCACTAATAAGCTCTGGCAGCTGAGATAGTGCAAGTGGTGCGGGATTCCCGATGTGGTAAATATTTGCGACCGCGTCGATGTCTTTTAGTTGACAGTTGCTTGCAAGCGTATGGAAGCACCGGGTCATATAATCAATGGGCACAAAGTCAATAGCAAATTCACGCCCCTGCTGGACGATCTCTGGAATCGCACCGGTTTTGATGATGGCAAGAATCATGCGACGAGTGAAGTCATCTTCCGGCTCAAGGACGTTGGTTTCGCTGTTTGCTGTTGTCGCGGAGGAGCGATAGATTGTCACTGGAACCCCTCGGGCAGCCGCTTTCTCCATAAGCATTTCTGCAACCCATCGAGACTTGAAATAGCCGTAGCGACCATTTGGTTCTGGGGAGAAATGAGATGCACTAGTCTCCCTAGTGACTAACCGATTCTTGAATGTGCGGGTTGCAGTGTGCCAGCTCTGCAGATGAGGCACAGACCAGGTAGATAGGTGATGGATGTGTGTTTTGTGAGAACCGGAGGTTGCTAGGTCAATTAGATCCTTGATAGGGTCGATGTTGAATGGGTGAAGGTCCTCATAAGATTGTAGCAAGGAGACACGCGATCCTAGATGGTATATAGCCTGGACTTTCTTACCGAGATCTGCAAAGTCCTCCAACGAAAGTCCAAAGCGTGATGAAGAAAGAATGCCCGGAACACAATGAACTCGGGATCGGACTGATTCAGGCGATAGAGATGTGAGAAGTTTGTAGTGTTCGAGCGAGCTAAGGAGAGCACCATATTCCACTTTGCTTTCCAAGCCTAGAGCGTAAATATTGACATGCTTCTGCATTGTGAGCACAGTCGCCAGCATATGGACCCCCAAAAATGAGTCAATACCAGTCACAAGGATATCTGTCACATCGGAAGGAGCCACTTCCGGTAGACCCAATGACCTTTCAAAATTGATATGCGATGGCAAGGATATTTCCTTCTTCCAATCAAGCTCGGTTTCCTCCTCTCCACCCAGAAGTTGGCCACCAGAATCAACTGAAACTTTCGCAATACTTTGCGCAATACCACCAGCAGTAGGCTTTTCGAACATCGTTGACAATACAAGGTTGACTTTGAGAGCTCTTTTCAGCTTTGCTTGAAGCCGAAGCATCAGTACACTCTGACCACCTAGCTCGAAGAAGCTATCTCCTGGACCGATAATGCGCTCAACTGGTATCTTCAAAATTTCTCGAAACGCTTGAGCAACTACGGCGAAAACGCGATCGTTGGATGACACTGGTTCATTTTCTTTTGCCGAAGCAGAGTCTGATATGGGAAAGGTCAAGGTTAATTCGTAGTTGAGCAATTTCTGGCGATCAACCTTCCCACCAATAGTTACCGGTAACGCATCAAGGAACTGGTACCCGTTGGGTAACATATACGAGTTCAGGTACTTTGCTCCTTTGGCCTGTAGCTCGGCGGCAAAAGCCTGCTTGCTGGCTTGGTCGGGAAGCCTTTGCTTGAGAACCACAAAAGCTACTAATTGGCGATTGTCTGTAAGACTGTCCTGCGGAGAATCGCTTTCTAAAGGTCTGGCGATTACAGATATGTCGACGATTTGGGCGTTCCCTGCGGCGTCTATGGATTCAGTGAATAATCTTTGCTCGACTTCGCCGAGATCGATCCGAAAGCCACGTAATTTGATCTGTTTGTCACCTGCAATGCGGCCGTGAAACTCCAGGCTACCATCGGGCCGGAAACGACCACGGTCTCCGCTTCGGAACATACGAGTCCATCCTCTTGCTCGATCTTCTTCGGAACAAAACGGATCCTTGATGAATGATTTCGTATTGGCTTCAGGCCTGTTCAGATACCCAAGACCGACTTGAGCACCGCCGACCACTATTTCTCCGATGAAACCTGCGGGAAGTGGTTGACCCAGATGATCCAAAATGTAGTGTCTTGTATTAGCAAGAGGGAAGCCTATTGGAATGCTCACGTCATCCTTATCGGGATACGCGACTTGCTGAATGGTGGTTTGCACAACAAGCTCACTCGGACTCCAAGTGTTCAGAACAATTGCTGGGGTCCCAAGGTCATAAAAAGCTTTGGCGACGCGAACAGGCAGTCTCTCTCCGGCAAAATATGCAATGCGGTAGTTTCTGCAACCCTGAAGACTCTGTTTCGCATGTTCAATAAGTAGGGCGAACTGTGTCGGAGTAAAGTAGGTGACTGTCACTTGGGAGGCATCCATGTATTCGGCGAGGGCGACGGGATCTTTCCTAGTGGAAGCGGATGCAACACATACCCTCGCACCACAAGTAAGAGCGGAAAATATTTGGACAATAGAAAGATCAAAACAAATGGAAGAATGATGAAGGAACCGGTCCTTAGAATTGAAATGATAATCATGATGTAAGGTGCAAAGCATCTGCTGCGTATTTGACTGGCTTAAGACGACACCTTTGGGCTTGCCTGTGCTTCCCTTTGAACACATTAGCAATTTCCGTCCTTCGAAAATAAGTATGAGTATACAAGTGTAAGCATTGGGTGAACTCCTTATCATCGGACACTCACCGATGTGTAGATCATGTAGAACGGATCATCTTTTTCGACGTGAAACCCCATGTTGCGTGAGCGAGGGACCAATTGCGTATCGGTGCGCATGACAAACACACTGGGAGCCGTATCGGAGCGGGTATCGATGATCGACCGAGCGCGTCCTTCGAGCTCCGCCTCCGTTAAGATCAATTTCGCTCCAGAATCGGACACCATGAAGGCAAGGCGCTCGGAAGCAAAATTCGGATCCAAAGCAACATAACCGCATCGAGAAAGTAGACAGGCGATCATACCCGCAATAGCCAAAATACCGGGGCTAGCGAAAATAGCGATTCTTGAACCGACAGGAATGTTGAAGTCCTGAATGATCCCTTCCAAATGTTGAGAGACCTCCACAAGATCACTATATGTGATATTTTGGCCGTCAGAGGAGTCAATGGCAATCGCGTCTGGATGTTGTTGAGCAGCCTTGAAGATCCGTTCTACTACTGATTCATCGTTCCAAGTATTCTTAACATACTGAGTGGAAAAGAAATTTTTCTTGAGATGTTCAAGCTCTTTCGGACCAACTGTAGAGATTTCTGAAATAGGTTGGCGATGGTCACGGATGGCACTAGTCATAAAGGCCACAAAATTGTCTAAGAATCGGTCCATGTCGTCGTCATGGTATAGAGTACTAGAGTACTCTAGGCGTAGATGTAGGCCATCTGTAGGGTCCTCGATAGCCTCCAGGTTCAATTCGCAAGCGGTTGGAATGTCATCACCAGCAACCTTATTCACGGTAAAGTCTTTAGTTGAGTAACTCGGCATCTTACCATGCATCTGATAGTTAACAACTACCTGTCCGAGAGGGAAATATGCTTGGTCCCGTTTTGCGTCAATCGAGTCCACTAAAACGTCAAACGGAACTTGAGAGTGCTCAAGTGATTCTAGGACAAGGCCACGCATTTCAATCAGCAATGATTCAAAATCCACATTGTTCTCGGTCGAGCAGCGAATAGGAATCATGTTAACGAAGAAACCAATAGTATCATTCACGGCGGGATGAGGTCGGTTTCCATCAATCATATGGATAGTGAGATCCTCTTGCTCAGTGTAACGGTATATGAATGCTCTAAATGCTGCGATCAAGAACTGTGCTGGCGTTAGTCCAAGGCGGGTACAAATTCGCTTCATCCTTTGGTGAGTTGTTTTGTGCAGAACGTTAAAGTGTATCTTGCGTTTGTAGTCGTTGATGGCGGGCCGCGGCGCCGCTGCGAAGGGAAGAAGCTTGCTTGGTTCGGGTTTCTCTGCGTACTTGGCCTTCCAGAAGTCAATGTCGGATTTTAGGTCATCAGATTCAAGGCGGGCATTATGCCACATTGTGAATTCCGCATAGGAAATAGGCGGTTTGGCGACACTTTCCAGGCTGTCATTAACAATGAGGCGGTCATATATAGAGGAGAATTGTTCAAGGAACGATTTGCTGCTACCACGGTCTACAGAGATGTGGTGGAAGGTAAGAACGAGTGCGTACTTGTCGGCTGTAATCTTTACTAGCGAGGTTCTCATAATTTCACCTTGCTCGATATCGAGAACTTGGCGAGTCTGGCGTTCGATGTAAGCGTCTAGATCGGATTTGGAATCCTCAGAGCCAGTCAGGTCCACCATATTAAGCTCAACAAAACAATCATCCACGACCAACTGTTGCGCGAACGAGTCGCCTTCAAAGTAGGCTGTTCTCAGGACAGTATTCCGGCGTTTCAATTCTTCCAACGTCTTTCGAAGCGTTGGAAGATGGGGAATCCCATCAATGTGCATAACAAATGGTAAGTTCAAGAACGAACCATCATGCACAATGTTGTGGACAAACCATAACCGTCGCTGGTAAGTAGACATCGGGATCTCCACGCCAGGGGAAAGTTCAAACAAAGATCCCTCAACAATGGTTGTCGGCCTATTTGACTGCTGTGATTTTAAAGACAATTCTGTCTTTTGGGCGCCATTCTGTGACGTCTCGGCGACTTCAGGCTGATCGAAAGAAACCAATCCCACCGCCTTAGCGACCAAGGCTTTGATGCTAGAGCTTCCGAGAACATCAAATAACGCTAATTCGGCACCAATTGTTTTGAAAAACCATTTCCTGATTTCGATCGCAACAATACTATCAAGTCCATAGTCTGGAAGCCCCCGGGAAGGTTGTACCGTTTCTCTGTCAACGGAAAGAATAGTAGCAATTTTCTCTATGAAGGCGTCAGTCAGTAAGTTTACCCGCTCATCCTCCGTTTGGGCAGCCCGAAGTTGAGCAAGTATGTTTTTCTTTGCTTCGCCACCAGCCGAGGAAGTGGAAAAGTCGTGGTTGAGATAAAGGTTTCTGAAGCGTGGCTCAGTTGCCCAAAAGTAATCCGGCCGTCTTAAGTTAACACCAGTAATTGTCTGATGGGCATCAAATCCCTGGGCATCTTGAAGGGTGCCTTGGTCGCAGGAGATGGCGGTTTCTATCTGGGCGAATAATTCGGATTCGTTGACAGGATCGTAACCGATTCGCTCCATGATTGTCTGTAGCTTGGAATCCTCGGAAACTGCGCCAATACCAACAACCATACCGATATCCATCGTTGTTGCTGGGAGACCAAGGACTCGTCGATGTCGACAGAGAGCATCAAGAAAATTATTGGCAGCAGAGTAATTTGCTTGGCCTTTGGAGCCGAGAATGCCCGAAACGGAAGAGAAGCATACAAAGAAGTCTAGCGCCAGGCCCATAGTAAGCACATGAAGATTGTGCGTACCGGTAATTTTGGGCGCAGCGCATCTCTTCCATTGCTCATATGTCATTTTGTCGAATGGAGAGTCCTGAAGAACCATGGCTGTCTGGAAAACGCCAGCTAAGGAGTTTTGAAGAGATTCAATGCAGGTTTTAGTAGCGTTGATGTCTGTAACATCACCCCTGAACACCGAAACCTGAACGTTGCGGTCCTGAAGCCACTGTACAGTTTTTTGCGCCTCGGGCCTATCGGCGCCAGATCGAGAAAGGAAAGCTAGCTTCCTTGCTCCTCTGCGGAACAGCCATTCTGAAAGCGACTTTCCAAGGCCGCCAAGGCCACCGACGAGGAGATATGTCTTTTCCGCGCTGAACAGCTGTTTGGAGCCAAAGGTGGTTGGTTGAACCAGGACTCTATCGTTTTCTCCAGGAACGAGCACAATTTTTCCAGCCATAGTTCCAAGCTGAAGCAATCTAAATGCCTTTTCAGCTTCAGAGTAGGAGAATTCGGCGATTTGGATGGGCTGAATTTTTCCCTGATGCACTAGCATACAGCAATCTCTGAATACCTTCGAACCAAGCGATCGGTTCTCGTTGAACATGGTGACCCAATCAACGCTGGCAAACATAACATTTCGTCTGAAGGGGTCCATAGCTATTTTGCTGTTTTGATGAATATCACGCTTTCCAATCTCAATGAACCTTCCAAAGGCGGCCAAGCAAGCCCATGTCGCGTGGAGAAGTTTGCCAGCAAGCGAGTTGAGTACTACATCAACACCTTTGCCATTTGTCAGACGATACACCCCTTCAACAAATGAATCATCTCGTGAGTTCAGGATCTGATCATCTGTAAGACCATATGTAGATTTTAGGTGGTCTCTCTTGGTTTGGGATCCAGCGGTTGCAATAATGTTGGCGCCGATCATTTGAGCTATCTGAATGGCCATTTGTCCCACACCACCGGCTGCAGAATGGATTAGAACGGTTTCCCCAGGCTGGAGTCTGGCTGTTTCAACAAGTGAAAAGTGAGCTGTGCAAAGAATCAAAGGGATCGAGGTTGCTACTGCAAGGGACATAGGTCCGAGTCGGTAGCAGAAGCACGCGGGATTTCGAACAATCGTGCGATGAGCGCCTGCACCTGGTCGGAGTGCGACAACGCGATCACCAACCTTGAAACTATCATCAGAAACTTCAGAACCTTTGCGAATAACGATCCCGGCGCACTCATCACCAAGTTTGAACTCGTCAATCATACCCATGCTTGCAGCAATATCTCTGAAATTGATGGCCGAAGCCTTGACTTCGATCTCGAGTTCGTCGGCTTTGAGTGGTTGATCGCGGATCTCGACATCGTCAACGAAGGAAAGCGTTTCAAGCAACCCAGGGCGACCAATTTGGAGAGCGAGCGGGCGATTTGGCTGGTACAATGGCTGCAATGTAGGCTGGTGATTGACTCCATTGGGAATCTTTGCATTGAGGGTGTCATTGGCCAAGATTCTAGGGATAAAAAATTGCCCGTTGAGAACTGCGATTTCATTCTCATCAACTGTGCCATCGAGTAGTTGTTTAATCAACCCCGGGACTTCTGAAGCGCATTGAGAGGCTTCGATGTCAAGGATAGCTAGTCGTAGATTTTCATTTTCGCTGCGGGCTGATCGGGCCAGTCCAAGAACAATAGCCTGTTCTGGAGACGTTGTTTCCATCATTGCTCCGCGAGTAAGCCAAACGACGTTCCTTGGAGGGCCACTAAGTAAGATCTGGGCGCTCTTGAACTCACGGCTATCCGAAGACAGAGAGTCGAAGAAAGCATTTCTTTCAAGGCTATAGAGCACCACCACGTTGTCGTCGAGCTTGCCACTTGTCGCAGCCGAAAGGAAATCCTTTCGAACGGCTGGAACTCCGATGGACATTTCAATCATGTTTGCAATGGAGTCAGTTTCAGGAGAGTAGTTTGGCGGCATCAAAATCGTGACCGGCTCCTGGAGGGATCCTGGAGTCTGGCAGCGTTTCCACACACTGACACCAGGCGCGGAAAGCATACATTTAAAGCCCTGAGTCTCACCTGAGGACTCCGTAGTCATCACAGTTGTTTTTTCACTAGCATTTCGCTCGATATCTGCAATAGATTGGTGGGAAACTATGACATTAAATATTTCCTCAGCTGCAGGCTCTCCAACCGTGACTTGATCATTCCATTCTTCAACCAGCGACTGGAAATCGGAGGCTTCGAGATTGATAGGTTGAATAAAAAATTTGGAAAACGCTCTGCGTTCGCCATTGATCTTTCCCAGTCGATCAAGCACAAGTTTTGTATCTGCGAGCGATTTTGCATGATATAGGATTTGAGCATTAGGGTATTGGTGCACATAGAGCTCCATGGCCTCTGGAATTCCATCAATCTCCAGGGGCATCTTGCCAAGCAAGTCAAAGGCCCGTTTCCATTGCGTGCCAAAGAAGAGTGATCTCTTTGGACCATCTTCGGTGTCACTTCCAAGACTGGTTAGCTCCAAGCCTTCGATGTCGACGAGAAGGTCGCCATTCTCATGTTCAATAACAACATCATTGATGGCAACTCGAGGCCCATTCATGCTAGTAGCAACAGAAGTGTTCGCGATAAACCCAGAAGACTTGAGTTCGTTTTGATTTAGCAAGCCCGAAATAGTCATTGAGCGAATGAAAGTAGGGATATAAGATTCCTTGATCGTAGACCCAATAAGACCTTCGATGGCAGCAAATATCGGGTGAATGGAGGCATCTAAGAACGAAGGGTGTAGAATACTGTCGTTGGCTCTGTTGGCACCGAAGATGACCTCTGGCTCCCATGTTACTTGTGCTGTCGCGAACCCAGCACCACTGTCCACGTTTCCGGAAACAAGACGGAAAGTTGGGCCGTACTCGAGTCCAATTGAGAGCAGGCGGTTATAATATTTGTCCTTCGCAAGGCACCTATCGCTTCGGCTCCGTACCGCAGCAGCATCCCGGTAAGGACGAATTCTATGAACTGGTGCTGCATCCCCAAAATCAATCTGGATAGAGCCCGTACAATGTTCTCTCATGATATCTCCCTCATAAGAAAAAATTGCAAACTCGTTCCAGGTGGATGAGAGAGTCTTAGCTGACTCAGTAACTGGACGCATCTCCAGGAGTATCTCGGTCCCTTCATCGCTATTACTAACGACAAGGGCTGATTTGACTACAGGCAAACTGTTAGTAGACAATAGCACCGAATGGGAGCTACATACCAGAGATATCCCTCAGGACGACTTGTCTAACTGATTTTTCAGATTCGTCAATTCTGATCGCGGCCTCGATTGCCATGTTTATGAATCCAGCGCCCGGGAAAACAACCTTTCCTGCCACCGTATGATCAACCAACCAGGGCAGCTCAGAAATGCGGAGATAATTCCTCCATCGCGGCCTGCCAATTAGTGATCCTGGCACAGGGGCTCCTAGAATTGAGTGACGATGTTTGCGCAGTCGGTGGGATTTGATCACACGCGTTTCCGCCCAATATCTTTGATGGTCCCAGGCATAGGTAGGGATATTATATATCCTTCTTCCTGTAGTGACAGTTATCGCTCCTTGGAACGACTCAAGGAAATGTTCCTGATTCACGGCATGCATATCGACTGGATAACCCAGAGCAAATAGCTGACCAACGGTAGAGAGAATGCTTTCGTATGCCGGCACCTTGCGGTCAAGGGTGCCCAAGTATGGGATTTTCAAGTTGAGCGAGCTTAGGGTTTGATTCGAAGGTCCCTTCAAGGCTGGGTGAGGACCAATCTCCAGGAGAACGTCCACATTCTGGTTGTCCTCTTCGTCCAGAACTGTACCAGTCAACGCATCGGAGAATTTGACAGTCCCGGTCATGTTGGCGGCGAAGTACGCGGCTCCCATCGTTTCGGGATCGGCCAAGCGCGCGGTAACACTGGAAAACATCCGGGACGTTGGAGCCTTGGCCTCAAATCCGGGGTGGTTTTTAAGAGCGCGCTCGTAGCCAGAGGCGAGGGGAAGCATATGGTGGCTATGAAAACTGTTTTGATAGATTAGTAAACAGAGCAATGAAACGAGCTACGACCAAACTTACGCTTGAGCCACCTGAAGGCGTCTAGCAAACACCTTTCGCTCGCTCAGTTTTGCTTGAAGTTCAACAATAGCATCTTCATCTCCCGAGATCGTAAAACTAGAAGGACTATTCATTGCCGCGATTGCAAGCCTCCCAGGGTAAGGTTTAAGCTCTTGTACAGTTTCTGATTCTGTCATTCCTATGGCCATCATCGCACCAGGAGCGCTGTCGGCACTTTCAGCACCGTTACCCATATAGAGGCCGCGGTAATAGGCCGCAACCATAGCATTTTCAAATGATAGGATACCGGCAGCATATGAAGCAGCCAATTCGCCGCTGCTATGGCCTACCACAGCCGAAGGCTTTATGCCCCACATTGCAAGAAGGTCGACAAGCGCAAGCTGCAAAGCTGTACAAATAGGTTGCGAAAACCGAGTTTCTGTCAATCGGCTCTCCTCTTGGGAACGGAGAAGCTCACCCACCACCGACCAATCGGGTCGGTCGTGAAGGCTTTGCAGGATATAATCGGTTTTATCCAAAGATTGTCGGAAGAACGGATTATGTTCGATAAGCTGACGGCCCATCGCAAACCATTGAGCTCCCTGGCCAGTGAAAACAAAGCCAAGTCTGGGGCTGGTTTTCAGGGTATCGGTCCAGTTGGCGGCGGGCAAAGGCTCAAGTAGGTTATGCATCATAGTTTCGGCGGTTGCGCCGATGGCATATGAGCGAAACGAATGCACGGTGCGATAACGAGAAAGCGTAGTAGTAAAATCCGCCATACTGAGCTTTTGATTTGATTCGAGGTAAGCCGCGAATTTAGAGGAAAGCATTTTTCCAGCTTTCTCAGAATGGGAGCTTAGCGGAGCGAGGTATGGTCTGCCCCACGTCATCCGGGCTAGATGAGCTGGTAACTCAAGCCCCTGACTGGGAGATTCCGAAGGGGTGTATTCATCCAAGATAACGTGAGCATTAGCTCCACCATAACCGAAAGAATTGATAGAAACTCGACGAGTTACACCAGATGCAACTTTCCAATCAACCGGAGAGGTAGGAATTTGCAGCTTCCACTTTTCAAAGTCAACTTCTGGGTTCGGCGTATGGAAATGCATATTCGGGGGTATTTGTCTGTGCTCAAGCGCCATCGTAGCTTTGATGATACCCGCGACCCCAGAAGCACCCTCAAGATGGCCAATGTTTGATTTCACGGACCCAACGAGTAATGTTTCGTTTCGGTTGGGAGAGAAGATCTCGCTGAGGGCTTGAAGCTCTCGGGGATCGCCCGCTTTGGTACCAGTTCCATGGCATTCGATGTATTGAGTGTCGGCGGGATTAAGACCAGCATCCCGGTAAGTTCGTTCAATCAATGCTGCTTGGGCTTTTGCGGAAGGAAGTGTTATTCCCTGTTTTTTCCCATCGTGGTTTATTCCGGTTCCGCGCACAACAGCACGAATTCTATTGCCGTCTAACTGAGCACGGCTCTTACTTTTGAGGATTACCGCTGTGATACCTTCGCCGCGAACATAACCACTTCCCGCAGCATCCCCATGGCGACAGCGTCCGTCAACAGACAGCATGCCAAGATCGGTCATTGTCACAAAGATATTCGGATCAAAATGCAGAGCGGAACCGACAACAATGGACAAATCTGCCTCGCCTGTCCGTAGGGACTGATTTCCCATGTGAAAGGCAACTAGAGACGACGAGCACGCAGTGTCGATAGTTGCACTGCAGAGAGGTCAGTAACCGAACAGAATTTTGCTGATTTGGTCAATGTGGGCTCCATACCTTGGGCCATGTAGGTTATAGAAGTAAGAGATACGGTTAGAAAGAATTGAATTCCCGGTACCGGTCACGGTGTATTTTGGGTAATGTTCCAAGTCTTTGGTTGTCATCGCATTATAGTCGTTTGTAAAACAGCCGCAGAAAACGGATGTTTGGGAACCACGTATCTCATCAAGAGTAATACCGGCTAATACAGGTGTCAGAGTCGTGTGAAAAGATCTCTCGGAGATTGAATACCATTTTCCAATGCTTCGTATACTACTTCGAGCAGCAGTCGCTGCTGTGGATCCATTGCCTCCGCCTCCTTGCCTGAGATATGGAAAAATCCGGCATCGAATAGAGCAATATCTTGATCCAAAAAGTAACCGTATTTCGCATTTGTCTAGAAAACGTTCAGGTTACGGTCCTCAAGCAGCAAAAATTTCATAGACCTCCTTACTGTTCCTTTGTTTGTGCCTTCTGGATGGTAGAAGGCATCGACATTGAATCTGTCCTCAGGCATTTTGCGCTGCAAGTCACGCTGCTCAATTATATTCTCCCATAGTTTGGAAGGAGAAGATGCTCCGGGTACACGGCATGCCATCCCAATGATACAGCTTTGCTCATCGCCTAGGGATGGCACGGTTGTCATGCTGCATTGAGAGCCTACAGAGGAATCCTCCGGGCTAGAAACGCCGTTCAGCGAGGAAATGCCGTTTAAGGTAGACGGAGAGGCCATTGCGGTCTATAGTATTAGTCTTTAACAGATTTATAGCACGTACTTTTGGATGGATAGAACTATCTTTCTATTGCAGACCGGCAGCTTTTGGCTTCAAATATTTGCGGAAACAGAGCAGCCGTGACGTCACATCAAAGAGATCGAAGTGAATATACACCAGATAGACAAGAGGAAAAATCTAGAGCAAGTGGGATGACCCAAATGAACCTTGACTCCAGTGCATGAGTCTCATTCTTTCTGTATTGAATGTGTTGAACCTTTTCGAAGGGCAGTGAGCTGCTTTTCATCCAAGCTTAGTTCTCTGGACGATGTTCATCGGAATATCGCATGCTCGGGGCGCACAGCAAATCACCGTCAGAAGAAGGAATAATGCGTCTTTCCAAAGCTCACCCTGCTCCATGCTGTGGCTGGTCCACTGGTTCTCGAAAAGTCGGTCATGGAAGTTACGAATTTAGCATTACTCCCACGCTAAGATCGGCATGTCTAGCATGAGGTTCTGACATCAAGCTTCCCCGTATCGCCCGTATCCGGGGCTTTTCGAAACACCAGGTATCAGAGCATAAAGACGTGTTCCTTCACATAACTGTTATGCTGCAAGCTCAAGTCTCCGTTTGTGAACGGAAACGAGCCACTATCCATGTTTTGCTATGATTAGAGCCACCTTGCTTCAGGAGCATACACAAGTGAGGGGTCATAATACTAGGATATCAGGGATTCGCGTCTGCTGCCACCACGCTCCGCGTCTGAGAGGAGGTCGTGGGATTCGTATCTTGATCGGACGTTGAAAGAGATGGAAAATATTGAGGTGATTATGTCAGCAAAAGCCGCCTTGGCCTTCCACATTTGGCGTTCTCCAAGCTTTTCAATGAAGAAAATTCATCCACGAGCAATTCAATACAGGCCACGGAGTACCTAGGTACCCAACAAAGGCGGTGAGAGATCAAGTCGATGGGGTAGCAGAGTTAAGCCTGCAAAATCTAATAATCAAGCGGACTGGATTAACTAGGTATAGAGAAGACTGGAGCAACAGCAATAATAAATATTTGTCAGACCATAAGTCGATAAAATAGCCTCTCACAAGAGAGGACGTTCTCTTTTGGTGTAATTGGCTATCCAACAATATTCTATTTCCAAGCATTTTCACAAATTGTTGTAAGATCAGTCACACGCCATGGCCGAAACATAAAAAACTCAGGGATCCAAATTGGAAGCGAGCGGCAGAATTGAAAACCAACTAAAAATAATGAAGCTAAAGCTAGAGTAACAATCCAAACAATCCATTTTGATTTCTTTCTGATGACTTCCGGGATTGCAAGAGCAAGGATAAGTAGTACTAGTAGAATCTGTAAATATGGCCGTAGGTGAAATTGCTAACAGATTAATATTAATATTAGGATATTAGCTATTTGACATATTAGTAAGTGATGTATTAAGCTGAGCATGACAGACATACCAGTGCATATTTTTAATCCCAACTTAAATCAGCGTAGAGATGATGCGCAGGCATTTGATCATTGCAAAGTTCAAAGACTTGCTCACAGGAGGCCTTGTATAAGTAATCACTATCAGTAGGATTGAATGATAGTTTTGTAGCAGCTCGACCGTAGATTGCTTTATGGAATACAATGAAGCATTCCAGCGTCTGGACTGTTTCGTCCATCGTGGCCGTGGGGTCTGGAAACGAATGCGGAAATGGCTGTAAAGATCCAGAGCGCATTTCTATGTCCGAGGTCAAAAATGTTTCCTTGGTTCCGGTACGAGCAACATGGAGATCGTAAAGTAGCGCAAGGGCTGCGAATGGACGGCTGAGACTGGAGGAAATCGAAGGTTGTTCCAATTGAAGGATTGGGCAGGAGTGTTGCGGCCAAGGGTGTTAGAATAGTATTGTTTTTGACAGGCTAAATGGGCGACAAACTTCTCGCTCCCACCGTAAAGCCTTCTCAGCGGCCACTTGAAAAGTATTTCCAAATGCAAACAGAACTTCTTCGTCTTGCTTGAATGCTATTGTCCTATTTCTGAACTGCTTGCGCCAGTCGACAAGAAACTGTTCAGGTTTGTGACAAAGTAACAGGATAGTAGCAAGATCGCTACTAGGAGACGGTCGAAAAAGGATGTTCGAAGCTGCGCGTGGGGATTCTTTATTTTACAGTACCATGTCAAAATGTCCACAACCCTCAGTTGATCCTATTGTTGGTCTTTATCAATCCTTGATAATAGTCATCAAGATTGCTTCATCAAGCCCTTTGAAAGCCCTCAAGCTCAGGAGGTATCTTTGGACAATCATTTGAGGGAGTTCAAGGGCTGATTTGGGATCTTGGTCCAAGGGTATGTACACTCACCCACCTCCCACTCCACTTGCTCACTCTACTCGCCCACTAAGTATAGGCAAGTGGGTAAAGTGGGCGAGTGAGTAGAGTGGGCAAGTGAGTAGAATGGGCAAGTGAGTAGAGTGGGCGAGTAGATGGGCAAGTATGTAGGTATATGAGCGAGTATTGAACAGAATGACTAACGTAGATATAGTATCTAGTGAATGTTGGAAGAATTCGGCTGAGTTGTAATATATAAGAGGATAAAAAGCTTCTGTTCTGCTGATATTGTTCCAGAGAACTCAGAATCCTTCAAATTTGTATGTTCCTGCAGCCAACAGCTGAGGTTTATAGGGGTAGTTGCTTCCATACAGGTTAAATTCCTTGTTCACGGACTGTTTTTTCGAGGATTGAGCAGTTGAAGAGTTATAAATGCCCCTCTCCCTCCATCCGAATACATCGATCGAATACCCTTCGGCCGCTTTCGCTCACGCTCCGCAGTTAACCAGGCAGCGATAAAGAGGAGAATAGACCTATGAAGCAGCAGATATCGCATGCCAACACGTCGTCGTTGCTCTGCAGATAGTTCCATGGTGGCACGGCCAATTTCGTATGCCAAAAGGTGAATTGGAAGCCGTCATCCCCTAATCCGTGAGCGAGGTTCTTTTAGCGCCTTGGCATTTGGCACGGCCAACCTTTGCAGGTGACCAACCAGATATGCCAAAATGGACTCTCTACCCAATCAGCACGCGTTGTTCACTTACTCAATGCCAAGACGCTAAAAGACCCTAGCTAAGGTCACGTGGACGGCTCAGGAGATGCTCTCTGAAGAACTGCAACCGACTGGCTATACCAGAGCTTCTATGTTAACAACCACAGGATGCGTCAAAGTCGAAGCTTGGGAACCACCATCTGCAGAAAAAAAGGACCACTTAATTCGGCGAGTGGGACTTTCGCTAAAATGAAGCTAAATTTCAACTTTGCGCTTTCACAGCTTCATCAGTATCTCCCTAGTCCGCCTTGTCAAAAACTTTTCCTGCAAGCAAGGGTCGTATGTACTTCGTGACAGCCCACTCTCCTTCGATCTTCCGCCCACTACCTCCCTGTAAATCCCCGAGTTGGCGAGCTCTCTACGATATAATCTGCAAGAGGACCGACTCCCAATCGTGGCTTTACTGAATACGAAATCTTGCATGAAAGTTTTGAGTCTTGATTCGGGCAATTGAGCTGAAAAAGGTGCCTATCGAGAACGGGACTTGTCCATACACCCTGCAGTTGATTGATCAATCCTCACCTAGGATAAAATCTCTCTTGAAGAGCTATAGTACGTTTTCCTATACCTTGGCAATAAGACGGCGGTCGATGACCAAACGCGACCCAACCAGAAGCCCTGCACCGACCAGCAGTGTTACGCCTGAGAAACAGATCAAGCCAATAAACCCACCACCGTTCTTTGAAACAAGGGCACCACCAATTGGACTGCCTGTGAGGACTCCAAGGGAGCAAATTGCCATCATAAGGCCAATCTTAAGGCCGATAACCTTCAGATCCTTAGTGATCTGGGCAACGCATGCAGATTGGAGCGAAATGAGGCCGCCAGAGAAGAAACCGTAAACAATGGAAAACGCAATTATCTGGCCTTCCGTCGTGATGACGAAAAGACACATCAACACTATACCCGAGATGACCGAGACTACAATGGCAACATTGAATCTGTTTTAAATCGCGTGAGTTTCGACCAGCCTGAGGTAGCCAACGGGTCCACTCACCTTCCAAGCTTATCTGCTGCATATCCGGATACAATTCGGCCAGCCAAAGAACCTGCGTTCAAAGTTGTCACGAGAAGGTTACCAGTGTGCGCACTCAGTCCATGCTCGATAGCGTAGACTGGAATGTAATAGAATGGGATAAACATCCCCCACATCACCAGAAACATGCCGAAGACGAGCAACATATACTTCGCATCTTTGAATATTCCTGCAAAATCGGGACCACCGTCGTTGCTTTTTTGCGTTGGCGGAAGACGGGTTTTGACAACATAGCAAGAGGGAACCAGAAAGACCAAGCATATAAAACCGCTTATTCGAACAGCCCATCCAAAGCCCACGGTCTGGAAAAGTTTATCCAGCACCAGTGGCCAGGCAATTCCTCCGAGAGAAGAACCGGATACAACGATACCAGTTGCGAGTCCACGTCGCCGGTTGAACCATTGGGATGTCGCCGAAATCGTTGGGTAAAAGAGCATGGCATCTCCGACTCCAAATAAGATCCCTTGCGCCAGAATAAACTGATAGTACTTCGTGCTTAAACTCACAAACATGAGTGAAGCAACATAGATCAGGGTTCCAGGCACAAATAGAAACCTAGCTCCTTTTTTGTCCGAAAGTGGCCCGAAAACCATACCGCCGATGAAAAGGAGGAATAGTTGGATTGACCCGATCCATGAGATAACACTTTCGCCTTTGCTGCTAAGATAATTCTCCTTGTAGTACACCTGAAAGGTGCCGAAGGTATTGAGCAGCCCTGTTCCATTCTTTGATCAGTTGTTTTCGACCATATGCGGGTTGCCAGCACAAAACTCCTACCAAAAGTCACGAAATAGGTCATAAACCCGCCAACCACAACTAACCACGCCTGTAATCCGCCATCAGGAGGCCCCAGCTCCTCTGTATGAGCCATGGCCGGTTTTTCCGTTGAAGGCTCACTGCTACAACTGGAATCTTCGGCCATTGGCGATAACGTTTGCGACGACATCGTTCAAGCTGGGGAGTAACGGAGAAAAGAACTGCTGGACATCTCTGCCAGACCTTTTTTTTTTGTTTTGAGAATTCCTCACATCAGCCTTATATGGGTATTTTTAAATCCTCACCCGTTTCCGATGCAAAATTTGATCCCACCTCGGCTTTTTGGGTTGTGCCTTCGCCGCTTTCAAGAGTGAATCGCGAGCCATTCTAGGGGTGTTTCGGGAGGCTGCCACGCGAATGTCGACCTTTTCTAGAACGCGGATAGAAAACACTCCGCACTATCACGGAGTAATCGACAACATCGTCATACTGAATTTCTGCGAAGCTCAGGAAACTGATGTCAATCTTCCAATCAGAGATACTGAGGATATTTTTGGCGCCTCCGCCTCAAAAAATGACCTTGTTCATTTATTGTCGCTCGAATCCGCGGGCGGTCATGGATAAAGTAGGTGATAATGAAATTCGATGGCTTGAAATAGTCAGCCCTTGGTACTCTTAACTGCTTCGTGAAGCTATAAGGGAACTTTTACGAAATTACGCCGTACCGATGTTTGCCAGTTATTTAGAGATGGCCCGGGCTCGTCCCGTTGCTATCATTCCAGCCGTTTTGACGGTTGTTGCCGTGGTCATCGCCAGACTATTTTTCTCGTCCGATCGAATTCCAAATGTGACAACTAAAGTTCCTATTATTGGAAACCTCCTAAAATACTCGAAAGACCCTCGAGGGTTTATACAAGGCGCACAGCAATATTATGGGAAGATTTTCAAGGTCACGCTTCTGTTCGACCGAACAGTTTGGCTCCTCAGCCCAAGTCTGAATAGGGAGTATCTCCACACGCGTGAGGTGAGCTGTTTTTCCGATATAGTCCAGAAAAGGGAAAGATTGCTTATAAAAGCTAGGATGTCTGGTCCTTTGGCGACGGCATGGGAATGTTTCTCCGGAAAGTGGTGGCGCCAGGCTACTTTAACCAGCTGAAAACGTTCGTCGCATCGCTTAGCAGGGGCATCTCTCGGAACGTTGCTCTCGAGCATTATAACCGCCTTTCCGCCCTGGAGGCCGAAAAGTCGATCGATGACTGGTCACAGAAACAACAACCTCTCGAGCTCTTTGAAGAAGTCTCTTACCTTGTGCATAAAATTATCGTTCAATGTCTGATGGGCCCGGACTTTTACGAACGTCATGTAGACGAATTATATGATCTACTTCACGAGATGGAAGCCAATTTAGGAAGTGTTCTGCATCTGATTTTGCCCGATTGGGTTCCTCATACGCCATCCAAAAGGCTCTGGAAAGCTAGGGATAGAACTGGAGAGATTTTCTTTCAGGTTCTCGCCGAGAGAGAGAAGAACCCAGAAAAGTGGAAAAACTCCTTGGATTACATTTCCTATACACTCCGAGATCCAGCCACAGCCCATCTCAAGAACATGTACAGTGGACACCACACACTGTTGATGTTTGCCGCGCACACTAGCACTGTTGCAAATATCAGCTGGCTACTTCTAGAGGTGAGCGCTTCTATGGTTCCCATTCTTGATGATTCACTAAACGTTTCAATCAGCTTTTGAAATCACCCGAGCGTATGAACAGACTGCGAGCGGAGCTAGCCCATAATCCTGACCCTGAACAATCGGAGTACCTTTCAGCCTTGGTCAAAGAAACAGGGCGTCACTATGTCAGCATGAATGACCTTCGTCTAGCTCGAAAACAGAAGGTTCTCAACAATGCAAACTCCAAGAAACCAATCACAGTCCCGGCTGGTTCTATAGTTTCAATATCTCCTTACATCTCCCATCACGACCCTGAATTCTGGAATAGTCCTTCGGAGTATCAACCCGAGCGCTGGATTGACGATCCTTCCCTTTCATCCAAAGTTAATGACTCTTCCAATGTCCGTTATTTCCCTTTCGGAGCAGGCAGCCATCGATGTCCAGGTGAGAAGATGGCAATCATGATAATTAAGACCGTCGTGGCAAAGATATGCACCAATTGCACCCTAGAGTGGCCCCAAGGGATGGCGAATCAAGATACATCAAAATTGGATTTTACGAAAATCGGTAGCCCATGGCTAAAGGGAGACGTCAAGGTCAAAATTCAACGGCAGTGAAGGCCATAACGGCCCCCTGGAAACCGAAACTGTTAGTTCCAAATCCAATGTTGGACTTCTAAAAAATTGTCTGATGTCGAAAAAACCATTTCACTACATTTTCCTATCATAGATGACGCCCCAGAGTTACGCGATCGAATAAATTGATATAAGTAAAAGAACCAAATTCTTTTCCTTGGTAAACACTCCAGAATATCACTAGCTCGCTTCTGAATTCTTGGAAGTGCCTTCAAACGTTGCTAGAGCCATTTTTGTCGCGGTTTTGATAGCTACGTAACCAACGCACAGCCACGTCTCATATCATATTTCTCCCAAACTCCGGTGATGATCCTAGCAAAAAGAATCAACCGGGAAAAGATCTTAGGGAAACTCATCCATTCACCTCTATGAGAAATTTCTGAAGAATTTATTTTAAATATGTAAATATGAAGATTTACAAATGGCACTGAGAAAACTCAAAAAACCCCAGTTGATGCGCAAATAGGGAGTACAAACGAACCGTTACAAAAATCTCGAGTTTAGAAGACCAAGTCAGCGATACCAACCTTCAGCTTCTCAAAGTCAAACAAGATAACCTTCTCTTTTGCAAAGGTTTCACCGAAATTGCCAATGATATAATCCTTTCCTAGACCTAGAGTTCGGACGTTCAAAACGCAAACCTCCTTTCCAGTTGGAAGCTTCACTTTCTCGACATAATTAGGAGCAGTAACCTCCCATAGCCTTCCATTAGGTTTCATCTGGAACTTGACCGGTGGGAAGGTCTTAACCTTCTGGCAGTCGACTTCAACGAAAGACTGATTGCCGTTATTTGGTTTGGTTTTTTCGTCCAATTGAATAGGCTTTCCGCCGGTAATTTGGATAAGGCGATTGTAGCTGCCAGGCGACATTGGTACACCACGTCCGTAGCTGGCATGGTCAAAGATCGCTGCAGAGCCTGCGGTTTTGTTGAGTGGCTGTTCCTCGTTGCCGATAAGATGCTTTACGACGGTAGTGCCCCAGTAGTTGAGAACAGCCGGGTCGTACTCGAAATCAATTTCGTTGACCGGGGGAAATACAAAATTGTCGTACCATTCAATCCCTTTGTATGAAATATGCTTGGAGTAGTATCCGCCCAAAGTCTGCAGTCCATCCCTATTATTGCAAATGGATTTGGCGGGCTGACGATTGCCAAAGGTACTGTTAAAGCAATACACAAAAGAGATGATTGGCGATTGGAATTTGTCCTTCTGGAGCATTTGATAGAAGGGGGACTGAACGGATGCGTTGTCGCCTTTGAACACCGGTGAAAGGCCAAAAACTCCAAGGAATGGAAAGGGGAAGTTCAGTTTGAAATTCATGTCTGCAGCCATGATAGTGATACGCTCTGAAGTCGGCCCAACCTGAAGAATATCGGACCCGTATGTGACACGCAAATCATCGTAAAAAAAGAAGTGATTAGGGTTCCAGGTGCGTCTCGGGTACAGGGTGGTCTGATTAACAAACGTCGTCGACTTTGAGGTGTTGAAATAAGCTTGTTTTGGGTCAAGACATCCCGAAGGGTTATTCGTATCCTTGCAGAGAGTAGTGAAAAGATATTGGCCGATCCATGTCCAATCGACGAAGGAAGTTGCATCTTGTCGAGGAGTGCCGACCTGAAGGACGTTTGTTGTGAAGCCAAACGGCGTCCAATCAAGGGGCATATCAAAGGGTTTCGGAGGTCCGGGTGCCGGGGCAGCATGAACAGCGTGAGAATTGAGCAACACCAGCGCAGCAAAGGCTGCCGTGAGCTTGGAAACAAAGGCCATGCTCAACCTTTTCCCTAGAGGGCCCGGTGCTGAGTGGCAGAAATGAGGAATAAAGTGACCCTGCTCCGTGGACGTATCTGAGATAGGCGAGTCAATCCATAAGGTGGGCCAAGGCATGGGGAAGTTACTGGAATTTAAGTAGGCATGCGGAAACAGAACCGGATCTGCACCCAGTAGGTCCAAGGCAACGGTCCAATTAAAAATGTCCGCGATGAGGCGGAGCTCAAAACTCGGTTTGACCCTTGCCGATTGTCATCCAACTAGCAAAAACGAACCGGGAATAAAAATTTTATTTCCGATGCAGGAACCAAACGGGTCTTGATCAGCTTATGATCCCGGAAAAATGCGTTGCTAAAGTCTCCACTGGGAATTAGCCGGTTTGAACGAAGATCTTGGTTCTAGAAGCCTTCTCAGTAAATGGCCAGTTCCAGGAACAGGCCCACGTGTAGGAAAATATCACTGGGGTTGCTGGACTAACCCCCGTCCGCTGTATACTATTAAAGGAGTCTGAAGCCAGTCAAGGAATCCTCTTCAGAGAAATTCAAGATTCGAGTGCCTGGAAAATCCTTTGGTCAAAAGTCAATAGTCAAAGAATTATGGATGCTGTCACCCTTATCCAAGGCGATCCAAATTCGCATTTAACCCCATTGATACTTATTCATGCCATTTCGGGTCTTGCTCTGCCGTACTTTGCTCTTGGCCCACTTTCGGATCCCGCTGACGACCGGCCAATCTACGGTATTTCGTCTCCAATATACACCGCTTTTTCATACCCACAACCGAAGACACTTGCAAAACTAGCCTCTCACTATGTCTCAATCGTGAGACGTGAGGTCCAGCCAGAGGGTCCCTATGTGCTCGGAGGGTGGTCTTTAGGTGGTATGATTGCCATAGAGATGGCGAAAATCTTAGAAGCCGGAGGAGACGAGGTGTCGAATATCATAATGATCGATTCTCTCAACCCCGACTTATATCCTCCATTTCAGGACCAGAAAGAGCACGATACGTTAGCAGCCATTACCTACAATGCGATCGCCAAGCGAATGAACGCTCCCGAGATCCCAATGCACCGTCCGTATTTCGATTATCGAAACGGGAATGATAGCGCCGAGAGTTCAGACGGCGAAAATGAAGCAGAGGAACAATCCATATCTGAACTGTTTCTTAACATGAAAAAACATGTCCATCATGGAATCGGAATGCTATCAGCAGGGTCGTCAAAAACTCCCAACTTTCAGCTGAGGAGCAAAATCGCTCTCATCAAGTGCGCAACGTTAGGCCGTCTATCTGCTGCTCTAAGTGACAACAGACGAGGTTTTGCAAAGAAGACCTTCGCACACCCCACCCTAGCCTGGGACATCGAGAGATTCAATCTATTTCAGGTTTTGAAATTGAATTGCTCGCATGACAGCTGCTTCGATCAGGAAAATGCTGCGCAACTGACTCTCTTGATCAAAGAGCTCCTGAGGGATATCACTCATTGAACGAAAAATGCACCACTCAAGAGTGACAAAAGGAACATGATTGTATATAGAGCGCCTCAGAGTTAGACTTCTTATCATAAAATAGTCAATGATAATAGCTTGGACAGATATTGAAGCGTTTTCCATACGTTGCGGTTGCCGATTTTGGCCCAATGATGTTGAGTGTCGGCGGAGGTCAGATATGCCAAGACCGGGCCTGGAGGCCATTACATAACATGGTTTATACCAAATTAGTGCCTTCCTTAGGGTTCCATGAAATAGCCCTATCAAAAGTCACAGCCGTTGATCCTGAATGAATCGACGACGGAGAATGGACATTCAGGCTTTCACAATGCGTTCATACCTTTGCTGCCGACCTCGAGTTTAGTTTTTTACGTATTTCACTCACCACTTGGTCTTAACTTTCCTGAAAGGTACTCGCTCTGGTCAGAATGGACCCCGGATGCTCTGTGCCAGAGTTCCAAGTCTTTGCCAACCTTCTTCTAGTTCTTACTCCGTACATACCATGGCCCTAGTTAACTTGGCCCTGAACGACTAGGGTCGATCGCATTGCGATAAAAGGCGCTTCCTACAGGTAATTTGTTCTGGTCTCATCTCTTCACCATACATAGAACTCTCCGCACGGGTGCGGTTCAAGACCGTCATAATTTGCCTCCGTCCGCGAACGGCACATTAATACGGACCAGACTGCCATCTCATGACAAGATGCGGACAATTGTCTCTCCAGCAAATAGAACTTGTAAACCTGATTCGGAGGTTTAAACGCGGGTATTACGATGGCGGATCGCTTCTGCGTGGCCTTCTACGATGGTCGATGTCATTAACCCACGAACTTCCACCATTCAAGCCTATCCGCAGCGAAATTGAAGACAGGACTTCCTGTCAAGTCTTTTATAAGTAAATTCTTTGATCATCCCTTTTACTGCTATCGGATGAGCGGGTTTGTCGAAAATCGACATCTTCACGCCACTTTATCCTTCTAAATTACCCCTCCTGCACCCGAAATGGCAGACGAGATCAAACCATCAACCGTCGAGCACGTTCCTGTCGTCATTATTGGAGGTGGCATCGGCGGTCTGACTTTGGGTGCAGTGCTTCGCCGGTTAGGAATATCATTCGCGATTCTTGAAAGGAATTCGGTTATCACCCCTCAAGGTGCCGGTATTTCATTAGCCCCAAATTGCCTCCGTGTTTTGGATCAACTTGGACTATACGAGAAGTTGTCCAAAAGCTCTCAAGAGCTGCGTGCAATCCACATCTACAGGAATCGAGAGTCGTGGGGCTCTTTGAATTTCGGCCTTGCTAAAAGCTGGTTTGGGTACAATGTACACTCAATGGAACGGCACGAATTTCACCACATGCTCAGCGATGCTGCTGGGGGTGGAGAAAACATTAAACTAGGATGGAACGCGTCGGAGATTGTTGACGATGAAGCTGCCCCTTACGTCACTGTGAAAACGAGCGATGGCAAAGAAATTCGTGCAGATATCGTGGTCGGAGCAGATGGAATCCGGAGCTTGTCACGTCGTGTGGTATGGGCCCCCTGAGCCTACATGTGTGGGCCATGAGAATGGAAGTGCAAACTAACCAAGGCTTTCGCCTTCCCCTCAGCTTGCACAGAAGAGCGGGATGAAAGCTACCAACACGATTCGATTCAGTGGACGAGTCCACATGTCAGGATACACCGTCCCGCTTCGACACCTGGACACAAAGGACCTCGGAGTAGCCCATTGGATGCTGTACGACGACTGTACCTTGACGACTTGGCCATGCAAGGACAACAGGCAATGGTTCATCGGAGTAACCGTGCGTGTTAAGTTCCTTTGAAGAGATTTGATAATTGATTGACGATCTTCATGCTTTGCAGGCGCCAAAGCTAGCTCCCGGCGAAGAGCCCGACCGATCAGTGTGGAAAGGTGCAACGCGCAAAACGGTGAATGACGTCTATGGCGATCGCTTTCATCCATTCGGTAGCAATTCCAGCATGAATTCAAGTGAGTTCCCCCGTAATCGCCTTTTCAAATGTGCAGTCGATCAAATTCGCGGTTCCCTAACACGAGACTACAAGTCATCGATGAGGCCGAGCGGGTGGTCGCGAGCAATGTGTTTGAGGAGATCCAAGTCCCACACATGACAAAAGGTCGTATTGTTCTGCTTGGAGATGGTTTGCACCTCCCTTCCCCACACTAATGAGGAGGATCATGGAACTCACTCGTATTAGCTGCACATTCTATGACATCCTTTTTTGGACAGGTAAGAAGCCGATAGATCCGCCATGAATTACCGTGGTTTGTTCTAACCGGCCTGCTCCGAAAACAGGGTGCTTGTCAGGCAATCGAAGACGCCGTCGAGCTTGGAAACGCATTATTTGAATGGTTCAATAAAGACCTCAAGGCACTTCAGCGCTACTCGGATCTCCGCCAAAAAAGAGCCAGGGATATCGTCTCGTTTTCCGAAGGTTATGCAAAGCTTCACACAGCGAGGCTTGGAGGAAGCTTGGGGCCAATGCTAAGGAAACTCATATTTAAGTATGCTCCCGCTAATGTTTGGATGTGGTACCTTCAATGGCTATATGGACACCAGCCGACAATCAAGTATGATGTTGTCAAGAGCTCATGAGGGAGCTACTCGACGTTGATGCTCGAGCTTCAGGGCTCAAAATGTTTTCAAATAATAAAACCATAATCATGCTTTCATGCTCCGCTATTTTTCCGTGCTTGACATCCATCATCCATGTGCAGAGTAAGATATGTTGCTATTTTTATAAAAGGGGTGCAGCAGGGGCCAATGACGTTTAGACTGGCCAACTTGATGAAAACTCCAGGCCTTGATCATCAACCTTGTGATCCGTATGTAATAACAACTGGTTCTCTTCGCAATCGATGTTTCTTAGTATAAACAGGTATCAGAAACTTTACGGGGCACTTCGAGCACAAAACGTCAATAGAAGTGAAAACTGGTTTCCGTTTTCTACCGGACTGTGCTGGGCGTGGTGCATATGCCTATGGCTGCGTTTTTCTTGATATCATTGACGTGTCGAAGCGAAGCCAAGTTATTATGGTAACTTCTTTCTGCTCGCTCCCCCATGGCCCTCATTATTTCCCTTCCCACCAGCCAGCCTTATTTCCATCACTGAAACTCACCCAGGGCGTGTGGCTGAAGAAATTTCCTGTCTCCGTGCGTTGTCAACGCTGCAGAATGCATGCATATGTGTCATTGGCTGACACAAAATCGTGCTCGGCGCAAGCCTGACGAATTCGAGCAATGCACCCAATGAGTTTTTCTGGCGCAAATTAGCCTCAAATCTTGGGCAAAGTGATATTTCAGATTCAAAAAGAGCATTTCCCCTCAAATTGGCTTCCACTCGGCTCCATATCCCTGCTACATGGGTCCGGTTAACGCAGCTTGGCGGAGGGTGAGGCCCGTATTCAATGATCGGGCGACAGGTTGTTTCCGCGGGCTGAAGCTTTTTTCCCCTTCCATCATCCATTTATATTCGGGGTGAAACGGGTTTAGTTCAAGCTTACGAGATCCCTGCAGAGCGTGCTTATGGGACAGGGGAATCGACCCCTGGGTTGATGCCTATGAGGACTGGGATACGACACACGGGAGCACGGCCTTGCAGGGTATGCAAAGGCCTTGGGTCCGTGGCATTAGATTGTAGATGGTTGCTCTCGGAATCAGCCTCCACCGACACCAGATTGGCGTGATCTCCCGAGACTTTATCAATCTTGGTCTGCCTTGCCACTTTCTTCGCCATTACCTGCTTGAGGATATCCGCAGATCTATTTAACATCCTTCAAAGGAGACCTTTCTAAGCTGGTCCACGCTCTGCTGTTTACTCATTTGTTTTCTGCCATATGAACAGCATGAAGCAAGCCGAGTGATAATAATCACAAGATGACAACATCATTTCCACGTCGGTAACCCCCACCATACACATACACTCGTCTATGATAGCCTTTGATGCGAGCTGGTATACTAACTAGAGCACAGACTCAACGACTCCGGGGTTGAGGAAAAGCTGCCATTTTTGCCGCAGCCGAAAAATAAGGTGTACCGGCCAGAGTATTTGTGACGCCTGCCAGGAGCGGCGGATTGACTGTGTGTACGACGTGGAGTCCGCTAAAGGTCGACCTAAGCGGGAGCAAGACAGCAAAGATGGGAAACAAACAACAGCCAGGATGAGAGGCTCACGTCGAAGAGGCTCGCCAGGCTCCAATCGACCGGAAAATCCGACGAGCCCGCGACAATCAACTTCGCAAGAGAGCGCCGGCAGCGACCGCGGATTTCACTCGATAGGTGGAATCCGAGGCCCCAAGATAGGCGACGACCTTGATGATATGTTTCGGGAAAATTTTCTCGTTTCCTCAGAAGTGCAGTCGAATATCTTCCAAAAGGCTGTTGCTTTTGGTCACAAACAAGTCCAGCTGAACGCCCAGGCAACTGAGCCTCAAGCTCGAGAACCCGTTTCACAGCGAATCAGCTACGATGGCTTATTGAGCTTTCTTATGCGAGAGATAATCGAAATGGTAGCTCTCCGCTTTGGTGATCTAGGCTGTGAAACCCACGATGGTGTTCCGCGCAGGTTTTATATCACCAGCCTAGCTCAGGATAACACAAAGCAAATGTTCGACGACACTGCTGAAGATGAAAACCCCCTAAAATCGTATTCAATGCATCGAATACTCCAACTTATCGACTTGTGGTTCTCCGTACATCCGTTATCTTCGCTTTTATCGAAGACCCTCTTGCTTTGTTCTCTAAAAAACAACTCATACGACGAGGCCTTACTTGCCACCATCCTTGCTGATGCGTGTCTCGTTCACGGTAACGGGCAGGATGAGCTTGATAAAGGAGAGACACTGTTTCAACACGCGGCGAAACAGATTCAAAACCAGCCGATTGAAACCCGAAGCATTTCAACCTCACAAGCCTTGATATTGATGGGATGGCGTGAGCTTTGCATGGGCCATGCTCGTCGCGGGACCTGTTACGTGGGGTACGCTTGCCGAATCGTATCTGAGCTTCACCGATCCTTAAATCAAGGGGTTTCAGCAAATCAAACAAAACTCAACGGCGTTGATGTGAGATATGTTGACGGAGAGCTTATTCGTAACATATATTGGGTGTGCTGGGCAACAACAGTTTGGTCTCTGATGCAAATAGACCATCCCTTCTCCACGTTACGTCCAGACCAGATTCCATCTCAATTTCCATATTTAGACGACTCATCGTCAGTAAATATTCGACTCGACTTGGCTTCAGATAATGTATCCACGCTTCGAGCGCAGTCTCGTACTCTCCAGGAATTATGGCCTCTTAGCCAAGTGACTAGTACTGCAGCACATATTTATGCTCTTCGTCCCACTGAGAGTGATCTCGAGAATGGGTTAGAACGGGTAGAATGGCAGGCTCGCCATATCCACCAGCTGCGCCGTCTGCTTCGCTTTCAGTTAGAATTGCCAACCCTTTGCACAAAGATTCGACACATCCTACAAGACGCCGTTAAACATGTTGAGCGGGAGGTGGCAACTGGAATCCCACAGGCTTTGGTCCTGATTGTATACCACACGATGATAATTCATATGCTTTTCCCCCAAAGGCAATCCCAGGTCGCCGCAATTACTGTCACTCATGAAAATATCGATGAGTTTTGCCGATCTGCAACTGCCTTGATAGAGATATCCCGTTTGCTGAAATCCCCGCAGCTCATCTCACTACTGCCATCTCCTGGACTTAAGACCACCACCACAACCAACACTTTCATCTTGGGGCTGGACGCATGTAGTCGAGCTCTGCACTACATCCACAGCCGCGGAACTGGAGAAACTATGCTGGCCATTTCCGAAAGGAAACTGGACCTGTTTCGTTTAGCCGAGCAAATGCACGAAATCAGCCGAGGAGACCAAACCCTTATGTTGCCAACAATCCGGGCAATCAAAAAAAGGTTGAAGCTTGTCAAGACGGTGTTCAGATCACTTCAAGAAAGCCCACCGCCGTCTGCGGTTAGTGATCACTATCCCGCCACGCGGATACGATCACGAGTCAATCAGCTTTCCCAGAGCAGCAGTACTAGCAACTCAGGCTTGTCTAGACCAAGTTCACCATGGCCGGACGACTTTCAGTTCACACCACCTATGATGCTCCACAATCTCAGCTTAGACATGGAGATGTTTCTTCAAGGGTCAGATCCACCGATCACAAACCAAGACGGTTTCGGCCCTACTACGCTCGCCCCAATCTCTTCTTCTATTAGTACGCTCGACAGTAGCATATCAGCCATTTCATCGCATGGTAAGTTTCCGACATGAATAGTCATTGCTGCAAGTGATTGGCTGACTCGTATCAGATGCCAATATGATAGGTATTGAGCAGAGCCAAGCGGAGTTTGTGGTCGGTGCCCCAATTTTCGGAGACATGAGCAGTCTCCCATCTCCGGGTTCGAACCTTAAGAAACTTCCCGAAAGTTACATGAATTTTTCGCAACCACTTTTTTCACCGCACAGCAACGATGGATTTCAAAGCAGAATGCTTGATTTTGAGCCCCATATGGAGCCTGGGACCCAGACCGATTTCGCTTTTCCAGATATTGGCATGAGTGAAGCTGAGGAACACGGGAACTATGTACCGCTGACATTTTCGAAGCCAGGGACAGCCAATGTTTGAAACGAAGGAACACCACGTTTGGTTGAGTGGAAAAGTTGGATCTCCGCGGGGGAGTTGGTGTTCAAAGCTGATTCATCTGTCACGAAAGTAATACTGCATATTTAATGTTATGATAGCTTAGACCATAGCCAATCTGCATCTTGATGCTCAAATTCAAGATTGTCCGTGCCGGTTCCGTTGCCTGAACAAATTCCGTGCGGACAAAAGCAATTTTTGCCCAAGTGACCCCAGGAGAGACGTTGAAATAAGATTAGATTGGGAAGATTAACCTCCTTCAAAGGTAACCCTGAACCCGGTCATTGTGCCCCCACATCACAAGGGAAGCCGGAAGAACGCGCAACCTAACTAGCCTGGCCAGTGGCCACGCTCCCGGTAACCTTTTCAGCGAGGTGCAGCCGTCTCTCTGAGGGTCTGATGATTTGAAGACGGGCCAGGTCGGCGTTTCAATGCTTCGATCGCCTTGCGGTCGGATGCGGGTGCTCACATGGACACTCATATTGAGGGAGTGAAGCCGAATTCGAACGGTCGTCGATCTTCAGGAGATCTTCCACTCAGAGACGGTCCCACCTCTCAATTTCTAAGAGATGCCATGGCTAAAGGGCGGCCGGTCTCGAAAGCGCGACGGCGCTCCAGGAGGTCCCCCGATCTCTTTTCTTTTCCTGGATGGGGGTTAATATACCATTACGTAACGCCAATGAATGCTCGTAATTTCTCAAGGCAAACGGTAAAATATGGGATCAAATGGCACGGCATCACTTGTAGATAGATAATTGCAAACTGTTCAGCCCATAAGTCTGAAGTTGTCGAAGTTGAACGTAAAGGATAGTTGTCGAGTTGGAGTGCCAGAAGGAGAAGTCACCTGATTGTCGAAATTAACCAAGGCCTGGGCTTGGCAGGGGTGTTTCCTTGGCATGTCTGTCTACAGAGACGCTTTGATTTCAAATATAAGTTCTTGCAGTTCAGCATTGCATGACACCACAAAATTCGTGTAAAAACAGTAGCAAATATACATTTTCCACTTATGATGTACCAGTTATTCCCTATCCTGTTATACAGTGCATTCGTCGCCAAGAGAAGTGAAGAAGATATTTTCCAGCCCTAGAGGAAAGACACCGCAAAACCCGGATGATTATCCCGATAACTCGCCTGTCACAATTCACTAGAAGCTTAAGTCGATTGCTTCGTCGATTCATTCTTACTGTCTGATTTAGCAGGAAATACCTTTGGGAGGAGATGGTGGGATAGACAGTGGGTTGGTGAAAAATCCCTCTGGGTCATATTTCCTTTTGATCTGAATTAATTTGCAAACATTGCTGCCGTAGTATGCAGAAAGTGGGTTGACTGATATGTCGGCATCCATATAACCGGAGTAACTAGCATTACTACAAAATCGATGTCAGTCAGGATCCAATATGCTAATGCCGAGAGAGAAAGGATACTCACCCAAGTGCAGGACGAAGCAGCGACTCCAAATCTTTAAACCATTTCTCATATACCGCTTGTTTATTAGGGTCTTCTGATCCATGAATCTGGAACTCCAAATGAGCATACGCATCCTTGCACCAGGCAAATGCAGTTTGGACATTGTCAGGACAGGCGATGTTCCAAGAGTGCCACTCAGCCCAAATTTGGCTTTCATCATCAAGCTGGCCGATACGGTCAACGACCTCCATAATGACCTTGTCGCTGGGCAGGCGGTTCTTCAGAACGAAAAACGACTTGCTGAGCCGTAAGAATCTTTCCCATGGATACGCTACCGGAATGGCGTCCGACTTTGGCTTTTCGTTATAAGCAAATTTCGGATAATTCTTGTACTGGGTGAATGGATCCGGAATCACATTCAAGATCGAGGAATCAACTTTGTCGTCTGGCAAGCATTCAAAAGCAACGTAGCCAAAAATTCTCGCGTTATTGGTGTTGCAGCCATCTGAGATCACAACTGCTGGTTTGCCAATACTCAGGAGACCAGAACTGTCAATTATTTTTTGCAATTGCTGCTTAGTACCACCATAGTACCACCCAAGTATCGAGACCTTATTCTTATAGATATTGACCTGGGTTGTCAAGTCTTCAACCTGTTTAGGAGACCATTCTAAGAATTTTTTTGCCACGGGGAATCGAGAATCAGTCGTGTTCCAGCTTATCATTAGCATGGCAGCTCGAGGCATTTGAATGAGAGAAAGTGTGAATTCAACAACAATTCCATAAGTGCCGCCACCACCACCTCGAATGGCCCAGAAAAGATCGGAGTTAGATGTCGCGGAAACGGTCAGCGTTTTTCCGTCGGCGGTTATAACCTTTGCACCCATCACATAGTTTGCCGAAATACCTAGTTTCCTCATTTGCATATTAAATCCTCCACTGGAAATCAATCCAGAGAGACCGACAGTGGGACAGATACCGCCGGCAAACGTGGTGTTATAGGCGTTGAGAGCGGTGTAAAGTGCACCGAGCCGGATTCCAGCGCCGACAACAGCAGTACGACGGTCACTTGACACTTTGACATCATTCAAATGGCCCAGATCAATGACAAGAGTTCCATTGAGAGCCGAATAAGCCTCAAAGCTAAGAAAGTGAGCTTGTATAAGCGATTATATTAGCGAAGGTGTCATGTAGAGCACGCACTGATGACCACCGTTCCTTGGAACAGCCTTAATTCCCGCCCCGCGCGCACATCGAATGAGTGGTGCAACTTCTTCCGCTCGTTCAACGTAGGCTATCAATGTTGGGAGCTGTTCGAACCTGGACCATTCATATTAGCGATCAAAATTGTATCACCGGCGCTGCAACATACTGAATCTTCTCTCCCAGTCTCGCATCGGTATAGAACTGGTTTCCGGGAGTTATTATGCGGCTTGAAGCGTTTGTCTTCAAAACATCAGTGACACATTTTACGAGTGACACAGAAGCTGTTGGCGTTGTTTCGGCCGCCGAAAACTGAGCGGCAAGAAGGCCGACAGCAACAGAGAACACGAACTTCATCTCGAAAACTTGGACTCAGAACCTTGCAAGACTTGAAAACAACACTTAGGACATGGCGCATTCAATCCCTTAAATAGTATGCTTGAAAACTGATTCATTCTAGCTCTCTTCATTTTTTCTTATTACTGCTCTCTGACCACGCGAACGCCATGCTACCTGCATCTGTAGCGGCTTCCATGTTTCCACATGGTCTGAGCTGCAGCTGTATGCACTTTGACTATGCAGCTTTGGTATGAACTAGAGCCGGCAGGTTGGTCAATTGCATTGTTGAAATGACTTTCCGCTTGAGGGAGCTCGGGAGTCTATAAATCTCCGTTACGGTCGGAGGGTTTTGGGCAATCTGTCGGATGGAAGCTTGCTCGTGAGGTAAAACAAGTCATTCTAGCCCGTCAGCTAAAACAATAATAAAATTGATCTGAATCAAAGGCCTAGGGACGGAAAACGTCGACGATAATTTTTTTGAAAAGGAGTCGGTTACAAGGGAGGTCAGACGTTGAAACTCAGCCTGGCCGGATGGACATGTTCCTTGTCACACAGCTGGACAGGGTTCTTTGAATCCCACGCAGAGGATAATCCCTACCGCGCTTTAAAAGGTCTGGACTCGCGTGTTGAAAAACAAATTGATATGTATGATGTACTCCGTAATGTCGATGCATTGAACGTCATCGTTCAACCCAGAAAATTGGTTTGAGTCAAAGCCCGAGATCCTTACCCTGGCCAAGCCTCCATCATGCAGAGAACACGATTCGGGTAGAATTTGATGCCATTGTTCCTTCGTTAATGCCAATCGGCAAATTATTAAATTACAAACAAGTTGCTGATTGGTACTCCTTGGGACCTCATTTCATAGCGTTTCTTTATTCCCACGCCCACTGCATTCTTGAAATACTCGTATGTCGTATCCCCTCCACCGACCATGACCATACTAAGAGGATGCGGGCGCGGAAATCCATCCGCAACGACCTGGAGCTCATCAAGGAGCGGTCGAACAAGCCAAGATTCCTCGACTTCGATTATTGGCGACGAAAGCGGGGATGTACTATCTTTGGGAGACGAGGATTTCTCCATTGTCTCAGAATTCGATTGCTTTTTCTGCGTCGACGAGCTCCGGTCTCCCGGCTGTGGATACGAGACGACAATCACAAGTTGCAGCGAAGAACGCGACGGGCGAAACCCGGGAATATTTTTCAGCTTTTGGGAGAAACTGCAGCCTCCCCGTTGAAGAACAATTACGTGATGTGTGCGAGGCACAGAGACGGGGAGTGAATCATCACACAATCTTCCGGCAAGGTAGATATTCGACCAAGGAAGACGGTTTGCTTGTTTACTCGTTCCCGAGGCCCAGGGACTTGGCATTGTGGCTTCTTCGACATCAGGCAGGGGAACTGCGCCTTTACCGGTGGATGTAAGTGCTGGAAGGGAAAATCGCGATACAGATCGACCGAAAAAGGCGGAGCCAGCAGTAGATGACATGACTTCCTCCCGCAGCATGGAGCTAACGTGGTTTACAAGTGATGAAAAAACAAGTTTCATTTTCGAACTCTCTTCGACCGGCATTTCTTCAAGCTGCTTCCCGGCATCGGCTTGAGTAGCTGTGGCTGTCATCGTGGAAGACGTACTGTTCTCCGGGCTTCGACTTGGTTTGATGTCAACGATGACATCCAACGCTGTCATGTCTTCGACCTGAGTAAAATTCGGATCTGTGGGCTCTAGGGTGCGCGCAGTTTCGCGGGAAAGGAAGACTTTTTCGTCTTTCCCGAGCGGTATATTATTAACCACTTGAATTCGATATCCATCCATGGAATTGGGAATTCCATCGCCCCAAAGGAGCACGTCTTGTATCATACCCAGCCGTAAGCCACCAACTGATTTTACCCAAATGCCCCCTTCAACACGTTCCAATGAGCCTGAACTAAGGACAGCATTTGGCATTGGAGGGAAAGAAAGATCAAGAGTGGGTCGAACAGCCATCGGCGCACTTGTCGCCCAGGGAGGGACCACTTCGGGAGGCAAAGTCCATGGATAGAATGTGTAGTTGGAAGGAGATGATAGGTCAGAGAGAGTAATGCTAGGCGTATCCTTGGAATACTCAACGATAGGAGAGTCAACTGGGGGCCGAGGCGGCATAAGGTGCAATTTAGCCAAGCTTGCCGCGTGAAAGACATCTGGCCGCGCGGCAATTGACGAAAGCCCGAATGGAAGGACTGGTTGAGGTGGTAGACATGATTCGGCCTTTGAAATATTGCGTGTATGGTGTTCTGGCAAGAATTCCGGCTTCATATTATGTCGCATGGATTTCGGTATAACGAGTGGATGACCTTCTGTAGTAAATACAAAGGGTGCATCGAGATGGTTCAGAGGGTGAGAAGGGTCAAATAATAGAAAGAGATATTTTGCGGTTTCTCCCAGAAAGAAACTCTCCATTCTGTCACTCAGTTCTCCGGTCCGAACATCTTGGATCCCGGCCCAACCACACCTTGTCCAACACCTTCTTTTGATATCCCTCATAGCCATTTCTCCAGAGTGCAGATACCACGGATCTTTGGTAGCCCTGTATAAATAATATGTAGATTCGATGAATTCTGGCCGGCCTCCCCACCAGGTCAAGCCACCTTCAATATCACCAGTAGCAACATTCCATCTTTCAGGCAATCCAGAATATCGGTTCCAGAGAGCAGCAGTTAACAAGTGCGCTTCAATGGCCGCGTCCAAGTCGCCAGAGAGTGTCAAGAGGCCAGGAAAATATGCGCTTAAACTATCCATCCAAAATGCACGAGTCGCGCCAGTCACGATATCTCCTTGGATATAGTGGGGATGTTGATAGCTCGAGCCCCGATACAAATGATGCTGAATCGCTGTGCGAGATTGTTCCCACACTTCAAGGAAACTATCAGGGGCATGAGCCTCTGCTGGAAGTGGAGCGAAAGAATGCTTCAAGCCCTGGAATGGAGTTGAAGAGTTAAGGGATGGGGCGCCGCCTTCGGAAAGTAGTATATAGGATTTGAAGGCATATTCAAAAAAGCTATCAATGCCGGCTCCGATCTAAGAGGTAGTCTAGTCAGTGTGCCAAATCTAACGGCCTACAAACAACTCTTTTAGGAATAAGGGAGCCTACTCACCCCTGTTTGTGACGAAACCCATTTGCCTGACTCCGCGTCAATGCCGCCGCCAATGAGGCCGATATCAGTTCGCCTCATCCACACAGCCCAGAAAGCTCGCTTTGCGAGAGCCTCGAATATTCCATTTCCGGTAAGTCGACTTAACATTGTGAATTCCAACACTAAACTGCCAGCGCCTGCGCTGCATGTTTCGGTAATTTCCTCGGATACTGTGGGCTCTAATCGGCATGTTTCCGACGAAGAATTGACATTCAGAGGTGAGTTCGGATAGAATGGTACACCGTGGCGTAAATTGACACGGGGATAGGGAATGCCAGTCGGTGTAGCGAATGCAGGTATTAAACGGGTGCCGAGATCCACTGCAAGTCTGAGAAGTTGACCATCATAGACGAAGTCGTTGTCCCAGTGTATGCCAGTGCGGTCAGACACGTTCCCGGCCTTCATCCAGCTTTTCGCAAATAATGCTTCATCTTCTGGAGGGAAATAACCACGAATTGGCAAATCCCCGACAGCAAAAAGATGAGCACTGACAAGGCCACCTACAGTCGTTGCATTCCTCAAGTAAGTCGCTTGCTACAAAGATGTTTTAGGACAAGTTACATCTTCTTACCTACACCTCGAATGACAGACTCAAAGACCTGAACTTTGCTATCCTGGTCAAAACCTCGTCCCCTCGAGCCTTCTCCACGAGTACTGTTCGAGCCATCTCCGTATAAATCAACGAGACGTTTTACCCCATCCTGGAAATACGCCCATGCCTTCCGTCCACGACGAGAGCTCGAGCTCGCGTCCGACAAAATCGCTAACGTTGACAAGCTGTCTACAAGCGTAAGGGAGTAATTTCCAAGAACGTCATTCAATTCAATATGGGCGGGATTTTCACGGTCGCGTGTCAATGGCCCGCAGGTAAGTGGTCGCAGTTCATCTTCTGGAAACGCGTATTTCATGTAATTATCGAATCCATGAAAGAACATATGCTCCGCTTCGGTCCTACACCGATTTTATAACAAGTTAGCAACCTCGTCTTAGAGCTATGATGACAACCGATAGAGAATGAAACTAACCTAAGCTCCGAAATTCGGCCATATAGCATCGCTTGCGCGAACGAGAGCCATTGCAGTATCAAAGCCCAATATAGCCACGCTCTGACGGGTGGTATAACGGACATCTGGGTGCGACGGCATCTCGACCGCATTCCGAAACTTTCATGAAAACATGTGGGTGTCCGGCAAACAGCTGCAGTTGTAAAACCACAGTAGAGGCAAGCTAGGGTTGCCGATCAGATATCAAAGTATATACAGGTAAAGAACGCTTCAGCGAGCATCAGACATTCATCCAATGTCTGTCCTTCTCTGGAGCTTGCAATTTTACCGGCGAGGACAGATAGCCCCTTCCTCCCAAATTATATAAGCAAAACCTTATATCGCCCCTTTTATACCCGCTATTTCACACCATCCAGCTCATTTGGAATTCACGATGATAGCATAACGGTCTCACTTGACTCGGCTTACACATTGGAGTATGTCGACTGGGTAACTTGAAAAGCTATGAGCGGGCGTAAATTTTAATGACGCTCAATTATTGACCTCATCGAGAGGACAAAGCCCAATTGTCCAAGATTGATCATGAAGCCGTTCACCCCTTTCCAGCCTTTATACGACCTAAGTCGACAATTCTCAAGCTATCGGCTTCATAATGCCATATGAGAGCTTCAGTTGGATTGAATCTCTCCTCGCTCCTATGACCCTTGAGAATATGTTCTAAGATTGAGAGAGATCTCCACAGAACCCTTACTTCACGTCAAATGCAATTAGCGCTTTCATCTTCCTATAAAGACCCGATCTTGACCCAATCTTACTAGCCATGGGTTCAATATGTAGCCGATAGAGTCCGCTTTGAGTTTCAGTCTTTCAATGATTTACCCGCATCACCTATTGTCATAGAGGAGTTGAAACGAAATGATAACTTTGACTCTCAGACTGCCATTTCGAGCGTTCGCGGTGGCCTAAGCGGCTCCATCCAGCCCGACAGCGAGTCCCTCCCATAGCCATCAACAATTATTGGCATTGAAGCTCTAGCTTACGAAGTCATTTTAAAGAAGACTCTTGACCTCACAGATTGAAGGGGTTTCAAAAGATTGAGCATAAGTTATCGGTCATTAGTAAACTCCACTGAGTGGCTCAGGCAATCTACTGATTTGAGTGCATGCTATTCTGCCCGAATTGGCGTCAAATCGGAAAATGTAGAAGTTGTGTTGCTTATCCAACTGGCCAAAGTAACTCAAGACCACGTGGAAATGCCTCGATGTAAAGAAGAAATCACTTCATGCGACCTGGCTACAAGCCCGCGTAGACAGGTGTTACTCGGAGCCCGTACGCGCCTGTGGGGGTGGTGCGATTGATCGAGGTCGAACATCAATAACATAGTCGACTCCATCGTCAGACACATAGCTAGGCGGTCGGTTTGTATTGGTAGGCCGGGTCTCTCTAGCAGACGCACCACTAGTTCTGCGTTGCGTATCATTATCTTCCACCCTTTGCCAGTATATCATGTCGGGATTGATCCTCTATTCAACAATTAGCATGGCATAATAACTAATCAGAGACCCTTAGGAAGATTCAGAGGACGTACCATACTCCCTCTCAGCATACCATATGCGGGAGGCGGGGGAGCCAAAGAAGAGTTATTATTGTTACCCTCTGATTCCCCAGCGGCAAGCTCGTCGTCCCTAGCGAGCCTCACTGGAATAGGCTCAGTAATCTCCCCGAATCTCACCTGAGGACCCTGATATGACTCTCTAGACGGCGATCGACCAGATGCAATCATGAAAAGACGAATGAACGAATGACAAAAGTAAACCGTGAGCATCAATAGCAAAAGTATGAGGAAAATGTGGAATTCGCGTCCGCCGATTGATGTCGTTAATGCAAGAACCATATCTGAACCATTAGCAATAGGGCTTGAAACGGGGAAAATCAAGGAAAATTCTTACAAACAGACAATATAATCGCAAGAATACTACCAGATATAACACATTTCATCATTTGACTCTTCGCTCGTTTAGTTCTGAATCCCGAAGTTATCTTGGACCAAGATCCTCCATTTTCCCGTCGCGCTTTGTGAGACCGGCGCATCCACCCAAATACTCCTCGCCTCTCACTAGGGACGTCTGTAAACTCTTCATGGCTGGGATTTGGAGGCTGATTGTTCCGCTCCGGCTCCCGCTGTGGCGCCTCGCCTCCTGAGTCTATGGTAATCGAAGGTATCTGTTGATCCGCGACGGGTCTTGCAGGCGCAGCCTCAACATCTTGAAGAGGAACTCGAGTATCCTGGAATCGGATAGAATGAAAGAAGCGGGGTCTTAGTTTACGACCTTGCGGTTTTGAAAACGTGCGGTCCACATCCTGCTCAGGAAGATTCTTCGTTTTGGCGAACAACCAAGCCATTCGATTTTCGATGGGCTCGAACGAGCTCGCACCGCTCTTCGAAGACCTGGCAGTTTTTTGTAATCCGTCGACGAAAAAAGGACAATGGGTATTCGGATGACGACATGAAAGGTATGGGTTGCCTTGTCTGCTTTCCCGAGCGATTCCGGCGTTCAAAGCTGCTAGAATTCTTTATCACGATATCTTTCAGTGAGAGTGTAGTAGGCAATATGACCTAGAGCCGTAGCAAGCGAATGTGATGGTCGTAGCCCGTCATCCCCTTCATCCAGCAGCTTTTCGCGGCTCGACTGCCGTGAGTAGCGATTCGAATGCGATCAAATAGCAGCGCCGATGGTATGAACGAGAATCTCAGCCTGAGACCTAGAAATTGAGGCCGGTGTTGCAAATTCGCTCAGTGAACCACAAAGAGCCGGTCACTAAGCAAAGGGCTTCTGAAAGCCAGCGCACCAAATGGATGCAAGTCCACCGAGAACGAATCGAATCCAGCTCGAACTTCTCGAGGTTTGATTTTTCAACACAAATTCAAGAGATCAGAAAAAGGAAGAACAACATCCTGATATGACAGGATGAGGGATCTCCGGCCCGGAAATAAGAAATAACACATCACGAAACACGGCGTTGTGATGGTTAGTATGTGACTCTAGCTTGAGGATATCACACTGCTGCGCCCACGAATTAGGAACTTGTCTCCGGCTTGACCTTCAAAGATCGTGTGTGAACCGAGTGCTCTGGACCAATAAACGATTGCGGCAACCAGTAGTTTGAAGCACGCCAGAGGCACGGAGACCAGGGGTGCCTGTAGTTGAACAAGCGACGAGTTACAGCCTGTGTGGTGTGGAAGTTGAAGGGGGAAAGAACCAGGGGTTGCCAGTCCGTTAGGCTTGCGGATGGCGTTTCAAAGTTCGTGGTCTTTCGGGCGGTCGTTGGGCTAAAAGGCAGCGGAGCCCCAGGGGTCTCGAAGCTTGGCTTCTATTGTGATACACAATCCATGTCTGGGGCGAAGACCTCCTAACAGACCGGGCCAAGTTTAACTGACAAAAATAGCCAGCGAGGGAGAAAAACCCTTCTACGGGAGGACGCGACAGGCCGATTTATCAAGTTGGGCTTCTTTTATTATTATGAAGATAACATATCAATATCAAGATAACTAGACTACCAAAAGTGCGCCGACTCCGAAAATCCTGATCTGGATACCTGTTTCCCTACGCCAAGCAGTTTCATTTCTTCTGTTCAAAATGCTGATCATATATCCGTCACTGGGCCGATATGAAGGGTCGAAACAAGGAGAAGCAAGAACCGAGAATAAGAGAGTCACGGATTTCACGCCTTCCGTCATAACTTACTCGTACTCGTCGCCGTCCAAGGGAGGATCGTCTCTTGACCCCAGAGCAAATACCAAAACTGACAAAGTCGAAACGATCATAGTCAGCGCAATCCCTCCTGGCCATGAATTCCTTGCTTCCCGCCGAAATTCCTCTGGCGTTCGAAACAAAATCGACCACGCATGAGACCCATACTGCAAAACAACGGAGTGACACCAACAATTGTCGTAGAATCCGACATTCTCAAATAGGGTGCTGCACGCGAGCCACGCAGAATTAATCACGGCAACCGACTTTCCCGCACACCGCAGTATAATAGCAGTCCTACCGAGCCAGATGTGCGCCGAGGTTCGTGGCGGCTGTGCCATCGCAGCGTTTGAAATTAGCATGGAGAAAAGCAAAGTGAGCCAGGCAAAAGTTGCCAAAACACCATATATCGCATAGCTGCCGGAGCGACACCCAAGGCCCTGAACTGGCGTCAGGTAAGCAATAATGACCGATGCGCCCGTGGTACCCCATTGCACAGCAATCGCCATGGCAGAAGCCAGAATGATCCGCCACCACATATCTGGAGATATGCTCTCGAATTTCGGATAGATACCCATCAGGTCTTCATCCTGCGTGTCACGCATGGCAGTGGTCTCGCTATCAGGAGCATCGCTATTGATCTGCCGCTCCGTTTGATTCGGAACTTTAGCTTCCGTTTGCCAGGTGTGAACCGTTTGCACGTCGTGCGTTGAATCTATGGCTTTCATCGTCCGGATGAAAGCGTTTGCTATTTGCCACCACGTAAACGCCCGTGCATAATTATATATGGGCCCCTTTTGCAGTTCGTCTCCGGCAAAACTGAGGCCAAGCCAGCGTGAGTCTCGGAAATGTCCGCATTGACGAACGAAAATAGAACTATTATCTGAATCAAGTTGAGATTCTTGGTTGCTGGTTGTATCTTGGGAATCGGCGGGCGGTCGAGAATGCTTCAGACGCAAAGCGTCCTCAACGGAATCATGGGTGCTCTGCGTTCCCACGATAACCCAGCCACAGACCACTGGCACCTGATATTTATTGTTAGTATTGGGAATACATCCATTTTGTGAGGGACGAAAATCGTACGTACCAGCCAAGCCCAGATAGTCCCAGCACTGATCTGCATGACGGGGTCTAGACTATCGATGGTGGCTACGAAAGATGATATCACCGTAAACGTGTACGCAATCGCAGCAGAAAGCACCTGTGCCACGAGGGATGCCGTCACTCCACGTCTTGACCGCCGTAATCGTCCATTCAGCCCATGCCACCACGGTTCCATTCCAGGTGCGATCAGCGCTCTCAGTCCTGCACTGTCCCGCGGCACCTGCAGCGGCACTTGTTGCGCCTCGCCAAGGAAATATTGCACGCCATTGATTTGGCGCTTGTACAGATTTCGAGTTTGGCGAGGAAGGCTGCTAAGCAGCATGCGGAGTTCGCGCCGCACCCAATACCGATCCAACATGGTGATTGTAAGCGAGTAAACCACCAATGCAGGACTACCCACGGCAAGACAGAGACTCATGATATCGCTCCATGGGCTCCCGGTCTCGTAGGGGAGCTGAGCGGTAAGTGCGAGCCATGGTAGCATATAATTCGTGAAAGACGAGGAGAAAGCGTTGAAATTGAAGTTCTACGGACGGTTAGATTTTCTACATTCATAATTTCGAATAGCAACAAGTGAAAGTATCTACCGGCCATGGAAGCAGACCTGTGTTGCAATACGCATAGCAAGTCTGAATATTTATGCCCCAGGTTCGATCCGTGAATCCAGTGACAGGATGACCGGCTTTGTCAATAAGTCCATGAGTAAGATTTTCAAGATTCGATCCAAAGAAATTTGTCAACGAGTTCACGCAAAGTCGCTCCCAACCACTCGTGGGAATTCTCTGTCTAAATGACTCGTCCATGACAATCAGGAGATGATAGATAGTTAAGGTAGAATACACCACATTACGAATTTTGAGCACGCGACAGCGAAGACGAGAGGCAGGGGATATATATATCGAAAATATTACACTACACCGTACTTTTTTTTTTTATCAAAGTACCCCGTAGCTGTCGTTTGTCTAATGAAAGTGTGTTAGCGGCCAGCAGCCTTATTTCCCGTGCAACCGGTCGACGAGGCTGTGCGGCTCTGCATAGTATATGACTCTCAGAGGCGTGAAGCGAACACCCCCTAGTTCGCCTTGAGAAATTGCAGGGTTTCTAAATATTCTTCAACAGCCCAAGCAGGCAGGGATGATTTGAGAAGGGTTTCTGCAGAACACGGTTCGGGAAGCGGGGCTGAATGCATCGCTTGCAGACAGCAAATATCCATTCCATTGGTCATGCTTCGTTCTTCATACCTCCGACATCTCGGGAAGCCGAGAGACGAGCAGAGCTTTTTGTTCCCTTTCGTCAAAAGAATACACATATTCGCCAACCACCATTAGAAAAAAAGATATTGTGTTCAGAGAATTTGAACATTCACTCTCCAGATCGCGCGGGGGCCTGATAGACAGTGATTTTCCCGTTTGCGGGAGATTCGTGTCACAACCCCAATCGCCGAGATCCAACCCATCATGACCTTTCCCCAGTTTTTACCAGAAAAGACGATCCGTGTTCCCACTCGCTTGCAGCACAATTCGCTAAGCTAAACGAGCCTTATGCAGGAGCTCACGTGATATGGTATTTGGTGGGCAAGCAGGGGTTCTTCTGTGGCTGTGAAGGAACTGCGATGCGCTCGTGATCATGACCCAGATCAGTCAGTTGGATAGAGATAGAGACTTTAACAGATCTGGGTTTGTGATAGCCCTGAAATTGTGAAGAATAACTTGTATTGACGGCCAAGAGTCCGTTGTTTTTCAGAGATGTGAGAAAAGTCAAAAGTACATGAACGCTCGACAAAAACAGAAAGGTATCGTCTAGGGCTGAGTCTACTTTCCAATCTCTCCGAGCAAAAGAGTGCGATCTGACGAACCAGATACAACTGCAATAAAGCAAAACCAGGTTAGCCAAAAAGGAAGAAGATCCAGATGATGGTGGTGAAGATCGTAAAGGTAAAACTCACTTATAGGCTCCCCATTAGGCGCAAACCTCACATCATTAACCGTCCCTTTATGGCCCGGAAGCTTATACAGAATCTTCGCCGACCTTGTGTCCCAGATTACGACGCTCGCATCTCCGCTGCCGGCCGCAATCTTATCCCCACTAGGCGACCAGCTCGCCCGTATAAGATTCTTTTCCAGACCGGTCGGCGCACCGTCGTAAGTCTTAATATGTCGATCCGCTGGCGCAAATGGCCGAATGTCCCATGTTCGAACCGTGGAATCGTGCGAGTTCGAAAGAAGGGTTTGCGAGTCGGGCGATATTTGAAGTGATGTGATCGTATCTAGGTGGCCGATCATCGAGTAGACGATTGCTCGCTTTCGAATGTCCCAGACGTGAATGTCGTTGTTGATTCCTCCACTGTAGATCTCATTACCGGCTTCTGCTAATGCCACTGCTGTAATCGGCATTTCTGTTTCAAGGTAATCTACAGCATCTTTGTGTCGTGGGTCCCAGATCCCGACGGATCCATCATCGCTGCCGCTGACTAGAAGCTCCTGGCCGCGTTTACTGATATCTAGACAGTTAATGACTTCCGTATGACCGGTATGTCTTCGTCTTCTTTGCCCACTTTCAACATCCCAGCTCGCGAGTGTCATATCCGCCGATGCGGAATATATAAAGGCGGCATCGCGCGACCAGTGTAAATCCAAGACTGCACCTTTGTGACCAGTGAGGGAGCCGTAATTTTCGCATTGCCCGTAGGTTCGCCACAACACTATAGTACGCCCGGTAATTAGCACCTGAATATCCGAAGAGCTCGGCATTTGGCAGCTTACGGATTGATCGATCCATCCCCCCAGAAGCAATATACTGTCCCGAAGGATCGAATCTCGTCGCAAATACTTCTCGAGAATGTCCTGGAACACCATTGTCAGTCCATCCGCCCGAAGTTAGTTCTTTGAATATCGATCTTAACGTACCCGTCAGCTCCATAATCGGAGCCTCAAGCCCGCTTGTGCGGGGAATCTGCGAAAATGAATTCAGTCTTCTATTTGATTCACGACTGTTAAACCCCTAGCGAGGAACATACAGCTTTCATCAGCGACCCATTTTGCCCCGTGCCGCTCGAGATAGCAACGGCATTTTGGTTCCCCAGATCCGCATCCGAACGCTGTCGTTTAACAAGCTGCGTGGAGCCGAAGGACTCCTGGGCTGGTCTTTTTTCCGCAGACATCATTGTGACAGCATTAAGTGGACAAGAAATCGTTACCAGACGCGAGAAACTTGAGCAGACTCAATGGGAAAACAAACTTTTAGTTAAACAAAGCGGGTTGAAAGGGAATTGGGTTGGGCGTTTCCTAGGTCCGAAAGCCGCTTTGCGGATGTTTTTGTTCAGCATTTCGCTGGTTGTCGCGCTAAGAAAACCACTGTAGACGCGCGTCTAAGCGACTATTGCGTCTAAATTAAGGCTCAGCTCCACCAGATAAGGTATCGGGGCTTGTTCATCATTTCATGGATACCTCTGCCCGTTGGACCTAAGCGGTGAAACATACACGCTTGGACCTCATTTTCGACTTGATTGCCTCGGTCTTGTATCCTAGCTTGCTTCTATTGCAGGCTGATTAGACCACTGTGCGATTTGATCCAGCTACGAGGCGTGTTCGCTTTCAAAGAGCAGGATGTCGGCGGTTAAGGCGTCAAGGATAGGAGAAGAGTATGCTGTTTACCTACACCCTACCTGCTTTGCGACTCACCGGTCAATTCACCCTTGCTAACACCTCTTTCTCATGTAGGGTATGGAAGTAAGTTTCCTTCCGCAGCGCACATTTAGCCCCCTGTGGGACAAGCCTGCATCGCGACTCGGCCCTAGATCAGGCTCATACACCCACGATAGACAGCTCACAAAGCGGCTCTAGGACCAAGGTCGACAAGGTCAATGCGGAGCTCGTGACATTGACGTACGGAACGATCGTGGCCCAGCTCTGCAATGACTACGATAACGATTACGTGGAGGTGAATCGACAGCTGGAGAAGATGGGATACAACATTGGAATGCGATTGATTGAAGACTTCCTCGCCAAAACGAACGTTGGAAGATGTTCGAATTTCAAGGAGACAGCCGATATGATTTCCAAGGTCTGAATTTTCCTCAGTTTTCCCCTCCCCCTTTATTCCAATGATGGGAGAAAAGCACAGGCAGACTGACTGTTTGTGCGTGGGATAGGTCGGATTCAAGATCTTCTTAAACATCACACCCACGATCACCAACTGGACGAGCGACAACCAACAATTCTCCCTCGTGTTCGACGAGAATCCACTTGCAGACTTTGTGGAGCTTCCCGACGACGGACGGGCACAAGACGAACTGTGGTTCTCGAACATACTCTGCGGTGTGCTCCGCGGGGCGTTGGAAATGGTATGGCAATGTTTCTCTCATCGGTCTTTATTTCTACACCTTTCTAATATTTGATGGATGGGAAAGGTACAAATGCAGGTGGAAGCGCACTTTGTGAGCGACATCCTTCGCGGAAACGACACGACGGAGATGCGGGTGTCGCTGGTTCGATACCTGGAAGATGAGATGCCGCCGGACGATGAGTGAAGGCGAAGTGGGGGGAGAGTAAAAATTTTGCGAATGAGGGGGCCAAAGGACTGCATGAAATATTTTTTTATTTTGTTTTTTTCTTCCTGTTTTCGACCCTTTCCTTGTCTTGTGAGCAGACAGCTCATTACTATTTGGCGCGCGCGACGGGAAAAATCTCATGCATGGCGTTGTTCGGGGGCGAGACTTGAAATTTTACATACATACATGCCTGATCCTTTCTCAACGGTTTTTTCTCATATTTCTTTTTCCTGTAATTCTTTCTTTGCGTTCTCTGGCCACCCCTGCTGCATGTGCACTTCGGTTGATTGTTCTTGATCTAGCGCAGTCCCGAGGCAGTGGTTTTGATGGGAATGATTTTCAGGGCCAGCATGACTTAGTTACGTTTTGACCCTTGGCCGCCCGGTCGGCCCCGTTGCATTCGGCCCGTCTGTCGTCTACGGCCCTTAGGCCCCTTACAGGTTACAGGAGGCGAGGAAGCTTGATTCATCCGTGCATATATACTCCGTACAGTGAGGTATGGATGTAGATATACATCGCGGCAGGAGAGAGAGTGCGGGAGCCACGTGACCCGGGCTTAATCTTTCCTTCCGGAGCAAAAAGAAGAGAAGCGTGAAAGTCGGGAGTTTCCCCGCCCGCGTTTCTTCCAATGACGGCGCAAGTGACGAGCGAGCGTCGCACAAGGTCAATGGATGGCTGGAGGGGTGTTTTTGACCCAACCGAGCCTTACGGAGAACATACGGAGTAAATAGATGTCTAATGCCCAGCCGCCAGGAATATAAATGCTGTTTATTGAAATGATGGTTGCTGCTTGAAGAGACGAGCGTCGAGGATGTTCTGCAGACTGCAGGTCGTAAGGGTGTTTTTGATACCCGCGCGTAAGTGTGATACCGGTCTTGGCACTGTGTCAAGTTGAGCAACAGCGAATTTGCTCCGTAGAACGCCTGATGCATCGCCCATCCCTTATTCCAGTGCAGAGCGTGTAGACCAGCTGGCGACACCAGACAGCCCGCTCTCCAGCCAGACGCAGTGCATTCTCAGGCTCAACTGCAGTTCCTGCGAGCGTCGACGTGGGCGCTTGTCGCTACATACAGAGTTGGGAGTCTGGACAGTACGGTACGGTACTGTCACTCCCCCTCCCCCTATCACCCCTGCAGTCACGAGACCGGGCTGGTGCGTGCCCGCGAATCCGCACGGCGCGCGTAGTTGTGGTCCCTGGTCCGCTTCACGCCAAAAAGGCGATTCGTGAAGGAATTTGGGATTCGGAGTGAAGAAGAAGAAAGAAGAAGAAGAAGAAGCAGCAGCAGAAGAAGGAGATAACTAGAGATATATATATCAATTATCAAGAAGCACAAGCAGAGCACAGGAAGACACCTGTTCTTCTGCCCGTCCCTGTTCCAATTCCCACTCCCACTCCCATTCCCATTCCACCCGTTGTTCTTTGCTTCTTCGTCTTATATAACTGCCCTGACAGTCGAAGATCAATCTCCAAATGACATCCAGCATGACCGCATCTGCATCTGCATCTTCTGTCGTCTCTCCTCCGTGCCTCCGTCTCTGAGTCCTCAGGCGTCCATTCGTCGTGTCTCCTCCTCTACTACCTACCCAATTGCAATTGCAAATTCCCTGTCCAGTTTCATTTTCTGCGGGACTCAAAACCTCCTTCTCCTGCTCCTCATTCTCCTCTCCTCTCCTCTCCTCTCCTCTCCTCTTCTCTCCTCCTCCTTTTCTTCATTCTTCTTACACAAATCCCATCCGTCTCTCGCTGCATATCATTCTGCGAATCCTCCGGCAATCCATCAGCAATTACGTCGTGGTGTTCGTGTGCCCGTCGTTCGGCATCCATCATTCTATCTGGTAAGTTCAAACCACCAGCCCTTCAAACGCTCATCCTCCCTCTCGTTTCTCCCCAGCAAACGCCCAACCACATCACTTTTTCTCCTCCTCCCGCCAGTCCTGCACCGCCAGCAAATTCTCATTCTTGTTCGCTCTGTCCAATCTTTCTCTCTGTCTCTCGCGATTCCTGTCTATTCTCTTCTTCTCCTTTCTCCCTCTCTCCCCGTCTAGACCACCGAATCCTACCCGTGTCTTAACCGCATTGTTCCCTCCCGCGCTTCCTTGTGCCTGCAGATGACTAAACCGCGACGCTCTCCACCCAGCAGATCATCTCTAAACTAGTCGCCCTTTCCCTTCGATCCCATCTCTTTCGCTCTCTCTCTCACTCTCCCTTCGCATTCATTCTCTCTCTTCTCTCTCCCACACACACTGGCACACTTCTCTCTATCGCTCGTGCGCCCTCACACCCTCTCGACAGTGTCGAATCCCGACTCTCGCCGTCTCGCCACGATCGCTTTCCATTGTTCCGCCCGTCGCGAGTCCCGATTTCGACTCTCCGCCAAGGGTCTCCCTTTTCACTGCCTTTGCTGCCTTCTCCCGCCCAAGACGTCCGACTCTTCGGCTCGCCTGATCCTGCATCCTCGATTCCTTGACCTTTGTCGAGCACTTCCGTGGAACAGGGCCCGCCATTAGAGTTAATCGTGTACCGCACGCCGTAGGTTCCGCTGGCTGGTAATTTTTTCCGCCACCTGATCATCCCCCGTTCCTTTCTCCGTCCGATCTCTCCACCCTCCCTAATCCTCACTCTCCCTTCTTCTCCCTGTCAACCCATGTTTCTCGCGCTGATCATCCTCTTCTCGAAACAGCAAGTTGTGATCAGAGACCAGCTTCTCTTCTTCTCTCGTTCTTTACCTTCCGCTCGCTCCCTCTTTTCTCCATCTCGCAGAGAGGTCAATTCGTCGATACACCAAAGTTTGACTCCTCGTTGCGGCGAAACTGCAGGCCGGACGCTCTGGTTGATCTCCAGTCTCCCCAAGTGATTTCACTGACTGGCTCGGCAACCACCGTACCGCCATGAACCCGATGGGCATGCACGGGATGCATCCGGCGGCTGGAGGCCCCGTCGGCGGTGTTCCCATGATCAACACCGGCTCCTCCGCGCCCCGGAGCGATCCCAACAGCAACGCCATCGCCCAGCCCGACCAGATGGTCGTCCAGCTCAACACCTACATCTACGACTACTTCCTGAAACGAGGCTACTACGAATGTGCGAGAGCGCTTGTCAAAGACTCCGCCGTCCTCATGAACACCGCCGGCTCGGCCAAGATGAACCACCGCGACGGCGAAGTCAACGGCGTAGACGCTGATGGCATGGGCAGTGATGGAAACGATGACATGAAACAACTGAAGATACCCGACGACCTCCCGCGGCCTAACCTCAACGGAGACATGCAGCAGACGTCGTTTCTTTTTGACTGGTTCAATCTGTTCTGGGATGTCTTCTGGGCGCAAAGAAAGAAGCCCAAGAGCGCTGATGCTTCCCAGTATCTGTCCCATACCCAGGTATGCCCCGGACATTCACACATTTCTGAGGGTTTCCCTCCCTTTTTTCATCCCAACTGATAGCAATACAACCGCAGAACTTACATCGCCTTCGCGAGAACCAGCAAAGCCAACTATACCGCAATTCCCAAGTTCTACCACCCGGTCAATTCCGAATGGGCAACGGAATGATGCGAGCAAATCTGCAAAGGTCCATGGTGCAGGGCAATCCTCAGACCATGTATGCTATGATGTCATGAGATCGTCGATTCGTGCTCCGGATGTGTGTAAGGCTGACCCATCCCGTGTAGGACTCCGCAACAGATGGCGCAACTCCAGCAAAACAAAGCTCAGATGATGCATCACCAGATGCAGCGCGAGCATTCCGACATGGACATGAATGGCCACCGACCCCAGTCACCGTCCTCCGAGAACGCCCCCTCCCCTCCAAGCGTCCTCGACTCGACGGTGCGCAGGTCAACGGCCAACAGATGACTCCCAACGGGCGTGCGCAATCGCAAGGGCTACCGGGCCAGCCAAATCAACAGACCAGCAATCTGTTGATGCAGCACGGCATCAACCCAAGAAGTTTGACTCAGGCTCAGCTGCATTCCTTGCAATCGCAAAACCCAGCGGTACAAGCAAAGTCTCTCCAGGTATATAATAGTAATCTAGCATTGCATCACTCTCGCTCAGCTATGAATAACCAGGGCATGCCTAATGGCTTAATGAATCCGGGTGTTATGCCAAACCAAGCCGATGTTCCCCTCATGCACGACACAGCGCAAATGCTGCCTATTCCGGAATACTACACTGCTCCCAACGGCCAGATGGCACAGATGAGACCCGGCATGCAGACGCCCGGCGCACAGGGTGGCGGTGGTCAGCATGCGCTTCAAGACTACCAGATGCAGCTGATGCTCCTGGAACAACAGAACAAGCGTCGACTCATGCTGGCCAGGGAAGAGCAGAACAGCATGACCCGCGCCGACGGTCAACCGGGAATGGTCCAAGGCCTAGCTCCGGGAACGTCTCCTCAAGGAAGCAGGACCGGCGCATCTCCGAACCCCAGCGAGCAGATGAAGAGAGGTACGCCCAAACTACCCCAGACTGGCCTTCCCGGTTCTCCTAGCGTTGGTGATGCCATGGGCCAAGGACGAGGATCTCCCGCGTCGATGAACTTCGCAGGCGGCCAGATGCCTCCTGAGATGGGTGGCGGCACATTCTTCAACGTGAAGCCTGATGCTGTCGTCAACCCGAATGGTATGCGACCTCCAAGCTCGAACCCGGCGTTCACTGCTGCACAAATGGCACAGCCAATGGATGCAATGGTGCGCCAACAGCCGCCTGGAGCAGCTAACAGGATACCAGGAGCAAACTGGCAACAAAATCCTCAGGGTCAGCCTATGATGCCTCAACCTCCACAGCCCGGACAGGTCCAAGCGGCTGGCACGCCGCAGGAGAGGAATGCCATGCCTCCACCTCAGGCGCCCGTCGCTGGGGTAGGTGGTAGAGTCCAGCCTAATTCTCCTCAGCCGGGCAATTTGGCTCCTCCAACGCCGCAACAAGCGAATAAGCCGCCACCTAAGAAGAAGGAAACTAAAGATACGAGAAAGGTAATGAAGGTCAATACTGCGTTAATTTTTTTAAACTGTTTGTTCTTTATCTCTAGATAAGAGTGCTAACATTTTCGAACCTAGCGTCCTACGAAATCGAAAGGACCCGCTGCGAACACCGCTGCAACACCTTCCGCTGATCTGGAACCACCAACACCTACTCCCTCGACCCCGATCACCCCTGTTCACGCGAACTCTTTTAACAAACCCGTTCCCAACGGTGCGCCGAATGGACCACAGCCTACTTCCGCGCCAGCTCCACAAGCTATGGGACAACCGCAGCAACCGCCACAGTTATCACAGCAACCTCCTCAAGCCCCTCCACCACAGCAGCAACAGCAGCAACCTCCTCAGCCTCCGCAACCGCCGCAGGATCCGAACATGGGATATGGTGATATGAATATGCCAGATGTGAGTTTCAAATCCTCCGCAGTAGTCCGAAGCAGTTCAGGTTCAGGCTCAGGTTCTAATGTTTTCCGTTCCGCCGTACAGAGCAGTTACAACATCGACTTCAACGACCTCAACGGTCCAGATATTCTAGAAACATTCGATTTCGACACTTTTCTCAATAACACAGACGATCCGACTGGTTTCAATTTCGATTCTGGTCTACCGTACGCCGATGGTGTCGAGGCTGGTGCAGATACTTTGTAAAATCTCTTCCTCTTTTCTCTTCATCGTGTTCTTTTATCTGTTTTATACATCTCTCTCTTCCCTCTTTCTCTGTCTTGCAGGACTCTCTCGAAACTATCTACTTCTCCGCTTTCCTCTTCATGGCGGTTCAATTGTACTTTTTTCCGACACGCACACACACTGGCACACACGCTCTCTCCCCCTCTCTCCCTTCCTACCTACCTGCCTGCTACTTCCTTCTCGATATATACCAAAATCGCACCCACCACTCCTCCTCTCCATCCACTCTCCATCGCTTTTGCTTTGCGTCTTTAGAGTACATCGGGCGACAAAACAAAAAAAATCCATCACGTTGAGTGTGAGCTTTATGGCCTCCTCAAATCCAAAAATCTAATCACCAAGAGATTAACTCCCCATATCCTTAAACCCGTGCTATTTCATTTCAAATCAATTGTTCTGTCTTTGGATGTGTTTTTTTGGCAACCTTTTTTCCTTCGTCTCCTTTTGATACACCGTCTCGCATTTCCTCTTTCTTTTTCCTTATCCTCCATATCTCCTATCAATTCAACGCTTTAATATCCCTCACCTGTCGGTTCTGTTTTTTTGTGCAATTTTCTCTCATCGTCATCATCATCGATCTTCTTTTTTATTTCCCTCTTTCCCACCTTTCTCATGATCTGAAACGTTTTTGATGGATGGTCGGTAGGAAGCGAGGGGACAGGAAAATGGGAAATAAAAATCTCCTCGGGGCCGGGCGTGTGAATATATGCAAAAAATTGGGAACCCCATTCGGTAGTATGCTTTGCTTACTCGGTTTTTGTTGCCGCGCGCGTCTATGGTTCGTTCTTCCTTCATTTTTTTTCTTTCTAATCGTTGATATGTCATATTTATTCGACTTCGAATCATATTCCCAACTTGGCTTGTTTTTTCTTTGCATTTTTTTTACACTTCTGCTTCTTCTCTCATTGTGATTTACTTGGTTAGGTGTGTGTGTGCGCGCAAAGGGGGAAGACTTTTGAATATGCAAATGATTCTCCTCTTAACCTACTGAATGCTGTCAATTCTTTTCCTCTTTTTCCGCTTTGAATTTTCATTTCCTTCTCAGCTCCTTATCATATCATATCTGACAGTACCACAACAATTTTTTTCTCCCTCCAAACCTCAGATTCCTCCCTATCCTTTCTACCTCCTTTCCCTCTCCAACTCTTCATTTGCTCCGTCTATTTTCTTTTTTCCATACGGTGGTGTTAAAACTTGAAAGTAAACTTGTGTCCCCATTTAGTTACTTCAGTGAACTTTGGACTTGGTGTGATATTCTTTATTCTTTCTTCTGCATTATATTGAATATCTAAACCTATCAAACTTACAATACTCAATTGCTTCCTGGTTCATCTTTCTGCTGCAGCTTCTGCTCGTACTCATATATTTTTCTCAGCTTATGCTTTGTGGTATCTATACATATACATATATATCTTGGTTTAAGTGCGCGCGCAAGTGCAAAATGCAAGTGAGAAGTACATATATTACACTCTTTATATATTCATTCAAGTGTTCTATTCTTCATTAGCTTCACTTCTTCATACTCAGATTGATTTGCCACTCGCAAGGCTTTATACTTCTGCCACTTCATTGACCATTTCTCAATGTCTTCACTTCATCATTTGTTGAAGAGTGTCATGTTGGGTTCATCATATATTTTCTGTCTGCTCTTCATTTTGATGCTTCTTCTAATATCTTTTTCAGCTAGTCTTCTCTCAAATATTCTCAAATGACTGTTAATTTTGGAGGCAGATACTTAACTATGTCTTCTAACATAAAGCATTCAAGGCTCTTTGCTGACTATTCTTAGCCTGCCTTATTTCCTTGGTTAAGCTCTCAAGTCTTGGATTGAAATACTCTACTTGCCTTTTTTTGAAAACTGCTTATCATTCCTACTGGTTATCGTAATCTTATATCAACTGGCTGCCAGACAACACCACAAGATGGCGCCCATTCAGTTGCATACTTATCATTATACCCTTTAATATGTACTCTCATATACTCTCTGATCATCAGCATCTTTGCTATATAACGTTGCTTAATATACTGAACAAACTAATAAAGATAACAATCAGAAGGAGAAATCATCTCCAGATTTAGTGATAGCAATCAAGGCAATCTCTTTACTTTAAGTTTAGATTTGAACAGGATGAAGACAAGTTCTACGAAGACGCGATTGCCAGTGTCTACAATTGAATCCACCATTTCTTCACTCCAGTCTCAAAACTTCTGCCCCAATACAACTTTCAATTCGCAAATCGACCAAATATACACCGCGCCACCTTTACAACAGATGGCATAATTATTGACTCTTCAGCCCGAAAGATCCTACAGTCAAATGGTCAGTTTATCACCGGTTACAAAGGCTTCTGGAAAGCCTCGAGGGGTTCCGAAGCTATACTTCATTTTCGTGTAAGTCTTTTCCTCCACATTGTCGCATGATTTTGCTAAGCTAGGTCAGGCTCAGACATCCTCACAACCAGTAGTGTTTTGTCAGACCATAATATTAGGATATCTAGCCCCATATAAGACTCTTAGTGAATGTACTAAGAGAGGATGTTCTCTTTTGGCATAATTAGCTATCTGATATGTTTCAAAACCTTCCTGACACAAAGGCAGCACTACAATGCTATATTTTGCAGTTATATGACACAAAGAAGTTCTTATGTCTATTCCGGTATGATGCTCCAGAAACAAAATCTTCAACAAGTTTCCTAACAACAAGGCTAGGTTCCCTTTATCTCATTCTATTCTACATTTCAATGGTATGATTCAGTGGTTGCCTGTGGTTAAAAAGATCACATGGAGTTACGTGAGAGAAAATGAGCTAGGAAAAATGCAATTATATGAAGCGTTGTTCCTGGGGCTATGATTTGTGGTGCCCATGTGTGCTGGTCAGACTTTGCATGGCAGAAGTTGTTGGTTGTTGGTTTTCAGGGGCTGATAGTCTGTTGAATAGGCAACTAGACCCTTGCAGAGATCGACAAAGCTCCCTTCGGCTGGTATCATGTTCGAGCCGTCAACATCGCCGGTATTGGTTTTTTCACAGATGCCTACAATATCTTCACCATCAACTTGGCAAGCGCCATGTTGGGTGTAGTCTTCTGGCTCTATGCAAAGAATAAACCTGGAAAGATTCCATCCAGCACTGATACTGCCATCAAGGTTGCTACTTCTGGTGGAACCATCATCGGTCAGGTTGGCTTTGGATGGTTGGCTGATGTTGTGGGTTGTAAGAAGATGTATGGTCTCAAGCTGATGGCCATCATCTTCGCAACCCTCGCCCAGTCACTGTCCTCTGCATCACCTACTGTATTTGTTGTCGGTCTTCTTGATCTTTTGGCGTGTGATCATGGGTATCGCAATTGGCGGTGGCTACGTCCTCTCTCAGGCATGGCTAAGAGAAGAGGAAGTGGCTACATATTCTAATATACCTGTATGATGACCTTTGAAAGATTGATATTTTGAAGCTTTTTTGTCGATTTGTCGACTGCTAGATTACAGTAGTATTTACTAGCGGCTTCGTTTTATCAAGGTGGGCGTGTTGCTGCCTTAGATCTAGAGTGCAAGTGAGTTTTTTTCAATGATGATAGATCGAGAATGTTGAACCGACGTGCCAGTACTATATTTGTATACTCCGTACACTGTCATCTTTCTGTAATTTTTTTGACCTGCCCGTCATGAACAAAATCATGAAGAAAATGATCCTTAAATCGAGAATATCAAATTAATGTACTAACCAAAGATGCTCTTTCAGTGCTTCTTAACCTGCATCTCAAAAAGAATCCTCGAAAAGAATAATTTTTGCAAAGTCTTCAGAAATTTTATACAAAAAAGGCAACAGGTGGTCATCTCCATAATTTTTTTTCGAGTGCCAAGAACTCTCGCCGTTTTTGCATCCACCGACGGTCCACTTCCCAAGTCCCACCGTGACCCCTAAACATTTGACAAACATTTGACATCTCCTCTTTCCACGCCCTATACCCATTCTACTTAACTAGATAAACGTATGGCTCCGAGCGGTCTTTATCTCAGGCCAACGAACGAACGTTGTGCGTAGAAATGGACATTCTGCGCCGCGCCACGCGTCGTTTGTTCAAAGGCGCGTTACAGCCGAACATTACGAAGAGCACCACCTTTCTTATGTTGGATCCAAGTGTCAAATTGGAGGAAGAACTGATGCCATTCTATGATCTCAATCGGTACTATCCCGTACGATTTGGCGAAATATTTAACAATAGGTATCAAGTGCTAAGTAAACTCGGTTTCGGGGCCAATTCGACGGTTTGGCTCTGCGATGACCTGAAGTGAGTCCATTGTCCAAGTGATATATGAGCGCAGCCTCAAACCCGGAAATAGGAAGCATCAATATGCTGTGCTCAAGGTGTATATCCAACACTCAAAATCACACCGCGAAGCGGATGTTCTTCGGCACATATCATCGAAGCCTTCCAGTCACCCTGGAAGATTGAGAGTTCGGAATGCTTTAGATACCTTCGAAGTTGTTGGCGCAACTGGTAGCCATCAATGCTTGATTCACGAACCTTTATTGATGAGCTTGTGGCACTTGAAGGTGTCATTCATTGATCGTTTGCTTAGTGAGGATATGCTTAAAGCGTTGTTGCGCGAGCTGTTTTTTGCGCTTGATTATTTGCATACTGAAGCTCATGTTATCCATACTGGTTTGTTGCGTTGGCTCTCCATGCATAACGTACAGGCTAATACACTCAATCTCAGATATACAAGCGAAGAATATAATAGTTGCAACATCAGATCCATCAATCTTTTCTAGCTGGGATAAACTCGAAAAAATTGAACCCACTCCACGAAAGGTTGTCGGTGATCGTGTCATCTACAAATCTCGAGTATTTGAGCGTAAAAAGGGATGGAGCGCTTGGGGCCTGCCAATGCTCTCCGACTTCGGTGAGGCACGGGCTGGTAATAAAGAGCATGTGGGATTGATTCAACCGAATCAATATCGTGCGCCAGAGGTAATTCTGGAAATGACATGGAATTCAAAAGTTGACATTTGGAATGTTGGTGTTTTGGTACGTTAGACATTAATAGCATTGGAAAAGTCTGACGCTAAGTACTCTTCGCTAGATATGGAGTCTCTTTGAGGACCACCTCATGTTCGAGGGAACGGATACAGATGGGGAGCATTCTGACGCCCATCTTCTTGCAGAAATGATATCCTTATTAGGCCCGCCGCCCGCGGAGTTCCTTGAAAGAAGCGAAGCCTGTCGAAAGTACTGGACAAAGGAAGGTGTGTTGTGATTGTCTCCATGCCGCCCATAGATATTTCTGATTTAAAAATGAATTAGGAACGTGGAAGAACTTGGCACCAATACCTGAAAATTCCCTCGAAGATTCAGAAGAATATCTTGAAGGGAGGAACAAGGAACTTTTCATGCAATTCGTCCGGAAAATGATGACTTGGATACCCGAAAAACGGCTGACTGCTAAAGAACTTCTCGAGGATGAGTGGCTCAACAGCAAGCCCACAAACCGAGAGATATGACAACCACTTCTTTTCCCCCATTGCATTGTATCACAAGTTCTACCGTGCTTCGCATAACATTCCTACTCCGGTTGAAGACTATCAGCTTGATGTACAATTTCAAGAGCAGCATCTAGTTCTATCGAGCGTCTGTAAATGTGACATGGTCCTCGAATTATGCTTTCTATCAAAGGAGAACTCTAGATTGAGGTATAAAATATAGAACTTCCAAGCAGATCGGACGCTAAAGCCAGAGGTTTATCAAGTCTTCTGGTCCAGGCTTCAATAATAATCGAATGACTTCTTGCGCTCCTCGCTCTCCAGACCTAACTGCACCTTCCATATAGCCTCGCCATTTATCACCACTTTCGGTTCCAACGAAATGTAAATTTGCGGCAATGGTTGTCAATGAGGGTTTGAATTCGCAAACGAAATCTCGGATCATAATTGTGTTCTCTGTTTCTTCCAGGGCAAACTAGAAGCACAGGGTCAGCAATGCTGGCCAGCTGCAGACAAAAGCCCTAGCAATATACTGACCTTCGGAAGAACCCCATATTCAAAACGGCTCGTTTCCCCGTTTGCATACTGCATCACACAGTCTCCAGTTGTGTTCTGTTCTATCAAGTCAAGATTGAACTGGTTGGTATCGTTGATCCACGCCGCTCCCACATCTACCAGCTTTCCATTGCTAGTTTGCTTGGTCCAAGTTTTACCCCCAACCCGATCTCTCGCCTCAAATCGGGCGAGCATGCGGATGGCGAGGGATATAGCTCTTGTTCATGAGCTTAGCTCCCTTATTTCCTCCACAAAGATGACGTGGAGATCAGATTCGACCACGCAGCCCTTAGCCCCCTTGTTTCCTCCACAAAGGGTGATGTGGAGATCGGAATTCACCGGGCAGCCCTTGGTGGCATGGTCGTCGTCCGGCTTGTTATATGCATTGCTGCATTTTTCAACGCCAGCCTCACAAACGACCTTGGGGCAGCTGGAATCCGAGGGGATAGCCGTCGATATTCGATAAATCATAAAAAATTTGGTCATCTGTCTTCGTATATTCAATCTGAGAGATATCTTTGTGCTCTTTGTCCAAAGATATCTTAATCGAGATACCGCCGAGTAGCATGGTCGTCGTCCGGCTTGTTGTATGCGTTGCTGCATTTCTCGACGCCAGCCTCACAAACGACCTTGGGGCAGCTGGAGTCAGAAGGGATTATGCTAATCCCCCCATTCTTGAGGGGATAGCCATCGATATTGGACAGATCATAGAAGATCTGATCGTCCGTTTTAGTGTATTCAATCTGAGAGATATCTTTGTGTTCTTTGTCCAAAGATATCTTAATCGAGATACCGCCGCCGTTGCTATTTTCCCGGTACTCCTCAGAGTACGTTTCTCCCTGTCTCCCCCTATTCTTGAGGGGATAGCCATCGATATTGGACAGATCATAGAAGATCTGATCGTCCGTTTTTGTGTACTTGATTTGTGAAATGTCCTTATGTTCCTTGTCGAGAGAAATCTTAATGGAGATACCGCCGCCGCTGCTGTTTTCGCGGTACTCCTCAGAGTACGTTTCTCCCTGTCCGAGCTTTTTCATAGGGGCGTCGACGGAGCCGGCAGTTGACCAAAGATTGACCGCATCTCCGCATTGATTCTGAATGGAGACGGATCCCGCAAGAATACCCGACACGAGAGACCAGCGTTCTGAACGTCGTAAGCAGCCTTCAGACCACTCAAGCCAGCCCCGATAACGATGACATCAACAACCATCATCTCAGTAATGATTCGGGGCTCTATATCCTGATAATCGTCCTCCATTTTTGTATGTGTGTCAGTTGAATGAGCTGGAGTCAATGATCCTGGAATCACCGGTAGACGGGGGGCAGCAGATCCCTTGTCGCTTCCAACCGAGGGGAAGGAAGGTGCAAAATTTCGGAGGGCAGGAACAGACGATATTTATTGAATGGCAAAAGGCTGCACAAAGACTAAAGACACATATTCATAATGATATCAGTGACTCTGTCTATCTAGATATGTGCGTGTATGCCTACCTAGGTTGTACATACACACCAACCACGGTGATCATGTACTGGTTAGTTGAACCACCGCAGTGAGGGTGTCGAGTTAACCCCCTTGTCAACATGGATGAGCTTGATGGCAAAGCAACTCTGCTGCGCATGAACACTCCTTCCGAACAGAGATCTCTCGACTCCGAGGCCACGGATGGGTTTGGGAAAGCAATATGGAGGTCTTATTCTTTCCGGCTGATCAACAGGGACTTTTTGCAGTCTTTCGATGAGCTACAGTATCTTGTCAACAGTTTCCACAACGCTGAGCGATTATCATCTTGTTCGTTCTTAGCAATTCTTGGAAAATAGTCCTACATACTGCTCTATCAGTGTATGGGATGGACATCATAGTTGATTCCAATCACCAGACACCCAATCATTTTGACTGCCCGGCTGCTCGAGCCATTCTGGTCGTAGATTTCAAGCAGTTTATCATTTCCATCTATGCTTCGTCTAAGACACATACAGTCTAAGCAAAGGACCGGGTATAGATGGCAATGACCATCGTAATAATGCCCTCTAACCATCCATATAGTCTTGAATGCAAGCAAGATTGACTGTGATTATTGTCAGTTGGGATTTAGCGACCGCACAACATCAGCGATTAATGCGATTCGGTCAACAATCAGCATGTGGATTCCAGCATGAATGAGTAACTTCAGAAAATTCACGTGTTAGCAATGGTCTTTTTGATTCAACACACTTGACTCACCTTTGCTTTTTTCGGGATATTATTTGCTGGACCGTAAGAAGCGCAAATCAAGCCGGAAGCGCGCACGTATTGGATGAGTATTGGACACGCCAAAAGTACTTCTGATGCAAAGATTACACCAGTCAAACCCCATTGCTTTGCAAACCGGACAGCTGTTTGAACACTGGCTCCCCGTTTATCGAGGTCGGATATAGGGAGTTTGCCAGCATTGGTGATGAACATGATTGGATAACCTCTGGCTTTGTGAGCGAGGAGAATGCAAATTTCAGGGGTGAAGGAGGCCAGAATTATCTTCCTGCCTCGTCTTAGCTCAAAGACTTTCGCAAGTATCACATCGACAAATGTATTCAGTTCAATTGCCGTAGGAGGGACACCGGCATTAGCTGCTTCGTGTAAACGGGGATATTCTTTCAGTCGAAATCGAAAATTAGTGATGAACGCGGTTTATTGTATGCTTAAATCTAGCCTTAACTTACTTAGCTCAACCACAAATCCGAGATCCTCCGGAAGATCGGTTAGCAAGTCTTCAAAGGTAGCGAAGGGACTTTGGATAAAAGCACCCCTATTGTTAGGTTTGAATCCTTTATGGGCATAGTCCACTGTGAGCTGTAGACGCGTGTTATCGGGAATAGTTTCTTTAGTCAAAGATTGAGATCGGAGTCTGCATCGAGGCTGCGGACCATCTCCAGAATGCCTGTGTGAATACGGAAGACTGGATTTACCAGCAAAAAGGAACTTGGATCCTCCGTTAGCCGCTCGTCTCGCAGATTTGAGGCAACGTACTTGGTTCAAGTTGATCTCGTGGACTGGTACATCCGTTCCCGACTCGCTGAGAGAAAAGTCATGATATATGACTGGTACAAGATCTTTCGTAGCTTGGACATCTGGAATAACTAATTTAGCAGCCTTCCATTGATGATATCTAATTATTGAATTTACCAAACTAAGTAAGTTAAATCATGAGCGATATAATGTAGGAGGAGCAGTGGACTTACCTCGACAAAAGAGGCCCCCAATGTTTTGGCCGAAAGGCATGACTGAGCTGTCAGCTTGATTTCTGGAGATATCAATTTTGGATAGTTGTGCTCCATACCTCAACTGTATTTTCTCCTAGCTGCAGGTATTCATGTGAAGCCGTATTTTGACCAAAGCCTAGGTTTTGTTAAACATTGAATTCAACTAGCGAGGCCTTACTGTAGCTCATTTTATCCATCAAACGCACCTCTATGACCGACAAGTTGGACATCCCCTTGCGACTCCATGATCGGCAATGGGGGTGTCCCGCGAGGTCCCAGGAAAGGTTTAGCTAGAAGATATGTGAATGATATCGTGCCTATACAGTCCAGGGAATGTTTGGATAATAAAGGGATCGTTACCGTTCTTTCTAGAGACTCGAAGAAGCGTGCACACGCAGAATGGGAGTCCACAAGGGCTGTGCCGCTACCAATAAGGGCATTCTCTTTGGCACAAGCACGATAGCGCTGGAGAATTCTAAAGTTAACGCGATACGTAGCAGAATACCCAACGGAGAAAATCAAAGGTTTGTCATGATCGCCAAATAGGGGTAAGTCCACTGAATAAGATTGGCCACCTGGGACGGAGATCTCCAAAGTGTGAATTGCTTGTTCGAAATCAAAAACCTTGGGATCCATCGCAACGGCTTTGGTATGGTGGTCCTGCTGCATGGACCCAAGCATGACAATCAGGAGGCTTTCGCTCTGTTCATGAACAGTAACACAAGGCATTTCCGACTTCTTGGTCAAGACAACGGATTCCCTAGGTTTTGGTTTTTCAAGCAGGTTTGACAAGCCAAGCTGACCCCTGAATACTGCATGTTCCTGAGCAGCCCAGCCATAGCGATCAAGCTGAAAACAAATTCCAGCACTCAAAATGACCTCGAGTACTCTGGTTTCTCGTGCCATAAAAGCAATGAGGGAAGGCTTAATGGATCTGGGTTTATTGTCTTCAAGTCTTTCAAGGATTAGTTCCACATAGCTCGCCCGTCCAGTATTGACAGCAGCACGAAGAGCTGCTTCTCCCAATTCTGATTGAAGATCAATATCAAATGAAACAGACGCGATAATCTGGATGATCTCATCGTGATTATATGAAAGGGCAAGCGTGAATAATTCAAGAAAGGGGACCACGGGCCTGGCATTGTTGGTATTGTTCTCTGCAAGGCCAATTTCCTCGAAATTGGCCATAAAAAGCCGCATGGCGGATACATGGCCATATATCACGGCGAGATGTAGCGGTGAATGGCCGTCAATATCTCTAGCCAGTAGTATATTGAGTGGGCTCTTGTGCCCATTTTTCAGAAATTTCATCGTCATCTCGCAGAATTCATACACCCCATAAGCAGAAGCGTAATGGATTGGGAGGCGACCGTAGGAATCAACGGAGCCAAGCATGATATCGTGAATCCTAGTCGAGTCAAGGTCAAAAAAACTTGAGAGAAGAAGTCTTTTCTGCGCTTTTAATTGTCGACCATCGTCGTCATCACACAGTCTCGCGTCAGCCTGGCCAAGACTAACAAGAAGACCCTTTATGTAGTGAAGTAGCATATTTGTATTGCAGAAGTCGTTGACCAGCAAATAAAAAGATCCCTTCGATAAGGCAGCTATGCAAATGGATAGCAGTTGCCTTATCACTGGCTCATTCCCATCCGATTCCTTGTTTAGTGATCCGGATAGTAATCGAGCTACTTTTTTTGTATCATCTGCTATTATGGCCTGGTGAACCGCAGACAGATCAATCCCTGTAGGAAATTCACCTTGCCGTAAGATCAACGGCAATTCTTGCCGGCCTGGTATTCCAGTCTGAAGTTGCCGAAGAACTTCGCCATTCAGTTTCTTCAGCCTATCAATAGTCACTTGGCATTTAATGCCGTAGATATCAACGCTCTGGACCAACTCATCCGATATTGTAAAATGGCGGGTAAGCTTGGAACGTAGTCTGAGAATGGCTTCTCCATTGACTCTAGTGTACCATTGCAGGTTCACTACATCCCTTTGCAGTTCGTATATCATAGCTAGTATATCATATAATTCATATCCACTTCGAGTCTCGAGCTGTGGGATCTTCGTAAGCGGGTGCTCGAGGCCAAAAGACAAGCAGAGTTCTTTCTCCTTTTGGTTAATCAAATTATATTTAAGGATTTGATGATTCGTGAATTGATCGGTCGCTGATTTCAAGAGCGGTAATACCTCTGTTCTCTAATCAGCATCTTCGTTTCGGTCTGAATTGCTTGGTCCACGAACCCTCAAACGCTGCCGAAGATCCAGATTCTGCCGAGGCCTTGATAGCGTCTTTGATGCAGTCATATTTGGCATAAAAAGCAGCCCATTCCGGGATTTGCCTGCGATAAAAGTCTTGACTAAATCTCATAATTGCGGTGACAATTTCGACATGTTGATTTCATTCCTGCGTGGAGGCGACCCGTGGTATTCACCGACAAATAGTCACGTGATAGTTATCTAGCACGTGGGGTACACTCCACCAATCATGCGTGCGAACATGACGGGAGTGCCGAACCTTCCTCGACGAGTCCCGCAACCTGTTCGGTAGGCTTGGCAACACTAACCACGGTTGACTCCCCGCCTCAACCCAACTTGGACGTCCTTAGTTACGGTATCTCGATGCTCTAGGAAACTCGCATCTTTTGCGCATCATGTCTATTCAGAAGTGTACTTGCAGCCGAAGAGGCTGCATGCCCAGGTTCTTACTCCATCTAATGCCATAATATTTGGGCTTTCAATATCTATTCTAACTTAGGAGGACCCGTTTCGGTCGTATGGCTCGGGTTTGACCTCAACGGTAGCGATGGACCCCCTTTCAATCACTGCTAGTGTTGCCGGCGTTGCTAGTCTTATCTTTCAGATATCTTCTTCTCTTACTCGTCTGCGCTCGCTTTGTCAGAGCCTTCCTGGCCGACTCCATGCGGTTCATAATGAAGTTTCGGACCTTGGGATTGTTATACATCAGGTGAATTTATTGGTGAAAGAACGGCAAGATCTGGTTTCCCAAAAACAGCTTGCCGCAGCTCAGCACCTTTTGAATCAAGCGACAGTGAAATTGTTCGAACTGAAAACGATAGTTGACCTCATAGCCAACGCGTGTAACAACGCTGGGTTTCGTATATCAGGAGCGTACATGTGGCGAAAAAGGCAGACTGCCCTAAAGGAACTGCAGGATCATATCCGGTCCATAAAATGTAACCTCAATATACTGCTTGGGGCATCCAACTCGTGAGTGCAGTCCCGGTTTCCCTATGCAATTGTACGCTGTTAAACCATCAATCATGCCATTGCTAATAGTCGCATGTGCTGCAGGTTCGATTTGACTCAAATTTCCCTTAGGATTCAAGCGATTTCCGCTGTCACCTTGCAGGCTTCCAAGGACCAGCTTGATATGCAGGAAAAATTTTTACACTCAATGGCATCTGTGGATGAGAGAATAACAAGGATGGAGGTAATACTACAAGAACAAACGCTGCAGCTCCAAGCGAATCAGGCCCAACAGTTCGGCCCTGCTTACAATATCCCAAAAAAATACCAAAAACAGAGAAAAACAAGATCAAATACAATACTTGTCACGTCCTCGCATCCTGAAGGGGTTGCTATACGTGTCACTCCATATATTGGACGTTGCCGCTCTGGCTGTTCTTGTGCTTGTCACTTTCAACAAAAGATAGCAACACCCGCGCTTTTGAATAATGTTTTAGGCCGACTTTTCATCGGCTATGCCGGCGTACCTATTCTTGGACCGAGATGCACCGTTGAAGGTTGTCAGAAATCGCGGTCGAGCCATATCAGTGTCGAGTATTGGTTTCCGTTTGCATTTCTTTCATCTACGATCTTGCGGATGCATCTTAGCTACCAAACCAACCACGGATCTCTATTTCATCTGGATACCCTCCGACGGGTCCCTGACTCAGCTCTGTGCGTGAACTTCGCAGTAAAGGGGGACATTGAGGGTATGAAACAACTATTTAAAGACGGCCTAGCTTCTCCCCGGGATATTAGCACGTCAAGAGGCTACTCGCTATTACGATGGGCGCTCTATGCAAAGCAGTACAACGCGTGCGAATTTTTATTGGCTGCGGGTGCGGATCCCGACTACAGGCCCTTAGCCGCCTCTGATAATAGCCCTCGGATTAAAGCATGTCATTTTTTGTTAGAAGGCGGTTTGCCCGAGCAAGGTGTACTTGCTCTCAAAACAATAACCAATAGGGACCATTTCGATGACTTTGTCAACGAATCAAATTTTACACAACTTCACAAAGTGGTACTTGGCCTCTCTCTTCTAGATCTCCAAGGCTGCGTGCATTTTCACCCAGATGACATCAATACTCCCGACTCGATGGGAAGGACGCCACTCGCATGGGCTGCGGCCCGTGGAGATAGTAAAACGGTTGTGACTCTTTTAAGCCAGGGAGCAGATCCAAACATCACAGACATTCAATTATCTGGACCACTATCTAATGCTGCCGCACGAGATTATACGGGCTGTGTTCGATTGCTATTAGAAGCGGGTGCCGACCCAGACCCTCCTTTACCGAACGGCGTGCGAAAAGGCAGCCCTCTCACCGTCGCTACTCGAAATGCTACTGACCCAATGCTTTTGAAATGCCTACTTGATTTTGGAGCTGAGGTTGATGCCCGGGGTAGTGATGGCCAAACTCCCCTCATCCATGCTGCCCAGACCGATAACTCCAATTTTGCCATACTATTGCTGGACTATGGAGCAGATATCAATGCTAGCACGGACTCCAAGATGACACCATTGACAGTAGCAATATCACATAATAGCCACAATGTTCTTGGACTAATTCTTGACCGATGGCAGGAATACTCTTCGTGCCCACGCCTGGATGGGCCCAATCTTCTAAATCTTACAGCTCTTTACGCCGATATTGAAACAATGAATATTTTGACTGCCACCGAACATTTCAAGACCAAACATGATCATAATTATACACTTGGAGACTTTCAAAAGACCCTTCGCGCGCGCTCTGACTTGACAGAAAAATTAATTTTGGCGTTTGACAAGCTTCTGGATACCATCAACCATGTACCTGACATGCCGAGAGGGCTTGAAAGTGTGCTTGAATCTGGATTATACTACACAGATGTTGATTCAAGAAACGCCATACAGTCTGATAGGCCAAATCGACGGTATTTCTCATGTCTTAGATCCTCAAAAAACATTGCAAATGATGACAGTTCCAGTGATGACAGCTCCAGCGACGTTTTCGAAGATGCACTAGAAAAGACTGCCTTTGAAGTGTAACGAGAATCAGAGGAAGCTATGAGATTTTGTGAAAGCCATATCACTTTGGTTGGTCAAGTCTTGGAGCAGACAGAGTACACGGAAAAAGTGGAGGCTTTAGGACATGCTAATGTCACTTAACAATATAGCTGCAGCGTTTTTTATGCCAATCAAAGAAAAAAAGAAGTTGCATCGACCGTTGTTTTTCGGATTATATATTCTACCAAGCATAAAGCGAACCACAGCTTTGCACTCTGGGCTTTAGGTTTTACTCCTTAACAGCATAGACCTTGAATGATCCTGCGAGCGAGTCAGAAATTGGAACAAACTCGTCATTAGAATTCTTCTTACCTGCCCATTCGTTGTAGTCAATATTGCTAGCCGCGGACTTCGGTGGAATACAGGGTTTTGCGCCGCCGCAGCATGGGATTGTGTCTCCCTCGGATTTGGCGCTGACGTAGATGTTCAGGTCGCTATTTGTATCCACTATCAAGGAATCTATTTTTACAAGTGTCAGAATATACAAAGCAGATGGATTAAGGGAGGCAAGATACCTTTGAATCCGGCATTTTTGAAGTATTGCTGATAGTCCGATACTCGACTAGCACCTGCCACACAGCCGACATATAGTGCCATATCATTTCTAATCTCTGGTGGAAGATCCTTTCTTGCAAGGATATCGCTGATAGCCACACGGCCGCCAGGTCTGAGAAGCCGAAACATTTCATTGAAGACCAACTGTTTTTCGGCCTCCGGAACAAGATTCACGACACAATTGCTGATGATGCAGTCGGCCGTGACATCAGGAAGTTTGATATCCGTTATGGCAGATTCTACAAAAGAGACGTTGTGCGCTTCGGCTTCCTCCTTGTTTTTGTTGGCACGTTCAAGCATATCCTGGACAAAATTAGTCCCCTATGACTAAGTTTTTGCTAGAGCACCGACCTTGTTCATATCCACGCCAATCACTTTCCCTGCTTTACCAACGACTTTGGCGGCCAGGAAAACATCGAAACCAGCACCACTACCAAGATCAATGACTGTCTCGCCCTATTCTAAGTTAGAAAATGGCTATAGGGTCGGCTATCAGGTGGGCATATTTGTATACCTCCTTCAACTTTGCCAAAGCGAGCGGATTTCCACAGCTAAGCCCCAAATTCGCATCTTTAGGGATGCTTGTCAATTCAGATTCGCTATAACCGAACGCCTCGGCGACCTTCCTGCTGTAATCGCTGTCAGAGGCTTTCGCAGCTGAGCTGTAGTGCTTTTGCACGTCGCTGTAGATCTGAGTATTATCCATTGTGAGCACGAGCGTGGATATAGTTCTGTTGTCTTCAATCAGGAATAGTAAACTAGTCAGGTCACATTTGACGGAGCATTGAGGCCTTATATAGCTTAATGCTCTGGATCAAGGTTTGCTTCGGCAACAGCGGGCGGCAGACTTAAGCTTCAATCGAGTCCAAGAAGAAGTACTGCTCCAATGATGTTTCACTTGTGACATACCACTTGCATCAATGTATTCGTGGAATCATTTGGCTCGAAACGATGGTTAGGTGAGAGAACGAACGGCGTGGCGAGATACGGGACCAATCAGGTTGCGCCAGTGACATATCGTCCCCTCCCAAACCCAAACGGCCCAATTCACCCAAACGTCGAAACGGCAAGAAGCGGAATCCGATGGAAAAAGAGCATAATGCTTTTGCTATTAAATACAGTAATTGAACGTCAAAAAAAGATTAACACAAAATCTAACAAGGGTAGTAGAGTACGATATCCTGTCCAGATTTAACCAATCTTTTTCATGGGCGAAATCGCATTGAAAGTCTAATCGAGATTGCTTTGGCGAGCACAAGCAGCACGAGTATCGACGCCGAAACCTATCCTTAGCCTTATGCCCTTTTAGTCGCTTCATTGACTTCGGGGTCTCCCTGCACTGTCCCCATTACCAAGCTCGTTTTCATGCCTTTCCGTAACCTTGTGACGTATTCCTTCCGGCCTTGAAAAGGCGCATACTGTACGCGAAGGATTTTCGTAGCTTCCGTCTCCTGTGCGCGAACAAGTTGGCTAAACTGCATAAGCTTCTGCTGTGTCTGAGGTGTGAGGGTCGCCGACGGTTTGGATGGTGAAGGGCTGGCTGGAGGAGCAATTTGTGAAATGAATATGTTCAATGTCACCGACGCTGTACGGGCTAAACTCAAAGTCTGAAATGGTAGGAGATAAAATCTGTCGAGTCCCGATAATTTCGAAAACCAGGCTGGAAAGTATGCTGCGGGCAGGATTACACCTTGATGATGCGTGAGCAGGGATAGCTCGAGGACAAAAAGGGCAAAAAGGGTATAAAAACGCCACTAGGTGGATGTCAGCAATTTACGGCGCATTCGGGATATCGACACTTACATATCTCCCCCATGGAGAGAACCAAAATGTGTTCAGAATAACCAACATTCCGAGTCCTGCAAAATATTGCGGAAGGAGCGCGTATAATCCCTCATACAAAAACTCCGCAACCGTTTTCGCTTTGCTGCCTTCTACCACCTCTCTTCCGAACCGATCATATACGAATCTTCTCGTCGGATCAAGAAGCGTATCTTGTGCTAGCCGCAGGAGGACAAAATAATTGGAGGTCTCCTCGTTGCCGGACGGTCCATGTTTATCGGGGTGGTGGAGCGCCGCTAACCGTCTAAACCGAGATTTGATGCTTCGGTCATCCGCATTAGGGAGGACTCCAAGAAGCTGATAGAAGTCTCCTTGAACACGCATACGATGGTATGCATCGTAGAAGGTATAGAGAAGGTAACTCGTAATCACAAAAATGAAAATACGACGGTTATGTCGGGCGTAGCGCGGCGAGGACGGTGCTGGGTGCGGAGAGCCGGCGCGAATTGTAATACGATAGTATAAGGACTGGAGAAAAGACGTAACATACTAGAAAAAGGTAAGATTCAGGGGCTGCTGTTATGAAGCGAACGCGATTGACTTACGCGGGGAAGGAAAGCCCAACCGGCAAACGAGAGGACAGAACCGAGGATATCGCTCATAGCCGCTAACTCATACAGAAATGAAAAGACAGTATCATTTGGGAAGAAGGATGACCCGTCTCTTATTGAGATTCAGACTGCATTGTGTCAATGAATCCCGACGAGTGACGAGAACTCCAAGGATTGCATCGGAGGTTCCGGGGGGCATTTCTCCTTCCGGAAATTAAGCGCCATTTTGTTAGTTTCCGCGTCTCCTGCCAGAACCGCCAAGCGCGAAACTCTAAACTCGCATCGAAAAATTTCTCTGCGGCGAAGCTTCTTTCGAATATCCAACGCAAAACGGGACCGTCCAGACCACGCCATGGAGCCAACTTCGGTAGTACAGCCCGCGAAAAAGCGGAAAAATAAAGATGACGACCACAAGTCCTCCAAAAAGAGAAAACATCACGATGGCGCCTCGCAACCAAGCTCCGAACGCAAGAAGAAGGACAAGTCACACCGCAAACATAAAGATAGTAAAGAGAAAGCTCGTTCGGAATCACTCGAACCTCGAAAGCCCCTAAGCGATCCGTCAGCGTCTCAATCGGCCAATCTCAAGTCTAATAACTCCTCTCCATTTCACCTCGTCACCACAACCTTATACTTGCCTCTTTCTCCCATTTCAATATCACCAACCCATGCGCTTCCCTCCTTACTCTCCGAACATATCGCACCATTGCTCCTAACCTACTATCCACCTGTTCGAGGCATCATTCTTGCGTTTTCCAACCCGTCGATATCCTCCACACTCACACAGCCCGGCACCAAGGCAAAAGACACCACCATCCCCCAACAGCTGACACTTGCAACAACAGCTGGAGAATACGGCGTCCTCTACGTGTATCTCACAATCACTTTGCTGGTATTTCGTCCAGAACGCGATCAGACTCTTGAAGGATGGATCAATGTTCAATCCGAAGGGTTTCTTGGGGCTGTCGTACTCAATCTCTTCTCCGTCGGAATCGAACGGAAACGGCTTCCACCAGATTGGAAATGGATTGCTCCCGGCGAGGAGCCAGCTGCGATGGAGGTAGATGATGGAAGTTCTGAAGTTGATTCAGATAAGGAAAATTTTCGCCCACTCAAAGGGTCAGAACATCTCCCGGAGGAGGATCACGATGATGAGGCTGCGGCGGCAATGGGATATTTTCAAACCAGCTCTGGAAAGCGGGTTCGTGGCACTATTAAGTTCCGCGTTCGAGATGTCGATGTCATTCCCGGAAGTGAGCAAGATAAAGGCTTTATCAGCCTTGAAGGAACAATGCTGAGCCCAGAAGAGGAGGCGAAGCTCGTTGAAGAGGAAAAGAACCGGATTCTTGGTCGATCAAACCCCACAAACAAGACCCCGCATAATTCAGATGATGTGGTCATGATTTCTGGAGGATTGGCTGAAGAGGAGCGTCACGATGAGCGTGCTGTGGAAAAATCTGGAAAGGAAAAGAAACAGAAGATAAAGTCAAAAGCAGGATGATTTATGACTGATTTAGCAAGGTATGTGATTGCTTGTGCCTTAACAAACATGTACGGATTACACGGCTTGACTGAGAAAAATAATACCCAAATTATATTGGAATTATCCGCGGTAGTCGCTGTTCATAATTTCCTATTGAACAGGCTCTAGCAAGGATACATGAGAGCAATGTAATAATTACAAAGAAGCGGCTCCAGGCAAACTCATTGATAAAATATCCACTCCCTCCTTCAATGCCGTCTTAGAGGGCATTTTTCCCCTTCGCATCAGTTCTGCACATTTCGAGTTCATCGGATCCATATTCATACTGGCAGAAGCAACCACAGTGTCACCAAGTGTATAGAATGCGGCGAACTTGAAGTTGTTCGGATCTCCAGTTATAATCACGTCGTCCCATCCGTTCATTGTGTTTCCACAGTATCGCAGCTGTTGCCCTAACGCGGACCAAAAAATGGGAATGAATGACTTTGGTTTGGCCGGTTTGGGCGAAGCACCTAAGGTGCGTGCAAGGGTGGAGCCAACACTTCGGCCTGCATTCTGGGCCACGTCCCAGTGCTCGATCCGTACGTGAGTATTGCTACCCAAACCGTGTCCGGGGCCCCGATACGGATATGTAGCGATATCACCAATCGCGTATACGCCCTTCAGGCCTTCGACAGCGAAATACTCGTCGGTCTTTAGTGATCCGTCCTTTTGCAAAGAAACGGCTGCATTATCCTTAAGGAACTCGGTCGCGGGTGCTACGCCAACTCCGAGAATGACTAAATCGGCCGGAAGGACTGTGCCATCTTTCAGACTGACCGAGCCGACTTTGGACGAGTCATCTTTTGACGATTCGGCACCGGCAACGCTTGCCGACATGTGAAATTTGACGTTTTGCTTCTCTAAAAGTTTTTGGAAATGCTGGCCAACCTCTTTTCCCATGACACGCTCCAACGGGACCGACTCCATGCCAACGATGGTGACATTGTTTTCTTTTGAAAGGCAATTGCCTACTTCCATGCCAATGAACGAGCTGCCAATAATGACAATATTCTTATTCTTATCACCGACGGCAGTGAGAATCTCTTGAACGTCTGACACAGTGCGGAGCACAAAGACATTCTGGAGATCTTTAAATCCTGGAAGAGGTAATCTCCGTGGAACTCCTCCTGTAGCAAGAATAAGCTGAGTGTATGGGTAGGAGGTTTTTGATGCAGTTGACACTGTCCGTTTATCGAAATCCACTCCAGTGGCTGTGTCATGCACCAATTGGATGTTCACAGATGCATACCATTCCGCTGGGCGAAGCGAAATTTTAGAGGCATCCGGGATAAGTGCTTTGGATAGTTTCGTCCTATCGATTGGAGGATGTGATTCTCGTGAAATAATGGTGATTTTCCCTCGATATCCTTCTTCTCGTAACGTTTCGACCACTCCGAAGGTACCACTTCCGCTATATTCACAGAGATTCAGTATGTGCCCGACAAAAAACGCAACAGACGTATATCGTTGGTTTTGGGGTTTCTCACCCTCCGATTATCACAACCTTGTCATCTCCAGCAATTGAACATTGCCCCACTGGCTCCCGTCCAAAACGTTTCAAGGATTCGGCGTCGGCTTTGACATAGACTGCGGAGTCTCTCTCGAATATCTCGAACTTCTCTAAGGCATAGAGTGCCGGAGCATCTTCGATATCGCCAGACGCAACATCGAAGCAGGCTAGAAGTAAAGGAAACGAATTAGAACTTCGCCAGTCATAACATTGAGCCCGAAAAGTGACCTACCTCCGTGCCATGGACAAGTCAATCTTCCATCCGGAGACAACACGCCTTTCACCAAGGGAGCTCCATAGTGTGTACATTTAGACGATAAGGCATGAACTTGGCCATTCAATTTCACCAGTAACAGCTTCGTATCATCCAATCCCTCTATACTCACTTCACGTTTCTCTCCATCTCGTAAATCAATGGACGTGAGATCCTGAATTTTGAAGTTGGAAGTCATTGCTGCCCGGACAATTGTCGTATTACTGAAGTACCTGATCAATCTAGAGGCCCGACAAGCGGCAGCTCCAAGATTCTTCCGTGTTAGTAAAGCGTTACTTGGAGTGCTGTTCCCGAAAGGCCTTGAGAATTGTAAAGCTCGTGAGGTACTGCGGCAGGTAATGGAGCGACGAGATGCCTCTATTCCAGGAAAAAGGTTACATCTGATTGCATCAAGCAGAGGACGACGGCAGCAGTAAGTGGGGGCATGAGGGGAAATCATGCCAATGTGCTCCGTATCCGCTGGCCGTTAACTAATGACGTTGAACCAAAGGCGAAATGAAAAAGAGCTGCGAGGGCGAAGGATGAGGTTGAAGGCAGTCCTCTTCATACTCCATTGTAAAACATATCAATGAGTTTAACCACTTTCAGGTTTAACTACCAGCTGTCGCGTCATACCTACATCATCTTGTTTTATCAGCGCGCGCACCGGGTTTCTTGAGCTTTGCTTATCGGAGACGACAACAACCTTGCTAACTATGGAGTGAACTAATAGTGGACTAGTTAACTAACTACCAATAAGGGCGCTGCCATTAGTGATTGATTCCCACTTCGATCCACCATTTTGCACTTGACATCCATCGAGAAGCACTGACTGCCTCATCCAGTGCTTTCATCCTTAGTACGGAGTAGACTCTCCTAACTCCCTAAGGACTATCCTTGATCTCGAGAGCAAAAACTTGCGCACGACCAAATTCTAACTGGCGGTCTCCAAATATTCAAGAAGGATTCATAAAAATCTCCAAAGATTCCTATATCTACGAATTTGGCGCCTTACCGCTAGTCCACGCGCGCAGATGTTAGATTTAGATAATTATATTAAGACAAGTATAAAGACCACTCAAAAACAAGTCTATAGGAATGAAATTGAAGAGCATCAAGGTTTCCTCCATAGGAATAAAAGTACTAGGTAGAAAGCTGCAACTGGACGGATTGAGTCTGAAGTCCGTTGCTAAACTACGGAGTAGCACCGACTGGCCTGCTCTGCCCATGGACTGTCATCACTTTGCAACATTGTTGACAGACACACACCTTTATCATTGCTCAGGCGGGACTTGTATGTAATGTACGTATAAACAGTATGGTCTTTGACTCAGACACATATTCCAGCAAAGCTGATAGAGTAGACAAAGATTGATAGCAGGAAAGAAAAAAATTAGATAGAGACGCAGAACGCTAAAAGCACAACCAGTATGTTATGGAATTTTCATATGACACTCCTCCTAAATTCCTTCGATTCGGATGAGGTTTTGCTCGTCGATCCCCGTTGTCGTATGGACCGGCCTCGTCGTTTCTGGACCCAGCCATCACCGCTGGGAAGCTTGTGAGTCTTTGCATAGTCTCCATCGCTGTTTTCAGGAGATGCGGGGTCGCTTGAGAGAGTTAGGTCGACAACCTGAGTACTTGGAGGTATTTGAGATTGAATTTTGGGTGCTTGCGAACTCTTAGGCTCAGCTTTCACTCTTTGACTAGGCTTTTGTTTGGCTTGGACCTTCGGTTGCTCAATGTCATCGTCATGAGAATGATCCTCAAACAACCGAAGATCAGGAGATTTCTGACGTGGTGATGAGATCGCTCTTCTCCTTGGTTTAATCGGCTGGTTTGATTCGGAAACGTCAGTTGCACGAGGAGGCGCAGTAGACGAGATCATATCTTCGAATGTCAAACTTTTGCGAGGTCCGAATAAAATACGGTCAAGCTCAGAGAATTCCGATTTAGGGGGCTGCGACTCTCGTCTTGTGCAGCGTTTTCTTGTACGCTGGCCGGAACGGTAGACGGAAGTACTTCTGTTTGACTAGTGTGGAGCTCCTGTTGGACCTGAGCATCACAGTTGGAAGCTTCATCACGGGAGGGAGATGCGAGTTTAGAAGACTGAGTTTCGTCTGTTTGCCCACCGGTACCGGCGTTATCGAGATCGGTAATGTAATTTAACCCATCATCAGAAACCAAAGACGGACCTGGCAAAGCAGTACTGACTTGCTGAGCGGAATTCTTTACTGAACTTATGGAAACTGAGAGGGACGGTTTGGTTGGTAGTATATCAGGCTCGGCTTCAGTTGCCTCAGGGGGACAACCATGGGATGAGGGGCCTGGACTAGACGAAAGAACTGGACTAGCCTGGAAACCGCTGAAAGTAGGTGATATGATTGGAGGATCCTCGTCCGAGAATACTTCTAAAAAACTATCTCTACCCTCATCAGCGTTCTCGGCCACATCATGGGAAGGAAGAAAATCTTCAAGAACGTTTAAATCAGAATCAATAGCTGATCGAAATCCGGCATCATCAATTAACTGGAAAATGTCTCGCCGCGTTGGCGATGAAACTTGTGCGTGTTCAAGATTTTGAGCACTATCCTTCGGTACTGATTCGGGAATGCGGTCGGGACTACTCGAAGAAACAGAATGTGAGTGACGAATCTTCGAGAAGGAGTGATAATAGAGGGATATTACACGGACAGATCGCTTTCCTGGGATTCCTCGGCTACTACCGTTGACGAGTCTTCGGTTGGCGCCGGGCGTAACAGTTTAGCTTCTATCAGTTCTTGTACTTCTAGCTCCCTGGTCCCGCTATCTTCATCCTGATTGTCGTCGTATCCCGGCATCTCAAACCCAGAATATCGACGCGGACCAGTAGAGGGAGCTTGAAGCCGTTGTTGCCTATCACGCTTCGCAAGCAGTACCTCAACAATAGAGCCATCTAAAACTTTTTCAATCACTGCTGTGCGGTACTGGGAAACCATCGGCTGCCAGCCGGTCATTTTTGATACTTCCAGCTGCTTATATGCAATGATAGCACCGGGTCGAATATCGATTTCACAAACCGCCGGAAGACAAGAAACATCCCCGAGTGGAGGCAGGTCGTCTTCAGTATCAACAGGCGTTGACTGCACAAGAACGTCCACAGCAGCCGCTGGATCTTGGTGTTTCGTGTTTTGGATTTGGAAATCAGTCTCAGGTACGGAATCCTCCAGTACGCCGGTTTCAGGATCATCATAATTCAAAACAATGTCAGCATCGGGATTATAGTCATAATTAATAGAGGTTCCGTCATATTGGTGTAAGATTGGCTTGCGTTTACGCTTTTTTTCTTCGCATTGCGCAATCTTTTAATCTCCTGTTGGCTTTCGGGATCCCATCTTTGGACAAATGGAAACGGCGGCGGCGGCATTTCAACTTCGTCATATATGCACTCTGCGGCTTTGAGTGTGATGAAGTCTTGCCAGTTTTCCATAGGAATCGGCGCTTCACCTTTTGCCACTTCTGTCTCTGATGTTGCTAAATCTTTACCCTGGTATGTTTCCGAGCTCTTCAGTCTCGCACTGAGCTCCGCTTTAGACCGCTCTTTTGCAGTGTTCTTGTGGGTTGGTATCCCAAGAGATCCAATGACTAGGCGCCTAGTACTGTCAACGTCCAACCTCAGTTTCCTTCTAGGTACTTGCTCGGATTGGGGTTTTAGGAACTCAATACACGATTCGGCTCGTGAATGTTGCAACTTTTCGTTCGTAGGGGTAACATCCACACCTCCCGCTTCAATATCTTGTAGAAGCTTGAGTCGCTGAGCTTCAAGGTCGGACTTACCATCATGTCCTTCTGCTGCTTCTTCTTCTTCTCCGATAGCAGAAGCGTTCTGATTAGCTCTCTGGTCCCAGAGACGCAAGTCATTGAAATTGGCATTTTCAGGAAGAAAGCCAGCAGCTTTCATCCTACGAAGTCTCTTCCGGAGTCTAGCCCGAAGATTATCGTGTTTTGTTTTACGAGAACCACTTCCAGGAGCCACCAATCGAGGCGGTTGGGGCGATGCTAGGATTTCACCTTCTGGTTTCGAAAGTGGCGCCGTCGCTTTTCCTGCCGACACTTCAGATTGTCTGTCAGACAATGAATCATCGCTAGATGGAGACAAGGATGTCGAAGAAGAGCCACTAGATGAGGAGGAGGAGCCCGAAGAGGAGCTATCATCCTCCTCGCTCAAGTCAGAAGAGTCGGAATCGCTGGTTGTTGCACTCGTGGCCTCGGTCTCATCGTCGCTGTCTGAAGATTCTGGAATCGAGCTCGACAACACTGATAGCTCATCAGGTCCCGCTGAGCTTCCACTGCCTTCACCATCATGTGTAACGGACCGGGACCGATTGATAACCCCCTCTATATTTGACGTATCAACATCGTTCCCAGATGAGACTACGTCTTCGACTATGGGGATCAGATCTTCAGCCTCAATGGTATATTTTGTTTCGGAGGTTTTAATGAGACCCTGTTCCGGCCGATGGGTCTCATCTTGAGCTTTCCGGGTATTATTTCTAACGATATTGTGATCCTCATGTTGCTCCTTGTCTTGAGGAAGACACACGGATTCTCCTAGACATCTAGGGACGGATCTGTCACTATCCCAGGCGTCATTGTCTAGGCGTCTCCGCTTATTTCGTGGGGGAATACTGATCGGCGGGCGAGATGAGGCAGATCGCTTGAGAAATTTCTTTCCGAATGCGACTCCATCGATCAAATGGGTACCATCGTTAGCTATTTGGTGGCGACCGGTAATATGTCGTATTTCTAGTTCATCATAATGTAGCGGACGTATTCTAGGTCACAGGAAGTCAGTATGAGCTCAAATCTCGAAACGGAGCTGAGGCATGGACTTACATGAGTTCATCACCATCCCGAAGTAGATTTTCCACCTCCATAAAATGCAAACATTCAGACCCCATAAACTCAACGACATAGTCCTCCAGTCCCCATTCTCCATCGCCGCTACTTCCAGATGGATCTAGTCGAGTCTCAAGCGGGACAATTTCATTCACATCCGCCAAGAGATGTGCAATTGTATAACCGGTAGTGGTAGAGAACGATGTGGCCGCTGTATTGAAACTAGTAGCTGCACTTGATTTTCTTGTCGAAAGGCCAGCCGTGAATGAAGATGAAGTGGAAGCCTGGCCTGAGAGAACCGGAGTACGATTGGGAGTAGCCCAAAGGACCCGAGTCACAGGAATATCGTGGCGTTCAATAACCAAGTGGAGACGCATTTTGACGACCGATTCGCGAGCGTTCATCAATGAGCCACTGGATCTCAGGCTGCATGTTCAAAGCATAAAGCCGGGACGGAGCGTTTTGAATCGATATGTCGAGTCCAAGTCGCGTAGTCACTTCGTCGCGCCCAAAGTTAAACCCAAGTACGCAGACATATCACTCACGTGATCAGGCGTCTCCCCTCTTTTAACTCCGTAGTGGGAACTCTCCCGAATATCAATTTATACACCCGTAGAGTTCCGATGATGATCAAATGTTGATATACGATTGAACGTCCGAAAATCTCTGGAGAGAAGCTTCAAAAGAGCTTGGCGTACTCCGTAGAGAGAGGCGAGTCTAAGCTTTTCTGTACTACATAACTACCTAACTCCGTTAGTTAAGTTACCTATGGATGCCTGTGCTATATAGGCTGCTCAAAATTAGGGAACAAGACTATTGTTTGACTGGTATTGAAATCTCAACGCAGGGAGCAATTGCCCAAACCAGGGTGCTTCATAAACCGAAATCAATAATTGACTTGATGGCCTGGACTATGATATGAATCGAAAAAGAGGCATCATGTTAGTCGAGAGACGCGCATAGCTAGGTCATACCCCTGGACAAGGAGGCAATGGGAGTAGTATATGGTGATGAATAATGGGCATTGCGATTCCCTTACGCTGGAGGCATGAATCAAAATAATTTATTGAGGCCATTGGCATCATGGTTCTTCTGTGTCCAGAGTCTGTCTCATTAGGAGGTATCACTGTCTTCTAAGGCTAATATCTGTGATGGTAAGAATGTATATGTAGTTGGTGGTTGTCACACGTTCCTTCCTGAGAGGTCCATCACATTCTCAATAAAGAAAGCCTGCAAGGTTGAATGTTCTGTCATTAAAAGTTGAATTGGTATCTATCAGTGGCGATTAAAACTAAACTCCTTGCCTATGCAGGTGTTAATTAACTTTTTGAATGGCCAAACTCGTCATTTCGAAAAAAGGTAAGGCCAAGGGGAACGACACTCGCTATTTGGATCCCGGAACGGGCTTTCGGTTGGGTATTCCTAGCTGTGGTGGCCGCTGGGGCCAGTCCGGATACCACTGTTGGGACTGGGGTGATTGGTCGCCGGAGGATACTGGACCGAGAACGCTTCCAGGCGAGGGCGCTGGCAAGGTGCTTGGCCCCTGTCCTAAATTTGAGGGCCGTGTCGTAGAAGAAGCCGAATTCGGGGATCCATCGGCGTGAACGGTTTGATGGCCGGGGTAAATCGGATCCGTGGAGGTATTCCATGGCTCGCTATTAGGAAATAGGCGGTCACTATCTTTGGCGGTTTCCGCTGGAGAGTGAGCATCAGTCCCCGTCTGTGAAAAGTTTCCAGAAACATTGGCATCTAGTGGGTTATACTCTCGCCTCGGGCCATCCACTGGCCCAAGAGCCTCCGCCATCGCATCCTCATAGCTTGGAGGTGCATCCTCGTACTGGCCTGCCGGAGGCGTCGGTACTGCATATGGCGGTGCTGACTGCGGGACTGGTTGGGGTGGTCGCGGGGGAAAGGGCGCGGGTGGTACAGTTCCTCCCTCCGGTCTGAATATTCCCATAGCCTCTAGCAGTGCTGGCGGAGGAGCGACACCCGAAAAAACTTCTACAGAAAGTCGCAGAGGAAGAACAATAAGATCGGGCTAGGTGACATATCAGCTCTCCATGTACTAATCTCTTTTGAATTTATGCGTCAAGACCGATCTATTCTTACCTTCATAGTTCCATACGATCCACGAGATATGCCGACACGGACTTCTAGTTCGTACGTCCTCGAAATGTTACAGGTCTCAAAAGTGGGAGCCACAGAATTTGGTAGGGGAATTTGATTCCACATGTTAGGGTCTAATTTCCACTCCTTTCCGACTGGGTCGTTAGCTTTGCCAAGTTGTATACCCATATTGCTGCGGCTGATAATGACCCAACTACCACTCTCACGGCGAGACAAGTCATGGGCCCGAATATGTGTATAACCGATTAACTCGATTTGAAACAATTGTAGATAAAGGGTCTCAGGAAACTCAGCAAGCTTTTTGATCAATACTCGCAATGGCAATGGCTCATTGCAGGTTACGACAGCCGGGCTTGGTAATCGAGCATCAACGGAGAACTTTGGCGGCGGCTCACTATCCTGCATTGCGTCCAAGCTAGAATTTTTTCTAAACAAACCTTTAGACGGCTGCGGCGTGTGTATATTGGCAAACTGATGTTGGCGCCGGGCGAACGTTTCTTTATCTGTCTCCTTCTTCCTAGGTGGCTCGATAGGCAAGAATTTGAACTCCGCAAACTGCATACTCCTATTAGATTTCCGAGACGGAGCGAGCGTATATAATTTGGACCACGAACCCCACGGTAATTCTCTTTGTAGAACTGTGGCCTACCAACAGTGACCTTGACATAATATCGAATGTCTGCTTCTCCAGGAAAACCGCTTAGCGATGGTGGTAGAGTTCTCTTAACATGGCGATTAGTGTCTCGCGCAACCTCCAGCCGTATACCGGCCATGTTAATATTTGATGCCAGGTTATTGTTAATGCAGTCATTGTTGAACGGAAACTGTAGTAGAACCATGAGCAATTTTTCACCATATTCGAGCGGCTATCAGAACGCACTTTAAAGCGAAAGGGGTATTCGTGGGTTCCCGCGCAGAGTGTGAAGTAAGAATTGGGGTTCGTAACAGGATGGATCTCAGGATTTGGGAAGAGAGTCGAAACTTTGTAGAGCAGCTGAAAGAAAAAGTGAATTAGCACCAAATAATCTACAGCTAGAGCAGGCTCGTACTTTGTGAGACTCAAGCTCCGTCCTTCTCTTGTCGCTGCGTTCTTGGTGAGGATATTTCGGGCCTGCGAGGCGAGTACGGCTCTCGCCCTCCAGTTTGACAGCAATCTGCGTTATCGCGGTATTGGTAGCTAGGCTGAGCACCACCTTTCCCGTAATAAAATCCAAGTTGGTGAAGTGTGCGTAGGGCTTATCAAGGAAGATTCGGACAGACATGGTGAAGGACTGAGCTATGAGGGGCAATCTATGGCATGCTTCGAACTCCCTTGGCTGCAGTGGAAGAGCAAGGTCTGTTCCGGAGCCAGAATGGTCAATTGACACTCCTCAGGCCTTGCTTTCATAATATTTGGGCGCCTTGCGCAAAGCTCGGGTTGTAAAAACGAAGCTGACAGTTAAATGGGATGGTAATTATGGAAGAACGGCAATGACGTGGGCGCTCGGCACTTCCAAACTCTTATACACGCCGGCTACGAAGGGACTCCGAGATATTCTCGATCTTGCGGTCTTCAAATATTACATTGCACCGCATATTTACCCCGATAGCAAAAAGAAATCATGCTATGTGCATCGCTTTTCACCCCTGTGCGGTTAAGATTGCGGTGCACGGCCACAAGCTAAGCAGCTAGTTGGCTTCCAAAGACAGTGACTGTAACAGGGCCATCTTCCGTGTTGGGTACAAGCAAGCCCGAGTGGTCTTCATGAGTCACATTTAGCGAAATGAGGCATTCCATCTAGCAAATAGCGGCTCGCCATGGATCTTCAAGGGTGCAAACACTCGAAATTCCGATGGTAAATATCCAGGTCCTCACAACATTGGGTGGGGACTACTCTGGCTCGTTTCCAGCCACTGGCCGATAACTATTAGTTAACTACATAGTTGACTAGCCCAAGCGACAAAGCCACGTTTTCCACGCGGCCATTTTTTCTCAGCTCAAGTTGTAACGCCGCATAAAACATGGTCTTAGGCCGGGGCGATCAAGTATGTACGGAATAAAATATGGCCATCGTTAGGAAAGCGAAACGTCCATCGGTCCAAGGAGAAGCTTTTCTACTATCGGCGGGAGCTCCGATGTAAGACCACCCGGCGGGTGCGAGGTACAGTTCAGGTTGCAAACTATTTGAGTCATTGTTACTATATTTGTAAACGTCCCGCTGAATAGCATTCCATTATTGATGGGGTTGGCCTATAACCATACAGCCATTCAAACGGCCACTGTTTCAAGGCGTGCTGCAAGAACAGGTAGCTGATAAAACTCGACCTCCTCATCCCCATACATGACCAATGCTCCTCTCCATGGTATCCCAAATCTCAAGCCTTGAGGATGTTCTAGCTCGAGTACCGATCCGCATACATACGTACTATACTCAAAACCATCATGAATATCGAGATTTCTCCGTGGGCAGTCTAACGCAGCCACCTGGGAAATCTTCCACTGCAGTGATATTTAAATCGTTGTGAAAATATGTCGAGAAGAAGGGCAAAGAAAAAAATCTCAAAAGCGCATCTATGCGGTCAGGTTCTCCGGGGCCTCAGGTTGTACGTTCAGAACCGTTTGGATTAGGTCTTCCACGACTCGGTCTCCTTTCGCATTCCCGGCATCACGAATACTCTGAACTTTGACTTCGGCGTCTTTGTTCGCTTCCTCTTCAGCCTTCTTGTTCCCGCTTGAATGCTACCGAGGAAAGTGAATACAGGAGTGAATCATGTCCTCAGCATCGAGTCTTACCTCGGCTTCAAATCGCTTGAATTCTTCCTCCTTTTGCTGCTTGTACTCTTCAATCTCTTTTTGTGCCTCGGATTTCGCGTCCTTTATACGTTTAGTGCGATCTAACAGCCAGTAATCAGTCGTAAATCTTTCCACGGTCCTTGAACAACGACTGACATTCCCGGGCTATAGGCGGTTGGTTAGCGAATGTGAGCCCCAGGCGAAGTAAATGCATATTCTTACCACTCTGGACAATCTTTTGCGCTTCCCTCTCTGCCTATCAAGTGTTTCACGTTAGCTACAAGCACAACTTGTGGAAGTCGCGGGGGCTTCGGAGCGTACATCCAAGAGGGTTTGGATACCGGCCGAGTTTTGCGCGGACTGGATTGAATATCATCAGCTTCTTCACTTTGTTTTGGAGTTCCGGTAGCGATATCTCCTTACCATTATGCTTTGCAGCTTGTTTGATGTCTTTCTAGAGCTCTTGGTAATCAGGTCCGTTCCCAGCAGACGTGACTAAATGAAGTTCGTCATTCCTGGCACAGAATTGCCGCGGATCACCGCTCTCGGCGCCAAGCCCAATGGCATGAGCAAATCATCCGACGGAAACTCCAGCTGTGAACGCCTGAACTTCAGTTCCACAACCACTCCATACTCTTTATTCTGGAAAAGAAGTCGGCTAACGGGACACTCTCCCCGTCACAAAGGCCACCATGTCACGCGCCTCAAAAGTCACATTGGCTTGCACCTCGATTGTGACGGCGGGAATCGTCTACTTTGTCCATTGGTCCCAGGAAGCCGAAAAAGCCGTAAGTTTGCTGGTTCTGCTTGAGTTTTTGAAATGCTCTTCTCGGTTTGATGTTCTTCTAATCCAGATATCTTTCTGCCTAGGCTATGCATGCTGGTGTCGAGCGAGATCTCCAAAACCAGAAAGTCAAACGGGAGCGACAGCTAGATTTCGAGCTACAGAGGCGCTTAGAGGCAGAATATCGCAAAGTACAAACGGTGTCGGATGACCGTGGCCCAGTCACCGGCGGCGGTTCCGGAGTAAGCCAAGGATCCTAGCGAGCCCTTCCTGCCAGATTTTCGATATTGGGTGGTAACTACATCCGGTGATACACCGGGGCTGCTAGATTCTCCAGATTCTACCTCCGAAGCCTCGCTCCACAGCCCCATACGAGGGGGAAAACCATCTACGAACTGGTCGAAACCTTTTTGGCAGAATGATATGAGTTGGTTCGCTCTTGAGCTGGAAATCCATTCGAAAACATGAAATCATTTCGAATTCTCTCCTCCTGTAAAACATTACTTGGCATCTGTATGGCGTCCGGATATTAAAATTGGGGACTCGGCTCGCTCGGCATGGCGATTTACAAGTGTACAATATGCGCGTTATAAAAGTGACATAGATACCCAGAGCGATAGAGATTGAATAACTGGCACATTGGTATTGAAGGCCACTTATTCCAATCATTCCAATTTTCAGGTTTGCTCGCTCCGCACGCCCTCAGGTACTCTTTCCTGCAGTTTGCCCACCAAGTTTCATTGTTACTCGTTCCATGGTTGTAGTGGCTCGAAAGGGAACTCAAATATGATTTCAGAGGTCAGGAAGTGAGCATCAACACGCCAGTACAAGCTATAACTGTTTCACTGTGTGACCTCAAATCGGTAGAACAGCTACCAAAAGGAAGAAGGCGAATATGGCAAGCCAGAGCCACCGATTTTTGGTGTTTCGTGCTGATGTGTATACTTTGATTGTTGGCTCAAAGGGAATCTAAAACGCTTGGCCAGCGAAAACTCCCAGAGCGATGTATGTATGATATGGTCAGAAGCAAGAGTATGCAAGAGTGATGCCTGGGAGTGGAAGGGGTTGGGCGAATCACCGTTAAGGTTCCAAGGAACAAAGGGGCCTAAAGTCAAACTCGTGACTCCCAATTTAACTCTATGACATAGCGCGTTTTTCATTCCTGAGGATCCTGTCAGTATCACAAATAACACAAACAACTGCTGTGAGGTTGAAGTACATCTGCATCCAGCTCGCCGGCCCGGGACTTTCCTACGCAGCCTTTCAAAGATAGCTCAGTACCCGCCAAAAACCTTACCCGACTCCACCAGAACTGCAACTCAAATCCCTCCGGTAGCGACCAGGTACCCATATGACTTCCTTTTCTTTACCGCGCTTGTTCCCCGACCGTTATCAGGATGGATGAAGCCGAAATTCAGTGCTGCTGCGGCAGACTCGACTGTGCATATCTTCAGCATAACCGAGCGGCACTAGAAAACTTAGAAAAGGACGTCGATACGGCTGCGCGTCTTGGCCAAGTATGTGTGCCCAATCAAACTGCTCCGCGCAGGTCGACTTGACATGTCATGATTGGGTCATTGAAGCTGACTTGATGGTTATTTTCTGAATCCTAGGCCCTCCTTGGACGTCATGAATCATATATGGTCGAAGCAGAGGCTGATCGCGCAAGAATGGTTGCAGAAATCGAGACTTTAGAGAAGCAGAAACAAGAAGTACAAGCCGAAAATGCGAAGATGATACAAGAGAATAAGGACCTGTTAGAACAACTGGAGGGGCTTAATAATATAATATCAGAGTCAGATGCCCACCTCAAAGTTCTCAGTACCTCTCTGGAAACTGCGCAGTTGGAGGTTCGGCGATTAACTGTGGCCGCCTCGAGAGCGGCACTCTTGGAGGCACAACTGAGCGAGATGGAAAGTGATCAAGCCCGCTTGGAAGAAGCTCTTGCTGCCACCGAAGAAAATGAACGATCTGCTATCCATCGTTGGCGAAAGGCGGAAATTACGCTAAGGGACCTCCACGATCAATTAGAAAAGATTGAAAACGAGGCGCGAGAAGAACGGAACAAGCACGCGGAGCTGATGGATCGGATGGAGAAACGAAGGGCCGTAGAGAGAGAATTGGATGCTGCTGCAGGCAGACTCAAGGGTGCAGCAGCGGCGACATCATCACTTGGACGCGGCAAACACGGATCGAACGTCGTATCTCATTTTGTCCGAGATATTCTTCAAGACAACGCCACGCTACAACTGAGCATTGCGGAGCTTAAAGAACTGCTCCATTCTTCAGATGAGGAAGTTCGATCCTTACGGGAACAGCTTCTTCTTCATCAGCCCTTGAACAGTGATGATACAAGTGAACCCCAGGGGACGGACGCTGGTGTGCCCCTCAGCGAAGAGCTACAGTGTGCACAGCCCACTTCGCAGGAGTTCCATGTTCATCATCATTATCACACCCCGATATCCGTTGCGGGCCAGCGGAAGGATCGTGGCCAGCCCTCAATCCACCGGCGGCAGCGAAGAAGAAAAGCCGCGTTTCCACCTACTCTATTTGAGTCTCCACCTAAGGAGTTCACTGAAGCTCCAATTCACCGTTCAACGGGCTCTACGTCTTCTGTTTCAACGACTTACCTACCAACACCGCCGTCATCTGCTCGTACCAATCGGTGGCTTGATCAAACGCCTACTACCGCTTTCTCATCGACTCCAAGTTCCCCTCGCTCTAGTTACAGAGCTCAGTCAATATTTGATCGTTCTGAAATCGGTTTCGACTCATCTCGTCCTACTAGCCCCGAAAGTGGTTTCAGCTCCCCGCTTCGAAAGCCTTTGCATCGAAAGGGACCGTCGGACACGTCTATTCGGTCAGTACTCGGAAACCAATGCTCAGATAACATGCTCTCAGCTCAAACTGCACACTATCAGTTATCTTCAAAAATAGGGTTATTCAAAAGGACTGAAATTTTTAATGGTGCCGCTGGGAACATCGAAAATGGAGAAGGCTCCGTAAATTCGCTCTCTGGGCTGCCCAGTCTGGACAGAGACCCCGGAACGGACCCTGCCCTTCCAGATGACCAGGTCGTGACGCCTCTTCATACTCCGCAGATACGTAGGTCCGCGTCTCACGACAGTCTCCTGTCTATATCAGGAATGGATATACATTCGACAAGCTATCGGTCAACATATACACCGAGAACCCCTCTTCGGATTGCACCAGCTGGTACTATTTTTTCTTCTACCACACCCGTAATATCAAAGACGAATGTGACCATCTCTACCGTCAAGATTAGCGGAAACCAGTCCTCGCTTTCTCTGCTGTCGTCAGTTGCCTCCGCAGTAGCCCACAAAGGCTGCAACTCAACGATCATACCAGACTCGACGTCCGAGCCGGAACTACCTGAGGGCGCTCAGTCGACAAGCATTAAACAGCGCATGGGAAGTTGGATGTTTCGAAAATGGTCCTCGGGAGCACCAAAGCCCCCTCCTACAGAATCAGCAGAAACTCCGGAGTCAACCTCGGGCCCAGCCAAGGATAATTCTAGACCTGTGCTCGTACCGTTGTTTAGGCAACCTGGCGTTAATCAAAAAGGTCCGATTTTTGGGCTGCGACCTCCAGCTCCAGCACCGACGTGTATCCACGCAGAAAATGTGGACGAAGAATTATTACGTGATAGTCTCATCGAGGGGCCCTAACTGTCAGCCTCTTGATGAAAAGAGCCTGAATTGCAACCTTTCGCTTTCAAACGTTTTTGGTTTGTTTTTTACCGACATCGTTTTCAAGGCCGTGCAGTCTATATGTTGGTCTTCAGGAAACTGGTTCTCACCGCCTTTTCATATGTATTCGCATTCTAGGCGTCTTGGTTCTTGTTGGATGCAAATGTCACGTACTTGGAGTCGGTCGTATTATGATACCCATTTGCCTATCTGGACTATGTGCCTTCATTTTGCCTGGATAATTTCCTTTGTTAGCATGGATATGCATATGTGCCTACTTTTTTCGGCTTAGTTTGTATTGTTACATCAGGACATGGTGTCTCCTATGCACACAATACGATTAAATACATATTCTGCTAGAATTAAACCCATCATATTTACGGATAGTTTTTACTCTTGCATACTGACTGGGCCGAGGATACGGCGCTAAGCTATCTTGTAGGTACTCCCTAGAGTGTATCGATTTAGCTGTACGGTGATAAATATTCTCTACTACATTCGTATGTATGTACTGTACAGTACATGCACATGTGTGTGTCTCATCAACTATGGATGCATGTGCAGGGATTTCTGCAGGGCTATCTGGAACTTGCATTGTGGGAATGACTGACAAAGGTAGTACAGGGCTGGTACAATGGCATCTTGGTCAGATGTAGGACTCAAGCCCTGCATTCTATGCAGGGTCTTTATTGCAGCTGCCCGAATCCATAGTACATACACAGCTGGTAAAAATGTACTACGATGGGGGCTGAAGAATTTATAGGAGTGCATGCATGCACCTGAGATGGTTTATGGATTCTCGTATTCGATGGCATTCGAAAACAGTGGAATGGGGCTTGCAAAGAACCTTCTCGTAAGGCGCTATGACCATGTGAATTCCAGTCTATCTTCAAACAGATGATGAAAATAGCTTATTGCCCCTAGGTACCGTGTATACTATAGCGCCATACGTAGTTCGGGGCCATTCACCTCGATTTAGGTCGTAGACGTTGAAAATGTTGTATGGGGTGCCAGTCACAAGCCTAAGACTTTGTTAAACCCATCCCAGCCAGTATACACTTCAGTGAAGTGCGGCTTTGAAGTCGAATCGTAGGTACCCAAATCCTATTGACACACTCTCGGCTACGTAATGGCTCCTCCTCAAAGTAAAGCCCAGAAAGGAAAGTCGAGTCAGAAATAAGGAAGACCAGCCGATCACGGGCCTAAAAAATGCTCTTCAACTTCGTTTTCCCGAGAAAGTAAGTCGTTAGATATTGCTGGAAAGTCGCCCGCTTAGGGACTAGTGACAATCCAAGCATGAAGCGGAGATTTCGAAGGGGAGTTGTAGGACTATGCACTGCGCTGGATACTTCATCTTGAAAAGCGAAGAGGTCTTAATGTAATGTTTCGCAAGTTGTTATTCTGTACGTCCTGATAGATACATCGGGGCTATGAAAAAAGCCCTCTTGTAAGTGCCAAGGAGGTGAACTGAAGTCAATTGGCTGTGTACAAAAAGCTTCCTCCTCTACAAGCGTTAAGTTAGTGAGTCCGATGTATCACAGCTAAATAATCGACCGGGGTTTCGCACCACAGGCCTTGAGAAACGTTGCGAATGTCTCCCGGTTGCGGAGAGTCGCTGATATCAAGAATTCCTTGAGACAATAATTATCGAAAAGGTCACGCAGCGTTGATAGCAATACAGGTACGAGATCAACGTCGTAAATCTGGGGGCAATTACTAAATTTAGTGTTTTTCTCCCGCACTTCGGAGAACTTGAAGACTTTGAGGAGACGTCAAGGGACATACCAAATCAGCGCCCAGCGCGACGTCGAACGAGGACGGTAGGTCCGCGTTTTGCCCATTCTGAAGCCCCAATGGCTTACCCCACTCCCAAATACATGTATGGAGTCTTGAATGGTCGAGGTTGTTTCGTGAAACGGAATTCTGAATGTTAGAAATCAGGGCCGGGTCCTTGTCCGTAGCTACAGCGGCATTGGCACCTAGGTATTTCACACAATACATTGAAATCAGGCCGGTGCCTGCACCTAGTTCCACGACATTTTTTCCTGATATCACAGCGCTGCCCTCTGGCGTAGAAAGGTATGTACCCAGATGCAAAGCCGCTTCCCACGTGCGGAACCCCGTAGTGCCTGAAGAGAGTATCAGTCCACGGTTTTCAGAAGTTATGATGCTTCGAGGTTCTCCATTCGATAGCATTCCTGGCGGTGAGTATTTGATGTAAGACAGATCCTGGGCTTCTTCGAGCGGTGAGCGTCTTGGAAGCGTGATCAAATCACTCCAAGTATTCATGAGATCATCTGAGATCTCCTGTCGGAAAGTAGAACAGTCAGGATACATTGTTGCAAAGAGAAAAGAAAGTCCATGCCTGCCAGCATAGTACACTGCCTTGGCAATCAAGCCGCCAATTGAAAGGTAATTCGTACATCTTCATCGGGATCCGTGATCGAGCCTTCGATCCTGGACAAAATAGACTTCAGAACCCGTGTGCGATAGCTCGCTGGGGGAACTGGCCAGATATCGGCCTCGTTGAACATATTGTGGTAAAGCCATTGTTGCACCTCTGTTTTGATGAGGATTTCGTCAGAAGGAAAACTGAGATTCTGCGGTTCAACGACTTGAAAGTACTGGGCTGCGAAAGTTTGAAGGATCTTCTCATTATCGAAGGATATCGATGCCATTACTATAAGTGAGCGTAGACCAGATATCTATAGCACTGAAATCAGTAATCCACAGCGTCCAGGCTGATTCCAGAAGTGGAAAGTGTGAATTTTCGGTCGCAAGGAGGTCACGTGATAAAGACTTCGGGTCCATCCCAATACAGACTAGCGCGTCGCCGCAGTCTTGGCCCTAGCCGAAAACCCACACCAGCAAAATCGAAATTCGTGATTGACGGCTTCGAACGACAGCGACGAACTCACGCCAACAGCAGCCAGCGACTTCACCTCGATCTACCCTATCTGCGGCGCGAATTCATCGGCGAGAGCAGATACAGATCGACAATACAATACCGCAATTATGGCTGACGCTCCCGTTACTGTGCGGACACGCAAGTTCCTCCGCAATGCTCTGCTTGCCCGCAAGCAGATGGTTGTGTAAGTAGCATTATCGACCGCCATTCAACTCGTTGTTCGGTTCCAGCTTCATGGCATTCTCTATGGATATGCCTGGTCCTGGGGGTGTATCGACTGTTTTTGGCACTTTTGAGAGGGGTTCGTGTTTCTAATATCTGTGACCTATGATAGTGATATCCTCCATCCCAACCGTCCCAACATCTCCAAGGACGACCTCCGTGACAAGCTCGCCCAGCTCTACAAATCCAACAAAGATCAAGTGTCCGTTTTTGGTCTGCGCACACAATTCGGTGGTGGAAAGACTACCGGTTTTGCTTTGATTTACGACTCCTCCGAGGCCTTGAAGAAGTTTGAACCCCGCTATCGCCTTGTACGAATTGGTGCTGCCGAGAAGATTGAGAAGGCCTCCAGACAACAGCGTACGTTCTTGTTCCTAACCCTTTTACCGGATTTCGGCGAGTTTTGGTTCATAACTAACTGTATGATTTGATGGGTTACAGGCAAACAACGAAAGAACAGAGCAAAGAAATTCCGGGGTACGGCCAAGACCAAGGGTGCGAAGAAGGACAAGAAATAAAGGGCCTCAATTTCGGTGTTATTGGGTTACAATGGTGCTCCATTCTTGCTTCGATGGGTTGTTCAGCACTCTGGATGAGTCTTCCCAGAGGTACCGATGCTGTACTATAGCTACGAAACAAGCAACACGGTGAATGATTTCCTTGCTTTGTCTTAATCAGCGAAGCAAAAACAAGTCTTTTGAACTAAGAAATTACATTACTTCTCTCTCTTCGCAAAAATGGACCCTCTTGTCTTAAATGTCAAATAGGCGGCGAACTGGAAACATGGCTCTCAAGATTACTTTTCCCTAACAAAATCAAACGAATTTTTTTGTTTTAAACGATACTAGCCTCCATTTTGGAACAAAAAAGCACCCCACGCCATACTCAAGCCCGAAAGTACCTTGCCTGGGACAAGTATACTCGATAGAGAGAATTAACTGAAACTAGTACAGAGGAAGACCTGAAGGAAAACCGCGGGCGAGACTATTGAGGCAAGAGAAGATCGGATATGAGCATGTGCCAAGGTACACAGAGAAAACGGCCCGACAATTCTTCATCCGCCCAAAGAGCCTTACAAAAGGATGGGAGGTCGCACGAACCACTGAACCACAGCATGAAAGTCAAATTCATATTAGATTAAAAGATTCGCTCGACTTCTCTTACCGTATTAGTGAGATTGGTTTGACGTAAAGAAAGTAGTTAGTATCACTCCTCCCCGCTTACTCCGCATGAGCTTACGTTTTTGGTATAAGCCCGTTCGAAGACCCGAAATTGGGATAGCATCAGTTCTCCACTGGACTAACGGGGGCCAGAGAATGGAGGCGCTGTATCGGGGGTGGACGATTCACGCTGAACGGCTCGCTGGGGGCCGGCTCGTAAGTGTGACCGCTTGTCAACACGGCTTTTTCCGCTCCACGATTGGAAAAGATGTATGAGCTGGTGGCAGAGAGCTCTGGGAAAGGCTTTGAGAGCCCGGTATGATATCCTTCCGTATAATCAACGGGTCGATACATAGTAAACGAGGGTACCACTGGCGCTGGCAATGGGTATCCGTAGGCCACATCAGGTGGACTCGGTGGGGATTGTCTCGACGGCTCCGAGGAAGTTGCAGAGCTCGGGTTGCTTGAACTTGCTCGTGACATACGAATGCCGCCGGCCCCTTGTTTATCCATTGGGTACGAGGGCTTGCAGATCGATGCTAAGCCCGGGCCTATATGCGTGTCTGTAGGAATCTCTAAAGTGGAGGTTGGAGTAGTAAACGTGTTACCGCGGTATCCAACAGGGTTTGGTAGTGTTCTGTCGGAGGACGGTAGGCCGGCTGATAGCGAGTTCATAAGAGGAAACGTAGGTGACACCGGCGAATGGCATTGTTGAAGCATGAACGGGTAACCAGAGCTGGCTAAATTGCCGGAGTCCTGTTCTGAGAGGGCTCCATGCAGTGGTTTGGCCTGATAAGAGTTATCCCAAGGTTTTGTTGCACTCGAAAATGCGGCACCGTCCGCCACATCCCCATTTACGAGCAAACTAGATTGAGACTGCGGTACTGAGTACCCGCCGTCCTCATCATAATTCATGGGATAGGCGGCCATGTATGAAGCGCGATGGGTCAAATTCGGTCCGCTTGTTACAGCACATTCAAAGCCAGAATGTAACATGAAATATGGAGAACAGCTTGTTGAAGCGGAGCTCAAGGCGATGGGACTGCCGCGAACCAGGGTCTGCTCATTTGCTCCCTGATGAAAGCTCCCAGCCGAAAGGGATCCGTTTGATCCTATGACTGAGCATGTGTGTGGTAGAATAAAGTGCTCATGGATAGCAGTTGCACTGACCTACTTCACGATTAGAGCCCGGTTTCGAAATCTGGTCAATCAACATACCCGCAAAAATACGCAATCCTGTGTCCCTGAGGTACGACAGTTGATACATGCTTGGCCGTCTCCAGTATCCCCGCTGCATTTAATCTTGCGTCGACGACATCTTTGACACTGAAGCAGCTCCGTCAGCTGTCTATATGACAAAGGTAGGTTGAAGAAGGCGTAGATTTTGCAACTTACTGCTAGAGGCGTTCGACGTCTTCCATTATTTTTACCCTCGGGCTCCATCGAACGATTCTGGTTCCCGTTTGCACTAGAACTGATCTGCCGGCCCTCTTCCTTCATGGCGAAAGTTTTTTTCGAATCTCTAAGCAATCACAATCAAACTTTCGATTCTTCCAAGCGCGAGACTTATAAAAAAATTGCTTCATCAACGAGTATATGTATTTGACGGATGGTGAGTTGGGCGGTATATATCAAGCCCTCAGCGATTGTGTAACTTGAGGGGTTCGATAGCATGGCAAAGTTGAGCATATACAGATAGACAAGTCGAATCGGAGAGCCGTGTTCAACAAAGGCAGCCGGGCTCCACAATTGAATTGCGGCCAAGTTTGATATCTTCCAGGGTCGTGGTTGAACGAAAGTAGCTTGACAGTTGTGTCCAGGAACTAAGGCTGTTTTAAGCTAGAGGAACAACTCAGGCTTCTTGTCGACTTGGCTGATAGCTTTTCCCCTGACCCTTGTCTGTATTCGATATCGGACAGAACGTACAAGGGGTGACAAGATCCTAACACTTTGAAACTCTTGGTCAAACCGTTAAAGAGGATTTATGGATTTATGCCACCCAGATTCTTTATCATGTTTCACCAGGGCTCCATGCGTGTCTCCGATACACAGTCTGCAAGCTGTGATCTAGATGAAGAAAGCAGACATTGAACCAGGTCAATCCCCAGCAGAATGAAAGGCGCCAGAATGTATCACAGAGCAACGTCACACATATGTAAATGCCATCCTGCTTCCAGGAGAGAAAACCAACTTTCTCCGATAAGGTGGTTGTGGCAAGGCCCCGCGCGAGACGAGGACGGGAGGGAAGGAGTCTGGGTAACTACCAAGGGAAGGATAGAAAGCTCAGAGATTTTTTTCAGCATCATGCAAATGATGGCAAACAAGAAAATCTGGGGACAGAAATCACGGCCGACCGCAACAAACGAAATTGAATGAGCAACCGTTCAGCTGTTTGCCAGAAGGTCAGGGTCTGTATTCAATTTCCGGGCCGCATAGAGTGCGTTGAGATGTTTGCTAGACTCTTGGCTTGCTCAACGATTGGATGGCCGCATCTGAAATGCAGGTACTGGCGAGGAGCAAACATTTGCGCTCCTCAATCAGAAAACTGGCCTGGGCCACCAATGTCAAACAGATCAGCGTAGTTACTCCAATTAGACATCAGGTCCAAGCGGAACTGACATTTTCAGAAAGTATCGACGATGGTTTCTACGCAGAGCGCCTCTATCTTTGGTGACACCACTTCCAAACCCAATGGTACAGGTGGCGCGAAGGTTTAGAAGTGCTCAGCTGGGCCATCCCATCGACCCAAACGGCGGTTGAAAAACGTAGAGCATGACTCGGGTCACACACTCTCAAATTATGGGCCGAAAGAGCCCAATTCTTGCGGCCAACGACCGTTTCGTTGGGAAAGTTGCGCTTGAAAGGGAACTCAGATCGAGCCCACTCCAGGGTGATTCAAAGTCCTTAGAACCTGCTGATATAAGTAACTAACTGATTTCAAGGACGGTATGCTCAGCGGTAGGAGGAAAGAGACAAATATGTATGTTTCGGGCCCACTCAAAGCCCGGTGGGTCTAAAGCTGAGCCTTTCTGCAAGGATAGAGACATGGACCAAAAATTCTGGAATGGCGGGAGAAGGATCTTCACTAGATGGGCCCGCCCGGACATCTGCCTACCATTTGCGCCGGGTTCAAAATTGCTCAGCCGGCTTGGCGAATGGGCTCTAGTAGTTATCGAACGGGGTGCATCTTCCAATCACATAACTTAAGTCGGAAAAGAGGGTTGAAATTGAAATAACATCTTCCGCGTTGGATGAGACATGATGAAAACAGGACATCATATTCACTTGAAAACAGAGCAGTGTTCCCACGTGTGTTTCAGAGCGGCAAGACATGGTTGATGCTCGCCGGGTTTGACAGAAAACCGTAGACTCATGCGATTGTCCGAGCCGTTTTTTCTACGGAGAGTATCTGCTGTACAACATTCGCGAGGCGCGTCATACCAACAGCATGTGCAGAACTGGAGAGTCTTCAATCCTGGCGACTGTTGACTTCCGCGTAAATTAATGAAGTAGGGCGATGTCACTCGGCGGCCAATGAAAGTCGTCCAAAGGAAGGATATGCCGCCTACTAGCAAGAGAACTAGCGATGGTATATGTCGGCGGTTTGAACATACATATGTATGTGCGTACATGGGTATTTATCGCAATACCACTCAACGATCTGGCTGAATAATCGAGATGCATCAGCTCATAATATCAATATTGATTCACCGTTAGAGTAAACGGTTCAATATCAGTTTTCGTGACCGCACGGGTACCTAGGCAAGGGAGCCAAAAAGAAATTTCAATTATGACACGGAATGAAATGAGTAAAACAGATCAACCAAATAAATGTGGTACTTATGAGGTCCCGGAAACGCTCCTTCAGTCTGGCTGCAGCCCATGGCTTTGGAATAGCTGGCGAGCTGGTCTGGAGTCGAATTTTGCTCCTTCAATGAGGTTGAAAGGCTGCATGTCGTCTGAAGATCGTGGCTGTATTGTACGTAATTACGACCGGGAAACGATCGCGATCAAGGTATACACCCACATCTAATCTTCCTCGATAGAGAGAAGGGAGCAGCTCGAGACAGCTTATACGATAGTATTTAGCAGTATAACTCTTCCCACATATTGACAACCACATAGAAACGCCAAAAAGAGGCTGTTAGTTTGCGTTTGGGATGTTTGGATGAGCGTTCTTTAGTTAGCCAGTTCTTCTTGGCATGTTTGTTCTGTTTGCACTCAATCTCATCCACTCAGCCCAGTAGACACTCTTTGCTGCGCTTTGCACCGATTGCTTTACAGCTAGAGGAGAAGCAGCAAAGATGAGTGTACTTTTGGAAACGTCCTTGGGTGATATTGTTATTGACCTGCTTGCCGATTCAGCACCAAAACTGTGTGAAAAGTGAGCATCTCCTTACCCCTGCAGTGTTGCAACATTATCCATACTAAGATATCTACAGCTTCTTGAAGCTATGCAAGGTCAAATACTACAATTTCTCGCCAGTCCATAGCGTACAAAAGTCCTTTTCCTTCCAAACCGGCGATCCTATAGGTCCCGGCTCCCCCGAGAGCGATGGTGGCTCGTCAATATGGGGCATCCTAGATGGATCCCTACGGAAGACCTTCCCGGTGGACTTTGCTCCTAAGCTCAAACATGTTAGCCGTGGTACTGTGAGTATGGCCACAGTCCCGTCGCCGAAGGATCCCGATATCCGTCTAGCGGGAAGTCAGTTTATAATAACTCTGGGGGATAATCTAGACTACTTGGATGGAAAAGCGGCCATCTTTGGAAACGTAGTCGAAGGGTTCGATGTGCTTGAGAAAATCAATGATGCTTTCGTTGATGAGAAGGGACGTCCACTAAAAGACATTCGCATCAAGCACACCGTAATACTAGACGATCCGTTTGAGGATCCTCCAGGTTTAGTCATACCTGATGAAAGTCCAGTCCCCTCCAAAGCTCAGCTAGCGACGGTAATGATAGCAGATGATGAGGAGCTTGAGGATGGCATGGATGAAGAGTCATTAGAGAAGCTACGGCGAGAGCGTGAAGCTAGGGCGCAGGCATTAACGTTGGAGATGGTCGGAGACTTGCCCTTCGCGGAAGTCAAACCGCCTGAAAATATACTCTTTGTATGCAAACTGAATCCTGTTACGCAAGGTACGAGGCCCTATAGCGCTATATACTGGATACACCCTAACCATGCGAGTAGATGAAGATCTGAATCTGATATTCAGTCGTTTCGGCACCATTATCTCCTGCGAAGTTATCCGCGACAAACGTACAGGCGACAGCCTTCAATATGCATTCATTGAATTTGAAAATCAGAAAGATTGCGAACAAGCATACTTCAAAATGCAGGGTGTCTTGATCGACGACCACCGCATCCACGTAGACTTTTCCCAGAGTGTAAGTCTGCGCTTTAACCTCAAACTCGGTCATCATTCTCACATCGAGATAGGTTTCCAAATTATCGGATAGCTGGCGTTCTGCCACAAATGCTAAAAGGGCTGGCCAACGAGGCGGTTTTGGTGGCATTTCGAGCCTGGAGAAAAAGCGCCATTATAGAGCAGCTGACGCGCCTCGTAAGCATGATCGATATGGGATGGTGTTTGATAAATCCGATATTCGCACAGAGAAAAATGCCAAAGAACCATACTCTCGACGGAGATCGCGGAGCAGGAGTCCAGAACGGCGTCGCCGCGCATCTCCGCGGCGGTATGATGATCAAAGGAGGTACAGGCGTTATAGCCCGGAATCTCAGTACGACAAGAGTTACGACCGTGAACGACGACGGAGTTAATATTGAATACTGTGGGTTACTTACTATGCATATCTGGTGTATTATATGTGCTATGACTTCGAAATGTATTTTCAATCAATCATGCAGAACCTCTACAAGCAGTACGGATCGGGAAGTCCCTGAGTGCGATAAGAGAGGCAGTGCACGGCGCATGGACGTGGATGGCCACGATCCCAGTCAACTAACTAATGGAATGACATACCCGTTCTCATTCTCGCGCCTCCCTAAAGCCATGCTCTTCGGCATCCCATATGCAGTCACATGTTTGCCAGTCCGCGATCAGGAACCAGATTCAAGCTGATATTTCAATGGCATGTATATCATTCCCAAGACGAGGCGAAATATACAATGCATCGACGACAGCAATCATTAACCTCTGTTTGTGTCCATGATCGTAGAGATCCGAGTCCCTACACTTCCACTTCTCACAAGCATTATGATAAAATGACGCAGATAAATGGCCCAGCCTCTCAACTAGCCCCGTGGCATGCAGGCAGGGGCAATCAGAGAGCAGAACCTTGAGAGAGAGCGAGCTATGGACGCCCCCTATGAGCCAGTGCCCCACTTCATTAGTTAGTTAGTTCGCTCGCTGAGCTGTCTGTCAATCGAACTCAACGCCAAAATTCCAAAACCCCCGCAGTCTTGCCTCCTTTTCCACTGTCATTCTTTTCTTGCTATCGCTGTTCTTCAGAGTATCTGCTTAATTGACTGTTTGGGTTGTGTGTGCGTCGATAGATCCCGAGATACGTGCCCATTAACGTTGAATCCCACCCGGCTCATTACGACCCCACCATGGCGGCAGCGGTGAGGGACACTGTCTCCAACTTGCTTAACAAGATGAATCTCAGCTCGAACGAGCCCTCTGCGGAAGAGGTCACGGAGCTCCGACAGAAATACGATAAAGCTAAGCAAGGTCAAGTTTTTGCCTTCTTCGACGAGCTCAGCACTTCCGAGAAAGCCCAACTCTTCCACCAACTCTCGACCTTCGATCCCGATCGCATCAATGTCCTTGCTGACCGTGCCTTGAAACCCCAGCAATCCTCGACGAACAGCGGAAAAGGAGCTCTCGAGCCCCTCCCAGAGAATGCCACGGCTTCGATTCTCGATTCTGACCCGAAAGATATCGAGAGATGGTACAATGAGGGTCTGCAGCTGATTGCCGAGAACAAGGTCGGTGTTGTTCTCATGGCCGGTGGTCAGGGAACTAGACTAGGAAGCTCTGCCCCCAAGGGCTGCTACGATATTGGACTTCCAAGTGGAAAATCCTTGTTCCAAATCCAAGCCGAACGAATTGCCAAGTTACAATCTCTGGCTGAAGGCAGCTCTGGGAAACAAGGCGTAACCATCCCCTGGTATGTAATGACCAGCGGGCCTACACGTGGTCCGACGGAAGAATTCTTCCAGAAGCACAACTACTTCGGATTGAAGAAGGAGAATGTTTTCGTATTCGAGCAAGGTGTTTTGCCTTGCATTTCGAACGAAGGCAAGATATTGCTGGAAAGCAAGTCGAAGGTATGTCGAGATAGCTCGCGTCCGAAGAATATTTGACTAACTTTACCTCAAGGTTGCGGTTGCTCCTGATGGCAACGGCGGTATCTACCAAGCCCTCTTGAATTCGGGCGTTCGAGATGACATGAAGCAGCGCGGTATCCAGCATATCCATGCCTACTGCGTTGACAACTGTCTCGTCCGGGTCGCCGACCCAGTTTTCACCGGATTCTCAGCATCTAAGAATGTAGATATCGCCACAAAGGTTGTTCGCAAGCGTAATGCCACTGAGTCGGTCGGCTTGATCCTTCAGAAAGACGGAAAACCAGACGTAGTTGAATACTCTGAGATCGACGCAGCGACTGCAGAAGCGAAGGATCCCAAGAATCCCGAGATTTTGAAGTTTCGGGCCGCGAACATCGTCAACCATTATTATTCATTCCGCTTCTTCGAAGGAATCGAACGTTGGGTCTCCGATCTCCCACACCATGTTGCTCGCAAGAAGATTCCTTGCATTGATACTAAAACCGGAGAGGCAATCAAGCCCGATAGTCCCAATGGTATCAAGCTGGAGCAGTTTGTATTCGATGTTTTTCCCATGACCCCACTTGCAAAGTTCGCTGCAATTGAGGTCAAGCGTGAAGATGAATTCTCTCCACTAAAAAATGCGAGAGGCTCTAAAGAAGACAACCCCGATACCAGCAAAAGCGACATCATGCGGCAGGGCCAGCGATGGATCGAGGCCGTCGGTGCAACCGTTACCTCAGAATCAGATGCTACCCCAGGTGTTGAGGTATCGCCCGTCATCAGTTATGTAAGTTGGACAGAAGCTCAACGCCTTTTCTGAAAATACGGTACTAACAGTGTCAACTAGGGTGGTGAGGGACTAGAATTCCTTAAGGGAAGAACCATCAAAGCTCCTGCGCTGATTGAGAGCGAGGATGTCAAATAGTGAAGGTACACACATATTCTTAAGTATCGCAATTTTCGGCTGTTTGCGAAACCGGGAAAAAGGGAGAAAATTTATGTAGCGGATCCTCATAGTGTATCCCGTATCTACTGCGTAGTTATACACAATACCTACAGCATATTTTACATATCTCAAGCACAGGGCCTGTTTGAATTGAAATAAAAAGCACATCTTCGGACCAAAGGCTGTAAAATGGGGATGTTGTCAATGAGCCACATCCAAGAGGTCAAAGCAAGCGGGATCCATGGATCTGCGCGCTGGAGCACCTGGTCTGGGGTAGGCGCTAACGTGATTTGGAAAGGTTAAAAAGAGCTCAAGATTTTCACTCGCAGCCCCAAGACTCCTCCATTCCCCGTGTTCCCTAAAGATAATCTTGACATTTACCTCACATTGTATTGCAAACTCGATAGGGATTTCGATCGTGGCTTTGGTGGGATTGAAGAGCTGTGAGAGCTAAGTTCTGGAGCGCTGGAAGTGTAAGTCGCCCTCCCGCCTTTCACAAGCCTCGCGATGTCACCATCCGTGCTGACTATGAGCTTCCCACCCCAGGTTTGGACTGAAGGGCCAGAATTTCGAGGAAATTTTCGCAGGATTCGATATTTGAAAGTGAGTCACCTCTCGTTATAAGCTCAAAAGCGGCGATTTGCAAGATTACTTCGACGTCCGAAGCTCCGCCGATCTACACAGGACTTCTGTGAATACTGCTCCACCTTAGCACTACCTTCCCTGTTCTCCCGCGTCGGACGTGTCGTATCGGAAAAATCGGCGCTTATATGCTTCTACTTATGAACGGGATACTGATGCATCACTACGTATCTAGAATGTTGCTGTCTCGTCGTGCTTGCTATAAGTGTGGCGACGTTGGCCACTATGCCGGTGTGTAGCTAGAGTTCAATAATAACAATCGATAGACATCGGGTACTGACTGATACAGAGGTTTGCGCATCCTCTGAACGCCTCTGCTATAACTGTTGGTCTTTCATTCCATAAGGAGTCACTTTGGGCAGCTACTGATCCATTTATCGATAGGCAAACAACCTGGTTCGTTGCGATAGTCGGTATTCTTAAAACACCATCTAATTGATAACAGGGCATGAATCGAATGGCTGCCCACGTCCTCGTACCACCGAAAGTAGGTTCAGTGCACACTATAGTAACCGGATTCATTTTAACGTTTTCTTTAGCAAAGCAGTGCTATCATTGTCAGGGGCTCGGACATGTACAAGCTGACTGCCCTACCTTGAGAATAAGTGGAGGACCTACTAGTGGCCGTTGCTACAACTGTAATCTCCCCGGCCATTTGGCTGTAAGTTGAGTCCACCACGAGAAGCATCATCATGAATCTCATTGGATATAGAGGAATTGCCCCACTGGAGGTATGCAACCAGGTTTGCGGAACCTTGGTGGTGCCCGCGGGGCCATGAATGCACCTTACCGTGGAGGCTATGGAGGCTATCCTAGAGCGGCTACCTGCTACAAATGCGGCGGGCCGAACCACTTCGCACGAGATTGCCAAGCTCAGGCCATGAAATGTTATGCTTGCGGCAAGCTGGTAAGTCTTCATCGTCGGCGGAGAACTGGATATTCGTACTGACAATTTCTTCCGTAGGGACACATCTCGCGAGACTGCACAGCCCCTAACGGAGGGCCTTTAAGCTCTGCTGGAAAGGTTTGCTACAAGTGTTCTCAAGCTGGCCATATTTCTCGGGATTGTACTACCGTCAATACCGTGAATGCTACAAGCGAACCTCAAGCTAAAGCTACAGCCGAGACATCAACTCTTGCCCCTGCAACGGAGAAAGCTGCCGATGTGACTCCCGCTGCCACCACAAGTACAGCTGTTGCGTAGACATGGGCTATGAACTTCTCCACGGAGCTTGACTCCATCATTTCTTTCCTCGGCATTTTTTCCCTTCGTTCTTGGATCGGTTTCACTCAATCATTGATTTTGATTAGTATCGTCTCATACGCACATATTATGCCTATCATCAAGTCAACAACAGTACCAACATTTAATTAATGGATACGATGAGCAAGGTTTCACTATGTCCTTATATCAACGACCTGGATCCAGCATGGCTCAAGCCTCATGAACAAAAATCGGCGTCAAGTGTCTTTCAGGAATTTATACATGTTTCACGTTTCATCGGAAAAAGAAGAAAGAGCAAGGCAGCTTGAAGGTTACCTGAGCGGAGTAAAGGGATGGAATGGACTTGGCTTTCCAGTCGCTGCTGGCATCTTCCAGTCCTCATGGTGTCGGCGCAGGTTTTGCTTTTTTATTTCGCACTTTTTTGGTTACATATCTCATCATGACTATGTCATTGCACTCGCTGGGGAATCTCATTATCTGGAGTTATTCAGTCTCCGCATTGTTTTTCATCTTTATATGCATGTATCATACCGGGAGTCGTTACCGGGCTACACCTACTTCTAGTCGATCAATGGCGCAATGAATCATACTGTGCATTTCTGTCAAATTTTGCATCGCCAGCCGGTAGACTTGGGCATCATGTAGCCAACGGTCATTCCAGTCGGTCGAAGACTTTTGATGTAGTCGAGTGTCTACTCCATTCACGTTGATTTCCCAAAATGGAAATTCTCGTGACTTGTGCAGTGGGGTTGATCGCGGATCACCTCTGGCTTCTTTTCACAGGCACACTTGTATGTACTCGACTTGTGACAGAGAAACCAACTACTTGATACAGTTAGCAAATTAGCTGAGAATTTCAACCGATTGTTATAATGCCTGCTTCAGTCTCTGGGGATGGCTTCGACGAGGATGTAAGAAGTGACTCCGACAAGGCACAGATACTGCAGCTTCCAGCCCATGCGCTAACCATTATCATTGGGATTCCCTCTGTACAGGACAGTTTCATTGTCGACATTGACGGGATTCAGGCACATGGTACGTGGATATGACATCGCTGTTGCCAGGATGCAGGACAATGTCTGACCTTGAGTTCAAGGAATTGGCGCTGCCGATATTACCAAGCTGAAGGCCAATGGATTCTATACCGTGGCTGTAAGTCAAAGAATACTTCAAACCCCTTTGAACCACATGAAAGCTGATTCCAATAGTCCGTTCACGGCGCTACTAGAAGGAGTTTATTGAAAATCAAAGGGTTTAGTGAGGTCAAGGTTGAGAAGATAAAGGAAGCGATCCAGAAATGTCAAGTGAGAAGCTCAACAATTCTCGTCGAGGGAAGAATATGCAGAATACTGAACAGCATTCTAGCCCTCGGCTTCAGGATTTATTACCGCGATGGAACTCGGCCATCAAAGAAAAAGGGTTGTAAAGATCTCGACTGGGAGCAAGCAATTTGACTCAATCTTGAACGGGTAAAGATGCTCGAAAACCTATTGGAAATACGCTGATACTAACTATTTTCCAAAAGGGGCTTCCAGAGTATGAGCATCAGCGAGGTGTATGGAGAATTTCGATGCGGTAAAACACAGCTTTCCCACACCATGTCTGTTGTTGCGCAACTGCCTAAAGAAATGGGCGGTGCGGAAGGCAAAGTTGCGTATATAGACACTGAGGGGACATTTCGCCCAGAGCGAATCGCTCAGATCGCGGAACGATTTGGTGTAGACCCAGACTCCGCACTGGAGAATATCGCGTATGCGCGAGCTTTGAACAGTGAGCACCAGCTAGAGCTCCTGAACGCTCTCGCCAAGGAGTTTGCCGGCGGCGAATATCGCCTGCTCATCATTGACAGTATCATGAATTGCTTTCGTGTAGATTACTGTGGACGTGGCGAGCTTGCAGATCGCCAGCAGAAACTCAACCAATTTCTGATGAAATTGGCACATATGGCTGAAGGTATGTTCCGCCGGCCGAAGGTCGAGAACAAGAAGCTAACAACGCCTTTCAGAGTTCAATATTTGTGTCCTTATGGTATGTTTTCGACCCATAACAACGAATAAAGGAGCAGACATTTATCCGTTTTAGACGAATCAGGTTCAAAGTGACCCGGGAGCAAGTGCCTTATTCGCAGGCGCAGATGGGAGAAAGCCGGTAGGCGGGCATATTTTGGCCCACGCATCAACTACACGTATTCTCCTTCGAAAGGGCCGCGGTGAAGAAAGAGTGGCTAAAATCCAAGACTCTCCAGGTATTCAGTGCTCCAACATTTGATTTTCTCAGAAACTAATGTTGGAATCCTTGATAGATTGCCCAGAAAGAGAGGCAACATACATCATCACTAATGGTGGAATCAATGATCCGGAGAAAGCATGAGATATAGATAGCAAATGTTTCTCCTAGTTCAGTTCAGATGGCGGATTTGATGTCGAGTACGGAATATCTACGGGATAGCTGGGCCAAAATGTATGGTCAATACTTCGTAAAATGGAAAGATTTACCGGACTTCCATCATAGACGTTCGTGTAAAGTTTCCTTCCATCGGTACCTATGAGCTTGGCGCAACCTCCACTCTAGCTTCCATATTCAGCAGCAAGAAAATTATTTGGGAATTGAATGATTGCTTCTCGATCGCGAATCACCAAGATGGGTCGAGATTATCCTTTAAAGATATCTGGCTACACAGTTCTACCCATAGAACTTCCTCCACCGCCCTCGCTTTCGGAACCGGCAACCCATTTTCTATACCTGCAGCCGCACCAGCCAAAGATACCCGATCCTGATTCCTCGCGGTCACTTTTTCTCGTCAATATCCCAATAACCTCGACCGAAACCCATTTCAAACACCTTTTCGGTACACAATTGTCCGCTGGTCGAGTTGAATCAGTGCGGTTCAGCGATTCTTCAAAGAAAACGACCGCGCCTGCTCCTCAAGCAGACAATGTCGACCAGTCTAGAAGCAAAAAGAGGAAAAGGGAAACAGTCGAAGAGTTAGAGCAAGAACTTAATTCAATATGGCTACCATCCACCTGGGATCGAGAAATCCATAATCCCGGCTCAAATGCCGTCGTGGTCTTCGTCGACAAGGCTAGCATGGAAGCAAGCTTGAAAGCTGCTAAGAAAGCTGCGAAATCGGAAACGAAAATAGTATGGGGTGAAGGTGTGGAGGATAAGCTACCCGCGCTGGGTTCTGCAAGATATGAGAACCATCGACGGCTCATTTACCCTCCGATAGACGAATTAAAGCAGGTGGTGAACCAATATATGTCCGTATACGACCGTCTCGTACAAGCCCAAGCGCGTGAGGCCGCTGAGGCGCAGGTGCCGGATGAAGACGGTTTCGTCACTGTGGTGAAGGGTCCGAAGCGAAATGCTGCCAGGGATGAAGAGCTGAAAGCATTGGCAGAGAAACAGAAGGAGAAAAATAAGGGATTGGAAGATTTCTATCGGTTCCAGAATAGGGAGAAGAGAAAGGAGAAACAGGTTGAATTGCTGAAGAATTTTGAGGAGGATAAGAAGAAGTTGGAGGAGATCAGGAGGAGAAGAGGGAAGATACGGGTACGTCTTTTTGACTGCAGCTTCCAATCTATCTTTGTACTGACTGGGGAAGCCCGAGTGAAATTTTCGTACGGCAATACTCGACTCGACTGTTCTTCTTCTCCCTGGTGCCGCCTACCAGCGAGATAACTATATACTTGACGGGAGGCCGAGGTAAGCAACAGAATACTTTTCTTTCTTTTCTTCCGCTGAGCTCCTCTGATGACTCCGCTGGGGCCATATGAACGAGTACCTTTGTACTTGTTGGTGATTTCAATCCCAGTTTAAACATTGACCAAATCTTCTCACTTTTATTCTGATTCCTTCTTCTATACAATGCATTACTTAAGTTCTTCTCATTCGAGATACTAATTCTGCCTTGAGTAGATAAAGCTCCCACAGGGCATTTGAAGGCCAGTGCTTCAATCTGGTAGCCTCATGGTGGTCCATAGCTGTTGGGAAATAGGCACCGCGTTCACCACCACTGTTATCGGACTCCCCGCAGCTATTCATCATTTCGGTTGGTTCTCGACACGCGGCAATGAGCCGCATCTGCTACTGATACTATATGTCCGGAGCTAAACGAATTGAGAAGTCGGGCTCGAATTTCCTAGTGGCTTGGGCCTACCTCAACGCCGATGCGCCATTCCAGGCCGATGATACAGGCTATATCGGGCGATTTTCTGGGTCTCAAACCGCTATTGCAGTCAGAAGCCGATTCTGGCCTGAGGTGAACCAAGCTTTTTCAAGCAACGGCCGGCCGCGCCTCAATGATACTTTTACTTCTATATGTCTATACTATGGAGCTTCTATATAGCAGCACAAATGCATGTATGAGTGAATATGAAATCTGAATTGCAGTAATACCGGCCTTCATAAGAACAGAATGTGAATTTAAAAAATGAGGGGTATATCACCATATACGAGATGGGTATACTCGGCAGAGATGAACCATTCGGCACGAGCTCAGACAAAAGACGAAGTGGCAACCTACCCGCCGATTGAATCAAAGATTAATTCTCAATCGGCAAAGATGAAAGTAGGAGTAAATCACTTGTGGCGAGGAAATTCCCAACGATCGCGGTTTATTATCGGGGTGGCATGACATATACCGTACTTTATAGATCACTTGACCATCGACCAGATTCCGGCCGCATGTGTTCTACATACAAAGCTTAGGTAGGTAATCCCGAACCCGATTTATATGGATTAAATAAAGCTCATTTCGGCCCGGATCCCTACTACTGTATTTTTGTCACATATAAAACCTTGCGATAGTATTACATATTTTGTCTGTATATCATTACTTTCGGATTATTGTTACCGAATCTTGCAGGACACTTAATTACCCCTCCATATCATTTGACTACCTAGTTACCTAGCCCAAACTCCGCGCGCATCGCATAACTACCAGTCCCACTTATGGCATCTCCTTCTCACCAGCCGGACTCGGGCGGCTTTTTCCAACCCCTCCCCTCTCCCGCGCCCTCATCCGCGCTCTCCTCCGCGACCATATCGCATTCCCTCCCGCAGCAACGGCACCATCCACTCCGACCGGGTTCCACGAAGGAGACGGCGGTGATCAATTATGTCGACAGTCATATCCTGACGATCAATCGACGACATGCGAAGAAGTTCAGCGGTTCGTTTTCGGGAGAGAAGGATGGGGAGCGGGGATATGAGAGGTTTCGAGAAGTTGCGAAGGATATTGAGGCGATTGTTGATGTGTTATGGGTGAGCGGGACTCGTGAGTGGTTTCTCTTTTCTAATGTGATATCTGGATGGAGTATTTACATGACGGATTGACGACTGATGGAATTATATATGTAGCATCCTTACAGACACCATACCTGATCTCGCTCGCGGGTCTTTTAAACACCTACCTCCCAGACTATGCCTTCTCGCCTCGATCTACATTCCGAGTTGTGCGGAAGCTCGACGCGATGTTTGCATCGTTATTACAAGGCGAAGATGTCGAGACGGGCCAAGCGCTCTCGGGCTTTGACAACGAGCAGCACGGCGTGAGGAGTCGGAATCAGGTGTCGACGACGGAGAAGGTGCGGATCAAGAGTATTGCGGAGAGTACGCGGATTACGATTTTGGATGCCCAGGATCAGGGCGGGAGGTCGGAGTTTGATTTTGAGGATGAGGAAGGGGATGATGATGGGGATGGGGATGATGGGGAGAGTATGCTGGGAGGAGGTGGGAATGGATGTGATTTTGGGACGGGAGAGTATGTCGATGCGTCAGGGCCGGGGAGGTGGGAGATGGAATCGGCGCGAGTGTATGAGAAGACGATACAGTTGTTGGGAGATGAGCTTGGGAAGCAAGGGCTATAGCTAGCTTCCGGTCATTATTCTCGTTACAATGTTGTACTCGGATCGGAGTATTCTTTCTTGAGTGCTGGTGGTCCAATTTCGGTGCACATCATTCAATAATGGCTGACGATCAGCAAGAGTCCACATGATCAAGATAAGTAGGTACAACTAGTTGGACCAGAGACACGGGCTGTGGTCAGTTGCGGGTGGATATTGCAAAACTGACTGACGAATCTCACACGATGGCGATCGTCGCCGATGGCCGTGAGGTCGACGAGTGTCTGAAGGAGTGGGAAAAATATAACGAGGTAGGACAGAGCAGGTAACTAACGACGGGAAACTAATAACCACCTACCATTTCGGTACGCGAGTCTGGGGACCCGCATTGGACCAAGCAAGCAAACAAGCAAAGCAAAGACCGGGTTCTCTCTCACTCTCTCTCTCTCTCGCGCTCTCACTCACGCTCTTGAGAATCCTGAGTATCTTCCGAGGAGAAGCTCCGACAAGGGACCCGGTAGATCCATATCGGATTCCAGGTATTTGTTTGTTTTTTTTTTCTTTTCTTTTTCAATGTTACGCGAATACTACCTTGGGTTATGGAGTACTACATACGAAGCTACAACAACACCAACAAGAAGCTGGGAAGAAGAAGAGTAATATCCAACGTCATTGATTTAAAAGCCACAGCAGCATCCATCCTTGGATTTCAGCTACAGTACGGAGTACTTCTAGGTAGCTACTATACATAGATTATGTGTGAATGTCGGGATCGGTGTACTCCGTCTTCTGCTGAAGTGGAAGCTCAGCTGATGGGCAGATCGTGTGATTGCCGCGGGTGACTTTTTTGGATGGATGGGAAGTGGGCGAGGGACAAACTCCGTCGTTAATGCAGGTACCGGGAAGTCAGAACGGGCTTGACTCTTGAGAGGATGCGACAAGATCGTCGGTGCTCCTGAGAGTTCTGGGGTCGTTTTTCTGATGAATCGAATTTCTGTCTGGAACATGAATAGATAACTACGGAGTATAGCAGTGATAATAAATTGCTGGCTTCTCTTCCAAGGCGTCAGCTTTCCGGTTGTTTTGTATTCGACGGAGGGGTAAAGTGTCTAAGTTTTGTTCATTTCATTCGTCTGGCAAATCACTCGCTCTCATCCTGTGAAAGAAAAAGACAAGCGGGAAAAAAAAAGAAAAAAAAATAAGACAGAATCTCCACCAGACCTTTTTTTTCTCGCTAGGGGAAAAAAGAAGAAAGAAAAAAGAAAAGAAAAAAAAAGGCAGCGAGATCCTTGCAAGCAAATCCATCCCGAATCCCTACTAGTGGATTGCTTGCATATGGGAAATCTGCTTGGTATCAGCCATCATTGGCCGGGTGGTGAGTGTTGTCTTGACTCCACGCGGTGAGGTCTTGCAGCACATTTCCCAGGCATCGGGATTAAAAAAAAGTCTTGCTCTCCGGAGATTTGATCCTCATTGTTCTGACTATTACCGATCTTGGGATGATGGAAACTCCTGTTGGATTGTCTCTCCCATTCTTCCACTCCCTCTCTCTCTCGTCTCGTCTCTGGTGGAGATCCAGCCCGTAACGGTTGTACCATACCGCCGGCTGTAATTCTAGAAGCCAGGTCGCAGCCAATGAGCGCCGAGAAAGCCCGCGGATTGTGGCTATGCGCCGCATTCAGTACCATCGCGTGACTGTACGAGCCCTATGTAATTGTGTATTGGGGAGCTGGTCCACGGGGAGTGTCGCTCGGCACAGTGATGGGTACTGTATAGGGCACGGGAGAGAGAGTGAGGGATTAGGTAGTGATATCAAAGAGTCAAGAGTAGGGCTGATCATGGTCTATATCTACATGTGTGTATGGACCAGAATCCTCAGCAGCCATTCTCCGCACTTCCTGATCTTCCGCGGCCGCCCGGCTGCAATTGCAATCCTGCCCCTTGTCCACCTGCATCATCCATGCTTGTTGCTCTTCAGCCTGCATGCCCAACAGACCAGGTAACGAACAGGAGGGCTTTCAGGACTCTCCCATACATCCGTGACTTCTTCTGGCCAGATGGATACGAGAATTCTTGGAAAACTTTGAGTGGTAAACAGAGTCGATAGTACATACATAGCCAGTGGTTGTTGGTCAAGAAGACGAGATGGCTGTGTGTGCGTGGTATAATATCACTACCACAGGCATATAGTTACATATACCTACAGACCAGAAGAAGAGTAATATAATATCAAATAGAAAATCACATCAGACTTGGAAGCCAAACAGCCAGAATCCCGTCTGCTTCCAAGCCCCTCGAATCTCTGGAACCTCCGATCCGTTCTCTCTAGTTCGCGTCCGTTTGCTGGGACTCTAAGAAAGTCAGAGTGCAAGGAAGTTCTGGTTTCAACTCCCACTTGTTATTTGATTTGATGACTTTTTGTCTCTCTCGTCGTCCTGCCCGTTTTTACACTTTTCGCTCTTCCCCTCCATCCTGATTTTCCGTCATTTTCTTTTTTCCTCTTTTTTTCTCTTCCCTTTTTTCCTTCTTCCTTCTTCCTTCTTTTTTCCCCTCCTTTCGGCTAGTTATCAACTCCCTCCTCCTCACACTTCCATCCTCTCTCTCTCTCTTCTCGCTTTGCGTCGTTTTTGATCGCTCTGTTCCCTTTTTTATTTCCTTTTTTTAATTTCCCTTTTCTTGCGTGTTTAGTTCGCAACGGGTTTTTAAAAAAACACAAAGGAAAACGTTCCTCTCTTCCCTCTCTATCTCTCTCTCGCTCTCCCGCTCTCCTGTGTACAGTGTTCGTGTGTCAGTTCTTGCGCGCAACTTGTAGCAGTTCTCCGGATAGATCCTCGTCCATCCGTCCCTATATATACATTTTTTCCGCCTGGATTCGACCTCTTTTCTTGCCCTTTGCCGACTTTATATCCCTTGGTAAGTGCTGCATCTCCTCATAGCGTCAATACTTGCCCTTGTCCCTGGTCTTGTCTTTTTGCTGTGGGTTTTGTGTGTGTGCGAATTCTCGTTTTCGTTTATTGCTATCTTTCTTTCTTTCTTTCTTTTTTTTTGTTTTGCACCCCGCTTTGCGCTTCTGGATGTCGTTGGGGTGTTCTGCTGCCCTGTCATTCGTCTCTCGGGAGTCTTCACGAAACGATCGAAACCCATTGGTCCATCCTGACTCCTGGGTCGCTGTCTGCCTTCATTCTGTCCCTGCAAAACGCTCTCCGTCCGGCACGGTTTCGAACTAGTTTCCATCACGTCAGTGCGATCGACAAGTCCATCGCAATCTCCGCGTCTACCAGATCGATCCATCTCCGCGACTATCAGAACGGCCCATGTCATACGTCGGATCCCGAGATCTTCGTTCCTCTCCCGTGTCTCTCATGTTCTCTCCTTACTCTCTCTTTTACTCTTCTATAGACTCTCTGTCTCTCTGTCCCTGTCTTCCCTCTCTGCCTCTCTCTCTGTCGCTCTCTGTGTCCACGGACCCTCGCCACCTGCCACCGATCCTGCTTGCGCTTGGTGTTCCTCTAAACCATAACTCCTGCTCACTCTATCTTGGCAACGAGAAGGACATCCCTACATCAAAGTGTACGTCAGTTTGTCGGGTTTCTCTGTTCTAGTCTTGTGGGTCGGCTGCTGTGGATATTGGATTTGATATCAGAAATCTTGGGCGCCAGGGTTTCTGGCCGGAAAGAAAGTGATAGCGCACGCAGGACAGCGGGCATTAAGTGTGGATGTGGGAAAGTGGGCCAGACACACAGACAGCGCGAGAGGCCGACAGCGAGATAAATGCAGAGTTAGCAGACAGAACAGGAACAGGAAAACCAACAACCCACAGAAAAGAAGAAAATACTATTCGTCATACTATCATGTCTATGGGATCATTGAGTTGAATTGTGGCTTGATTTGGCGGTCCTCTCTAGGACGTGCGCACGGGCTCGCAGATAATCTGGGAAACAACATTGGAGAGGGTCACAATGAGAGCGATCAGCCACTTCTGCAGCTGATTGTGCTGATGTTGCCTGTGGTTGAGACAGAGACAGAGAGACATGCAGGGAGAGAGGCCCTGGAGGCCTGAGAGACAATGCCGAGATAGACGGGAGGAGAGCATCTGCAGCAAAGATGAAGCCGTTGACTATCACATCCCCTGCCGACTCAGCGACCACGACTCAGCGATGTTGTGATTTCTTGTTATTTCTTGCTCTTCTCTTCTCTCTTCCTCTCTTCTTCTTCTTCTACTCTCCTGCTTCCTGTTCTGCATTCCATTCCGTCTCAACGCCATCCGTGACGCTAAGAACCTCTTCCTGACTCCATCCTGCTTGGCACCCTGAACCCCCTGCATTTGGGCTGCAAGTCAACCCCCAGAGAACTCTCTTCGCCTGAACTGCAACTCTACTATTCTTTACTAGTGAGAATCTGCACAATCCACGTCCTCCACAATCTTGTTGCCATCTTTCTCCTCTTCCGCTGCTTTCTCTCTGCTTCCTCTCGGCCTCTTGCCTCTCGCTCTTCACTTGGTGTTGTGCTTCTTCTGTTTTCTCCCTCTCAGTTGTGTTGCTCCTCACCTTTTGCATTTATTCTCTTCCTCTGTTCACCTTTTCGTCGCATCTTCTCTCTTCTTCATCTACACAATCTGACTACGTCATTGTGTTTCTAATATTTTTTTTTCTTCTCCCTCTGGCCTTCAGGTCAATTGGATCCTTCTTCACCAAAACCCAACCCATCTGTCTCTTCTGGATCTACTTTTTTGTTCTTCTTGCTAGGTTCATCCTCATTTTCCTCCTCCTCTACCTGTCTTTGCTGTGTTGTCGCTATGCCTCGACATCGCGGAAAGTACCGTCTTTTGCTAACCATGATGCGCTTTGTGTTGCTTCAAAACAGACACGCGAGTCTCTCTCTCTGCGAGGCTCACCCTAACATCGTGTTCGTCGCCGTCTCTCCTTAACGACCCTACGAAGCAACAAGCAACGGCCGTATTTGCACTTGACTGCTGTCTGCCACACGTTTTATTTTCGAGGTGAGTTAACTTCCGCTGTTTCGGCTTGATCGCTGTCCAATGCGCGTTGCGACGCGATCTTCCTTTTTTTGTTGTGCCTGGGAGTCGTTTCGATACGCGATGTGTCTCCCGCCCTCCTCTCGATTTTCGTAAAAATCTCCGAATTGTTACTAACAATCGTTTTGCCGATCGCAGATTTAACCACGGTCTTCTCTTAACGATTATCTTTCCTGCGAAATCATTTCCATCGCCATGTCGTTCCAAAACTTCGATCAATTCCAGAACCAGCACGGCGCTGCTGAGACCCCCACCAATCCTACCGGTCCTGCTGCGCCAGCCGATACCACTATGACTGGTCAGGCTGAACCAACTCCTCCTGGTTTCCAGGGCCCCGCTCCCGGCGACGCCGCTCCCGCAGCTGGTGCGCAGCAGGGTGGTGAAGGCAAGACCACTCTCTGGTGAGCCACCTATGCTCTTTCTCTGTCTTTGTTGTAGATCGCATGATGTGCGATGCGTCGCCATTGAGTTTTGCTGACCGGTATCGAACCACAGGATGGGTGAGCTTGAGCCCTGGATCGATGAGAACTTTATCCGCAACATCTGGTTCCAGATGGGCGAACAGGTCAACGTCAAAATGATTCGTGACAAATTCTCTGGGTACGTCCCTTAAATGGGTTTTATATCCTCCAAATCCTGTAGCTGACTCGGGTCACCTAACGTGTAGTAGTAATGCTGGATACTGCTTTGTTGACTTCGCTACTCCTGCCGCCGCCGCGAAGGCTTTGACTGTCAATGGTACTGCCATGCCAAACACCAACCGTCCTTTCAAGCTCAACTGGGCTACTGGTGGTGGCTTGTCTGACAGAAAGTTCGTTTGACCCTTGTTCCTACATGTGTGTTGTTTTTGTATGCTGATTGTCGCTCGTTTAGCCGTGAGGATCGCACTCCTGAGTTCTCCATCTTCGTTGGTGACCTTGGCCCTGAGGTCAATGAATACGTCTTGGTTTCTCTCTTCCAGAGCCGTTTCCCGTCTTGCAAGTCTGCCAAGATCATGACTGATCCCATCAGCGGAATGTCCCGTGGCTACGGCTTCGTTCGCTTCTCTGACGAGACTGACCAGCAACGCGCCCTTACCGAAATGCAGGGTGTCTACTGTGGAAACCGCCCCATGCGCATTTCGACCGCGACTCCTAAGAACAAGGGTCCTGGTGGTCCTGGCCAGATGGGTATGGGCCCCGGTGGTGCTCCTCCTGCTGGCATGTATCCTCCAGCTATGGGTGGTCCTCCAATGGGTTACTACGGCACTCCCCAGCCAATGAACCAGTTCACCGATCCCAACAACACCACTGTCTTCGTTGGCGGTTTGTCCGGCTATGTCACCGAGGATGAGCTTCGCTCTTTCTTCCAGGGTTTCGGAGAAATCACCTACGTTAAGATCCCTCCAGGCAAGGGTTGCGGCTTCGTTCAGTTCGTTCAGCGTCACGCTGCCGAGATGGCCATCAACCAGATGCAAGGCTATCCCATTGGTAACTCTCGCGTCCGACTTAGCTGGGGTCGATCTCAGAACAACTCTGGTCCGGCTGGTACTCCTTATCGCCCGGCTCCTCCTCCGCCGATCTACCCTTCCATGGGTATGCCTCCCTCCCATCAGTACGGTGGAGGGTTTGCCCCAATGAAGGTGAGTCACTCATAAACCCCCCATACCTTTTCCTTCCTCAAAAAAGAACGCGTTGTACTCATGGTACGCGCGAATTCGCAATGTTTAGGACAACCAAAGCTGATTTTCCAGAAGTGAGGTAACTGCGTTTGCGTTATTCGTTTAAAGCACCAACAGGAGTTCTTTGCGCGTCGTCGTTGCGTCTCATTTGGCCAAATGGTTTGAAAAAAGAAATGGGGGAGTGTGTGTTCCCAATATGGTTGTCTCGACAACTTTCTTCTTTCTTTTTCTTTAGTTGCTCCCAAAGGTTTTCTCCCAAGACACAAAAATGGCTCTGCTTTAAATTAACTCGTACGGCTCTTGATGGGCGTCTTTTTAAACTCCTGTTGCTCGGCAAAAACAAGCAAACCTCTTAATGTACTCGTGGAAACGTTTCTTTATGCGGATGTGCAGTCCTTTTCGTCTCGTCTTTTCCTTCCAATTTTCCCATCTTATTTTCTCGAGTTTTCTTTCGAAAGTTCGACTTGAAGAGCATTCAAGTGTTCTCTTCCTTTTATCTCTACTTTCTTCCTTCTTCCTTTTCTCCATCTGTTTACTCTTTGATTCCAAATTGACTGTGCCAAATTTTCTTCCTTACTTACTTCCTAACGTGTGCCACTCTCTTATCTCCTATCTCATTAACACTCCCATTAGCTCTTAACGTGTTGCGCCTGCTTGCTTTTTCCGCCTCAATGGAGGAACGAACGTCTGGAATGCGACCTATGCCCCCCCTCATCTCCCATCCCTTTATCTCCAATTGCTTTTCCTTCTCGGTCTCGCGACCCCGTTGGGTTGGCAAATTTGCAAAAAGTTTCCTTTTATCGTACTCTCATCTCTCTCTACTCCCATCCCCTAGTTTACTTTTTCTTTTCTTCTTTTCACCCTTTTCGCACTGGATCAGGCAAAACCGAAAATGTGTGTCCTCGTCTTTTTTCCTGATTGCTAGAATGTGGTTTACCGTGTACAACAGCAAAAAACCTCCATCGGGTTCAAAGTCTGCAGTGCCCTCCCCCTTTTTTTGTTGTTAATTTGCAATTATTGAATTTGTCTATTTATCCTGCTCTCTCGCCCCTAAATGCCCACCCAATTCTGCCCACCGCCCCCTTTAATTTCTACGAATGTGATGCTTCTCGCTGTGACTGTGACAATAGGTCTTGATGCTTGATTCTTCTACTCTAGCTTATCTTCTCCTTTGTTTGATAATTAACGCTCGCTCGCTCGCTCACTGACTTTTTTGTTACTACTCGAGTTCATTTCTTCCGTATTCCAGTATTTCCTAGGTCTCTCTCTCTCTCTCCGTATTATGATCTGATCACTTCGTTTCTCGATCAATCGGCTTCAATATTCCCCCATTAGCACTTATTACTTCTTTTTCACTTTTCTCAAAAAGGCATCATCATTTAATTCTTCACGCACGCGTCTCGCGTGCTCCGCGTATTCCACTTAATTTAGTTGATCCTTTTTTTTTAATATTTCCTCCCTGGATAAAACGAAAGTGTGGCTTCTTTTTTAACCCAAAAGCAACGCAACGCAACGCATCGAATTGCAATGAGAAATATGGGAAGTTTGTATATCATGTCATGTGTTACAATGGGAAGGCAAAGAAACGGCTCCAACTCCACGGTCTATTATGTACTTCACGGGACAAAAGAAAAAGTATGGGAAATCATTTGTCTGCCGGCAACAGTTTACCTTTTTGATCCATGTTGTTGCTTTTTGAATCAATATGGCGGTGTCCAGATCAGTATGGCGTACCTTATTTTTTTCCCGCCTGGACTCCAATTGCTTGTTGAAAGCTACTAGGAGGCGAAATGTACGACCAAAAATGATAATATTAATCCTTTTTATATCCCTTATCACAGTAACACTACGAGTACTAGCCTACCTAACTACCTAGGTCAAAGGCTCAACAAATACCTGAAATGATATTTCAAAAACCCCCTTGAGCCTAGAATCACTCACTCTCGTTAAGAACTCAAGCATTAGAAACGATATTCGAGTACTTGATTTCCCACACCATTCCTCAAATTCTCATCCTGGGGCTGACTGATGTTGGCGATGATCCCCATCGCCCGATCGATCTCGCAATCAAAAAGGCGGAAAATGTTGTGCAGGAAGGATTAAGGTTAAGGTTTTATGCAAGTCATCCCTCTTAGCGTCCACGTGGACTGCCAAGCTTTCCCTCATGCTAACGTAAGCAAGCTCCCAATGCCAAGCCCGGAATGGGAATAATACTGTTCCGTGGTTGAAAGCCGAAAGAGGATATTTCCCAAATAGGTAATAGCGATCACAATGGGAGTCAACATATGATACCGCATCGCTCCTGCTATTGCGGGAAAAATGAGATGAGCCTTCCATTTCTGAATGGTTTTCGAAAGAGGAAGCTGCTATCCTCCATGCCTTCTCTTCATGGAAATACCCGGTCGCACCTTCCCTTGTTTATGTATACCCTTCCACCTCCCAAGAGAGAAGGCACGATGGCCCTGCCTCCTGCTTGTCAACGTGCGTCGCTCATTAGCCTCCTTGCTGCAGATGTCGAGACTTGACTTCTTGTCTCGTTCTGCTCTGCTCCCGTTCTCTCTCTTCTTCTCTTCACCACCTGCCCGCCTGTTGTTATCCGTATATAACTTCATCAATGCATCTCCAAGATAGTCAGCAAGTCTCTGGCTATCTTCGTCCGCTGTTCTGAAAACGTTTTACATTCCTATTATCGCTTCGGACGCAAAAGTCCAAGCTTGTTTGTCGTTTTGGGAAGAAGAGAGACCGGAAACTTGTGCGACACAGTCGAAGCTCACCTTCTTAGTTCTTTGCCTTTTTTTCTTGGACGGCTGTACTGATATACATATAAACCGCGATGCGTTACGAAAACTGGGACTTACTTCTCTTTGCCGATGGGTCGAGGGTGCCTTTTCAGGAGTTCAGGACGCAGTGTTTTGTGTCTCAGGATCGTGGTGCGTCTACTAATAATGATGAGCTCGTTCTGCTACATTAAATGGCCCCGAGAAGCGCTAACCTCCTGTCAATGGCGATGTTTAGAGTCACCGTACTTGCAAGCTTCGGCGCTGTTCAACCCGAATGGTTTTTATTTCCCAAACGCTGGCTTGCACGGTGGTCTGGGCCATGTTCCTGTCCTATCGACCTTCGTCCCTAGCTTGCCGGCGGACACGCCATTCAGGGTTTCTGTGCATAGTTGGGAAAGACCGCGTCCGACTCGGGTTATGGATGGATTGATGCAGCCTGACGATTCTGTGATGTATGAGGTGCGGATCTTTATTGATGGGTTTTGTGTCTCGTAAGTTTCTGGGTAAATCAATCTTCGACAAGTTTTAATGGGTTGGTGTAGGACAAGTCTCGTTAATCAGAAGGCTCATTGGCCGCATGTGATTGGTATGTGCTCTTCCCTTTTGGAGTCAAAGTCGGTAGAATTCTAACTGATGTCTTTAGAATTGAGTAATCGTGTGTGATACTCCTACTATGCAGATTTTCGAAAGCTAATTTCGACACAGAGATGGATAAAAATGGTGATCAAGATACCTTACGCTTTCCTCCATTTCACGAAGAGATTCTTCGTCACAGTCATTGGGATGCTGGCGAAATGTACGGTCGAATTCGAGTCGTAATTGCGGAAGGATTTTCAAGGCCTACTCGCTCTCCACCATTTGAACGCGTCAGGGACATTATCGTGTTTTCCTTCCAGCATGCTCCATTGAGTAAGTGATGGCCACCAAGCTCTTGTTGAATGCTAACTCTATCAATAGGTATCCTCGAACTTTCCGGTATCGCTTGGCCTAATGCTTCTATGTGGTTACAAGGCCCTCGTACATTGCCACAATATAATTTTGGAAGCGAAAAGACCTATATCAAGGAGAACGACCCCCATTCCCACTCGCCAAACATGCATGAAAATCGCGCTGCTGTAAGGAACGTTGGTCTTTTCCAAAGCACGTTGCCTTATAGAATCTCTTCAACTCCCAGTATTCCAATGCACAACTGGGAAGAAAACGACTGGACCGTCCAGAATCCTCCTACTATAGACCCATTTATCGAATCATATAAGAACCGTACCAACAACCGTTCGACGACGGATGATGTTTCGATGCCAGACTATGTCACCTCGAGCACAAATAGCAGTCGGGCTCTATCTACCAACATGAGTATTGCGAAGAGCCAGGAGCCAAGTGGGCCTGCTGCAACGGATGATGAACAATACAACCAACTTATCAATGCTTTCAGCCCCAAGAGGGATGAAGGTGGTACTAGCGTTCCGACCAACACTCCAGTCGGGACAGTTGTTAGGAAGCCCAAAATTTCTCCAGCGACTGAGGCTCGCCTTAAAGGCACCCGCCCTATTCCTTTGAGGGAAATCTCTCAGCCATCCAGAGCTACATCTGGCTCTAGCGCTGTTTCTACATTCGAGAGCGATATATTGACCGGGGAGCTCCTAAGTCCAAGTCCGAACTCGGTCAAAGAAAACGTCGAGACACCTGACTCCGGCGGTGAATCCGCTTCTTCCGGGACCCATCTGAAGCCGACCGTCATCCCAACAGCCGTCATGAGTGATAGTAAACGGAAAAGATCCCAAAGATCAGCGGGAAAGAGTGCTGATTCCGCATCAACTCCATCACCGACTCCTTCTAAGAGGGTTTCTCACGGCTCAAATAAGGAGAGGAAAGATTACCCAGAGTCACCGGCAGAAGCAACCAGGTTCTCATTTTCATCCGTGGAATAAGTTTGGGCCTAAGATTGGTTGCGACGCGAGATTCTGCTCACCGAGCTCAAGGGATAATTAGCATTTGAGGGGCAATCCAATTCCGAAAGGATTCCTCATGGGTATAATGTCGCTTCGCGTCTCGCACCGATTCTTTATGCGCTGAGGAAGTCTTGAAAGGGATATTGATAATTCAGTATATTATACTATTGTTGCTGATAGTTATTAGTGAGCAGACATGGCTTGCCTGTATTCTGTTGGGCTTGACCATCTTGATATCTATTTGTATTGATGACAGCATGTTCTCGAGCCCAGTAAGCTGAGACCATGATGATATCGCACAGATAGGCAAATATCATGTCCGTCTTTTTGTGAAGGAAATAGTAGAAGCTTGTGGCGAGCATGGATAGTGTATAAAGGATGCTTGATGAAGGTCCTTTGAGGAAAACTAATATTTGATAAAGCGCTGATATCGACCAAAGCACTGTCCTCAGAGCGTAATCAAATAATGAAAATGGCTATATGACGTGTAGTTACAGGATGGAGAAGCAAAAAACGAAGGAAACTAGCAATATTTCCATCTCTTATGCTGTTTCCCTTTTCCATGCGATGAACTGGTTATATGCTCACTCAACCCCAATAAGCTAAAGAAGATTCAGGCCCTGAAGAGACCCTGCTTGATCCTGTGTATATTGAAGATTTCGAAAATAACTGGCCTTAGGTGTCAGGAAGCTACAAAAATCAGAAAACAAGGATATCAAGGAACTGTTTACTGCCTGCGCAAGAAATTATACGGCTTATTACGAGGTCAATCCCGCATCTAAATGCAATCATGAAGCTACTAGCCAGAATTAATTGTCAAATAGCCAACTACGCCAAAAGAGAACATCCTCTCTTAGTGCAAAGGTTCACTAAGAGGCTTCTATGTGGCTAGATATCCTAATATTATGGTCTGACATTAATTTTCACGCACATATATTACCTGCACGTCTGTTTAATTATTAGCGTGGTCTAACAGATCCGCCTCTCGTACTTTCGTCTTCGCGGTCTCAAAACCACTGTCGGGTCTGGCATACGAGGGCAGAGATTGGCAAGATGGGTTAGTTAGATGGGGTTCGAATAGTCATTCTGAACACTGCGGGATGAGTCTGGCGGCGCGATGGGACTGAGCATCAGGTTTGACGATCTTTCAGAAGAAGTTGGATTTTGATCAAGAGTCCCAGCAGGATAATATACCGAGTGATCCGTGGCCTGTCGAATTTTGCTGGAAAGAGTACAAGGCTTTTGAAATAAAAGATAATTGAAATTCCAGACTAAGGAGGTTCTAAATTTAGGTACTTAACTCGTTGGTGAACCAACTCGTCCAATCAAAATTCCAGATCGAGCCCATAGCCTCCAGCTCTCAGGGGTGACCGTAAATTGTCTCGCGGATCAACAGCAGTTGTTAAGAACGCATTAAATTGCCCTTGATCCTCTTTCCTGCTGCTGAGCCTCCAGATCAGGGTTATCATTGATCCATGCTCCAATGACAACGTCTTGGAAGGAAGCTTTGGATAATGCTGCACAAAGCGATTTATGGCTGGCAGGGGTGGGCTGCTTCGCCCATGTCTTTGGAATCGGAAAGACTGGTTATGTTGTAAAGAAGTCACTCGAGCCTTTTGTAGTAAAGGACCTTCAGCCTGGGGAGAAACGCATCTATGAGCGCCTTGGTCACCACCCGTTCATTCTTCGGTACTATGGGGAGTACAAACACAACATGGAACAACCCAATGGAGTTCCCAGTGGATTGGTATTTGAATGTGTTTCAGGAGGAGTTCTAGTCGATAAGCTCGCGCTTTCTGAGTATGCCGAACAAAGGGCCAAGTAAGTGACCACAGCGAGATGACCTTCGTTAATCATATCTAATGCTTTCTGCTTAGGTGGCCCATCCAAGCAGCCGAAGCCATACGATATATACACTCGAAGAATGTCATTCACTCGGATATTGAGTGTCATAATTTCCTTCTCAAAGAGGACGGAACTCTTCTGTTGGCAGATTTTGGCGGTTCGATGATAGATGATGAGGTCCCAACAGTATGCTACGCCACTCGTTATCGGCGCCCATTACCACCCGGAAAAACATATGATGATTCTGACATAGCAACAATCACGGAGGATATCTTTGCTTTGGGAACTCTGATATATGAGGTTACTGTTGGCCATCGGCTCTATCCTGACCAGGATAGTCAGCACATCCGAGTCTTAATCAATGAGCGGAGGTTCCCAAAACTAGATGCCTTACCACCAAAAACCCAGACTGTTATCCGGAAATGCTGGGAAGAAAAGTACGAGACTGCTGGTGAGGTCTTGTATGATCTACAAGAAGCCGGTGCATCGGATTCACACTGCAGTGCTGTAAGCACCTCGTCCCTATTGAATTGAACTAACGACATGCCATGATTTTGGCAGCAGTATATGTAAATATGTTTCTGGAAAGTCGTTGTAAGCCTAAGTGATGAATATCTCAACCCATCTATTCAGATTCATGGACTCCCAAATATTTAACATGATTCGCGAAGATTTCAAGTGCCATAAGATTTCCAGATTTGAAGAAGGAAGGAGAGAAAAGCAAGTTTATGATTGAGATTATCCATCTCAGCCACATTCTCGAGCTAGCGTTTATACTTCTGGCGAAAGATGAGATATCTGCTTTTTTAATTCAAAGGATTTCACAAATTTTCTTGGAAGACCGCAGGTTTGATGGATCTGTTCGAGGCACTCCGTACTCCGTAGGTATCTCAAGGATGTTCCCATCCACGTGACCCGGGGGGATCCGCGTATTGTAATTACGGCAGCCTTCCTGACTCAGCATGGCTGCGGGCGCTGGTTGGCTGGCCGCAGCGCTTGGCGGCATGGGACCGCACGTCCGGGACTGGCGCCTGGCCCGAAGCGGCTAGACCAGCACAGCGCCTATCCGGGCAGCGGGGGCGGCGGGCTGAGTCAGCACGAGCAAACGGCGCAAACACGCCCCAAAAGGGCCAAAACGCCAAACTTCGCCCAAGCAAAAAAACCATCCGGCCGAAATTCCCACCCGCCAAAAAAAGCTGGCCGGGTCCCAAGGGCGAAAAATAAAACTAATGACTCTGGCGATTAGTATTAATTGTGTCTTTCACCGTGCAAGATGACCACAACAATGAAACTCAGCCCTCGTTTGACCAACCTTCCCACCTGCCACCTCCTCTTTCTTCCCACAATCCTTCTCCTCTCTCCTTCTCTCCCGCGCCCTCTCTCCTCCTGTCGTCCACGATCCAAATTAATCCCCTGACGGCCTCAACTCGCTACCTCCATTTTTACTCGACCCACTAACAAACGCCTCCATCTTTGCTGAGCCCCTGGTCCGTCGTGTCAGCCATCCTGTCAATCGACGAAAAGCATCCCAACCGACCACCGACCACCGGCCTATACCCAGTTCCAAGGTCACCAAGTCGACCTCCTCGATCGACTGGCCCAGCGACTGCAAACCAGCCACGAAACCATGCCGTCGCCGACTACCATGTCTCCCACGATCAACGGTCGGTCAGCCAAGGCAAACAAGAAGAGCAAGACGCTCGTCCTCAAGCTTCCAAAGGCCCTGCTCAATCGCTTTCCGCACAGCAGCACTGCCGGATCTAGTTCCAGCACCACCCCTACTGGAGCAGATGAGAGACTGAAAGCCTCATCCTCCTCGGCCTCTACCGAGTCGTCGTCACCGACACCCGTAGCTCCAGCTGCAGCATCTCTCGACGCGGCCTCCGAGCCTCGTTCAACCCCTCCAGCAGCCGGCGACGCGAGTGCAACCGACCCAGCGAAGAAAAAGCCCTCACCTTCCAAGGCTGGCAGCAAGCGAGCAGCTGGAAGCGATGGAGCTCCCAAACCACGCTCTCGCCCGGGTCCGAAGAAGAAACTCAAGCTGTAAGCCCTTCTGTCTCTCTCTCTCTCCATCGTTCTCACACATTGACTAAATCACCCAACCAACAGAGACGACGGCACCACCGAATCCACTCCGGGCCGCACCTCCGGCACCTCAGGAGCCCACAAGCTCGGTCCAAAAGCCAACCAGGGTGCCATCAACGCTGGTCTACGAGCCCTCGACCGATCAGGCAAGCCCTGTCGGAAATGGGAACGCAAGACCTTCCAGCTCAAAAGCTTCACGGGCGTGGCATGGCAGATTCCCAGCTGGCGAGCACCTTCACGACCACAGTCGACAGCCGATTCTCCCTCGTCGCTAGATGACGTGGCCAAGACCGAGAATAGCAATAAAGATAACAATGCTTCCAGTGCGGTTGCCAGTGAGCGAAGTAATGCCGGCGAGATCGATACCTTGATGTTCCCTGTGAACGCTGAAAGCTCACCTGCGCCTGTGGCTGCTGCTTGCTGAAGGAGTCATATACGTTCTTTTCTATTAGCAGCAAAGTGTCCTTCTCGTCTTGACTCCCATTATCTGCTACGTCATGTTACTTTCTTCTTTATGTCTGTCTTTACACATACCCCCTTTTTTGATTCAATTCTTCTTGTTCAGATGATACCATGTTTAACTTCTCTATTTGTCTTTCTTATCATTTCATTCTTAGCATTCTTCAGTGTACAAAAATTCTTAGCATGTTTTGATTGGCGTTTCTTGTTTGCAAATGGAAGCAGTATGGATTGGCGTCTAGAACACATTATAAACCTGGTGGGAGAGGTTGTAAGGGAAATATCATCATCGGAACCGGCTCCTTTTTCTTCTTCTTATCTTCTTTTTTTTTCAAAATGCAATGTTTAATATTTTTAACTAACTAGATAAAATAAAGTCTGGTCATATTGCTGCCTGAATTTACCTATACCGCATATTTTCTCCGTCATGCAATTCCATTCCAGCATCTTTCCTGCATAAGGCCTTTTCCAGTAGAGGATCAGTAGCCATGAATGCTGTCTTGATAGAATGAGTTGAGATTAAAAGCATACTTGCACCATAAAATTCAAGTCCTAACATGATGATGCCGATGATTATTATATTAACTCCGAAAACACGAAGGCAAAAGCGGAAGAAAAAACCATAGTGACAAGGGCATAACCCTTCTATTCCAAGCCAAGTAAAGAATCGCTGCGAAGATTAATATACGCCCCGACGCCGCCGTCCTCACTGATTTCATTGATAAGTGCTTCAGTCTGTTGGTACACTCGCTCCAACGCTGCAGCGGAAGATTTGCCGAGAGACACTAAAAACAACCCATTAGCCCCCAAAGTCAAAAGAATACACAGACTCGCGAAGGAGAGGGGTTCAGAGCCCATTCTTTGTTAGAAAAAGTGACATACCTAGAATCGCAGCATTTAACTCCTCCGCCACCGCGACCCGACGACTAGGATCTAAAAGATCACCATGCGGTGATGACTTTGGATCGGAGTATGCGACCAGCGAGAAAATATCGTTCAGTGCCTTCTCATACTGCCTCCTATCGTCGTTCATGTAGTCTGCCTTCAATTGCTGTCCATACTCAAGTGCTTCTTGGGCGTGGAACACATCGTGAACTGCGGACTCCGCCTGCATCGACTCATTGCCTTGCACATCCTGCATATGTTCATCCAACTCCATGTCGTGGGTGAAAACGTCACCATCATTAGCTGATGAGTCCTTAGCTGGCTTGCTCCGCTTGTTTACTGAAGTATCCACTTCAGAATAACTGCGGACGATTTCAATGAACTTTCTGCATCTGAGATGGAAATGTATCTGTGGGTTATCGTCAAGAACACTCTCATAGTACGTTTTTGTCAGCTCTAAAGCCTTGTCGATGTCTCCTTCAAGAATAGCAGAACGTATTCCTGTAGCAACGGTCAAAAAGATTTCGAGAGTATAAAATGGAGAAATACGACTTACGCTGTCTATTGACGGCATCGGCGTCATTTTCAGGAACAACATCTTTAACATCCGTACAGCCCGCTTGCAATGCATTGGTTTCCTTTTTAAGCTCCTCGGAAAATGCTCGAGCAGTCTCCACATAGCCGTCATGCGCTAAAAACTGCGAGACAAGTTCTTGAAGAATTAAATCCTCGGAAAGTGAGGGATAAAGACTCGAAAAGTTCGTCGATTGTATTTCATCGTGAATGAGACGACTCTCCTCCTGGCATGGATGTTAGTCTGCATTATCCCTGGTTTGAGGTCAACCGTCATGACTACTTACGTCTACCATTCCATCAATATCAAATACAAAAGGATTCTGTCCGAAATTCGCTTTCACATGGCATCCCGGATGTCTTTTCATTCCAACAGACGGAAACACTTTACCAGGCTTCAAATCACGAAATGCATAGCCTGGTTGTAGATTAGCACGCGTGCGCAGGAAAAGGGCTGCGCCTGCTCCACTCACCTAAAAACACCCCATTTTTTGTGAAAAAGGCAGTATGGTTTGTAAAGTTAACTCCGCTTCCAATAGTATCATCCACACCAAATGTAGGGCCGTATGATTTTCCCTGTCCTTGATTATCCCCATAAAAGGTCTTTCCATCATCTCCATGATACGCCCATGACTCCTGTTCCCATCCCGGAAGCCTGTCCAAGGAAGCTTTGCTGTTTGAAAACCCAACACCAATCATGCTGAACTGCATATTAGCACACACACACACGTTGAAACGCGAAAGCACCACATACCCTTCTGTTGGTTTCGCTATGATAGTGACTTCAAAATAGTAAATTCCGCACTGCGGTGGCATAGGATGGTTGGCCCTGACTGCTACCGCTTCGTGGTCTTGTTTGCTCGCCGCGCCCATATACCGCACTTCAAGTCCATCGCCTAGTATATCCAACCCATTCTGTTTGTCCGTTTCATTCCACTTCGAAGGTAACGGCACAAGTGCTTCGCTATTCTTAGTTGGAGCATTCTCCACTATATCGTAGGTCATTCCTCTATGTGACGGGGCCATCCGATGAAGATTGACATTGCTGGAGCTTGCAGAAAGAGATTGTGCGTTCGATGAATGAATGGAAGAGGTATCCTTGGGTGCGACAGTCTTCGATTTACTATTAGCAGCCGCCAGTTGAGCGACATATCTTGATTTTTTCAGATAAGACGGAGTGAAAAAATTGTTCGTCTGCTGGAGAAAAGCTGGCCCTCCGCTACCCTGCGCCATGGTCCGTATGAACTGCCGTGAGTGATCTGGCAAGAGTCCCTGTCTCCTCCAGCTTCCCGCTCCGTTCATTTGTACCTCATCATCAGGGCTGTAGCCTTGTCTTTGTACTCGATTGTATTGCGGAGGGTAGGAGCTGCTCGGCGTGGCAGTGCCGAAATTAGAAGCAGCACCAGCCCATCCGGGCGGGTGGCCGCTCGAGACACCGGCAACGACGGAGGCATAGGAAGATCTTCGAGGATACGAAATCATGCTGTGTCCAGGGGAGAATGAGGAGGGAGGCGGCCCGCCGGAGCCTGAGGAAAAGGGAGCGTTGGTCATCGTACGATTAAGTTGTGGAGCGAGGACAGTTCCACGCGGCAGCAGGCAGTGTAGAGGACCATGGACATGCAGAAATTACGCCAGCTGAGATACTTCACGGCTCAACAGGCGCGGTACGACGAATAAATGGCGATATTTTCAGGTGCCTTTCTCGAGTTAATGGTGGCTCTGGAAGGTCGGAGGTTGGGTTGACGTTGACGTTTCGAGCTTTGCAGTCAACAGCGCTTTGGAAGAAGGGAAGCCAGAATAGACGTTTATGATTTGAAGTTTGCTCCAGTATCTTATCTATAGGGTAGAAGGAAAGCGGAGTGGGAGGAGAGGATGTTAACCGGATAGTTAAAGTATGCGATGGGAGCTTGCGATGTAACTAGGTAGTTAAAGCGGGCTAGTGGCTGACATGAGGGGGTCCTCGACATGGAGCATCATCTTTTACGGTTGGGCCATCATCGGCCAACCATAGAGAGTACCGACGGGTGATATTATTATCATTGCTACAATGACATTTTGGAGAAATAAAGGTATCAATTTACCCTACTTGTTCATGTAAAAAATGTGTACACATATAACCACACTGCATATAAGTTATTTATCATGCCAGAAGCTGGCTGAGCAATATAACTTTGTCAAGACCTTGCGATCCACAGAGGTAGCAAAAGAGCACATTAAAAATGTTTCAAACCTGCCATGTTGAGCAAAATGCCTAACAATAAACTGCAAGGTAATTTCACTGCTCATATTTGTACTTGAGGGGCGCTTTGTTCCCTAGTAGCCATGCTGTTCTCCTCCCATTCCCACCAGGTGACCATTTGGAGTGGTACACGTGAGCAACAACCTGGATTGAGAATCCCTACCTGATAACAAGCACCAGCCCTGCGCCGCTTATCCAGTGGATGCCTTAATCTGGAAGTTTTACTGGGGCAATGCTGCCTGCCAATCCAAGTGATATAGCTCACGGATAGGATGGAAGGTGCTGTGCTTGTATTATCCAAACATCAGCAAGGCGGAAAGAGCAATGTTCATGCATGTCAGTGAGGCAACTGGTGAAAGAAGGAAGCTGGCACGGCGGTCATTGTTGCCTCTTAACTCATGCATCGCCATTCACTGGGAGCGGCAAGTCGCGATTGCCTGCAACTGAGCCAAACATCTGCCTGCTTGATAAGACACCTTCGCCCATCAGTGCGAGTTGGGATGCTCAAATGAGGTGGAAATACTTGCCATTACCCATGTGACCCCCATTGTTCTCGAGCTTTCCACTAATTTCATGTTATTGTTGAGAGATATTGGAATATACTTATATTTCAGCGGTATACCTTTGGCGCTCCTCGCAGTCGATTCTCGTTTGCCTAGACTCCGTCGCTTATCTGCGCCGGTATCCATGGATAAAGCCTCGTGGTAAAGGCATATTTGCAGAATTTCCTATCAGCGGGAGCGGCTATCGAGAAATCGAGACTTGTTTTGGAATAATGAGCGCAAAAGCGCTGCTAACGATATCTTGGCTTTGCAATCGGTCACTGCTCTCTGTCCTCTTGCTTGCGATCACCGTCAACGCGGCCTGCGAATGCGGCTTCCGCATGAACGACACCAGCCATTATTTCACGCATATCATATACAGCAATTTCAGCCAGTACACGCCCACCAAGAAACTCAGTTCGAATCCGGAATTCAAGCGAAACTGGGTTGTTCAGAAATGGAACATGCCGGCAATGAACTGGGCAACACCTCTTCCTGTCCAAAATCGACTCGAGAATGTATTTCTGGATAATGGAGACTTGGTTCTGCGGCAGGTTGGGTACCCAAAAGAGGGAGTGCTGGCTGGGCAAAACGTTAGCATTGCATCGGTCGCAGGTCAGTCCGCGGATGTCTACCACGGTAGCTTTAGAACGGAAATCAAGCTCGAAGGGGCGGAGGGAGGGAGTGTTGGTGCATTCTTTTGGTATTACGTGAGTGACCCGAACCCATTGATCGTCAAACATGGAACTAGGAGCCAGCTGACAATCGCGTCTTCCGTCAGGATGATCATAACGAGATTGATATCGAAATCTTGACCAGGGAAATCAAATCTCATGAGATATTACTACACTACACCACCCATCCAGCAGTGGATGAGAAGGGGCAGGTAGTTAAAAATGCAACAGCGGTAGTTCCAGTTAGAGGAGACCACCCCGGAGATTGGTATCAGCGCCACCGGTTCGACTGGAGCAGGCAGGAGCTGAGGTTCTATCACAACGACACAATGGTACACGCCAATGACATACGAATACCCGACGTTGGAGGACGAGCACTCATGAATCTGTGGGCGGACGGAGGCCTCTGGAGCGGATCTCCTAGTACAACCGACGTGCGCATGAGGGTCAAATATGTGGTTATTTACCACAATACCACGGCCAGCGACAGCGGTATGGATCCAGTGTTCAATGCTCGGTGTGAGAAAGCTGGTGGCCCTTCCGACGCAACTATCTGCCTCGACACGGTCGTTGAAAATGGCGCTGTCGATCCTTCGTCAACAGGCGCAACGCTGGTTCCATTACCGTTTTGGATACTCTCCCTTTTTTGGGTCCTGCTGGGAGTTGTATTCACATCTTTGTGAATACGGGCCATGTTGTTTTTCGAATCAAATTCTCGGAGTCTGTAATGTTAGGAGGGTGGCGTTTAAAGATAATGTAAATTTATTTTAGAATCGGAGTTCATGGGCTCTCCTCTCTCTGTGGAATGCCGTAGGCTAGCAGAAATCTGCACGCAACCTGGAGGAGAAAATTTACGGAATAAAATGATGCTTTTCGGCATTCAGCAAAAAAAGGGACTCTCTCGCGGGCTCGGGTTCGGCGAATGACTGAGTAAAAGTAACGCTCTGATTGGCTCAATGACGCGTTGGCGCCTCCACAACCGCCGGACTACGGGGAAGTCGCGGGTATTGGCGGAGGCCGGTTCAATTCCGGCCAGACCAATCACAGCGCTCAGATCGAAACCAAGCGCGAACTTGGCACGAACCTTGTTGGGGTCATGTGCCTCGATGGTACCTGAAAGGGGCGAGCGGCCGCCGCAGAGAAAAACATCACGAAGGACCTTTAACCGGCACAACAAGGCGCAACACAACCCAGTGGCAGGATGATTTCAGGCCTAATATATGCCTGATGGCCATGAGAACTCGTTTTGAGTAAGACTTCGCTTCATTTCCGTGCGAATGTCGCTGTTTGGCCGGTTCAAGCGAACTGTTTGGTCACGTGATCCTCATCGGATCTCTCCTGATTTGGATATCAGAATCGCGTACACGAGATGGCTCTTTACAGATCTATATACATCTTCACGCCCTGTAATGCAATGCTACGTCCTCTATTTGCGGTATATCCGAATCCCACATGTCTTGGAGCTTATTCGATTTCAATAGGGGCTATTCTTTCTTCTCCACTGTTTGTGACATGCCTTTCGTAATGGTGAGTTGGGAGGCCGGAATTGATACCGGCCTCGTGAGGTATATAGCCCAGCATGATACCCCAGGGTCCTGCCTCTGAATTTCGATCCTTTTCCTCTCCTCTGCACAACAAGTCTGGTTTGAGCGCTTTGAGTTCCTTTCTACCACGGTTCTTTAGGACCGAATTGTACCATTTTCTACTACTTCTCGCTTTTTTGACTACACACACACAGAGAGACACAGACAACTCTCCACTCTTCAAGTGAATATACTGTTGTGCTCTCAACGTATTTTCTCATCTCGTTCACCATGCCGACTCTCGAAGATATCTCTGCCACATCTACGATGGCACAGAACCCTCATATCCTCTCTGACCCGACCACCCTTCCACGTTCGTTGGACCCTTTCACTCTCAGCACCACTAGAGGGTTCATGCCCCTCATTCTTCCACCAAAGGCCTTGCCAGAGGTCTTCGCTCCCTTGGTCTCTCTTCTTGACCGCATGCCTGTTGAGAAAGAAGATGGCACCCCGGGTCTTCTGGCTACCTATGAGCTAGGCCCAGCAGTGCAAAAGGAGCTGCCCGACCTTACTGGCGAGATTGATAAACTCATTGCCGCTGATGGTAAACCAGATCTGTTTGCTGTCACTGCAGTATTTAGAGACTATTCCTTCCTGGCATCCGCATATATTCTGGAGCCTTGTTGGGAACACTGGAAAACCGACCCTAAGAGCGGCTATGGACTTGGGAGGGACCGCCTTCCTCACTCCGTTGCGGGTCCACTGTATCGATGTGCTGAGATGTATGTTACCTCATCCATGTAATGCTGTCCCCTCACTAACAGTGTATCATAGTCTGGACATTCCTCCCTTCTTGTCCTATGCGGCGGGCTACTCTCTCTACAACTATTACCTCGCTGATCCATCCCAGGATCATGAGTATGAAAATCTACGACTGATCAGAGCCTTCGAACGCGGCCTCGATCCCAAAAGCTCTGAAGCCGGATTCATCCTTACCCACATTTATATGGTTAAGGAGACCGGCCCATTAATTAGCGGTGTCGTCCGTATTCTCAACTCCCTCGACACCATGAAGGATCGCAAGGAGATCAATGATGCCTATAGACAGATCCTTGACGCCATGGCGAAGATCGAAATCTGCATGGAAGGTAAGTTATACCTCACAATCTGTATGCGAAGCTGGATGCTAACCATATTTCTAGACATGTGGAAAAACTCTAAGCCAGGTGACTACCTCGAATTCCGTGTCTTTATTTTCGGAATCACTGCCCAGTCCATGTTTCCCAATGGTGTGATATACGAGGGCATCAATGGTGATAAGCCTTTGTATTTCCGAGGAGAGAGTGGAGCCAATGACAGCATTGTACGTTTCTTCCATATTCTACATAATGAACGTAGCGACTGACACATGTCGAACAGATCCCGCTGTTGGACCACCTCCTTGAAATCCCTATGCCCAACACTCCTTTGACCAAGATCCTCCACGAGTTCAGGGCTTACCGCCCCAAACCACATCGCGAGTTCTTGACTCACGTTCGCGAGCACGCTGAAGAGGTCGGCGTACGCAACTTTTCAGTTCAAGACCCGGAAACAGTGCTGCTCTACCTCAAGGCCCTTGATCATGTCCGCAGTTTCAGATGGCGTCACTGGCTGTTCGCCCGTGAATATATCATCAAACGAACTCCACATCCAACTGCCACTGGAGGAAGTCCAATTGTCACGGTAAGTCTATAGCCCCTACCGTCAAAATTACACTCAAACGGCTAACAACTTTGTTTAGTGGCTTCCTAACCAGCTCTCGGCCGTCATGGACCTGATGATCTCCACGTACGACGAGTATGTCGTTCCTAGCCTGAAAAATGGCAGTAGCGCCAGCTCTGCCGAGAGTACAGAGTTGGGATCGTCGAAACATTATCGCGATCAGGTGGAGGAAATGATGGCTGTTGTACGCGATCAGCGGGTTAAATTGGCCAAAGAAGTTGAACGGTGGTGTGCCGAGCGAGGGGTTTGAAGCAAAACAAAAATGAAAAAGGCCATCGACGTCCGTTTCAATAGCGTGCTATTCTTGATCAGATTACCTACATGAACACATATTTTACTTACCATCCTCGGCATTCCTTGCGGGAAGACTTCGTTCCTCCTATTATAGAAAGATAAAGAGTAACATCTCCTGGACAGTATCACCACATATAGCATAGGCCAGGCAACTACTTTATGAAGCAGGATAGGTTATTTAAATTGCGTGTTTATATTAAGTCAGTTACCCCGCTTTAAAGCATCCCGAGATAGTATAATTGGTATGATAGAGTAATTTCGTTAGCCATTTGCTTTGACCATTCAGTAAATTGAGTATAATGCCCTTCTCCAAAATTGCCACCAATCCTCATGGCCCATCCCTGAGGCCGCCATGAGCTCTCATAAAGGTATTCCTCAACTCTAATCGCATTGCTGGGGTTTGGTCATGTTCCAGGTGGTAGGATTCCCAAGGGGCGGACTAGAAATACGTCACTATGTCAACACCTCGGTTACGTCCATAATCTATAGCATCTCTTGCAACTGAAGAAACGATTATCCGCTGTAGCATGGGTGTCTTCGAGTCAACGAGGTCTTTAATAGTGAGACCGGTAACTTTGCTCAATGAAAGATCAACCACCTGTAGGTTAGGCAAGTGTTCGATCAGGTAAGGGGTGATGCTATCGTCGAGTGAGAGCAGCCCGCGAATATTCAAGTCAGTGACAGATTGAAGAAATCCACGTTCCAGCCAAACAATTATATCGCTTTGATCAATGGAAGAAATATTTGTAAGCGACAGCGACGTCAATGTCATAGAGTTTTGCTCTAAAATATGTCCGATCGTCTCTGGGTTGGCCGGTCGAATAGCGCTAAAATTAATGCTTCTCAGGTTGCAGCATTTAACGGTAGACCCGGATTCTGAAGGGCAGGGTTCAACTCCGGCATGTTGGACTTCCAAGTGCTCAAGTGTCGCAGGTAAATCAGGCAGATCAAGGGAATTGAGTCCATGATAGACGAAGGACTTCAACTGTGAATGCATATAGGAGGTAACCTTCGCCGTCGAGGAGGTTTCGATGACCGCAGTTTCTAGATTAGGAAATGTAGCGTCGATATCGTTCTACATACGAGGAATCAGCTGCAGTTGCAATGAATTGACCCGATCGTGTGAACTCACAACTTGAAGTATTGGCATTCGATCAGGGCCCCTACACAGAGCCAGCCTGAGATATCGGAGCAGAGGAAACTGCTTTTCGGAGGATAGGAAAGGTTGGTTGTCGGCTTCAACGTACATTGAGAACTCTAGTTTCTCCAGGCTAGGGCACGACGACAGTACTTCACAGAGCTTACGCATCGGGTAGTAACCGTTTGCAAGAGCAACAACTTTGAGACTGTCTCGTTCGATGGGCAAAGGAAAATCTAGCTTTGGGCTTTGTATCTCAAAATGTTCCATGCTTGTGCACTGGGCAATGAGTTCCGAAATTTTGAAAACATCGTCCTCAACGACATTGTCAAGTATCACTTTCCTAAGTTTTCCATTGTTTCGCCGTAAGAAAGCTCGAATGGAGGAAATACCCAAAGGTTTTCTGGTGACCCTAAGGTCAAGATCAAGCCATCGCTTAGAAAGATCACTGCCCAGTGTGTTCCAGCGCTTTGAGACTCGAAGAATTTTCCTGAACAAGAGAGTCAGCTAAAATTAGGGAGTAGTGTGCAAGGTCCATCCATACATAGTGGTTGACAAGTCACAAAACTCTAATACCGCTGACACTAACTCTGGAGGAAGGAAGACAAACGGGTCAATGCGTGGGGGACTGCGGGCCTTTTGCAATTTTGCCAGGAGTTTTTCAATTTGCTACATATCTGTTAGCAAAAGACATGTAGCCCGGTATCTGATGGGGGTAAAAGCTTGCTTTCCGGCCCTCTCCATGTGTTTCATCAACAGTGTGGAGCGCGTATTCATAGATTTTTTCAGCTTCTTCAAACTTCTTCATCAGCTGTAATATCATCGCCGTGCGAAGATATCCCTGATGATACAGTTAATAATGGTTGCTACAGCGCTTCCGGAACACGTAGTGTCCATACCCGGGGGTCATTCTTGCTGATCTTTATCATTCGCCTCGCGTCTTTCAGGGCCGCTTCGAAATTATCAAGGGCACAGTATGAGGCAGCTCTTGCGTCTAACAGAGGGACCACATTCGGGCCTAGCGCAAGGGCCTAAGGTTTACAGAGCCTGTGAGAAACATTCCATGAAAATGTATGGATGTCCAAAAGGGAGGTCACCTCCGAGAAAGCCTTCAGAGCCTGCTTGTAGTTTCTAAGCCGATACTGTTCTTCTCCATATTGCAGTATTTCCTCTTGGGTTGTTGACAAGGAAGACATGATGAATGACGGCCGCCCAATTCAAAGGGAGGGGCAGGCTTGACAGTTCGATCCTGTAAGGCCGAAGTGTTAGGCGCCGTTCTTGAAGTTGTTGGGCCAACAAATCGACTATATTCTCGGATAAATAGTTGATCCGTTCCGCTTGTGTAACAACAATCCGGATTAACTATTAACCCGCCTTTGCCAAGCCGGTCTCATCACGGCACAAGCTCGGCCCGGTGGACGCACGGGCCACCAGGAGTTCGAATATTTACTTTCTTCCTATTTGGGAAAAAGCCATGTACTCAACGTCACGCCGACCGTTGGATTTTGGAAACGTCTCGATCTCCAACTCAAACAGCGTCATTTCTGCCATTTCTCGCTATATACGGAGGAATGGACGTGCATAATCTAAATGCGGCGTCCGAATACGTCAACGGGTTACTACTTGCTCGCGGTCTTCTGAGAAATGGCAAGGCCATTGAGTTTTCTGAGCCGGCCAGGGCATCAGACGGCGTTGAAGGAACCATGGCACGGGTCATCAACCTCATTCACGATCTGGTCATGCGAAGAGACGTTTGTGAACCACTTTTAAGAGCGTGGCTCTACGCTGGTCAACTAACAGTCGATAGCGAGAAGCCGAACAACACGAGAATCTCGCGAGTACAATAAGAGCCCTTAGGAATACCGAAACGAAGCAATCTGCAGAAATGGTAGGTCTCCCCGGAAACGGCTCTTTCTCTTCTAACTCTCTTTAAAAATAGGAACGATTGGAAGGACGAGTCGACGAATTGGGCCGTTCCCTCGCATTAACGGAAGGTCAAGAGCGCGCTTTCAAAGCCAGTATTCGAGACGCGGAGGGAACTATACGCACATTAAAAGAACAAGTCTCACGGATGAAATCGACGGTTACACAAATACGGGCCCAATACAGCACCGACATTCGGAAACGAGATCTGGAAATCCAGAAGCTCAAAGCGAGGGCTACGGAACGCACCCGAGGTAGAAGAGATGGGCCATGTGTTACAACTATAACAATTACTCCTCCGCCAAAGCTCAACTGTACCGCACAAAAAGCCACAGAAGGTGGTGAACAATTAAATACTCCTGGCTATAGCCTCCGGCAAGAAACAACCGAGTTCTTGACCCAACTATGCCAGAACCTAAGTGACGAAAACGATTCTTTGATTCAACTAACTCGAGACACAATAAGGACTCTGAAGGAACTTCAGGGACTATCCGAAGCCGAGATAGGAGATGCTGAGCTTGGGAAAGATGTTGCTGAACCCGACGCGGACAGCACAGGTGCAACAGTACCTTCATACGAAAGACTCTCCACAGAAATGGCATTTGTCCTAAGTCAGCTAAGGGCTCTACTCACCAATCCCTCCTTCGTGTCGCTCGAAGAAGTTGAAATTAGGGATACCGAAATCTCGCGCTTGCGCGATGGGTGGGAAAAAATGGAGGAGAAGTGGAAAGAAGCAATTTCGATGATGGATAATTGGCACAAACGTATGGCAAGTAGTGGCAATGAGCTGAAAAAGGACGGTCTCAATCTCAACCTATCCCTCAGCTCCAAGATCAGCCCTATTACCCCTCGACAGGAAGTAGATGTTCTAGCATCGAATGGTGGCATCATCGAAGAAACGGCACAGAAGGATACAGATACCGATGGTTGCGGTGGTGGTGAAAAGAAAGATTTTGAGGAAAACTCTAGAGAAGTCCTTCCGACTCCAAGCAAACGGACCGTGAAATTCGTCAAAAAAGGTGAAGGGGTGCTAGGGGAATGTTCTGGGAATAGACAATCAAGGAGACTATCAGCAAGAGCTGCCTTGGCTGCGGCTTCCATGAACTTGGTCGAGAAGGAGGACGCAGCTGTACAAGCGGAAAATTCAATAGGTCGAGACAAGAAAGAACCCAAGAAAGACACAGATTCAAGAATCGGCCCTCGTGTAAGTACCTCCCTTCTATCAGCGGCCATCTTTGTTTACGCGCTCTAACTTGCATGTTGCAGACCCGCCGAACCATGACACGTCAAACTACTGGGATGAAACCCTCACCTGGGAAGTCGGGAGCTGCACAGCTCAGACCGCGAGTCAAAAAACGAAGTAGCACTTCTAGCGATGTCAATCCACGCAGTCGACGAAGGAGGAGCGCGTTCTACTCCAAGGAACTTGAAAAGATGGCAAATATCGCCGATTAATCAACAGTTTTCCACGTTTCGAGAATATGATACCCCTTTCGCTTCGATACCCTTTGCCTTCGATACCCTTTGCGACACATTTTTGGATGCATGCTTGGAGTTGTTTAGATTTCCCTGTTTACTGATATGTACCGAAACATTGGCCAGCACAGTACCGCAATATATAGCCTGAATCTCCATATTTTTACAGGACATATTTCTTCCTGAAGCACCTGCAGAATTGTTGAGGTGAGTTCTCTCTGGATGAACAAACATGAAGCTCCTCAGCAGGAAGAGGACGATATAATGGCACTCGTTTTTACATCTCAAGTGGCACTTGAGAATACCCTTTAACCCCAAGGATGAAAAGGCGGATTTGAGGCATGGTCCTAGAGTGCTTGAGAGACAAGTGCCCATTCGCACAATGTCCATCTTCCATAGCTCTTAGTGACTCGGAATACCCTGATCTTGTACTTGTTTGCTGACCCAATACTTGAGTCTTCTTGTTTGATGAGAAATGAAAAAGACCCTATTTCTGTATCATTGTTGACTATAAGTCAATGTCCCTATTCCGAAACGGGAGGTAGTGGTTGCAGTGGCCATGTGACTACTTACTACCTAGACATTCATCTATGTCAACAAGGCTCATCCCCACCATCTTATTGTTTCTTTTCCACCCTTTGCCTTTATTCACACTCACATGGCGCCTCTTACTATACCAGAAGCAAGCATCCCAACTGGTTTGCTGGACAGTGTCACTAGAGCTTATGCACATTCGGGCACAGAGTCAAAATGGGAAGCCAACAATGCTTTTATCATTCCACTGCCCGTTTTACCAAGAATATCATGCGCTTTGATAGTGCCAAATTCATCTATTCTGCTATCATATTCCCGTGCCAGGCATCTTGCTTCTCCCATTCCAATATAAGAATGAACAGTTTTACTCCAGTTACCAGAGGCTGTTGCCTGAAGCCGGAAGAACATCATCCCAATCACCTGCTGCAATTGAGGCAATGCCTCGGCTGATGTTTTCCCCTGAGAATTTGGACTTCCCTTTGGATGGATGATGCTGCCAATATCACCCTGAAACCGCGTGTATAACAGTCCCTCGTCAAAACTCAAGAGCCTCCACAACCCTGAGCTATACTTATCGTTCATCCTTTGCAGCCAGCCGTAACAATAGTGCTTGAAGTTGCTCTGTCAAAAGTTCCAGGTCCTAGGGGCTGTACTTCGGACAGGCTAAGGACTAAATCGAAGATATAAGTAGCTAAAGGGTAAGCAATGGAATAGTGAATCACTGTTGATGAAGCACTACATGTTGATCTCTAGCTCATGTCTTCAAGTGTAGGTATATCCAGCCCACTAAGACAAGTTGGACACTGCTTGCCAGTGACAGCTGGTAGCATTATAGATTACTGTCGTCAGCTGAAACTTGTTTCCCATTCTTGGTCAGCTCTCGCGCCCAGTCGGTAGTCAGTTAAAGCTCCGCCGTATATAACTGTGGCCCTTGTCACCCGAGGTTTGGCCCCAATTAGCCCAAAAGAACCAACAGCAGAGTATGCTTTTCAATGGGATTGTCTACCGTTTTTTCTGTCTCTACACAACTCTACCTAGGCAGTAGCTATAGATTTAGTCATTATACCATCATTTTGGGTTCATTTTGACGCCTTGCTGCCAAGTTATCTCCACATTCTGGAATTTATTAGCAATCCCTTACTACGGCAGGGCAAATTCGCCAGAGTGCAAGTCCAGGTTTTTAGTCTTTGACCAGGGTGGCAGAATCTTTTCTGCTGCTTAGTAATTATAGATTGTATGGTAGTATGACTTCAGAGGCGGATCATGTGATCTCCTGATCCTCCCCCCCCTTGAGATGTAGTAATGAATAAATACCTTGTTATATGCTGTTAGGCAGTTTGAGAACAAATTGAAATCTCTGAGATCAAATCTTCTAATAAAAACCTAGGCAATCTGGTCACGCAGTTGTATTTTTGTCATGCCGGCTCCAGGGTGGGTCTCCAGCTACCTAATCCAATCTCAAGGCCCGGGGGGATGAACTAGCTGGTGTCTATCACTTTCCACTCATGTGATGTCAGTCCAGCATCACGTGAGTCTCTTTTCATGTAGCTTAGTCAGCCAGAATCCCTTACAAAGAACTTCCAAGGCCAGTCATCACATATACTAATCAAGAATGATAGTCATACATCCTCACTAGCTAGCAGCTAGCTAGTATGATAAATTTAAACTAGATAGTAAACTAGCTAGAGCTAGCTAGTACATCAAATTTGATCTATATAGTCAGCAAGCTAGCCTGCTTGCTAGGTAGCTAGTATGGTGAATTTGAGCCGTAATATCACGTGAAATTAAGCAGTGGAAAAGACAGTGAGCTAGGCGGTGAGCATTTTTTACTAAAAATAGTAACAAATCGATGGCAAAAGACCATGGACTGGACTTGCACTCTGGCGAATTTGCCCTGCTGTATCTTACAACCTTGGAACCCCCTCAACTAACAACTTGTGACCCTGGTTTCCATTTTTTTTTTTTTCTATTTTATCATTCTCATAAAGATCCTTTGGCAATAAGTAACGCAAGGCCTCCAGTCTCTATCGTTCACATCTTGATACCCATTACCTTTCCTGGCTGGTCTTCGATTTGAACTGGCTGGAACTCTCGGATGAAGTAGGATATCCTACCTGTCTAGGGTTATTACTGCTATTCTTCGAAAAGAATTGAACATGTCCGATCAGTCTTCAACCACATTTGAGGGCTGGGTCAGCCACTCGGCCACCTCTTCTCTTACCTTCACTACCTTTACTCCAAAACCTTTCACCCCTCTGGATATTGACATCAAAATCACCCATTGCGGCATCTGCGGCTCCGACATACATACCCTGCGGTCAGGTTGGGGCCCAACAGACTACCCATGCGTCGTCGGCCATGAAATTGTCGGCCATATCGTCCGTGTTGGAACGGCCGTTGCCACTCTCAACTCTCCGTCAAAACATCTCAAAGTTGGAGATCGCGTTGGAATCGGCGCCCAGTGCAGTTCCTGCCTCAAGCAAGATTGTGAAGAATGCACATCTGGACTGGAGCATTATTGCCCCCGGAGCACGGATACCTACAATAGCAAGTTCGCCGATGGAAGCAAGTCATATGGCGGATATGCGAAGTATTGGCGAGGCCCTGCCTACTTCGCCTTTAAGCTTCCGGATGGCCTGCCCAGTGAACTAGCCGCGCCGTTGATGTGCGGTGGCATCACTGTTTACTCGCCCTTGCTAAAATACGCTGCTGGTCCTGGAAAATCTGTGGGAGTCATCGGCATCGGTGGCTTGGGGCATATGGGATTATTGTTCGCCAAAGCAATGGGCTGTGATCGTATTGTGGCTATTTCCCGCAGCAATTCAAAGCGTTCGGACGCAATAAATGAATTGGGCGCCACCGACTACATTGCTACCGATGAAGATAAAGACTGGCATAAGAAGCACGCAAATTCCCTTCATTTTATCATCAACACCGTATCGTCAGGGAACATGCCTCTCGGCAGATACCTCCGTCTTTTGAAACGTAATGGGCAGTTCGTTCAGGTCGGAGCCCCCGAAGAACCTTTTCCATCTTTCAATGTCGGACCAGTGATTGAGAAAGGGATCGTCATTGCCGGTTCCCAACTCGGGTCGCCCGACGAGATACGCCAAATGCTCAGTTTGGCTGCTCAGAATAAAGTTTTGCCATGGGTCCAGGAGCGTAGCATGAGCGATGTGAATGATGCTTTAGTAGATATGGAAGCAGGTAAAGCAAGATATCGATATGTATTAATCAACCCACCCGAGGCAACGACAAAACTATAGCCTGAATCCATAATAAGAATGTTACACCAGCCAAAACCGAAGCAGTAACAAGCGGATGGGTCAAATCCCAGTCCTAAACCCACACCGTTCCTCAGAGTAGAAAACTAAACAAACATCCATACCACTAAGATATTGAGAAAGTCCAAAATCGTCCCGAAATCACCAGAGTCGAGGTGTAAATAACTCTTAGTAGGCATTGTCTATTGATCTGATTCGCTGGAGAGATTATCGGGGCTGTCGATTCGGGGGAAACGGGTGACAGTTCCTGGCGTTCCCGAAAGGGAGGGTGCCACGATCCGGACAAATAAAAACTCTAGGGTTCGTCGTCCAATATTCTGACATGCTACATATAGTTACATGACTTAGCTCCGAAATATATGCTTGGTGGGAGAGAAGGCAACCTGGTGGTCGTTCTCATATTGAAGACAATACCTTGTAATCCTAGGGTCAAAAGGATCTCTGGTAAAAATAGTGCCTCGATTAGTGTTGGCGCCATCATACATGGCGGGACAAGTGCTGGCGGGATCAGTGTGGGTGGAATCAGTGCGGGAAGGACAGGTGTCAGTGAGATCAGGATCGGTGAGACTAGTGCCAGCAAGATCAGTACGGGCGGGATAAGTGCTGGCGAGATCAGTGTCGGCAGGATCAGTGCGGGCGGGATCAGTGCTAGTCGAGGAACGCCCGCCTTGAGTTCGAGTACCAGACTGTCACACTAGATAAATAACTAGGCCTTCCAAAGTCTGGGAGATTGAAAACCTACTCCAACAACACGATATTGCTCTAGATTAGGGACGAACCTCTCCCAGTACGCCAAGCTGGTCGATTTCCATTGTGTAGTGGAGAGCGCGTATCCAGCACATAGGACAGCAATAGCAAAAATGACAGTGGAAAAAGACATCCTTTCCATTGTTTCTAGGTAGGTAAAGAGCAGTATAAACGAAATAAACACGAGTAGATATCAGATAGTCAATATAATGATGAAATTGTCCCAAAGTAGGTTATATCAGGGCCGTTGCGGATATGCAAAGAAACGAAGTGTAGCAGAGCCATCCAAACAAAAAGAAAAACTTCCAGAACGAGCACCTTCCAAGGAAGCGGCGATTGAAGAGGAAAACATGCTAAGCACAAGGAAAGTGGAGCGTTTCAACGGTGTAATCAATCGCTCTTTACCTCGTGGTTGGATATCAAGTGGCCTCAGTAAATGGCTGGGGCGGGTAGTGACGATGGGCTGGACACCTTCAGACACATGGAAACTGGCGCTCGCAAGACCTGTGAAGAACGACTTCCAGCCGCACTGTGATAAAGTTTCAGACCCTCTTTTCCAGCCGAATTCTCAAAGAAACGAGACACTTCAACGAAGGCCAAAATCCCGTTTCTCTGGCGTATGCAATAGCCTCCAGCCTTCTGATTATGGCCCCCCGCCGCCATTGCTGTGCCGGGCAGCTTCACGACGAGCCGTGCGTTCGACAATTGTGAGTCCAGAAAGTAAGAACATAGTCTCAAAATCATGTCCATAGCTCTTGTTAAGTTGAAATTTGCCTTGCTTCTTGAAGCTCTTGATGCCGTTATTCGCAAAAGCGCCTATTAGCTCACCGGTCTGCTCATCTTCAAATTTGAAATTCATAGAGCTTAACGTAGATGGTTTTGAGCCTTCGACTCCCACAGATCGAGTCCGCTTCCAAAGAAAACCCTTCCGCTCGCTCCCGGAACCTGATGAGATGGTCATCTCGAAGCGGTATTTAGAATGGTCACGACTCTCTTTGACCAAATCCTCCCAAATCATTTCGCTAACATTGTGAGGATCTCCAAGTCCCAATTTGGAATTGCTGGAGAAAGTCACGAAATTGGAGACTGCCACAACAGGACCTTTGCGGCTCGTTCCTTCATGGAAGGTCATTTCGGGTCGACCGAAAGTAAATGTTAACGTCCGAACATAGTACAGTGGCGATTTATCTTCTCGAGTCACAGTCCAATTTGTATGTGACGTGGTATTGTAGACATTAAATATCTGTGTAGTCTCAGTACGAGGCAGGTCGAAAGGCGATGGACTCATTTTTTAGAGAACTTGGACTGTGCAAACGCTGGAAATTAGAATGTAATGTAAAGCGGTCCCAGATTTTGAATGATATTGCCTCTCATAGAGCACAATTCATAATACCAATAAGACAAATTTGTGAGAAATCAATGCTAGGAAGAGGATTCAGCAAGCGTTTTATAATAATCGGGAAATGTTGACCAGAGAAGCTTACGGCCTTAGCGCCGCCGGCTCCGATCTTAGGAGTGTAGTTAGATAGGCCCTGATATGGCTTTCCTCTGGTATTGGACCATTCGAGTGGTTCGTTTGCGTCCGAGAACCAGAGGCTCTGCTGTTCTCCGTACGGAGTATGAGATCCGATGCGAGATCCTCCATGTGTGGCGAGGACTTCGACGAGGTGGGAAATTCCTCGTATTCGCCCTTCCTAAAGGGGTTTAGATCCAACCCCTTGCTTGCTTTATCGGCTGATCGTCAATTTTGCAGTCCCGAACTGTCTGCTTGACGGGCAGTAAACATCGCTTCTCCCGTTCAGCCTGATATCTTTGAGAGCCTTAGCTACTTGATAGCGATCTTTACTAGCATCACCTATGACCCGTTTTAGCGCTTTTCAGCGCAGGTAGCCGAGTATCACGTGATAAGACCCGGCTATACATTTATCCGGCTGACACATCACTTGGAGCTCGGGCCACCTCCAATTGCGCTTTCTTGGCGCTTTGGGCGCGCCGAAAACACTTCGTGAAGCTTTTATTGTTGACAGCCAGGAAGCGTTTGGCTGGCATTGATAGTAATGGCTGTATGATCTTTGGCGTTTTGTTCTTATAATTCAGGCTCTTTTGATAATAACCTCTGCATCATGGTATACTTTCAGCCCCACAAGTCCTCAAGTCCTCCCTCCACTCCAGCGAAGGCCCCAAATTTCGGATCCAGTGCCTTTTCTACAACTCCAGCTGGACATCCTCCCTCCTCCGCCGGATCGTTTACTCCAGCCGGAAACCCTTCTTCTCCTGCATTCGGTGACTCGGTGGACTCCCATGGTTCTTCTAAGGATCTTATGTCTTTCTCTACAACTTCCTCAACCTTCGGCTTATCGCAATCGCGAGACGCGCCTTTCCAAAACCTGAACCCACGCCAACCGAAAGCAATGTCAAATAACGTGTTTCGAGGATTTGGGAATGGGAGGACGATACCTAGATCAAAACTTTCTCAGAGTTTTACGCCGTTCGACGACGATAATGACGATGGAGAAGTAGACAGCAACGAAGAGGAAATGGAAGAAGAGGAGGAGGAGGAAGAGGAAGAAGAATATGATGATGGTGAAAATGATGAGGATGACCCCGCTGTTCCCTCTATGTTTGCGCCCACAAACGGCGGCTCGGCGGGGAGCATTCGAAAGCCACTCATCTATTCAAACCCTAGCAATGCAAAAAGAGCCAAACTTAGCGAGGTATGGGCGAAAACGGCTGCGTCTCCTGGCCCAGTTGAATCAGAAACGAAGAAACCCTCCGGGTTCACAAAAATTGCGCGTGACATTGCATCGAGGAGAGGACCGGCAAACATTGATGAGCCGGACGGGTTGTTACTTGAGCTGGATAGGACCATGGCGTATATGTATATGAAAGTACAGACGCTTCTTGAAGACCGGGACGGAAGGGAGATTGCATTGTCGGACTATTGTGAACAACTTGTATCCCTGTGGAAACGCTTTTCGATAGAGTCAGATTCGGCGGCTTATCAACCCGGGCGCATTGGCCCCGGAGAAAATTCGTCGGGTGTAGAGAAAGCTAGCTTCATAAGCACTTTGCTGCTTCAGCTCTATCATCCGCCTAACATCCAACCCCTTCCGCATCACGACAATCTCAATCAGCCAGGTCTCCTTTCCGCCTTACGGAGCTTCCTAGCCAGCCCGAAAAAAGAGCACCGTTCCCGTACGTACTGTTTGACTGGCTCAAACATTACCACCCCCCAGAACAGCTAAGTTTGAGGCCTTGAGGAAACAACAACCAAATCCAACTTCATCTCCCACGTTTTGGAATGTCTTACTAGCAGCGTTACTGCGTGCGGATATTGACTATGTGATCCAACTACTGGACGCCGCAGATTTTAACTATGCTCGATCATCAATGGAGGAGGGCAGTAGAGAGCCAGGATACCAGGGAAGACAGCTTCAGATTATTCAGGAATGCGTCAACCGCGCAGTGCAGATTCTCCGATCTTCACCGAAACTGCATAATGATTGGGAGATCACCGGGACGGAATGGGCTTCATTTAGAAAACAGGTCTTCTCGGCTGTCTCCGAACTTGAAGACTGGGCTGAAGACTCAAATGTGGATTTTGGGGCCAGTGATCAAAGCTTCCAGGCGTCCCATTTTGGCTTGTCCAGTCTACGATCCAGCGTCGCATCCTTCAGTCGGAGTGCGCGTATGGCAGAAAGCAAGATTCCTTGGTCGATCTATCAGAACCTTAAGGCCATGTACAATATCCTATTGTGCGATGTCTCGACAATTTTGAAATACTCTGATGACTGGCTCGAAGCCACCATCGCCATCACAGCTTGGTGGAGTGGAGACGATGATAGTGAGATCACTCTTCAAAGCCGAAACCAGCCACCCTCCAAATCGTCCAAACTACGTCGAGAAGTAGATCGTAATGCCGAAGATGCATATTTGGCTCGGCTCGAGGACGCTTTTATCAGTGTCACTGATACCTTTGGCAAGGATGGTTTTCCGATTAACTCCATGAGCTCAGTCGAAGTTGGCCTAGCGTGTATCTTTGAGGGCGATGTCCAAGGAGCGATCCGGCTGATGCAAACTTGGTCACAAGCCATCGCTGCAGCTACTGCTGAAATTGCTAGCATCGGTAGCTGGCTGGATTTATATAATTCCGAGCCTATGGAAGGGCTGAACGAGGATGATATGATGGTTTTAAACTACGATCAGCCGGATGAAAAGCTCGACAAAGACGATCTAATGTCGAGCTATGCCATGGGTTTGTTTGACCGGGGCATAGTGAGAGATGGGACGTATTCGAGGGAAGGATGGGAGATGGCTCTTGTCGTGGTGGCTCGATTAGATGATCTGGAGCGGGCGAATAGAGAGTTCAATGAGATCACAGAGCGAGTGCCTATTGACTCCTTGGATAAGATGAAACTAATGTATGAAATGTGCAAGAGCCTTGGGCATGAAGAAGAGGCTCGCAAGATGTGGGAGGTAAGTTTTACAGCATCCTCCGATTCTTCACGTCTCACTAAAGATTATCTGTAGCGATATGGTGACAAAATCGCGCAAACGACCGAGACCGATGAGTATGGTACCACTTTGTACTGCTACGCCAGAGCACACTGCAACCAGAAAATCAGAAATGTCATTGACATCTTGATATCTGTGTGTCTCGTTCGGTCAATCGCGTATCCCCCAAAGCTGAACTCGACTCCTACCTTCGGGACCTTATCTACGACCATAACGCAACACTAAAAGAGATTGCTGCCTCTGACAAAACCGCCGCCAATCTACTCCAATTTTACTTCAGCGGTTATGCCACTTTGCGCAACTTTTACGATATTCGCGATGAGGAAGTCAACCTAGAGCAGGGCCAAAAACCGAGATATCGTCCTTTGGCGAGGAAACGAGCAGCTGCGCAAGCGTTGACGGCTGTCATTAACAGCGCGGCCGACACTATCTATGGTGGATTGTATGATCATGAGCGAAATGCTGCCGTACAAGTAGATGGGCTTCTGGTGTTACTGGGCGAGTGCCTTGCACTTATCCAACGTAAGTTCTAATCCTTTTTGAAGTCATCGCACCAGCCGACGTATTTTTTTACATACCTTGTGTTTCGTCCATGTGAAGCTGACCGCTCTTACTCTAAAACAGCTGACCCAAATCAATTTTTCACTTTGCAACAATTGCACATTACCCTTGGTGCGATCGAAGACCTACAGACGGTAACGTCACGTGTGTCCGACCAATGTGAGGAATGTCTTCAATCTGCTATGGCGCACTTTCGCAATTACAATGGATCCATCCCATCTCCTGATGGATCGGGCCGTGGGTCCCCCACGAACCTACTTCGCAAATCAATCTCATCCATGTCAGGATCCTTTAGTGGATTTTCACTCGTTGGCAGCGAAATGCTAGAATCGCAAGGTCGTTCGCGTGCTCCAACTGATTCGGGTGTGCTAGTTCCTAGAGCACTAGACCAGCGTGATGCAAGTGTGAAGAGAGGGTGGGATTGGCGTGAGATAGTTGGTGGCGAGATCAAGGGCGAAGAGATTCTCAAAACTCTCCGGCTGAAACTTGCTCGTGGCCTCAGTTTCGGAGAATTAGGGCATCTAGTGTGAAAAGGAAAGAGGCCTATTCAGGCGGAGTCCAAGAATTCCTGATTACGAATATTGCGAGCAGCTTATCAATGTACGATTACATTTTCTTTTATCTTTTGGGAAGGAGAATTAGGAGTGCCGGAGTGTTCAAAATGGGCGGTATGCAGCTCTTTGAAACCCACTCAATGACTATGCGGATCACCTTGCCGATCTGCACATAGAGACAGGCACCATCAGAAGATGATTCATTATTACCAAACATGACCGTGACTGATTTTATCTCAACTTGGGTTGGTGGCGAATATCTAATGTTTTATAGACGTTGCCACTCGAAGCTTCAGAGTTCAGGTGAGTCTGTGATAGTTTTGATTGGCTCCAGGAGTATCTGTTTCAGCTCAGTAGGGATCAAGTACTTGCAGGAAGCTGCAGATAAATACTCCGCACTCCGTACATACATACATACATACAGTTTTCTCCACCCGAGCAGCAGTAAAGTGGACAGCATACGGAGTATGTGCTCTGTTCTTTGTAATGTATGTTTTCTGCAGAAACCCGGGCTAACATTCGAAATTGTTGAGATACGACTTGGAGTTTCCGTGCCAATGTCTGTCTGTAATAAGGCTGAGCCATCATTATTGCCGGCGAACTCTCGGGTTGGCCCATGCTACCATCTGCAGGCTGCAGGCGGCATGCAGATCTCATTCCGCGTCAGCTCGCCTGCACCATTTGATTCCGAAAACAACACGGTTTTGCGATTGCTCTGTAACTATTTGTGAGATCTGACAAATGCACGGAGGATAGATCTGGCTGTTTAATCTTTGGTTATTATAGCACATGCATGCCTGCTGGAGAAATACATAGAATCGAATTGAAAAAGAACGAGGTTCGATCGAACGGAGAATGTTCTGTTGGGACGTTGATAGGAGTCAGATTAGTAAGCCGGCAGGATGCCGCAGAGGATCACTAGGCCCAATCAGGTCATGATGACACATCCACTCGTATGTATGGTAACAACGTGACAGAAAACGGGGCGTCCAAGCCTCCTCTCACGTGAACATGCCCCGCCACAAGAGGCTGGAACGTGTCACCAATACGGTAGGGCTGACTGCGCCGCAAACCTGTGGCCGTTCAATCTTCTTGTTGGATTCGCGTTGAAGTTCCCTTGGGTCATGAGGATCATTGGGGACCTCGGATGCATTATTGGATCGCTGGGATCAATGGCCGATGGATCATGGTGGATCTATTTTTAGTAGATGGAGCTTTTCCCGCCGTATCGAGTGAGTTGGACCTACACTACTGGAGAAACAGAGGCTTGGGCTGGAGAAGATGGGTCTCTTTGACGTTGATACCACAATACCAGATCTTGGAATCCCTAATCGTGATTGACTTTTGGAATTATAATGTGAGCAGTGACCGACCGGGGAAATATCGGCAATGAGAATACCCAGCAAGCTATGGGTGTGTCTGGATCAAGAAACCGACAGTGAAGAGCAACTCCTACTCCGCACATCCCATGCTTTGCCAGGCTCCTGGCCTTGCTTGACGCACAAAAGGATTTTCGAGGCCACTGTCCTCCCTGGTATCGGAAGGCGGCATATAGATCAGGAATGGCCAAAGGTGTAGCCTGACGGCCGCAAAAGAGACGACCGTCAACGATCTTCGGGAATTGAGAGATCTGTTTCAGATTGCTCAGCATCAAATAGCCTTTCGACTGGCAGGGAATCTCGCGTGGTCAACGCCTCTTGGCTTGCTAATCCGCACCTGGCGACTGAGTCATTTACTTCGTGGGGAACTTGGGAACAATCATGTCGTCTTTGTGCAAGGTGGCAAAGATTCGGACCTGATGAACTGGATTGTCTTGGGATGGAGTTTGGAGCCCTTTTGGGGCTTTGAGAATGGATATCAGGCTAAGGTTCAACGCTAAAATACAATTCGTGCAGCTCAACAGGCTTATTGTGAATAAACGGTTTTGAATCATCAGCCACGATACGAACTCAAAGCAACTGCAGTCACGGTTTCGATCATTGCCGAGACGCTGGAAGAACTTGTTTCTCGCGGTCACCGTAGATTCGGAAACGGTAATAGAGATTCAAGAAACCTATTATTGGGTGATGGACAAGACTTGATTGAGAAAACCCGAGTTGTTTCATTGTGCGCCAAGGGGCCGTGGTCACAGCCTAGCTGAGGAGGAAAAAAAACAAAACAACAAAAATCCAGGAACAATCAATCGTTTGCATCCAAAGAACGGTTTGGTTTTAACGTCTAGTTACTTGGTGTGCTCGACGATGGTTTGCTTCACCTTCGGCTCCTCGCTGCTTGATCTCTGAGATCTGGGCCGCCTACGACTGAAAGGAGGTCGCTGGCTATTTTAGCAATCATCACACAGGTCGTCTTCTGCCTCACCACAATCGAATAACCACGGAGTACGGAGTAGTCATCACACGTATTCTTCAGCGTCGTCATAGGTTGAATCATTATTCTGCAAGAAATCCATCCCAGCTCAGGCCGTGCTAGCCGTGCCGACTAATGCTGCCACAAGGGTCTCTAGCGTCCCAGTGGCCTCATGGCCTTGCGACTATCTTCCTTTGAACCAAGTCGTGAGAAAAACAAAATTTCAGACACGTCGTCGCCCAGCGTCCAAATCTACGAACCACACTGTCAGTGCGTCAAAGGAGTTGGCACGTTGCTAAATTTTTTTCATCTGCAAGCGGAACATCGCGCCATGGATTGCTCTGGGCCTGCGCCTGCTCGCTGCAAGCCGTTTAACGCGGTTTCGCTTCTGCGTATCGTTCCAAGTCTTGTCGGCGCCTGGCTGCTTAGGCTCACGCTTAGCCCACAAAGTTTCGGTCATGTCCGCTCAGCGCAGGCTTTTGATTTCTCAGTAAAAATACACACACTTTATGTCCTCCATTCTCAGGCCTTCCATTCTCTCACGTCATATTTTCGGGAATGATAGCCCTCGCGGCTCCATTGCCTAGCTTTCTTTCTCACCCAGATGTGTCTTAATTAGGCGACACGGGATTTCAGAAACTCTCTGGCTGGCTCCTTCGGTTGGAGACCAGCCTCAAGAACCCAACATTTCGAGCTGGAATGGTCAGTGCATAAAATCCAGATGGATCTTCTCTCCTCTTGCATGCAGCGGGTCCCTGCTGGATGCTTTTTTTAATTCTATTTCTCTTTTCCTGGTATTTTCAGTATTTCGTTCTCGTCTTTACACACCTCGTGTCATTATACTCCGACATAGACGGTGTATCTTCCAGGCTTCCACGGCCCCACCAGCTTCAGTCCCCGGCCTGAAGGCTGTTCATGAATGGACACTTGTGCTAGAGTTCTCAAGTCTTCCGTTCCGGCGGGTCCTTGATATAAAGATCTCCCGCCTGCCCGCTTGTCTTGGTAGATATCCTGGTGGCTATCCTGCCTCAACGGTTTCCCACTGTCCGACATCCACTTCACATTTTTCTTTGTCTTTCCCCTTGAACTGTGTTTCCGGGCGTTCTTTCCCTTCTGCCGTATACTTGTTTTGCCGCTGCAATTGCGACTCACAGTGCTTTCGTTGCTTGCTTGCTTGCCTGCTTGCTACTAGTGCCTGACTTTCCGTTTGCTTGCCTGGCTTTATTATAAAGCAAACGATACCCACTTCTACTTATTATAATATACCATACAATAGCCTACCAAGCTGCGCACTTCCTGCTGTACCTGTATTGGTCACCGTTCAGAAGTATCTGTTCTATTTTGTTGACTCGTTGATACTTCGCTGCTTTCGACAAACAATACCGAATACAGGCGATATCACAGAGACCCAAGGCGCCATGTGTTATCAACTAGTCGAAGTGTATTCTGTCTGTCGCTGTCTATACCACAAACATGCTGTCGACCCTTGCACAGCCTATGGTCAACGAGGACACATTGTGCAAGAGAAAGTTGTTCTAGTGGGCTACGCTTGCCCGTCCCACTCGTCAGCACGATCAAATACTTCCAATAAAAAGTCGAATGGGCATAATAGAGTCGACTCCGGATATTCGAGCGTAAAGGGGTCATTCCGGTAATGATGCCCCGGTGTGCAATCGCCGATGGATCGGGAACTACATGATTCGATAAAATACATGCGGAAATGAATTGACGACATGAGAATCCAACGAAATGAAGCTATGCGACGCGTCTTCTATAAAACGACGAAATTTTACGGCCGAAAGATTCTTATGATTCGACTCATTCTCCCACACGTTCCCGACCTCTTACGTCCTTAGGATGCAGGTCATTCTTACAAAACATCCCCTCCTCATTTAGCGAAGAAAAGCTCTTTGGCGCTCGGTTTATTGTTTATATTGCATTACTCGAATATTATCACGGTCTCTTCTACGACTGCCTATAACAACACTATCGTTACACACACCTGCCGACAGCCACTGGATGCTTTTCGCCAACCCGACTCTACCTACCTAAACCCCTCTTTTCAATTTAGCCCCGGCGAGCCGGGGGCTATTCTCTTTAATTTCCCAAATCTACACAAAAGTCGGCAATGTATGAAGTGTGGGAGTATGGACAATTCGTGGCAAACTATGAATAGGAACAAATGGTGTTCGGCTCTTCCCTTTCTCTCTGTCTTAAGTATTGTTATCTCCCAAGTGAGCGCCCGTTGGATACAATGCCTACCCTTCACCTCGAGCTGGAATCTGAGGTCATTATGGATAAGGTGCACTGTACAATTATGTGTATTTCTTGACATAGCGTGTTGTTTAATCTTTTTCTTGCGTTTTCGGTGTGAGCTTTGAGAGCTCAGAATGTAGGCGAGACCTACCTGGAATAGCTAGGCAGACCTTGTTAATCGACCATTCCATTTCCATGTTATTTTTAGACCTATGCTTTTCTATGACCTAAGTAGTGACCGGTAATTTCTCTGGGGTTCTCAATCACATTTTGTAAGTCGGTTCTGATGAATGTTCTCGCTTGTATTTGGAGTGATGTCTTTGCTCCGCCACAAAAGCTGGGCGCGAAAACCCCAATCCACACTGTGGCTCCAGTTCAAGACGCTGTTACGTAGTTACGGAGTAGTTGGGTATTCCGTACCGAGTACATGTAGTTTACTCCACGATGTGGAGCTGATAGACCTCAATAAAGTCTCAGATACCCACAGAGGGTAATTGTATACTGCCTCGCATTTCCTTTCCTGGAACGGGCGTGGAGAATGGTTATAACTTACTGTCAATAGATGGCTCGACAGGGCGTACTTAATATTGGAATGAGCAAAAGGAGATATGCTGGATTATCGAAACATTTCCATATTGATTGAACATCATAAGTATCTGGAGTATATGCATACTAATCGCGTGAAATATTGTCAAATTCAATGAGCAGTTCAACATTTCCATCATATCATATACAGTGACACATGTAAAAACATCCATGCATCATGAAGCCAGAAAAAAAACGAAACTATATAATCATGACTTCATCAATTTATTTTTCTTTCTCCTCCTTTCCTCCGCTTTTTTCCCTTGTTCAAAAACCAATTTGTATTTGCAAAAAAAAATATCATATACACAAACCATGCCCCTTTCCGGAAGTTGACTTCCAATTTTTAGTATGAGGGAGACAGGATAATGCATTCTCGATCGGGGCGAAAATTTCCCGGACATAAAAGCGACTAGAACGCTTTGGGAGCAATTTAGCTGGCGTATCGCTGCTAAAAAGTGGCCTGAGTTAACAGGTCTCTGTTGTTTGAAAGGCTAGGCCGTCGTTTATCATCTTTCGATCGCATGAGAATTCGGTATTACGAATAGGTGCCTTTCTCGGACTGGAGCACTATGAGACGAGGATCACAGGTCCTTCATCGGTATGTTGGTAGGCTCAAAAAAGGTCTGTCTTGCATTGATAGAAGCACAGACGTGTGTTTGACGTAGGATATCGCCTAACCGATGACCGCGGAGCGGCCAAGTGTAATGGAAAGTGAGCGGAAAGGCCGCAGCCTATCCTAGCTCCCTTTGCGCTGAACATCTATTCAGCGACGAACACGAACGTTGCTGCGAGAATAGTACTCTTCGTCGGAATCAGAGCTGCAAGAGTCGAAGTCGGAGCCAGACGAAATGGTAGGCGAATAGCCACCACAACGCTTGCCTCCACAGTGGATCTTGACTCGCTCCCCGTCTGCGGTGATTCCGTATCGTTGGCAGCTACAAGAAGAGCCATTGTCACTCAGCGATGAAATCGACGATGGAGAAGTGCTGTTGCCACGGAGAGATGAGTTAAAAGATGAGTTTCCAGAAGAGATATCGGAATCGGAATCGGAAAGATCCGCTGCTTCGAAGCGGGAGGTAAGCTTGTCCATGGCCTTCTGTGAGGCATAGGACCTTTCACAAAACCGTTGCGATTCGTAGGGTTTGGATGGCTTGGGGTGCTGTATTCTTGACGGAGAGAGACCTCGGCCAAGTGGTATCTCATGACTCGGAGCAGCAGGGCGTGGAGCTGGTTTCTTGCCGACATTTGCTGGGAGGTCTAGGATGTTCAAGGTCCGCTTGGTTGTACGCTCGACAGTGGTATCGCATTCGGGATCATGGTAAACATGGTAGCCGTCCAAGATGTACTGTCAAAAGGGTCAGGACCTTGTTAAACACAGCATAAGTTGGAATGTCTTACGTAGTACCAGTAACGCTGACCAGGCTGCAGCATGGACGGTTGGAAGCGAAATTTTCCACGCCAGGATGCGGTTTTACCGCTTGCACCGGCTTTTGACAGCGGGAGTTGACCGCGGTAGTTGTCCCAGGAGCCGAGCAGATGAACAGTCTTCACCTTAGCTGGGGTTTTGAGGTCGAAGTTGAGTTGAAGAGCAGACATGGCTATTGCAGGATCGCTGTTTGGGAGTAAGATTTGAAAGGGTCCAAAAGCAATACAATATCTTGAACGTTGAAGCTTGCGGTTCCCCAGAAAAACGAAAAAATAGAGCGAAAGGGAGATTAAAGGATTATAATTAGAAAGAAAGAATAGGAGGGCGAGGATTAGAAAATATTAAAGATAGAATGAAGTATATAGACGACGTGCAGCGGGCAGATTGGATCAAAGGACAGCTAACCAGAGCTTTCCTTCTCGCAGGGCCAGATAGATTGGATAAAGAGCAGCAAGATCAGGCAGGGCCAGCGATGCCAACACACTCACACAGCCGCAAAGCAAGAAAAGAATGGACACGGAGGACGGATGAATGGACGGAGATGGGGAAACGAGGTGTGGTTGAGCAAGACGAGCTACCGGGCGATGCTGTCGAACCAGCGACAATCAAACAGCAAGTTAAGTTGGCAAATAATTAAGAGCTGAAGTAACCTGTACTTGATAAATGACAAGGCAAGTAGAGGAGAAGCACAGCTTCTTGATAGTAGGATATTAATAATCGAGGGAGAATATACTCTGTACAGATAAGGGATTAAGAAAGCAGCAGAGGCAGACAGATGTTTGGTATTAATATCAGCTCTTAATTATTATAGGAGTAGCTCGCTTGGAGGGGTTCAGACCAGCTGATGAAGAAAGAAAACGAAGCAAAACAGGATAAATTAATGGATGGGGAACCAAAAGACAGATGAACTGGGGATGGGAGAAGAAAAATAAAAAGTGAATGCAAAGTGAGGAGACACAAGAGAATAAATAACCCGGAGGAAGACGCGGAGAAAGCAAGCGGGAAGCAGAAAACGAGCGAAATGAGCAGCGAGTGAGCGAGTGATCGTCAAGTGCGAGGAAGAAGAAACCAGAAAGATCGGACGAAACAGCGGAAGGCGGAAGCGAGCGGGAGGGTGCGGGTGGGGCTCAAGTGGGACCGAGCGCGGTGACAGCGGTGCTGATTGGCTGGAGAGGGACAGGGGTGCCGGCCGGGGGGTGGCCCAAGCGGGCTTAGTGTGCTTATGCACTGCATGCACTAAATCCAAAGGGGAATAGTCCAAATTATGCAGGAAGAAACGCTGGCGTGCCGGGCCAATCAGACGTTGGAGAGACCTCAGTGTTTACATGCTATTTATAGTGTTTTACTGGGATGGAAGGCGCGAGAGGGGAAACGAAACCTTGAGGAAAGAGCGAACGACACCAGCGCTTAGTCTGGCGATGACATAGTAATAGCAGGAGCGTGAGAGAGCAAACGGAGGGAAAGGCGGACATCCAGAATCCAACCACAGATCGGCCGGATGACAAGGCAGCCGGCCCTGCAAGGCGATGCTTCTCTGCTTTACGAGCCACCTTTTCTGGTTGCACGGAGGGCTCCGGTGCTCAATGCCATTGTTGCTGGAGAAAGTGAGCCGTGGGATTGTGAACTTGACTTGACATCCCTGCCCGACGCCTTCATTCCACTTTTGCAGGGATCAGGAGAGCAAACCACCATAACCCTCCGTGATAAGACGAGAAAACAGGGTTAAGAGCAGGATTAATTAACCGAAGTCACCTCCAAAGTTAGAGCTAAAGCGGGCTTGTTCTCATGATTGTTGGTTATAATTAGCAATTCGGTTAACTCCATCGTCGAGACTCTCCAGTCTTAACTCGTCACCTAAGTCGGCCGTTCAGTCTTCCAGCCGTCACATTCTAAACAATAATGCTGAGCGGTTCGTCAAAGTTCAGCGGCACATGAGGAGAAACATCTTCCTTCTTCATTTTATTACTATGACCAATGGGAGAGGCAATTCTAATCACTCATCACCTGCAGTTCCAATTTTACCCTGGTTCGCCGTGCGGACTCGTAGCAGTACCAAATGACGCCAATATAATAAATCGTTTATGAGGAAACAGACAAGTCAAGATATCAAAGAATAATAGGCTGGAAAAAGAAAGGAAAGCAAGAACAATACTACCGCCATGCCGGAGACAAACGGCTGCATAAATGACAGGGGTTCAACCCGGGCAGATAGGACAAGGGCAGCGCTCATATGGGATCAAGAGATCAGAGGAGCAAGGTTCAGCAGGGATGACGTGGTGAGGAGAGGTCAATCGAGTTCATGCAAGGGCCAAAAAGCGGATCCACGGCCTTCTCTTTTCCTTGCACCCAACAATTCTGCAACTTCAACAACTTCCGTTCTTGGAGAAGTCATATCTTGACTTTGGATATCCCGCTTTGCAATGCAGCCTCTTCAAGAGTTTGGGGGCTAGCGCAAAGTCACTCCCGACCGCTTTGTATACATGCGTGCCGCGATGTTCATGGACATCAGCTCTTGGAAGAGTAGCTTAGCCGCATACGGAATATGAACCTGGGAGATCTTGTTTTTGTTCTTGCATGCTCGGCATTCGAAGTCGCCTTTTTTGAGTTTCCTGTGATCAAAGTTACCTGTCAGCATATACTGTTCCCTATCCATGCCGTCCACGGAATCGGACACGAGTGGGGAGAGAGAAAGGAGAAGGAAAACTCACGCAATGGGTGTCATCAATCCGCAGATATCGCAGATGTGAACTCGGAACGGATCAGACACGTCGAATAATCTCTCCTTCAAAAATGCACTGGCGCCATGCGCAATCATACAATCGCGTTCCATCTCTCCGAATCGAAGACCACCATCTCGCGCACGACCCTCCACCGGCTGCCGAGTCAGGATCTGGGTGGGACCACGGGCCCGCGCATGGATCTTATCGTCCACCATATGTCGCAATCGCTGATAGTATGTTGGCCCCAAGAAAACCTGGGCTACCAGCTTTCTTCCCGTGTGACCATTGTACATCACCTCGAACCCACGTGATTGATACCCATGCTCTCGCAGAAGACCCGACACTGAGTCAACGGTCACTTCAGTGAACGGCGTTGCATCTCCTTCATACCCACGGAGCGAGGACACTTTACTAAGCTGGCACTCGATCAAGTGAGCAATCGTCATACGGGACGGAATAGCATGTGGATTGATGATCAGGTCGGGAACAACGCCCTCCCTGGTAAACGGCATATCCTCTTGCCGGAAAGTCACACCGATGGTACCCTTCTGCCCATGACGAGACGCAAACTTGTCTCCAATCTGGGGAATCTTGGTAGTCCGCATCCGCACCTTGACGAACTTCAAGTCCTCGTTACTCGTCGAAACAAGGACCTGATCAACAATACCACTTTCTGTGCTACGTAGAGGCGTGGATACGTCCAGCTTGGTATGTTGTTTCGTTCTCTGACCCAATTCTTCTGATTCAGGCGCTAATGGTGCGGTTTTTCCAATGATGATATCTTCACCAGAAACACGAACTCCTGGTGCCACAATACCATCATCGTCAACTTTGTCGTACGTGCCATGCTTCATACGCAATGTATCTGATCTCATAGGCTTTTCGAATCGTTCCACCACTGTCAAACCAACCATCTTCTCGGAGTCTGTGTACGTTCGATAGAACAAACTTCGGAAGAGACCACGGTCGATACTGCTCTGGTTCATAATAACGGAGTCTTCCTGGTTATATCCAGAGTAACAGGCAATGGCAACGATTGCATTTTGCCCCGCTGGGAGCTCTCGGAACTTGAGGAACTCCATCGACCGGGTAGTCGCGAGCGGTTTCTGCGGGTAGTAGAGAATATTTGCCATCGTTTCCATGCGTTGGTCGAAATTGGTAAGGAATACACCCATCGCTTGTTTGCCCATAGCGGATTGGTATGTGTTACGAGGAGACTGGTTATGGTCGGGGAAGGGAATGATACTGGCGCAGATACCCAGAATCATACTGGGGTGAATTTCACAATGAGTCCATGTATGAGCCTTTTGACTCAACTTCGACTTCACACGTCGATTGGGGTCCGATGTATCCTCTTCAGGTATGAGACCAGCTTTGTACTGTTTGGACACTTCCAGATCTTCAGGAGTCATGACAATCATGATCGTCTCTTCCTCTTCAGCATCCACATATTCAACAACACCGGACTTAACTAGTCCATCCCATCCATAGTATCGCTCTCTTCGCTCCTCGGGGTCGAGGTCTGCAGGGATCTCCTTGTCTGCTTCCAGCTTGTGAATATGCTCCTTACTAAGGACGAGGGACCCAGTGTGGTCGCTCTTGGGATCATTATCGACCACAAATAGCGGGCGGCAAACCCGTCCAGCATCGGTGAAGATCTTGAATTCTCGATCACGAATATCCCACACCAAGCTAACCTCATGCGAAATCATGTTTCGTCGACGTAAAGACTGCACAGTACGAACAAGATGGGATGGATCTCTGTGAACACCAACCCAGACACCATTGACGAAGACTTTGGTGGAGTTAGGAGAAACTTGAGGCTCGAATTCCTCAAGAACCTCCATGTTTCGCTGTGTCATGAAATCAATGATCGGTTCACTAGGTGTGCCGACGGTGATGTAACACATGAGGGCAAGATTCTTGACAAGACCGCAGGCCTGACCTTCCGGAGTCTCTGCAGGACAGACCAGACCCCAGTGAGTATTGTGCAGCTGTCGTGGTTTTGCTATCTTTCCATCTCGGCCAATTGGAGTATTGGTCCGTCGAAGATGCGATAGTGTTGAAGCGTAGGTATATCGATTGAGCACTTGTGAGACACCTGCCTTCGAACTGGCAGCTTTTTTCTGCTCACCCCAATTACCAGTAGCAAGAGCGTACTTCAATCCACCAGTTAGAGTACTGGCTTTGACTCCAATGTTCAAATAAAGCTGTCGGTTTGTTTCCACGCATCTTTGAACGTATTTGTATAGATCTTTTGTGAGCCGCATGAAGAGGACGCGGAAAAGATTGGCGAGCAGAGGTCCAGCCAGATCAAGTCGCTTTTTGCCAAAGTGATCGCGGTCGTCGACATCTCGCCGTCCCAGAGCACACTGGAGTAATTTGTGTACCATATAGCCCAAGAAGAATGCTTTTCGCGTTTCACTTCCTTCGCTTTGCGAAATATGAGGCAAAAACTCTTTTTGTATGATATCTCTAGCGTATCTCACACGTTTCTCGTGGTTCATGCTCGTAGGGGAAGATCCTCGCTTACTGATGAAGTCGAGAGCAACTTCTCGATCTTGGATGACGAAACCTTCTTCGATACAAGGCTTCAGCATTTCTAACATAGGAGTGTCGTTGCGGTCATAACAAATATGATCGAGAATGTCTTCATCGGATACGACACCCAAGGCTCGGAAGACAACGACGATCGGTATATCGGTTTTGATGTATGGTAATGTGGAGCGAATAGTAGGGCCAAAGCCTCCTTTGGAGCTGTCTCCTTTGGCGAAAAGTTTGATAGAGAGCTGTGAGAGAATCCTAGATCCTTTTTCAACCGCGCTTCGAATTTCGGCAACGTATGGAGTTGGGCTTGGTGGAGCTTTCTTGAATACCTGTACAATGTTTCCGGCACTTCGCTCTTGCGCAATTAGAACCTTTTCACTTCCATTGATAATGAAATAGCCACCGGAGTCGTAGGGGCATTCGTTCCAGTTGTAAAGCGCATGCTCGCCGAGATCTTTGAGAATACAGTATTTCGACTTTAACATGATCGGCATTTTCCCAATAAAAATATTCTCCTCTTCGACTTCATCCTCTGGAAGTGATTTGGGCTCCCATTGTAGGTAGGTTCCTCTTGCACGCCTTTCTTCATCACCTTTCTCTTCTGGTTCATCATCGTCTTCGTCACGCTCCGCTAGCGGCTTCTCTCGACCCTCCGCGATTTTCTTTGTTATTCCCAAATACAACGGACTCGCATATGTAAGGTTTCGAAGACGCGCTTCTTGCGGCAACATGATACTGGTAGCGCCATCGCCTTCCGTCATCGAGGGCCGCGCAAGCATCACCGTACCGAATTTGAGCTCATAGCGTCGTACGAGAACAGGGTCCGGATCATCTTCTTCGGGGGCTATTGTTTGGTCGAGTGTTACCTGCCCTTGCTCCTCCACTAATTCTTGCATCGTCGTCGAGATGAATTCATCGAATGAATCGAGCTGTTGGGAGACGAGACCCTTGGATTCGAAGAAGGAAGAGATAACGGTCCAGCAATCCTCGGAAGTGATACCCTCCTCCGTATCGTAGTAGCCGTCCTCGCCATATTCATCTTCGTATTCCTCCATGCTGATGAAGTCGATCGTAATAAGGTAGGGCTGTTTGTCGTCGCGGACCGAAGCTCAGAACCTGATAACAGAGTTCCGCGGAGAAGAGCTCAACAAACCACCATCAAGAGGGAACAAATCACCAAAAGCCAGGGACAATATGTGAGTACTAGGCTTTGAACATAGACCAATGAAAATTCCACTGTCTGAGCCTTGTCTGTCGTGGGAGGTGAAGGTTGGATAACAGACGCGGTTCATCAGCGTTCATGAAAGATCCCTCTGGTGAAGCCGCCACAGGAAATTCTTTTTGGGTTTAGTGTCGATTTCAACGCCAAGAACGGGACCATTTGCCAAGACTTTCATTGAACCTTACACACAGCTGGAGAGGCCTTCCAAATATGTACAACTCCTATGTATCTATGCCCTTCCGTGCATGGAACTACAAGATACGGAGTACCTACGCCAGTATTAATATGAGTACTAGTCGTTCGATCTCATGAGGTAGGCACATGATATTCCAAAACTATAGCGCTTTACAAAAAAATTATCCGGATGTTTTATGTAAGTGGATCCCCATATACCTCTTCTAGCTTTGTATCGCCCTGAGGAATGGCTTAGAGAACCGGCCGGGACCAGACCCAGATCAAACTGCTAGTTGCTATCTTCCACAGACGGAGGTATCATAGCATCATGGTTTCGGGCTGTATTTTCAAGAAGATCATTGATATTAAATGACCAATTATAAGCACTCCAAGAGAGTTCTGAGCATGTCTTTCTCTTGTTCATCGTCTGAGCCTTCCAAGCCACTTAATTGCTCTATAGACACAAGTTAGTTGCTGGTAATATTCTGAGCTGAAAGTTATGACTTGCCTTTGATGGTCGCTCGGATAATATTCAAGTCGTTATCTTGCTCCGATAGAAGTTCCTTGACCTTAGTCCGAATTCCTCCGTCTTCCGCTATAAGCCAGGCTAGAATGATATCGATAGTCTAGACGTGTTAGCAATGGTGGTTGGGGACGTTGATATGGCTCTTACCTGTAAGAAAAAAGGCCAGCGTCTAACCTTTTCGATATCCATTCTACAGCCTGGGCGTCTTGTTCTTCTTTACTCAAATTTGCCTTTTCTTCCGAGATCGTTTGATCAATGGGTAACAGTCTCGAAGCAAAGCCCCTTCGAAGTTGTATTAATCGAGTGACCTTCTCATAATCTTTTTCCACGAATTTTGCCAATGTTCGTATGCGCCCAGCGGAGTCACCAGGAAGATGCCGTAAAAGTGATGCAAAAATTCCCAGCAAGTGCTCAAGAATCTGATTATCCTGCTGAAGGGATGTTAGCGTTTTACAATCATTCCAATTTCATAAAGTAGAGATACCAACCTTCTTCATGAACATGCCAAAAACTGTTCTGAGTAGCCCGGCTTCGAGGAGTTGGTGACACACCCGTGCTCCATCATTTCCGCTTGCTGCGTGATCCAAAACACGGAGGGCCCTAGGCTTGCTGAATCTGCTTTCTCGCGCCATTATTTGAGCAAGCTCAACTCCCTCAGCATCCACGAACTTCTCCTTTCCGAGGCGGGTGTCGACCACGCATGTGAGGCTATCAAATAGGTTTTCAACAAATTCCTCTTCTTCAGAGTCCTTCTCCGGGTCCCTTTTCCTATAGACACTGAGTAAGCGTAATAGTGTGTCCACACCATCAAGCTTAATAAATTTTTCACGGTTGGAGTTTGATGATTGCAAGAGTATCGCTAGAATCTCCGCAGAATATTGTTTGTTTTGCGTGACGGACTTTTCCTCTGTTTGAATTCGCATGTGAAGCCACTGCATTATCTCAGATGATTGTCCAATCTTCTCAGCTATCGAAGACTGAGAGCATAGATTTTCGAAGACATCTGCTCACTGTTAGAGTATTGAAGGAACGAGAGGACGCTATACCAAGGCGGACGTACTCAAAATATGATAAACGCCGGATCGGTCGGCGTCCACATCTTCGTCTAATCTAGAAAGATTTTGCGCCAGCAGTTCAAGTAAGTCCACATCTAACTTCTAGGCATGAGTAACGCAGGTCACAGGTTTTGGAGGTCGCGATTAAACGTACCATAGAATTGACTAGAGCTTCCCACTGCTGTTCTTCCGCTTCTACGTCCTCGTCCGTTAGTTCAGCGAGAAGCTCGACCACATCTATCGCAACATCGGTATTTTCGTGCGCCAATAACGAGATCAAGGATGCGACGCAGCCAAGCTCAGCGAATTCAGGGTAAAGCGCGGGATTCTCAGAAAGTATCGAAAGGCCTTTTATCTCAACGTCTAAATCGGCCTCGGACGCCATAAATCTAGCAAGTCGTGTTAGGGTTGCTCACTCCGAAAGCATCGCGTGTGGCACTATACTTTTGCGGCTCACTTTCATATTTTGCCCTGAGTTCTGCGTTCTTCGATATACGTTTCTCAAAGCTGAGAGCGGTACGGCGTAGCCATGCTGAATCGATCTTCGTCGTCTAGTTTCAGCAGTTAGCACCTCTTTTCATGCAAAGTCGGTGGATAATCAGACCTGTAACCCTTCCTTTTCTTGTTGTTCTATAAAGTCCAGAGCACTGTTTGTATTCCGGTTTACACCTCCTCCAAAAAATCGACCCTCTTCATCGTCTGGAACGTCTTCATCGCCAAAGTCGGGAGGGAGTTCAGGTCCGGCGAAACCGTCGTCCTCCGCGTCCTCAACTCTCGGTGCCTTGTCTCCACCATCATGACCGCTTGTGCTGTTTTTGGAGGATGTATAAGCTTCTTCTAAACCTATTGTTAGCTTTGTTTATCTATTGAAAGAGAGAAGTTCCTACTTGGGTCCCGAACTACATCGAATTTGCGCTTTTGACCAGTCGACGCGGAAGGTTTCTGAGAGCTAATTAGCGCATGCGATGCTTAACCCGGACTCAGCAGCAGTTTTGTACTTTAAAAAGTTCATCTATGCTTGTCATTGTTATCAAGTTCGGGACTTCTGCTCAATTCTCGAGCGGCTCGAAGTACTCAAGAACGGAGCTTCCAGAAGTTCGCCGGACCTTGATATTGCATAGAAGCTCCGTACAGTCGAACGTAATTAGCGCGTTGACTTGCATGGAAAAGTACGGTGGACTGAAGAGCCTTTAGCGTAAGATAAAATCCAAACCCTCTTCAAGAATGCAGACATCATCGCAGATCAAATCTTGTCAAATTGCAAAGCCCCTTTCTACACTTGATCTTTCATTGCTCTCTGAGTTTTAGCATTCTATTTCATCTACCCCTTCAATCCGCCAATCATGCCCCCGAAGCAGCGTGTTGTCGTCCAAACCTCCGGTCGACGAATTCAAGATAAACGGGGATACGTCTCAGCGGCATATCAAGAGCTTACTTCGCCAGAAAATGCTTCCGTAGTGAAGAGTATCGTTATGTTCGGAGTATGTTTCTGTGATTGACCTAATTAGTTTAAAATGTTGGCTGATTATTGCGTTCTCAGGCCGCCGTTGCGTTTTTTCACAGCAGCTTCAGTGAACTGCTTTTGCCAGCGTAGGTCCTAGTCTCCCGCTTGCCATTGCTTGACGCAATTTTCCCTGGCAAAATTCCCCGTGGTGTATCTCCGTCGGGCATATGTTGCGAATCATCAAATAATCTTTTCCTTGCGCCGTACTCCCACGATTCCAATCCGTTTACGATCTCAACTCGGCTAAAATTCTTATTAGACTATAAATAAAGCACTCTTTAGTACGACGAGTGATGAGATACGTGCCGAGAATGCTCGACTCCCCGCGCGCAAGCACCGCGGACAGCAGAATATACTTGTACAATATACCTGACTCGAGAATAACCGCATTGAATATGGCTCTACCGGTTCCCACGGCGTCTATGTGACGATTTATGTACCCTCAGCACCTGCAAGGCTCGACGAAAGAGTCACAATATGTCGGAGTCAGCAGCCAGAAAGCAGTTTTTATTCTCATCGTCACCTCAGGGTTGGAGTTTTGGGGCGCATTTGGCATTGTTCATAAAGGGGACAATATTATCAAGATTTAAGTACAAATTTACAAGATCAAACAAAAGCTTCAATCACTTCAGCTTTACATATTAGCTACATATGAATAAAATTGACAACAAAGTACAGCCTGATCGTTGCTGTGGATAGTCAACAGCGCAACGTTCATATCGTCAGAACTCGTCGAGCCCGATGGACTTCTTTATGCCAAATTGCGGGAGAATTAGCTATTCTTTCCGGGCTTCTGCATCCTTGCTGATACATTCACTGGCTTTGTCCTGCCAGTCCCTGTGCCACCGCGACAAGGGAGGCCGTCCTTCGATTATATCTCCGGCCGCCCATGCTATTCTAGCTTTGTCCAGCGACTCACTTACTTCGCCATCAGGACAGACAATATAGAACTTCCCCTTGAGCATATTTTCATACATATAAGTTGCGACTTGACGCGGCGTCCAGCTGTTCTTTGGTTTGGCCACACTAGCGACGTCGTCATGGACCGGCCCTCCACTTCCAGTCATGCCTGTGAAAGTCAACCCGGGAATGAGAAGGTGAACCTTGATGTTTTGGGTGGCTTTGCCAGACCGTAGGTCGTGGGCGAGATGCTCTGCAATGGATTTTATGGCGGCTTTACTGGCGTTATAAGCCGGATTTCCACCTCCTGGAGGATTGGTTATTCCCTGTTTTGAACCAGTAATGACAATTGCCTTAGGTCTTTGCGAAGCAGTGGCGGTAATTGGAGGAAGGAATGTGGATATCCCGTTGAGGACTCCTCTAAGGTTCGTTGCAAAGGTCTGTTCGCTCCTAGTATTAGCTTTCCGAATCGGCAATCGGGTTGTAGGAGCTTTGAGCACGCCTTTTGGAAATACATCAAATCCTGCCATGGATTTGCCGGATCTTCTGCTTTCAAACTAATCCCAGCGTTCAGCATCAACAGATCTACTCCTCCCGGGAAATGGTCAGCGACATGATCTCGCAGATACTCCCAAGACGACAGGTCAGAAACGTCCATAACATGTGTCATCGTCCTGGCTTTCTCAGTGTCTCCGAGAAGAGTGTGGACTTTGGCCAGGTTGTCAGCCTGTATATCTGTTAAGATGAGGTTCATGTCGTGAGCTCGACATAACTGGGCTACGGCGAAGCCGATTCCACCACCCGCACCAGTTATGAGGGCAGTTGCACCCTGACGAAACACTGTGGCCGACATAGTCTGTAAGTAATGGCCTGAAAACGACGTTTGGGTGATAGTCTACTGGAAATAGTGTCTCTGGCCAAATCGAGCCTCCTTGTAGTCGGGTGTTTGCGAAGCATGTCTCGATGACGCACTTCGGGCGAAATCATTATTAATCGGTCATAAAATTCGGTATATTGTTACTTTGACAGTGAAAGTTGAGCATCAAGAACAAATCAATACAATCCCTAAGCTAAGCAGATAAGATTGGTGCTGGTCGGAGTACCGTCAAGTGCCCCAAGCTATTGCTAGCTGTAATCATCGATAGCACGCAAAGCAACATTTTTCATGTCTCATGAGCTGTGAAGTAGTATACATACGCTTATATAGCATTAAAGTGACGGGAAGATAACTCCCATACATGCAGCCAGGTCAAAATGCCCATCAACCCGTCCCAAAACTATCAAACTCCAACAGAAACCCAATTGCTGAGAGGAGGGAATACAAGGCGTTATAAACCATGTTGTACAGGGGTATAGAGTACGAAAAGTGAGCAATGATTATCTAAACGAAAAAGCCTCGCGAGGCCCTGTCCGCTCCCTCTGGGAGCCTCTTTACTAGTTTCACGAAGTCGACGTCTAAGAAGACATTGTAAAGATTAGCCTGCTGGATTTTCACATCCACCACATCACCAGGCTTCAGCGGAGGCATTCCTCTATCCATCGAGATACAGCATCGTAGTCGAAAAGGGAGTAGAGAGCCAATATATTGCGCCTTGGCATCTTTGACCTTTCCTACAGCACCATCGAGCAAGTGATTCACAATCAGGCATTGGAATGTTTCAGGTAATTCAGCTTGACCGAAACTGAATCCTCGGGAAAGGAGCTGCATTGTCCAGAAATCGCGGGACATTGATTGCGCACGGTCTTTGACATGATTCTGCCAGGAGGACTGGGCGATGAGAGCATTGATAACCTCAGTGGAGAATGGGAACACGGCATTTTCATGCTCGCTCACTAGCTTCTTTGAACCAGCTTGGCTGCGGAGGGCAGCCTCAATCTGCCAGTGGCAAAGGAGGTCAGAGTATCGTCTAAGAGGACTGGTGCACTTTGTGTATTCATCCATTCCCAAAGCGACGTGCGGAACAGGCTTCGAAGATAGATAGCCTTTAGGACGAGGGTTTTCCGAGGACATTGCATCTGTGCCTAGCATCCCGCGAAGAACGGTATCCTCAGGCCGTTGCGCCGCCCCATTGAATATCAATGGGATTTTTCGCTCTTTGCACCACTGAGCCGCTACCTCACCACCGAGTAACATGGCATGTGAGACGAGGTCTTGTTTTGTTGAATCTTTCAATTCAAGGGGATCTACCATCTGACCACTGATGCGGATAATTGGGTCCCCGACGTAGCGTAGACTCTGACTGCTTTGGTTGGCAGAAGAGATCATCGCATTACCTCGCCCTGCTGAAACATATGGTTGAGATCTTTGCACAGAGGCAGAGTCCATTGCTCCTTTTCGCTGCCTGACTTCCCGCCGGGCGTCAAGTAATTGCTGCATCATTATTAGGGACTCTTCGTGTTCCTCGGGTATATGTTCTTGGAGCTCTGGCCGACATGGCTCTTCAAGCTCGCCACCAACGGACAACGTTAGACGGGGCTCCTTGCTATGATCGATGCCAAAAAGCTTCCGCAGTGTACCCGGAGTAATGTATATAACATTGTTAACAACACCGTTAACAATATTTCTTTCAAGGATATCCCCTTGCCTATTGAGTCTCGCACTGAAAGTCAATGCCGGCTTTTTGGGACCAAGACTGAAGAATTCCTGTGTCACGCTCGGTGGTAACATTGGATATATCCGCTCTGGAGAATAGAATGATCTTTTCAGATGTTCCGCTCCCTTGGCCAATATGTGGTCCGGGGAAATGAATGAGGAAGGGTTGGCAACGTGAACGTGAATCCAATACTCCTCTTCCGAACCCTCCACCGGCTCAATGGAGAAGCCGTCGTCGATTTCCGCGGCACCTGGACTATCCACGCAGAAGACTGGAATGTCACCCCAATCCTTTCGAAGATCCTTCATGGAATCGGTCAAACTGTCAGGCGTCATGGTTTCACAGAACTTATTGCACTCCTTAAAGATTTGATCGGAAACGGGCGACACCCCATGACCTGGCAAAGCAACCAGTTCGTTCAGCACATGCATATTCTCCCATGGTGCTACGGCTCCAATCTCCTGTAACACCAGGTAGCCTGTCTGCGGATTCATAGGATAGTCGTCATACATCTCAATACTTCGAATAATCAAGGATCCGGTTGTTTTTAAAACAGAGCTGGTCATTAGAGACGGCGGAGTAACCCATAATTTCAAGAACTCGATAATCATTTGGTCGTTCGCCGTGAAGCTCTCGACCGGAAACGTCTTGTAAGCCATACCGTCATTCGATCCATCTTCAGCGGAATCCCGGACCGTGGGACTGAGAGAAAAAGAAGGTGTAGGTTGACGTGTCTTCCGGCTCTGAGTGATTAGTTTTCTAGCTTTCCGCGCAAACTGGGCTATCGTGTATTTGGCGTCGGATCCCGTTTCCCAGCTCAGCGAATTCTTAGCGCGGAAATTCTGATAATCTCGAACCCACTTCACAACGAGCTGGATAACATCAGCCTGTTGCCGCGGTCTGATAGTATAGGACTCTGTAGTTGAATGTGTCCTGTTGGGAACAATATTGAATGATTCCTTCTTGATGCAGTTGTGAATCGCAAAACGCTCTGCTTCAGTCAGCGTTCCGCACTCCCGGCCCAGGAGCTTTTTACCAATCTCGTCGAGGGTCATCACTTGAAAGTATTGCTTTTCTGCTATTTGATCGTATATGTTTTCCATCACGCTCCAGTTTTGGCTGGAAAATTCCTGCGCACTATCCCTAAATGCAGCCATCCACTCGAGTAGAGGCTTGCAGATTGGTCGCGGAATTCCACCCTCCATACCGACTTGTGGTAGCCATGATTTTTCCACAGTCATCTGAGGTAAATATGGTAAGATAGGTGCGATCAGGTCAGGAGAGGCTCGCAATTTCAGGGCAAACGTCATTTCATTCGGGTGAGCGATACGCCATTTCCCCCGCTCCGTGTAAAACTGCTGTTGGTCATTGATCGTCCGTAAATAAACAGCTATTTGGCCGCTACTGAAGCCTGTTTCCCTGGGTTTGTTATGCACTCGTTAGCATGTTGCGGTTTTGAATGTCTCGGATTCACCAGTCGGACGTACATCTCGAGCAGTACTAAATCACCAGGCCACAGATAAGGGAAACGATCACTCTCTTCGGCAAGGCTTTGGATTGCATCTATGCTTGCCTCTTTTCCGAGTTCACCGCCCACCATGGGCTCATCCCTGAGCATACTTCCAACCCATGATGACGGCTTTCCATCCGCCTCAGGAATGGATATCGGGTCGATATTGAGCTCTGTAGGCGACGGTTTCCAGTTTCTCAGGTAGGTATGTATGTCCAGTTTTCGATTGAGCTCCGACTGGAAGAGTCTGCTCGACTTTTCTTCGAGGAGGACGCTCGGCGATGGGAGTCGAACCTAGAAACAGAGCCGTTTGGTTAATAAGAAGATCGGAAAGGAAGAAAGTAGAGTCGCGTCATGTATACCTTTCGTGAACTATGAAATTGTCTGGTGCTATAGAGGGTTCCATCTCGTGATTCCCCAATGTAGCTCCGTCGAATCGTTGCATGAGATGCCCGCAACGAAGCTGCACACTGTGAACACAAGGAAAGCTCTGCGGTCTTGCCTTTATGTGCGGCGACACGAGATTGCTGCAGCCATGCTGCGGGCAATACCATAGCTATAGTATACAAGGCAGTGAATGCAATCTCACTCCAGTCTCGAGCAAACGAGAGGTGTCGAGCAGCTTCGGCGAAATTTTATGGTTGCAGAAAGTTCGGCCAAAAACTCTAAATTCAATCTGCTTTTCGCGACGCGAATAGTATATTTTACGGAGTACAAATCAACGACTTGCAGAATTATTTGACATCTGAACCAAGCTGTATATGAGGTTTAGCATGTATTTCACTAGCAGTAAAGACGCAACTGATACGGAGAACTGAAGGCTACCGAGAAAATTCTATTCGCGTAAGTTTCTTGAGTTCTGAACTAAAGAGTGTATCTGCTCATTCCGATCGGCCATTACCCCAACCTTCTATTGTGCGGGTTCGCATATACAGGTTCTTTTAAGGTGCCTGTGCTCAAAAGCTTCGGTACTGAAATGCTGTTATTCCGTTGCCAGAATCCAAAAGGCCAGTTACCCGTGGCTCAAAAGGAAAAAAGGGGCGATGCTATTGGGTATAGGGGTTCCGCTTGATGTAGTGTAGCTGGCAAACGGCTGCTTAACTCCTAGTGATTGCGTTAGAGAGATATCGCATGGGACGACATACTCTCGGGACAGCGATATTCGATTGGAATCCTAATTCGGCATGCCGCAATCCTGACAAGTGCAGGGTGGGAAGAAAGTGAGTTCCATGTTGCAAGACCAGCAATCGGGCCAGCACTCGGCGGACCTTTCGGCTGCAGACTCTCTAGAGATTTTTCGAACCTTAGACGGCCGCTTTTGCGATGACGTCGAAGACTGGAAGGAGGAGGATGAGGAGGAAGACTGGCCGGCTGACTGCTTGAGCGAGGAGGAAGACTGGCTGACTGACTGACTGCCTGAGGAGGAGGACTGGCCGGTCGACTGACTGAGTGAGGAGGAGATGGAGGAGGACGGGCAGGCCGACAAAGGCGAAGAAGACGAGACAGAGCTCTCTTCTGGAAGTTGCTCTCCTTGTGGCGACCTTGTCATTCTTGAACAATATACTTCTTGCCAGGTGGACCAGGAACGAGTATCAGTCTAAGTAAAGGTTCTCCAGGTTGCCTTTGAAGCTACAAGGTGCGGTGATAGATGTGTGGAAAATTCTTCCATTGCGCAAGTTATAATTTCAACATTAAATAGTAGAAAGCGAAGCAGTATCGACACACATCACAGCAAGAGCCCCAGCTGGCAGTCACTGCCATGCTGGAAGTGAGTGCATGTCAACCGTGAAGCCTCAAGGCGGAAGGAGGAACCTCCTTGAGGCACAAAGTGAAGGATTTGCCTCTGCACGAAGAGAAGAGAGACAGAACCATCACAGAGACCATATCAGTTTCCTAGCTTCAGGGTCTTAGAAGGGTATCAAGGATAGTATCGTCCCATATTTTGAGTGGTGAGCGCCCATTGTTGTGAAGTTACAGAAATGGTGAATCGATAAACCACACGTCTGCTCTGTGTTGCTCATGATTGGCCTATTCACTTCTGGTATTTTGCAGCTCTTGCCCAGGCTGCCGAGTAATCTGTGACAGCCTGATGGCGTCTTCTGAAGCTGTTTGTTGGATGGATTTTGGCCGAGTTCAGACTATCTTGGTGGCTGGTGCGGCTGGATTCTTGAAAGAAATCACGATTCCATTCCACCGAAGAATATAAAACAAAGGGCAATGATCGATCATATACTCCGTACGTCCACATTAGTTACTTGGTATTGGCCCTGCATTCGATTTCACCAGCCATTCGTTCACTCCCATTGGCCATGATGGCTCCCAAGCCCGCTTAACCTTCACCATCGCGTCCAGACCGTCGCCTGCTGGAGCTCTCTGGGTCGTGGAAAAAGCCTATAGGCAGCCAAGAAAGCACAAGCGAGAATAATATGGAGCCGAGAAGAGGGCAAACGCTTGTCGGCACGCCTCGCTAACCGTGTATCGCGCATATGACAGCGACCAGTAGTTACTCCGTAGTGGTGAAGCCTCTCTCTGTAAGTTCGTAGCGACAAGCGGTGCAGAGCGTTTTGCCTGGCAGTTGCGCAAGGAAGTTCCACCGATCCCCAACGGATTCCAGATGCTTCGCCACTGCGGAGTCTCAAGACTTGGGCAGACGGGGTGATCCGTGTGATTGCCTGCTGTCAAGCCTGTGACGAGCCTGGTTTGACTCGGCGTCGTCGTCTTGACTTCGTGCTAGCAAGTTATTTAGCAGCTCCTCGGGTCAGCCGGCCATTCGTGGTCTGGGGAAAGTGGAGAGCGTTTTCCCAACCACTTTGCTAGTGCGGAACTTATTTTTTTTGTTTTTTCCGGCCTGCGCGTTGTGCCTGTAAGCTTGCGCTTGGCAGCTCTGCACGGCGAACGAAGCTGGTTTGACCACCCGCCAGAAACGTCAAGCCTCCGCTGCCAGCGTTATCTTCTTAAACATCCGGCTTTCCCGCCTCCTCATCGCTCTGGCTTCTTCGCGTTAACCGCTTGCTGCTCCTACACGTCGCCGTCGTGCCCATCCGTCCTGACCCGCTGTGTGGTGAGCCCTTCCCAGTATCGACTCGTGTAAGAGAAAAAGCCGCCAAGATGAGTGCAAAGGACGCAACGCTCTACCCTCGCATCTCCAAGAGGGGTCCTTTCTCCGTCGAAGCGTCTGGCTACGAGCCCGTCAAAGGAGAGACCATTCCACGCCGACACCCGATCGCCAAAGATGGCTTGAAACTCACCCCGAATCCCGAGATCACCACCGTCTACGAGAACCTATTGTGGAGTGTGAAGCAGTATGGCAACAAGAAGGCTGTCGGATCTCGGCGCTTGATCAAAACACATGTGGAGACAAAGAAGGTTAAGAAGCTCGTGGATGGAGTCGAACAGGAAGTGGACAAAGACTGGACCTATTTCGAGTACAGCGGATACACCTTCATCTCCTTCAACGAATACCAGACCCTTGCTCTGCAACTCGGAGCCGGTCTACGCAAGATCGGCCATGAGAAAGGCAGCCGTATCCATCTATTCAGTGCTACCAGGTGAGCTGTCTGCCGTTCCGGTATACAAGCTTAACCAGAGACTAATATGTTCTTCCTCTAGTGCTCACTGGTTAGCTCTCTCGCATGGTTCGGGCCCTCGAAACCTGCCTTGTGTGGTGAATGATATCTAACGTTATTGCAGGCGCTGCTTCGCAGTCAATCACTATCGCTACAGCCTATGACTCTCTCGGCGAAGAAGGCGTCAAGCACTCTCTCCGACAGACTAAGAGCTCTACCATCTTCCTCGATCCGTCCCTTATTCCTATCCTAGTCAGCGTATTGAAAGACACACCCGACCTTAAGAATGTCGTCTACAATACCTCTACCGAAATTGACCAAAAAGACCTTGACAAGCTCAGGACCGAATTCAGCCACCTCAAGGTATTGTCGTTTGAGGAGCTGAGAAAGCTCGGAGAAGAAAACCCCGTAGATCCCGTTCCTCCATCCCCTGAGGACCTTTGTTGCATAATGTACACTTCTGGATCCACAGGACCTCCAAAAGGTGTTCCGTTAAAACACAAGAATGTCGTTGCAGCCAGTAAGTTTCTAGTCCTGTCTTCCTTGGGAGTGAGAACTAACGTTTGTAGTGGCTGGTGCCGACGTCGTTGTTGGTGATTATCTGGGCCCTAATGATGTTCTTTTGACATATCTACCCCAGGCTCACATCTTGGAGTATGTGTTTGAAAATATTTGCCTGTACTGGGGCGGTACGATGGGCTACGGAAGCCCAAAGACTTTGTCGGACACGTCCATGCGGAACTGCCAAGGTGATATCAAGGAGCTGAAACCGACAATCCTTGTTGGCGTGCCGATGGTCTGGGAATCCGTGAAGAAGGGTATTCTAGGCAATGTCAACAAAGGCAGCGCTCTTATCAAGGCTCTTTTCTGGGGTGGTCTTTCTGCCAAATCCTTCATGATGTCCACTGGCCTTCCGGGAGTCGGTGTCCTTGATGCAGTCATCTTCAAGAAACTCAAGGAAGCCACTGGAGGCCGTCTCCGAATCATGCTTAGTGGCGGAGGCCCTATTTCAAAAGAGACCCAGCACTTCCTTTCTATGGCACTCTGCCCGATGATCAACGGCTACGGTTTGACGGAAACCTCTGCTATGGGTGGACTGAACGACCCGATGGCCTGGAATCCCAGTGCTATTGGAGAGATCCCAGCTGCGATTGAAATGAAGCTGGTCGATTTTCCAGAAGCCGGGTATTTCACGGATCGAAATCCACCACAGGGCGAGATCTGGATTCGTGGAGGTAGTGTTGCGGAAAGCTATTTTGACAACGAGGAGGAAACCAAGGCTGCTTTCAAAGATGGCTGGTTTATGACTGGTGACATTGGCGAGTTTGACAAGTATGGACACATCAAGGTCATCGATCGCAAGAAGAACCTCGTAAAATCGCTGAACGGAGAGTATATCGCCCTTGAAAAACTCGAATCCGTTTATCGCTCGGCCCACATCGTCGCCAACATCTGCATCTACGCCGCGCCTGATCAATCGAAACCTGTCGCGATTATTGTTCCCGCTGAGCCTGCTCTCCACGAGCTGGCAAAGAAGAACGGGATCGAGGGAGATAGCATCGGTACCCTCGTCCACAATTCTAAGTTGAACTCTGTTATCTTAAGAGAAATGCAACAAGCTGGTAGAGCAGGTGGTCTTCGCCCATTCGAAATCATCGAGGGCGTCGTTCTTTCTGATGAAGAGTGGACTCCTCAGAATGTAAGTCACCAACATCTCGGCCTTAAGTATTCACATTTTTACTAATCTTTTTGCCTTAGGGTTTCACCACTGCCGCTCAAAAGCTTCAGCGAAAGAAGATCATCAACAGATTCCAGAAAGAGGTCGATAAAGCCTACGGCAAATCCTAAGTGTCAAGGCCTACCGATCTCCTCTGGGCAATTCAGTTCAGAACCGTACTTGGGCTTTGAGGTCACCTTTTCTTCCTGCTCATCTCTTCTTTCCTTTCCGATCATCTTTGCTTTTTTCGATATCCTAGTAATGCTATTACGTTAATAATTTGTTAATAGCATCTTTGATTTCTCAAACCTTTGTCTTCCTCTATTCTTTTGGTTCCACCGATTGGGTAAATACAGTAGTCGATACCTCCAGGACCAGAATGCAACTGCGTTAATTAAGTATAACTAGTAGTGATCATCGGATAGACAATGAAAATTGATTCACGATCGTTACGAGAAAAATCTATTTTACAGTACCTCATCAAAGGTTTCCACAGCTTTCAATTAATCCCACTGCGGATCCTTAAAAGTGTTAGTCCTTGATAATTGTCATCAAGATTGCTCCACCAAGCCTCTTGAAAGTTCCAAGGTGCAAGGGAGTGTCTTTTGAAAAACTCCCGGTTTAAGGAAAACAGTGAAGGATTGCAGGTTCCTTTGACCTCCGGAGTCGCTATAGAGTAAGGACTGTATCTGACTGTTGCTCCCCTTTTTAGCCCCTGAATCCTTTATGGAATGCCGGCCGGCAGCTTCACCGGGGCTAAGCCTAAAATGGTACTAGCCGCTTGGGTGTTTCCAACCGGATCTCGTCCATCTTGGATGTCAACCCAAACATCAAAAGTGCCACACTTGCTTAAATTCGCGCTTTAGCCGCTTGCAATCCATCTCCCGTTCCAACACGCTCCGTCCTTCAAATGTCTCTTTGGAAGTAAGTCGAAAAATTTCCCCTCTTTTTATCCGGGATAATAACAAGTTCACTCACCGACAAACCTAGATCATACCGGAATCTTTCTCCTCGCACCCGCCTCATGTTTGGCTGTGGGTTGATGGCCTACGCGGCATTCGGGTTGTGGACGGAAACACGCGTGGAGCAAACACTGGGCATGGTACCGTCGGAGGCGGAAAAAGAGGAGCTGAAGAGAAACATGACTGTGCGGATGAGGAGGGTAGAGAGGGAGAATGAAGGGTGAGAAGATGCCAAAATGCAATGGTTGCAAGCGATGATCCAATGTTATCCGTGCGTGGTCTGCCTATTGAGAGCCACCTATCAGCAGCTGTGCTTCGAGCATACGGAAAATCGATGAAACACTCAGTGTGCATGCGTTCGAGGGCCTTCTTCACCCATGAAACGAAAACAAACAAAAATGATAAAAGCTCTCGCTGAGGTATTATCTTGTTGTCTATTTAAACCTCATGCACTCGCTGCTCCTCTGCTGGGGCTTGACAAGCACCTTCTCTTCTCAGTCTTAGGCCTCCGGCCGCATACCGATACACCATGCTCTTACTCGGGTTTCTTTTTATCGCCTTGATCGGCTCTGCATTATCTCTGCATACCCTATCCAAGCGGGACCGAGAACTACTTGGTTACATGGTAGTCCATAAGAAGGGCACCTGGCCCTCACGTCCTGGTCCTTTGGGGGCTGGTGTCTACACAATCTATGCCAAGAAGGACTTAAGCGCCGACCTTCCATATGGAAATCTGTCCCTGGCTTCGGAGTAGGTCACTTTTGTTGCCGTCATCTCGTATCATTGCTTGTTAAATTTATTTCCAAGGTTTTGTGCTGTCTATGCCGATTCCGCCGCCGTCAAGCGCGTCTCCAAAATTTGGGTTCCAAGGAATACACTATACCGGTCTTTATGGGGGCACCCCGAGGTAATCAATAAGTATATTGGAATCGACTCACTTACCGGTTGGGACCCAAGGAAGACATTGCGATTATCGTGGAAGCGGTTTTGGGAACCGGGGCGGAAATCTACGGTCCAATTAATGATCCCAGACACTCTACTGAAGGAAAATGAAGGGCACATGGGCCTCAGCAAGGAATGCAAAAGTAAAGTAGATGAACTTTCAGACGAAGAGGTCGATTATGATAAATGGCACCATAACATCGGGGGCGACAGGGGAATTGAATATAGAGAGAGTGCACTGGCACCAGAGTGGATTAATTTTGAGTATTGATGACTAAATGCTGTGTTGCCTGGGCCTGAATATTTTGCGAGTTGTATACCTGAGTTTTAGTCCTGGGTATAGGGTAATATGGATGGAAACACTTTCAAATTGCTTCATATCTTTCACTAGCAGGGTAGTATCATTGAGATGGCATGGTTCCTGTTCATTACCCTCGGCTGTTGCTTGATTAACAAGCAAAAGAAGTAGAGCTTTGCAAACCTGAAGTTGTAGCTGCTTGTGGAGCCTGATACATTGAGATCCTTTGCTAGACATTTGTGGAGAATAACTCAGCAGCAATAATGATGCATTTATGAATCATGAACTGTCTAGACAGTGAAAAAGTAAATCCGTTTTAGGTCCCTAAACTCACAAAAAGTGTGGCCAGAAAAAAATCACATATGAAAGAGTCTTTTTTGTGAGGAACATTCCTCAAAATCATCATAAATCCCTTTATCCCAAGCTCATAGTAGTCACAGCCCTATTAGCTGTAGAAATAAGCATACTCCCAGACATGCATGAGGATACAACAGCAGTAGGAGCCGCTTAAAACCTCGTTCCTCGTCCCCGAAGGTCCTGGTTGGCCGATCATTGTCAATGAGTACGAGCCTCCGTCGATGTTCCGTAGACCTCTTGATTTTCATTTCGAGGTAGATTCGCTCAAGCATCTCCATACGCTGTTTGTTATAGAAAACTTGCAAATAAAAAGTGGTAAAACAATTAAAAGGCCCTAAGTCAGGAGTAAAACAAAACAAACGCAAGAATGAAACAAATGGGGTTGTTGTGCTGTAAATCAAGCCAAAACGAATTGATTGCGCACTCAGGCGACGTTTCAGCATAGGGATAAAGAGTATCGTCTTTCGAAGGTAAGTGCTTTTCAGAAAGCTATCAATATCCATAGGAAAGCCCAATTGACTTCCTTTTTGATGGACCGGAGCACCCAAGGAAATACGAGTATTTAGGCCTGACAGCATTCAGGCCTTCGAAATCGAATTGCAGGAGAAATAGGATGAAGAAATTCGTAACGAGGCCGTTTGTTTTCAAGGAAAAGAAAGATTTTAGATTTGGCACAAGAAAGGAGAATCATAAGGCATAAGAGACGCGCCTTTAGCTGGCTATTCCCTGGACTACATACTCGCACATGATTGAAATCAGTTCCTCGAAAATGTTGGCAAAACGACAAGAGGAGAAGGCAAAGAAAAGCAAAGATCAGCCCAGAAAGTTAAAAGTTGAGACCATATGACTCGTTTCTTGGGCACAAAGAAGGAGAAAAGAAAAAGAAATTCGTGACATCTTGAGTTTCAGATATGAGAATTGTGAATAGGCTCGTAGCGCCCATAACTATGCTCGTCGGGACGCGTGGAATAAGAGGTCATTCTTCCGCCAGATGAGGGCCGATGTACGTCCTGGCTCGCATAGCCGTTAGAGGTGCGTGCTGTAAGAAACTGATTGGTTCCATTATGGTCATTATTTAGAATCGGCATCATTTCAAACTGTTCGCTCAAAGAAACATCGTTCTGGTCCTGGGATTTTGTTGTGTCATCGAACGAAGGTAAGACACATCTAACGGTCCGTGATGAACCGGTGGATGAGAATGTGGGGTGTCCGTACCCGTCCATAGACGAGGCTGAGGCCAGTGGCTGCATTGTTCCAAGGGAATCATTCAATAAGTAATCGTAGGTGCCTGGAGATGACGAAGAAGAAGACACTAGGGAGCTTGCGGTCAGGGGCGACTGATCTGTAGAGGGCATACGGCGGTAATCAATTTGGGAGGTATTTCGTGGCGTAGGATCGTAGGTTATTGAAGAAAGATGAGGGCGAGATGGCCCTGGTGGTTGGGGAGTTAAACCCGTATGCAGCGCCAAGTGACTCATAGATGAGTTCCCAGCATCAGCATCGCCGCTCCCAATGCGCCCGCTATTATCGCGCTTAGCATCCTTGTAATGGCCAGGAGATCTCCCACGCACGACGACTGGGTTCGACAATTTCCTGGCGAGCATGACGTATTCAGTCCCGTTCACAAGAGAGTCAGGGTCAGTAACCTCAACCCAGAGTTCAGCCACCAGATTGTAAAATTGTTGTTGGGCACGTCTTTTTCCATTATTAGCCGTAGCTTTTTGAAATTGAATTCGTTCCCAGGTATGAGAAGTTGGGATTTGAGGGGTCTGCTGCGCTCCTCCGTAAGAAGTGCCATAATCCATCGAAATTGCAGATTGGGCTGGAGGCAGTCCAAAGTTGAGATGAGCAGTGTTCGGCCCGTGATTGAGAAGGAGGGATGGCGGTGGCTGCGGCTGGAGAACAGCGCGTCTGGGTTTGCTCTCAGATTGTTTGTCACGTTTAGGGGTATGTTGAATCAGCTCTCGTGTCTCCTTCTCCTGGCCATTCACAAATGCTGAAATTTTCATCGCAAAGGATTGAATCTTTTCCGCTGTATGGCCCTGGCGTTGGATATAATAACTCGTACAGGCCGACCAGGGTCTCAAGGCAAATGATAATGACACCGAAAAGTAGTTTCGGCGGTAGCACGTCCAATATCCTCCTGCCAGGAAGAAGCCTTTGTGTATTCTGGCTTGAATCTCCGGCTTTACAACTTGCCCATTGGCGACGACCGTATAATATACCTCAGTTTCATTCCACGGAGGAGAGTCCATGCTCGATACTAATCGTTGAGGAGGGTCCCATCCAGGGGTCCCGTACACGCCATTTGTTAGACCATTCATGGACAAGTCATTAGTACGTGCGGGGTACTGATGATATCTTGTTGGGTCAAAAGACCCAGTAGCTTGTGCCACAGGAAGACTGTTCCTAGAGATCGGGTAGGCCATGGTGTAGCTATCTCCTCGGCCAATGATACTGGTCGACGAAGGAAGCATCGTGCTCTGGGATTGCATATGCGGAATGGATGGCGGTTGACTGCATAGGTATTAGCAAACTTTCATGCTGTTAAAAGGGTGTGATCAACATACATTGGACGTGGGTATCTATTATAATCAACCATTTTGTCGATTGGAGGCACGACCGAAGGCTGAGACTTTGACGGTGGAGCGTAGGATGAGTCACTTTTCACCGAAATGAGAGTGCTAGGGTTGCTATGTAGCGAGTCGAAGGAAGATGCTGTTGCTCGGGATCTCACGCTACCTGGTGAGGACCCGCCCGAGGATACTGCCAGGTTCTTCAAATCCCCTGTAGTCTGGAATCTATAGCACGGCACATTAGTAAAAGCACCCAACACCTTCAAAGCAAGTTCTTCCGCAAAGAGCCGTATATAAAGGGAGAGCTGGAAACACAGGATTCAATTCAGGCAGGAGTTGAATCTGTAAAATTCAAAGTAAATTGCAAGGTACCTCATGAGCTGGAGGACAATACAGCGATGAAATCAAATTATAAGACCAAGAGAGCAGCAGAAAGGGTACAGATGATCTTGGAATCAACAGAGTAAAGAGTAAGAAGTGGGTGGGAAGGGAACATTCATAATAAATCATGTCTTTCATGGGGTGAAATGTGAGAAAGCCAAACACAGAATCAAGGCTCAAGAAGATACTTCGAGGACGTGGGACAATGGCTCGGCGATCAACTAGATCTGTATAGGCTCGCTCTAGTGCAAATGCACCGACGGAGAATGCTGGAACTCATAGAAATCTCTTCCCTTCGCAGATAGGAAGATATAAGCAAGTTCTCAAGGTGACTTTGAAAAACAAGGGGCCTGCAAGTTGCTGTATTTGAATGTTATAATGGAATTTTAGAATAAGAAAAAAGCACTCACAGTGCATCCTGGACCCCAGATTGCTCCGAGGGTGGTGTGGAAGTACTAGAAACCGATGATGAATGCACTACCTGGTAGCCAAAGACGCTGCTCCTTCTGTCAGGTTCACTAACGCCTTCGGAGAAGGTAGCGCTTATATTGGAAGCGGTTCGGAATGGCCCGTAAGGTCGGCTGTAAGTTGTTGTCGTGGGCTCAAAATGAATTGACCTTTGCGAGAATGCTGCTTATGCCCACTTTATATCAGGATTGGGGTCGAAGTTCAAGAGCTGGGGCTGAGAATAGCGTTCAGGTAGAAAAACTATTGAGAAGAGGAAGATAAGATTTAGGGAGAGGAAAGATTTCGACGGGAATAGCTTGATGCAGATGCCATGAAACCAAGCGCCACACCGCTCTTATAGGAGCACAAGAATGCACGCAACGAGAAGGGTGTGCCAGATTAGCGCGACTGAGGGAATGACGGTCGCTAAGAGGAAAAGAATAACTAGGAAAAAGTGCTAACGTCCCTGGGCAACGTGGATGATCTCCCGTTGACAGCAGGCGGCGTCGAGATTAAGTCCAATTATTTGACGTTGAAGTCGCACCAAATAGAAATAAGCTTACTTTGATTCATTTGTCAAGTTCAGACAGACTGCTGAGGATCAACAAAGTGGAATGCGCTCGATTGGGCGCCTTGATATCGGGAACGGCTTTAGGGGTGTGTAGCAACAGAGAAAGCGCTCGATCTGCACTAGGATTGTTCAACGAAGATATCTCTGTAAATTCGGGTTGAAGTGGCAATATAAAATGGCTGGGCGGATTTGAAAGAACAGGATTTCAGGAGACCTTTCCTGGTTGGTGGTTAAGACTATTGCTCTGGAAGAGGGCTGCAAGACGATATTAGTATCGGTGCATTTTCGTCAAGAGGAACTGCGAAGCATAAAAAAGGTCCACAGTAGAATACAGGCTGGAAGCTGCTGTGGACCCTCGACTGTAATATTACCGACTCAAGGGGTCATAAGGTAGGGAAAAAGGCGCTGGCCGGAGGACCACGAATACGGTCAATCGAGGCAGTGGGGCTAAAACTTATGACTTTCATACATACTTGGCAGATGATGAATGCGTGCTCAAGGGATAGCAACGTCAGCGGTTCATCGCAGCCAATTCGCAGAAAAAGAGGGTTCGGCGGAGGAGAGCCGGGATCGAAACGACGTGGGGTATGGTCGAATGGTACGGAGTATGTAGGGAAGGATATAGTAGGCGGCTGCAAAAGTGACTTGGTCTGGGAATGTGTAACGGTCCCGGTTGGCTCAATTTAAAGGTCTATTCTCAGCCCCAGGTTTGGCTGGAGAAGCAATTACCGGCAGCGAATAAGCTAGGTGGGTCCCCCTAACTGGACGATCGACGGCTAACCAGATAACCCTTGTCAGGTGCTCTCGATCAAAAGAAAATAATAACACTCAGACACCAACACCAACGAAACAATGAATTTTCTCCCAAACACTGGAATGCGGTTCAGCGAGTATGGAAATCGAGAACGGGCCAGAAATCTTGAACTGATAGAATTTCAAAGGGCAGCCCCGAGAAAACATGAGTAGTCGATGTGTGAGAAATTGTGATTTGGAGAGTGGTAGGAGGTAGGGCACGGAGAATAGAAAAAAAAACAATAATAATCAAGAGATGACTTACGGATGAAGCCAGACTTTCGTGAAGGTGTAGTGCTCGAGTCAAGTGTTGGATAGGAGGGCTTCTGGCGATGCTTTAATAGAGATTTTTTTAGCTGGCTGACTCGAGGCGGGATAGCATCTCGTGAGATAGCAACGATAAACAACTCGCGGGTGACCGAAGCCGGCACAAGGATTTGACAGTCGAGCGTCAAACTTTCTAGAAACGAAGCTCGCTGTTTGGAGAGTCGTCCAGGGATATAAAAAAAATAAAGAAAAATGACCCTGTTGATATTAGGCGCTAATAAGGTTCTTCCTTTCCTCCTTTTTCACATCGCTTTGCTTTTTCCCGTCAAAACATTGAACCAAATGTTATGATAATGTAGTGAGTCTCTAATAAAAGTCATGACATAAGAGTGGGAATCTTACGGTAAGTACGTACATTCTTACAGACTTCGTACTCCGTGCGAATAATAGAAAGGATCGGATCACGAATTTGTCGATGATGGGGGCCAAACACACGGTAAGGAGATGAAGCTCCGAGCCTAGAGTTTCGAGGGGTCAGAGATGGCTGAGCCAATCCGATGGAATTACTCCTTTCAAAATGGCTTTGAAGTATCCATGTCCATTGGCGACTAAAATTTGAATCATTGCCGGTAGTCAGGAAACTTGCCGAAGGGAGGATGGGAGAAGCAAGAGGCTTGCAAGGGACAAAGCAAGAGTAGGATAAGTTTGATGATCTTTGATCCACTCATCGACTGTGTAGCTGCAGGTAACCATTGTTAGCCCCATTCAGAGTATCGATGATGGTGTTCTGCCGAATTCGAGAACTTGCTGACTGCATTCGGGTCGTGTACCAGCAATCTAATAACGCCAGGGATGTCTGACGATAATAACGCTACTTCCCGGGATAATCACGGCTCTATCTCGAAGCTGCTGAAATTCCTAAAGGCGCGGTACATACGGAGTAGCATCTTTCAAGTATCTATCTTTCAGATAACAGTGTGGGCTCCGCATTTCTTGATTGCCCCACAACAAGAATTTGAGTTCAGAGAGTATGAAGCAGCTCCGACTGCACATCAGAGAAAACGATGACCCCAAGCTCAGAAATTGGGGAATTCGTGGCAACTGAGCGTGCGCTAGACAATCTATCGTTCTTAGAGATTGGCCGGAACATGATAGATTCCAGGGTTGGTGAATCTCAACGGATTCTCTAGGTGGAATCAATATTGAACCCGCGACTGTTCAATCCGGCGAGTCGCGACACAAACCAACAAAATTGACAGCCAATGGCGACTTTGGTGGGCCTCAAAAGATAACCGGACGTGCTGGGTCGTCGAGCGCACCCCATCAAACTCAGTGGGGTCAAGAGAAATTTGAAAATGATCGACGACCACAGGGCAAAGCTCGATCCGGTCTTGGCATACGGGAGGTTGCCTTTTCTTGTCACCTTCATAACTCTGTCGTAAAAGCACAGCCTGGATTGAATGAATGCACGGAAATCAGGCGATCAGCGGAGGTCAACACCAACTCCTATTGGACAGACCAAGCCACCACGAAACTCCATTCAAGAGTTTCAGTAGTGCAGATGATCGACCAGTAGCGGAGAATCCAGTTTCCAGGGATTCAAGTGGGAAATTCTGGACTGTCGATGATAGTTTATTTTTCCAGGGTTTGCAGCAGGCGGTAATTGGGTTTCCTAAAGAGGGGAGTTCTGTAAGCTTTTCGCCTCCCTTTGACCCTGTCGGAGAATAATGTTAAGCATAAGCGCTTGGAGCACAGGAAAGCCAGAAACAAAATTGCGAAGTGTATGCCCTCGTACTCAAACGGAAGATCGTCACATGGCAATGAAGGATTGGAAGCCATGTGTTGAGTAACAACCAAATGAATGAACACCTCAAGCATTTTGGCGATGGTTATTTCCTTCAATGCTTCAGACAGGATATCGATCGCGGGTTGATGGTGTGTGTGTGTGTGTGTGTGTGTGTGTGTTGAAAAGGCGGTGAACATGATTGTTCTCGTCGCCGTCTATTTACTCTCATCAAAATCGCAGTGTTTCATGCCCCATAGTAGGCCGTTTTGGCAAGCCCGGCATGGTGGATTATGAGCGAAAAAAGAGCGGTTTTATCCGGTTGAGACAACACAAGCAGATTAGGGCCGAAGGACGGAAGCCAGGCCTGTGGTGAACAATGACTTGCATACTACCCTTGCGACATGGTTGTACAAGCACGCCGACAGGCACTGAGATGTGACAAGTAGCCGGGTAAGTAGCTCACCAACAACGGTCACCGTTTTAATGGGGTCCCCCTTGGGCGTCTTCGCCAGCTCATCTCCCGAATGTGCTGAAACGGCAAAGAGAACAAATACAGTCAGCCACAGAATTGATTTTCTTCGCATGCAGGGAGGGTCGGTCAGATCTGAGATTCATAGATCCTAATTAGTAGTATCGACAAGGGTAGACTGGCTGTGACAAAGGACACCCAATAAACAGCAAGGGATCTGGGGATACATACCTGCAAGATGCGGGAGGGAGGGGCTGGAGAACTAAGCAGAAAACAGCAGGCTGGCCTGCAAAGCCAACCCCATGCTAGTCAAGAGCCCTGTAAACCGATCATCACTCGAGCCAATAACCAAAGACTCCGATGCCGAAGAAACAAAGGCTGGCAGACTCTGGACCAGCGAGGGCTGAGAGCCCTGAGGTTGAGGTTCACGGATCCCTTTAACTTCAAGCCAGCCGAATCGGGACAAGCCCGAAAGTCACGCCGCAGAGAAACCCAGCGATCCAATGAGCGATCACCAGCCGCGATATGGCCCGTGCACACATGGCTTGGGCGATCCCTTGGCGCTCTTCGGGACTTTCAGACGCGCGGCGCTGGAATGATGGTGTTGAGAACGAGAAGGGGATGGAGAGAGAAGGGAGAGAGGAAGGGAGGGAGGGAGTGAGAGAGAGACATACGCAGATGGTAAGAAGAGACCTCAGTCTCTACTCTGTACTTCTGGGTATCTACCGTGACTGATTCACTACAGAGTCGTGTGCGAAGCAGCAGCGACGTGTCAAGTTGCTGACTAACACCGCCCTGCCCCTTTTCCGGGAACTCGACTTCGCGCTCTCTCCAGACAGTGACAACACCGCTTCAATTCTTTTCCTCTCGATTATTTTATTGCATTTGCCCAAGAAACGCATGCCGCCTTGTCTGCCGGCCTGCATCAGATGCTAGGATAATACAGGTTTCCAATATTGGGTCTTGGCCTTCACTTTTAAAATTCCTCGTCGATCAGTGCGCATTTATTGGGTCACAGCCATCATTGTATTCCAGTCCGATGGATAGCTCGCCTTTTTGATTACCCGGTCTTATACTACTCCGTGCACTTGAGTTAGACTCTGGTGGGAAAAGGTTATTGTGCCGTTTCCCTTGGACTTGATCAATCCTGAAAAAGGAGAATCCGTCCGGCCCGCTCATTAAATCATTTTGCCCATTCGGGAATTTGCCTCTATCCACTGCTTCGACTTTGACCTCTAATATTGAGACAGTGGCTTGAGAAACGTCTGATGAACTGAATATCTCTTCCGAATGCCGATTGACTCAAATTCTTCTTTGGATGCCGTGCCAGAGACCCCTGCCCCCTTCTGAGTCATCATCTGCAAGCCTTACGGAGGACCCTGACTACTGATCTTGTAGATACATACATATGTATGCACTTGACGCTGCTTAGGCGTACTGCCCGTGCGCATCCATGTTTCAGGCTTTCACATTCTTCTCAACTCTCCTTACGCCTACCTCTCATGTTGCGGTGACGGTGGAAGTCGATGTGCCTGGAACCTGCGTATCTATTGATAATGGGCGACGCCATCCTAGCTCACACCGGTTTTCCAACATTGAAAGCCACAATTTCCCGAGCAATTCCAAATATTGCCAAATCGCGATAACCGCATGCAGCCAGCCGAAATGCCATTGACTATCAAAAGCATGGGAAATTCCAGGAATCCATTTCTTTGTTGTCTCCTGTTTGTGTAATTCATCAGTACATACAAAGAGGATGGAGGCCTCAGGGTCCATATGGCCTGTGAAAGGGATGCATGCTGGGTAACAACGCTCGGATTTACCCGCCTCGAATGGCACAAGATACCGTGAATTCTGTCTGGGCTCGAAAGCTAGTTTGACCAGGTGTCATCGCCTTGAAACGGACTCTCTTTTTTCATTTCCTTAAAACTGTCCAATTAACTGGAAGTCTCAGACTTTTCCAATCAACAAGTCTTGCCTTGAGTTGCTCTCCCGTATCGCTTTCTTGGGCCCAACAATTCAAGCAGCACCGTTCTAAAGGAGGTCTGACTTGAATCCTTCCTTTCGGAGTTCTGGCTAATGCGATTTTCGAGTTGAGACCTTTGGCCCCCACCATCGGGGCAGCGAAAACCATCTCAACACCCCCTCTAAACGTAAACGTCCAATTACCGAATCGCAGTATCCATGTTTCGGCGAGCACCATTGTTTACAATTCGAATCCAGCTGAAAACAAGCTAATAGTGTAGATGGCTAACAGTTATGACACGGTTGATCATTTCCGCTTGACTCTTGACTGGCCTCCTGTCTGTGTCACATATCCCAGAGCCGTAGGAGGCCAAGCAGCCCGAAGCAATTTTTGCTCTCGAAAAACCGGGGATTCAGTTTGCCTTCTCGGCCCGTTCGAGAACTTGACAATCATGTGTTTTTCTCGCCCGAAATATCATTGGAGCTAAAACCAAAGGATGGCTGGTTTGTTCGTTTGAGGCCGCCATTACGCGGCATTCCAACTTCCCATGATTGCGCCAGCGAGGGATGTTGACAATTCGTTGACACTTTGAAGAGCAAAACACAATGCATTATGGCTTTCCAAGGCGGTGCGACAGTCAATGTTCCATTTTTAGACATGATTGCTGTTTCCGCCCTCCGCACAATATTGATCGGGGCTCATACATCCCTTTCAAAGAGTCTGGGCGGTGGATTATGATTCGCTCACATACCGGTCATCTGAGCATGAAATATCCGTTGACACTGTCTCTTCGCCCTCCGCTCTCTGGATTTCCTTAACTTCCCTCTAGTAAAGGCCGTTGTCATACAACCAATAATGCCTTAACACTACCGCACTTTCAACAACCTAGCATTCTGCCCATAAATCCTATACCGCTATCATATGCCTACTGGCCTCAAAGTTGGTCACATGCTCATTCTATTCAAGGCTGCATGAAATTTTGGCCATATGAATCTAGGCCTATATCTCCCTTCTGGGAACGGTGTGCGCCTCGCGATTTGCCTATCTTTACCGGAAGATGGCGTATTGAAACAGAATGTATTCGGATCTAATTCTTGCTATAAGTCCGGTATTGATATACTTGAATCGAACCTTCACATTCTTTCCAAGCACCGCGATTCGTTGCAAGCTGGAAAGAGACATCAGAAGTCTAAGCAAAAAGGAAGCAATCCAGAACTCCAGGAGAAGAGTTGCCATTGTTGTGCATGTATCACGGGATTTAGGGTTGGGCAACCATTTTTCGGATGATACCAGACTAAGCTTTTCGAATTCTTCATCACAAACAGGTACGCCTATCTGGACGTCTTCTATTGAAGATGATGTCAGGGAATAATGGGATACGGGGTTCGTCGACCTTGATCTTCGTTCAACTCTTCCGCATTCGGAGACGGTGGCTCCCACGACGTTCTTTGACATGAAGGTGCGAAGGCATATGAGAGGTTGGTTATTGTCTCACCGCGCCCGTTTTAATAAACGTGGACAGATCAGTGTCAGCCCACATCATCCGGATTGCAAAAGGAAAAGCATGATATTCATTGAACCGCTAATTGGACTTGATATAGGAAAAACAAACCCGGTCGGAATTGCCGGCAAAGGCGTACAAATTTGGTAAGCTGACGAAGGGTGTGTAACCCACTGTTTTCTTTTGTCCTGGTGATATCCTTACACCCCCTTCTCGTTGGCATATCATAGACTTCGGATTGTCTCCTGTAAGTGGATTTCTATGTAACATAATGCTCCGATCCGAGACCAGGTGTAACACAGCGAGCTAACATGAATGGAGACAAATCTACAGGCAGAAATATTAGCCAAAAGTTGGAAATCTTAATAGACCTGATATATCTGCGCCTTCGCTTTAATCGGTTGTTTTTCCAAGCATCTGCTCGTTTGACCACTTTGACGCCTGGCCCCTTTCTCACCATCTCTGCTATAGCCGCCAGCGCATCTCCTTCAAACCCAGCCTTCCTTTATCTTTGATTTCTCCAATCCCATCCCTGCAAACCTTGCTTAATCCCTCTCCGCTTTGTATTTCTTTGCCATCTGAGCACACTCCTTTCTTTTTTCTTCTCCTCTCCCCGCCACTCCAAACCCAAAACGTCGACGGGGAAGTGTCCTCGACGAACCCAAACGCCCAACTCGCAGCGCTCCCCTAGTCCTTGCTGTTAGCCATGAATCTGCACCCATGCGTCTCCGCTTTCCCAGAATGACTATCGGTTGCCGCTTTCCTGCATCATGGCCATGTTACGAAGCATGCGCCTAGTTGCCTACATACATTCTTCTCACACCCACACCGAATTTCCATTGCCAAGCAGCAAAAGTTGCAAGGCACTTCCTGGAAGAGTTGTCGGCGAAGCCCGAATCCCCGAACGCTCTTAGCTTCTGAAAGTGTTTTTTGTTTTTGCTTCTCTGATTGTATGTGGAGAAAAGGCTCACCTCCCTCCCCCACTGGACACTGAGACTTTGGGTGACGGAACGGAGAAGGAGCTATATTTCCAGAAAATAAGCTCCCCAAAGCCCGTATTTTTGGGGCATGAAACAAGCAAAGCTGTCGTTCTAGGCTGTAATTGCGATGCAGGAAGGGATCCAAGCTCCATGGTTTTCGACCACCGTGGCGAGAGGCTTTTGAGAAATCATCTGGGAGCCGAACATCAAGTGGATGGAGGTATTCACTGCGTCTACAAATGGCATCTGAAGGAGGGCAAAAAAGCAAAAGCCACAACCAACGGCGACTTCCGGCAGTCGATTGCCGAAAATGCCAATTAGAAAACGTGATAGCAAAGGTAGTGTGTTCAGTCTTCGTTGGCTGCGCTGTGCTTTGTTAGTTGATCAGGATCCAGCCTGGCCGATTGGTGGCTGCATTCCCGAAAAGCAGTTCATCTCTTTTTGCCCTCTTTATCTTTTCACAGCGTAAATATCCTGAGATCTTGGATGGTCAGCCGGGAAGAGCCCTCTTTGAGCGGCCTCCAGCCTTCTTGGTTGGGATCTCCACTTATCTCCGTCAGTAGTGGAGAATGAAGGGCATGCGGTGGAAGCCAACGGAGTGTGTCCATTAGAGACAAAAAGGATGCAATAAAAACGAGACATCCCTACACCTTAACGCCTGGTAATGGGTATAGGATACCAAAAAAGTGCCATTGCAGGCTTAGCATTGCACGGCAGCTAAAGGGGGAGGGAAAATGACGGATATTTGCCAAAACCGGGCCAAAAGACACTTCAGTCTACCTTGCAGATACCGATCAAGAAAATGTCCGACTGATATGTTGTATTCTGAAGTGAAATTTAGCGAGACAGTAGCAGTAATATTGAACGACTTCAAAAACAAGATAAAGAAATAGAAAAATTCTATGAATCGTTTATCAGTACGTGCACATGCGAGTGATAATCGATATACCGCTGTCTGCTCAGGCAGGGTTCCTTCGGACTGAAGACATTGAAATCCGGTCCAATGGATGGTGATGTTGTAACAGACGGCCCTCTTTCTGATCTGCAGAGAGCGTAAAGGAGGTGTTCTCGGATTGTATGCCAACGGTTTGCGGCCCCGGGCTCATTCTCCGGTCATGCATTCGTGGCAACTTTCATAGAGTAGTGAACTTGGAACGGCCCCAGCCCGCCAAATTACCTGCAAAACCGACCTCCTTGCAGCATTGAATTGGCTGAAACAAGATCACTCGGCATGAGAATCCTGGAGAGCCGGATTGTTTGGTACACTGAAGTTGTGACGCGCAGACGGATAGCGACTTGGAAAAAGAAAAAGGAAAAAAAACAATCAAAACAAGGGCTGTTTTTAGGACTATTTGAGCGATCTTAGTATGCGAGATTATACTGAATTGTGCGTATACCGATTTAGGAAAGAAAGCTCGTAACGCCAGAATTGTCGGCCGTCGCCAAGCAATCGCTCCTCGTAAAAAGTGCCGTTGTACCCTAGTAACCCAACAGAGTACGAAGTATGTTGTGTATCGCTTCAATCCTGAACCTCCGGTTGTGAGAGGGAAACATGGAATAGAAACTTTCTATTTTTCGGACATCATTATCAACAATTTTTACCCATAACCGTGAATATCATGTCAGATATCTGAAAACAATGGGACGCCAGGTGTTCCAGTAAAAAGAGAGCATGCAAGGACCATAAAACAACGGAAAACGGTCCCTGGAATTAATCAAGACGTTTTCTTTGCAAATTCGACACGTAGAATCAAATGCCGGTAGCCAACTGCGCCTTGTTAGTATGGGTTTATACTCTGCAAAAATTTCGAGTCGCACTTACAGCCATCCATTTTCTCGCAAGCCCGAGCAGCATCTGATCTATCTGCAAAACTGATGAAAGCAAAGCCCTTTGCCATGTTGGTTTCTTTGTCCTTAGCAAGGAATACTCTGGTGACGTGTCCAAATCTGCCGAACATATCGCGAAGCTCCCCTTCTTCTGCAAGTTCGCTGACCTGCTTGTGTGTCAGAAAACAGGTTTAGAGATGGCTGGGGAAACCGGCTACTCACATTTGTAACCCGTAGTGTCGCCAATTCGTCCCTCTCATATTTGCCTGGCAGTTTATCTCCTGAAGCAGCAGCGGCACCTTTGTTTCGGAGTGCGGGAGGCACATAGGCGCTTCCACCACCACCCAAAGCGCCAGCAGGTTTTTCGTCGTCCTCTACACCACCGGCTGGTGCTGATGATTCCCCAACAGGCGCCATTGTATCTTTAAATGGACATCTTGCCGTAAAATGCTCTCCCTCGCAAATTCGACATTTGACCTTCTTGTCTTTCAACTGATCCTTCAATCCGCCCTTTTCGCCACCAGCTTTCTCCTCCTCTTTCGCTAGAGATTTCCAGTTCACTGATGGTCTGAAAATGATATTTTCTCCAACGGAAGTGGTATCCAGAGAGGGGCCAGGAGGGTGGCCCTTTTCCAAGCCAAATTTGGCCCAAGCCTTGCGTTCTGCAACTCGAGGATTTACGTGTTCCTTGACCACGGTAGTGCGAATGCGCCGCGTAGTCTTAACTTTCTTCCCATCATCGTTGAACCGGTAGGATATTACTGTTTTTGAGCCGTCCTTGTTCGAAATGACTTGTTGGGGAGGGAGAACGGCGGCCTCGTCAAATTCTTCGTCATCGGCCCAATCGGCTCGGCTGCTGAAGGAGCACTCGTTAGCGATACCTGAGAAATATGAGGTCTATACAGCTTACTTTGCGACTCGAGACATCTTCGATAAGTTTGTTAGTTTTGTTTCTTTGAATATTTACCTATCTGAAATTCGTGTCGGCGATCAAATTGTCGCATTTTGGTGTGCAGTCATATGGCCTAGATTGGGTTTAGTCCCGGTGCTCGAGTCGGCCCGAATCTTTTTCCATTCTCCATTTTGCACTAAGCCCAATCTGGCTTGTAGCCCTAATTTCATCCACCAGGTACCATTTGTATGGTGTCTTCCTTGTATATCTACCTACTCTACTAAGACTTGAAGAGAGAGTAGCAACCTTCTCTTTAAACAGGAAACTCTCAATCTGTCGGTGGTTTTTCAAGATCATGTCTAGGTCCACGCGAGTTCTAAGATCGGCACCACTCTGCTCTTGGAAGCTAAGAACGGGAGAGCCCTCGGTCTTGATTCATATTGCCGGATACGAGGAGGAGGGGAAAAGCGAATGATATGTTGTATGTGATTTGCCGTGTGTAGGCCATGCCGGATATTCGGCAAGGTCTTGAACAGCAACAGTTAAGCCAAGAAAGAGCACATTAGCGTAGAGAATAGAAATCAACAAAGCAACATTGCTTAAGATGAATAAATATAGAAATAGGGCCGTATATATACATCAATTAGAAATCTAAAGACCCCAATCAAAAAATCTTCCGCTATGTTGTTCGGGAGTCATGAAGTGTAATCATGGGATATTGAACGCATTTACAATTTAGAAATCATTTTGTTGCCTTGCTTGAGGCAGCTCACAGCATCAGTGACAAGTTCGTCGACAATAGCCTTGGCGGACTTCTTCTCGTTGACAACAGCCGCGGCCTTACCCATGAGATGTGGGCGGGCATTATCGATGGTGTCGTCATCAACATCATCACCAAGCTCTTCGAAATCGTGCTCGACAGGAATGATACCTTTGGCTGTGAGGTCCTTGATCTCTTGACTTCGGTTTTCTTCCCAGTTCATGATATAGGGGTTTGAGCGTACACGCATTGGTCGGCCCTAAAATTGAGATTGTCAGTAAGTTGTAGCGAATATAGGGATTTCTGTAGGGTTCTCCATACAGTGAAAATGATGGTTCGGATGTTATCGTCGAATCCAGCGGTTCTGACGGCCTCTTGGTGTTCTTCTGGCGCACCAGCTTCGTCACAAAGAATGAATCGAGTGCCGACCCAGACACCGGAAGCACCAAGCATAAGAGCAGAAGCAAGGGACTGGCCACAGAAGATACCACCAGCAGCAACGACCTGGACAGGTGCGCCGGTCATGGGGCTCTTGTAGCCCTTGGCGAGCTGGCAAACGGCGGGAATAAGCACTGAAGTGGGAGTATCTCCAGTGTGACCACCACCTTCACCACCCTGAGCACAAATGATATCAACACCAATGTCTAAGCACTTCTGAACATGCTTAGGGTGACCAATCATGTTCATATAGAGGACACCAGCCTTGTGAAGACGCTCGACGACATGTTTTGGTGGAACGCCGACAGCGGACACGAAAAGTTTGGTACCGCTTTCGATGATAACTGTGATAAGCTCCTCGAGATTTCCCTTAGTGTAGTCATAGCTATTCTTACGTTAGTATCTTGTTTTCCTCTCCCGTATTTCAGGTTCTCGAATGGCATACTTGGTCTTTCGGGCGTTACCTCCGACTTGAGGAAGGAGAAGGTCAACGCCAAATGGAGCATTCTTGTCATGCAAATGTTCCTTGATCTCTGCTATTTGCTCCCTGAGCATATCTGGTGTGTAGCCGAGACCTCCAATGACACCCAAGCCACCAGCGTTGGTAACGGCAGCTGCGAGTTTTGGACCGGCGGCAACATTCATGCCAGCCAATAAAATGGGGTGCTTGATGTTAAGAAGGTCCGTTAGGGACGTGCGAATTTGTTCTAGATTGCGTCCCAAGGGTTAGTTTCGGTTCAGCGCAAAAGAAGAAGAAATGGAGGCAGGGGTTCGGGAGGCGAGTCTTACGAGGAGCGGCCATTTTGAAATGTATGATATGCTGTCCGTATAATCGTATACACAGTGGAAAACTATTGACCAGCGCGGGTACTGAAGCGTATGATAAGGATTAGAGAAAGGAAGATGCTCCACGACAGCGCCAGAGCGAAAGGTTTGAGTATTTATTCCTTGTGAGAACCTTTGCATGCGGCGCCCGAGAAACAGCCTCGGCATTTCCCGTCGCTGACGCTAAGCGGCCGAATGTCGGGGTAAACTTTGCTGGCTTGTTTGGAGCCGACTCAACATCGCTCCACAAGTCCGCAGCTGTCTTTGTTCCTTTCAGGTCACTTGTCTGTCTGGTAGACAAAAGCGTGCCTCATATTGTAAATCGAAAGACTCTATTCAATTGCCGGTGGGCAACGAGTTTGATATCCGTGGTCCATAACCAAACACCTGTGTGTTGTTGGGGCCGCTTCTCCTCTGTGCGTGGAATAGGCGAGTACCTCCAGTCGCTGGTTGCCAGGAGGGAAATTGGTCGAAGCTTCGCCAGTGGTGGCAAGTGCACTGTCTCGTGCCGACCTGCAACTGGAGTCCTGCTAGCCACTTATCAACCAGGGGCTGAGAACGAAGGTCCAACTCTGTGAGAAATCAGATGTTATTTTTCATTGGCAAAGGAATGCCCGCCACTATTTTGCACCTGAATGCCAAGAAAGCTAGGATCTTCCCAGTGATGATGAATGTGTCTGAAGTCATAAATATCAAATCATTCTCTTCCTACACTTCAATAATAATACATGAACTGATACAATTCCAAGCACAGCTATGAACTAACTCTTCTTGACATTTCACCGTACTGACTGCTGAGCTTTGAGCTCCTTGACTGATGTCAAAACAAAGCCAGACCATCAAATCGCGAACCGAACCGTTTCATCGCCTTTCGTTCATTTTCCCACCACCCTCGTCTCTCCGAAGTCCTAAGTCATTTCTATCTTATGCCAGGCGCCGTCGTAGAATTACCGGACCCGTTTGAGGCTCGCGAGGCCCGGGGGTTGGTGCGCGTCGAAATCCAGCTGTTGAAGAACTCGCATCGGCATATGTTCTCCTCGGCGAGTCTGAATCAGAAAGTTGCGATCGATGTGAATTACGCGGAAGCGCCGCGGCATGATTAGCAAGCGTGATGGCTGCGGCCTTTAAGTCATGGATAATCCCTTCAAACTCGGCGACTTGGGCATCTAAGGGTACATATTGAGACGGTTCTGGAAGGCTGGCTGGGCGATCTCTCGCGCGGCGCTTCTCGCTAATCAATCATTAGTATGATGAGGATGGAAAAAACCCAAGATGACTTCTGTGCCACTTGCAAGTAATATACTGCTGCCTCCTTCATAACCGGGCCTAAACAAGCAATGGTGACTGATGGGATGGCAACAGCCATCACTAATAGAATGCCGCCCTTTATATCAGACCACATTGCGGCAGAATTGAATCTCAACCCAGCAAACATTTGATGTCTTGATGTTTGTTCAGTTGATGTGATAAACACAAATGGAATATGTGGAGGATTAGATTCCAAAGGGCTCTGCTCTTGCCCATTTCTAGTATATTTTCTCTAGCCGCGCGGCTTGATTGTTTTGTGCCGCATCGCATCATCACGCTGACTGCCCAGAACCCTGACAGATGTCTCTTGGTGTGCTTCTGAGTGAAGCAGAGTTGTTTCTGCTCCAATGAATCATGCAGCCGGGCACGCAAATATAGAGCCATATTTCTTGGGGTAAATGCCCCTTTGGTATCAGCGGCTCCGGTCCAAGGCAACTGCACCATGAAGTGTGTGGTAAAGGAAGGCACTTGGGAGGCTTCAGATATGAAAGGAACAGGTACCTACCTTCAGCCGATGGCAGGCCACGAACTTTAGCTACAGTGTTTTTCTACTATGGCCATGGATTGGTACAGCCATTTTGTTTACCTGCTGTCAACAATTATGTGGGCATCTGAATCTCAACAGAGACGTAGTAAAAGGTGATTAGCATTCCTGAGAGCATCCTTAAGATAAGCAAATATTGCTATCATTCTTCGTACAGAGTATGGAGTACCTAGGTAGTTACCTATCCGCACGTAGCTCGCGGCTGCTGGCAAATAACTTAGCCGGCTGACTCAGCATGACTTCAAGAATTTTTTGCCCGCACGCGACCAAGCTTTGGAGTTTCCAGTGGAGGAAGATAATGCGAATTGCCCGGCAGCGGAGATGAGGCGCTCTATACCATGTCTTGTGGTAGATGCCGCTGTAAACCTTCGCAGGGCTGAGCGCTCTTCACAGTTTCTCCCGAAATTATCCTGCCGGCAGTCTTCCCGGGCCTATTCGACCACGCATAAGTAATCTTGTCTAGGAGCTTTCAAAACAAAGTGCTAACTTATAAGATGTTACTCGCAGTCAATTTCCTGGACTCAACGGCCTTTAAATTCAGTATCTCGCTGTTTCAAAGGAAATTCGGCCAACAATGCGTACCCATCCCGGTCTCCGAGCAGATTGTCTCGTCGGCCGTATAACACCAACGGCCGTCAAAACCCTAGAGCTACGTATAAAGGCTTCGGATATGATCATAGCGGAGCCTGTTCATTTTCCACGCTGAAACCTCGTCGCTATTCCAATTGGACAAGGAGTATGACGACACGGTGCGGAACAGCTCTCTCGCGTGCCTTTATTGCATTAGGGAGCAATATGGGCGATCGGATTGCAATGGTTGAGCAAGCTTGCATGCAGATGGAAGCAAAAGGCATCAAAGTCCTTAGAACAAGCTCTCTTTTCGAAACCGCGCCGATGTATGTCAAGAATCAAGGCTCCTTTGTCAATGGTGTTTGTGAAGTTAGTATCCCCGGTCATGATTTTAGCAAAGTTATAGCGTTAATGTATGAGTTCTTTGGAATTTTTGGCTTTGTAATATGTCTTGTGTCTTAATCTGACAGACGCTGGCAGGTTGAAACGGACCTGAGTCCCATGGAGCTTCTTGATGCCCTACAGTCCGTAGAGAACTCAATGGGAAGGAAACGAGTGGTAGATAAGGGGCCCCGAGTTATAGATTTGGATGTCCTTTTGTATAATCAGGACACGATTTCGAACGAACGACTGGATGTTCCTCACAAGCTCATGCTTGAACGTGAGTTTGTTTTACGTCCGCTATGCCAGTAAGGCTATGGATCGCTTCTACCTGGGTTCGCGACTGACATGTTTTAGATTAATACCCAATAATCTGTCACCCGGAAGCAGTGACTCGAGGCCCTATCAGTCCTATTTGGATTCGCTTCCTCCTTGCGACCCGGTCCCTGTGGCAATTACTCCATTACGTTTTGATCTACCTCCATTAACTCAATCTGACCCTAAGCGTCATACCCACATCATGGCCGTCCTAAACGTAACCCCTGATTCTTTTTCCGATGGCGGAGTTCACACCGCCAGTGACTCATCGTCTCTTGTCTGCACCGTTCGTGAGTTTCTCCGCAGCGGTGCTACCATCGTTGATATAGGCGGTGAAAGCACTCGTCCTCATGCAGACCCGATCACCGAAGAAGAAGAACTCTCACGTGTTATTCCTGCCATCCAGCTCATTCGTTCGTTACCTGAATTCAATCAACTCGCTATCAGCATCGACACCTATCGCGCCAGCGTCGCCGAAGCGGCTGTTCACGCTGGCGCAGATATTATCAACGACGTCTCGTCTGGGCTGATGGATCCCGCCATGCTCACTACCATGGCTCGTCTCGGGAAGACCGTGATTCTCTCCCACACACGTGGCACTCCCAAAACCATGACCAAGCTAACCAAATACCCATCTGGGATCATCCAGGGTGTCTGCACTGAACTTTCTCATCGGATCGACGCTGCAGAACATGCTGGTATCCGTCGCTGGCGTATTATCGCCGACCCGGGAATCGGATTCGCTAAAAACCAAGAGCAGAACCTCACGCTGTTGCGAAACATGCGCGATCTGCGCGAGTTCGGGAAATTCAGTTACTTGCCGTGGTTAGTAGGTACAAGCCGTAAGGGCTTTGTAGGTAGGGTCACACAGGTTGAGAAACCTAGCGAACGGGGATGGGGTACAGGTGCAGCGATCACCGCGGCGATAGGCGGAGGAGCGGATATCGTGCGGGTGCATGATGTTAAAGAAATGCATCAAGTTACGAGGATGGCAGATGCGATTTACCGTCAAGGGTTTGACGCTTGAAATTGATGAGATCTACACAGAAAAAAAGAAAGAAAATTCAACATGGACATGCGTTATGCACCTAATGACATCAACTTCGAGTACAGTGTACAATATATCGTATCAGCTAAGGAGAGAAAAGTATATGCACGCTCGCTTTTTATTTTCAAAAATTTTTCCATTTCGCATTCTAATTACAATCCGGATCCGGAGACAAAGGGTTTGAAAGAATAGGACATGAACGTAAAAGCCAAGTAATGAGCGACCGACGTGCGGTTCGCATGAAAAATAGAAAGAGGGTTCGCCAAAAGGGGATTGAGTTGGTGCATGACGGGGGAAGCAGTTGTCGTTCGACATCATTATTATCGTTTTGTCGTGCTTAGCACATGTTTAAAACAATCAATGTAGTGCAGCTAGAAGCGGTAAGCAATTTTATATGGATCGGATGGAATGTGGAACAGTAAACATCTGCGGAGAGTGGCGGAGGCTTTATCCTAACCACATACACAAGTTAGATATTTCATCAAGTTTACGAAAGAAACGAGAATGCGCTGTTTGGGAGTTGCTCAACTGTTCAGATAGTTCCGAATAGCATCTATTAGGGTTGTTAGCTGCTATTATGTAAAGATTCGGCTATGATTTTGGATTAACGCACCTTGCAATCTCGAAGCACCTTCACCAACGACCTGAGTGAGATTTTCCAAATCATCACCTGCTGTGATGCCAAATCTACGGACGAAGTCTTTAGCCGCACTCTCTAGATCACCGTAGTTCCCGTAATCATCGGCTTGTTCGTTCTCAGGCCGTCCGAAGTATGCATTACTAGAGATAGCGGTTGCGCCCTCAAATCCTGCCAGACGTGACTTGGCTTCAGCTTGGGCCGCAGCATCAAATTGGTTCCTGCCAAAGAACTCATCCGAAGAAATGCCCTTTTGGCTGCCAAATTTCGCCCGAGTGTATTCTAGCTCCTCGTCTAGAAAGAAAAGTTAGGTATGATGAGGCTTTTCATGGTAAATTAGTCAAACGTACCATCAGCTGGGGACTTAACGTGGCCAACAGCCCCGAACCCAAGCTTCTTAGGAGCAACGCTTTTAGGTTTTCCAACCTGGCCGAAGCCCAGTCGTCCTACGCCCATACCAAGTCTCTCGACATCAACTGAGCTTCTCTCGCTCCCTTTCGAGGTCCCGTGGTTGGCGGTACCGGGAGATAAGGGAGTAGGCGACACAATTTTGGCCTTGGTTTCTTCTTGTTCGGCTTCTGGGTCATAACCTAACTTCTCAATGCGTTCTGCCTCCTCTTTCGCTTTCTTTTCGGCTTCATCAAAGTCAATAGCATCCGTTGTAGTGATTTTCTTCGCGCCTAACTTCGGACCTTTCTTGGCCCCAAGTACACTGCCTTTCTTGCTCCCCGTAGGGCCCTTACGCACTACAGCGGCCGGTCGAACTGCAGCTGGCGGGGTTGGAGCTCCGCTTTTGTCAGAGCCAGAAAGTGGGGATTTAGGTCGTGTGGTGCCGTTGCCATTGGTGCCTGGATTAAGGAATGGGGAAGCGGCTCGGTTTCCGGCGGGAGTGTTCGTTCGAGAGGGTGGATTACTCGGCCTTTTGATCGCAGGTTTATCCCAAGACGAGAAAAAATCGTCGTCGGGCTCGCCCGCTGGGGTGGAACTTCCGTCGGGGGTACCGGCTGGAGCAACTTCAGTAACAACGACCTCATCGGGATATCTAGGAAACGGTTCGGATCAGTAAATCGTGAGTGCGGCGATATAGACTACGCACTCTTGTGAGTCCAATGCAGCCCTTCGCTTCAGCTCTTCCTTATATTTCACGGCGGCATTGGATGTGTATTTTACTTTCGGATCTTTACTAGCGAGTGCGGCGGTACCGCCGTGGGATTGAAAATACTTTGTCGCAGACTCATTTCCACCTACTTTCATCACCCGTAGTTGATCCCATTGCCATTCTAAGACAAGATTAGCTCTCCCATCGATTGCTCAGTTGATTCGGAAACAACACACGATCTAGGTTTGTGGAGCGAACGAAGGAGATATGGACCCCGAGATTACGGTGATTGGAGGAACAATCAAGACACAGGTAAATTCCAAAGGGAACGGAAGACCAAGTCGGGTTTTTCGAGCCACAGTCAAAGCATATCTGTATCATCCAAGCTTAGCATACGATCGGGAATGAAAGGGGGGGTCATGTGGTTGACCTTATTCGCAGGTTTTGTCTTCAATTTTTCGAAGATTTTCTGGGATTGTGCTTTAGTAGCACTCATGATGGCAATAAAAATGCGAGACACAGTCGAAGAATGGCTTTAAGAATGCTGTCCACACCAACAAAGGAGGGTGCTTGCAAAGTGGCGGGTTGGTAGGAGGAAGATGAGTGTTTCAATGCTGTCCTGAAATCGTTTGGTGGTCGAATCGATTGGTGGGGGACCGCGATTGTGGGCACTTCCTTGATTTCTCTCTGCGCACAGCCTACAACCCAACAGCTTCTCCAGTCAACTTGATAGTGCGTGCATTGCGCTAAAAGGGCGTGCCTAAACCCAGAAGCGCTAAGCTTCGGTGCCTTCCTAATCCGGTGGAGGATTCACGTGGATTACATAAGTATCCGCGCCAGTCCGCATACGGATAGCTCGCGGCTGGAGTGGACAGGTCTTGGCGTCTTGGCACAACCTCTTGAGAGTTTTGAAGCTCAAGCTGCTGCTCGGAGATGAAGGGAGCATTGAATTTCTACGTTTGAAAGACAAAGAGGCGGGTTCACGATATGAATGAATAGCCTCATGACGGACACCTAAGCTTCTTCCTTCACATCTACAAATGGGCTCGCTTCAGCCCACTATCCCGCTCCATCATGGCAACTCTCCGACGTCCATTGTTCGTACATAAAACCGCCCCTCCGTCCATATTCGGTACCATTTCCTCGTCTCGGCCGCTCTGCACATACACCCGTTGCTACGCAACCCACAGCTCCGTAGGTGCAGGCTCTAGCAGCCCAACTCGAAAACAAATCACTGTCGCCAGTGACGATGGCAAAGTCAGGTGGGGCGAGCTTTCTAGGGGAGAGAAAGCAGCTCGCGCAACGCAACAGTCGGTGAACTTTATGGTCATACTGGCTGGAGCCATCATGACTGGTGGTGTCTTTACTTTCTTGTATATGGACGTCTTTGCCCCCGATAGTAAGACGAGGCATTTCAACCGTGCCGTGGATAGGATTAAGGATGACCCTACGTGCGTCAAAGCACTTGGAGATCCCAAAAAAATTAGGGCTTATGGAGAGGCTACCTGGAATAAATGGACTCGAAATCGGCCAATAGCGTGAGTATACACTTGAGTTCCTTAAGAGTGAGGATATGGTACTGATGGGCTATATAGTACCACATTGGAAAAGGACCGATATGGAAACGAGCATATAAAAATGCACTTTAATGTCACTGGGCCGCTAAATGATGGTATTGTTCGAGTTCATCTGATAAAGTCCCCGGACCAGTCGGAGTATAAATATCACCTTCTGGCGCTGGACGTCCAAGGTAAGAGTTAGCCTTGTTATTTTGTCGTGCTGAAGAATTTGTCCAAACTGACCGGGCGAAAGGCCAAAAACGCATATTCCTTGAGAATGCAGCTGCAGAAGTTAGCGCAGCTAAAAAAACGGCATCGAGGATTTTCGGGATTCAGTGGCGGTAACCCCTATCGGATCCGTTCTTTTCGATGACTAGATTATCACCTCACTACTTGCAAATAAAATGTACCCTTAACTACCGCATTTGAAACTAGCGAACTTACTCAGTTGTCGCATTCGCTTATGGGAGCCTAGAGCAAGACATCTGACTCATCTTCCAATTTTGAGGCAATCGGCCGATTTGGATCCTCTCTCTTGCATTTTGTCCAGTTAGACACGACTTTTAGCTGCTAATGAAGCACGTCCGCTACGATCACTGTAATATCCATTGGGTTAGTAGTCCCTCAGTTCCTGTCGAGGAGAATAACCAGGAATTGACTTCAAGCTGACGATACGTCACTAATTTCCTTCAATGCTTCAAAAGCGCGGTAGCAGTTTGTATTATTCTGTGCCTCCTTTAGTTTACATTTATTTGATTTAAATACTAGTTGCGTTATCCGGATAGCCCTCTCTTCTCACTTTCAGAAAAGAAGATGATCATTCTCCAGAGTTTCTTGACCAGGACTTCTGCCTCTTCATCCAAAGCCTAGGTGGAAAAGGGTCAGTATTGAGTGAAATGATCGAGTGTGGTAAATGGTGGACTCACCCCTTCTAGTTGTTCCACAAGATCCTGAGGTAAACCTCTTTTTCGTACGTGTTCCTCTACAACGTCCACTAACATTTGTTCCTGGACCCCAAGGTATTCCATAATTTTCTTTTCGACAAAGGGCTTCAGTTGTTCTCCCAGAACGGATTCGTCAACGTACTCCCACTTGATATCCCATTTCCAAAGCCCCTCTTTATCAGAGGGAATTTCAGCAGCAAGCTGTCTGGCAGCCTGTGCCCGTTCCTCATCACTAAGCCCTGCAACTTCAGCGGCAGTGTCAAATTTAATGGATGTAAGAGGGACCCTTGCGGTGGCATTAGTTTCTTCCTCATCTTCAAGAAGACCTTCAACTTCTGCCACGGTTCGGCGTTTCGTGGATGCTTGTGCCTTTTGCGCCGCGGCTCCCAGTGAAAGTTTGAAGCGTTGCGGTTCTTTCGGCGCTTGAGCGCGGGACTCAATCTCTTCGGCTTGTCGCGCGAGGAAGTCGTCCGCCATTCCACGAGCTCGCTCTTGTTGCTGTTCAGCCCGAGCTTTTTCGCGTGCTTCAGCAGCTCGATCTGCATCGTCTAGAGCAATTTCACGGCTTCGGAATGCTGCACGGTTTCGAATCCACGCTCCTCGATCTGCATAATATTCCTCCTCCTTGCGGCTCGCCTCAACGTCGTCATTCCATTCTTTAAGACGTTTTGCCATGGCCTGCCTCTCTTCCTCTTGACGTCTCTCTTCTTCCTTATCGCGCGCTCTTTCTCGTTCGAGAGCGGCGGTCCTTGTACGCTCACGGTTGAGCCACCGCCTCTCTTGATCCAAAAATTGCTTCTCGAGCTCCGCTTCCTTCTTTGCTTTCCGCCTTCGCTCTAATTCCGCATCGCTTGCATCGGTGTCCTCTTCGACCTCGTTGACACCAAGTCCATTGACGAATGACACCCCCTTTTGGTAGTCTTTTGGTATCTGTTGTCCAAATCCCTTGGGTCCCGAAGGTGCATTTGGAACACCTCCACCCCGGGGTCCTAGAGGAATTCCATTTGTACCAATAGCAGAACCATTTGGAGGGGGAGACGCAAGTCTATTGATCCGTGAACCCGAGTATTTTGCCTTTTCTTGTGATTCGATCTCTTCCTCCCTTTTCAGCCGCTCCAAATCCCGCCGATTGCTTCGGTCACGGAAAGCGGCAATCTCCTTAGCAACCGTTTCTCTCATCTCGGGGGGGATATCTGATAGCTCATCCTCGACGGTGATGGGAATTGTGACAACTTCGGCCGGGTTGGTTCCATTGAGGGCATCGGCGTCAGTCATTGTAACATCGCCGTCATAGTTAGTTTCCGGCTCCTTATCTTGTTGGGTGGTTGGCGGACGTTCGAGCTCGGCCAAAACGTTTGCTAATGCAGCCCTCGCCGACTCGATACGTGATTGGAAGACCGCAGGGTCTTGGTTACTATTAGCTTTGTATTGTTCAATGTATTTAAGTGAACTTTCATCAACGAGAACCTGAATATATGTCAGAGCTGGAAGGACAAAGGATGTGGTTTCAAGACATACCAGTAGTTTACTCTTCTCGGTCCCTGCCGAAGCTTGTTCTTCCTCCTTAGCAGACTGCTTTTGTTTTGCAGGAACTTCCACATCCCTTAGCACTTCGACGGCCGTACTTAAACTATCAGGGTCCTCGTACTCTGCGAAACCAAATTTGCAAGGCTTTTCATCCGCATCAGTGGCCCTGATCCAACGCTTCAGGTTTCCTGCCACCCGAAGGATTCGTTCAATTTCATCATCACTGCTTATTCCTTCTGTAATACCGCCGACAAAAATGGTTCGAACGATCTCATCTTTGGTAGGGGGTGAAGCTGAAGCATCGCGTCTCGAATATTCTGACGCTGAGACTCTAAAGAGCCTGATCCAACGCCACGACGCGCATCGGCACCTCTTTCACGAGCAGAATCTTGTGGAGTGGAGGATTTCGTTGGACCCGAAGTTCCGAGACGAATCACAGGCGCGGAGAAATTTATATTCGGCATGTTCGCAGGAGGTTGAAAATTGGCAGGGAAGCCAGGGTGGCCGGGCTGGGGGTTGTTGGCCTGCTGCATACCAGGGGGTGGACCTGTTCCAGGAGCAGAAATTCCGGGAGGAGCTGCTTCCGTCAATAAAAAGATATATCGTAAAGCGGGCGGGAACCATTACCTGTCCCAGGCGGTGCGAATGCAGAATACTCCGCAGCTCGGCCAAAATGCCCTGAGTCTTAGCATCGGTTATCAGCCTTACATGATCTTCATGGGTATCTTTGAAATAAAGGAAACCTGCGAAAGAGTTCTTACGTTGATAAGGATTATACATGGTGCCGCGCACTTCGAAGTTGCTCGCTCGTTAAAGCTTATCCTGCGCGCTGATTTTGAATAGTCCAGGAAAGCATGAATTAGGACCTTCAAGCCAAGTCCAGATAAAGATAGCGCAGCAAAAAACTAAAGCCAGTAAAAATCCCTGAGTTGCGATTGAAAACTCGCTTCAAGAGTGCGAGAAGTAAATTCCACTGTCTTTTATGGGCCCTGAGGCATCTCTGGATCACGTGAGGGCCTAGCTACGGATTTAAGCTGCTCCGATCCGCCGATCGCGATCTCCCGTGGACTTAATATAGGGAAGGTTATCTTTCTCACTCCTCCTTCTCAGACCAACAAACGCCTGGAGCCCACGGAATGACCCTGCTGCGTCCTTGGCCCCCTTTGTCTTCATATCCCACATCTGGGCAAAGTAAAGTAGGGTACTCCGAAAGTGACACTGAACACTGGCCAAACAAAGCTGCTGTTGCTATGTATGTATTTTGTTCATTTGAGCTCAAGACTCTTACTAAAGGCTTTAGCTAAGTGACAAAAGTTTTATATACCACACCCCCAAATCTTGCCTATTGCAAGCAAGCCCAGTCTCTATCTATACTAGGAATCGTCGCCGAGAACAACTCCTCGGGCACCCCAGGTTTTAGATCGAGAGCTCTCAAGCGTAACCGAATTGGCACACCCTGCTCGGCTTAGTCGACAGGGACTGGAGGCTGAAGAGGATTGCGGACTTTCTTGTTGCCCATTTCATCGAGGAAATTTTTCACCGCTTGCTTCTGGGCCTTCCACTGAGACTCAGCGAAGGTATACTCCCTCTGCCAAAACTTGAAGCCCATGCTAATCTCTTCGTAGCTGTTTTTACCGACTACAACTTCCTTCATTTTTTGACTGATTGAATAATAGATTCCGCGAAGGGCTATCAGGAGTCAACTTTTGACACAAAGGCTAGGTCTATCCTTCTACGGTTGACTTACATGCGCGCATATCATCCCGTGCTTGATCATAGGTGAAGACATGGAATAGGGTATAGACTCCCCGGTTCACCGAAGTGTTCTGCGTTTTGATGATCAAGTCCGAGAGGCCCCCAAAAATTTTCTCGAGTTGACTTGCAACGACAGTTGGCACTAGAAGGGTTTGGATCATGGATTTAAGAAGCGACAGATGGAACTGAACTTTCTTTGCGGAAATGTCCTGGCCAGCATCTGTACCTGAGGAGTACAATACCCTTTGGAAACAGTCAGACTTGCCGAACTTCAGAGGGTCGGGGTTATGTTCTCACCATGGACAGTTGCCACCTTCGAGAATATACTCGATCACTTTGATACGATAGTCAGACCGCTTGAATCTGGATGCGTCCGAGCTATCAGTGGGCAGACGACCCTCGGCCTTTCGGTCCTTCGCTTGGATACCAGCTTGAAGGTCGAGCCACTGGTGGGTCAAATCCAGCATCTCGGTGAGGTCGTTCATCCGCTGGTTGAACTTCTCCGGAATCTTCTTCGATTTCAAGTTGACATAGATGATGGTATCTGGATCGCTGGCACCCATGTCGTCTTCACTCGGACCACTGGTAGGAGTGACTCCAGGGGCGGGTAAAAAGACTGGTATACCCTTGACGCTGGCGAGCCAGTTCTCGTCTCCGAAAGAGCTTGTCCATTCAGCCATGGTGAAGGGAGTAACAAAAAAACAGGTTATTTGTAACCAACAAGGGACTGAACTTTTGAAGTATGTCTTTGAGCTCGAACTGATTATTTGTAACGCTGACCAGAGGATCAGCTGGGTATTTATATCTACTCTGCTGCGAATCTATCACTCATTCTCCCTCCAAGTCATTTGACATATCATCTCTTGGAAGAGATTTGGATTCCTGTGTCTTGGAGCTTGTCAAGCGAGATGCATCATCCCGCCCATCAAAAACCATATCCCAGTTTGATTCTCAACAAATCTCACCGACTAAGGGCGAAGTTCAAAGGCACGCTATGCATAACGCGTCCGGTCAAAAATGGCTGGCTGGCAAACACGAGCCTTCTTGAGAACGTTGACCTCGCCACTATGATATCTCTTTGACGACTTAGTCCCACTCTCCGAGGCGAGCCGTGACATGGCCCCTGTCTTCTTTGACCGAATGAATACATTCCCAATTAGGAATACACAGCCTATGCCTGCATGAATATCATTCGTCGTTGAACGGGATTCCGTGAATCTTCTAGACCGCAGCTAGCTTTTCGGATAGTAGTACTTTGCATAAACAATGAAACTCCGGTCCCCGGAAGTCTTGGAGTTAGATTGGGCCTTGTCAACCCTACCCGAAGACGTGCATATACGAGATAGAGGGGAGTTGTTGCCAAGTTGCCAACCGTGATAGAGCTTGTAAAACTTTGCGTGTCATGCATTGCAGTCTCTCAAGCGAGTGTTCAGGGACACAAAACTCATTTTCTTATCGCCCTCTACAAGATAAGGTATGATGTCCATTCAAGGCAGAGAGTCGAATTCAGGTCTAGTAGTACATCACTTCATCAAAAGTATACACAACCCTTCATTTCTCATTCTATTACACACCCTTGGATCAAGGCCTCAGATTAATCCTTCAACTACTCCGTACCTTGAATAATGTTCCAAAGACGCCCCTTAAGTCTACGAGCTTAGGCTGGATGGAGCAATCCTGAGGACTATCATTAAGGACTGTTAAGGATCAGCAATGGGATTAGCTGAGGGTTGCGGAAACTTTCGATGAGGTACTGGATATACTGATTATACTTCTAAGAAAATCATTGACATAGCGTTACGCATTTTCTCTCCCGCCTTGATAATGTCCCCAACTTCAGATTTAAAGTGCCTCCAAGTAGCAAGAGAGAAGTTGAACTCTCGGTCGTAGTAAGAAACATCTATTGCAACCCGGCCATCTTCCAGATCTTGCTGTTTCACAGTAAATGAGGAAACTTGGAAGTCTAGATTCTCTATCAGTGAAAGATTTCAAAAGTATGGAACCTTGAGAATTTCCTACTCAGATGAACAGTATTCGGTTCGCTATCGTAAACGACAGAAACCTGGGAAACATAAAACCTATGTTCCATTTGAGGATTGCCTGCGATGAGCCCGATGAGGGATTGCATAAATACGGAAAACTGAGTCGGGAGCTTGGAATAATGCGCATGAAGCTCTTTGGTGATAGCGCTATCGACTTGCTCCTTCTTGACTTCAACATGATTCGTGCCCCTCGGGTCTTTGGCGATAGTCAACCTAATCTTGTCAGCCGCAACCACTTGTGTAAGGAGAAGAAACATGGTCAACCATTGTTCGTTGCCATCCCTTAGCACCTCGACAACCTTAGCCCGATAGACGGTCCTCTTGATTCTGGAAGCGACAGAGTCATCACCCGGTAGTTTCCTTTCTCTGATCCTAGCAACGACCTGCTTTTCAGTTTGAGCTAGCTCATATGCATGCCAGGCTTTGATGTCTTTAACCAATTCAACAAGGGTTTCCTTCAAAGAATCAGGAACGACCGGAATATATGTCAGAAAGAGAAGATTCGGTGTGCCATAATCATGGCTCAGATCGGAAGTGGCTTTCGGGTCTTCAACAAAAGGCTCCACGGACTGGAGAGCCGAGACATCGACCTGAGGAAGACTCAGAGCCATAGTGCTGGAATGGGAATATAAGAATATTGAGTATTAAATGGAGAAGACTGAAATCTTCGTTAATTGAGGGAATCTGCGTGAGGGGAAGAGGAGATATTTTAAGAGAGAACGGTAGACAGGCTCGGGAGGGTTGGAATACTTCTGTGAAGGTCCCGTGCTATGCAATCCTCGCTTTTCCGATGCTTTGATAACAAGACTATGAAAGGTAATTTTCGGGACGGCCGTCAATGCATGACTAGCTTTGCGAGACCTGGGGCAATATGCTATCGGGCAAGGCCAGAAGGCTTTTGCTTCTGAGAGCTGAATTGTGCAGGTATGTACCGCACATGCATACATCACCTCGCTAGCTCTAGTCAATTCTCCTGGGGTGGGGACTGGGTATCAACGGCTCATTCGGATCCAACGGTCAACTCAGCACGATATGATCACCGCCGTTTTGAGACCTAAAAAGCACCATGGGCCACGACAGGATAGCATTTTGACCAGTGGCAAAGCCCTATTCGCTTGTCCTGTCGGTCTGTGTACTTAGCATAGTACGTGGAGTAGATAGCAAAGTGGGATGGAGAAATACGGGAATCCAGGTCTTGAAGGGCCAATATAACATTGCTATCATCCCGTTTTGTTCGGCCATCGTCTGCCATTAGGTTGAACAACGTGGATGTCACCTGCTGACTCTGGTCCATATTAAAATAAACCACTAGCGCAAACAGCAAAAGTTTGCAAGAGAGTTAGTTTCAATTTGTGGCTTCTATCACCATAGCGAATGCGGTGTTCGAATTGATGAAGAAGTCGTTTCGTTCTCGACTGTTGTTGCAGGAACGGCGCCGCCAAGCAAGCGGCCCGGCCAAACCAGACCCACAGGGAAGACCCTGTGACTAACCCGATTTGGTACTTGACATCCTGCCACAGGTCTGGCCACCGGACCTGCCGACAACGTTTCCTCGCTCAACCTCATCGTCCGCTGCTTCGCTTCATTACTTTCGATTCTTTGCTGCTCAGTATCAACATCCCTTTCGCACGAATGCACCGCTCTTTCTGCAGCTTCGGTTGTTAATTATGGAGCTCCTCCTCATCTTGTCTCATGCCCGGTCTCGAAGGCTACCCTCCCGTACGCGATCTTCCAGACAGAACGGAGTCTGCTTTGACAAGGGCCTTCATCGCTAGGCCTATGGCTATGAAGGATGTCTCCATAAACCTGCAGCCCCTGGTCAAAACCTGCTTACCGAACACGTCGGTTTTTCGCCCTCGATCTGCGTCTGAGCTACTCAACCAGTATACCTCAAACGATCTCCGAGTCAGTTCACAATGCCCTTCAAGCCCTGAATGAACGCGTTTGCTCTTTGGTAGCTACGCCATCCGTTACTACTCTCATGCGACTCCAAACGACTTAAAGCTGTTGGTTTGAATTCAATTTTTCCCGACACTATTGTCTTGAGCCAATCTTCTGCTTGGAGTCGGGAGTGCCATCTCCGCCTCACCTCTCTACTTACGGATTACTTTTATATGCCGAGTGTAGCGAAAGGGACTCGCTCCCCCACTCTGCTCTTATCACAAAAATGTGCCACATTCGCCAATGGTGGCCAAGTATTGGTCGTTTCCACTGGTATAAGCTGCGTGACGAAAATGTTGAGACTCGGGTGCGGAACAGAACCAAGTGGTAGCGTGAATGGTGAAATATAGATGGTAGTGCTGAAGTTGGCACCTCATTGTCCTCCGATATTTTCGAGAATCCACCTTAATATGGAGCTCATTGGTCACAATGTCACCCGTTCTGGTGCGAGAACCACACTTTGGCCCCTTTTCACGACATTTCAAGGCCTTTCATGCATACTTCACCATTCAAAGTAATGCAAAATCGTTGTCGCCCGTGCAAGCCTTAGGCTTCTCTAGCCATTGCGAACTTTCGATCGATCACCTTCGATTGAGAGCTTCCGCAATATCCAACTCCAAGTATTTCATTTGCCTTCCAAGCTGGTCCTCTTGAAGATTGGAGTGTTCTTGAAACGAAGCAAAATCGGTACTATGGTCACGAGAAGGATTTCAGTGACAAAAAGGCACAATATCACGATGCAGCAGTCCATTCCAAGCGCTACTTAAGCGGTAACTCGCATCCTTGGTTGTGCTACCTTACACTACTGCAAATCCCCTAAGCATTGGCACTAAAAAAACTTATTACGGGTATTGGTTGGTACTGCCTTCTATCAGAATGTCAACGGATTGTATTAAATTTATATGCAATCGAAAATTATTGAAGGGCTTTCAGAAGCTCACGTCTTAAATCGTGGCGAACATCTCTTCCTGAAAACCACTTCTTGTACGCTCAGCAAATGATACATCAAAATTTGAAGTTCTTCAAGACACGACCATGGCTCAGCGTCTTCATTAAACCCCAGGCAAAGTAAAATCTTTGTGGGGTGGCCAATCTCCCAGTCTCCCAGGGTCACCTCCGATCCTAACAAATTCCGCCTTCGATGGTGTTGGACCGTCCAAAACAAACAACATAAACCATCCTGGTGGGCATGTATGGGCATTTGGAGGCGCAGTGATGGTACATGTCCTTCCGGAACAGGAAATGGCTGGGAAAATCGTTCTTGAGCCGAAGCTATTGCCATGGGTGCTCGAGCCCAGACCGATTAAAGATACCTTCATATTTCGGGTCACCTTTGATGTGATACTGATCTGATATCGGCCGTTGTATTCCCAATCTTTGTTCGAGACGGTGAAAGTTGGTCGAGAGGCACCAGACAAGAGATATGGGGGCAGGAACACCTCTACACGATACTCCTGTGGAAACCGGGAATCTTCTGGGTCTGACCCAGAAACTAGAACCCTCCCGTCTGGCATGAGCAATGCCTCTGAGTGATACATGCGTGCGATGGTCGTATTTGCCATTACACTCATTCGTTGATTGACTGGCTTGTATGGATCATAAAGCACAGCGTTCAAATTGGGATCTTCTGCCAGCCCAAACCCAGCCTCACCCTTTTTCGCTCCGTTTAAGATGAGATACGTGCCATCCGGAAGGTTCACCATGCACGTAAGGACCCTCTTAGAAGGCTAAATGGGGATGAGAACGTTAGCAGTTTATTCCGGCTGATATGTTGGCGAGAAACTTACCATTCGCTCGATGACCCACCCTTTTTCTGGTCTTTCGGGTTCAATAGAGACGCAATTGTCTAAGGCATCTCCTCCATACGGAGTTGAACCTCCACACAACAGAACACCTAATGGGTCCTTGTATGGCGCGTGTTGCGGCAAGAGGACCATTGATCCTTCGAGAGGGTATGTTCGACCGCCCTTTTCGTTGTTGACCGCTCCCGGCATGTTGGGTAATTCCTTCAACGTCTCGAACGTTTTTTCGTCTAAAATCCTAGCTTCATTGTAATACGCAATGAAAATGTTCCCGGATGGCAGCGGCGAAGTATATGGATATAAATTCCAAGGATCTGTGCGCTTAAGCCAATCCAGATAGACAGTGGGCCCGACTCGCGGTAACAATTCGAGAGTTGGAACAGGCGGACCATTCGAACCTTGCTGGCCTCCAACAACGAGAATAGACCCGTTGGCCATTACCATGCCAGATGGATACCATCTACCATTCTGTAAGGAGAGCTCGGACACATTTTCCTGCCAATCGTTTTTGCCTGGTTTTCCTGGAGAACCATCTGGCCAATAAAGTCGAACACCGTGCGTCGACTCGCCGGACCAACCCCCAATTGTCAATTGGCGTCCAGCTTTATCTGGAAGAACAAGACCAGCAGCACAGAACATATCTGTCTTGACATGCATTTCACGCCAAGCCTTCTTAAAGTCCTTTTCAAAGTACGGGTCGAACTCGTATGCTCCAGTAGTATTCGGGTCACCTGTTCCAAATTTCTCCTGGAACGTTATCTTGCCATTTATACCATTGGTGGTCATTAGAGAAACGATAACTCCGCCCAGGAGAAACTCATATCGCCCGGCATTGCTGCCGGTCGGAAAGCTCCATTTCTGTAGAGGAGTACCCGTCCACTGGTAGGCGGTGATTAAATCGTTAGCTCCACAGATAGCAGTGTCATTACCCGTACAGACCATGCTGCATCTGTTTTCGGGAACGAGCTTTGCTCCAGCCCTGGGGATGTCTATGGCGTCGCCGCAGACTACTCTTATTAGCTGAGCAGTCACTCAAGTTTCAATGATTACCTACAGCACTCTTCTCCGTACGTCATTCCACCAGCCCCAAACCCGTACATGGCACAGCGATTCAGACAATTCGTGGCTGAATTGTTCGTCTTGTCGACTATTTGGTAGTGGAAAGTACGCTTCCGATTTATGTTATCTCTGGAAATATTGTTAGCGGTCATAGATTGTATAGCCGATCTTAACTCACTCAAGGCATCCGTGGTATTTCCATGATCCAGGAAGGCCGCCAGTTTGTGGTGCGGGTACGGGCAGCACAGTCAGTGGGCCCTTTGAATATACCGTCATACGGTCCGGGCCACCACATTTCTGGCTCGTATTTCCACTGCAGCTCATAGAGCAGTCAGTGTCCGCGACCTTTGGAGCATCCTTTCGAACCGCTTTGTCGCAAAAACATTGCTTGCTAAATTGTGTCCCAGCGACAGTGTAGCCCAAGGCAATGCAGCGGCTCACGCAGGACTCCAATGTGAGGTTTGGATCATCTGGCAGCTGCTTTTCCATGATACGCCCGTTGGTGTTATCCTTGTAGCAACCAGCGTACATCCAATCCGATGGTATTGGTACAATCGAAGCTGTGGATGAAGCTGCTGCTGAACTCGGTATTCCACCCGATTGTGTGGGTGTTGGCGTTACGGATATCGCAGAGTTTTGATAAACGTTCAAGCGATCGGGACCGCCACAAATTTGCTGGCGATTACCATTGCATGGCATGTTGCATTTTGCGTCTCCGTCCGGTGCTGGTCCACCATTTTTCACTTGATTGTCACACCAACATTCGCTGCCATATTCTACCCCGGCGAAGGCATACCCTGCTGAGGAACAACCGTTCTGGCAGTTTTCGACCGTCATGTTTCCCGGTCCACCCGGCGTATAGCCAACTTGGGTCAGCGTTCTACCTGCCACCGAATCGGTATAGCATCCCAGAGGTTTCCAATCATCAGGGCCTCTTGGAAGTAAAGCGTTCCCTTGCACAACGCTCACAAGTAATTGCAACTGCTCGATGGCCGTTAATACTGGGCCAAAGAATCGATTTGCAGAAACTTACGGTCAAGGCCTGGAGCACACGAGAAGGACATGGTAAGGCCATCTTGGTTATCCAGGGAGCACCCTCCAAGAGGAACCAGCGTGCGCAGTAGCGCTATTCCAAACAATGCTTTAACAATGGGGTATCGATGAACGAAATTATTATACCATCAACTCCGTGTATGATTGTTCGACTTCCGAGTTCTCGAAGGCCTAGCTTCGGTTTTCTTGAGCTTAAAGAGCGTAGCCTGGCCATTATGAATAAAGGAGTACGTCAAACTTCACATGCTCCGAGAGAGTAAAGCGCTATCTCTTTAGCTCACAGAAGCAACATGACAGCGGGCCATGCGAATCAGACCACTCTCTTGCAGCATTGCACATTTTCGCGCTGGGGCTTCATAGCTACCGCTACAATCTGAGCCCGAGACCGAGCTCCGGTCGGGGCCCTCTTCGCTAATGGCTGTCCCATATGCGGAGGAGGAATGGCTCTACTTCAGCTAGCTAGCCTAGCTGACTCCCAGGCTCAGAAATTTCGTTGCCGATCGGAGACCCCCGTACTCCGTATCCCTGGTACATATCCTACTTTGCCCCGGCGATTGCATATTTACGGAGTACAGCATATGGAGAACTCCGTTCGGTCTGAGACATCATGGACATCCTGTTGCGCCACGGCTGCATGGCAGAGTACCAAGTGTTCCTTGTATTTGGTCTTGTAGCACTCTTCCCACCTGGTCACCTAGTGGAGCAGCCGACTGAACTCTGAATCTAAAAAAACAGTCAAAGCTGACCGCTATATGTTTAGTTCCTTCCCTTGAAACCTTTGTTACTGGTCCTTAATAATCAACTCAAGAGACAAAAGTGTGACCTCGTATGGGATCTAATTTAAACTGCTCCGTATGACTTCCGGCGCTGTACTCCGTACGCATGAAGCGCGTTTTCGCTTGCAACATACCACATTCTCGTCGTTCAATGGAGAGCTGAACCTCGGTTATTTCGTACTAAATTTATTATAGCGTGCGAAATATTATCAGTCCTTGTCTTCGAAGCCGGAATTTGATTGGCATGCAAGTCGCTGGCCTTTTCTATACTGCAAGTGTGACAATATTAAGGGTTGGTTTCTATTTTTGTCTTAATTAAAACGATCTACTAAGTTCAAGGACGGCCATGTTAGTGATTCCGGATGATTACCTAAAGCTCCGCCAATGCCGACCTCTATCAGAGATAAAGAACAGACAGAGTAAACAGGTCGAACTTCTCAGCTACAAGCACCCTCCTGCCACATCCGTACCGATTTTACGGTCATACCCCGCCCACTATCGGCTGGCCAAGTCGGATAAAACGTGCGAAGACCTGTTAAAACAGTCTTAGGGCTGTGTTGAAAACGTGTGAAGCAGGATATGTCAGAAATTCTCGACTCACCTTTATAAAAGTCTGAGGCCGCATGGCCTGCATCTGTCCAGGGCTTCTGCCCCATTCCATCTGGAAACCAGCCATTTCTGCTGCCAACAGCAACGTTTAGAATTAGGTAAAAGGATTTGTCAAACGGAGTGCTTGGATTCCCAGTCTGCGACCAAGGATCGACAAGCAAACTTGAATTGACAGATACTCCCTGGAAATGGCCTTGTTGCCACATTGTTTGATCTTTCTTGAACTTCCAATATATTACCTGTTGCAAGGGACTATCAATGTATGTGAACAGATAGTCCGCTGACCACTCTAAACCAAAGGTGTGGAAGCCTTTGGAATAATCTGTCCTGCGGAGGTTTTTGCCTCGAGCTGATCTCCAAAAGGCATCAAATTGGGCGGCGGGCCCTGCAAGGTGTGAGAGCAAGCATTATGAAAGGTGCAAGCAATATATTCTTACCCCAGTGTATGGCACTTGACACGATATCCCTGCCGCCAAGAGTATAGTTAACCTCGTTCCCCCTGCACTCTGCAATGTCAATTTCCCCACTTGCTGGCCAGACTCCGTATGTCTCATTCACGGGCATCATCCCTTGGAGAATGTATTATTAATAATGCTTGTTTTCGATTGTGATCCGGAAGTGGGAGCTGCAGTGTCTTACATATTGCGGGCCACAACCAATCGCCTTTGGGCATCTTCGCAACGACCTCGACTCGGCCATAGCGGATGCTTCTTTTTCCTTTGGTGTTGAGACGAGCAGACCGAACTGGAGGAATGATCGTCCCAAGAGTTTTGTTGGATTGGATTGAACACGCTGTGATCGAATCACCTGTGCAGGTGCCATCCCCTCCAGCCTTGGTGAGATTCAGAGTATATCCGTTCAGGATTTGGTCTTCGGTGATCGGCGTTGTCTCTGTGGTTAAAGTCGGCACGATATGAAGACCTTCATGATCAACAAATGAATTTTTTTCGTCCGTTGTCGTCCAGTCGAACGAACCTGTGCCGAAGCCGCCGATCTTGCGCGACATTTCAGCATATCGCCATGGATCAAAACTAACATTACTGGCTAGGGAACATACCTGCACTTCATGATTCCAAACGTCCTTGTTGAGCGATGAAAATCTTTCATCGAGAACGAGGCAATACTGAGGGCATGTTAGCATTTATCCCTTTGCAAACATTGTAAGCATACCTGATGCCGCGACACTTTGCGGGTCACGGAGTAATTGATAAATGCACTTATTCCAAGCCCCAGCACAACAAACCCCCAGATGATATAGTTGCCAACACGAGTCCTCTTCAGTCGTTCGTCCCCTAACCACGGCTTTTCATATTCGCCATTTAACCTATAGGACTTAAACTGCCGCCGGCCCGGCTGCCTTGGACCATCGGACGGTGAGTAAGAGGAAACCCTCAGTGATGCGGCTGCACTGTCGGAGAATGGGTTGTGAGGGCTCGGGGCTGGCTTTTCCATGGCTTCGATCGGGACTGGCCAAGATCAGAGTCAATGCCTTTGTTGCTGGAAAAGTGGTGCTTTATTAGATCCTCATTTCGGCACTAGCCCCTCTTGGAAGGTAACGATGAGATGTTGATAGACAACCAGGCAGGCTTCAGACACTTCCTGCTTGTGTCGAATAGTAATATCAAGGCCTGTTTTATCCTAGACTGATCCGCCGCGTGGTTTAGCAGCTTCCCGCTTATTGCCCAGGACTTCCTGCGAGGCCCCTTTGCCCGACGCTTATTTTGATTAATGCACTCGGAGCTCGCGATCGGCCACATGCTGAGGCCATTATCAATAATACGATGGCAGTTCGGCTACCAAGAAAGCTCATCGTGGCTATAAATACCCTGAATTCGAGTCGCCTTCGTCTTGTGCTCCCTATTCGAGAAGCGCTAGTAGTTTATTATGGTGGCAGAGTATCCCGGTTTCATTATCAAAGGATTTTAGGCATAATGACCTAATACCAACTCATGCCCAAATCCAGGAATATTATAGCCAGCCGTTGACGTTGACTTTTTGGCTTGCATGTGCCGGAGCTTGGCAGTTACAAGACCCCCTGTCATAACAGCACTGACACATATCTTCCAGAACAACGAATCCCTGCAAATTTCTCTGGGAAACAAATCAGGAGCGCGATCGCTGAACTTTGAGGGGCGGCTCTTGGCTGATCATTTTAGTGTCTCGGCAAGCCACCGAACGCCGAACAGTACCAACGTCAGGTCGGTGCAACACTGCACCAGCAATCCTCTCTGTGGAGCTCGAGAGAAACGTCGTGACATAATAAGGACTATAGTATTATCGTTTGTTGACAGTCGCTTACCATCCAAGCCTGTTGAACGTTCTTTGAGGTTTCTCATCGAAGTCTTTGATTGGTGCTCTTGTGGGCTAAGACTTCCCTGCCCGCGCTGGCTCCGTTCTCATTATTATCTCCGTAGGACGTATACCCTTGCAAATTCGCATGTTAAAATACCGGGATCTTTTTGTTGAAAATTCGACGAACACACGCTAAATTTTAAAGGTTCCTAGCCCTCGTCTTACCGTCTATCCTAGCTGATACGCGAATATTATCGTTGCATTGGAATTGAGACCTACTTTCTCCTAGGGCCAAAGAAGCACATGAATACTGAATTCGATTCGAACGGCTCGTATCTTTCCGGTCCCAGACCATCGGTGAGCACGGTTTTGACTCACTTCTCGGAAGACTCGCCTTAGCCACGCTGCGGCAATTTCAATGAGTTTCAAGGCAAACCGCCTTGGATGAACACCATGGTTTCCCTGCTCCAAAATTGTGGATGGAGTATTTCCAAGTCCATCGAGCTAGTCTCTCTGTAAAACCGGATGGGCATGCTGCCCCTGTGTGCGATTGGCTCTATAATTATCAGGGCCTGTCAAAGGTCAATCAACGAACACGATGGATATGCACCAGCTATGTGGACACTTCCCGATGGAAAAGATCTTTTGCATAGGTTGTCATGCATTCTTGACGGGACAAAGTCAAAAAGGAGGCGAACAAGCTCTGGTTTGATCATTGAGGCGCCCTTTTGCCCTCGGGAATCATTCAAGGTCTTGTTCGTACACTGAACTTGCGCCTCAAAGCAGAATGCAGCCGATCTCTCCTTCATAAAGCCATATTGCAAGCCCAGAAGGCTCTTGTTTCTTTCTTTCCTCTCTCGAGGAGCAATCTATCCCGTCTGGGGACTTGATAACCGTTGACTATACCCTTACCTATCCGAGATTTCAATCACATCGCAGGGATGTTCTGGCGACGTACGAAGAAAAAGAGCTCTCAAGCCGTGGATGCTTCAGATCCATCTAGGACCAGCCCGTCTCCACCACACTCACGCTCGTCGTCCGCGTTGAGTACTCCAAATTCTCAGAGCCGCCGGCTTTCAGCTATATCAGGTATTGACGAAGATTCCAAATTCAGAGCCGTACGCAACCCATGGAACTCAAGCCCCGGTTTCTATATTGACCTGAATATAGATAATTAAATATCTTCATGCCAGGCTTATTTCAAACCAATGGTACTTTGCTGCTTCGGATCCGACAATTCAGTACCATGGCCTTCTCTTACGAAAGTCCCGCGGCACCTACATTACCGAACCTGGAATTATCCACCCCCTACTGCTCAATGCGGTACAAAAGATCAATGTGCCGGTGGCATTTACGATGTCAACCGAAACGACCAAGATAATATTGTCTCTTTTGCAGCCTAATCAAACGGAGCTAATACTTCCAACTGGTTCCCAACTCCAAGTCATCAACTCCCTAGAAGATGTTGCTTCGTCACCGTCTAGCGCTGTGAAGAAGTTTCAATACGCCGCCTTGATCCGACAAGAGGGAATATTGCTGGTATGGCATGATGAACTCGACAGGATTCTTGTTCATGCCGAAGATATTGAAGGGAGACTGCTCTCGTTTGTATGATTATTAGGTTCGAACTGGTCAAGGAAGCTTCATTGCTAATTGCCCTCTGCTCCAGATTTGCGGCACTTCCGCTGCCCTCTTTGCTCCGTCTATTCAAGGTTACTCCAGCCACCGCTCTCCTATCGTATCTGCCGCAAATTCGACTCATCGCATTGTACCCGCGGCGACAAGTAAAGAAGCGAATACACTTATATCCCCAGTCTCGAATATATCTGATGAGGAGGCGGCGAAACCCATTGAGTCACTAGATCGCCCACTAGCATTGACGAGTGCAATATTTGTCGGCATGGGAATGTGCCTAATCATGGTCCTTCTCTTGGGATTTGGGGTTTCTAACCTTATCCTACAAGTTTTAATTGACGGAAACTGGATAAGATTGGCCTTAATCGCAAGTATTCCGATATTCATGCTTTTCAGCGTCTTTTTCGTTATTGTTATATTCACGGATATCTTCCAAGCCCTCGGACCCATTAAAACGTTGCAGACAAATACCAGGTTCTATTCGGCTCTACCGCCCGATCTTGGACGAGCATATTCTATGGGCTTCAGGCCCCCACGACTGACTATTCAAATGCCGGTTTACACTGAGTCCTTGCACGGTGTCATTATCCCAACCATCACGAGTCTAAAGGCGGCAATATCGCACTATGAGTCCCACGGAGGTGAGAAGTTCGTTTCGTCTGACCCGAATAGTAACTGATACAGACCTAGGGAGTGCCACAATCTTTATCAATGACGATGGATTCGCGTACATGAGTGAGGAAGAAAAAAACGAACGAATTGGTTTCTATCATGACAACAATATCGGATGGGTCGCACGGCCAAAGAACAACGAAGATGGCTACATTCGAAAAGGAAGATTTAAAAAAGCCTCAAATATGAACTTCGCGTTGAACGTGTCAAACAGGGTTGAAGACAAACTCCTTGAACTGGTATCGGAAGTCTTAGAGGAAACAGACACGATTGATGCGAGCTTGGAAGAGCACTACTACAAGCAAGCCTTGGCAGAGGTTCTTGCTTCCGACAGTAGGGCCAAAGCTGATGGGGATATTCGAATTGGAGAAGCTATTCTTATCGTTGATTCGGACACCAGAGTGGTATGCAAGTAGCCGTTTGCCCCTTGCTAATGCTCGTACTGATCCTCGTCATGCAGCCGGTCGACTGCTTACTTTACGGAGCTGCGGAAATGTTTCTCAACCCTGAAGTTGCCATAATTCAACATTCAACTGGTGTTATGCAAGTAGCCGGAGACTATTTTGAGAATGGTATCACATTCTTTACGAACTTGATATATTCTGCCATTCGATTTGCTGTCGGAAGCGGTGAGACAGCCCCATTTGTTGGACACAACGCTTTTCTCCGCTGGAAGGGTATGTAACCCCGCTTCTATAGTTAACCAAAATCCTCTCATTAATTCGTATAGCGGTCCAATCGGTTGGCAAACCAGACGATGGGTATGTAGCTTACTGGTCGGAGAGCCATGTGTCAGAAGACTTTGATATTGCCCTTCGTCTGCAAATTTCTGGAAATATTGTCCGTCTCGCGAGCTATCATAATGACGAGTTTAAGGAGGGTGTTTCCTTGACGATATACGATGAATTGGCTCGATGGGAGAAGTAAGTTTTTCCTTTTTCGCTGGCTATCTTCAAATGCTTATTTTTGATCCATAGGTACGCGTACGGCTGCAATGAGCTGGTTTTTAATCCAATCCATACGTGGCTGTGGAAGGGTCCATTTACGAGACTCTTCATGACTTTCTTGTGGTGCAACCTGCAGCTGTCGTCTAAGGTCACCATCTTAGGGTACATTTCTTCATGTAAGACCGATATGCTCCTCGATGCTTTTAGAACTTGGCTGGCTAACCACTTCAGATTACGCACTGGCGTCCGGATTCCCACTAACCATCCTTAATTATTTCCTGGTAGGCTGGTTCAATGGCTACCTCGATAAATTTTACCTTGAATCCTGGAAAGGTATTTTCATCAATTATCATAGATGGTTTGGAACCGAACTAACATGTTTACAGTCTTCCTCGGTCTCATAGTCGTATTTCCACTCCTTGGCAATGTCTGTCTTGCCATTATCCGCTATCGCCTAGGTGAAAAGAGTCTCTGGGCTGCCCTCCTTGAAAATTTCAAATGGGTACCGATGATGGCCATCTTCTTCGGTGGAGTTTCATTCCACCTTAGCTTGGCTATCCTCTCTCATATGTTCAGCGTCAAAATGGAATGGGGCGCTACTGCAAAAGAGAAGATCGACTCCAACTTTTTCAAGGAAATGCCAAAGATTTTCAAGGGCTTCAAGTGGATGTATGCTGTGATAATTCCTTTGATCGCATGCATGATTTATCTCGGCAACTTTGCTCCTAGGGGCTGGGAGATTACTGAGGTCGCGGCCGTGGTACCTATGGCCATCACCCTCTCTTCGCACGCACTTCTTCCTCTGCTTCTCAACCCATCATTGATGATTTTCAACTACTAATATCGGATTTCATTGTGGGCGTCGGACCGGGGCGTTCAAAACTTTTCTAGCATTAGACATTCTTCTGTTTCTTGATAACCTGGGGTGTTGGCGGTATATGGTGCATAACAAGAAGGATTTTGTGTTTCTCAGTGACTTGTTTAGGAAGACTGGCGGTTCTAGAGCGCTCGGGGTACAATCGGGAATTAGAGGCGCCGTTTTAATGATACAATGCAAGACGTGCAACTGTTTTGGAGTTGCTATGGAGTAGTCAATGAACGTCTAGACCTGATTATAAGACTCGCTTCTGGATTTTCAGAGATGGATCTTGGAATTGTGGCCTTATTTTGGGACAACGAAGAATTCTTGGCCTTGGTTGGCACCGGTTGCCAGTTGCGAACGTTGAACCAGCTTCAGCCACAAGTAAATTCGCCGTCCCCTGGTCCCTGGACCTTGCTGGATTATCCCTGCTCTCTTCACACCGTCTCCATCTTTTAGAAGTCGCCCCACTGGTTCAAAGGCTTTGGGTCCGAACACGGGAAGCATTTTGGCAACGCCCAAAAAGCGTGTTACGTAATACAGTTTAACCCCTGGTGCCAAGACCCAGTCCTCCAACTCCACTTCCCGTGACTCACTAATCAGGAAATTTTCACCTGCTGTCATCAGGGGGCCCTGGTTGTTGATTCCACATACGAGGGCTTGTTTCTGCCCAAGTACCACTATACCACGATACGGTCTCCTGGGGTAAGCGATGGATCATGGATTCACGTGCTGGTGTGAGACACCCTGCAAGTCCAAAATTCAACGGACGAGAAGAAAAGGCGAAAGATAGGGGGCCAGAATGCTGTACACGTACTTCTCGCTAGCTTGGAAGCTTCATCCAATAGTCTTGCGACTATTTTCACCCAAGATGAGGGCATGCGAGGAGTCGGCGACTACTCCGTACGGAGAGCGCCTTGCAAGTTTTCGCCGAGTTAGAAAGGCTCAAGCCTCTCCATGAGGCCGAGGGTGATAAGCTCATTATCAAAGTCGGTAAAATCATCGCCGAAGCACTGTCAATGAAGCTTTCGATCGCTCTGTATTGAGAGGCAGCGGTCTCATACCTGAAGCTTTGGGAGTGTGGCCGTTGTTGTCATCAGTGCCGTCGACTTGAGAATGCTAGCAACCACCAGTGCCGTGATCTGTTGCGTGTTTTCCGCGTTGCCCAAATCATGGGCCTTGCCAACATGGCCGTCTGTAGTTGACGAGCTTGAAGACCTTATGTTTGTCCATACAGGTTATCGTGCCCGAGGATTTGCGGCTGGGGTAACCCCCTGTTCATTTTCTAAGCAGGGCCCGTCCCGGATTGCAGCTGGGGAATGGTTGCGGACAGCATTCCATGATATGGCCACTGGCAACAGCTTTACCGGTGTCGGCGGACTTGATGCGTCGCTTGTCTTTGAACTAGGTGGAACGGGAGGCGAAAATACCGGACAAGGATTTAACACGACGCTGGAGACATTCGCGCCTTTCTACTCTTCGAGAACCCCAATGGCCGACTTGATAGCTCTTGGAGTATACACATCTGTCCGTTCCTGTGGAGGACCCATAGTCAAAGTGAGGGCAGGCAGGGTGGACGCCACCGCTCGAGGGCCTGTGGGAGTTCCGGTTCCTGAAAATTCCCAAAGAACTTTCATCAACCAGTTTGCACGAGTTGGTTTCAACGTTTCGGAGATGATCGCGGTAGTGGCTTGTGGACATACGTTGGGAGGAGTTCACTCAGATAACTTCCCACAGATCCTAGCACCTGGGTCTGCGCCGAATAATTTTAAATTGTTCGACGGAACGGCAGCATTTGACGAGAAGATTGCTGCTAATTTCATCGGCGGCATTGAGCAAAACCCGCTGACTGGGGAGCTCGCGAGACGCAATACTCGCGATTCAGACAACAAGGTCTTTACTGCGGACAGAAATGTCACAATCTCCGCCATGGCGAGTCCAGAGTATTTTCGGTCCACATGCGCCCGAATACTCCAGAAAATGATTGAAGTTGTGCCCAAGACTGTCACTCTCACGGATCCCATTGAGCCATATGAAGTTAAACCTACAGGACTTCAACTCTCCCTTCTCGGAAACGGCAACGAGTTGATGTTTACGGGTGAAATCCGCGTAAGAACAACTAACCGCTCGAGTAATGAAATATCAAGGGTGGAACTCCTGATCAAAGATCGATCTGGGGGGTCAAATTGTGACTTGTGCACCATCAGCACTGAGAAAAAGGGCGAAGCGGCCGGCTTCGATGACAAGTTTACTGTACGTGACAGAAAGTTTTTTTGTGTCTTTCTCGAAGCGCCTCTGTATTTGAATGCCCTGTCGTCCTACCGAAACAGACCCTTACGTCCCTCAAGGCCGGATTTCCCAGAAAGTACTCCTCGAGACAGGGGCTGGCAATCCTCGGCGTTAAGTGCTTAAGGGCCGGTTCTTGGAGACGATAGTACTCGATTTCAACAAGACTCTACATTGAGAGATGAGGCTAACGCAAGAACAGTTTTACGGATTCTCGACCAAGCTCCCAGTAGCAGTATCAATATCCGGATTTGTTGTGAAAATAGTTTCAGTGAACGGAGAAACAGTAACATTTGATAATAATGGCTCAGGATATCCTGTGGATGATACAATTATCTTTCAGCCCAAACAAAGCTGTTTTGCCACTGTCAATGGAGTTGGAAATCTAACAATAGTCGCTGCGGTAAGATTCTAGAGGGAAACATTTTGATCGCTGGCAAATGCTGAAAAGTAGTTCACAGATCCGAAACACAGTGAAAGCCCCTGCGGATTTCTCGTTGACAACGAAAACTCCTAGAAACTGCTGTGTTGTACCGGCATTGACCACAACAACAATGGCCATGAAAAAGCATGGAGATATTGGGCCATATACTTTCTATTCCATCAGCTATCCCCTTCAGCTTTCACTGAAACTCAGCACCAAATTTGACGTATCCGTGGGTACTGAAAGCGGAATCAGAATCGATGGATTTAAAAATACCGCGGATCTAGGGTCGATTTGCGCGCCCATCGGGTCAGATGTGCCGACTGAGCCCCCTTTTAGCTATGAGGGGTGTTTTACCGATACAGTTTCCTCCAGGGCTCTTACTGGAGCGGCGTTTGTTAACGACAAGCTGACAATCGAAGATTGCAGCAATATGTGTAGAGCCTACCAATTCTTTGGCTTGGAATATGGAAGGGAATGCTATTGTGGCAACTCGAGAGGCACTAGTAGTGTTTCAGTCGCAAATACTGAATGCTCCACGCCCTGCAGCGGCGATAGCTCACAAAACTGTGGAGCTTCGAACAGGTTGAGTCTCTACAAAAACAAACAATGGGTCCCAACGCTCAATCCGAAAGTCGAAGGATATGACTATCTGGGATGCTACAGTGATTCGACGACCAATCGTACGCTCTCCGGAAACTTTGTGTACAACACCACGATGACAGTGGAATATTGTTCCTCTTTTTGTACAATGGCAAAATATTTCGGCGTCGAGTATTCCAGCGAATGCTACTGCGGCGCATCTATTTCTGCTGGAAGTAGCAAGCAGCCCGATAGTGACTGCAGCTTCTTGTGTTCGGGAAATAGCCAGCAATATTGTGGTGGTAGTAGCAGGATGAATTTGTATGGGCGGCAGGCAGAGGCAGTTCCTACGGGTGGCTAGATACCCACACAGTTTATGGCGTAATGTGGATTCGAATCGAGTTCAATTGGAAAAGTAGGATATCAAGAGGCCAACTTCCTTAGTGGAGATAGCAAGTGCCTCGACTCTACTGTATCTTCCGCGCCATATGAATAGATAGCATGTGTCGAATAGTAAGACCAAAAGCATACCTAATCCTCCTTTATAAACGAGTGGACGCAAACTATGTGGCTCGGCATCCTGCTCTTCACCCGACAAGGACTTAGGGCCTCGAGGAAGTATTTAAAAAGCGGAATACGCCCTTTGATTCACACCTCTTTGATAAGCAGAATGATAACAATATGTTATCGTGTAATCCATTTCTCCAGTAACCCGTCAAAAGTTCCCACGACTCCCAGCTAGCCCGTTGCTGATTCTTAGTCCTTGATAATGATCTTCGAGATTGCTCTATCAAGCCTCCCGAAGGTCTTAGGCCCAAGGTGTAGTTAGAAGTTCACTTGAGGTAGATCAAGAACTAGTTTGAGATCTTGATCCAGAGGTATGCACGTAGAGGATAATAAAGTGGTCACTTTAAATGAAGCTCTGTATCATGGGTGCTATGGTAGCCACGGGCAGGGAATCGCCCGACTTTTTTGCTAGTCACACCGAAGTTCCGACATCAGGCTATTTCTATCCTGCGTTCGACTTTATTTGCGCAAAACCTGGCTAGAAAACTCTTATAGAGGTCTTGAAACAAGAGAGGGTTCTTGCCCAGGGTTCTTGTCCTTGGGCTCTTGGTTCTAGAAGCATAGTCTGCCTTTCGAATTATACCTCCTGCTTCGCTAAAAGTGTTTGGCAACCTTTCAGGAGCTTTACGATTCACTTAAGAACTAGCTCTTGACCCAGGCCTTATACAGCTTTTCAAAGTCACTTTCTCATAGGGTATATTTCGCTTGATTTCCAATATCTTCAGCATACTTTTGGCTCTCGGCGACTGGTATCATTAAGTGGGTATAGACATCTTGAATGAGCGCTGCACACTACCCATGTGCGTCATGCGTAGGAACATGGGCCACACGAGTAGTTAAACGCGTGTCCCTCTCTGCCATATTCCTCCATACCTTCGGATGGTCGGCCATTGCTTGATGGTGGAGATTCAGGCGCCTGGATCTATGACTTTCTTCTTGTCTTCGGATAAGACATGAAGGTATCCATAATCTTGTTTGCGCACCTTGTTGCGGACACTCTGAAGGACCAGCAGACGCATTTCATTACCAGGAGTGCCTCAAGACCTCCTATGTATCACAACTATCGCCCGTATATATGTCATCGAACAGTTTCTGAGTCAAAGAACCCGAATAGTTCCTTATCAGCCTTTGACCAGGCCTTTGGCATTAGGCGCACCAGCATCTTTTGGCAAGATACTTTTGGGATAATCTCCCTGTTACCACGACACAACTGTCAGGCTTGGAGTTGTGGAGCAGCAGAACTTCTACATATCAAATCGTGGAGCCACCAGAAAGCTGGAGGGAACTCCGACTCGTGCTGTCAATACGGTTGGGTTGGTAATGGTGATGTAAAACTCGCGACTTCATATGCGTTTTCGGGCAATAATACGGTAACGCCGGGTAACGATGACGTTACTCGCCGAACTCCTTATCTAAGATCGCCAGGGTTTTAGAGTTGCCTACGGAGCGGTTAAATCCGACTTTTACCCCAAGAAGTTTGAACTCTTCATGATTTTCAACGTCGAGCCTTCAATCAGACCAACGGTGATCGTCACCAACAAGTTCCCGACCCGTGTGGATCGTTTCCACATCGCCCAGCATTTGCATCTCGACATGTATCGAATACTGCGAACGGAATCCAGAACATCTCAGCTCAAGCAAAAGGAATCGAAGAAAAATCTTGATGTTCGAGAAACGTATTCTTATCTTAGACGCGGAACTTGCTGTCATTGTGATATCAGATCAGTTGGGATGAAGGCCCACCATGAATAGGGTTACTCAGTACATCACTCCGTCGGCAATTGACAGCCTCTTTTCTACGTTGGCTGTTTACAATGTGATTGTTAGGACGGTCTGGGTTTACGTCCCTCGCCACCAATCTGCCTGTGCTATGCTGATACCCCTCCGCGGAATTGGCGACCTGTTTAGTTCCTCTGGCTGATATTCGCTCTTGGAGTGCTCTACTAGATATCTGATATTTGGTGCTCCGGTATCCTTCTATTCTTATTTGTTTGTTGGGTATGAGATGCCGAACCTAGAGTACTCTTGTATGATTCAGTCATGTCAGAAACGACATAACCTTGACAAGGCATTGGCAGCATATTCGAAGATCATGCCGGCGCAGGATCCAGATTGAATTTCTTATCTGCCCGGCAGATAAGAACTCGTCTGCAAAAACAGGATATCGGATTTGGACTTTGAGGAGTTCGATCTAGCCTTTCCAGTAATCATTATTTCGCGCCCTAAACGGATTTCAATATCAGGTGCAGGAAGCAGAATAGGGGTTCCAGAAAGATATAAAGCCAGTCAAATTCCCGCTTCGAATACCATATCATCTTTTGTGAACAACTATCAGTGCTTCATTGTCCACGGCAGTCAGCCAGTCCCCTTTACTTTATTCAAGATGTTCCCTCAAACCAAGCTCCTCTTCGTTACTTTTACTCTCCTTTCCGGACTTTCTTCGGTCATCGCTGCTCCAACTTCAAATGAGCCGGACTTCGATCTCGACATGCCGGGCGATGATCCAACAGCGTTAACACCACTTACAGAAAAATTCTGTACAGAATGGTTCTCTTTGGAGAATGAAAACGTCTTCTTAAAGGTCAGGCTCGAGAATCGTTTCTGCGTGAAACCTACGAACGAAGGCGGTGAAAAGAGGTTTGAGTTTGAAATGGAGTTTGCGAAAGCCCAGCTATATGGTGGTGATGAGAACCAAGAAGACTGGTATGATGTTGATGTCGAACACCAAATGAAAGTCGGAGTGGACTTCGTCTTCAAGAGACCAAACAAGAATCCACCTTACGAACTCTCCGATACGGCAACTTCCGAGACCCCATTTGGTACCCTCACTGTTGGAAGTGTACCCAATCTCAAAGATAGGTTTGAAACCAGGATCAGGTTCTGGGCAATGAGGCAGGGTGAAAAGAACCTTCAGACCGGTATTGCTAAGGAGCGCGTCCTCTGGGCTATGAAAGGCAATAAATCCCGCACCAAGTTCATCGAAAACCCGAAGAAATGAGCGGTCAGTGAAAGGCTCTATTTGGCGATATTCCTAAACTAATGATCCCTTCTTAGGCTACGAAAGGCAGCGAAAATCCCATTGCCGTGAAAGGAACCATGGTCACATGATCTAATGGGGACTTCAACGCCCCAGGTATCAAAGGTTGCTCTGGAGCCTTAGAGTCGATCCGTTGTTACTTAAGCGATCTCTCTCTGTTTCCTGGCTGCTTTAGGGACCTCAAAACCACTCCATATCCGTTTTGTTATAGAACTCGTTAGTTAGTCGTTCACATCGATTTTGACAATGGACACCCGGTTGATCATCCACATTGTTCTCGTTCTACATCTCTATGAAACAGTAATGCTTGGCAACTCGTCCGAAGCCGCTAGCATCATATGATATGCTGGACTGAAGTAGTAACTGAATTTGACGGGTTTTAGCCGGTTCATATGACCGAGATATCGACGATTTGGCCCTCGGGCGATCATCCTTGTCTTGTAGCTACTGAACTTCCATCACTTCATTCCCTTAAACATTTTGGAAGAAAGCATTAGAAATCCGTATTGCTATTCCAGGGGTTAACGGATGCCAAGCTCGAGAAAAGGTCCTCAAAGCATGGAGATAACGGAGTTAAAGGGGTATCTCGGGCTTCCTATACCGAGACTACAGCCAAGCTGGAATGATTGCATGTTCTGGCTCAGGAAATAATTACTGATCAGTGACTCAGCGGGCATACACCCGTGTACGTATATAAATCTTGATAAGCCTGCCATGAGATATTCACATTCCAGGTTCTCTCCACATTATTCGGAAGATTAAAGCTTGATTTGACTTATTGGACTGGTCGCAAAATCCACCCGCGCCGTTTATCTAGCTAACTATGTCATACGATACCCACACCACTGCCACCCAGCTTGTTTCCGACTATGCTCATATCATCAAGGGAAAAGCCATCTTGGTGACAGGCGTCTCCTCCGGGTCTCTAGGGGGCCATTTTGTGAAATGCATTGCTACAGCTGAGCCGCAGTGTATTGTTCTAGCGGGTCGAAATCTCTCCAAACTAGACCAAGTGGCCACCGAGATCACCACCGCAAATCCTACTGTGAAGGTGCGAGCCCTGCAAATCGACTTAGGATCGCTGAAAAGCGTGCGTGCTGCAGCCGAGCAGCTCAATGGATGGGATGATCTACCCGTCATCGATGTGCTCGTCAATAATGCCGGGATAATGGCTGCGGATCATCAGATATCGCCAGATGGGTTTGAGTCCCAGCTTGCCACAAACCATCTCGGCCCGTTCCTGTTCACCAATTTGGTTATGAAGAAAGTGCTCGCGGCCAAAGAACCGCGAATTGTAGCTGTCAGCAGCGATGGTCACCGTTTGAACCCATTTCGGTTCCATGATTACAATTTTGACGTGCGTTGCCTATCACCTTGACAGAAGCGGTATTCGAACATGAAATTCTGACTTTGAAGGCGATAATAGGAAGGAAAGACATACAACCGCTGGTATGCGTACGGACAGACCAAAACTGCCAACATGCTCTTTACAATTTCCTTGTCGAAAAAACTCGGTATTAAATATGGACTGCAGGCATACAGTTTGCATCCCGGCGTTATCGGCACCAACTTGGGCAATCACTTGGATTGGTCGGTCGAAACCGAAGAGCTTCGTGAGTGCCTTTATTTTCCTAGTTTCGATTTCACCTTCATGAGTTTTCCTGACGCAGTGCGGGACGAAACCAGGCAAGGCGGACAAGACGTTCGGCAATCCTGAAGCTTGGCGCGACTTGAATTTTATATCCCTGGAAAGAGGTGCCGCCACGCATGTTGTCGCAGCATTTGACCCGACTCTCAAGCGTGAGTGTTCCCCATAGAACTATTCTTGGTACTGTTCCTGTCCATGGACTGACTGGTCATTTGGACAGCCAACAATGGGGCCTACCTAATTAATTGTCATGTCGCCGACCCCATGGTGGATACGGTCATGGCTTGGGCAACAAGTGATTTCGATGCGGAAAGACTGTGGAAACTCAGCGAGGAGCTTGTGGGGCAAAAATTTCCATATTAGTATCGCCCAAAGTTACCTATTGAAGAAAGGGTTCATAAGAAAGTCCCGATAGATGTAGTAAAGAATGTCTGACGTACCGTCGCAACGAGTCCGTTTCCGTGTTATCAATTCTGAAACTCCTCGATCACTTCAGAATGACGGGCTGCACAAGATTCAGTCTAGTCTATTTGATTCTAGAATCCACAGTGCGAGTATTCCCGCTATAGTCATATGTAATAAGTGTACTCCTCTTTTCTAGATTGAGTGTTGAAGGTACGGAGTAGATGTCCTGATAAAAGGCTTGCGGTTAGTTAACTGCATTTCAAGTTGAGTGTTAACTAACTAGCTAACTACTTAACTAATCACTTAACCACTGAAATAAGCATGGCTAGTTAAGGTAACTAAGAAGGTACCTAACTAGTAGTTAAGGTTTTTCCATAACTAGCACTTAACAATGTGCCCGACCGTACTTTGTCCATAGCACTACATATAGCTACACAACTCTTTTGACAGTTGATAACTTCATGGCCTGTATCTGAATTGCAATGGTATGGGCAACATGTCCATCCGAATATATCCTTCACTTTTTTTCACCCATTCTTCTCCCAAGGAAGATGTTTTCTTGCGATCCTCTTGACTATGCGGCAAAACCTCAAACATTGCAAAATCCAACTCCCAAAATCTCTCAATTTCTAAAGATTGAGCGATACCTATAATACAGAGGTCCATATTGGCTCAAGAGGGTTTCTGTCTAGCTTCTGCACCCTACGTGGATGATTCTCATTCTTCATCCACCTAGCTCAACGACCCCGAAGGCTTTTCAATGGCTGCAGGTGATCTCACTCTACTATCATCTCCTCTTACATGAGGATGGGCTGTGGCAGATGGCTATGAACTATATCACTCGTGATTGGCATCTCACTGGAGTCATTTAAGTCATTTAAGGAAGCATTTGGGGGCCTGTTTCTTCAAAAGTCCCCTGCCGGCGCAAAAAAGACGCACAGTAGTGTGAAACATTGTCCACAGAAGCAGCTGTCTATAAAGTCGCTCTTGCTGATCCCAATAGATTAAAAATAAGAAAGGGAAAATACTCGGTTTGCTGGCACTGAAAATGGTCGCCTTAGACTTCTTGCTGTCAGTCATGACCCGGCTGCTATTAGTTCTCAATCTAACACGACTTACATTTGCTCAAATCCACCTTCACCTCAACAATTTTAAGGATGATGTTGAGGAATCATGGATATTCTCTTCATTCCACAGTGTGCAATATGCTGTGAGTACTTCAGCACAAATAGTTTTCTTATGACTGCAAAGCAGCAGATTATATCCACTTTATTCAAAAATTCTAATGCAAGCCAGTATGAATTTGCGTATGAACGGACAAAGAGGCTGCAACTGTCTTTGCAGGGTGTTTATCCCACGCCAGACACAATTTTTACAAAAGGAAGTGATTTTTCAACTTTCATGCTTTTTGAAAGCCTTTTCGGAAGGGGACTGAATGAAGACGGAGGAATCGATAAGGTGAACCTCATATTAGGTATGATGATTTCCCAGTCTATGTATGAGCATTTTACTCCTAATAATGCCAAACAGGAAAGATTGAGAAAATAATTCAAAGCTTGAAGGATCACTCCATTTCTTTGGACCTTTGGAATGATGACGCTTTCCTAGTTCCACGTAAGCTTTCCTTATAGAGCCCCGTTCCTAGTTATTGCCTATTGTATATGTACCCATATTAATAGTATATGATATAGTGGACCCCAGAGGAGATCCCCCAGAAGCGGGATGGTGGTTTGACACGCGATCCGAGGAGCGAGGTGGCCAGGTCAGCTTTAAGCCCCCAGAAGGCCAAAGCGGCCGTCCATGTTCAGTGCCAAATGTATATGTACAGGCATGGACCCAGATCCAAAGCTTCTTTCCGGAAAAGATTGAATTGATGGTTCTGTGCCCTGAAATACTGGCTCAAACCCGCAGGAGACCAGAGAGGATAGATATACTGAAGACACGTCTTCAAGATTTGAGTGAAATTGGAAGTAACTCTATTTCCGAGGTCGCTCGTTGGAATCTCCCTCTTTTTATAATGCATGAGGTTACACACATGGAAAGCACTTTTGATGTAAACGAGGCGCTAAGTATGTAACCCATCTGCCTATAGTTACTACATTTTCATCTAACGGGAGTATTACTCTAGAGGACTATGCATATGGGTTTGAAAATTGCTTTGATCTTGCAAATGAGTCACCACACCTCGCAGTTAAGAATGCCGGTGAGCAGAGTCCCATCAAAGCTCGACATTACAGTGCTGACACTTTGAGCATAACAGATTCTCTCGCATTCTATGTTTTTGGTATGTATTATTTCTTGCTTTCAGTTGAGATAGAGGCGATCTAATCGTACCGAATGATATAGCATTACTGCTTAACAGGTATGACTGGTCGTCAGGTTTTGCAGAGTCTGTACCGCCTGATTTAGAAGGGCCGCTGCAGCGACTTACAATCCAGCCGGTCACCATCAGAGAGACAGGTGAACAGGTCTGGGAGTGGGGGCGTGAGGGTGGCGGGTCGCTCTCATGGAAGTGATGGATTGATACTGGCATCCAATTTTAGGGCATCCCAAACAGTCGTCTCGGAAAGAAGCAAAGCTTTGTTCGATTTTTTTCTGTGTCCCTTGCTTAACATTGTATATGGTGACAAGCCATACCGGGTATACGTAGTGCCGAATTACCGTCGATCCAGACCTAAAAATAGGCCAGCCTGCGACAAAGCTTAATTTTACCTTCTTTAACCCTCCGCCAATCATTCGGATCTTCTTTCTGGCAACTGCGACATGAGCTCTGGTTACTGTTAAAAGACGAAACAGCAGTCCTATTTTCATAAGATCGGCACAGATGCAGTGGACCAACCAGAATCTTCGTAGTGCACTCATCTTCAGCATGTTTAGCTAGCAGGGACTCAATAATGTCCCACTTCCGTCATCATCATTCGTCTCGTCTCGACGAGGTACCGAATTGATAGCGCCCGGAACTGCTTCCAAGGGGATATGATATTTGCGATGAAACATTCCGGTTTCCACGGCAAGGAGCTTTATTTAGGCCTCATGAATTAATCCTCGCATCTAGCTGAGTGCTAGAAGAGCTAAAGCTCGTCATTGGAGGGCTCCCGAATCTCTGCGCGAAACTCTTTCGATGATGACTTGGACATCTATATAAGATGTTTTCGCACTGTGCTCCGAGTTCAGCTCATAAATAATTTAATAGTCTCACCTCGGGTTTTTCAGGTTCTCTTGCTGATAGTTCTCACCTCAAGCCCTTCGATTTTCTTAAATCATTGTTAACCAAGACATCCATTCCCCTCGCTCCCACACCATGCCTCTTTATATGGTCTTTGCCCTCCTGGCGCTTGCCAGTGGTGCTGTCGCCAACGAATGGATGAAACTGCAGCCTTTTCAAGGCAATGCGCTCGCAGCCCGTGGGAATGGCGGATCATTCACTCCTGGCACAGCACCGGGCACGGGATCTTCATGCGGAAACGCATTTGGTGCTGGATTTGCCGAATGCGCCGCCAGCGGTGTTTGCTACAATCCTCTTGCAGGCGACACGTGCTGCAGCGATGGATGTAAGTCATTCATGATTCGCTTTCAATATTGTTCTTTTAGCGCTGACGAGGTTCTCAGATCCATGCCCAGATGGATCTTTTTGCCTGGCTGCAGGAAAATGCTGCCCCAATGTGAGGCTTTTCCCCAATTGTAGCTTTCAGAACACTTCGCTAACACCCTTTAGGGATTAACCCGTGAGGCGTGTGCAGCAAAGCTCAGCATAACGCTGAGCTCCACGAGTCGAACCGGTTCCTCCCTTCAGCCATCTGTTACGACGAAAGTCGCGGTGCCAGCACAGTCACCTGGCAATGATCCTGCCGCAAAGTCTGTGGTAATTACCACCGTGACCATTTGTCCAAAGACCTCCTCAGCGCCTCCCCATTCAGTTGTCACTCCTTCATCCACTACTCCATCCACTGTCGTCTCAACAACCTCGGCCTCTAGCCCTCCTTTATTCACCGGAGCTGCCTCGCCGAGCGTCATCAACGGGCTCGCGGTCATCATCGCGATACTTGGGCATTTTTTGTGAGCTAGAAGAGTTTATAGGCGGAATCTGTTTTCCTGTTAGCGGTGCGCATGTCATAAATAGCTGGGAGCATTCGCAGGTGGTCGCGATCCAATTTCCAGCACTTTTTGCAGAAAATTTAATGGGACATCTTTGATAAGTTACCTTGCTGTACCTTTCCTTTCCTGTTGCCAAATTGCATTTCATTCTAGTTAATTTAGTCGTACCAGGTGGTTCAGAAAGCATTGTTTTGGATATTGTTGTCTACATGTAAATTCCACTGGAAGCTCATACCTTGGGAGAAAAGCACCTATTAATAAGCGGGGTGGTTCTAGCCGGAGAGCTCTCTCCCGGTGCAAGCGCGCTGACGACATTCGTTAGGCGGGGCTCACCGAGAGCTGCCCCGCCAGCATTAACTGCCTCATACCTTTCGACAACGTCTTTCGTCAACGAAAAAAAGCCTCTTCTTTCAACGACACCTCTGCTTTCTCTACTTCATTTCTCTCGTGTCGTTTTACTCATACTCTCGTCTGTTTACGCTCTTTATCCGATTGCTTTTCTCACAATGGCTACTTCACCTTTTGATCAAACAAGCTCTCTCAATGCTTGGAAAGCACTTGAACATCACCATGCCAACTCTGGCAAGACCCTGTCTCTGAAGGAGGAATTCAAGAAAGACCCACAGAGATTCGAAAAGCTCTCTCGTGTCTTCAAAAATCCGGCGGATAACTCTGAGATTCTGTTCGACTTCTCGAAGAATCTAATCAATGATGAGAGCCTCGCGCTCCTCGTTGCTTTGGCTAAGGAAGCTGGTGTTGAAAAGCTTCGAGACCAAATGTTCAACGGCGAGCCCATTAACTTCACCGAGAATCGCGCTGTATACCACGTTGCGCTGCGCAACGTCACCAATTCTCCAATGCAGGTCGATGGAAAGAGCGTCGTGGAGGAAGTAAACAGTGTTTTGGAACACATGAAGGAGTTCTCCGAACAGGTCAGGAGTGGAGAATGGAAAGGATATACTGGCAAGAAGATTGATACTATCATCAATATTGGAATTGGAGGATCGGACCTGTAAGTCTTTTGACTCACTTTCAGCTTTCGATCACCCATATTCTGACCCGTCACCAGTGGACCCGTCATGGTCACAGAGGCGCTCAAGCCATACGCAGATCGCGGACTTACCTTACACTTTGTCTCCAACATTGACGGCACTCACGTCGCAGAAGCACTGAAAAACTCCAACCCTGAGACCACCCTTTTCTTGATTGCTTCCAAGACCTTCACGACCGCAGAGACTATCACCAACGCCCAGACCGCGAAGGCATGGTTTTTGGATGCTGCAAAAGACCAAGCACATATTGCCAAACACTTCGTTGCCCTCTCCACAAATGAAGCCGAAGTCACGAAATTCGGAATTGATAAGAAGAACATGTTCGGTTTCGAGTCCTGGGTCGGCGGCCGTTACTCGGTGTGGAGTGCAATTGGCTTGTCTGTTGCCCTCTATATAGGCTTCGATAATTTCCACCAGTTTTTGGCCGGAGCTCATGCCATGGACAACCATTTCAAAGAAACTCCTTTGGAACAGAACATTCCAGCTCTTGGCGGTCTCCTGAGCGTCTGGTATGGAGACTTTTTCGGATGCCAAACCCATTTAGTCGCACCATTTGACCAGTATCTCCACCGCTTCCCAGCTTACCTCCAACAACTCTCAATGGAGAGTAACGGCAAAGCCATCACCCGCGCTGGCGTCTATGCAAAGTACACAACCGGCCCAATTTTGTTCGGCGAACCCGCAACAAATGCCCAACATAGTTTTTTCCAACTTCTTCATCAGGGTACTAAACTTATACCGGCTGATTTCATCATGGCAGCGGAATCGCATAACCCCGTGGATGGCGGAAAGCACCAACGCATGCTTGCTTCAAACTTTCTTGCTCAAGCTGAAGCTTTGATGGTAGGCAAAACTCCTGATCAGGTTCGTGCCGAAGGTGCTCCTGAGAACCTGGTTCCTCACAAGACTTTCTGTGGAAACCGTCCAACTACCTCAATCCTGGCCCAGAAAATCACCCCAGGAGCTCTTGGCGCCCTCATTGCGTACTACGAGCATCTCACTTTCACCGCCGGTGCCGTGTTGAACATCAACTCTTTCGACCAATGGGGCGTTGAGCTCGGCAAAGTTTTGGCGAAGAAGATCCAGGCCGAGCTAGAGACCGACGGAGCCGGAAAAGACCATGACGGTTCCACAAGTGGATTGATTGCTGCTTATAAAACCAAGGCTGGTCTACTATAAACATGGGACATGTAAGGCTATGGGTGGGTTATGAAAACAATAAGGAAGTGCTTCTCTATTTTAATGACGTTAAGGCTGCTCTGCAACATACCAGTGTAAACAACATACCTAACAAATCAATCAAGGAAATATTGTCCATTGTGTAGCTATATATTTCATTTCACATGATCCTACTCCTGCTGAAGTACGGAGTATGCTGTTCGGCATAAGCCCTCAGGTATGAACTTAAAAGTTCAGATATTGATGGCAAATCGCTGGAGGAACTTCAGAAAAAGGATTGATCAAGGATGATACGCGGCTCTGCGTGAATTCTATGCTTCAAAATCTTCTCATGCTGGCGATGACTATACATGGATGAAAACCAACAGTTTCAGGTGCCACAAGGGACCTGGGATAGCATCAAACCTTGTGGCCTAAGGCCAGATCGCCTACCCCTGTCCGTTTTTCAACATTTCTAAGGGATAGCCCTAACGTTTTGGGAGCTCATTACTTGTTCCCAAACGGCCTGAAAAAGGCGCCCAAAAAATTTGACCATGCATGTCTTATCTCGAACGTCTTCTTGCGCATACTCCCTCGCCTTTGTCGCCGTTTTATTGTTTGGCGAAATCGCCGAGGCTGCAAGACTTATACACTCACACGAGTTCGCGGAACGGACATATAAATATGGCGATAGCGTACCGATCAGCTGTCTAAATAGAACTCTGTGCGTTTCCCTTCTAGATATTCAGTTTCTTGGTCAAACGAGACACTAATGGTCTATATGATATGTGTAGGGACGCAGGTGAACATGTATGAACTCCTTTGGTACCGGAAACCACATTGATCGCCCGGACTTTCGAAAAACCTGTTCGAGTCCAGATACACATGCTAATTCGACTCGTTACTCCCTATAGGTAACCGATTCGTCCGGAAAACTCCAGTACATACCCTTCCCAACCTGCAACGAGACCTCCCGGCCACTCTCCTTTCGATACGGCATACCCGAAACAGTCACATGCACCATTGATTCCCTTCCCGACGAACTTTACCATCTTTTCGAATACTATGTTCACTCCGATGCTCCATTGACATGTCGTATGCCGGCTGTGCCGCTTCTCGAGCCCTCGAAACATTTCGACCCTACCGCAACAAGCGAGGGCAGCCATGATGCCTTTATGGACGGTGGTTCACCTTCGCCATTTACACCCTTGACGATAGCGCTTCAAGGAACACTACAGAAGAGCCACTTACATATTTGGTCCGATCTCAATGTTTTGATCCATAAATCCGTGGATGGGGATAAGAAGAAGGGCCGGAAGGGAAAGAAAGCGCCGGGACAGATAGTTGCGGGTACCGCATATTCAACACCGTGGGCAAATGAAAGGGAAAGCAAAGAAGCCGCAAAATCAAAGAAGGACCTTGGAGGCCTACTTGTGTCTTGGGATCCGTGGAAATCTGGAGAGGGCGTAAAGGTGCTTCGTGGAGAACCCCTAACGTTCAAATTTCGAATCGGATGGGTTGGAGAAAGCGATGTGCACACCATATCGGCTAAAGATTCTTTGACACTCTCTGGAGTTTTGTACAATATTGTTCTCTTCGGAATGGCGGGATGCTTTGGAGGAATTCTGGTGGTATTATGGGATCATTTGAGGCGGAGGCGTGGCGGTCTATGGAATGGTGATGGCCTTTTGGGACATTCATCTGGCCAAGGCGGATTTTTTGGCAGAAAAAGCCATGGTGTGTCTATAAATCTAGGCACAGGAGGGAAAGCGAATGGTTACGGAGGATACGGGTTGAGTGGGAAGAACGGGCCGAGTCAAGGATATGGGGGTTATTCAAGCTCAAGCGGGAAACGAGACTGATAACTCGAGGTTCTCTCCCTGTTAACGATTGGAAATGACTATATGTACATCATAAATTTTCAAGTCGATACACCATTTAAAGTTGTAATTATACATGAGACGGACGGTGCACTTCCAATTGAGCTGAAAGTATTCAATTGGTGTTTTGAGGCCCAAGACAATCGAGCAAATGGATGTGATACGTGTTTCCATCACGTCCTTGAATGCAACGAGATCCCATGGTTTTTCACGGCCCCTTTTAGAATGATGGCAGGTGGACAGTTTGATACTGCCTACAAATGCTACCAGCCTTGGTCTACCAGCTTTTGGCACCTAGTACACGTTGCCTTGAAACCTGCCATGAACTTTTTCCTCCACGCCTTCATTCTCAACTCCTTCCTCAGCTGGCCCCTCCGAACGTGGAATTTTTGATCGCGAACCTGCTGTCGAATCTGATTTCTTGCTAAGTTTTGTTCCATCATACCAATAGCTCTGGCTACATCGAGTCCACGGACCATATCCACAGTAACCGAACGACCCAAAGATGGAGTCAGGCGCATTTCAACTGCCTTGTGTTTCGATGTATGCGACTGCGTGGGCGTATGTCTCTCGTACATGTTAAGCAGGCTTGTGATATCTTCGCTCCATGAAGGGGCTTTGGGCGAGGCGGTTTGCGTCATAGCCGATGGCTTTGCAGCACTATTTTCTGAAATAGCTCGGAGAATGTTATCAACTTCGCTAAGGCTTTCGCCAGAAGGAGAGTTTGAACGGGTGGGACGCTGAGAAAATGGCTTGGTCGAGCGCTTGATGGACCCCAATGGGTTGTCTGAAGGAGATCGGGATGGCGGCACGGCATTTGAGCTACTGTTCGTATTCGATGAAGTGTTTAATTGCGAATTAGTCGTTAAAGACCGGCTCGGAAAAGAGGTATTCGATAGAGGGGAGGAGACAAGTGTTTGTAGACGGACACATGGTCTTTGGGTCCGCCGTGCTTTCATTAAGCCATTGAGAAAATTTCGGGCCTCCATAACGGAGGTATATATATCGAATCCAACAGCGCCTTGAGTGCAACTTAATCAAGGCAAAATCGCGCGAGAGAACGTGAGTAGGAAGCAATGGCCTTTCGTATATCCGCCTTCCCTTAACATTTTTCTTGCTGGATGTCAAGGTTGCTTCTCATGCACGTGACCCGGATGTTATTACTAATAGGGTTTCTCCGAGTGTCTTGCCAAGACTCTGTGCCTTACTACGGAGAAGATAAGATAAAGATCTAATTGCCAGGCATCGACTTCCAAATCTCTGACAACAAGAGGACGAAGACCAAAAGCGACTGATCATGCGTGTTTAGTCATATAAGCAGCTCACAGAAAACTCACTTATTTGACCGACCGCATCGCTCACGATCCATCGGACCATGGCGTCTATAACCATTGCGAACCTTCCCCGCATGACGCGGGAAGTTTTATCTTCTATGCTCCTTTCCCCCAATGCCGCGAGCAAGCTTGCGGTGATAGACGTCAGAGACTCGGGTGCGCAAAATTACTCCTAGGATCGCTATCATATATTCAATATGTCTACTAAACCTCGTCGAATTAAGATCACGTTGGCGGACACATCCTTTCTTCGACCTGGGTCCCCAGCTCTTCGCTCGATGCTCATATTCCAGAACTCATCCGAACTCTCAAAGACAAAGAACAAGTTATCTTCCACTGCGCCCTGAGTCAACAACGTGGGCCGTCTGCAGCGCTGAAGTATGTCAGAGAGAGAGCGAGGACCCTTGGTGAGGATGCAGGATCGAAACAAACTGTCTACGTGCTAGATGGAGGTTTTGTCAAATGGCAGGAGATATATGGTGAGGATGCAAGATTGACAGAGGCATATGCAAAGGATATCTGGCAGGATTATTGAACTGGATCAGGGCTTCAATGGGTCTGAACGTAAGGATGCAAGGACATTGTCAAGAGTTGTTTCGTCAAGCGGGGTATTTCACAGCTCCTTGAGCTCCACAAGAACTGTGGGTAGAGTCATTCTCATACAATAGAGCAACATACACATTCCGCATATGCACGCACATTGTGGTTTATATACTTTCGTTGCATATAGATTTCACGTTGGGACTTGCCCACCGAACCCTACTGGCCTTCTTGTCCCCCCTGCTTCGGGAATTATAGCCATAGCTTTGTAGATTTTACCCATTCCTCCACCGCCCCTTTCCACCAGCCGCTTCCAGCCAGCCTCTATATTTTTGATATTTGCTTCACCTTCTGCACGTTTTACCAACTGTGCCGCCCGTTCTGAGATACCTAAAGCCTGCAAGAAACTCCCTTGCTCTGTTGGCCCGTGGACTTCAACCCCAGGACTAGCATCAATCGCTGCCTCCGCCAGAGCAATGAAGTCTACATCGGCGCTCAAGTCAACCAGACCAGGTGTGAGAAACGGAGATACCAATTTGTGATCCTTGATACCACGTAATGAATTGATCGGAATAGAGTGCGACGGTCCATAATCCAGTATTATAGCAGCTCCAGACGGTTTTTTCGTTGGAATTTTGCCATCCACATTGCCACCAATTCTACGCGCGAACTCTTGTATATATGCCTGGCTTTCGGGGCTTATTTCGATTGTGGATCCTCGGGTAGACTTCAAGGCTTTGTACCGCTCGGACATTTCCGGCATGAGCAGAGAATTCGGAGTTGAGGATTTTGCGAGCGATAGTCGGAATTCGAGGCTATTGTCTGTATGCGCGCCAACGTCCGGGTTGACGGATACCACTAATTCCCTCCACTGTGTTGAGCCGGAAGTTGTCTTGTGAAGCGTAGCAGGACCCGTCGGAGTAAGGATTGTATCAGATGGCGGAGACGCAACGGATTGAAAGGCATGAATAGGAAGAGCATCGAAAAATTCGTGGGCAATTATGAAGGGCACATCGGTGTTACCTAATTTAGCAAAGAAATTTAGTTTTTGAATTCCCCACGGTACCCGGGCAACTGACTTTGCGGAAGCAGTCGAATATGTTCAGTCCAGATGACTGGAACGCCCAAATGTGTGCTCACACTCCTGTGGCCGATATCTGTTTCTTCGATGGGTGCATCCCCACATAGCATTTGTTTCTGTATATTCCGGAGTGTAGGGCTCGCCTCAACCAGGTAGACAGCTTCTACACTCGACGCAAAGCTCTTGAAATTTCGAATAGACTACCACAGTCAGGATACACTGTGCTTCCAAGTTTTGAAGAGTAGTGAATGGGAGCTCTTACTCACCCGAAGAATATCAGCCATCAGGGTGCCTCTCCCCGGGCCCACCTCGACTAGTTGTACACCGCCGCTCGGTCGCCCTTGTGCCATCCATTCAGTAACGATCCAGACACCCAAGAGTTCTCCAAACATCTGTGATATCTCTGGGGACGTAATGAAATCTCCGCGACGGCCAAATACTTCGACTCCCGCTGAGCCGCGGGAGGTGTAATAGCCACCCTCGGGAGATGTGAGGCATTGTCTCATGTATGCGGCGATGGAGATCGGACCGGTAGTCTGAACTGAGCATCAGTATGTAGAAAGAGAATAAATGAGAAGCCGGGCACGAACTTTGATGGCATCAGCGATTGTTTTGGCCAACGGAGTCGACCATTGCCTTTGGGACTCGCTCGACAGACATCGCCGAGCAGCCTGCGTGGCTGGACGAGAGCATCGACTAGCTTTCACCAATCGATTTCCTATCCGGGAGACACCATTTCTCATCTTTTGTGAATGAGCCAGGTATCCTTCTTCGGTGATCTCAGGGCATCCGGAGGCTGATTCTCATCAAAACTAGTGACCATACCTAGGTAGTACGAAACCATCGGAATTTAGTTCTGAGCCGAAAATCGATTTAAGCTTTCCACCGGAATGGGCAGCCGGGAGCGCGATCCCCATCTCGTGCAATTTTGCGTTTTCTTTCCTTTACATAGTCAAAGATGCATCTCAAGAGATTTAGGTGAATGATAGATGTGAGCACCGGCAAATAGGTGGCTCAATTATAATTACCGGCCCGGGACAATTACGGCCGTGGGCTCTTCGGTATGATCTAGAGACAAGCTAGGCTTGTATTTATACCCTCCCCTCCAGTCAGCTAATATGCTGTTTGGCCCACTGTCTTTCTATGCCAACAGTCACATATTTCTTAGTCTGCCTAGCTAGCAGACTCACATACTGCCGTGCCGTCTGCTAATTGCATTTTGAGCCCTGTCAATATTTCCTCCAGCCGTTCTCGCAGCAGTTCCGTCTTCGTATCTGGAATTCTTATTTCCAAGCCCCTAATTCTTTTCCTGAGATCCTCCATGGCTTCGTCATTCTGGTCAGCTGTTTGGTGATCCATATCATCTTCAGCAGTGTTCTCTATAGCAAGTTCCTGCCCAAAATGTTTCGCAAACTTTCTTCCCATATTCACGTCAGAAATCGCAAACACAACCTGTTTGATCCCATCCCAATTCTCCATTGTTCTGTCAGCGATCCTTTTATTATTCCCACTGCGACCCGGTATACCCAGCAAGACTTTCTTCCAGGTCTTTGCGATCTCCGCAACCGGATTTCCGTATGCACCGCAGCCCCAGGCCCCTAGGACCAACCTGTCAACACCTTTCAATTGAAAGATCCTGAGTACGGCACGCATTTTCTTCTCTACCATTTCCCTGTCCGATGGATTGGCATAGAGCTCATGTTCATCGTCTAGTTCTGGAAACCTAAACATCGCAGAGCTCACAACTCCTGCATATCTTCTGTCGCTTTTTGCCAAAGTGTTTCCAACAGGGGATCCGTCCCGAAAGATGAGGACATCGGGCGTCCAAATCCCTCCGATTTCTGGAAGACGGTAGAACGAATCTTGGAGAGACGGGTATAGGGTAGTCCTGACGCAGAGGGACTCTTCTTGCGAAGTGGCGCCGTTGAGGACACCGCCACCAGGCCGAAGAGGCGACGCCATATTTAGAATGCCCACGGTTCCCACGCCTGGCCGCTGAGATTCACCGCAAAGCTGAAGAGCAGCGGTAACCGTATCGACGGCTGAAATGCGTATTTCCATGGCCGGCCGTTCATTGGGGGGTAGCGGATCTACACTAGGATTTCGGCTCCTAGCGCCCAGTTCTGAACTCTCGTTTGGTGGAGGGTCAGTTATCAATTCTGCATTTTCGACGCCCTTTCGGGCTCGAAAGTCCGATGCTAGGAGGGCAGGGATGGATTTGTTGATAATGGATTTTGCCTGCTTTGCCCGGGCATCTTTGCGGAATGCTTGGGGCTGGAGAACAACAGTTGGTTTGAGCCGACCCATGAAGAATGGAACTGTTGTGAATTATCTAAACTGCCAATCCTGGATAAAACACAAACAGCAGAAGCACAAAAAAGAGGACTTCATCATGATACCCTGACCTGCCAAAATGTTCGGCACACAGTGTTATGCCACCAGGGTACCTCACCTTTTAGAGCAAGGATTTGACGTCATCTCCCACCATACTGCTGATGACTCAGCCAACTTTAGCATGCCCTCAAGAATCAAAAGTATCAGCATTGTTATCAGTGCAAAATCGGACACTGTTAACAAGTGGAGGCAAGGGTCAAGCGCTCATAATGGGCATCCAGAATTGTTAAGACCTGCGAGCCATCTTAACAAAGCTCTTTTAGAGTCCCAAGATAATCAGTTGGCAGGGTTCCATTCAGTATGAACAATATGTCAAAGTGGGACACGGTGTATCAAGAGGACAAGTAATCCTTTATTTCTGTCGCGTTTTCGGACAGTTGGAGCCTTGAAAAAAAGTCCAGATGCCGAAATCCGCCTCTATCTAGGGAGAAGAATGAGCCAGTGAGTGCTGATAAAGATAGATAGTGAGAAACTCGAAGCCAAGCGTCCAATTTCGTTCGGGTCGCCCGAGCCAGAAAACAAAGAATAGTGTACATGGATTCGGCGGTGGGCAAGTTTTTAGTCGATCCAAACAAAAGAGTAAGAATATGGAATGGAGATCAAAGAGGGGGCAGTTGCGGCATTACCCCTTGTCAATACTGCCTTGAGGTATATTTGCAAGGTCCGGTGGTCGATGTCGTGGCCAAGTAAACGTAAGGTGCGCCGTGATGCTATGCGGGAAAGCCTTGGAATCATGCAATCTGCGGCTTGATGCGAATATGGAGAATCCGGCCGTCAGCCTAAAGCCATTCGTTAGTGAACACCAAAAGGTCAAGGTACGAGCGACGAATACCTTCTGGTTGTTGAATTTGGCTACAACATCGTCAGCGCTCCGGCGATCCGCAAAAGTCATCTCAGCCATCACAGCAGGATATGTTGATACAAGCCGACATTCAATAAGCCGCCCTCCAACTGGATCAAAGGCAGTTTGGATGTCCTCCGCAGTGGTACCCGGGGCGAAATTGCTTCCAAGAACGGTAGTGGGTCCTAGGGCGCGGCCCCTAATGTTAAAGTCCAATGCCGGTGATGAAGAAGATAGCAGATGGGCTTCTCGCGTTGCGCGGCGAGTTGTCACGGTAGTTCTCGCAGGCTGTGTTTTTCGGATCCCTCTAGACGACGGACGCTAGATAGCAACTCATGTGAGTAAGGGGTCATATGCCGGGTAGGTCTAAGCTCAGCGCGTAACTCATACCTTTCCATTCTGTCTTTCCGTAGTTGGTACAGTTTCGCCTCTCACTTTGTTGAAAAACGCGTCGGTCGAGGCTTGTTTCTGTCGTCGCTCTCTCGCTGGACAAATTTGGCTGTCAATTCCATGCGCTCCAAGTACCCAGATACACGCCTTTGCTTACCTTTCTGGACGATTTGCTGGAAGGATGGATCATCTTTTGCGCCTCTTACAGTCTTCTTCCTGGCAAGTTGCTTCCTTGCAGCCATCTTTTAGAAGATACCAAAAGGTAGCTTCGAGTAGACTAAGAATAGCTAGCCGGCGGTATGTCAGTCACAAGCTGGGAAGCCTCAGACTCAACTTTGAACAATGAGGTAGAAATAATGATCCCAATATTCACCAGCACCACATAGTTATGCTTCCTTATCACGTCCTTGTTTAATAATATTCCAGTTTTCTCCTGCTGTCTGTCGTGCTGGTCACCATCGCCGGGGCGGCTGAACCAGTCACATGATTGCTCATCTCCGCTGACTAATGCGATTCACATGGGAACAGCCGCCCTAAACCCAAAAAAGCAATGTTGATGTCCGGCTTTCACTGGAACCATCAACCAGCACCGTTGCGCAGTAACCGCCAGACTTAGAAGCTCTTCCATGGAATATTCGATGGAAGCAATAGTGCAGCACAAAAACGGTATCTTCCAGACTTTGTGAACAACCATGGCTCCTTATGTAACATTATGTTTGTTATGGCAACATGCAACTCACTATCACAAAGCTCAAGACTTGGAATTCCTGAAAGCAATTGGAGGCAAACCCCCATGACTGATTATTCGCCTTTAATTCCTTCATCACCAATCTCATCTACTATCTTGATGAGGCTACTGGGTGAATCCTACAATTTAAGGCCTCGAGCTCGAAGGATGCACTTTCCCTCGAAGTCCTTGATTCTTTCTATTTCACTCTTGCAGAGTTCATTAATGCTATCACAGCATTTTCATGCGTATACCCTCCTTCAAATGCTGCTTACTCTTTGACTGTACCATTTCTTCCTGGCATCTGGTGGCACTTGTGATGCTTTTCAGGATGTCCGCCCTTTGGAGCCGTTTTGCCAGCCGCGAGGCAATTGCAACTGAAAGGAGAGCCAGAGAAATATCTAGGACAACGGAAGTCGGCCACCGCTCAAGCATTTCGCAGCTGTATAATCCACCATCTGATGAGAACTCCTGTTGTGAGACCAGGCCACAACTCTCTGGTCCAATGGAAGAACCGCAGCCCGAGATCAACTGCAAAGAGCGTATTCACTACCCCATCTATAATCCTGATGACCCGCGACACAATCCTCGGCTCAAGAAAAAACTAGCTTCAGCGAGGCGCCGACCGAAGAAATCACCGCCGTCCGCGAATTCTCCGGCAGAGATACCGTCACCGTCCGCGACCTCCACGCCCGCTTCTTCAAAGTCTCCACAAAAGTCACGGTCTAGTCTCAAAACTATCGCCGATAGCTTTCGCTCAAGAGCCTTCTTTCGTCGTAAAGGAATTCCGCCTTTTTCAGAGCCCGCTTCAGCCCCCAATGAGCAGGTACAACAAGAACAGGAGGGTATATCCCTGGACCCAGAAACCAATCCCATCTCCAAACCATCATCTTCCGATTGCACTTCAGCCTGTGCCTCTTTCCCAGGTGCCCCATTTATGGCTCCATCTCAAGGCCCAACCCCATCGGTCTTTCCTCCAGCCGGATTGCGACAGTCCGACGAGGCCACCGGCCTCAATTGTACAAACCCAGTGTCGTCCGGTGCAATCTTTGACACTGATTCACCACTGGAAAGTCTAGATGGCAATAATTATGATAATCGGGGTGACCAAGGAGAAACTGGCGAATCAATCGGCGATAGCAAAAATTTGAAAGTTAGCGTACACGGCACGATGATAGCCAGCGACAGTAGCTTCCGCGATTCGCTCAATCGCCCAACTATGACCCAACAGAGTTCGAGTTTCGAGAGGCCCGCACAAGCTCTAAGTAGAGGCGAGGCGATCTCCACCTCGCAGCATCCGCTCTCCTTGCCCAATCATAACAGCGAAGTTTCACTGAAAGCTGCGCTCGATGGGCCCACTGAAGATAAATTCGGCGATAAGGAGACCGACATGGCCGATGACCCAAACTCATGCGGAGCTGCACTTAGGCTGCCTTCAACCAGTCATTGTCCCTCCCCTGATTCTCGCTCATCTCTTGAGCCAGGCATGTGGCTATCAAGCAAGAGCTTCCGATCAATCGAGGCTGTATCAGAATGCAATACTGAGCGAGACTCAACTTTCGGCGCGGATTTATTCCGCACAGATCGCCAATCAGATACCAGTGAAAGCTCGTCAGACAATAGCCCCTTGCTATTATCTTGGCTAGAATCAATGGAAGACTTCGGGCGCGGTGGCGAACGTGCGCCGCTGCTTTCGAGCCACCCTGAAGTATCTCCGCAAGGATTGGCAAGTGAAGGGACTTCTGAAATCCGCAACGCTGCTGAGGAGATATTACCCGAAGAAACCGATCAAAAACTACCCGAGCGGCCTACTGTACGGCGTAATGAGTCTGAGTCCAATGGTTTCACGGAACAAGGACGCTTTTCCTTGCGATATATGGTTGAAGCGATAGATCGAGTTTCTGGCATCGAAATGGATTTCGGCGTTGAGCAAAGCGAAACATATCAATCACCATCCGACCTGCTTAAGATAGGACTTTCAGAATCTCCAAGAGAGGAATTCCTACGACTGGGGACAAACAGCAAACAAGTAGATTACTCACCGTCATCTTTAGCTATCGCAAACATTCAAGATAGATTTGATCCAAAGTTCACCTATCTCGCAGATATGTCTGTCTTACCAGCAGCGGCCGCTTTGGGACCCACACTCTCGTCAGGCCATGAAGCTGAAAGCGTGGCCGTCCCAGGTGGACCTTCGAATTCCAAAACAGGAGATCCTATCGAGAGTACAGGACAAAAGAAAGAGTCTAGGACTGATTCGAACGATTCCGGTCGGAGCGACCCCATGAGTACTTCAACTCATGCTACCACAATCAGTACTGACCCCAGCCTGAACTTAGATAATGAGAAGCAGTGGTACGAGATATCGCAAACGGTACAAAAATGAGGTCGATCAAACCTGGCGGGATTGACTCCCCGCTAAAGAAGAAGCATATCAATGAATGCCAGTATGTAATAAGGATTGTGTTGTTCATCGGCCTGCTCCGCTATACCAAGCACACAGCAGCTGATTATAATCATTGATTTTGAAGATCAGTTCTTGGTGGTCCTTTTTGAACCTTTCCTGGATCATTTCCCTAGCTTTTATAGACGGCTGGGTGGTTTTCTAGAGGATTGTGAATCATCACATCACAACATGTAATTAACATAGCACACTGTGCTAGCATTATGCAAATAATTGAGTGGTCTAAGAGGACAAGACTCATATACAAAGCCACAAACTGCTAGTGGGGAAGTCTGCTTGTTATATTTTGTTTGCTACTTCGATGTTTTTGCCTTTGAGAGCCAAAACAAATGTGCTGAGTAGGGAGAAACACAAGTACAGATGTACTGATCAATTATTTTGCTACAGTCTAAGGAGATTTGTGAAGAAAAAAGGCAACAAGTCAGTATTAAAATAAGCCTAACCTTGCAACTTTATTGTGAAATAAGAAAAGAACATAGGGTAGAAAAATGAAGTAGAAAGTATCAACATTCTCAGCAAAGCAAATGCAATATGCAAAGCTATAATGACAATGCAGAAGACCAAAAAAAGGAAAACAAGGAGAAAAGAAAAGTCGAGCAAATCAAAAACCCAGACTCAGGAATTAAAGCTGCAGGAAAATACAAACGCCATTTAACAAGGAACAGTCAGGAACCAGCGAGGAAAATGATGGAATTCCCCTTCCTATGACCTGTCAGAAGTAACAACCCTTTTCTTGCTCATTGCTTTTGCCCGTTCGACCTCACTTTTTGATAACATAATAAGCAACAATAAAAAAAGGCAGAACAAACGACAGCCAGGGAAATTGAATTCCGGGTATCCATCTTTTTAGTAGGAGGAATAAAGAAAAGGCGAGGAATGGAGTAGTGAAAAGGAAAGAAGAAGATGGAGAATACCACCAAAGAAACCCCTATTAATGCAAACTAGCCAGTATCACTGGGAATATTGCTTAAGGGAACCTCTGCTTGCCCACCCTTTCCGCCCGTCTCTGTCTAACAGTAGCAGTGTGACTTTTTGTGTGGTATACGCTTTTTGTTCGTTTTTGCCAACAAAAAATCACTTTTTCGGTGGTGATATGTCGTCCACGGTCCGTGGTGTCGATTTTCCCTTTGATCGAATCGAGTAATGTCGTGCCCAAATCTAGATGATTAAAAATTCCGTAGACCGTATCCACAATGTAAGTTTCTTGAAAGCTTCATCGGGAGGTTTTGATGCGAAAGATGGTATAAAACGGCGTGTCTTTCGATCGGCATTATTGTAAGTCTATTGTTTATTTAGCATCTTCAGATTGGGCGTTTGCGGACTGTGCGGCAGCCGGGCGCGACCTCTTCATTTGCGGAGAAGGTGGGTTCGATGGTGGGGAGGTGGCTAGAGAATCTCCAGTGTCCAAGCCAGCCAAGGCACTGAAAAGAAGAAAAAACATCACTCGTTAGTAATTCCATTCTTCAACATATCCAAAAGCTTCCGAGGGATAAGGAGTGGACTGCAATCCTCACCTGAACGCATTTGTGGAGGATGCAGACTCCTTGTCGTCTTTCTTCCCGGTTGGAGTTCCGGTCCGACTGCTTGCCGTGCTATCCTCATTACCGCGAACAAGATTACCACCTGGGCCCATTGTTCGTCGACTGCTACTTCGCGAACCGAGTAGGCCCGAAGGAGCAAATGCAGTAGGCTGGTTGGTGGTTCTGGAATTTTTCAACCGGCGCAAATCATCGGTACCGACTTTACTTGAGGCATAATCCAACGGGGGTTGATTGCCATAACCGCCAGACATATTTCTGGCATCTCCACGACCTAGGGGTAGACCACTGCTGCTTCTGTTTGCCATTTGGCGTTTGCGTTCCATTTCTTGCTCTTGTTGAGCACGCGCAGCCTGAGTATGGTTAGTTGATATGCAAACATAGTTAATTGAAGGGAGTTGCTTACTTGGTCTCTAATCTCCTGGATTGTCTTGGGACCTTTATCTGCGTCTTTTGAAACCCAGTTGGCTTTTCGGAGATCAATGATATCCTACAATCGTCAGCGTGATTGCACCCCAATGTATCAATCATGACACTTACCATAAGCATAAAGGTTAATCGACTTGGAAGTCCAGGTGTTTGAACCATCTTTTCGATGCGTTCAAAGTATGCGTTCATCCTCATATGGCCAAACTCGCCGCTGCGATCCAAGAATCCACCGACAGTGCGTAATAAGCTTGTCAAACTTTCAATCTCAGCCTCTTCAGGAACACCCTCATAGTCAACCAGTTTCTTCACACATTCGTGCATGATTCTGTCTGAAAGCATGCCAAGCTTAAAGAGTTCACCAATAAATTTGACAAGACCAAGACCTCTTCGTTTGGCAGCAGCGGCAATATAATATTCATCTGACAACATAGCAGCCTCATCTGTATTACCCTCTGGCTTGGGTGGCAGATTGACCTTCCATCCTAGTTCGAATTCCTCTTGACAGCGATTCAATAGGTATTTTCGGAACAAACTACCTCCACAGACGACGTTGCCATTCTTATCTTTAATATTTTCATCTTTGATATCAGGACTCATGCTCTCAAGCATACGCATGCAGAATTTGGCATAAAGAGAAGCCCAGTGAGCTTCGTCTGTAGCTTTCTCGAATGTGAGCTGAATAACTTGACGGAGTGTGCGCCCATCAGACTCATCCTTAGACTGAGCGACGATAGCAAGAATTTGATCCGAAATCTTGTCGAACTTCTCAGGAGTCATCTTGTTCAGATTGGATTTAACCTTGCCTTGAACAACATCAGGTGGGAGGTGACCATCTGGGCCGACAAGGTTCTGAGCTCTGGCAACGCTCTTTGGTTTCCAGCCACCAGTCGAAGGAGCGAGAGGCTCGATCTTGAGACCGGCAGTGAGAGGCATGGACTTGTTGGTCTCCTCTTCCTTCTTGGACCGCTGAGCTTTGCTTGGATTACGATTGCCGCGCTGGCTTCCAGAGCGGGGTGATTGGGCATTGGTCGAGTTGGTCCGGCTACCAGGAGGCATGGTCTGGAAACCACCAGGGCGGCCGAAGGCAAATTGGCCAGGCATTGTTGGATGTCGGCCACCGAGACTGCCAGTTTGCATTGGAGCTCGTTGCGAACTGCCAGTGAAATTGCCCATAGATCCATGGAAAGTGTTGGAACCCGCACCAGCCCTTGAGGGATTTTTGCTTAGAGGAGTCTTTGCAGAAGTAAGGCCAGAATTGTCTCCAACTGTTTCTCTGATCTTGGTCTCCCAGTCCACAGAGGGCTTTTCTTTGAACACGTTCTGGAACTGAAGTAAGAACTCTTTGTTATACTTGAATTTTCGATCAGCCGGAGCATTAGCATTGAGTGCTGGGTTTGGAGAGGCAATCGATGGTGGATAGGCTGTCTTGCTGGGATCTTCCAGGAATCTTGCGGTCTGCAGGGACTTCAAAGCGGCACTTGGTTGCGGAGGCTCTACGGCCTTGCTAGTCTCAAGCTTAAGCGCTGCAGGCTTCTCGCGTTTACCAGCAGGAATTGACTTCGGCGGGCCCATTGATATGTCAGAAACTGGTGTACCGGCACCACTTCCTCCAGTGGCGGGGGTACTTGGGGTTTCGACAGCAGCCTTTGGCCTGAGGGCAGCAAACGCATCGGCTTTTTCCTTTTTACTGGAATCATTTTCGGCGGATGCTAGTTTCTTCAAGCGCTCCTCTTCGGCAGCTTCGGCTTCTTTTTCGGCCTTCTTCATGTTAGCCTCGTAAGCAGCAGCCTCCTCCTTGGCTTTTCTGGCAGCCTCTTCCTTCGCCTTCTGTTTCTTCTCTTCATAAGCTTTTTCCTTAGCAAGCTCTTCGGCCTCCTTGGCTGCTAATTCACGCTCGATAGCATCAAAATCAATCTCGTCGGCTGGTTCGGCGGGCTTGGACTCTTCCTTCTTAGGCTCCTTTTCAGGCTTCGTCTCTTCCTTAGTAGGCTCTGCGACGGGCTCAGGTTTGGCTGGCTCCTCCGACTTGACGGGTTCTGGAGTCGATTTGATGATCAATGGTGGCGTCTTCTCGTGCGTCTTCTTCGAATCTTTGGCCCGTTGTTCTTCCGCGGCCTGCTCCGCCGCTAGGCGAACTTTGTCGTGGAAGGACTGGATCGTTTGTGCTTTAGACTCAGCATGCTCCTGGTCGCCACGACTAGCAGCCCGTGGAGGAGGAGTAGAAGAAGGAGTTGTTTCCAAACCGGGTTTTACCGGGGATGGAGTCGCGCGAGCTGGAGAGCTAGCCTGTTTGTCAAAGGTAAGTACACTACCACTCTCCGGATTTGTAATCTTAATGCTATGAGACTGTTTCTTTGGGGGTACAATAAATGACGGGGGCGCCGGGCTGCTCGTGGATCTGTTTGGTGCATGGCTCGGGCCTTGAGTTATAGGTACCGAAGGTGGCTGGCCGTGGCTAAGCCTCGAAGCAGGACGATCGGTGGGTGCCGATTGTTGGGAACCGGATCGTTGGAGTGGGGTTTCGTGAGATAGGGTATTTGCAGGAATGAACGTCTGACCTGGCATGAAACCTGGCTGAGAACCCTGGAAATGAGGCCTATGCATCGGCATTGGCATATACCCATAGGGAGCGTTTGCGTAATACATGTTGTCGTAATAGCCCTGTTGTTTATGCATTGTCAGCAAAGCTTCAAAATTTCCATGTTCAGGAGCCATTGATAATTCGGGATGATTCGGTGGGATCTGAGTTCTTTCCTCGGTGCGCCACTGGGGCGCTGAAGAATTGGCTCTTGAAGCATTTCTTTTCCTGGGGTGGGAGCTGTGACGGGCTGAAGACTGGGAGGGGTGTTGTATTACTTGATGTGGCATTCCAAATCCATATTGAGGTCCTTGCATCGAAGGAGCGGCCATGGGCACGTGGGACATCGGAGGAGTCGCGGGATTGGCGTTTGCAAGCGAGGGACTACTTCGAGCCACTGGATGTGGAGGAGGACCATGTCGCGGACCGAAATGGGGACCACCTCGAGTTGCTGTGGCTCGAAAGCTCTGGTTTGGAGAATACGGACCCTGCGGTTGGTTAAAATTACGTCCTCTCCCACCTTGACCATGATATCCTCCACGATTTGGTCCGCTGGGAGCGTGCGAAACGTCGCCATGCGCAGACTGTACGGATTCACGTCGAGAATGAGCCATAGCAGGGTTATTCTGCATTGGGTGAGAATCTGGGCGTCCGTGCCTCTGTTGGTAAGGAAAGTAGTCAGTAAATGCGGCATTCGACATGACCGCAGGGGACCAATTTCGAGTACTGACATTCGCATCATTCTCTCTGGTATTGAAATTGCCAAAATGCATGCCTCCGGGACCGGAATTCAGGAACGAAGGTGGCCGCCCACCGCTAACGACTGGCGCTTGTGGGATTGGAGACGGGGAAGCATCTGGCGAAGTTATCCGACCGGAGGGAGGTATACCGAGCGGACCAGACTGTTGGTTCGCCAGGACTGCATTCTGCATCATAGGAGAACCATCCACGCCGAAGCGAATGCCACTCGTGCGTCCAGGAATCGGCCCACCATTTGCCAGATAGGGGGAGCAACACCGGGAGCAATTGTTACTGGCCCTTTCCTAACATTTTCCGCTGGTATATTGCCGTTGATGACGGTGGGACCGCCAACACCGGGAGCGGATGGGTTTTGCATATTTGTCGGTTTACCGTTCAGTTGAGACGTTGAGGACGACTTGCCATGCTGAGGTCCCCGGGTAGGCGCAGCTGCGGGTTTGTTCGCTGTATCGCCAGCGGCGGCCTGCGAAAACGATTTCTTCGTTGCGCTAGCGTACGAGCGAGGAGCGGTTGGGGCAGGTCCTGTTGGCAAACCAGCAGGAGTCTGTCCTTGCGATCCGGCTGCAGAAGGTTTTGTGTGTTGATTGCCTGGTGTAGGAGGGATTGATGTCATCACCAGGAAGCTTGTTTGAATATTGTGGTATTCTCCAGGTTATAGAGTGTGTGCGGGGTGAGGTATCGTGTTGAATGCTGCTGGGAGTTCATAATTCTCGTTAGCAGGTGAAGGACTGAAATTTGTCAAAATGGAAAGATTTGTGGAACAGGAAAAAGAAAACACAGTTCAATAGGCATACTGATAGTGCGGATCGCAGATTAAGCAAAAGGAATTATATACACAACATGAATGAGAAAAAAAAAAAACCCAGAGCAGACGGCAGACAGAGACTTGTGAAGGGCAGAATTTGCAAGGCTCTTTGGAGCAGAAACACTTCACATGACTGCTGGAATTTCGCTGCACATCTGCGACTCTGCATAACGCAGCAAAATGAATTCTTTGAAAGAGCAGTGATTGAAAGCTGAAAGCCCGACTTACCAATCCACGGTGATACAAGAATCGCGCAGGCAGAGAACAACGTGATGTTCCGTCAGTGGCCACACACACAGCCAGTGAGTGGAGTGGGAAAAAAAGCGACAAAAAAGGAGAAAGTGTTGAAGCGGATAAAACAGAAAAAACTGTGCTACCCGCGATCTTCTTCCTAGGTCAGGAGGAAGCAGATCCACTAGAAGAATCTGATGTTGGCTTGATTGTGATGTGAAATGGGTATGAGGTGAAGAAAGGAAGAGAGGAAGAGAGAGAGCGAGAAGACCAAAAGAGAGCGAAGAGGTTTGTAAGGCGATTTTTTTTCTTCTTTGGCCCAAGCCAGCAGAGTTCCGGTAATCTTTCTGTCACACGGCTTGACATGTTTCCAGATTACACACGCTACGAGTTACTTTTCGCTGCGTAATATACGCCACTGTACTGGTATTTCATTATTTACGTGTATTGTATTGCTGATTCCCCTCGACAAAGGCGAGCGCCAGAAGGCTCGAGATGCTGAATGCATGGAGATATCTATTGTCTTGCTTCCTGATACCCAAGGAAAACGCCCGCCGGAGCGTGAACTCGCCGCGTGAGAGCTCTGTCGGCGGCTACGGACGTTTCGGAACGTCAGATACTGGCCTGCAGACTGCAAGCAAGGGTCCGCCTCCCAATCATGCATAAGTTAAAAAAGGATTCCAGAAGCGCGGATAGACGGGGCTTGCGGAACCGTTTTGACATCATGACAACCCGAAGAAACTTCACACCCCAGAGTATTCAGGGTCTTGTCCTCAACGATTTCCTCTGCTCCCGTAGCGAGACGTCGGCACGGAGTCATCTCGCTCTAGAGCGTCATGACTCACTGGTGAAAATACACCTCTTGCCACCATCCCTCGTTTGACTGGAAGCGACGGGCAAACGGAAGGCGGCTGCAACACTGGAATGGCAACGCGAATTTGACGCTTTCGCAACGGGCTTGGCCCTTTCCAATCGCTGTATAGGAACTCGCTGTCAGAACTTCAGAAGCATGACTTATGGCACCTCAGCGGTAGTTCAAACGCTCCATAAACAACCGCCTGCCACTTTCCTGTCCCCATGTTCCATTTGCCACTTCTTTGACACGTGTGGTGTGTGGCATGACTTTCGTACAAATGTTCGACTATCGGTTCTCAGCGAGAGTTCCTGAAGGCTAGGGTTGGCCCCGGAAGATCACGGAGACTAAAATTATCATGGGGCTGAGCACTGGTTCGCCTGTTCAACTATTGGACAGGTGAACAGATATATCAATGCTACATAAATAAAATGAAGTATAATAATTGCATACATATTGTGGATGGACGGGGTCCGCCGAAAACTCCAAGAATAGCCATTAAGTCACCCCATGTTCACCATTAATGCCAAAGTTACCGTCACACGGCAAGATCAATCGACGCCTGGTCTAGACTCAACTTTACTCCTGTCTTCCAGATCGTCTCCTACCGGCATTATTCCTCTCAAAGGCGGACGATGCACCCAAATCCTCATGGTTGATGTTCTCAAACGAATTGTCGCTCCGGTTCTTCTTCAGATCGTAACTTGAACCATATGCAAGCCCATCATCTTGTCGACTGTTACCACCTAGGCTTTGATGCTCCTTGTCAAGTGCAGACATAAGAATACGAAGCTTGTCCTTCTGTGACACGATGTAACTCTCCTGCTCTGCTTTTGAAGCCGACGAAAGGTTGCGGGGCAAAAGCCCACTCGAGCCAAGCGTGTCAGCCTGGGCATCACGGCTTTTTCCTTGAGACGTCACAGCCGCTACAGCTGAACCGAGTAGCGAATATAGATCCGAGGTTTGACCTCCTGGAGCTGCTCCTGCACCCCCAACAGGCATACTGAAACGAGAAAAGAGCGACTGTGCATATGCCGCAGGCCCACTTGCCGGAGGCGGTTGAGGCGCCGCTTGGGTGCTCCAGACCGGCGGCAGGCCGAGCACCTTCTCTCGAATCAGGTCGATTGCCTGATATATGTAGTCCAAACCTGCCGATCGAGCCCGCTCATGAGCTTCACCAATGAACTCTTCAATCTGTCGCTCGTATTGAAGAAGAAATGGGTCCACGTATTCAAGGTATAGCTTTTTCGCTCCCTGTGTTTGCGGTAGAACGAGATACGACAGCCCGAACAAACGGATCCAGCTATAAAACGGAAACCTGTGAAGCCCCAAAAAGACATCAGAATCGAGACATAAGCTCAAGGTTCCATAAAGGAATGGTTTTTTGCCTACCATCCAACAATAAAATAGGTCCATGACTCAACGAGCATAAAAATGGAGAACACCACCCAGTACATCAACCATGGCGTAATTTGCGAGACATTGGATGTGCGGAGCGCCTTATACGATGCGAAGATCGGAAAGAGGACGGTGAGAATAGAGCTGCAAGTTTTAAAATGGAATCCAAGATTAGCTTAATTTCAAGCAGTTTCTAAGACAATACTGGAGGTGTCTACTAGAGGCCACCGTAGTGTAAACCCTAGCCCAGTAAACTTACGAAAGTAAATCTGCAATGATGCCAAACATGGCACCGAAGAAATAGCAGCAATCAAGTTAAAATCACAAAAATTATATCGAGGAGTACGGTGGACTAAAATGAGAATGTAAATGCGGTTCGTCAGTGGTATGTATTTGAGCACATCCATCCGAAGCGGGAGGGAGCCGTCAGCGAATCGAGTCAGTGGCTGGGACCGCGGCTGAAGGCGCCAAGTGTTCGATTCCATTGGACCAGAAACCTTCGCCAAGGCACTAGACCGAACTCTCTTGGCGCTGCGTAAGGCTGTTTGCTTCCCAACGCTTGGCGAAGGTAAAAACGACCTCCAGGTTACTTTGAAAGCTTCGTCCTCATCATCTCAAACCTCACGGAACCACGGAAAGCTCTACTGATACAGGGTTACATCGTCATTGAACTGCTGAGCCGCCCATTTCAATGATGGAAACACGGGCAACGGCATCCATGAGTGTCAACAGACACTCGACACACCAATCGCTACCTCCGCTTCTAGCACGAGAGGTGTAAAATGATATCCAATGAATGTATGATTTCCTGGAGTCCCTTCTGGCTCAAAGTCACTCCAGCGTCGCGATGCATTACTCTTATGTAATACCTTTCGCACCTCCAGGCGAATCGTCCACATAATGGAGAGTTTGGTCCATTCCAAGCCTTGAAGCGTAAAAACTCCTCGGATTTGTGTTTCTGAACGAGTCAACTGCCATTCTCTGGTAGTAGTCAATAGTTGGCTGAGAAATTCAAAAATATTGGAAGTCTTCCGTCTACTTTCGACTGAACCTAAAACAAACTAGCTACGGATTTTCCTGACGATCGATCTGATAAAACACTGGAGAAATATCTTTTTGGTGGCTAGGTACTATGAGCACTCGCCTTTCTCACTGCTTCAACCGTTCAATCGGTTGTCCAGGAACCGGTGGCCGATGCTTTAGTCACGGCCAAAGCTGGATGGATCGACACACTCTTTCCCGCTAGAACTTAGCTTTGACTTTGGGCTCTGGGCTCTGGGCTTTGGGCTTTGGGCTGCACCAGAAGAGATATCTGTATCTGACTCAAAAATGTCGCGGAAAGGCCGGAAGCTGCATGGCTCATATCGCTTTATCGGTCTCTCTGGTTATAAAGGTTGAGCCCCGCAAATCACCCAACTCTTCTCCCCTTCTACTAACGACAGCCTTTACGATACTCTCTATGTGATCATTGTAACATTACAACGTGTTTAGCACACGCACTTCTTCAACTTCTACTCTCTGGCTGTTCTATTAGCTGATAGGGTGAGGCAAGATTAACCCGTAGTAAATGGCAACCGCGGAAAATGAAAAGGGAGTCCCCATGCCTCCTGAGCAGCTCTCAGCAACCCGCGAGGTTATATCCTTTGAGGATGAGACTATTGCCATCCTCGGAGAGAGCAGTCCTGGGGTTCGCCGGATTGAGGTTCTCTCGAGCAGCTTTACGCTCCTCGGTCGTATCTTTTTCTTTTTTGGAATATTCCTGCTTGCATTCGCCTATGGTCTTGATTCAAACATTCGATACACTTATCAAGTATGCCTGTTCCGAGACACAAAACATAGAACAGTACTGATATCTATCCTTAGCCTCTTGCTACCGCTTCGTACAAATCACACAGTTTGCTTGCAACAGTCAATGTGATGAAAAGTGTCATTGCCGCTGCAACCCATGTATTTACTCTCTTTCCAGTGGATCACGCTCGTACTAATTCATTGCAGCCGACGGCCGCCAAAATAGCCGACGTTTTCGGAAGAGCGGAAGTTCTTCTCGTCTCGATATCCTTCTACGTCCTCGGTATGTTACCTGGCTCCGTTAGGGCCTAGATGCCCTTTGCTCATGGTCTTTTAGGTACTGTTATCGAAGCAACTGCCACAAATGTTCAATCTTTTGCTGCCGGTGCGGCCCTGTATCAGGTACGGCTCCTTTTGAAGCTCCAAATCTCAACGAGATATTGATTTGATATCAGATTGGCTATACCGGTATGGTGTTGCTGGCCGAAGTTTTCATTGCTGACTCTACGACTCTCCGCTACCGACTTCTCGCTTCTTATATTCCCGCTAGCTCCTTTCTGGTAAACCACCTCTCCCAACGATTGTATAGTTGAGTCTTACTAATGCTTGTTAGATCCACACATGGATTTCAGGAAATGTTACCTCTGCAGTACTTAAGAGGATGACATGGCATTGGGGTATGGTCTGCCATTTGTTTTAAATCTCTGAACAGCCATTGACCATAAGTTAGGAATTGGGATGTGGGCCGTCATCTTGCCAGGTAAGAGCTTTCGCATTTCTCGTCCATAGAGAGATCCCTAATACAAACATCTCAGTTTGCGCCCTACCCCTATTTATATCCCTCTTTGTCGTTCATCGGAGGGCCAAAAAGGCAGGTTCGCTCGACAAATATAAAACCACCTTTCAGCTGCTCGGCGGCCGTAAATTGGCGGCCACTCTCTTCTCGCAACTGGATGTCATCGGAATCGTTCTCTTGATAGCCACTTTTGCACTGATTCTTATTCCATTCACTGCTGCCGGAGGAGTTGTACGACAGTGGCAAAAGCCCAAGATTTGGGTCTCTTTGCTTGTTGGACTTCTACTCCTACCTGTATTCATTGTATGGGAGACAAGATGTCGGCATCCTCTGCTTCCGTTCAAGGTAACTTCCTAGATTCTCTTTGTTGACACAGGGCTCTAATGCAAACTCAGTTATTGAAAGACCGGGCAGTATGGGGAGCTTTGGGTCTGGCAATTTCCTTCAACGCCGGTGAGTATGATCTTTGCTCGATCCATATCTTGACAGGTTTTTGAGCTAATTTATATATAGCTTGGTACATGCAAGGCGATTTCTTGACCTCGATTCTCATCGTAGCCTTCGATGAGTCGATCAAAAGCGCTACACGCGTAACTTCCCTTTTCAGGTAACCTTATACCATTAGACTCCAGAAACCAAACTAATTCTTTATTAGTTTTGCATCAACCCTGACCGGCTGCATTCTTGGATTGGTGGTGTTGAAGGTTAGACGTCTCAAACCTTTCATTATCTTTGGAACTCTTCTTTTCTTGGTCGCATTCGGGCTCCTCATCCACTTCCGTGGGGGAGCAGTCTCATCTGCTCATGCTGGTATTATTGGCGCACAAATTCTTCTCGGAATCTGTAAGATCCCAATCGTCTCTTGTAATCCCTTTCCTGGCTAATAACTTTCAGCTGCTGGCTTCTTCACCTATCCGGCACAAACTAGCATCCAGGCTGCAACCAAGCATGAACGTAAGTAGTGGATGCCGACCTATGAATGGCCACTTCGACCAAATATCTAATTTGAGAACTTGCTAGATGTCGCGGTTGTAACCGGTGTTTACCTCGCTTGCTACAACATTGGCAGTGCAATTGGCAACTCTATCTCTGGTGTTATTTGGAATCAGCTCCTTCCCGGAGCTTTAGAATCCAGGCTTAAGGATAAGGCCAAGGCGGCTTTGATATATGCTGACCCGTTGTCTTGGGCTCCTAAAAATCCTGTCGGAACACCCGACAGAACCGCTGTCATAGAGGCTTACAAGTCCATCCAAAAGCTTCTCTGCATTACTGGCATTTGTATGACGCTTTTGCTCATTGCGTTCGCACTGTGTTTGCGCGATAGAACTCTGACCGATGAGCAAAGCTTTGCGAATGCCGAGAAATCCGACGGGGAAGAAAGCGTTTGAGCGCCGAGTACCGAAGGATAGTCATGAATGAATGAAAAAAAATCCAGATGAAAAAGATTACATTTTGAGACTCTTTCTGAGTTAGCTACAGGTGGCTTCCCAGAGTTCAAGGCTTCATCTAAAAGCCAGCTGCTGTAGGTACATATAAAGCTGTTAGCAATGCAATTGATTATCTCAATGCCTATAATACTTTCCATATGCAGTAGTAAAGTTGCTTAATCCTCATTCTAAATCTTGGTTCAGAGATCCAGTAGCATTCACTTAGAGTCTTATATGGGGCTAGATATCCTAATATTACGGTCTGACATGAAATTCAATAGAGCATTACAGTATTCTTATATGCCATCTCCTCGTTCCTGCCCTCCCGATCATGCGGGATTTCCGCGTCGATAAGCAAGGCTAACCTTTGGCTCATACCGGTATAAATTCTCGGCCCTCCAGCGACTCATCCTGTAGCTTATCAAACAAGCTATCCATTTCAGCTTGCATAGCTGGCTCATCCCCAGGGCCACTGTTTTCGAAGTCGATCAACTTTACTCTTCCATTTTGAATCATGAAATTGTATTTATTGGGATCTCCATGTAGCAAGCCAAACCTATGAAAGGATTGCAGAGCTTCCTCGCAAAGCTTGATGTCATCAATAGATGCACTGGTTCCCTGGACCTTTTCCAGCAGAAGTCCTATAACACGGCCGTGCTCGTGGATGTGGCCAAGAAACCGAGGCGCCAGACCACTTCCTTCTAATAACTTGTAGGCATACGTCTCCTTCTCAATGCGAGGGAGTTCCCATTCAAACCTTGCAATTTTGGCGATTACTGTGGCTGATGATTGAGAGGATTGAGAGGCGTCCAATATTTGGGGCGAAGAACAAGTGACCTCTCGAGTGAGTACGGAAAGTAGTTCCCCTGAGGTGAGATCTAGGCAGTCGATCAGATTAGAGTGCCAGATCCCATGTACCCCGTCTAATTTGCGATGGGAAAGGTCGGTGTTTAGCTGGTTGGTTGACGGATCCCGACTGATTCTTGCCTCGTTCCATTCTTCGTTTTCTGGCAAGGGAGGCAACGACTCGAGGGGATCAGAAAGCGTTGGCCGATCATATGTGCCTGGGGCAATTGTAATGTATTTGACCTGCCCATTGATCAAGACTCGGTAGTAACTCTCGTCTCTCGAACAGACCTCCATCGAGAGGACGACTGAGGGCGCATGGTCCTGCATATTACCAAGTCGAGAGCGCGTATCGTTGAAGAGACGGGAGAGACAAGGACGATGCCCTTGGGAGAATGAACTTGCGACGCTATTTGAACAAGTCAGTTATTCTAAAGCCGTAGTTATATGAGAATACCAGGTCGTCAGCGCCTTAGAGTTTCCATGTTCAGCTGCCCGTAGTTAGTTATGTAGTTGTTGGCCAGTTGAGAGCCTCTAGGCTCTAGCCCCCGTAACTAGGTACCTCTAAAGTGACTAACTACAGAGTTAGGTATGTATGGAGTAGTTAAACACCGCCCCAACTTATTATTTGAGCGCATTTTTAAATATTTAGGCATTCCTATACAATGACTAAAACAGCAGCAGATGCAGCTAAAAAAATCAAAAATCGTACTCCATTGTTATTTCCTATTGACAAACGTCTATTATGAATCACAAATTCTGGAAGAGAGAGTTAGGTTCATGTCTAAGATTTCGTTGGGTAAAATAGATAAAACAGCTGAGGGTGGCGGCAATATTGAGAAAGATGGATATTATGACAAGTCTTCGTGCTTTCGTTTATGAATAAGTTTCCTGACGGACGTGTTTAAATCCCTTTCAAAGATGAAGCCCCCGTGTTTGATTAACTCTGGTACCATTACGGCGTTTTGGCCCTCGTCACTTAATATCCAGAGACGTTGAGCCTCGGGGCATAGCTGAAAATGCTCGAGGAATCCGGAATTGGAATAAACCTTGTCCCGTAAGTCGTAGGCCCTTTCTATTTCTGACTGTGCTTCGTCTTTCTCAATTGCAACCTGACAGCCTATGCAGCATATTCCAGATTGCAGGTCACCTGTTTTCGTATCAAAATATGGCAAAGAGGTACTTGCCATATAGCGGATAAGGGGAATATCTTGCCCTACAAGAGAGCCCGATGGTAAATTAGGAAAACCTGTCGAAGGGGTCCCCGATTTCGCGGTCATCTGCTGCCTTGCTACAAGAGATATCCTCTTTTTCCGTTCCGTTTGTTCGATCGAATACATGCCAGGCAGGGTATTCACAATGGGCACGGTTCTGCAAAGGTTTTTACGCGATAAGCCGGAGCACTTAACCGCCTCCGTCAGTGACAATACATCAAAACGAGGTGACCTTTCTAAGCAGTTCAAACAGCACCTTTCAAGGGTCGGAAGAAAAATAAGTCCGCTAAAAGAGCCACACTGCGAGCAGTCTCGGGTCTGGAGCACGTCCAATAGGTTCTGAAGAGTGTAGTGCTGCGATATTTTGGTTCTCAGGATGACACAAAGGGTCTCAAGTGCATGGTTGATGAGCGGTTGGTATGGACGGATCGTGGTGATGATCTGTCCCGCCCGCAGATTGACATGACGAAATATAAATAAGGATTGTATATCCAAACAGAGTAATATCTCGTGTAGAATTTCAAGGGGCAGAGTGTCAAGTCTCCCAAGGGAGGCTAGAGCTTCCCGCGTCAATGGGCGAGTAAGAGATTGCCGAAACGCATCTTTCTCACGAGTATTCAGGCTCGCGACTGAGAGGCTGAAGTCTCGGCGGCTCCAGGAGGCGACACGAATGATTTCCTTTTCAAATCCACCAAGTTTTTGCAATCCGGCGACTGATGGCGTGTTGTCCGGCATATCTCGTTAGCTGGTTATCATACTCCAGATTTCCAGACCACTCAGAGCTCCTTCAGAGAAAACAGTCAGCCATCATGAGCTTAAGGGCCTAAACAGTGGTATATCTGGAGTTTAGAGGAACTATTTTTCCCCTATCCATATCTACTTGCCTCTTTTCGCGATAAAATAGTGATTAGCAGCGCGTATGTAAAATCTCTGTTCCTTATTAGTTAGTTAGTAAGGTCATTGGCTGGGTGAAGTGGGAGAATATTTGGCAAACCACCGTGATTGGCTGTAAGTAGTTGGGACTACCAAAAATGCCATTTTCAGAAGTGAGAAGTTTTGCAGGAGAGAAGAAGAATGTTGAGTTCTTTCGGAGGAGAGAAGAGCTCAGTTAACATATCATCATTTACTATGTATATCATACTTGCCGAGACTAGGCAGTGTAGTGAGATGACCAGACAACGACAGTTGGATTCTACAGGTACAGGCAGCCTTCAAGACCAATGAAACCAACAAGTCCGGTGGAACGTCTTCAGATATTGGATCATGAAATGGATTCTCCTGGCTTATCAGCGGCGAAAGAGAGAGAGAGTCTTCAGCTTGAATATGAACACATACACGCTACCATTTTATTGAACGGGGTCTTCTCAGGTTGTCCATATTGCTTATTAAATTCCCAGAAAAGAGGTTTTTCTACATAATACAGTGGAGTGGCCATATTGCTCAGCCCAAAGAAGGCATTCAGGCACCGAAGAGCTTCGGACTCCAATTGAGGTTAGGTCAGGCCTAGGGGTTGTATTTCCCTTCATAGCTAAGCTTCCAGCTCAGAGGATATAGCTCATGCTTTACCTTGTTGCTTTCCATGGATATTGCGGTTCATCATCCTTTCTCATCCAAATCTTAGTTTTGCGTTTTGTCACCACATGCTCGACAAACATTTCCTTTGCATTTTTGGCTCTGAACTTGCGTATCCAACGAGGATCCCATAGTTCACTGGCCACACCAAGATCTTTGCAGCAGCGCATCATGGCGTTCGATTTGCATCCTTCGGTAGCTGTAGGTATGCCATCAGGATTAAAATAGTCTTGCTCACCGCGGGCGATTGAAACGAGGCTGTGAGACACAAAATTAGCGTACCAGTTAGCATATGTATACTAGTTATGATAGGGTGTAGACAGTATTGCAGCAGACGTACCGGCCATGGGCCACAAGGGCGTATTCCCTCGTCACGGCCTTCGCAGTTACGATGCTTTCACTTCGTGGGACCAGCCCCCATCCTCCAGGCCCAAATGCCTTGTTTAATATCCGTCGATATTTGATCTCTGGCAAGTATACTATTCCATCGGGCTTGATTTCGACATCATCGGCCTCGACAGGTTGAAGAAGAATATCCGCAGCTTCTTTAGAGAAAGGCTCAGCGCTTAGACCATGGTACGAGCGCGTCCAGTCGACGTGCCCGTTAGCTGCATTATTTCCATTGTCATCAAGTTCTAGATCGGCAGGCTTGTCGTCAAGACCGGTCTTGGGGATACTTTGGATGACGATAGGGGATTTTGAGGCTGGTGGGTTTGTTGGCTTGGCGGAAGTAGCCGGGGCCGATCGAGTAGGTGCTGCAGGTGCGGCAGACTTCGTAGTCGTAGTAGGAGAGGGCTTATTAGTTGTATTGCTATTGTTATTGACTTGATAGGAGGTAGTGGACGTTTTCAGGCTGCGTAAAGGTGCAGATACTCGAGCAGCATTCTGAGGCCGAGTTCTGAAGCATTGTGATGAATGAAGGTTAGACAAAGCTCTGCGGGCTTGCCCACATGCTCGGTAGGCCATTCCCACGGAGCGGGAAGAGATGAGATGGGAACAGCGGGAAATCCTGCGTGTTCGTAGAAATATTCACGTTGGGAGACGCGATGTTTCTGTATTGACGTCAAAAAAAATGCGTGGTCACGTGATATACTTCTCACGGGCAGGAAAATATGGGATGAGAGATAGAAAGGGCCAGAAAGGAGATTATTGTAATTCGATGCTAGTATTATACAGGTGGTATATGAACACAATGTCGTGCTGTTTCAGGAGTCTCTCGTTTGGGTCCTTTGGTCGTTTCCGTGGCGCTTCCAGCACTCGCGAAACGCTTCCATCTGCATCAAACTCAACATTCAGCAAGTGGTCCTGTAAAAGAAGAAAGAAAATACACTGGTCGGCTGTCTTTTCCCTACGGTATCTATGTGAAGTGCATGTCAAAAGGGAAACCTGGATGTATTTTTTGGCCGAAGGCAACCGGAACCAGTCGAAAAACTAGAAGACTTGAAAACCTACTTCTTTGCTACACTTCCGCCAGTCCCTCTTATCATAGTAGCAATCGTTCATCTTCAGCTGCTCGGCTGCTCGAAATGCTCGTCAGATGATTTCATTCCGGAGGTTGCGATATTGCTGCCATTGACTGCGCGCTGAAAGGGCTCCGGTGCTCACCTGCGCATCCTGTGCTGAAGATCCGTTTGTCCCTTCACCTGGTCATCAGCAGAGTCTCATCGCGGGGCATTCACGAGGGTCGTACCAATCATCGGGTTCATCGTCGTCCTCGACTGGAGCCTTTTTCACTTTGTCATCGACGTTGGACATCCTGATACCCTCTCTCTCGTCTCTTTGCTGCAGAGGACTGAGTCGAGTCTCCTTGAAAAGAGATTTTCCATCCAAAACTCTCCGAGGTTGGACGCAAAGGCTACACACCACTATGGCCACTAATACGACGGCAACCAAACGGCTCAACGTCCTGGTCTATTCTGGTGGGCAAAGCTATTCTGACTGGAGACGCAATGTTCTGACCGATTGTTCAGGGAATGGGACCACTGTGGATTCTGTCCGTCAATGTCTCTTTTCACTTCGCCGCCTTCTGGCACCCAATTATGCCGTTATCCCCGTGACGGGAGAGATGGTCATCAATGAGCCGTGGACTGCTAGCTGTGCTCTTTTTGTGATTCCTGGTGGTGCCGACTTACCCTATTGCCGGACACTCAATGGTGCCGGAAATCGAAGGATCTCGCAGTTCGTTCAGCGGGGTGGTATGTACTTAGGATTCTGTGCTGGTGGCTACTACGCCAGCAAGCGTTGCGAATTTGAAGTGGGGAAAAAGCTCGAAGTAATAGGTGATAGGGAGCTCGCCTTTTTTCCTGGAATATGTCGCGGCTGTGCATTCCCTGGTTTCGTCTACAATAGCGAGGATGGCGCTCGAGCGGTTGAACTGCGAGTTTCCAAATCCTCATTTACAGATGACAAAGATGTGCCTGAATCATTCGTTTCTTACTACAATGGCGGGGGTGTATTTGTCGATGCATCGAAGTACGCAGATCAAGGAGTTGAAGTGCTCGCAAGCTACACCGAATCCCTTAGTGTCGACCCGGGAGAAGGCAAAGCTGCGATAGTTTATCGCCGCATAGGTGATGGCGCAGCTATACTAACAGGGCCACATCCAGAGTGTGTAATGCTCAATCGTTTAACCGTGGACAGCACTTCATGCTAATTTAAATAGGTTCGCAGCGTCAAACTTGGATCGAAACGCGGACGGACCCGAATTCTGCCATGTCATCGACCGTCTTGCTCAAAACGACGAGTCGAGGACCGAGTTTCTACGAGCTTGTCTGAAGAAACTGGGACTCAAAGTCAATGACGAAGCCACAACGGTACCGACTCTCTCTCGACTTCACTTGTCGGCTCTGGAACCCCATGCCTCTGCCGATCTTGTCTCGGTACTCCGAGAAATCATCACCGTCGAAAACGGAGATGAGTACATCAAGGACGAAAATGATACATTCCGTTTGGAAAAGTCATCCTCGCTAAGCATGGACGAAGTTGCCGAAGCGCTCTCCGACTCTGTAGAAGGAAAAGCTGACGAAGATGCGGTTGATAGAATTGTCGACTATAACAAGGTCATCAAGGAAGTCGTTCTGCACGATGATTTTCCGTCGACGATTGATGCACCCCGCTTCAACCATCCAACGTTTTATGGTATGATCAAAGAGTACAGATCAAAGTCAAAGGAGAGACTATCGGAGTTTGGGTCTCACGTTCTATATGGAGAAGTTGTTACTAGCACAAACACCTTACTGGAGAAGTAAATGACACTGACCCCATTGTTATTCATTTCTAGTCGCTAACTGAAATAGGAATACACGCATTCTCCGTAGACTTCCAAACGGTTTTCTAGCAACAGCGAATGTGCAAGTTGCCGGCCGTGGTCGAGGATCCAATGTATGGGTATCTCCGCCAGGCCAGCTTATGTTCTCGATATGTATCCGCCATCCTGTTGAAAAGTTTGCGAGTGCTCCTGTTGTTTTCATTCAATACCTTGTTGCAATGGCTATTGTAAAGGGTATAAAAACCTACGATCGGGGCTATGAAGATATGCCCGTGAAGCTAAAGTGGCCCAATGACATCTGTAAGTATTCTGTTCGTTTGCAAAACTTGAAAGCACTAACACCCTCGATAGATGCTCTTGATCCATCGCAACCCAACAAAAAAACATACACAAAAATAGCGGGAATTCTTGTTAATGCTCACTTCTCCTCCAAAGAATACATCGCGGTCGCTGGCGCCGGCATCAACGCCCTCAATCCACTTCCTACCACCTCTCTGGCAGCCATCATTACTGCTCTTAATGCCTCCATCGGGGCGAACAAGCCATCACTGTCCCCTCTTTCTCTCGAAAAGCTTCTAGCTCGCATCCTCACGACACTCGAGGAACTTTACATCCGCTTCTTGCGCACAGGTTTCGACCAAACATTTGAAGACATGTACTACGCCGACTGGCTACATATGGACCAGATCGTGACGCTCGAGGCTGAAGGCGGCGTAAGAGCACGTATCAAGGGAATCACGAAGGACTATGGGCTACTGGTAGCTGAAGAATTAGGTTGGGAAGATCGACCAACCGGGAAGAGATGGGAGCTCCAAAGCGATAGCAACAGCTTCGACTTTTTCAAAGGCCTTGTTAAAAGGAAGATTTGATCAAGGACTACGCTTAGGTATTATTTCTCCCCGTGTATTTTTTGGCTGTAGGTACTGCAAAGTGGTCTCAGGTTTAAAGTCAATATTCTTCCTGGCTCTCTAGGAATTTCCAAAGGTTTCCATCGAGAAGAGATACAAAACACAAGCTTTAGGATTCGTAATGGATTCATCATGATCGTCTCTATCAGCACGCTGAGGAGAGGCGCACGTACGTGCAATTCCAGATGGTATCGTTGGGCGGGTATACCGAGGTTTGGTATACATGAGCGATCGAATATGTTTTCAAGTTCTAGCAATCAAGCCACAAATTGAAGCGCGACGTCATCTTTGTTCCTCCACCATGAATTCAAACGTTCTATCACCTTGTCCGATTGGTATCGGCTTCGCATCATCACCATACAAGGTCCTCTCGAAGAACTTAACCTTCTCAGAATGATGCACGAGCACCACCGTCTGTTTCTGAGTCCCGTAGAGTCCTTTCATATACTTCATGACATTTTCAGGTCCATTCGTAATGACATCGGCTTTTTCGTGAATATTTGATGCGCAGACTTCTGCTTCTTCAAGATCTTCCTCTTCGCCAATCCTCGGAATGAAGATACTTTCGCAAAGCAGGTCGATATAGGTTTCCAACGAGTCTCCCTTTTTTAGCCGTGGCAGTGTATCTGTGCTTAGAATTCCCAGCAACCGCTGTATAAGCTGATCCTCATTCTCGCCAAGTTCGGAGCTTATCTGCAATGCTTCCTTCACCATTCTCTCACCATTTCGAATTTTCGGCCATGAAGTGTCACCAAACGCCGTATTGCTTAGTGCAACAGTCTCTCCTTTCTCTTTCGCAATCCACGCCACTCCATCCCTCGCGCAGACACGATTCGAAATCACCGCCAACGGACCTCGAATACTTCCGCACACCAGGCTAAATCCACCCGCAAGTTGCGCCTCGCCACCCGAGATCAACTGCTCAAGGTACTCCTCTGTGCTCACGGAGTTGTCAGGAGGCAGCTCGAGAAACAGATTGATGATCTCGCCACGGCTCAACTTGCCGACGGCCTGGTCAGTGGTCTCCTTGTAGTTGGTCAAAACAGCAATGCGGCCTTGCTTGGTGACACCAAGCCAGGTTCCATGGGCTGCGCGGGCCATGTCACGCGACCCAAGGACATAAGAGTACGGCTCAGGCCACCATGCCGCCGCAGCTGTTGGACGGCTGAGGAATTCCTGGCATCAGGTTAGAATGCTGTAGCTATAGAAGATTCATGAAGAGCGAAAGACATACATCTCTGTTATCAATTAGGATTAGCGGGTAATCCGGGTGAGCGGTTGAGATTAGAGCTATGCACATCGTGACAGCCCCTAATGGAATTTGTTAGGTCAATAGGTATTGATGTTGTAGTAAAGTAATAAATGAGTAGTTAAATAGCGGCTTCGAATGGGCTTGTCTGCGCTAAGCAAATCGGTCTCAACGTTGATGGCGGGGCTGTTTCTCGTTTTCTGAAGCTGCAGCTCGGGCAGGTGCCGATATAGAATATAAGAAATGGTACGCTGGGTATTGAGGAGACGAATTTATAGGTGTTAATTGTAAAGATATGACTCTTTGTCGGACTGATAGGAAACTTGCTTTGATGCGATCCGTCTGAGTCCTATTCTATTGTCTGGTTTGCGGGTAATGGCATAGGCATATACGGTTTGCTTCCGGACTTTCCGATTAGGTATGATTTCGGGCAAGAGCAATATCCAACAGAGATATGGTGATTAGAATTTACGACGTGCAATGAATATTCCAATAATATAACATCAAAAAATAATCACGACCTGACAACCTTTCATCCTAGGAGAATCAGTTCACCCCGGGAGTTAAATACGTGGTGTAACTGCTAACTGCCTGCTCGTAAACTCACAGTTAGGGTTTCGGAGTCGGAGAGGCTTTTGGGTAAAAACGTGACATCATGTGAAAAGGATTTGTGATGCCCGACGGCCAGCGGAATGACTATAACAGACGATTGGAAACCGCAGACGCCGCAAACCCGCAACCTGTCATGGCCATTTCTTCACTCTCGATCCCGAGACAAGCGCCCTGCTGCAGAAATGGTACGATCCTGGTTCCGCCAAGACGAAAACGGAACTGGTGATGACGAAGAATTTCGGAAAAGGAGGTGGGAACTCCGGATAGTAAAGGCATAGGGAGAAACGAAAATGTATTTCGAACTTTTCAGTCTAGACTGTATGTTTCTAAACAACTGAGAATGGAGATCAAAAAAGAAAGGCGAGCTAATAGGCTTGCTATCTGCTCAAGCTAAAGGACATTCAGATCTGAGTAGAAGGGTCAAAAGCAGCCAGGACAAAATGAAGGGACCCGGAGCCGTTCCTAAACAGCGCATTTTACGCCAGAGTTCATCACCAAAATATCAGCAAATGTGGTGCATCCTCCCAAAATTTATGACTGTATGTTTATCAGACATCAAATGAAACCAAGGTTATGAATATGTAGCGGTGGAAAGAAAGGCTGTCCAGGAGTATTTCATCTCACATAATATTACCAAACAAAAACAAAGTATTTTCATATCCCCTGGATGTTGCTTTCAGCTACGTGCATCTTTTGAGTGGGGTTTAAAATCGTGGACCCGGTGCTCCCGGTGGATACGGATGTTGACCTGGGGGCGACTGTGTGCGGCGTCGGTCGGGAGTCTGTCCGGGAGGAGCCTGCTGGCCTTGAGGTGGTTGGACGTATGCAGGTCGGTACGGGTTTGCGATATTGCCCAGAGGCAGTTGGGTTTGAGGCTCGAAATAGGCGCCGGGTGGGGAACTGGACCCTCCAGCGAGCGTCTCCGCGGGTGTGTTTGGGGAAACTCTAGATACCTGGAGATGTGGCGGCCTGACGCCCGTAGAGGGTTCCCGAAGTAGTGGCTTTTCGTCGCTAACATCTATTGTCGGCACATCGTCCGTTCGGGTTCGATCTAAGGTGACGGGCCGTTGGTTCAATGCCTCAGCAAAGGTTGCCTCGCTGCTCTGAGTAGGTGTACCTCGATAAGTAAGGCCGACTGGCGAGTTCAGGTCAGTGCCAGTAGTCTTGGCTTTACTTTGTCTTTCCAGATATTCCGCCGCGTTTTTCATCTCGCTGGTCGGGACCATGCGTTTCCCTTCCTTATTGGCGGCCCATTCGTCCTTACACGCCTGAGCCTGCTCATGCGAGATAGCAACGGAGTATGAAGGTTTGGCGATGTCTCCGAGAGCAGCATCGCCGCCTCCAGGGCCATATATTGGAACCTTGCGGGCGGCCAATACTAAAGCACACATGAACTTAGAGCGACGAGCGGCGCGAACAGTCTCATTGGACCAATTGGACTTGTGACGAATTTCAATCAGCAGCTCCATTTTATCCATATCGCCAACGCCAGTCACTTCGACGTCGACATCACTTTGGAAATCGCGCGAGTTCTCTTTCTCGAGAACAAACTTTTGCATCTCGTTTTTCAATAATTGAATGTCTTCGAAAGTTGTGCCAAAGTCCACCGTCAACTTCAATTGTTCCTTCATCGCCTTCGACCGACTGATATTCTCGATCCAGCAGGTGTTGAGAACGATATTTGGTACCTGGGTAACTTTGTAGTCACTGATGTTCTTGAAAACAGTGAACAAAAGCGAAATGCGTTCCACGATTAAACTGGACTTATTAATGTCGACTCGATCTCCCACATCGTATGGGTGCTAGATTATATCAGTAAACAATTGCGGCTTAAAAAGGGAATTGCCTCACCTTCACGAATAAGAAGATACAAGAACCGAGAACTTCTTGTGCAGTAGCTGCGAAGACGAAGGAGAGTGATAGAAGAGCAGTTGCTCCAGCTGCCAAAGTAGTACCGAATCCCTTATTGAGGAAGGCCACTTGAAACTCCATGTCAGTAAATCACAAGTAAAAGGATCATCGAAGGGTTGCCATACCGAAAACCAAAATCACAAGGATGAAAACAATGGTGCAGAGCAAATTGTCGAGAACGTGGATAGCCTGATCTACGTCATGCATACTCTTCGCAATAGCTTGTCTGTCTCTGCCAAATTCGGTAATTGTGAGCATCATCTCTTCGAGACTGACGTCTCCGTTGTCGTCTCTATCCAAAACGTTGAAACATTCCTCTGCTTCGGTCTGGCGATCAGGACCGAATACTTCATATAAATCTTCGATATAAAGCGCATCGCGGCCAGCAAGAACGAAAGACATCCAGAGTCGTTTGGCGAGAGCCTCGGAAGACTTGCGTTTCTCCAAAGCCAGGGTTACCACCGAGTGAGCTGAGGTTGGATTGAACACTTGTTTCCCAGTGATTTCATGGGCCACTTGGCCAAAGGCAGCCGTGATTTTGTCACCAACACGACCAACATTCTGTATAAGACGCATGGGAGAGGACGAGCCATTTCTCTTGTGTCCAAATTTACTTTTCTTTCCAACTGTACCAACAATGGAATCGCTGATTATGTAGTCTTCGTTCTCAAATTCCTTGCAGTATTCGGGGAACATTTTTCGAGAAGCTTCGTAGAGTATTCCGACGAGATGGACGTTCTTTTTCGACGTTTGAATTCTCAGGTCGAATTGTTTGCGGTGGTAACTGATCGAAATCAACTGGATAAGGATCTTTTCGGCAGCTAGAATCAAACTAGAAATGAAAGCAGCGAATAGAATATTCTTTACGATATCCTGCCACTTTTTGATTGAGGTATCGCCACGCCGTACATTGTCCGGGTTCCGAGTCATAAGCTATTCAAATTAGTGATCATTCGCTTTTCAATGAAATGTTTTCCACTCACCGGTATGAAGGTCGCCAGCGACGTCACCGCCCATCCAACCAATGACAGTGGAATCTCAAGATTTTGGAGAATAAGCGAATATTTCCTTGTGCCGGAGCTGACAATACCACAAAGGAACTGAAAGAGCATCGGAATGTAATGGGCCACAATTTTTGATACCCAAAGACTCAGCCAAACGATTTCGACCCAAGTGAAAAACCAAACAATCGGAACATCTCCAATCTTCGCATCTTTTGCAACGGTAGCACCGATGATGATAGGAATAGCAATAAGCAAAGCCAATGGCGAGACATAGATGAAGTATCTCGTCACAACGGAGAAATGTAAAATCTTGTCATAGAATCTGCCCATTCGGGTCAAGGTTCCATCTTCAGGGCCTTGTATTTCCTTTCCATTCTCATCAGAGGTGGCTCTGCGGCGGCCATGGAATAAATGTCGCTTTTCTGGGCTGGTAGGGCTGGCTGCCTCAGGGGAGTATACAGTTCCGCTCTCTGTTTTGCGAGCACCAGTACTAGGGACCGTGGTTAAAGGTATCTCGATAGTAGCGTCGTGGGGATTCCCCATATTGGAATCTGGAAGCTGCTGAAATCTGTCACGAGAGAAACGTTTCTGGCCGATTCCGGGCCGTCCGGACATTGAATAGCTTGTGATATTGGGACGGTGGGAAAGGTTTATTTAAAAAAAGGTCTGGTTGACAGTTGGTTAGATCTCGATTTCTTCAAGGCCGGAGAGATGTAGGCGTCCCCACCTTATATTGATTGAGCTAAGCAGCGTTTTGAATTGATTGATAGATTGATCGCAGATCAATACGAAGATCTTCAAATTTTAGAGACAGTCGGGTGGAGGAGAAATCCAGATAGCATGAAGAAGAATAACCAATGAAATATCCAAAAGAATGGTCGTATGGAGACACCGTCTTGAGCAGTGACGAAAAGCTCCGAGTCAATAGACCCTTAGTATAAGATAGTTCAAAGAAGAGCGAATGGACGACACTCAATGCCGAGTAGTCTGGAGAGATAGTTGTTAGAATCAGGACACGACTCGGCTCTTTATGATTCGAAACGACAGTGATGATGGGTGATGTCAGGATTCCAGGGAGGGACTGAGCGAAACACGGCTGGTGGAGCAGCCAGTGAACGAACTAACAGGAATATCCCATTGAATAGAGAACGAGTTCGAGATGAGCGGGCGAAACAGCAAAAACGAGTGATAAAATTGGATGCAAGACAAACAGACAAGGAAAAGAGACACCTCGAAGCCACACTCTTGTTATATACAGGGCATTTTTGTTCTCTGTCGACTTCACTAAATTTACGGGAGTGGCCCGTAAAGCTTTTTCTCGGCGCGAACGGCGATTTTCCCTTTTTTAGACTTCAGGTCCGCCTTTTCAACGTCCCCCACTGGGCCACCGGGTCCCAACTCGAGCACCACTCAAGCAGTGGGCTTGTGGGTGTGTTTCATCTGCGGTTTGCATAAGTGCGTTCAGCTGGCCAATGATTTAGCGAGAGAGTGGAGGAAATTGACCCGATATCCAGTCAGGCGAGAGATAATTCACGTCGAAATCCAGGTGAGCGACCAATTAGCAATTATTGTCTACGGACTGGAGATCTCGCTAACGAGCCCGAGGCGTCCAGATCCACAGCAACAGGACCCATTGGCCTCGCGTTGGGGCCACGCCATCAATTTGCACCTCAAAATTTGATTCATGTCACTTTAAAACTTCGGAGGGAGTAGACTGAAGTGGACAGAAGGCGACACCTGTCATTATACCTCCAGCGTTCTCTGCTGAAACCTGGCGTCCAAAGCCAGGGAGTCCGAAGAGGCCATCATAAAACCAGCGGTCTTCTTTCGATGTTACTGAGCACTATGCCAAAAACCGCGATCAGGCTTTCATAAGCATCAATCCTCGACGAGGGTCCACCCACGAGCAAAAATTTCAGCTTCCGAGAACGCCACTGTTTCAGATGCTGTCTGGCCCTATGGCCAAGCCCACCGCACTCAAGCCCATGAATGAGGCCTAAAGAGCGCGCTTCCATCTTGAGATGATAATAGAAGCAGAATTTTCTATGGCAAGTCGCTTGGTTTCGCATAGATATCCGCCTGGGGCTACTAACTATTGCTGGTGGCTCCTGATGCGACTTGAGCTGGTAGGGGTGAAGCCTGAGGTACGGCCCAGGGCAGTCTCAACTGCTCCCAACAAGCGCCATTAATGTAACTATGTTGATGAAACCGACGTATCAGAAGCTTGCGCTGTAGGATTCGTCCTCTGTTTTGTTTTGATTACGGGGTATGTGCATGCACATAGACATCCGTTTCCAGATGACTTCTCTGATTCTCAATGACCCTTTCGTACCAATTGGGTGCTCGTGCATACGTTGGAGATAGTCGACACTTTTATCTCTGCCACAAAGGTTTCAGAAGGATAGATTTTTCGATCCCTCCAGATGGTTCGCTGTCCGGATCCTTCTTCCGTTCTATAAAAAGAACATAGTGGCGTCAATCAAGGCCTCTTGCTTCCCGCCAGCGTTTGCGCTTCAAATGAGGTAGTTACTGAGTACGCTGGATATATGACTCCGACTACTTCCATCGCAATCTCTGGCAAATCTTAAAGCCTATAGGCGAAAGAACCGACGGCGCCAGCTGGTCGGCTCCTCACATACCACGCTGAGTATCCACAGTCTCTTTGCAAAATTTTCACGATTTCACACTATTTGAGTGTCATAGTCAAGTGGTCGAGACCAGACACACCGCATTCTTTTGAACTTAGGACCTCGGCCGCCGTTCTAGCGGACAAGATTTCTGGGGATTAACAGATTCTGTGTTGAGCAATGACCTAACCTGCTACCCTAGCCTTCCAAGCAGACAAACGACGCAGTATCTGTAGCATGTAATAGCTAATTGCGGTAGCAGCATAGGTCTTCTCGAAAAATCTGTTCAGCGCCAGCACTGTATTTCAGATCGTTCAGTCATTAGCATCAAAAAATTCTGCTTAGGATGGAAGAATAATGAGATATGGAATGAGAGCCCAGACCTTTTTAGACCAACAGACTGCCCCAAAGCTAACGACGCAGTTAGGCATGCGCGAGCGTCCATCTTGACAAGTCTGGATCTATGTGGGTGCGGTCCGTGCTAATGAGAATGAAATCCACTAACAATCGACTTTGCACTTTGCTGATGGCGTGCGTGAGAATTGATCGTCAATTTGAGCGCCAAAATGATCTGTCCAACCGGCATTGACTGGTATTTTAGGTGACAAGGTTGGATTTGAAGAGGCTGTTTGGCTGGTGGTTGTCGTTCTTCCTTCCCCAGGGCAGATTCCAGGAATGGAAGGAGCTCTGGTCCCAAGTTCCAACCAATCTCCGGAATTAGGAAACCCCGATCCCGAAATTCTATTAGTAACCAAATGCAAACGATGCAAACTTTGAAAGCCAGGTAGGTGGCTGTGCAAAGTCGAGGTCAGGCAAGTGACGCCGAACGGCTTGTGTCAGATTGCGTTGATGGATTCCGTGCAGGCGGGCAAGTTTGAAAGGTGTGGACGGTTGCGGAAGGATTCTGGGAGCTCTGGCGATGTTGATAACTTGGTAACCGGGTTACCGAAATCCTTTCCATAGTCGCTGGGTCATCGCGTGGTCTAGGACTCTTTTCGAACAACACCGTCAAAGAAATATTGATGTGGCCCGATAGAAATGACCGGGATCAGAGACGGAACTCATGAATGATCAACCCCGGTGCATTCTGTAACGATTCAATACCGCCCAGAGGATGAAAGTCGCAAGCCTGCAGATCTCGGCCGGTGCGGCCAAAATTGCTTCTGAGCCATCTACTCCGTAGTTATGGAGTACCTCGTAATGGAGATCTTGAAATTGAAGATCATTTCCAAAACATTGGCACTGTTGGGATCAGACGGTGGGAAACATCTCAAAGGAAATAAGAGCAAGTAATAAATACTCCGCAGGACTTGGAAGCCAGGCCTTCTGTCCCGCGAGCTAGACTGGAAGTGTTTCTTAGCCTCCCGGGATCCCAGGAGATGATTGCGCAGTACTGCTAATTTTGTTGGCTTGCACACACCGTGCCGTGTCCAGATTGGGCCCACCGCGGTCTCAGAGCTTGAGGGCGGTGAGTCTCATGCTTTGCCTCTGGTCTGTTATTAGAGCATCAAATAGAGACATCAATATTGTTCAGAACCATTTCCCTTTTTCTACATTAGCAACATAGTATTGAGACAGAGGCTCATTATTCTAGAACGGACTTCCTGATGAAACAAAGCCACCGGACCGGGATGAAGGGTCTGGCTGAGAGGCTCGGACACCCAAATACAGCCCGGCATCTGGGGCCTGGTCCTTATCGATAAGTACTAGCTCCAGGCACTCCCTAGGCCCATGCCGCCTATTCGTCAGCCCCGGACTTTCCACCGTCGACGCTTAAAAGCTGCAGATTTTCCTCCCCACAATCGTCATCCAGCATAGCGATCACATCATCACTAATCTACGACATAGTCGATCCATTTTGCTATCTTTTAGTCAACAAATGATTCAGAAGCCCATCAAGGGCACCCGCAAAAATGGTTGGGTTCATTTCGTCAAGTATTCAACATTTTCCGCATCTAAATCCAACCTGCGACATTACCCAGTCTTCATAAGATGGGTAGACCCTGCACCCTCGCCTCCTCTGTCTTTTCTTCCTTCGCAGTTTCATAGTGGCGATCGGGATGGACAACATCAAACTACCCGGGATCCATTTCCATAACTGAGGGTATCATATTCGGGCTGGTCTTCTTCTCCTCTTTTCTTTATTAATTGTCTGCCGCTTTCCTTTCTTTTTCGGGCCTGAACTTACGGTCTAACTACCTGCTTCATGGATCAGTCACCGCCTGGATGGGATCACCAGTTAATATACGAACGACTTCAAAGCTAACGGGCCTTTTCCACCAATCTGTCGCTATCAAAAAGACTTAGATTCACCTAAGAATAAAAGTGACTTTTGAATTCCCCGCTCGCTTGGTCGTGCGAAGGCCTTGTTTTGTCTGGGTTCCGATCGCCATACTGTGCTTTCATGCATTTCCAGGGTCGGCTCTCCTGTCTAATTTGGATCTGTATCAACCTGCTATAATTCCCGACAGTTATGCACCGGGTTGTGGTCCCTGGGTTCATTATCTGTACTTCCATACATTAGAACTCGCACGCCTGGATATTTGTCGCCTTCTTTCGTTATTCCTTCCTCCTCCTGTTCCGTTTTCGCTACTTCTCCGGATCTGCTGAGCATGCGACCAAGCTGAAAAGGCTGCAGCAGGCACGCAAGGTACGTTCGTTCGTCGCACCCGAACCCCACATACATACATACATCGGTATAACCTACCATTTTCTAGCTCTGTGCTACAGCTAACCCGGGACTTCAGCGCCATCGTCCTTTTTGTCGCTGGCGCTCCTCGCCCGACGTATGGTAGCTCCATGAGGACTGCGAATTGATCTCCGGTCCTCTTCGTCCGCCGAGATGTTCATGCTTTCCAGCATGTCATCGTCTGCTTTGCACAAGCTGTTCTGGGCAACATGTCATTCACTTCTACTTCTCTCGTCATTCACCGCGGCGCAAAACGCATCTCCTTCCGATGGACTGGTACAGACCCCACCGCTCGGCTCGCCACAGTTCTTCCTGCGGGTTGAGAAGTTTGGACAGAACCCTATCTTTCTTGTTCCTTTGAACAAAACAATGACGGATACGCCGCCGCAAGTATGTTGAGTAGTTAATTGCTCGGGCGAAATTGTAGAGTGGCGTCGGCTAATGAGTAATCCTGTGAAGTCATTCAAGCTCCACGGGAATCTAGTGAGGGTATCTCCCGACAATGCGAACAAGCTCAACAGCGGCCAAATTGCGTTTTTAAGCTGTGACGATTCTTCGTACCCAGGCGCATGGAAGGCCCATGATGCTCTCCAGGCGATCGTTTCCAGCAATCCGACAGCAGCCGCGATAGTCCTATATACGGCGCAATCGAGATCCTGCACATACGATCCTGACGGTTCGCTACGCCCATACCCAAACATTTTCTCTACTACGAAGGCTGAGGTAGGCGCGAGTCTGAATACGCACGTTGAGAAGACCCCGGACGGAACTTCATCGATAATGACGGAGGCGCCTTCGCCAACGGACGGATCTGGTACTCCTCAGGCGAGTGCCAGCGCACCTGCGGGCAACAGTCCTTCAAATAGTAGCCCGTCAACGACATCGGTAGCCATGATCATACTGTACACGGTCACCGGCGTCATCACTATACTGTTCCTTGGTGTGATCGTCACTGGTGCCATCCGTGCGCATCTCCATCCGGAACGCTACGGGCCTCGAGAGTTCAACGGGCGTCCGCGGCAAAGTAGAGCGAAAGGCCTAGCTCGAGCGATGTTGGAAACGCTACCGGTTGTCAAATTCGGGGATCTAGATGAGCCAGCATCGCAAGAACATGGTGGTAAGAGTAGAGATGTCGAAAAAGGCGACCTCCGACAAGAGCCGGATCCTATCCTGAAAGAGACAGAAACGGCTTCTCAGATGTCGGCGTCCAACGCTTCGGAGTCTGACCGTCGTAGTTCGGCTGATCGTGACGATCCGATTGGACCTGCGTCGTCGACACGCTCAGACACGCCAGAAGGACCTGGGGCGACCGGTGGAGGAGATGTTACACTCGAGTGCCCGATTTGTACGGAAGACTTCGAGAAGGGACAGGATGTTCGCTTGTTGCCCTGCGATCATAAATTCCACCCTGAATGCATTGACCCGTGGTTGGTGAATGTGTCAGGGACATGTCCTCTTTGGTACGTCCCTATACCCTCGAAATCTTCCCTGTAGAGTTAATTAGCTGACATCTGTAATCCTTAAGTCGCATCGACCTCAACCCACATAGCGATGATCCCGAACATCCAGACTACGATCCTGATTTCTCCTCTCCCTTACCTTCACCTGGCCTCCTCCCTCCACCAATTCAAGATACCCGCGGTCCCGGCACAGAGCCAAACAGCTCAAGTAATGGCCGGCGCCACCGCCGCAGTCTTGCAACCTTCATCCAGTCCACACTCAGCGCAATGCCTCCACACGACGCGACAGTTGAGCAGCGTCTCGAGGCAGTGCGACGACTGCGATCTAGCCCGCAGCAGGACAACCGATTAGCGGTCACAGGAGCGGCAATCGACAATCGACGAAGTCGGCGGTTCTCGACAATGTTGCAAGATACTTTCAGGATACGCACGAGACGACACGGGGACGATAGTTAAACCCGTGTGTGTGCTCCGTTTGGTGCTTGCTGAATATCGCCAAGTTCGTCGCACCGCGAAATTTTGTGCCGAATCGAAAGACCGCCAAGCGGGCTGTCCCGATAACATGGTTCCTGGGCTCTTTACCTGCTCGATGCATTTCGTTTCGGAACGTTGGGCTCTCGTTTTTAACGACGCATGACCCGATATTCGCCTATTCGTATCATATAATCGGAGGATGTCTGCCAATCGTGTTTCTCTTTTTGTTCGCATTGTGTGTGCAGAGCTATGTGGATCTGGTGTTTAGCCAGCATATTTTCTGTGTTAGCGGATTTTCCTATGTTCTTTCATTTGTATTTTTTTCCCTTGTACTTTTTTTTATGTGGGTGGTATTTCAAAATGGGCAAGGTGCTTCAGGGGTTTTCTGGCCAGGGCATGGGTCAAAGCCGCACCGGCTTGGAGTACAGCATATGGAGGATATCTGAATTTGACAAGGGATTGACGGAATTGTCTGTATTTGAATCAACATATTAGGATTATGATTAACGATGAATATCATGGAGCTAGATATTAGCACCTGGCTTGCTTGCAACTGTAATATAGCTACAGTAAGTACCTTCAGGGATCTAGAATATCGCCAACTCTCAGCTGTACGGCATCCTGTTGCCCATCCAATAGTGCATGGGTCTGAGGATCATCTTCAAGGGCTTACTTAGGGTAGGTTGAGGATCGAACCAAGTGTTCAGGCCAGGGATAGTCAACAAGGACCGCAAAAAGGGTTGCAAATTCTTTCGACGAAGCACTGTAACTTAGGAGGCACGGACCCTTCATATGTAAATCAAGGTGAAAAAAAGTGCGCTGGCCTTCAGATTCGACAGCACGAGCAAATTACCATATGAAACAGCCAGAGACAATAATTATTAATTCCGACTCTTTTCCATGCTCTAGATATGGAAGCCGAAGTCAATGGCGGCGGACTTGTGATATCATCTCCGAACGCCAGTGCAGCCTCGGCCTGCGTTTCTTCCCCGGATATTCATAAGGCACCCGGAGCTATATAAGTAACTGGGTCCAGGCTCCTGTCTGGGTGCTCACTCTGCGGTGCAGTTAGTAATAATTCGATTTCTATTTGATAATTTCGAACCTTGTCAGTATCAAAATCTGCGAGAGTTCTCGCATCTGCCGTCGCACGACTAGTTACCTCTGTCTCGAGGCAGCGTATTGGGCAACTATATGAGCGATTTCGGCGGATTATTAACAGGCCGCGATCTAGACGGAGAGAAAAGGCGAGCAAGAAGGGAGAAAGTCCCGATCGAGAGCCTTGACTCGCCAGCTGCAGCACGAGCACGAAAAGTAAAGAAACGAGCGAGCGAAAACTGCTGTGAAACTCGCGGGTAGAAAAAGGACGCAAGGATGACTTGTCCCCCACGCAACAAGAACTCTCTCCTTTCCGCATCCACTCCATCCGAGTCATCCAACGCAGCGTCACCTGCTTTCTCCTTCACCTCCTCTTCATCCTCCTACTCCTGCGCTCGCTCTTCCACCAACTCCAGTTCGTTTTCTCTTTCTTCATCGTCAAAGACCACCCCGTCGTCTTCTTCATCAGCCCTGTCCACCGCTCGTTCTCGACTATCAACCATCTCGAATCACATCATGGCGTCGTCGTCCAACATCTTCACCGCCAGCATCGTTCCCAAAGCTCTCGAGGACTCGTTATTCGGTCTTGCGCGCGCCATCAAAGCCGATACCTCAGAAAAGAAAGTCGATTTGGGCATTGGAGCTTACAGAGACAATGATGCAAAGCCATGGATTCTGCCTGTCGTGAGAAAGGTATTATATTCGCTGTGCTTTCTACTGCTTTGCTACCCTTGCTACTTCTGAATCCCAATGATGACAATTTTATTTTCGATCGCGTGGTGTATTTTCTTTTTCCAGTTTATTCTTACACAGAGTTTGTTACCCCTGCGTCGTCAAGAGGCTAGTGAAGCTGCATCGCTGCTTGACCGTCAAAACACGCAAGGTTACTACCATGGACACGTTACTAATTCTAGAGCTCCATAGGCCGATGATGAACTTCGCAACGATCCCAAAGTCAACCACGAATACCTGCCCATCGCTGGGCTTGCTGATTTCGCTCTTGCTACCCAGAAGCTGATTTTGGGCACCGACTCGGCCGCAATCAAAGACAAACGGGTACGCATAATTCTTGAGCTATCTTACCCCGCGTTCCCTGTGCCGCTTGGTGTTCAATTCGCTCCGAAGCACAATTTATCAATCCCATAGCCTAACTCATTTTTACAGGTCGCTACATTCCAAACCATATCCGGTACCGGCGCCCTCCATCTCGGTGGTCTTTTCCTCTCGAGATTCTTTCCAACCACCCCTAAACCCACCGTCTACATTTCCTCCCCAACATGGGCCAACCACCGACAGATTTTCAACAACGTCCAGCTCTCCGTTGCCGAATATCCCTACTTCTACCCTAAAACCAGGGGTCTCGATATTGATGGCATGTTAGCTGCCATCCGCGGTGCTCCGCGTCAGTCCATTATCCTCCTACACGCATGCGCTCACAACCCGACTGGTGTCGACCCATCCCAAGAACAATGGAAGCAGATCGCCGAAGCTGTTCGTGAACGCGACCATTTCCCATTCTTCGACTGTGCCTACCAAGGTTTTGCCTCCGGAGATCTCAACCGTGACGCATGGGCCATTCGGTACTTCGTCGAACAAGGTTTTGAAATGTGCATTGCTGAATCCTTCGCCAAGAACTTCGGTCTCTATGGTGAGCGTGCCGGTGCATTCCACTTCATTTCCGCTCCAGGACCCGATGCTGCTGAATCAAGCACAAATATTGCGAGTCAGTTGGCGATTCTTCAGCGCTCCGAAATCTCCAACCCACCTGCGTACGGCGCACGGATTGCGAGCCACGTATTGAACAATGAAGCTTTGTTCAAGGTGTGGGAAGAGGATCTGCGCACTATGAGTGGGCGTATTATTGAGATGCGGAAACAACTGAGAGAGAAATTGGAGCAGAAGGGAACCCCAGGAAGCTGGGAACACATTACGAACCAGATTGGCATGTTCAGCTTTACCGGTTTGACCGAGCAACAGGTTAACATTCTAAGAGAGAAGTGGCACGTCTACATGGTAAGTTCAAAAATTTTCTCTGTCTATTGGCTTCCATACTTCAGGTTTGAGGTGATCCCGATGCTAACGAAGTACTGCATAGACTAAAAATGGCCGCATCTCCATGGCCGGCCTGAATACCAGCAACATTGATTACTTCGCTGAGGCAGTGGACAGCGTGGTTCGAGAAACCTCGTAAGAGCAGAGCTCTCCTACCATTACTCTGGGTATCAAGCCGACCACCTTCTACTTGCACTCTCCATTAGAACCTCCCTTTGGCTTTTGTAACATCATCTCTGACGAAAACATAATGCTCTCTCTCTTCTCTGGTTATTCATACTCTCTAGACTAAAAAGTAAACAATGAAAGCTTGAATAGTTTTTGGCCTACGTTCTTTGTCATAGTGACTCGACCTTGCGAGATGAGGTTCAGCTGATGTTCAGCATTAGTATCCTCCGAAGGATGCTAATCCTGACAAACATTAAGGGTTAGGTACCGTCTATACTGAGTTAAGGGTCTAGGTACTTCCTAAGTTTGATATGACTCATCGTTTAGTTACCCATGGTTCAAAGGCACACCATCAACTCGAAGCTCGACCAAAACCGAAAGAGACAAAATTCATGGTGCTAGGTCATATTCATCCCTATCATGTCGGAAGCGGTTACTGACCGCAGTGGTCAGCCGCTTGAGCGGCGCAATGTCGAATCTCTTCTCAAGCGACGGTTCTTCTTCACCGAGTCTTTCGAAATATATCGCACCGCGAGAGGATTCAAGGGCGATAATAAGGGTCTCTTTGACTATGGTCCACCGGGATGCGCTCTACAGGCTAACATTGTGGACCTTTGGCGGAAGCATTTCGTTCTCGAAGAGGATATGCTCGAGGTTGATTGCACTGCTTTAACTCCCGAGGATATCTTCAAGACGAGCGGCCATGTTGATCGATTTGCTGATTGGATGTGTAAAGATCCGGTCAAAGGGGACTTCCTTCGTGCTGATCATCTCGTCGAGAACGTGCTTAAAGCGAGGTTGGATGGTGACATGAAAGCGCGCGGTATTGTTGATCCTGTTGCAACCGAAACACCCAGCACTGAAGACGCCAAAAAAGCGAAGATCAAGGTTAAAGATATCAAGCCAATTCAATTAAGCGAGTCTTCTCGGAAAGAGTATCAAGAAATTCTTGCCCAGGTATGTACACGGTTTCCATACTAGACGTTTTATATCGGCTAAACTTATGACCATAGATTGATAATTATGACGGCGAAGCATTGGCCGAGTTGATCAAACGGCTTGACATTCGAAATCCCGATGGTAACAACGAAGTCCTTCCGCCCGTTTTTTTTAATCTCATGTTCTCCTCGACGATTGGTCCTAGCGCCTCCGCCCCTGTATACTTACGGCCAGAGACAGCCCAGGGACAATTTCTGAACTTTCGAAAGCTGCTAGAATACAATAATAACACGATGCCTTTTGCTTCTGCGTCTGTCGGAAAATCGTACCGCAATGAGATTTCACCGCGCTCTGGATTGCTACGTGTGCGCGAGTTCCTGATGGCGGAGATAGAGCATTTCGTTGATCCCAATGGCGGCAAGAAACATGAGCGATTCAGTGAGGTTCAGCACCTTGAGTTACCATTTCTGGATCGGAGCACTCAATTAGCGGGCCAAACGGTCGCCAACCGTCTGTCTATTGGCAATGCTGTAAATGAAAAGATTGTGAATAATGAGACACTGGGATACTTTCTCGGAAGGACGTACCAATTTCTCGTGAAGATTGGTATTGACAAGTCCAAGCTCAGATTTCGGCAGCATCTTGCCAATGAAATGGCCCACTATGCCTGTGACTGCTGGGATGCAGAGCTACTGACAACATACGGTTGGATTGAATGCGTCGGTTGTGCTGATAGAAGTGCGTACGACCTTACTGTTCATGCTCAACGAACGAGTCAAAACTTAATTGTTAAAGAGCTGCTACCAGAGCCTATCAGAGTTGAGCGGTGGGAAGCTCTACTGGATAAGAAGAAACTTGGGCCAATGTTTCGCAAAGATGCGAAACTTGTCGAGTCGGCTGTTGCTACATTGAAGCAGGGTGAACTTGAATCACTGGCGCCAATTCTTGAAAAAGAAGGTCAAATCGAGGTCAAAGCGCCTGGCCTAACTGACGGAAACGGCACCGTTTCCTTATCAAAGGACATTTTGGACATCAAGCGCATCAACAAGGTCGAAAACATGCGGGAGTACACGCCAAATGTCATTGAACCTTCTTTTGGAATAGGTAGAATCTTGTATTGTCTCCTGGAGCACGTATATTGGGCTCGTCCCCAGGAATCTGCTCGCGGAGTGAGTATCTCCATTACAACCTTTTCTGATCATTTCTAATATGAGATAATGTCACACAGGTCCTTTCGCTTCCCGCAGTTGTCGCACCAACCAAAGTACTATTAGTGCCGCTATCAGCGCATCAGTCTTTCCAGCCGATCATCAAAACTTTATCAACTCGGCTCCGTGCCTTGGGTATCTCTAATCGAGTCGACAGCTCCAGTGCTAGCATCGGCAAGCGATACTCCCGAAATGATGAGCTCGGAACGCCATTTGGTATCACAGTGGATTTTGACACCGTCAAAAATGGTACGATAACTTTGCGAGAGAGGGATACCATGAAACAAGTCAGAGCATCGATTGAGGAGATCCTAGTAGCCGTTAAGAGTCTAGTTGATGATGTAGAAACTTGGCTGCAGGTGTCAGCTAGATTACCAGAGTTCACTACTCAGGGACAGGAAGAGGAAGAGTGAACGTCGTATTTTAAATTTGGTGGAGCAGGTCGGGACATCGGTTTCCGGGCACCGTAGTACTTTTATACGCTACCCGTGACCGTCTTCCTGTCAGAATTGATAAACTCATGCATGTAACACAAGAAGCCCTTATTGCTTGCGCCGTGCTGCCATACGTTCAGGCCTTGAATTTTGTATCAGTGTCCACAGATGGCGATAACATCATTACGGTTCAACATTCCGCATCGATGCGGGCAACGACTCAGATTGTACCGCCGTAGCTCTGATCTCCACGTTGGCAGCACTGTCGACAACGGTGCGGGTTGCTTCTCTCCTTCTTGCCAAATGTCTGGATCGAGGGTGCGAATTTTAGCGTGATCTGGCAGTTGGAGTCCGTCGTCCTCGGGAATCCCTTCACCTTCCAGTCTCTCAATAGCGCGAGACTGATCAAAATTCGCCACATCACGAAGTCGAACCCAAAATTGTGCATCAGACAATTGCCACAGCAGCTTATCATCCAAAAACCCTGCCTCTACCAATTCGGCTATCAAACGGCCTGTCCGCTGATATACGTCGATGTGGGCCGGATTTGACCAGACATCTCTGTCGGTAGTTATATATGCGCGAGAAAGAATCAGTGCTAGATGGGGGTCGTCTAGAACTAGGAGACGGCCGGTCGCTGTAGCACTGGGAAACGCCTTCAGTGAGCCGACAACCCTCCTGGCGTCTTCCATAGCAAGCTTGCCGAGGCTGACCGCGTCACGTAAAGCATAGTCTAGTCGATCGGCACACAGTCGAGGCGACGGCATCTCCACTAAAGGGAACAATCTTTCTTCGAAAACCTCCTGGTTGATCCCATGTCTGGCGAGGATTTCCGGCAGTCGTGTCGTCTCGAGATACCGTTTTTTGTGTACCTCGTGATAGCTTTCTTCCCCAGGCTTGGAGAGGGCGTAGTCGATGACGTGACTAAGAGCGGTATGAGAGATGTCATGGAGAAGGGCAGCAACTTGTTCTTCAATCGTGGCACCAACTCTTCGGACGAGCATAAATGCACCGATCGAATGTTCAAGCCGTGTCACTCGCGATGTCAGTCCCAGAAATCCAGTGACCCCATGCTGGCAGATGCCCTGCAGTCGCTGAAGCTCCGGACTTTGAAGAAGATCTACAAGAACCGGCTCACTGACCACTTCCACTCCGTAGATTTCATCTTGAATCAAGACCTTTTGATTCGCGATGCGTAGTGTCTGGAAGACGCCGGTACCGGCAGGAGACGGCATCTCTGTGGTATCAACGTGTGTTTGCAGAAGCAACCGATGTATAGAGATAGGAAAAGTGTGTCGATCAAGGAGGGAGCGCAAAGGGGGTTGATAAATCGCCAGCGCTATTCAGTTATACCGCAAATGGAGTAGTGCGTTGGAGGTGACTTGAGGCGAGGATGACATCAACAACGTGATCAGGAGCTGAGGACCAGAGGTATGAATGTACTTATATATAGATACAAGGTGGTCTGAATATCACGCAGAGCGTAGTGCCCAAATGACAGTTCGTTAATGCTGTAGTTCAATCCGTACACGGTAAATTTGCAGTTTGATCCATAGCAGTTCAACCCGCGTCATAGCAGAGTAGTAGTTAGATTACTAACTGATGGGGACCGTTACATAACTAGGGCAGGCGATCCATGGCTTGGATTCGTAGGTGGCAAGGAAGCTACATATGCGGGGGAACCGGGTCAAAAGTTTTAGCACAGCTCAAAGTACTTAGTACTTTTGGGTATGACTAAATAGCCTTGATAAAGTCACGTGAAGTGGTAGTGACTACTTCCTATCGCGCGTTCCTTTCCATGCAGACACTCCATAACGACAACGACAGTTTAATAGTCACCACGAGATCGGAAGAAAGACTGTGATCCAAGTTTTGTTTGAGCTGAGGACAATTCCCCCTACCTACACGTAGCCGAACGATATCGATCGGGACTGGAAATCATATTCTTTGCTACCATGATCCATCCTAACTTGCTGCAGCCGTTTCAGGTCCCAAACACCCTACCCTACTTCATCGCATTTCCTGTGTTATTTGGCTGCTGACAGTGCTCAAGGCTACATTTGCCGTCCCTTTAACTTGTGAGAGCTGCGTTGAAGATATTTCGAAACCTTTGTATGAGATCGATGGTATCAGATCCACTTAGCGCCACATCTGTACGCTGCTGCTGAAAAGATTTGTACAGGCGTCAAACGCGTCGAGGCGAACTTGAAGGATCAGTTAGTGCTAGTCGAAGGAACAGCCGCACCTTCTGCTATCGTGAAAGCCATTCAAAGCACCGGTCGAGATGCAATTCTCCGAGGAAGTGGAACATCAAACAGTACGTCGTACCACCGCTTCTGATCTCCGGGAAGTTCGGGAGCTGCAAGAGATGGTTCTTTAACTGGCTGCCCAGATGCCTCAGTATGTATATTAGAAACTCATGCCAAGGTTTCAAATCCAATTCGGGGCCTTGCGCGGATGGTTCAAGTGTCCGATAAGCGCACGCTTGTCGATCTTACGATCAACGGTCTATCTCCCGGGAGGTATTGGGCCACCGTTCGCGAGACCGGAGATGTCTCCCAAGGCGCGGCATCCACAGGCGGAGTGTGGGAGGCTCTGAAGGAAATGGTAGGTGTGAAAGAGCCGCGAGGTATTTTCGGGGTTGTGGATGTCGACGAGAAGGGAAAAGGAAATGCATTTCTTGACCGTCCCGTGTCTGTTTGGGAATTGATTGGCAGGAGTATGGTCGTTTCTCCGGATGTATACGGGCCGTTCAAAGAAGATGACCCAAGTACTATTGTGGGCGTGATTGCCCGGAGCGCCGGAGTTTGGGATAATGATAAGATGGTCTGTTCCTGCTCCGGCAAAAATGTTTGGGAAGAGAGAGAGGAACAAGTTGCCAAGGGCATAGTATGATGAAACTCGTCTCTTCTAACTCCTGATGCTCAGCGAATATGGGCCCTCAAGTCAGGCCACATGGGCCTATCTTGAATTCTCTGTTGCTCCTCAACCATTTGGCGATACCACATTTCATGGATGCATGTATGTACTCTACATCTTGTTCAATTTCCACTCCTACGAGCATTCCTACCTCCAATCCTTAATTTTATATTATACTTTGAAGAGGAAGCCTCATAATCCTCTGCGGTTGATATCCCTCTGCTTTCTTGAGTGCCTTTGACTGGGCGCTGTTGAGAGAAGCTCTTATCAACTCCAAGGCAAGGATAAAGGAAAGCTACAACACCCTAATATGATCCACCGGCAGCTCCCATGTTTCCAAGAGGCTTGGTAAGGAGATCCAGAAACTGGGAGAGCTTAAACGCCGAAGGATCTGGGAACCGCTCGTCCCAAGTTATACCATTTCTCCTCCATTTCTCCAAGGTGAGCTGGATAACGAGCGGACAGATATCCTCCAACACCTGAGCAGTCGCCCGAAATTTCTCCGGTACATTGTCGGGTGTGTTGGGATGATATTCTGATCGGTCTCATAAACTGGTTTCCCGTTTCGGCCCCGACTGCTGTGCGATGTAGATCATGGGCCGGTATGGATGCACAACAGTCGACAGTGCATTGCATGAGACAATAATATTCAACGATCGACCATGCTGCTGTAGCCTGCAGCAATGAACCCAACCTTGATCCTTGTGCGGTCGGATCGAATGATACAAGCCTTTGGAAGGATATGCGATGGCCCCTGCTGCGCGCAGCGACACTATTCTTGGGTGCCTTTTAGTTGCAGGCATACCGAAATATCGCAAAAGCCCGGCTCTCATTGAAATTGCTGTTAATAATAAGTAAAGGCTTCTGTCTGGACTGCAAATCGCCCATCACATTGGCCGTCGGATGATTTGTTAGCGTCGGACTTCTGACACCTGTCAAGTTTAGCGGGCAACCACGGCCCCGATGATTGGGCTGAAGCTCCAAACGACCGCTGTTTTGGAAGGGCCGAGTTGTTTTTGTGCTCGTAGTTTGAATCAGAGGCCCAGGATGATTCTGATACCTGGATAATTTCCCGCTGGCTGTGCTCTTGGGGCCCAGAGTCCGCTGTGCGAACGTGCGATCCTGCGAGTCGCGAGCGAGCTTCTGCTGAGCGCGACGGGACCTAGAAATCCTTCGATCATCGAGAAAGCGGGGGTGAAGGTTCCTTTCCGTCTAGGCTTTTTGGTCCTGTTGGTCCTGAACTCGGAACTCCTGATGAGTCGAGAGAGAGAGAGAGCGCCTTAATCTTGTCGCCCCGTATCCACACCCGTCAACCAGAACCGACTTCCAGCATCACAGGCGCTGAAGAACAGCGGGCAAGCGGCCATGTGTGGCGTGATGCGCGACTTCAGGATTTCTCGTCCAGATGTTATTTCAACCCACTTCCTGTGTCCCTTCAAGCAGCATCCATGGAAATCCAACAAGCCCCGGCCCCCGTTTTTCTTCATCCTCTTTAGAATTCATGCGAATCGCCCGCCACATGCAGGCCCAATCACTCCCTGCTCTGGGCCACTTCCTGCAGCAAACACAGCGAATCACAACGCCATGGACCACTTCATGATGAGCGCCATCGTGTGGAGCTTCTTCTCCTGCTGCCCACGGCCGAATCTGACTCGTTGGCCGTGTTGCATTTGAGACTTGGCCTGCCTGTTAGGGGCAACCGGCCTCGTTCCGCCTGCGAGTCTTGGAACGTTGACCCTTGCAATCTGCGACGCTATTTGTGATAGGCGATCGGATTGAGTTCTGCTCACCTCTCGACCCCTCGTTCCCTTCGACTGCTGCTCATTTTAAGGGTATGTGAAGGTCCGAAGTCCCTGTATTCCCCGTGTGGCTCGCCCTCCCAATGAGTCTCACGGACTGTCGTTGACCCCAAAAATCTCCCTTGGTTTCTATCCCAGGATGGCCTGATAATGACCTGATATTGGCCCATCCACTTTAGCCGCTGCCAGGGAATTCGAGCGTTTTGAACCTCCCACCAGTCACTCGTTAATCACATTCTCTTGTCTGATCTGTATATTAATAACCTGCGTCTTTTCTGTCAAGGTTCTTCTGCCGGTGACGTGCTGCGCCCACTCAATTCTACGCCCCGTTGGCTCTGACCGCCGGAAGTCTCTTGCCTCCGCTCAGAGGAATATCCGGGCCTGCGCATTTGCCAAGGGCAATTAACGTTGGTGTCGATGTGATTGACCCAGTCTACGCTAGACAATCTGTGCTTTTGACTGGCTACGGTTGAGCGAGCGCCGCTCCTGACCATCGATATCAAGCTCACCACTCGCAGCGCGGAGAAGGAATCACACGCACCCGCTAGAATAGGGAGGAGAGATAAGTGGGTTGACAACTTGGACTGGCCGTGCTGTCTTTCCGTCCCTTCATTTAATACCCATCCCTTTTCCTTTCGCATTGCCGGGGTCCTTAGACCCTCGTCTTTTCTCCGTTCTACCCGCGCACCCGCTATTCCCGCTAGATTTTGGATAAAGATTTGCTCGCGCGCAAGACTACGGAAGTCGTTTCCAGCGCTCGGCTTCCCGGGCGGCTATATTCCTCGCGGGCTCTACCGGCGTGCAATAGGAGGAGCTCGACATGTCCTTGAAGCAGGTAAGTAATACATGGAATCCCAGGAATCTGTGATTTACATGTGCTAATAATTGCTCTTTTCAATGTAGGAAATAGAGACATGGGTCCAAGCCCTCGCGCATTACGATAACAATGAATTTGAAGAAGCTCTTAAAACATTCGACAATATCGCGGATACCTCCAAGATTCTGTTCAACTGTGGTGTAATTTTTGCTACTTTAGGAGAGCATGCCAAAGCTGTATGATACCGCGGTAACTATAGGGGTGATACTAGCGCTGACTCGACATTGTTTCCTAGGTCGACTATTACCAAAGAGCCATCGCTCTTGATAAGTACCTCGCCATTGCATATTTCCAGGAAGGTGTTTCGAATTTTCTGCTCGGCGACTTTGAGGAGGCATTAGTCAATTTCAACGACACATTGCTCTATCTGAGAGGAAATACATCTATCGACTATGATCAGCTCGGACTCAAGTTCCAGCTCTATTCCTGTGAAGTTCTGTTCAACAGGGGCCTTTCGTACATCTATCTCAACCAAATGGAGCAAGGAATGCAAGATCTTGACTTCGCGTCCAAGGAGAAGTTCAAGGTTGACCATGATGTGATTGACGAGGCCATCAGGGAAAACGCAGAGGTATTTAGCCGAATCCATCCAGATTTCGCATTAATTACTCACTGTTCCATAGGGATATACGGTATTTTCTATACCAGTTGGTGTCGTTTACCGCCCTAGCGACGCCAAAGTGAAGAATTTAAAAACAAAGGAATATCTGGGGAAAGCAAAGCTAGTCGCAGCCTCGGATCGTGGTAATGCCTTCATAGGGTTCCAAGGCTCGGAAATCAAACGAACAAGAACCCTCGATACGTCCAAGGACGACCGACCTCCCGACGCGATCTCATACGCAGCCACCAATCTGGTCCAAAGAAATCTTGTTGGGAAAGGGAGACAGCAATCAGAACCGCCAATATCCCGAAGCGTATTCCCTCCAACACCACCACCCGATAATGATAAGCCGCAAACACTTTTCAGCCAAAATGGAAGTGGAAATATGGCGCCAAGGCCTCTAAGAGCGGCATCTGTGCGCGAGCCTCCATTCCCTGTCGCGCAACGCAACATGGAAAATGGTGACAGGGAATTACCGGCAGAGAGGTACAGACCTGCCCCAGGTCGATCGGCTTCGGAATCGCGAGGGCCTGGGCAGAAAGCATTCGCCCCTAAAGGCCGCAGTCCTAACCAGCTATTATACCGTGAAACTACCGGCGACCGACGCCAGAAGGGACCAGCATTCAACACACTCTCCGAAGAAGATGATCCAGGAGCAGTCTATGACATGTACGCAGGGAATGACCCAAGGAGCGCTTATACACAATCTCGCTACAGAAATCCACGAAGGCAGAGCTATGAAGAGGATGGCTACGAAAGCGAAGCATATGAAGACGACTCCATCGGCGAGACGCAATTTGAGATGCTCAGCAATCCTCCGCGCAGGCGAGCTACTTCAAAGCGAGACGTCAAGAAAATAAGGGTCAAGGTCCATGCGAATCAAGATACCAGATTCATTATGATTGGGTCAGCGATTGATTTCGGATCGCTGGAGGGCAAAATCAGGGAGAAGTTCGGTTTCAAATCAAGGCTGAAGATTCGAATGCGTGATGATGGAGATATGGTAACACTGGGTGATCAAGATGATTTGGATATGCTCTTGTCGGCCGCAAGACAGGCTGCGAGAAAAGAAAACACTGATATGGGTAAATTTGAGGTTAGTAGTCAATCCATTATCCTACACAGCCCTTTGTCAAACGTTTTGCAACTTTGGGCTATTCCCCCCGCCCATCCCTAAAGAGCGGCCACTTGATACCCTTATCGGGCCTTCAGTGGTCCCTTGGAAGAAATGACTTGATTCCAAGGATGTTTATTGGCATTGGCCAAGGAACATTTAAGACCATTATCAAAAACTCTTAGGGATAGACAGCATGGATAGCTAAGCCTTGCGGATACACGATAAAACCTTTCTATGCTGAGTTGTTGCTAACTTTTGAGTATAGATTTGGGTCGACGAACTGTAATCTGGGTCTTCGTGCATTTCAAAGCATTGAAAATTCTCCTTATATATTCCCCAATGGTATTCCTAATTAGCGAGGTGTTTAAGGCATTCGTCTTTGAAGAAAACTGTATCCTTGCAAAAAAAGCTAACGACACTTCGATTCATTTCGCTTCGTTTCGACCGTTTTGTACTTATTAGTCTCCTTTAGATGATACAGCAACATTACTATTACTGCATGAATAATTGATAAAATCATCAAATGAGTGCCAGGAGTTCAGACCGTAAAGGAGGAAATTCAGGGGCGTTTAAGGATGCTGACTAAGTAACCTTAAAGCTTGCTGTTTTGAATGTTGGAGACACGATGTTCCAAGCAGGTAGATATCTTGCTCGCGAGCAAACCAGGGAATAAGCCTAGAGCCGTGTAAGAATGGCTGATATTACCTTAGTCTTTAATGGGCTCCTGAAGTCTCATGGCGTCTCCAATACTTTCAGCAAGGAAGCTCGCAAAGCAACGTACCAAACGGTAGACGAGTTCCTCAAGGAAGCATATCGAATAGTATGCCATACCTGATTTCCTTCGGCGCGCCATTACTGACTCCCAGCACTCATAGAACTCCCATATCTCTTCTCTTCTAATCTATCTCAAATCGATCCGTCAGCCTTACCTTTCCACCGCGCCTCGACCTCCACTGTCCCGGCGTCAAACCCACCATATCTCTCCAACCATCCCAGCCCCGGTCCCCGTAGATCACCATCTTACCGATTCAGACCGCGACTCTATCGATTCATCTACCGCTCTCCTTCTCCGAGATCTGTCTTCCTCAATTGAAAATCTTTCCTCCGCCGAGACTCTTCGCCAGGAGACCCAAGCCAGCCTCCTCCGAAAAAGATTCGGCCACGCGCTCAATAGCCGAATATGGAAATGGGCAGCAGGCGGTGATGGTGCAGCCGAGGATGACTCGGCTCGAAATCCGGAGCGAGCGGAGGCCGAGGACACTGAGAAAACAATCAAAACGGTGCGGGAGAATGTACTTTGGCTGTTGAGAAGGCGGTTAGAAGGCGCGGCAGAGGCACAGAGAGGAATGGTGGAGAAAAGAATTGAAAGGGCAAGGGAGAAGGAAAAGAGTATATTGTATAAAAGTCGACCGGGCCCGCAAACGCAGATGGCTGAGAATGTTCGTCCAGAAGGGGACTGGGCAAAGTCTACTGGACCGGTAAGAATGCAGGAATCGGAGGCAGATAGGCAAATGCGGGCAGATATCGAGTCAAAGCTTTCTCCGGAGCAATTGCAGCTATTTGCAGAGGAAAATGATGTGATGCTCAGACATTATGAGGACACTTTGGGTAAAGTTCAGTAAGTACAATCAGATGCACTTGTACATATCGTTGTCTTGAATCGAGCAGCGATCGTTTACAATTGTTTCAAGACTCTAACCCATATATCGCCACTAGGAATGCGGAAAAATCACTTCTTGAGATCAGTTCGCTACAACAAACCCTAGTCGCTCATCTTGCGACACAGGAGGATTATATCAATCAGCTTGTGACAGATGCAAGTTCCACTCATTCAAACGTCGGGCGTGGTAATCAAGAATTAAAACGCGCGAGCGAGAGAAAAGCACCGCACAAGCGGTATTCTGGGGTACCGTATGCTTGTGTACAGGATTGATTATCTGGGATGCTATATTCTGATAGTATCTCCAATGTACCTGCTACGATAATATTCAAAACCTGCCGCGGTAAATATACTCTGATCTTGAATCTAGAGATTTCGCCTTTTTCCTTACAATCCGCAAATCTCCTTGGCAAAACCTCGCCAAGCGAGCGCAAAATGAAGTAGTCAAGAACCGGAGATGTCCAATCCAAACAGTAACAGCCAAGTCAATACATTTTTCAAGTGTGAGTAGGAGTTACAAATTGCCGCATCGGGGTCAACATTTCAAAAGTAGATCATCATTCAGATGATGCAATAGGCACCATTCCATCAATTGTCCAGTTCGTGAGATCGAGGAGTCGACGGTTTTGCCCCGTTATATTCCCAGGTCATCTATCAATACGGGGTATTCAGGGTATCATTGAAGTCCCATATAGTACTTTAAGAATGCCTCCATCCAAATTTATGGTAGAGGAAGATCCGGCTTGCTTTCCGGCGCCTAGCAATCGGCGAGATACCAAAGGACATAATCGAATCCACCATGAGCATGGAAATGAGGACTACAATAAGATCTCATTCGGTACAAGGGAGAGCAGTCCTGGGAATTCCAAGCACGATTTGTTTCTTTCTAAAACCTTCGGTTCTTGGACGATCTCGTCTTCCGAAAACATTCATGAGTGGTATATGGATGGTGGCAACTCGGGACTCAGACGCAAAGACGAGCCCGCTCTTCGTATCCTGCGATGAAAAATGGTATGAAATGGACAGAAAATATAGTCCGGCATCACGGGCTTTAGGCGCCGTAGAAACGACTGAAGCTGTTCTCCCTCCATGATAAGAGCCTTTTTGCCAAATAGATCCAGGGTCGCCTTACACGTTAGGGAAAAAGACGCGAGATCCGGCGGCTCAAGAAATTCGCCAATCTTTAGGATCAGCTCTAATGGCAGAAGGCGTAGGGCGAATCTGAAGACAAAGCGAAAGAGAACACGCCGAGCGCGATGTCGTGGGTGCCAATGACGTGCAAATGGGTTTGATAATGAAGTCAAAGAGACGGCACGTCTGTAGTAAGTCTGCCTCCCATGGCCACGAATCAGGTCAATCTTTTGGTATTTTGGTACGTAGACAGACCGCAAGTAAAGAGTTCGCTTTATCAAGTCCAATGTCGGACGAGGAGTCTCGGTCGTAAGTATGATGGGATCCTCCATGGTCTGGTTGCAGAAATTGCCTGAGCTTTGAGATTGAAGACATGAAAGAAAGACGGCTCATGTCAAGCTTCGAGCCATATAAAAGGCATCCGGAAGAGTTCAAAGAACCGTGGTTCTCGCGTAAAACTTTCATTGCTTGATAGAACCAGATCCACAGGATGGGATGAGCCGGCTGAGCGTTAGAGTATAGAGTCCCATCCTTACCAATCAAGTTTACCATGTACTCAGCCACTAGATTAGATATAGATGATATTTGAATTTCAAGATTGATTTCGCGGACCGCACCTATCTCAGAATCTCTTAATTCCCTAGAGTTGCACAGATGATGGGCCGTCTGGCTGGATAAAATGTTAAATGCCGGCTCAGGAGGGCCTCAGAAAGAATGGATATCGGTTCAAGCGCTATCCAGAGTATGCGCTGACTCGGCAAATGAACTCGCTGGTTCTTGACAACATGACGACCAGTGACCATGGTCGGGATAGAATAAGCACAACAGACAACGCCCTAACTGGCAGAGCTTCGACAGATCCGTCAAATCCCGAGGCACCACTTACTCCGCTTTGGGACTCTTCGTAGTTTTGCCTTCCATGGGCTATACATCGCAGAAACAATGGATCAGACAAGGTTGTGAGGAGGAAGCTGCCTGGATTTTAACGGTGTTCCCGAGAATGAAAAGTGAGCACTGCATGCATTATTATATGTCTCGTGATTAAAACGGATTTTGCTCCCATAATACCCTGAGTTCAACTCAATGGAACGTCAGCGGATCGATTGCGATTATCCCAGGAGTGGTTGAAAGGGCGCCCCTCCTTGGATTTGGTAGGGATTGGCGCTGTCATTCGTTTCATATCGGAGATCATCCCGAGCTGGAGGGGCAAATCAGTCAAAAATTTCAACATGCTTTTCCGTTCCAGCTTTTCAATCCCAACGAGTGCTTAGAACACAAAATGACCCATCCAATATCAGGACGACGTCGAGTTTATATCAGTTTTCCCCATTCGACGCCACGACCTGCTGCTTTCGGTCAAGGTCTGGCTTATGTAAGTTAAGTATGTCGGAAGGCTGGCGCCGGAACCCCGGTTACGGAATGACGCATGACGGTACGGAGGAAACCAGTCCGTGACAACTCGGCAGTAATCAAGCCGATGCCCCATCCCGCCGCCTTGGCAGAATGTGGCTTGGCGGTTTCCGCCAGCTCAGGGGTGGGATCAACACGCCTTAATCTCCTCCTTCCGTTCGCAGAATCGTGGAAACGACGTCTGGTTCAGGGGATGCAGACACAGGAATGGCCTCAGGGCCCTAAGGGATCAGCAACGTCATGGCTTGTGCTTTAAGAAAGTCGAATTTTGCGAGGCAATTCGGGAGCAAGTGTGGCTTGGCCGAGAGCGGACTCGACTTGATATCTGGATGCGCCAACCCCATTGCATGATACCTAGCCGCCCAAATATACGCTTCTCCACACCACATCACACTTGGCCACATCCTATTTCTTATTCCGTCGATCCCGGTTCCAATTCTTGTCGCGTGTCTTGTTGAGCATTGAAAAACTAGTCAATGTTTCGCTTGGCGTTTGGCTCCGTTGGTTTGAAAGTGCACACACTACCACAATTTCCGACCATCCAAAGCCGCCCAGTCTGGCTCGATACCGCCATGATATCCACTAACCATTGTGAATCCGCGATTGAGCCTCCAGGGAGCAAACTTACACCAGACTCTGATTCGCTGCACTGACCCCCACGGCCCAAAGAGCATTTGCAAATCACGAGTCAGCGGGCGATCCTTTGCGGTGTCCTCTATAACTCGGTTATCTCATGCTTGCCCAGCAATTATGGAGCAATGTCCCGGCCGAATCAAAGACAAAGGAAGTTGAGAATCACTGTGCATCCCAGTTTTGACCGCCTTTGGGGGCTGCCGCTCATACAGCTCATGCTTCTGACAAGATTAATAAGTTACTAGTTCTAAAACATCCGTCGATTTGCTCCGATCAGTCCGCTCCTATGGCTTGTCGTCTAATTCCTTCTTTTTCACATCCTCCACCTTGAATAAATTCCTGAACCTGTGCCATCTTTCTGTGAGCACATGTCTGCCTTTCTTTGCTGCGTATTCTAGTATTCTTTCGCTCATTCTCGCCATTTCTTGTTGCATTACCTGCTTTTTAACCAGCCATTCTTTTCTTTTATTCACACGGCGTCTTGCCTTTTCATTCGCTTACTCGACGAGACGACAACGCTGTGTCCGGAGCCAAGACTTTTCCTTCTTCGCTTCCACTCGCTTCATCATATGATTTATTCGCAACTATATACCCTAGACTCTACGCAGAGTATACCCGGGACTTATTGGGCAGTAGCCCTTTTTCAATAACCTCTGTTTTTGGATTTGTTGTACTCCAGCCATGACATTGGTGAGGCGACGAGATGACAACTGGATCGATGTATGATAGCATGCCTTGTCCTTGAGTTTCTCTCCTAGGTCAAACACCTGGCTGACATCATTACAGGGCCTACGGGGCATCGCATCTTTTATTGTGGTTACGGGACATCTATGCACAGCTTTTTCACCTTCCTTACACTCTCCAGCCAACGGCTCGGACCAAGGCCCTAGAATTTTTCAGCTGCCTATATTTCGACTATGCGTAGGTGGGCGAGGTGCCGTGGCTCTCTTCTTCCTTATCACCGGCTTTGTGAATTCCATGAATCCGCTGAAACACTTTGCCAACGATAATCAATCAGTGGCTCTACCAAATTTAGCAAAAGCTACCTTTACGCGATTTGGGAGATTAATTTTACCGACCAATGCGGCTGCGTTTGTCGCATGGTTTGTTTGCCAGCTGGGAGGATTCAGCATGGCTCAATCAGTGGAATCGACCTGGATTCGGGGTGTCTCGGTGTCTCCGGGGCCAACAGCATGGTGGGCAATCAAAGCCTTGATACACAACATGACTTACTTTTGGTACGACGGGAGTGGGATGTACGACCCTACCCATTGGGCAATTGTCTACTTCCTGAAGGGCTCTATGACGATCTACCTTACGTTACTGGCCACAAGTCTGGTAAAAACGAGGTGGCGGCTACTTATTATCATTCTCTTATACTCATTCTGTTGGTGGACCGACGATTGTATGTCATCTTCAACCCATTTTAATTACCTTGCACTCACCTATTTCCGCAGATATCACCGGTATTAATATATACTCCGGGTTGTTCCTCGCTCAAATCCAGGTTATTCTCGGCAACCGCGCTACCTCCTTTCTTCCAAGGCCTGTCCCAAGCGTTTTCATCGTGACCGGCCTCTTGATCACTTCTTACCCCCAGATAAATGCCGACTGGATGCCCTGGTCTCGTGTTATGAGAGCCGCAATGGCAGCTATCGTCCCAAATCCTGATAGTGATAAAATCAGCCGATACTGGGTCAGTGTTGGTATCTCCGTCCTGGTTTTTGGCATCTTCACATCCCGAAATGCCCGTCGCATTCTCTCCCTTCCCCTCTTTAATTTCCTTGGTCGTGTTTCCTTTGCAGTCTATCTCATACATAACACTCTCATCCGTACCATCATGGTGTGGATGGTGTACGGCCGTAACGCCTCAAAAACTGACACAACGTTGCGCGACGAGAGGGGTGAACAAGTGAATTACATACCAGCCGTGGGAGCGGGCTGGTTTTTGGTCTCGATACCGGTGTTCTACGCCGTATTGTATGCCTTAGCCCACCTGTGGACGAGATATGTCGATTCTTTGTGCGCAGATGCTGTGGTGTGGGGAAGAAATTTGATGTTCAAGAAAATTGAACAGACGGCAGTGGCCATGACAGAGAAAAAGTCAGAGCCGCAACAGCAGCTGCAGCCGGCAATTCAAGAAGACTTGCCGCTGTTGCCAATTACCAATCAAGATATTGGATCTGCATCCTCTTAAGGGCGTTATCATAGCTGGAGTTTTAGCTTCCTTCCATTCATTATACTTTGTTAATTTATATTCTCATTTCTCATTTATCTTCTCTCTACTAGGCCATCATATATATACAATATCATGTCTAAAGTTCCCACTCCACAAACCACCACTTTCATTGCTTATCTTGAACAGTTCGTGACAGCAGTTATTGAGAGTCCTTCTATCAAGCCTTGAGTACTCTTAGACTTGAAGTACAGCTCTTTCAGTGCGGTTGCAATGTAAACTTGTTCTGCAGGGAAGTATGTCCAGACTATTGCTTTTTCCCCATAAACTAGCACCTGGTCGCGAAGGGTAGGCAGCAAGGCCTGCAGTTTAGGACTTCCTCTGAAAAGACACTCCAGCGCCCAGGTATATCATTAGAAAATCAATAAGGGCAGAGTAAGGATTAATTTGAGGCTTCCAAAATTTAAAAAGAATGGCGAAGGGTTGTAGACGCTTTTAACAAAGCACTGTAAGCTGATGTCTGAAGAAGGTACGCAATGTTAAATCTTCAAGGCTTTCCATAGCATCCAAAACTGCAGTCAAAGCTAAGCACCTCTCAAACGAGGTTTGTCCAACGTCACACAAGTAGAAAAGGGTCCATTTCCCTTTCACTGGCAGCCATTCTTGGCCAGTAGTAGCATTGGCATTTGCTTTGATCACAACTGTGGGACTCTGCCGCTCCGAATACGTACAGAGTCCAATAATTTATGTGATATTCGGCAAGGACTTCTTGTCAAATAGACAATTACGCCAAAAGAGAACGCCCTCTCTTAGCGCATTCACTAAGAGTCTTGTATGGGGCCAGATATCCTAATATTATGGTCTGACACTTCTTCTATGCCAATCTTCAACGTTTGACTCCCATCGTGAAGGGCGGTTCTTTTTGCCAACTGGTAATAGAAAGCTTCTAAAGCCGGAAAAGAGGGCCCTCCAATGCGATAGTCTTGAGCCTGAGGAGGAATTTCCTCTGTGCTGTCTTCGGAGGACCCTGTGGCTTGCCGTGAGCGCTTGCCGTACTGTCGGTTCCCGGGATGACATAGGCTTCTTCAAAGACGGATCCCTGTGTCGATAAGCCGAGGCGACTGACCTTATGGCCGAGCAGGTTCACTGAAGGAAACGCAAAATAGCATTTTGCAAGAGATAGGGTTATTCCGCGTGCTTCCAATGAGGTGAGGATTTGATCTATATGGTCTAAGTGATCATCAAGCGACTGCGAGAAGATAATGCCGTCGTCGATGTAAATCAGCAGGAATGACCAGAGGTACTGACGGAGTACCTGTTCCATATAATGTTGGAAGAAGCCTGGGGAATTTGTTAACCTCATGGTGGAAACCATAAGCTGTTCGTGACCGCGATGCGGAGAGACAAACGATGTCTTCCACCGGTCCTCTTTCCGGATGGGAATTTGAAAAAATCCTCTGGTGATATCGAGGGTGGAGAATACCACAGCGCCATGCATACCCTGTAGTATAGTATCCTGCCTGGTCATGAGTTTAAGAAGGAGACCAGCGATAAGTCCGCGGGAATAGATGGTGGTGGCCGAAATTCGATGGGTAGCTGCTGTCGTTCAAAGGCTAAATGCTTGCCTACTGCCACCCCCCATGCGCATTGTCTTATCGATAGTTTGAATCAAATCTTGCTTTCTTGTTCATTCTTTGGGTCTCTGCTTGATTCATAAGATCATCATCATTGTTGCAGTTATTCTCATTGTTAACTCAGCTGCCCGTAACTGCATTTGATCATGTGTGATATCACAGCATGGAAGGTAGTCATCCCTTTAAAATGGCCAGCTACCAACATGTGACCCGGGAAGTTATCTTGTTCGACATCTTTAGGGTCATGAAGTAATGCTTTGAGCTCAGTAACTCTTCTCTCGAAACTTGATTGACGGCAGCGACATTCTTTTTGAAAGCACCAGTATATTGGTCGAGATCAATTTTCCCAGCCACTTTCGCGTCAACTGTCGCCTTTATCGCCGCGTAGATGCCTCCAATTTCGAAGGGCTGAGCGATGCAGGTCTTTGAGTTTTTTACGCAGCGAGAACAACACCCATACTGCGATTCGCGGATGCATTCGATGATGACCTCGTCCTCATCAACTAATATAGACTGTGGTGGCGTGGCTTGTTCGCCGCTCCTTGGCAGGTACGGTTCAAGCAACGAGACATGGAAATATAGTTAGCACTTCATTAGTGGTGATGAGGCCTTTGATAGCCATTTCCAGTATAACATCAATAGGAGATTTTAGATTAAGATAAGTTCTGTTCCATAAACCCCTGCCTCCTGATCAAGTGTATACTTGGTTCCAAGTAAAGAAATCAGTTCGCACCACCGGGCACACCGCTTCCCCTTTCGGACGGTACACAGACGAGTTCCGAATCACCGAAGTGGCGCTTGCTCGCTGACATCGAGCCACGTAAGGATGAGATCTCATATCCCATGAGGGGCAGGAATCTTTCCGTCAGAATTGAATTGTGGGATAGTTGACAAACACGCCACATTCATGAGCACTATTAAATTGAATTAGTAAACATTCGCCAGGCATTGTCAATTTTGGCGTTATCTCACCGTGAGCTACCTTGATATAATAAAGTCGGTAACAGGTTCCAGACCAAGTACAGAGCATCTAGCTCTCCTTTGGCAGCTTTGCAGAGGCTTGCGAAATTGTCATAACTTGGAGATCAACAGAATCAAGACAACAAGTGGCACGAGTAGCTTGAAGACGCCGAAGGCGTCGAAGCCAGCATTTAAAATATAGTCGGATTCGAAATGCAATGAAAAACAGCTTTCATTAGGTAGCCGAAGGAGCCAACGTCAGCAACCATTGCGGACGGAATGGCCGACGCTATCGCCAGAGCCAGGCCCACGACGGTTATAACGAGAATAAAAATCGTAATATCCTGCATTGCGAAAACGATGTATGACAGCGTGATGGAAATGATGTGAAAGCGCGAAAGCCAGACTGCTGCTCTGTCTGTGGGTTATACGACTTCTGCGTTAAGAAACCGCATTCAACAGCATAAGCGATGTCGCCAATGATTACACTGGCTTCTCCAATGTTAATTCATTAAAGTATGAAATTGTAGGTGAGTAGACACGTCGTGGGCTTAAGAGGAAGAATTTGAGGCTGGGTTGCTGGTGAAGAGGAGGTTTTAGAGGTGATTATAACATTTTGTGTCCGAAATTAACGAGTAGGCGGGTAATCAGGCCGCTTGTATGAAATCGACATTCTCATTTTTTATAAATCAAGGGACATCGTCGCTTTTCGCTGGGATGACGCACACGACAGGTGGTATATAGTTGATTCACTTAATTGTAGTCCAAGAATCAGGAGAGTCGAGCGTCACATCTTCTTGCGCTCTTTAGCGCCTAGTATAAAGGGTATAGGATTGTTGAATAGCCGGGTAGGCCAAAAGAGAGCGCCCTGTATAAGTGTCCAGTTGTCTTGATGATATGACAGGCAAAAATGTTCTTGTGCCTGGTTCCGGGTGGGGCTAGCTCCGCTTTGAGAAGAACATTTTGTGTCAAGAGGAAATTAGGATTCTTCGGCAAGATTTGTAAATGCCTGATTTGAATATGTCGCTGTTTTTCAGCAATCTTCATACAGCCTTTGTATATACGGCCATAATATCCTTCATGGCGATATACCTGTCAGACCATGCAACGAGCCGTATCAAAGAAACTAGCCACCTATACGACTCTTAGTGATTAAGCGAAAGAGGACCACAGGGGCGCATCTCCACGAAGGCAAGGGAAGATGATCCAGCCCAGCGACTTGCCTTCGATCGAATTCCATACTTTCCTCCAGGATCAACCCTTCCATCAAGTCAACAAGCGTATTCACTTTGCACACTACTTTATTCCCTCTGGTAGTTGGCCACTCCTCAACAAGGGTCAAGTCAGGAGTCCAGCTGCGTTGAATGCATAAGTATTCGTCTGTTTGAAAAGATAAAAAGGGCTTGAGAGAGTTAAGCTGAGCAGCTATATAGCTTTAGATAACCATTAAGGATTAAGAGTTCATAAAATATGACAGAGGCGATTCATAGAAGATGAATATATATATAATATATAGAGGTTGTAAGAAAGGAAGAGGAAGAGGTGCGGAAAGCGAAGATTATATACTGGCGGTGAGTCAATGAAATCTGCTTAGTCAGCAAATAGTTGACTCACTTTTCACTTCATATCATAAAGTGAAGTGACATCAGGAGTACAAAGCTGTCACTGTGAAAGGATTATCTGAGACTAGTGTGACTGTGATCTCAGGCCTTTGTAGCGGTTCAAAGTGACATAAGTCAGGGTATCTATCTGTTTTCAGCGTCTTTCTAACGACACACGGGAATGTGAGTGGAAGCTGAAGCATTCAGACTCAATTGAAATTTTGCCCGGAATACCGAATTTCTATTTACTATAGAATTGAGTAGCTCCCCGTAGGACTCCCAATGGGCAGACAAAAAACAAATGAGGGAGCAGCACTATCATCGGGGCAATGATGATTACGACTCCCGAGATATCCAAAGGTTTGATCCATATATTTGAAATTAGATTTGCGGACAAAGCCTTGCGAGTGGTAACTAGCATTTGGTCTTCGCTGCAACGCAGTTCGGTATCTGGGGATATAATAGTAAGCACTTTGGCTGCCACCTTGGTGCCCTTCTGAAAATGCCAAAAATCAAATCTCTCCACGACCGAGAAGTAGGACCTGGATAGGCTTTCCTCGAGTGAAGCTGGGTGGATAATTGTCTACATACACTGCCATATGGTGACAGAGTATGTCAAAGTAGACTCGTGGTCCAAGAATCCTTTCGAACAGTCCCATTCACCCTTGTTCTGCAGGAAATTACAGGCAAACATTTTCGAGCTGACCAGAAGTGTGTTCATAGAGGCGTGATGGAACTTGGTGATGTAGTAGATCCGAAAAAAGAGACAAAAATCTTCATGATCAGTCGATGGCGACGGCCATTCCAAATTTTCAAGCGAGAGTGGAATATCTCGCCAAGTTGACGATGTTTCAGTAGATGGGGTGACTTCAGGCCGTGGGTTGAAGAGCCGTGTAATCTTGGAAGATCGTGTGAATCCGTATTGGAGGAAGAACAGCAGCAAATCGGACGTCAATGAATCCGTATTGATAGACAGTAACAGATTAAATGTCGGTGGACAAGGGAACTTGATATCAGAGTAAGGAGCCTTGGGAGGAAAGGAAAAAAGTCGAAGAGAAGATGGTAAAAGGAGAAAAAGGAAGAAGTGTATCACAGTGCTTCAACGAAACAAAAGCATACGCAACTCTTCGTAATCCGCATCACTTGGACTAGTGGTTGGTTCCATTCTTGACCTATCCCCAAGATGCTCCTTGATCGCAACAAGAGCATGAATGAATCTTCATGGCTGAGGGTGTGGACAGTTCTGACAAGGGAGTGTAAGCGTGGAAGAAGTATTGAGGAAAGACGGCTTAAGAAACGAGTCCTCTCTGGAGTCATCAGTGGATAGTTGCACACTGGCATCCCAATCGCATCAATGATAGAGGTAACGACCAAACAGCCGCCAGCCCTGAATAATCGATCCGTAGCTTGACTACCCGGAGAGCCTTGAGGGGATCGAGAATGGGGTAATTCAGGGTATAATCCATTGCTCCTCAACTCATCATATCCCAGGTGCTGGATATATATCACATGATAATAGCAGCAGGAATAGGAGTATCGGGTTCGATTCGACCGGGAGCTCCCTTGCGAGACTGCAACATACAAAGAAACAGAAGAATGTTGTCGGCGAGTATGCAAATCACCACCTGAAAAGTCGTTGCTCCCGGGCAAACTTTGGCCCAAACTTGCATAGAAAGTGGCTCATTCGTGTTTGCAAGTACATACCTTGCCAAAGGATTCCACAGCCCAGTAGTAACCCTGGTTCTGATCTTTATCAGCCCATAAAAACAGTCCTTCAAGCTATGACCCGCTTCACTGAGAATTATCAAGAGACTTGATAGAGCGATCTGCTCCTGCTAGTGGCATTCTCAATCGCCGTTGTTGGCATTCTGTGGGCACACTCTTAGTGTTGTATTGAACGGCGTCTGTTGTGTTGGGCGCTGAAGACGAATTTTTCGCCCGTGACATCATGACCCGAGGGAAGGCCCGTTTGAGGCTCGCCCTCCGCGGCTTCTTTTTTTATCAGATCAATCGGGTCGGCACTTTGATGTGTTCCAAGTGAGTGTGAAGAGGCGAGGTTCTGCGCGGTGGCACAACGGGATGTACCGAGGAATTTCTTGTTCACAAAGCATACTGATAATATGCTCACTTACTAAGTTGCTCCCATGCATTGTACGCGACGACTCAGGTGGTCCGAGGGTCTTTTTTTCCCTCTTTCCCTTTTGCATCCTTTCCGTTTTCTTGATCCTTTTTGATCGTCATCTGGGGAAAGAAAAAGCCAGAGCATACCTAGTGACTTAAAGTGACCGAGCCGGATGATCCGGACTCCGATCGATGAGTCCGAATACGGAGTACGACTAGTTGACTAGTTTGTGATCTATGTAACTATGCACGGAGTACGGAGAGATTAACGGGACTCGGAGACATTACATATTTCTTCTCATACTCGCAATCTAGGCTAACTAATTATGTATCTACTCCGTATAGATTTTACCTTTCTACAAGGAGTCAATTGTCGGGAAGTCCGTTAGAGATAAGATCGACGTTGAACCTGTCAGGTGGAAGAGTGCATTATCCCTTGATTATTTTACCAACCTTGACAACAAGTCCATTATTATTAGTTAGTTCGACTACAACCCGTGATGCTCGTTGCATTAGTTATCGTACAATTTCCCGAAAAAAAAAGTAAACTAGTCTTAGAAATCGTGAAACAAATCAGGGCGAAGAAATGTTGGTGCCTTGCACGCACTACGGGGATGTTCGGCACGAGAACCATCATGATGAAGGAGGGGAATGTTGCAAATCGGACAAGATCTCGGGCCTTTGACTCGTTCCCCTGACTTTGCAAGGAAGCTGAGATTGAACTAACAACCAACTAATAAGTCAGTTATAATTAAACGAGAGACACCACGTGGAATCATAACACGAAAGAGAAGCATGGGATCACAAGAAGCTCTACGATTTGATGGAGATTCCTTTTTGATTCAATGAGATTTTTCGATTTTTATTATTTGTTAGATAATTATTTTCTGATGTGGAGTGGATATTCCTCATCCAGTCCCCATACAAAGGTACCACAAACTAGATACATCCCATCAAGTCTCAACCGTGCCAAAGCCGGCCACAACCTGCTATGAGGGAGAGCTCTGATAATCCATCATTCCATTTTTCCAAGAGTGGTGTGTTGAGCCGATTGGGCTGAGATACAAATAGGGTAATTTTTAAAAGCCTTCAATTTCGTCAGTGGCCGAATTGAGGCACTGGGAAAGGAAAACGCTGGACAAGAAAAGTAGACACCCGCTGTAATTCGAGTCGCTTGTATGCAAAAGGAAAATCGTCGCTCGCTGGTAATCAATGGTTATTTTTTGTTCAAAAGTTCGCTTCAGAAATGGTGATTTCAAAACGCTTCGATCATCCGACTACCGTCTCGAGAGGTAGCAAGAAAGTATTTTTCCGTCAGGAAAGCCTGTTGATCAGACTTGGAAAGCGGAATGGCCGCCGGTGATGAATGAGTAAGTTTCAACGCCGGGTGTTGTGCTTTGGTAGTTGTAGATAGATAGATTTGCGATGGAGGAAACATGACTTCTCCATCGCGAGAAGACTCGGCGGAGTCGGAAGCGAAATGATCGAAAGCGGTGACCGGAGGAGGCGATGGAGGACCATCATCCTCTTCTGAATCACCCTCGGAATCTGAGAGGAGTTCCGGCGGTGAGTGGGAGTGTGTTCGTGTGAGAGCGAGATCAGCGAGGTCATCTTCATCGTCCAGCTCTGGTTCGGAGAGGTAATCGTCATGATCTGGATCGTCGATCTGGCTAGGTGACGATGGCGGAGGCGGCGTGATGTGTAGTTTTGGAGAGGCACGTTGTAGTTTGATCTTCTCGGCGGTGTTTGTCGAGGTATATGAGGGAGCGACTTCGATGAAGAAGGCGTCATCATCGCCATAGTCTGAATCATCGTCACTTGCGGAATCGCTGTCATCAGAGCCATCGTCTGCGTGCCAGTGCTCGACATCTGCTTCTTCTTCCTCGTCAGGTTCTTCCCGGATGACTGGGGTGTCAACCCATTGGATATGTTTCGATTGCTTGTTCTCCGACACGGGAGAGTTGCTGCGCGCAGCGGTGTTGAAGTATTTCTCCTGCTGTGTTTCGGCCTCGGAGAGCTCGATCATGAGCATGTCGAGCATGTTTGCGTGGCCGACGAGCAGGCGGAGGTCGTGGTCTGGTTTGGCTGCCTCCCGGGCGAGCTTGCCGCGGGCGGTGTGGGCGAGGAAGTATGTCTGAGTGATACCCATGTTGCTGTTGTGTTGGAATTGCGGAGGTCTGATATAGGGAGCAAAGGAATTGGACATGATCCGAAGTCTTGAGGTGAGGAAGGTATATTGTATGCAGATAACAGAGACCAGATGTGTCAAACAGCGAGGCGTGGTGGTAATAATATATAGTGTTGGGCCGCAGCCAGCAAGGGCACAAGAAGCATAAATTATGCCGAAATTGGGTTTTTGGGAATTATTTTTTTTATGGAGTTGCCTGTGAGTCAACTCTGAGATGATCGCGAAAAGAATCCTTGGTATCGAAAGCTTGAGGCTTGGTCCGAGGCGTGATTGACCAATGGGGGCTTGGCGAAGGAGCGGATGGGAGGGAAGTCGGTGAGCGATTGCTGATAAGGAAGTGGACGCGTTGTCAAGAGTAGAGTGGGGGGTATGGATAGTCGACAGCCGAAAAGTAAATAGTGTGGGAAAATCTGATCCGTCGTGAATTATGTAGTTTGGCTGTTATGATCAAAAAGAAGCAAATAGTGACAGGCTTGCTGGTTATTGATATAGATCTGGAGAGATTGCAATACGGCCGAGATTTCGTGCTGAGCGATCGGTACCTCCGGATACACATTTACTAAGTCCGTGGAGGCTGTTTGGGCGCGCATGAATGATTTTACCTCCGGGTGGCTCGGCAGAAACGCAGAATTGCTGGATTGAGTAATCAGCCCGCCGGCCTGGACTGGCGGCGGGGCCCTGGCTTGGCGGGCGCTGATTGGTCCGACGGCCCTGCAAACCTTGAGTCCAGCCTTATGGAGGGTGACAAATGGACTGCTTACCTAAGAACCCCGACTCGCCGATTTCCTCTTTCTGCGAGACTTTTTCCTTTCCGGACGCCGACGCGGATGGAGAATTGCCTGGATCGGGTCTAGTCGCGACCATTTTAGGTAGCCCTAATTTTCGTCCGTTGGATGACTCACTGCTCGTACGAAGTGACGAACTCTGATTATTGCTGCCTTGTGAAGCTGTGACTCTGAGGGGAGAGACAAATCAAAACAGGACTTGGGCTCCGTTGCTGACTCTGCGTCACAGGTACCTTGTCAATCTCCCTGGAGTCCTGGACAAGTTATGATTTGTATGCGTTGTGTTACGTAGACCATGAGCACCCTTGGAGTCTCTTGTTTGTTTGTTTTTCTTTTCCTCTCTATCTTTTCATCTCTGGGCTCCATATCACTGCTCGGGATGACTTCAGTTCCGCACATCCGGCACACTGACATCGCGGGTGAACTCGAAACTTCCTCGGAACAGCGGCGTTTGCTCTCCAAAGGGCAATCCTGAGTAATAAACCTTGTCGAGTTCCCGTGGCTTCCGTTAAGGCCGCAGTCGCTGCTGCTATCTCCGTCACCCACGCTAAACCCCTTTAGGCCGTTTATGCGAGACTTGCAGCTCGACAGCCAATCACAGCGCGTCGTGTGGTCGCGACCTGTGACGTTATGCCCGCCTTTTTACAAATCACGTCGAGACCTTCTCATCGAACAACGGAAAGAGTCATTATTATTCTCATTCTCGTTATGCTTCTCAATCAATCACGAGTGCAGCGATTCAGGTTCTTCTTCTTATTATTATTAATTGACCAGTATGGTGCAATCCAAACCATAAATGAGCAGAGCACCTATTACCTCTTTCGGGCAGATTGTGCGATTGCGAGCTGGAAAGGTGTAGCCTAATCATGATGACGAGCCGCGGTGTCACCTTGCACACCCGCGTTCGCCCTTGCATTGACTCGTCTCCGTCATCCATATGGGGTAAAATGTGCGCAATGGTGTCACCCGAGCGAGTACGGACTACGGAGTACTACCTCAGCAACTCCTTCGCATACATACATACATAGTCTCAACTCCATACTCCCTCGACACTACGACTGTACGATCGCCGTCTAGTTCGGGTTCTGTTCCAGCTCGACTCAAAGCCGCGGAGATCGACAGCCGAGCAAGTCCCGTGACTGCCAGCTGGTACCTTCGGGGCATGTGACGCGGCGGTGGCTTATGTCAGCCACATCTTTCTCCGTTTCGGGTCTAGCCCCGTTTCGGCCCCCTCGTTCCAGAACGGGAAAGGGTCTCGTTCCCACCAGCAAGTCCGATTCGTGGGAATCACAACATCATTCGAGAAAGAAGCCCTTAATTTGGAACAACAGCATGGACGATGATCGCAGAAATATCGAACGATGAACGGGTCCCACGACCCCCTCCTGCTACGTGTCGACCAGGAGCCCAAGTCGCCAGTCGGTCTCAAGTCTCGTTTTATTGCCAACTTCTTAACGGGCTTTCATTCCTTTGCGTCGTAAAATCGCGCAAAAAATTGGCCATAGCTGAGGGATGCCTGCTGTTCGCTCTGTAGGGCCATTCCCTCTCGCTTCCTTTTGCGGAGAACGGAAGGATTCCAGTCAAGCCCTTTGAAATGAACCAGAAAGAAAGAATATGCCTCATAATGCTGTTGTTGGTGCAAGACAGGGAGACCCCGAGAATTCATCCCTTCTCGGGTACCGTTCGAACGGTTGGGTTTTATTAGGCAGGGATCCGTGGCTTGGGAACACTCATCCTGCAAGTCAGCACGGTGATAAATGTTGCTTTTGATGAGGCGGTCAACATTTTTTATTCTTCCTGTTGGTGATCGGTCACGTCCGTACGGTGTACCTGAATCTCGTGTCAAGCCACCACATTTCAGGTCGCGCTATTGGCACTTTCTTATTGCTTCCTTCGTTTCTCAGCCCTGCGGCTACATACAAAGCCACACAGCAATATGGGCCTTACGGTTGTTGCTACGGAGTTCACCGTAATTTGCTGACTTTTAGTTTTTCTTTTCCGTCGCCAATAGTCAAATAATCATCTCAATCTCTTTTTTCCTCGCTAACTCGAAATTACATCTCATGGTCAGGCATGCATTTCTCATGCGCGTCGTGCATATTATTCGCTTAGGAAGCTCGCAGCTGACCCGTCCCGCAAACAGCGACCTGAACATCCACTTCCGACTTCCCGCAGTCCACTTTGGGATTCCGATCAACAACAAGCCCCCCTTTCCAGCCCGTTCGTTGATTTCTTGAGTCGCGGCCAGAATGGCCCCCCATGTCCCCTCAATTCCAATCCCAACCCGCGCCTGTTCTTCTCCTTTGCTCCGAGTCCCAGACTATCTTAATATTGGTTTGGACAAATAGGATTCTTGCTCCTTTTACCATCCTTCTGCGAATGGTGCCTGAATTGGTATTGATCGCCAAGGCATGACAAGCCATGAAAGCACCGTTGAACCGCGAGCCTGTTTGGGCTTGACCCTTCAGGGTTACCCTCCTTTTTTTTTCTTCTTGCTTCTTTTTCTTCCAAGCCATGGCAGGGCTACGGTCCAAATGCAAGTGGCGAGAACTAAAAAGTAATTTGCATGCCCTGACCTTGGAAAGGGAGCTTTTTTTGAGAAAAAAAGTTGTCTCCTTTGTCTTGGTGGGTTGTACAGACATCGCGCACAGGTCCGGCCATGCGGACGAAGCTGCCACATGGGCATCCTTATCACCAGTCGCCTCTGAGATAACAAAAGAAAATCCTGTGCAAAGTGGCCTTGCAGGTTCCGGGATGGCATTGACATACTCCGTAGCTCCCGGCGGAATCTCATACCTATTTGGAACATGGAAAAGAAAATAAAAAAAGAATTCAAAGCACTATCAAGAGTTCCGTCAGGGTAAAGCTGTCTGTGCAAGCTATCCAACCCGAACCTGAAGCCACCCGTCCAGCCTAATTCTACCCCTTTTACCCCGGAGCCATCATTTTACGAACCCTCTTTTCTAGGCTCTGCTCAAATTGCTCTACACCATTATCTTGAAGATGTAGTTTTGCCGCTCTGAGAACAAAAACGTGGCGTCGCTTGAGCTGCTGCTCATCTCCGGTCTCCACATTGTCGGGGCCGTTCTCGTCCTCACCGTCAATGTCGCCCCTCTTACCTTCAACTACGGTTCGGACTAGAAAACGGTCATGCGAAACTAACAGGATGGCCCCGTTGAACGCCGAGAGAGCGGCCGATAATGCAAGTACGGTGTGGAAATCAAGATGTGTGGTGATTTCATCCAGGACTAGCAGATGCGGGCGTTTCCAGAGAATCCGGGCAAGGGCTAATCGAACCTACAAACCAAGAAAAATGTCCCTTATCAATCATCTGCAAGTTCGGGAAGTCATTTTACGGTATGTTGATGCCGGGAAATACTTACTAGCTGACCTCCAGAGAGTTGTGCCACTGGCACGTCGGATGCTACTCTTCCAACCAGGCCAAAGGAACTGAGTAGTCCGCGAACTTCGCCCTCGTTAAGTTCTCCCTCGGCGTCTTGAGAAAGAAGCCAAAGCGCTGTTGTTTCCGGGCTTGACTTACCTAGATCCTGCAGATCTTCGACAGAATGTTGAGAGTAGTAGCCCAACTTCAGTCTAGGATGGCGAGCCACTTTGCCTTGCAATGGCTCGAGTGTACCGACCAGGATATTCAACAATGTTGTTTTTCCAGACCCATTGAGGCCCATGATACCCACACGGTCGCCCATGTGAATTACCAAATCTATTCCGTTCAGCGCATCGGTTTCTTTCCCTTTATACCTAAACCTCGCGGCTTCTAGGGACAGCAAAGCTCCAGGAAACCGCAGGTCAGAAGTATCCGGTATCTCTAAAGTAACGCCCTTCTCATCCACCGGCACCTCTATCTCTGCTCGCAGGGAGTCGTGCCATCCCACCCGATCGCGACTGAGTTTAAACCGACCCCCACTCGCACTGACCTCCACACCCATGCGCTCTTCCATCTTCTTCTGTCGGGACTTAGCCATTCGGAGCTTATTATCATCTCCCGTTCTCTTCCCGAGTTTGATATTATCGCGAATAGTCGCTTTCATATGGGCCACTTGTCGATCTTGCGCCTCTTTCATTCGACCCCAGTACAATTTCTGCGCTTCGAGATCCTGTTCGTACGCGGAGATGTTGCCTTTGAAATAGGTGAGTGATTGGTCCTTTAGGATGACGATCTCTTCGCAGATGGTGTTGAGAAAATCTCGATCGTGAGAGACTACGATGACGGTTTTGTTGCTTTCGTCTCGCATGCGCTTTAGATATGTTTCGAGCCAGATTACGCCTAGTAGGTCGAGGAAATTGGTGGGCTCGTCGAGGATCATGATATCCGCGTTTTGAATTAGGATGCCGGCCAGCATGCATCGCATTCGCCAGCCACCGGATAATGAATAGAACGGCTGGGTGAATGAAGCTTCCTTGAATCCTAAACCCAACAAGATCTTCCGAGCTTCTTGTTCTCGGTCGATAAGATTCATCTTGGAGTGTTCTTTAGCATTCATACGCGTTCTATGTTCTTTGGAACGAATGTTTGATACTTACCGCTTCAAACTGTGATTGAAGGTCATTCAAAAACTCCACAGCCTCTTGCGTTTCAGCTTGAATCTGTGATGCTTCTATTTCTTCCGGATTTTGGCCGAGTCTGCCCAGAACAAATGTCAAAAAAGCGTTTAGATGCGTATACCCGTGACGTTATACGTACGAGCTTGCTGATTCAGATACCCTAATCTCTGCAGCTTTCAGCTCTTTCCTTGCCTGCAGACCGCGAGCGCCGCTTTTAAGTGCTGCATTCTTTTGCGCAAGGAAGAGTTCTCGCTCCAGCTTCTCATGCTGGAGCTGTCTTGCTGCTCGCACAGGAGCGAATTTGTCTTCTGATTCTTCCAGGGCTCGAGAGAGAACTTGAGGGGAACAGTAAGCCAGCGAAAAGTTACCTTTTGGTCAGAGAAGCTTACTGTTCATTTTCCTCACAACATCATTTCTAGCTTCATCGCTCTCTAGAACTTGTTGCAACACCGTTCTAGTCGTTTTCGTGGCGGCGGGGTTACCTTCTGGAAGGGCACCTGTCTCCAATTCTTCAATATCCGTCTGCTGAAGAATGGCAATCTGCACGGATTCAGGAATGCCGGGTATAAGCTTTTCAGCCATAGCGCGCAGAATAGCTATAGAGAAACACACGCTGATCAATATACACAGTCGAGCAAAAGGGATAGAAGTATACACGTCAGTAAACACGTATGATACATACTTGACTTCCCCGTTCCATTTCTCCCTACCATACCATAGTGCACACCACTCTTTAATCGCAGATTGGCATTGGAAAGAATTTCTTTTCCTTGCTTTTTGCCCTTCTGTTTCCGCGACTTGGCTGTAGACGGAGCTGCAACTGATGCGGGCTCATCATGGTCTGGAGAAGAAGAGATAATAATATCGAGGCCTTGAACATCGATCTATTATGTGAGGATATGAAAGGCTATGTTAATCGAAAGTTCAAAGCGTGTATGCAATATCATAGTGGCAAAATACATAGAGCTCTTTTTGGATATAGATTTTGTTGGCTGGTTATGTAGGTTTGCCCGTGTATCTGTCTACGATTCAAGAACAATCTAGTCATAATAGTAATGGTACGTACCTCTCCTGACCCCTTTTCATCCCGTAGATGGAAACGAGTCTGTTTGCATGTTGCCAGTATACTTGGTTTTGCTGATTGAACCATATTACTCTATATCCAGAGGAAGACCTAATGTATGAGACCTAATAGCCACTTCAAAAATGAGAGATCATATAGAATGCATAAACGAAAATATCTATTAGATATTGCGGGGGTGTCGAATTGGAAGAGTTGTTGAAGCGCAAGTTTTATGGACTGTATGGAGGAAGAGCGTCATTCGTGACTCCATCCGACCCTGTTTGCACTGTTTGCATACTCCAGTGCCACTGAAAGAGAGTTTCGAGCCAAACTCTTTTTAGACTCCGAACTCAGTCCCAATCCAGCTACACGAATTCTATGCATCCAGGGCGATAGATATGCCGAAAATGATGAAAATCAAGGGATTCTAGAGTGCGTATAGCTCCTGAGTACATCTGAAGAGATCAGGCTGAGCTGTGTCTATAGAACCAAGGCTGAAAAATCCCATCTTTGATTCATGTATGGCCTCCGTAGAGGTTATTGGTATAAGTGTGTATAAAGCTATGCTGGTCGCGGATATCGATAAAAGTAGAGATAGCTCCAAGGGAAACAACGAGTTTATCTTCTTCATCCCAAGCGTAAGGAAAAGCCGGCTCCTGCTTCTGTCCCACTCTCCGCTCCTCCACCGCCAAAAACATTCGCAAAATCCAGGGCTGGAGCCTCCTGCCCTCTTTTCGGTGCTTCAGGTGTAAGTAATTTCCTTCTTTTTTCCATCCCTGCTTTGGAGGGGAAAGTTGGAAACAATTGTTTCGCTTTAGGCTTGGGATGTTCCCTGAAGTAAGGGTGTGAAAGACAGTCTTTGGCCGTAGGCCGGGATGATGGGTTGAGTGCTAACAGGCTGGACAATAGGGCTAATCCGGCGCTGCTGAGGTAAGAGAACTTTGATCGAGGCAGAAGTGGTGCAGGGTCTTTCGAGATCGAAGGCGGGAGACGAAGGGCTTTGGCATGTGGAAGAGACCGAAAGCCAGGCCATATATTGGAGTTGGGAGGGCCGGTAAGCTTGAAGATCTGAGGCGAAATTCGTAAGCAGTGTTCCTGATATGAGCGATGCGAGTCAACTGGGGATAGTTATGGGTTTGAAATATACCTCTGAAAGCTGCGAGACCTCGTTCTTGCCTTGAAAGAGCGGCTCTTTGATTAATAGTTCGCCAAATATGCACCCAATACTCCACATGTCAATTTCAGGGCCGTACTTATTAGTGCCCAGGAGCAGCTCTGGCGATCTATACCACAAAGTAACAACCAACTGGGTCAACTTTGGTGGTGGATCGCCATAGTACCTCGCCATGCCAAAGTCTGCCAATTTAATCTCGCCGCGGTTGTTCATGAGCAAATTTGATGTTTTCAAATCGCGATGCATGATCCAATGGGAGTGCAGGAAATCAACTGCAGAAATGATCTGTGAAAGTAGGGTCTTCGTCTCGGATGGTAGGAAGGTTTCTCGCATGTCTTCGAGGAGAGTTCTCAGGTCATGCTCCAGGAAGTCCATAACCAAAAATACGCTGCGATAATAGCAAGTGGTTGCAAGGTAAAGGTTAATGTCACTCTGGTATCTGGGCTTTTCAGAACAGGGCTATCAAGGGAGCTAAAGCTTACTCGTCCATTGTATCTCCCATCACAACCTCTCTCAGCCTCACGATATGTGGATGACGCGCTTCTTGAAGAGTTCGAATCTCTCTTAGCCCTGTAATGGGAAACCCATCATACGAATTTTCCATCTTGAGCTTTTTGATCGCCACGATGTCACCCGATGTGACTTCCTTGGCTCTCGAAACCCAGCCATAGGAACCTTCTTCGATCGCATTGAGCCTTTGATAATTGTCTACATGACGACAAGGACCCCATTCCGAGCCTGGAAAGCGAAGCAAAGCTGACGCGTTCTCGTCAGCTTGCTCATGCGAAAGCCGCCGGCGCTTCGTTGGTCGTTCTGCAGAATATTCTCCTTGGCTTTCCTTGCTTTCCTCCACAACATTGGGGTCTGTCAATTTGCTTGGTACTTGCTGCTTCTGAGCCCGAGCTTCTTCGAGTTTGCGCTGTTTTTCTGCTTTCGCTCGCTTCTTTTCGTCTTTGTCTCGCTTCTTTTGTTCCAGGTACTCGCGTGTTTGGGCATCATCTTCGGCCCATCTAGACTTTGGAGCCGACGACATGGCGCCTGAGTGTGAATAGCATGAAAGTAAGTAAAGAGCGGACCCCGATGGAAAAGTCCCTGGGGTAATATGCTCTGAAGCAATGAGGCTGTTGGAATCTCCTGCTCTGGACGCGGAAGGGAGCCCTCACGGAATTCGGACTATCATTGTGCCGATGTGTTTTACGGAATTTAGTAGGGCCGAAATGGGAAGAACCACTAATCACGTGACTCGACTTGATTTCCCCCTGATTTCGATTTCTATCGATCACGCCAGCCCTGAGTCCTTGACCCCGAACTAATTTCAATCGGTGCACACTGCCGCAGTGCCGCTCTATCGACCACGCCATCCCAGAGCATCTGTGCTGCAGCCTGCTGAAAATAACAAATCAACAACTACGGAGTACAATGAAAACATATTGTTGGTGATCGCCAATTGCAAGGCTGACTTTTATGGGGACCGTTAGCAGAAGGAAGCGGGGCTACCATCTCACTACCGGGAACTGACTCCGAACTGGAGAAGTAATTCAAGTACGGAGTATGAACGTTGAACTTTCGGAGTCCTTGGCCTGATCTGCTCCATCAGTGATATTCCAAGCCCGGTCTGCTCAGGCTAAAGGAACCCAAGAGTGGCAAAGGTGTCGAACAGCCTGGGGCGCGAAGGATGAGTTTCACGGACACTGTCTTGGGCCGGAGTGGCAGATGTTTTGGTGAAGAACCACACCGTCCCACTCCAGCAAAACTTTTGAGTCTCTCATTATTTTTGAGGAACTGAGTCCAAGGAATCGACAAGTTCAGCGTTGCAATAATGAGACCTGCAGGCTGCTGGTGAAAAAGTGAGCGCTTGGCCCGCTTAAAGCATGTTGGAAAGCTGAAAACCAAGGCTCCAAGTTGCAGGGCACTTGCATGACCAGCTCTCAGCAGCTCACTAGCCGCGGAAAATCGCTCATGATTGTGGAGAAGCTTAAGGCTTGTCCCCGTCCCCTCTCAACCTTCACCGTAGCTTTTAGCTACGTCTCGGCTGGTACCTGATGGGACGAAACAAAGATGTTCAAGCTCCAAATGCAGTTCTCAGTTTCTCTTCACTACTCTCGGCAGTGGTGCCTCCCTTTCCATCGACTCATTGTCCTTTCTCGTTTCTCCTGTTCTCCCTGTTGAGTATAGGACTATCTCGAGCCCGTGTGATGAATATCTTGTGCTGTCACCGGCTAGTTTTGAGGAGAATAGGCTCAATGAGTCCGCGCATACCCGCGCCTTTGAAGACCGTGCAGTTCTACCTCCGAATTTAGGATTACTCCATAGACCGCTCGTGGGGCTGTGTATTCCCAAGGCGGAAGGTGGAAGGTCGAAGTTGAGCTGACCGGGGTATGTGATGTGCTCTTAGCCAACCGCCACTGTCTCCAACTTGGAGTACTACTGCAAACCCGACATACCCAAGCAGTCATGTTCTGGAGTCTGGACTCCATCCATTCACATCCTTAAGGCGTTACCCGATATAATTCCGAAGACTGAAGAAGGTCTTGGAAGCTCGATACTCGAATATAAAAAGGCCCTTATTCCCTCCTTTTCTGTTCCAGCACATCAGCCAATTTCAACTTCAAGTTCCCAACTCACAAAGTACCTCCAAAGCTCGATTTATTCTTTTGCAAACATGCAGCTCACCGCCGTCCTTGTCACTGTGGCCGCCGCCTTCACCGCGACCACCTTTGCCGCACCCCAACTACCTGGTTTTCCTACCCTGGTCAGATGCTCGGGAAGCTGTGATCCTAAGCCCCAGGATAAATGCCCAGACAATATGGTAGGTTCACGAAAAACTCCTCATCTAGATTCGTCTCAGCTGCTAATCAAATGCCCCAAAGAAACCGACTCAGTTGGACGTAAGTAGTTGAGCCAGAACTCTTTGACTCTTCAAACAAGAACTCACAAAAATACTTCACTTCAGGGACCTAAAGATTGCTGGAGATGCTGTGTTTTCGCGAAATAAGCTTGGAAATGCGAGTCGAATACCCCCAACGCCCAAGCGAAATATCGAACAATCAATAAACCCTATCGCGGCTATCGAGGAGATTCGCATATAAGAAATAGCGTCACCCAAATGCTAGGAAGCAATAGTTTTGAGAATAGGACCTGAATCGCTGGGCATCTTTACATATGCTTTTAGAGCATTCAGCTCCCTAGAGAAACCAGAAATACAAATTTATCTAAACCTGTTTACTTTTGCAGTAGACCTACTTGATCACTTGTTCTCCTAAATTTCCGTCCTTTGGGTCTTGCTTGCCTATGAGCTGGCCCTGCTCAGCTCTGAGCCTTGCTCTTGATCCAATCTATCTCTACCTACATAGATATTTACATACATACAAACATACATACATAACCCATATCAGCAACGACGAGGACCTCGACCAACGGCTGCCTTCCCGATAAGGTTCGAGTTAAGGTTGAATAGTGCAAGATTGAGTTTATGATTATGTAATTGCGTAATGTTCCGAGGTGCATGTATTAGTCAGCTAGCTCCGAGTCGCGAAGGTTTGAGGTCGTCAGTTCATTTGTACGCACAACTGAAGGGTTTTATTAACCATCTTGTATGCTACAGTCCTCTAGGGACCACCAGCTCCTTACCTCCAGACCTCAGCCTCATTACAGCTAATAGACACTGGTTCCATAAAGTCGTGAGTCGGCTGATTCGCTACGAAGTATATGCATCCTCTTCATACCATCCATTTCATCATCACTGCTGCTGAAAAAACACACACATCAAGGACAAGACAGGCACACTTCTTATATTGAGCAAGGCTTCTTGCAGACAAATATAACAGAAATTAGCTAACAGTGGCTAACAGGTCCATCTATTTGTCCCCTCCGACGAGACCCGTCACATATCTTGATCCCTGGTACTATCCAAATGAAGACAGCCAAACTTTCATACAACGGCGTCCATCATCCTTCACGGTCAGTATGATCAAATGCGGGCTTGGTCCCATGGATTTTCGAGTGCAGACTAGATTGTCTGCACAATCGCCCGATCTAAACCCAACTGAGATTCTTTTGTACATCCATGATTGAAGTGTCGAATCTCAAAGGCCTGTCGTTGAACTGGGAATGAGACAGACATTAGGTCAATATCCAGCAGATTCGAGATATTGTCTTGTGAGAGGAAATCATAACAACGATCAAATTTGTGAAGCAACTTTTCCTGATTTTGGCAAAGCAACAAGGATATAGATGCTGGAGTTAGGCTTTGTTTTACTAAGCTGTCCTCCTGGCATTCGATACTTCCGAGCTCCTAGAATCAGGAATAGTCGTTGCATCAAATATCTACGCTGTTGGAGTTTTTTTTTTTCCAAGGCACTATCCCAAAACTTCTGTAATTTAGCCTAATGTCTATCTCATCCCCTGTTCGGTGCCAGGTTTTTGAGACTCTTCAACGCATTCCATTGATGTATTCAGGATTCTCAATTGGGTTTAAATCTGGCGATTGTGCAGGCCATTCTAGTCGCCAAATCCATGGTTCTGGCTCTTTTTTTACGTTATGAGCAGCGTCTTAGGGACACGGCTGTACACCCTAGGTACATACGTATCTTAGCGCCCTACTGTTTTATGTGTATGCACAGTACATATATACATATTCGCATTGTATCCTTTGACCGCGGTTAAAGAGGATCCAGTGGGTCGACCGGAAGGATCGACGGATGTAAAAGCGTCAAGGGGCGTCAGGTCCCGTGTTTGACGACGTGCGTCGCAGGATTGGCGAAGCCTGGTCCATTGTTTTCGCTCCTACAAAGGCTTGGGTGGTCGCGGTTCAGGTCATCAGGAATTTGCACCCTTCAGATTCCAATGTTAACCCTTGATTAAACTGTTTGTCTGCCAACACAATCCACAGTCTGTTTACTGAGACATTTCGCGAACGATTACCATACTACATTTGTCCCCAGTTTCATTGCGAAGATAATGTCGGTAGCCATAATTAGAAAAGTCCCTGATGACTTGGCAAGCAAACTCCTCGGTCTTATGGAGTAACTTGTACGACAGAAAGTTGACCGCTACTTAACAACCATTGAGCCACGAGAAAACGTCTATTTATAGTGCATGTAAATGACCTCTTGTTGTTTGCAATGTTTGCGACATCGTCCCACTGCATAACGTCGTATGCATTCAGTATGGTCATCTCCCCTTCTCTACGGAGTAAAGTGATTAGATATAGCCAGAAAGGTGGATCAAAAAGCCTCAATTTCGGGATAAGAGGATATTGTGAGCATGATGCGTCAAACTTTCAATGCATGTGCCCCGTTCACCTCCCTTTCCAGCCTGAATTCTGTTGATGTTTGCCCTTAACGTTTGATCTACTCACACCACATCATGTGCAACAAAAGAAAGGGTTGTCGAGCTTCGGAGCCCAGAAATATTGACTTGAATTGAATTTGATTGCTAAAGTGCAGAAAGTAAAACAAGAACCCAAATTGGGAAAAATTTTTCTTGCGTGTTCGGCAAATATCAAGTACATAAAAGACTTCATGGGCACTTCGAAATTCGTAATGCGCAAATTTTCATTGATGCTTTACATCCTTTACCCTTTACTCGTGTTGCTTTCGTGAAATTGCAAGCTCACTGCGTTACGATCACAATGGCACGACAGGTCGGTTGGATTTGGCCAAAAGATCCTCTTCCAGGAAACCCAGTAAAGTGGCCATTCGGAAAACGCTTCAAAGACGTTTTGACGGGCAAGGGACCGGACATATTTATCGGACGATTGGACGGACCAAGAACAGGGCCCAAAACTCCGCGTTGGGCACGATGGCAGGACGTCTATGGGAACTCGGGCGACGACACCACTCGCGCGCCGATCTTCAAATGTTGCGAGCGAGGCGAAAAGCGATACGACTTCAGAACGAGAACGTACAAAATTCCCGATGTTAGCACTTGGAGCTATGTGCAGTATCCAAACGAAGGCGGGTTCTTGGATCTTAATGAGCCCGAGATCGTTTGGAATAAGTACGGAATACCTAACGTTTATCCGACCATGGGTGTTCCGGTGATCTAGGTTCCTTCAGGACCAAAGCAACATCATGGAACGCAAGATGGGTGAAAAGGCTCCCACTCGAACGATCGGTTTGCGGAAGAAGGGTCCGTTATTTTTTGCTTTCGGATTACTGGGAGCTGAGCATTGCTGTCTATTAAATTGCTACACCCGACGCAAGGCGCAGTTTTGATGTTGGAATAGGATGAAATGAGGTTCTGCATTATTGTGATCTGATTAATGATCTTGCCAATGAAAAGAGTATAGATATGACTTACTAAGAGATATGATAAATCCCACTTTCTGTTTCGGGATTGAATGCAGTTGAAGACACCCTTTTCTAGTTTCGTTGAATGCGGTCGTAGTTCCATCGTAACATGCCACTCATCCACGCGTTGGCCGTCGAGGTCATTGATCTGTTCGACAAAGAAAAAAATCGAGAGGCTCTGTAACAAAACCGTAAACCGACCATTGCTTTCAGTCGAAGGCAATATTCTGATGGTCAGGCCTGAGGACGTATCGGAAGAAAATGAGTTGACAATATCTTTCCACTTCCCATCAACATGCGCAAGCAGCTTTCTCTCCTCCTCTTCAGATTCTCTTTTGCTTTTCACATCTCTGCGCAGTTTTTCTGCATTGAGCTGCTTCAAAATTAAACAGTAATCTCGGTCCCAGGTCCCAACAGCAGGTGGAAGCTCGCCACCGCTTTCCTTATATTTTTCTTCGACATGTTTTAAAGTTGCTTGCATCTCAGGACGTCGCCATGAAGTTTTAAATGCTTCTATCTCCTCATGTCCCTCACGAGCAGCTTGCTCCAATTGGTCAAAAAGATCCTGTGGCGATTTTGGTCTTGCTACACAAAGATCATCGTCCTTTTCGGAGACTACAGAAACCAATGGAGACCACAAGCGAGTGGGAACAAGCGTACGGAGTTTTTGTATCTAGCCAAAGTATTAGTTTAGGAAAATGGCGATGAGTTCCGTTGCCTAGGTACTGACCTTAACTTCCATCTCCTGTAGTTGTGCCAAGGCAGTCACAAGCCTCCGTTCGGAGTCCCAGCCATCATTCACCGCCCCATTGGCTGCCGGTGTCTTTTCCACCGGCATTTCAGTGGAGGGCGCGGCAGACGAATCTTTCTTCCCGGCAGAGGGAGCTGCCATTTTGGCTCAAGAGAGAGCAGGAGGATATGTTAATATCAAGATCGGTGCTCAATTCTTATGAAAGTGTCGACAAGAGTAACGGCAGGCGTAAGCAGTCGGCAATTGCCACCAGCGACAGGTAAGCTTCAAGCGTGTCAGGAACTGTAGTGGTCAAATTGTTTTGGACGCTCTATCAGGCAGACAGTATATCGGTGATCTCGCACTGATTAACTCCAAGCATAGGGCCATCGTTGAGACCACTTTTGTCTTCCGCCTTGCGCTCATGGAATCTGTTGCCCGGCAACTTCCTGGATGTCTGGAAGTCTTTGTTCGCGTTCTTCTGCTGACTCAGCGTGTGGCACATCGTGACGCCCCATATTTTAGAGTTTACGCAGAGATCCAGGCTCCCAAACTCGGAAGTCCCAATCCGGAAACTCCATACGGATTACATGGACCACAATAATGGTCGATTTCATTGCTTCGCACTACGGAGCCTTTTGTTTCTTGTAGTTACTGATAATATGTCAGCTTAGAACATACTTTTTTTGATCGGTATCATGATGTTCTGCCATCTTAATGTTTGCAAAGGGGAACAAAGAATCTGGGATAATACCAATGGAGCTTATATCGAGTTGAAGGCGGCCGATGCTGCTCAATACATCCCTCACTTTCCATTTATACCAGGAGGGGAAAGGAAGTTGTCTACAGGAGATCGAACTGTTAAGGTCTTTCAAGGATCTGCAGCTTCTGCAGCTTCTTCTCCGACCGGGTAAGAGACAGTATGACTTCGGGCTATCTAACTCTCGGCTCTCGTTTTCAGAGGGTAGAAACTAGCATGTATTTATTTATTGGACTTTCTCAACTCATAGCGCTTTCGATTCACCTCTAGAATACTTCATATATATTCGGTTATATGCTAATATGCAGGAGAGAGTGCATATGATGTTGGAATCTATAAGACATATTGCGGTCTACCGCACATTTGTGTTGACACTGATCATAAAAGTACAACATCGTATCAGTGCGAGCACAAGAACCAATGCCCGCTTCTCAGTCGAGCTGCTATGCATAATGTAGGCCTTCAAACACACTGTATGACTAGCATAGGCATGTTGAGTATGAAGATCCAGATCCGACTTTGGCCAAGAAAGGTGTAGGGCATGTATCACCACCCGTTGCTCATCGGATCGAGGATAACTAATATTCTCCGTGCTTAATGCATCGCTAGCCATTCGAATTCTCCCTACAGTGTGGTAGACTGAGTTCGAAGATAGATATTGACCTTTGATGCCGAAATGAGTTGACAATGCGTAATGTGCGAGGCCTCACGGAACTTCCCGTAGCTCGGGTATATGGATTTGAAATTTTTGGCCCAGGATACTTTTCTCGCACAATCAACGCTGTACGTGATAGCCCGACGCGGTAGGCGAGAACCATCCCCAAGTGGAAGTCCATACTGACCAGCTGCTTAAGAAGCAACATCCGAGTTCGAAAGAAATCATGAACATCACTGGCAGCTATGAGGAATGGCAAGCTCGCGTCATAGAAGCCTTTGTTGACCTGGCGCCAGTCATTGCTCAACGACTCGCCGACTCACAAAATACCAGCGGTCCTATTAATGCAACACAGCTGGCCATTGAGCTCGAGGATTCGATCCGGCTCAATCCCTGGCTTGCCATTCTCCTTTTGCTGCTAGCTTTCGGTGGGCTGCTTCTGTGGCCACTGTTGCGACTTCTAGGACCGATTGGGGATATTGCCGGTGAGCAAACGTCCCGTTGCCATCTTTAATATGTTGATGTTGCTAATGCAAGATTATAGGGTTTCCAGCAGCCGTGATTCTGAGAGAAATTAGAAACATTCCTGCCAACAATCTTCTTGCCTTACTTCAAGCTCCAGGCGCGATGGCTTATGCGTTGGCTGCCATCTATCCCATAATCAGGCAAGGTGCCGGCGATATTTTGGGTGCCATGCGTTTCCTGGTTTAAGATGCCAAGGTATGTCATCCAACGTGCTTTATCAGAATCATGGTTGTGGAAGCAGTTGGATATCTTTTAATGACTTGCTGACGGATCGGCGTGAATCCGGAATCCAGCCTATAAGGTCTCATCCGATGTCGCACTCCCATAGGCCGCAATGTGATGCCTCGAACGTCCCAATAGGAAAAGCGATAGCTCACAATTATTCGAACCCGCACCAATAATTTCATCCGAATTCTTCTGGACCATCAATGGACGCATGTGATCTGTGGCGTTAATATGACTGGGGTGGCTGTCGAGCGAATGTATTATTAGTTGCTGTCAAGCTCCAATGCAAGCCTTAAGATCCAGAGCCACAAAAAGGTTCCAACTCACTAGTTAATAAAGCACAGAGCACCTGCATCCCAATGCTGAACGAGTCAAGCGAGTCATTCCTGTTCACAGCGTAATCCCAGTTTTCCAGCAAGTCAGCAGCGCTCGTAAAAGAGTCACAATTTATTTCCTGGTCACCTCCGTGCTTGGGTGTGGAGCAAATCCGACAGCAGTGCAGCAGCTACTGTTGTAGCGTGGAGCAGACAACAACAGAATCCTTGCCCTCTTTAAATCCAGCCTACCCGCCCTCGGTTCTGCCTGAGTCGACTCGTTGGCACTTCACCATCCGGATGCTGTTCTTCCAGAGCTTGAGGAAAAGTGGTGAGTTCTGCATCTTCTTAGGTCCAGCAGTCCATTGTATATACTCCGTCCGGGACTTTCCTTCCCTCCTCCTTGTCTCAGCCTTAAGTTAGTCGTCTTCCAACCCTTCCAGGCTCAGCCACATCAGTGATGTAACTCCTCAGTGCCTGGCGAAGGTGAATTGACAGACTGCTGCAGCTTGTGATATTACTTGAACCTGGGAAGCTTGCACCACCTGAACCCGCTCGATCCCATCCCGATGCCCTCGCTGCCTTCGCCACTGCCCTCGCCCGACACCAGCTCGTCGGCTCTGGGCTCCGATGTAGCGCCCTCGTCGTACCTGGACGGCACGAGCTGCACGCAGACCGACAGCTCTTCCATCTCGGGACCCGATGGAATTGTGCGCCGCCCGTCGATCCAGTTCAACACGGCCGGCTCAGAGGCACGGCTGAGAGAGCGATCGCAAACGTCCACCAAGGACAGGCTACGGACTCTGCGCAGGATTCCATCGCCGCCACCACCTAGGTAAGTGATGTGCCGCGCACAGATCTATACCAGCCTCCCACCATCTCTTAATGTTACCCCTCCCTAGTCTCTATATATCGCGGAAACAGCGCTTCTTTCCTTATTGCCATCAGACGGGTGGTCCCTTGCGGGCCGTGTGGGTGACTAAGAGCGCGCTCTGGTTGATGGACTGCATTTCTCTCTTGACCCCCCACCCCGCAGGCCATTTTGGCTTCAAAAAGTCTGGGTTTGCTTCGAGTAGCGCGCCCCGCTTCTCAAACTCGTCAGCTTCTTCTGCAACCCTTCTTTGTTCTTTAGTGTCGAGTGTTATAACTACTTGTCTTCTCTCTGGGCCACTGATCTGTTGGTTCTGCTCGTCTGCGTTGCGCATTTCTCCTCCTCGTGATGGAAAGTTTCCCTACGATTGCTGCTACCGAGTCAAGGACACTTGATGCAGTGGATTCAGACAGTGGGCTGACGTCCTCGCGTAAACGCTCCAGCTCGTATAACCGCGGCGTTTCCTTTGACACGTTTGACAATCGCGATGCGACCGACTACTCCTTGACCCTGAACTACAAGCACAAAGACTACCATAACTCCCGGAGAAGCCGGACCTTCCTCTGCGGAACCGACCAGAACGATTATTCCGACTTCGCCTTGGAGTGGCTCATTGATGAGTTGGTGGATGACGGTGACGAAATCGTTTGCTTGCGTGTAGTGGAGAAGGATTCAAAGATTGCTAGCGACTCGAGTGTGGACAATGGCACATATAGGAAAGAAGCTGAGAAATTGTTCGAGCAAGTGATTGCGAAGAATAGCCAGGATGAGAAGGCAATCAGTCTAGTTATGGAGTTAGCAGTGGGCAAAGTTCAGGATATTATACAGCGCATGGTAGGCAGTCATTGGCCTCGCGATAACCTCTTTTCTGTCGGCTGACTCTACGCAGATCCAAATCTATGAACCGGCGGCGCTAATAGTCGGAACTCGAGGTCGTAGCCTTGGCGGGATGCAAGGCCTTCTGCCTGGCTCGGTGTCTAAATACTGTCTTCAGCAATCTCCAATCCCCGTTGTCGTTGTTCGCCCCACCCAAAAGCGTGAAAAGAAGAAACAAAAACGGCTGGCAGATCCGTCACGACGAAGCTACAATCATATAATGCGGCTCAGCCAGGCTAGAGGGGATAATATATTCGACACTACAAGTGCAAATAGCAGCACCTCAAAACTCCCAGAACATGAAGAGGCTGCTGCTGTTGCAAAAGCGATTGGACTACCGTCGAGTGCGACGGTAGATCTTCAGGATGGCCGGCTTTCTAAACGCTCTTCTAGAGAATATCCCTCCAGTCAAAATAGTGATAACGAATCGAGCGCCCAGAGGCGTTCGTCGCTTACGCCAAACCAGTCTCCATCGCTCGAATTTTCATCTGTTGTTCTCCAGAGCCCTGGGCTGCCTGATACAGACAGTGTGCCTCCGAGTGACGATGATGATGAGTCTACAGACGACAACACGTCCAAGATTACGCCCATGAGCACTGCCACATCGGAGCCTGGTGTTCCAGACGAATCTAAGAATACACCACCTACTGCCCCTCAACTTATCACCACCCAGCCTTCGAATACGAACGGACAGCCCAAGATTTTAATATCGTCTCCACAATCCCCTACCCCAGAAACTTCGCTACAGCCGACCCAATAGCAATAGCTTCTTTGATGGTACTAATAATCATGTCTTGATTTCTCTGCACAGCTTACTTTAGGCACTGAATGACCGGCCCGCAATGGAGGATAATATTCATATTTGTGTTTTGAGCGGCGTTAGGCTCTTCTCATTCCGAAAGTTTTGAAAAGGCGTTTGCGATCCTGGCGTCCACTATTGTTGGAGGATACTTAGGATAGCGGGAGGATACCTACTCTACTTATTCGTACGAGTCTTTACAGCAGGCAAATCATCATAGTTGTGGATGATACTCGGTATAACGACATTTAACAATTGCTGTTTTGATTTATCCATGGACACTACTTCCTTCCCTCCTCAGTAGATGTTAGTTTCTGATACGGTACCCTGTCAAGCGTTCCCACGCCCTTCAGAGCCCTTAGCAATAGTCCTCAATACCGGTCAGTCAAGCCCTGTGGCCACCCTTAGAATTTTACTTAGTAGAGATTAACCCAAGGCCTTGATAGAAGGTGTAACAAGGCGAACAGTGAGGGATTGTTGATCCTTTGGACGAAGCACTGCGGTTAATCTAGTAGCCGTATTCCAGGCCCAATTGAATGCGTGATTTTCAAGAAAATGTTGGTTTGGAGCATTTACCGCACGGAAAAAAGCCTTTGCCGGATAACTAAGTGCCTGATTCTTTGTTAGGCCGCTACCCACGTACAGATCCCAGTAAGAAACCAGGCAACAGACGGGAAAAAACATCCATTCACTCGAGGAACACCTAAGTTTATGAACCTACTCCACATCGTACGAGACTTACGTTGTCTATCTCATATCGAAGTTTCTGGCTTCATCCTGCGGCTGAGATATTTCTCAGGTTGAGATCAGCCATCGATAAGGATATCTAACCACTTCATTCTTGCCAACTATGCGTATGCAATGGCACTTAACTTCGATTCAATCCACCAATTTTGTTCTGCAAGCCCGAGAAGAATCTGACGAGGTGTACGGTAGACCATATGGATCGGAGAAGCCACCTATACCTGTACTCGAAGCACCGCGGCCTCGTCGCCTATCAGATGTAGCCTGCTTGCCTGCGGCTACAGAAAACAGCCCTTTTTTCCGGCTCTTTCCTCCCGAGATACGACGGTGTATTCTGGTCGATGCCTTTGGAGGGCAAACCATCAATTTATGCCTGTTGTTGGCAGACAAAAATCAGCGGGTTTTGACAGATACTTCCACGCTTACATCTTTTCCTCGACCATTTGACGACGACCCTAAATATTTCGATTGGCAGTGGGAATGGCATTCTAGGGTGCTCCATCGGGAATCTCACTTTCCTTACAGGCCAAAGTCACGGGAAGAAATAACAAATCGATCGGACGAAGAGGCGACAAAGACTCCTATTGGCGCCATGGGATGGCTTTTGACCTGCCGGCAGTCATATGTGGAGGGTATCGAGGTGCTATACAAAACGAACTGGCTGTCCATCGTGGATGGCTTGTTCCACCGACTACCAAACCTACTTTTGCCTCGCCGCTTGGTCACGGTAAGGTCGGTCGAGCTGACATGGATAAACACTGTATGGAGGGATGATATGCCGGAGATGTATTCGGAGCTACTGCCGCATGTAGCCAAATCCGCTTCATTGAAATTTTCCTCCTTCATCAACGCTTTGCCGAAGAACTTACCGAATGTTAGGCGCGTACACCTCTTCCTCAACGGCACGTTGCGCCTCCCAAAAGTCAGAGATCTCGATTTGAACCATCGGGCGCTCCGAGGCAGTGATGCGGTATTAGAGCTAGTAGATCAGGCGGTTAGGAAGCTCCCTAGGCTTTCGGAGTTGAAAGTCGTTTTAGAAGTACATCACTTCAGAGCCCAAAGGTTCAAGGTAACCGGAGAAGACTTGAAATCTGATTATACAACTGATGAACTAGGAGAGGCGGAACCCTCAATCAATAAGATATGGCGTGGTTTACCGGCCCAGTCGGAGCGGCAGACGGACGAAGAGGAACAGTCAAATCTTGAGGGATACTGGATATACAGTGGTCTCCGTCCATTGTATTATGGCTGCAAGTACGAGGCTTAACGCGTTTTTTGACGGTTTCGAAAGCTCTGGTAATTAACAGGGGACAATCCGCACGGGGTAACTACTCAAGTGATGAAAGGCCAAGTGAATCCAAGCACCGAGTTGAAGACCAAGACTGAAATGCCTGAATGGATGGAAAGTGAACACTGAATAATTAATTCAGTTCCTTTTCGCTTTCTATATGTAGGCAAGTATGCACTTCTGATATGTTTTCTCGAAACCATCTTTGGTTTCCCTTTTTCGACCAAACTACTGGCCTCTCGACTCGATAAAAATGGGAAGTGACTTCACAAGCGCGATTATCGCGTATGACTAAGCGATGAAAATCACGTGAATATATTAATTTCGGAATAAGGAACGGCCCGGGGATCCACCCACCTTGTTCTCCCTCCAATCACGAAGTACGAGGAACCTTGTGGTAGATGGATACCTAGTCTCTCCGTACTCGATGCATCAAGCGTTTGATCAAATGGTTAATACAGGGTTTTAGACATATGAAGTGTCAATTCTTGGCTGTTTGTGGATTAGTACTTGATACCGAACTCTGAGAAACTGTAGCGGGGTAAGGCACCTGGTACCTGACCCAACTGCCAGAAAACTAACCTTTCATATGCCTAATGCCCTGTAGTATGCATTGTCTGTCATGCTATGCTATATTACTCCGTACAAACAGGCTGGTATCCGAAGCTTGAACAAGACGATGTGGGGTTAGGGTGATTTTCAGAATCTTGCTACTCTCAATTTCTCCACTCCACGAGGAGCAGTTGGTAGTATAGCTAGGAAGACACCTGATTGGTTTTGGCCCCTCGAGTGCCTATCCTCACTGTAGTTCTCTTGCCTCCGTCTGGGATTCATTGTTTGTTGCAGACTCTCTAGAAAAATGCTGTTGTATGATAAGATAAGTACCCGGGAATATTCAGATTAGTGATGCATACATACAAGCATTAAATAACCATTAGACAACGCTCCAAAATGAACTCCCTAAGAACAAAAGGCCATGAAATGACATGTTAAAGACTCCTACCAGATATGCACTTCCTAGAACCAAGATTGTAAACAAAGAGCTGAAAGATAGATGACATCCAACACAGTTTCCTCGATGACCGGAAGCCGTAATGTTAAGGAAAAGCACTGTTTACATAGTAAAGAGTGGTTGGAGGGGAAAATCAGTATTACATCGGGAAAATATGTCGTTGGCCGAGAAAGAAGGATGGAGAAACGGAAAGAGACCCCAAATTTGGAATAGAGTGGCCTTTTTTTAATCGGTGTGAAGAGGAAAGTCGGCAAGCTTAGGCAAACAAGCCGAGGCCGCTGGCAAACCAGCCAAAGGAGCAGATGGTGACAGTAGCCATTCCAAGCATAAAAAGCACGGCCTGCTTCTGGGTTGCAGAGATAGCTCCATTATTAACACACGTTACGCATTCACCGACTGTAAGTAAATAGGGTTAGTATGTCGCCTAAACAGCATTATTGAAACGGGTAACATACTGCCAGGAGTATATGGCTGAGGGGCGTATACCCCAAATCGAAAAGGGTTCTGGTTCCCCAAGCGACCGGGGCCAGGAAGTGCAGAAGGATTGCTTGCCGAGTCAAAAACCATAAGAGTATAGATCTCCGTCAAGAGCGGAACATCTTGAGTGCTGTAAACCTTGGTGTCCCAAACCACACTTCCGGTTGCACCGACCGTTTGGTTTGATGCAATTGTGTAAGAATGCATGTTCTTACTGCAATAAGCAACAACATCGACGGCGGAGGGTGTAATGATGAGGGACGTGTAGTTCCATGCAAAAGTTGCATAGTCACCTATCGCAACGTATGTGCTACCAGCAGTTGGAGCTGGTGTGACCATTTGGATACCACCAGGAGGACTCCTAGGATCAACAGAAGTGGTTTTTGATTTAGCTGTTTGCGATCCCGAGTTTCTAGTATTGCTCCCGGACTTAGAGGAGCCTGACTCTGTACTATCAGGAGTGGCACTTTCCGAGTTGCGAGTGTTCGACGATTCGCTTGCGGTTTTCGTAGGCTGTTCGGTTGTGCGAGAGGATTCTGTAGCAGATGCTGATATGTCGGTTAATTTACGGAAGTCCGAAAATCAATCCACACAAACTCACCAGAATCTTGTCGTTTGATGAAGCCAGGTCTCGCGTACCTCCTCTCCGGGACGTAGGAGGCGGCAATCGTGGAGGCCAAAGCCAGAAGTGAGCATAATGCCAGGATGAAACTAAAGGATTTCATCTTGACGTATCGGGACCGACTCGATTGCTATACAACGATGGACACCCCCTGAGCTTTTGTTGATTGCCCTTCGGTTGGTTCCTGGGTGTGAAAGCCAGGTACGCCGAGGGGTCGGTAAGGTGTTTGATAGTCGGAAACCCTGGCTGAATCAATCCGAGAACCGCTTCAGAAAAATATTTCGAGTCTGCGGGATCGTAAGCACTGGCAACTTCGAATCTTTCTGCCGTCCGCTTTCCGACTAAGGGGCGAAGGATTCGAGAAACGTATCGAACAAGTATTAAAAGCTCCAACGAGTGAATGAGAAAGAAAAGTCTTCTCCCAAAGCCAAAAAAAAGAACGCTTCACTTCGAAATAACGAGCGTAGGTGTCAAGGGTCGGCCTGTGGTGGTCAGGTCCGGAAAATGCTGATCGTCAAGAACAATCATCACAACTGAGACATCTAAGGGCTGTTACATTACCGTACACAAATTATAGTAGAGGTTGTTCGAAGTAGGAGTAATTTACAGTATTGTTACGCTATCGGGCTTATCGTCTAAATATAGCAATATGTTTTGTTTCGGAGATCATTCGACCTCCATCTTTCCCATCGCACAGTCTGAGAAAAGATGATTTGACTTGACCATGACTGTTGAACAACCCGCAGCAGTAAAACAAAACTCACATATCTCAAGGAGTACTGACTGCTGAGTTACAGATATCGCCATGTGGACCAATTTCCTGGGTAACGACACACCACCACACAATCCATCACAAACAGACCAGGAGGCCACTTGTTTCCTGCAATAACCCGTCTCAAATATATTCAACTGTCAGATCAGTCATCGAACAAGAATTTGGCGGCGCGTCTGCGTTTACACTCGCGATCCAAAAGAGTTGAGGAACGCCATGCGTCGAATCACAGACTAATCAACAGGAGGTGTTAGCAATCCGAATACAAGACCCAATCCAGCGTATAGTGAAAAGTCCACTATGGAACGACTTACCCAGCCACTGGCCAATACCATTGCTGCCATGCCAGATGAGTTTATCTCCCTCAATCGAGAACCCTCCGGTCGACCTCTCGGCCATCAGACGCACGTTAGAATATTCTTCCACTGGAGTGTCAGCAAATTGAACTGAGTGCATTCATTTCGCCTCAGAGGGCAATGGCTTGCCGGCTCCTGTTTGTGGGGCTATAACTAAACCCCATTTCAGCTCAGATCCCTCAACGCTGAACATCTGGTTTGTCCCGTCCAAATAACCTCTGCTGGCACTACTGGAATCGGAAACGAGAACTGCATCCGAGATTCCAGCATAGATATGCCATGGTGATATATACAACCCGTTAGAGGCACGGATACGATAGAGTCGAGTCCCTGGAGGTGGTGGCAATGCCAACCCGATTGTGGAAAATAGGACGGGTAGAAGAAGCTGTAGTCTCATATCGACGGCTGCACCAATCTTGATTTCAGATCAATTGAAGATGTGACGAGCTATCTATATCGTATGAGAGGTGAAAATTTTTAAAAGCAAATCCTCGCCACTCCGAGAATGTGATCGCCACTTCGGACGCAAGACGTATGTATATGGAACTTCGGCATGATCACATACCGAAGTTGTTTATATACAGTGGGAGCATTATAGCAAGTATGCGGTACTCCCCAGATCATGATCAGAGCTCGGAACCAGACCCAAACGAACTATCGTATCGAGCCTGCGAAAACCAGAACCTAGGCACAGTCTTGAAGATGAGCGAAGACCTTATTTTCGGCCGTACTCGGGCTTCAACACCCATTTTCCTCGGCCTTGCCTGCCTGTCTTTTCCAGATTTGCAATTGTCCTTAGTATCTCCTTGAACTCTGCCGTTGCCCTGGGTGAATCGCAGAATCTGTTAAAATGATCCACAAGCATTTGTGTGTACACAGCTCCTCCCTGTGCGAGAATGTAATCCCTTATCATCACCATGAAATCTTTCCCTCGCGGAGCGTTAGCCGCTGATTGCGCGGGACTATTTCTACCGGAGGTTGACGATTGTCCGGCGGTGCGGCTAGCTAGGTTCGCAAGTATACTAGCTGAAGACGGCCCGCCAGCTCTTCGTGGTGCGCTGCTAGTTGCTCCTGAATATATCGGCACGGTTCCTTGAGGAGCCATGGCATGCTCTGGGCGACCTGCTGTACCAAATTGACCCGTCCAGGTAGGTGTTCCAGCAGGAACTGTCCTAGCGAGCTCTCGGGCTCTAAGCAGTTCCTTTGCGGCTTCGGCTGCTACACGTTTGGCTTCCGCTTCAATGATTCTCGGATCGGCTCTGACGCCGCGTTTTTTCCCGTTGACAATTTGCTCGTGTTCCAAGGCGGAATGGACTCCTGACCGAGCAAAGATGGTTTCCATCAATCGTGCGTCTGAATTTGCTCCAGGAGCTGGTTTAGATTCGCTTTCGGCCTCATTAGGGGTGTCTGTAGATGACTCGTATTGCTCAAGGCCAGCTACTCCAGCGACATTAGTAATTTTATCCTTCTCCTTCTCCTCCTCTTTAACTGTGGGCTGGTTTACGGCTTTATCACGACCGCCGTTGTCCTGAAAAGTGACATCCGCGTCTTGAAACAGTTGGCTTGTCTCTGTTGGCCCATCAGTGCCCAGCGTAAATAAATCGTGGAGATCGCTCATCTGGAACGTTTGTCTTTGCTTAGGATCTTTGAGAATTTTATTTGTTAGAAACTGCTTGAAAATCTGCCGATGATAGATCTTTTCTTCGATTGTTCCAGCTGTCATTAGGCGGTATATGGTCACCTCGCGCTTTTGGCCCAACCTCCAGGCTCGCTCTCTCGCCTGCAGATCAGTAGAAGGATTCCAATCCGGGTCGTAGATGATAACTCTGTCAGCGCCTGTCAAATTGACCCCTAGCCCCCCGACTTTCGTAGTTAACAGGAAGACATGAATATCAGGATCGTTGTTAAACTCATCAACCATGCTTTGACGGGCTTTAATGGGCGTATTGCCATCCATTCGACGATAGACAAAACCTGTCATCGACTTGATAAACTTTTCTAGGATATCCAACATGATGCGATGCTGGGCAAATAAGAGCGTTTTGTGTCCTGTGTCTTTCCAAAGTTCGAGTAATGATTTAACTACCTGCATTTTGCCAGATTTGGCTCCACTCCCATAATTATAATCAGATTTATGGGAAAGTGTCCTATGCTCAGGTAGATCAGGATGGTTGCATATCTTGCGAAGTATGTCAACGCCATACAACACGTCTCTTCGACCTCTCATGATGGCGGACATTTCGTCTGAGCCTAGAAATGCCTCATATGTAGCTCTCTGGAGCTTTGTCAGTTTGCAAAAGAGTACCTGTTCGGTCTTCTTGGGTAAATCTGCCGCCACATCAATTTTGAAACGTTGAAGAAGGTATGGGCTTATCGCATCTCGCAAAGTTTCGGCGCATTTGGCGGCAGTCTGTACTTGCAAGTTTGATGCATTGGCGTATCCACCTGTTCTAATGGGAAACTCGAACTGATTGCGAAAATTCACCAGAGTCCCCAGACGCATTGGGAAGACGAAGTCAAATAACGACCAAAGCTCTGTCAAATTGTTTTGCATTGGCGTGCCAGATAGAATGAGGCGATGAGGCGTACGCAACTCCTTACAATGAATAGTAATCCCTGTGTCTGGATTGCGGATTTTGTGGCCTTCGTCAAGAATTGCACAGCCCCATTCGACAGGTATTAAGAGTGAAGAGTAGGTCTGTAGCCCTGCGTATGTTGTGACAAGTACATGGCCGTCATCCATGACACGTTTCAGGATGCGTTGTGCCGCTTTTTGCCCACCGGTTAGTCGCGTGCGTTGATTCGGATTCCAGATCTCTGAGGTCAATCTGCGTTCCGCATAACTTTCATTTTTGATATTGATCATACCGCTTCCAGACGTGTGCAATATAGACACACGCAGTGGTGGCCACCAGCGGTGGAATTCATTCACCCATTGTTTCATCACGGTCGGCGGGCAAACAACAATTATTGGAGAATCGAGCTTGTTACTATAGTGTAAGCCGGCAAGAAAAGCGATCACCTGAATTGTTTTTCCAAGACCCATTTCATCGCCGATGATTCCACCGACGCGTTGCTGATATAATTCCCAAAGCCACTGAACCCCAGTCTTCTGATAGTCAAAAAGATAAGGGTAAATGTCGCCCGGTATTCGATAGCCGCCATCTAAAACGGTATCGGGAACCCTGGGATGTGGTAAGAACCATTCTTCTGTAGGAGAATCGTTTTCCTGCCGGGCTTGAGGGGCTTCTCCCACATCCTGTCTCGCTCGGTTTCGAGCTTCGGACCGTCTCGACACCCAATCTCGTAGGCGTGACTGGTATACATTTTCGTTGCCATCATCCACTCCCTCAAAGTCTTCCATCGTCGCCTTTTTCTTCTTAGCGGAAGGTTCCGTTAACAACATGTCCGAGGATGATCCCGATTCTTCGACGGCCGAGTCCTCAATGGTTGTCCCCGAACCCACATAATCATCGTCAGATGGCAGTGAACTTCGAGGTTTCAACCTTATGGCCCCATCATCGGCATCCGCAGATGGCCTTTGACCAAGTCGTCGGCGTTTCTTTGGGCGGGTTTCCCTACCCTCATGGCTATCAACCTCACTAGACTCATCATAATCGAAACCAGGCCGGACCAGATGCCGGTGAGAGCTGATTTGCTGATTGTCGTTTTCTTCAAGAGCAAGTTCCTCTTCCTCCTTTTCCTCCTCCACGTCGATGAGGGCATCCTGCAAAGCAGTGAAAGTCTCACGATGCCCCCCCTAATTTGGAGAAAGGTGTGATTTTGCCCGTTCGAATGAGATAATCTCTACGAGATTCATTCGGTAGTCTTCCGGTTCCAGCCTCGGCGGAACCCTCTACGCCTCCTTTCCTGTCTTCGATCCGCTGTTGAATTTGTTCCAAGTCTAAATTAAGTGCTGAGAGTTTCGATTCTAAATTCTGAAGCTCGGCGCTGATACGAACACGGGCGGATGTGCCGATTGGTTGCGAAAGACGTTGGTGAAGTCGAAGGATGTGTGCCTCAACCTTTCTGTAAACATATGTTAGCGCGGATCTCGTAGTAATGACCAGCATTCAAACAAACTCTTGCTCCCGTTTTGTACGCTCTAGTCGTTTTTGGTCTCTATCATTGGCCTGCTCTGCGAGTATCCTATCTGCCTGAGGTACAGGTCAGCCCCGTGCATAGTTCTGAGGTCCAAAGGAATGACGGACCTCACGTCCAATGTCTCTTTCTAAATCGACTTGGTCTCGGACAGTCGTATCCAGAGCTTTTAGCCGGCTGAGCTCGTCTCCCTCAGGATTTTCAGAATCTTCATTGATACCTCCCGACCTTTCCAGGATTTGCTCACCCTCCACTGCCGTGAAGTCATCGTTCAGCTTGTGACCATTGTCCTCCATATTCAGACGCTTTTTTTATTGAATGCAGCAACAGCAAGATCAAAAACCAATAGCACAGGTATATATTAGCGTCTATATCAAGATATAATCAAACGGTAGAACGTTATGACAAGAAAAACATTCCATCAAGACGACAAGATCTTGCCTGGGCCTCAGTGGTGGCAACGATGTCATTCGATAATTTTAGAAAGATCAAAAAATTTTCACAGTCAGTCAATATCCATTGCTCCGGGAGAGGAATAATAGTCCCAGACCTGCTCAGAACACAATGAAATCAGCTACAGAAATAAGAAAAATGCTTGAAGTACCGGGTCTCGCAACGCCCAGGCGGCAGTTCGGAGTTCTTTCATTCAAGTTTCCACTTAGAAATCGAAGGGCCCGCGGGCTGCAGCCTGCTAGGATCACGCTAGTCCTATTCTGGCCTCCGGCCTCGGTCTCGGCCAAATAATTTTCCTCACAGCTCCCCGAATCTCCTGCGATTCGCCGGATTGTCAGGACGGTAAAGAGCATGCGGTCCTACGATGCTACCTATCCCGGCTCTCAAAGGTACGACTTTTCTATAATTAAATGCTGCTCATCTAATAGTTTGACCTAGTATAGGCCCTACTCGCTTTCCTCCATCCGCCCTTCCTTGCAACCCGACCGAAACTTTTCGCGAATCCTCATTCTTCCGTCGATTTGCTGGACTACCACCGCCAGACGAAGTGCGGAAACAAGCACACATTCAGGAGCTGGCGGGGACATCTCCAGACAAGAGAAAAAGCTTGTCGGTCCGAGTTATCTCTACGCTCCTCCTGTTTTGTTCGCATCCCTTGGACTCCTCGTAAAATGGGGATGCAATATTCGTGTTGCAGAAGGACAGTGTCTATATGCTCTGAATCAGCTGAACGGAGCAGTTCCAGTTCCTGAAATATATGGATGGCGGACTGAGAACGGCCATGTATATCTTTACATGGAGTCTCTACAAGGCCCGACATTGGCAGAAGCATGGAATACCATGAAACAGCATGACCGAATCACTATCTGTGATGATTTGCGTACAATTTGCACCAATCTACGCCTACTTGAACAAGAGCCAACTAACCGTTTCATTGGTATGCGTCAAGTGACTTCTAGCCTTGCGTTAGAAGGCTTTCTTGCTCGGTATCGTCGCGATCTTTTGACGAGTGGCTAATTTCAGATACAAGGTACTATTAATCGATCAAATCTATATGACAGGGCGCTCGAAAAGTATACAAGCGAGGCTGGTCCTTTTACTTCTGTCAAAGGGTTCCACGAATGGTTCACCTATTTATTGAAACGACCCATGCTAGATCCACACTCCGCCAACTTCGATGCCATTCAGCGTCAACTTCCAGATGATGCTTTGATCAAGTTCACACACAACGATCTGCATCCCAGTAACATCATGGTGGATATGACGGCTACCGGCTTGCGTGTTGCTGGAATCATTGATTGGGAGCAGAGCGGGTGGCTTCCGGAGTACTGGGAAGTGCGTAAGGCACTCTTCACTCCATTTTCACCCGAAGAATGGGCCACGACGTATCTGCCAAAATTCCTTGAATTATATCAGAGCACCGATGAAGCGTGGCGCTTCTTCACAGATGCTATTATCTGACTGTCAACACGACTATTCTCCTTTTACTGTGGATGTAGGCAAAGGAGAATAATAAGGAGTCGCGAGCATCCTGGGAGTGATTTTAGGGGACTTCAAACACAATTTCATTGTCCTGCAACTGGATCATGCCAAGAATCAAATCTGTTATTGAGATGACTATTAGAAGAGTATCTGTGCAAATGATGAATCACAAAGCAGAACACTTTCGCTCTTTGCAGCATAGGCAGAAAAAGAAATACAGGCTGTGTATTCCCGGGAAAGCACATTAGCTCAGTCCCTACCGACTAAGCAGCTGGTTATGATTCATAGTCATTTCTCCATATGCAAGTCATAAGCTTTTTCCGGGGCATTGAAGTTGTTCCGGAAGGCCCAGATCCATTGTATCCCCTCACATGCAGCCCAAAAAAGAGTGTCTGCTAGTCATATTTGCATTTGCTGGATACGGCCATCGAAAGTATCGGACGAATAGCCTGTAATTCGAAGTGCCGCAATTATCAAGCGGAGATTAATATCAATAAACAGCTACGAGGAGTGGATATCGTGCTTGGGCGACTGATCCGAGCCAATTGGTGTGACGACGCCGCCGGGACGTGTGGTTTGGCCTCCCCCAGCGAAACCTTGGCCCTCTGCCCTCCCACTCTGTCGCCCAAGAACCGACCACAAGAGGATGACCTAAACCATCCGCAGCAACCGTCGACTTAGTTTCACCTTTTAATCCACCTCAAACTGCTCCGTAGCACGCCCATCAACACTCTTTGGGCTCGCAGTCTCTCATTTTTGGTCCCTCGAGCTCTCAACCTGGTCGCTGTTCTTCCTGCCGTCGCCCTCCCAAAACAATCCTCGCTTCCAGTCCGTTGTTGACGACGCAACCTTGTCTCAAACTGCCTCCCGGTCGGGTTGGTTGCCTATATCGCTGCCACCTGAAAAGGATCCCTCCTTCTGGAGCTTTTCGAAAATCGGAAACGATCGCCCGTCTTCGATTTCGCTACTGATTCGACTCAATTGCGGTCTGGATTACACTGATCTTCCTTTCCACCAGCCCCTCTTATTTTCAGCATGAGCCTCCTTCGGGCGTAGACCGACTCGAGTCACTTTCAGGTTCGGGCATGTTTGCTGGTGCTCTTTTTTCGCACTGGATCCTCCGGCCATCTCGTTCTCCTACAATTACGTCCGAAATCATCGATCTGTCATTTTGACGAGCCTTGATTCGACCTACCTTCGTTCGCGATATCCAAATCCTTACTACTTGTCAATAGAGGGGTGTTGCTAGTCATACAGTATGGATCCGCAGTGGTCAGCATACTCTGATCCAGCTGGCCATAGGGCATCTAATCAGCTTGGAAATGGCCATCCTTCACAGACGTACGCCGCTGCCGGAACGGGAGGGCAGCCACAGCAGCCGCAAGCTCCACTAGGCTATACATATGAGACATATCAAAGCCCAACGACCACGAAACCCCCTCCTCTACCCTCCAGTTCTAAATCAGTTTCCATGACCACGACTCCCGCCGCCACTCCTTTAACGCGGGACTTCGTTGATACCGATGTTACGATGGAGGATGCCGATCCCTATAACCGATCCAAGTACTCTTCCCGCTCCAGCCAGCAAATCCGGCCTTCTTCGCAGTATTTTTCCAATGAGGAATCGTCCGTTGCAAGGAAATATTCGCCAATGAACACATTGTCGACAGGATCCTACAATCCTAGCCCGAACGCTCCACAAAACTCCTACTCTTTTCCAGCAACCAATTCCAACACTCGCCCGTCACCAACGAGGCCAACCACTTTTTCAGGGTCCTCTCAAGCCCTTCAATCTCCTCCAGGTTAGACAATATTCTTCTACAATTTTTCAAGCATTTGGATACTAACTCCCAAACAATGCAGTCGGCACTCCCTCAAGACCTCAGGCTCCGCGATTACCCCCGATTCAGTCAACGGATATGAATCCTGAACAATTCTATCCTCCCGCGACATCTCTTCAACTACACACGACATTCTCCAGAGACTCAAAGCCGCAAGTTCCCCAATCGTCTCATACGAATCAATCGAACTCTGTTCCAGAGACACCGACCAGAAAGGGGCCTATACCGAGATTCCAAAAGATCAATTCAACCGCAGAGCTGAAACCTAAAGTGAATACACAACCTGCTTTTCGTCGTGCAAATCCGGAGGGAGGGTTCATAAGTGTACGTTGCTCCTGAGGCCTTTGACCTTTCATCACGCATACTAAAATCTGGCAGCCACTACAAGCTCTCACAACGCATTTACCAGCCACTTACCGCATATGCAACCCTACATTCAAATACGAATCCTCAAGAAATCCTCGCCGAGTGCTGACAAAGCCAAGTAAGGGAACGAAGAATGATGGCTATGATAACGAGGACAGCGATTATATTCTCTACGTCAACGACATTCTTGGCAGTGAAGAGACAAATCATAAGTAGGTCTATTGCCCCAAGCTCGCTGTAAGATTTACTAATGACTGTTTACAAGAAACCGATACCTCATTCTGGATGTTCTTGGACAGGGTACATTTGGCCAAGTTGTCAAGTGCCAAAACCTGAAGACCCAAGAGGTGGTTGCTGTTAAGGTTGTGAAGAATCGGACTGCGTATTTCAATCAAAGCATGATGGAGGTATCGGTCCTCGACCTGGTACGTTTATTATCGCCACCCGCTCTTTTAAGGTTTAAGCTAACACTTATTTAGATCAACAGCAAATTGGACAAGAATGACGACCATCATCTCTTGCGACTCAAGGATACATTCATTCATCGGCAGCATCTATGTCTCGTCTTTGAACTCCTGAGTGTCAATCTCTATGAGCTGATCAAGCAAAATCAGTTTCGGGGGCTGAGCACGACTCTGGTTCGTGTCTTCGCGCAACAGCTTCTAAATGGCTTAGCCTTGCTTAATAAAGCTCGGTTAATCCATTGCGACCTGAAACCCGAAAATATCCTGCTCAAAAAGTAGGTCAATGCCATTACGACAGCTCTTTGATTCGCGGGATCGCTAACCATTGCCCCACTCAATAGTCTTGAAAGCCCAATAATTAAGATCATAGACTTTGGGTCCGCTTGCGATGAAAGGCAGACTGTGTATACCTACATTCAATCACGGTTCTACAGGTCACCTGAAGTCCTTTTAGGTCTACCGTACGTGTTCCCTACGATTTGATTAAGAGGGGCGAAAACTAAGCATCAAACTTTAGGTACTCATCTGCCATCGATATGTGGTCATTAGGCTGCATTGTCGTTGAGCTTTTCTTGGGCTTACCGCTATTTCCTGGCTCGTCCGAGTACAATCAGGTTTCCCGAATAGTGGAAATGCTAGGAATGCCGCCTAATTGGATGATTGAAATGGGCAAACAAGCTGGAGAATTCTTTGAGAAAACCCAGGATGAGTTCGGAAGGCGGACGTACAGGCTTAAAAGCCTAGAACAGTACTCGCGCGAGCACAACACCAAAGAGCAACCTAGTAAACGGTATTTTCAGTCGAATAATCTAAGCGAGATTATTCGCAGTTACTCAATGCCGAGGAAGAATATGAAGCAGGCGGAAATCGATAGAGGTAAACTTTCTCGCCATCCCGCAATCATCGAACTATTTACTGACTTCGTTTTCCCAGAGTTGAATAATCGTATCGCCTTCACGGATTTTGTACGTGGCTTACTGACAATCAACCCCCTAGAGAGATGGTCACCGCAGCAAGCAAAACTGCATCCGTTCATCACGCAACAAAAATTCACCCAACCATTTGTGCCGCCGATGAACCTGAAATCCTCTGTTGTCAATAAATCTGTTGCACCTGGAGTTCAACAGCAACAACAGGCTGAAGCTGCTAGCAAGCAGCGCGCTGCTCATGAAGCTCAAGCCCAAGCTCAAGCACAGGCCCAAGCACAAGCCCAATCAGCAGCGCAATCAGCATACGCTATGCAAATGGGTCAATACAATCCAGCAGCACACAATCAAGCTCCTCCTGGGTACAATAACATGTATACCGGCCATCAACAAGGCGCACCACCTCCATATCCTGCACAACAACCTGCATATGGTCACCAGATGGGTATGATGCAGAACACCGCTCATATGCCACAACAGCAATTTGCACCATCACAGAGCCTTTATGCTCAAGCAACGACCCGTGCGGGCCGGCAGAGGGCCTCCACAATGGATCAACAACAAAGCGGTATTCCTCCTGCTATTCAGCGCGTCGCTAGCCATTTAGACCCGAATGCACCGATCCGTCTCCAACCCAGTCCAGCCTACTACCCTCCTCCAGCCGATGGTTACCCTGAAGGAAGCGGATCTGGAAACCGACGAAGGGGCAGTCGCGTTGGTGGATCGCATGGCAGGAATCGTGACTTCATTCGAAATCTCGAGGACGGCGCCCTCGGTGGCGGATTCATGGAGCAGAACCAATGGCGGTGATTCTTTGGCTATCCTGTCCAAAATTTCTCTTCTTTATTTTGCTCGCATGGTGAATACCGCCTCCATTATAACCGGGCTCTTCAATGGTACAGGGAAAGTGGGAAGTATGGTATATGGCACCCAATTTCCCTTATATATTATACATGTATTCTGGCATCGGGACGCCCGATGTTGTCACGATAGTTTCAACATTGGCAGGTTGGAATCTTCTCACGGGGCAACAATCGATGGTGGGACATATTGAGCTAGTATACAGGGCTCATGAGGCTACGCCGTGCCGGGAAGACGCCTCGGACTCGCACACATACGGAATGATCTGGCTTGGGCTTGGCCTCAGGATGAATTCGTTGGATGACACATTTGGATTCTTGTCTTTTAAAGAATGATATGATGACTTTTTCGTTCCCAGACTTTCTACAGTGATTATTTGGATATACTAGGCTTTCTGTTGTTTATGATTCACTTTTATTTTTGAGCATAGCGCTGGCGTGACCCTCCTACGAAGGAAATATGCGTTTGACATAATACCACATGTATATCCTTTTTTTTTTTTTTTGAATGTTTCGTTTTCTATACGGCGAGATCGAAACTTGCAATGTCATAGATTTGCAAATTATGAGGTACATACATATATCTCTTACTTATTCACGGCTTTTCTTCCCTTCATTTCTTGAACTTGCCCGGTGAGCAACTTTGACGCCAAGAAACCGCCAAGGAATTTGATCTCGGCCCTCAGAAGCTTTGGGACTTTCCCTAATTCGGCTAGTATTCCTCGCTTAGATTTTTTGCAAGGGACCTCACGATGAGTGGAGGTTGTGCCTCAGCCTGACGACAAGTGAATTATTTTTGACAAGGGAGAGTTATTCTCTGCGCCTGGCCAACCTCAAGTCGTGCATTCCGAGTCGCTTGAGTATCTGGAAATTTTACGAAGAGCGTCATCCAAGACAATCTCATCAATATGTCTCGGTTTTTCCACGGCGGAAGCGACAGCGAGAGCAGCTCCTCTGATGAGGAAGATCTCTACTCTGATCACGAGGAGGAGGAAGTCTCTGAGGAAGAGGAGGAATCTTCCAGCGAAGAATCAGAGGAGGAGTCCAGCTCCGAAGATGAGGGTGGCTTAACCGGAGCTAGAAAGTTCATGAGAGATGTGGCGGAGAGCGATGAGAGCGAGGAAGAAGACAAAGTCACAATCGTGAAGAGCGCGAAAGACAAGAGGCTAGAGGAACTGGAGGGAACCATGAAACTGATCGATAACGCGGAGAAGATCGGTGACTGGGCCGTTATTTCAACAGGTACGGTGGTTTGACCATTTGCGGCAACTTTGATAAGGAGGCTCTTTATGCTAACTACTATGGACTTGCAGAATTTGATAAATTGAACAGACAAGTCGCGAAGATCGTTCAATCGGCTCCCACTCCTAAGATCTATATCAAGGCTATCGCGGATTTGGAGGACTTCGTCAACGAAACCATTGCGAAGCAAAAGGTATCGACGAAGAAGATGAATGCCAGCAATGCGAAGGGTTTCAATACAGTCAAGCAGCGCATCAAGAAAAACAACAAGGACTACTCTACAGAAATCGACAAATACCGAGAAAATAAGGACGGTTATCTTGAAGAGGACGAGGAGCAAGAAACCGTTGTCGTTGAGAAGAAATCTCGGGAAGTGCAGCTCGATGACGCCCTGCCTGTCAGTGACGAGGGCTTTTCCACGGTTGGTCGTGGTGGACGAACACTCCAATACACTCCAGAAAGTATTCTTAAACACTTACGAGTCATTGTCGAATCGCGAGGAAAGAAAAATACGGATCGGATTGAGCAGATCAAAATTATGGAAAAGTTGCTCGAAGTTGCCTCATCACCGTATCATACCATCCGAATTCTTTTGACCCTGATTTCCACACGTTTCGATCTATCAACCTCCTCCACTGCTAATCATATGGCCACGGATCAATGGAAGCTCGCCGAGGGTGAAATCTCGACCTTGATCTCTACTTTGGAAGGAAACTCGCAGTACGTCGTTACTGAGGGTGCCGAAGAGTGGGAGGATGACGAAAAGATTCCTCAACTCGCAGAAGGAGAAACACTCAAAGTTCCCGGCAGCATTGTTTCGTTCGTTGAAAGATTGGATGATGAGCTTATTCGATCCTTACAGCACATCGACCCTCATACGGCTGAGTACATAGAAAGACTAGGCGACGAGCAACTGCTATATAACAACATTGTCCGCGCACTGCTCTATGTTGAAAGCCTGAACGAGACTGAGAAATCTGAAGATCGCCAGGACAGCGTGAACAGAATTCTCATGAGACGTCTGGAGCATCTCTACTTCAAGCCATCACAAGTTGTTTCGATATTGGAAGAAAACACATGGAAAGAACTTCCAGAAAATATCAACTCCTCAATTACTCCTCGCGACATGAGGTCTGATGTGACAAATTTGGTCCAAACAATCTGCAACTACCTATTCCAATACAGCGATGGGATTATCAGAGCCCGCGCGATGTTGTGCCAAATCTACTTCCTTGCTCTTCATGACAAATATCACCGTGCCCGTGACTTGATGCTCATGTCTCATCTTACTGAGAATATTTCGAACTTCGACGTCAGCACACAAATTCTCTTCAATCGCACCCTCGTTCAAATTGGCCTCTGCGCGTTCCGCTCCGGTCTCATTTATGAAGCTCAAAATACACTTTCGGAGGTTTGCGGTAGCGGAAGACAGAAGGAATTGTTGGCACAGGGCATTATCATGCAACGGTATTCGTCCGTATCGCCTGAACAGGAAAAACTCGAACGCCAACGCCAACTTCCCTTCCACATGCACATCAACTTAGAACTTCTTGAGTGCATCTACCTAACAAGCAGCATGTTCTTGGAGGTGCCATTGATGGCACAAACATCATCGGCCCCAGAAATGAAGCGACGCATGATCTCCAAGACCTTCCGAAGAATGTTAGATTATAACGAACGCCAAGTCTTCACTGGCCCGCCAGAGAACACACGTGACGGTGTTATCATGAGTGCTAAGTTCCTCGCTGCTGGCGACTGGATGAAAGCATCCGAGACTTTGAACTCCATTAAGATATGGGACCTGATGGCTCAACCAGACAAGATTAAGGCCATGCTCGCTCAACAGATTCAGGAGGAAGGCCTACGAACCTACCTTTTCACATACGCCCCGTTCTACGATACACTCTCAATTAGCACCCTTTCAAACATGTTCGACCTCACCGAGAAGAAGATCTACGCCATCATCAGCCGTATGGTTTCTCATGAGGAACTTGCGGCAGCTTTAGATCAAGTAAACAACGCTATTGTATTCCGAAAGGGTGTTGAGCTCTCGAGACTGCAAAGCCAAATTGTCACACTGGCAGATAAGTCCATGATGTTGCTCGAAGCCAACGAGAAGACACTCGAACAAAGGACGCAAGGTATGGCAAATGCCTTCCAGCGAGATCAAGGCAGTGGTCGTGGAGGCCGAGGCCAGGGACGCGGTGGACAGAGAGCTGCCGGTGGTCGCCCACCAGTTGGTGGAGGGCAGCGGAGACCAGGCGGGCAGCAATTCAGCGGAGGTGCTTTGGGAGGAGCTATCAAAGCCTAAAATGTTTTTGTTTAGCTCAGAGTACAAACATGAATTTATGTTGTGTCTTTATGATTCTTCATGTTGCTTTCATATTCTTTCTTCCTTTTCTAATGTCGGGTTACTATCTCTTTTGACTGGGAGGACAATTTTGTTACTCTCGAATTTACTTTGTGGATGGGCATCAAAATTGCATTATTTTGCGTTTCTCAAAATACCAGCTGTGATAAAAGCATTTCCAGTGTTAGGTACCACATAGAGGAATAGGATGATCACCACGCCACCATGCCTAATAATGTTTCATTCTAATGTTATGGATCCTACCACCATCCTTCTAAATAGGTTGCACTAGTTGGGCCCTGTAGTATAAAAATTTCTTTTCATACTCTGGCGAGTGTAGATACTTGAATCATCTCTGGGAATCTCAAAGGGCGCTTTAGATGCGAATGTCTCCTTTAGAGGGCTGCCTTATATTGTACTCTCAACCAACATCCTGAGTGTTTTTGAAAGACCCCCTGAAAGCCGAAGAGCTCTTAGTTCCTGTTACGACTTGAGTCTCTTACGATTGCAGCATTCGTAACTTTGGGCGCAGCATGTACGAGATTGCGCTGAATATCCCTTGCGCTTGTCGTCGCTTAAAGCAAAATACCAGACTGAGCTATGCCATGAAGCAAGCTGCAATTCAGGTATTGTCATCGAGCATATTTTGTGGAGACCAGTATTCGTTTTCTTCTTCACATTGGGCGTCGAGCCATACTAAACCATCTGCGAGAAGATCATCAATGACAGTTTGTGCCCGTGCTTTCTCCCACTTTAGGTTGAGTTCAAGCATTGAAATTGTAACAAAGCCCAATATATGGATGGCTTCCAACACGGTGGCCTGATCCGTGTTGAGTTCCTTTGGAACGGAACGGACGAATTGGTTTTTTCCTACTTTGACTATCGAGAAGCCGGAGCCAAGTGGTTCGAGGGATTTGACGGCGCGGAGAATATCATCTCTAGTCAAAGGTATCTTAGCATCCGAATTGTCTGGATAACTGGGGCTTGCTGTAGAGACTCACTCTGAGACCTCCAATCCGCCGCCTATTGCTCTGCCTCTAGCCACCCTCGTCCTGCACTCCTCGACACTAATCAATCCGCCATTCTCCGCCCTAGTTTCGCGACACAGCTCCACTACTCTTCCTGCGACTTCAAAATAGAAATCGTTCACATCTCCTCCAAGGACCTGAGTCCAGAAGCTCCCGCCTCCCTCGGTCAACCCCGCCATGAGGCCCTTCTTGCCTTTGCCCTTCACATTGCTTGCCGCAAGCGGGTCTACACCGATGGCATGGCACATGCGAGCGAACTCGGCACGGAAAGATGGGTTTGATTTGATGGTTTCTCCATGCTCGAGGGCAAAGGTGTGTAGAAGAGACTGGAAGACAGAAAGCTGGGTTTGGAGAGATGTAAGGTGTGTTGATCGGAGGTTGGCACCGTGATTAGCATAGGACTGAGTGGCTTGAGTGCGATTTGCGAATGCCCCAAGGCCAACTCCTCGGCGGGTAGCCATCTTTCATTTCTATTTCGGATTTTGAGCACCGTCTTGCACGGTAAATCTATGAAAGTGGTGATTGTCGAGAGCTTGCCATACCTATGTCATCATTGCGAGTTTGCAGCTTTTGCGTGCCTATGTTGTATTCAGTCGTTCAATTACTCAGCCATTTTGCAAGATATTATTGGCTGGAATACTGGCCAAGCCTGAACAGTGCTTTAGTGGGAAGGATTCTGGCGAGGTACTTTCCAGCCCCCTAGTACTCCGAATTCCGCAGAGCCTCTCTGAAGTCCGAAGTCCGAGCCAAACTCTAATAATCAACCGACTTCAGGGGTCGCCAAGAGTCCATTGGCTGCTGAACAGATCAACCAACGTATAAATCCATGTTTAACGGCTATACGGATTGCAGCAGAATTCAGCTTATGAAGTCATGGCTAGGTACAGAGGAGTAGCAGAGGGTAACGTTCACGGATCGCCAACTCCGTTCAGAGTACTCTTGCCCTCATTTAGCCATATTGGTCTTTTGATACTCACTGAGACTTAGTCCGGCTTCAGGACAGCCATTTCCATTTAACAACATGCCAGATTCAGATTCTGAAATAGAAACGCCTGTTGCAACAGAAAATACCCCTCTCTTTCCAGGCACGCCGGACACGGTGGAGGCTCACACGGATCCTCATGACAGCTTAAGAAAAGTTGCAGATTCCATCCCGCTCTCAATCTGGCTTATCGCGATCATCGAACTCTGCGAAAGATTTGCATTCTTTGGGATCAGTGCACCACTGCAGAACTACATTCAGAATTCTGGAAACGATGTATCGCAAATGGGTGGACTCGGTATGCGCCACTCTCGACCAAATTTCCTACAACTCACTAACATGAACAGGCCTCGGACAAGTTTATGCCACGACTACAAATCAAACGTTTCTGTTCTGGTGCTATATTACTCCCATTCTGGGTGCTATCGCTGCAGAACAAAACTTTGGACGAGTGAAAACCATAGTATACTCGTCTATGATCTACATGTGTGGGCTGATAGTTCTGTTTCTATCCTCGCTATCCGTTGCGCGGAATAATGGAGCTTCGCTGCTAGGGTTGTTCCTGGCTTTATTCATGATAGGCATCGGAACTGGTGGCATTAAGACCAATGTTAGTTCATTAATTGCAGAGCAATACACCGGTCCCAAGGAACCCATCATGGTGCTCAAATCGGGAGAAAAGGTCGTCGTTGATCGAGACTTGACCCTCCAGAGGTTCGTCTCTAGCAAGTTGAAATATCTGTGTCAATGCTGACGACATGCTTAGAATATTCACCGGGCTATTCTTTTGTATTAATGTAGGCTCTTTTTCAGGGTTGGCTTCAACGACCATCGAGCAAAAGTACGGTTTCACCGCCGCATTCGCCCTACCAACGATTGTATTCCTCGTTGGGCTCATTCTCTTGCTAGCCAGCAAAAATAGATATGTCAGCCGTGCTCCCGACAATTCTATTATGACCAATGCATGTCGGGCGATCTGGATTGCTGCCCGGAATAAATGCAACCTGGACTACGCGCGGCCGACCTATCAGACTCTACACGTCTCAACCCCTCCGCTTCCATGGGATGATTCTTTTATTGATGATTTGAAAAGCGCGTTTTCTGCTTGCAAAGTCTTTCTTCTATATCCTTTCTATTGGGCAGCGTATTCCCAACTTCTCACAAATTTTATTTCCCAAGCCGCCACTATGGAGACTCACGGAGTACCGAATGATATACTGGTGAACATAGACCCTGTCTCCACCATCATTATCCTACCAATTCTCGACCGCGTTATACTTCCTTTCCTTCGAAGTCGCGGAGTTCCCATTCGACATATCGACAGAATGACATTGGGGTTCATTCTTTGTGGTACTTCTATGATATATGCCGCCTATGTCCAACGAACTATATATGCGGCTCCGCCTTGTTACGACCATCCGCGATCACCAGACTGCATGAATGGAGAAGTTCCCAACCGAGTATCTGTGTTCCTTCAGATCCCGGCTTATTTCTTGCTTGCTTTTTCTGAGATATTCTTGGCTGTGGCAGGTATGGAATACGCATATATGAAGGCGCCCAAGTCAATGAAATCGTTAGTTATGGCGGTGTATCTTTCAAGTGTTTCGGCTGGTGCCTTGGTGGCGATGTTGGTTTCGCCGTTGACGGTTGATCCGAAGCTTACCTGGCTGTATCTCACCCTTGGAACAGAAGCTCTCATGGCTGGTGGTGGTCTTTGGTGGTTCGTCTCCATGTGATTCTCAATAGTGAGATTCCAATATGCAACAATGCTGCTTCAAACCACTCACATTCATAGCCCTCGGGTTTCTCATGTTACTTATGTCCCAAGGCCTCTGAATACAGACTTCAATGCCCCATAAATCCTCTCATTCAGGCGTAATTGAAATGATATGGCAATGGCGCTATCTTCTGCGTCCATATAGAAGACTTCTTCAGAATACACAGGTACTAAACAGGCCGATTCTGGCTCGTGCCGAACCTAGCATTTGGCTCCTCGATTTCCCACTTTGTTAAATTCATCAGTCTTGTCATTGCTCAACCGTCTTTGACTGAGAAGGTCACACGCCGCTGGAGTATAGCTTTTGCCCTTTGGAGAATATCGTTAGCTGTAATGTTGAAGTGACTTTGCCTATATTTTTCCTGGCGGTGTAAAGGATCAATCCGTACTGTTAGTGGAGAAGTAGAAAAATTTATGCCTGCTCTGAGTGGTCCTTGCTTCCTACCTGGATCTTAGAAATAGATCTAGTTTTGGCTTAGCTACCGAACCCTCGCAACCGAGAACCATCTCTGGAGTTCACTCCTTATCTTCGCCCAGCCACCGTTTCCGAACGGGCCTTTCCACGTGGAACACCTTCTAGACTGTGCTACCCCTTTCGCCACACGGCCTCACTCCAGGGCTTGCTAGGCAGTATCAAATAGCACTCCCAGCTTCATTCTTTTGATTCGAGTCGATGCGAAATGTAAACACTTGTCACACAGGAGGCCTGTGTTATAACTCATGTAGAGGTGAAGAAGTCTCACATACCAACCTGTTGCCTTCTCATTTTGATTCGACGGCTAGAGAGCTAACTTGGTATATTTCTACTGCGAATAGCGGTAGGCAACCAGTTAGACCGGCCGCGAATCACCTCAGATGCTTCCATAGTTTTGCTGAGGAGGTCTTGGGTCGCAACAGCCATAGAAGCTGTAAGAATAGGAATACCGTAATGATCAATATGGTTCCCAGTATGGCTAGGAATCAAAAGCATCTCTGTGGGAATCCGATCAATCTCTATTGTCGTCAGTCGCTTGTTTGTGTCAAGGCCGAGGTGAGATTGTCAATTTCAGCACCATCCTTCGTGATCTTTGTCCCAGGATTGGTGCCTTCGGACTTGATACTTTCAAATTCTCACTGCACGAAAGGGCCTTGGACTGATCGGGGCCTATGATATTGTAGGACACCGCTTTTATACCGAGTTTTGTGGAGCTTCGATGTCGTCCGCCGTCCCACCGAGAGTTCTATTGACGGTGCTTCCAGATTATCAGTGATTGAAATCAGTAACCGGGAATTTCCGCCAAAAGCACAGCACGTGGAACCGTACTCAGCGCGTTCTCATTTCTCGAGAAATATTTTGCTCATTCCACCTTCCCCTCTCATTCACTTGTCTTTACAACATTACCGTTCACAAAAGATTCTTCTGAAGATTACCTTCAGGCTTTGATCCTAAGATGGCACCTGATCGCCTGCAATTTGCAAATGCGATGAGCTTCGCTGGCGCAATGTTTCGTTCCGTGGCCGAACGGAATTTAGCTGTCCTCAGTTCTGAAACGTGCATCAAGGAAGAATGGTGGAAAGTGATTTTCAAGTGGTCCCCACGCGCAGGTAAATCTTTCTGCAGGTGTTTGCAAAACCTTTTTCACTAATTCTTGCACCCATTTTATACCACCGATGGTAGCTAACAAGACATCTTAGATATCAGTGCAATTATCGCAGCTTGGTTGATAACCTATAGGCTTTGACCGCACTCTTATGGTGCATCGGATTTGGTCCTACTGGAGTTATTGCAGGTTCGTTCTCGGTAGTGTCTCTTATCCGGCTCAATGCTCAACGATATCTTTCTCATAGGGTCACTTGCGGCGGCATTTTAGTCGTTCATGTACGGCGGCTTTACTCCTGCCGGTGGATTTTTCGCTGCTCTCACAAGCATGGCTATGCTGGGAACGCTCACATTGCCATTTGCAATCATTGCCGCTATCATTGCAACAATAGTAGCTGGTATAGTTGCTATTATTGTATGGAGTTTGGGAGAGAGGAGCTTGAAGGGGGATATGAGCAAAAATAACAAGCTTTTCTAAAGAGCAAAGCACGATCCTGGCGTAATTTGATTTTCAGAAGCACCGAAATACTGAAAATTGATTGAGAGGTACGGAGGAAGGTTTGCTCGAAGCAGTCTTTGCTTAATGGATGCTCAAGTAATAAAAGCGATCAAGGGAACCAAAAAATGAAGAATTAAGGTCTGAATCGCTCTCAAGTCAATTTCTCTGCGATGTCTAAGCCACCAGTCTTATTAGCTCAAAATTGAAGGTACGGACATAGATCAATAGTTGTATGCCGTGAAAACTTCATGTCCTCTGAGGAATAACTGAAGAAACAAGGAGCCCCGACAGCAATGTATAGGGCAAGCTGGTATCAGTGCGCGGTATTCCAGGCAAAACTCCCAGAGATTCACGAGGAAACTGTTTTGATAGCCAGGACGTGGTGCTGTGAAGGCAGGAGAATCGTTTTTTGACAAGTTAGCTATATCTAATAAGGCTACTTCTTCATGCTTTCCAGCCTTTCTCCAAGCAAGTGTGCTGTCTTTCCATGCATTATTGAGAAAGCACCGTGAACAGTTGAAGTTTGGAAGTGGTTAATTTTCATGTTTTGGGCTTGGCAAAGTTCGTTCACTAACTATGTAAGAGAACTGGAATATTGTTTATGCGCATCGTGTTTTGCCCCCTACGCAGGGACTCGGGAGCGAGATGACATAAAGGAGGAAGGTTGGCGGTTGGCACACCGTATACGGAGTAATGCTGCGTTATAGGTGAAGCATGTGAGCAAGGGCTACTGGAGTATTTATTGGTTAGAATGGAACTCACCTCCGATTTCTCAGCTCTACTTGACTTCGCACTTCTTTCTTCAGTGCTTTCTGGACTTGCTTCCACTCTTGGTTTGTTATATCTTGAGCTTAGATAGCGCTGACAATGTCACAAATGTCCCGCGTGATGGCAGCTGTTGCTCCTGCAGCCCATTTTCCCAAATACTACAGACGCTCTTCCCTCAATCATGTCACTGCATTATATCTCCGCCAGCCATCCTTACCTCTGTCCTCAATGCCACGAATGCGCCGTTTCAGTTCGCAAAGAGAGGAAAATCCCGGCCAACCTACATCCGATAAAAACAAATTTCAAGAGACACTATTCGATCGCATGACAGCACCACTGGATCAACTGGGAGCCACGCGAGGAGTCAAGATTGTTATTCTTGTCGCTTTATCTGTCTTTGGAACAATGGAAACCGTCTTCTATATCAAAGCCGCGATCCGCTATTTCTATCCGCCAGAGGAAAGCACCGAACGTTCAGCTTAAGCCACAGCACAAGAATAAATCCTCGAGCCCCTACATAAAAACGATCTGGTTCCCGCCCGACCTCCATCCGCTATTCTGATACGTTTCTGATGGTTGAATATGCATATCGGCCTTGTTGGACTTCCGGGGGAGCTTGTGATGTACCGACGATTCAGGAGGAAATCTTGGTTGGCTCTAATTATTGCAGTAGATTTGCCATAGAGGAGTTAGGCTCGAGAAATCTCAATTCGATCATATGTCACTTTTGAATACCCTTTTCATAAGAGGTCGTTGCATCATTCTTTGCGAGTCCGATCCTTTCCGAGCAGTAGGTACGGGGCTTGGCACGGGTCGAGGCTCCGCCTGCGGGCCGCGCTAGCATGGTTTTCTCCCTTTCGGGCTTAGACTTGAATGCAGCTTGGCGATATCAGACAATCTGGACAAAAGTTCCACGCGATGTGCATGGTCCAAAAATGACCAAAGTAACAGTTTTCCCAAAGCCCAATGCTAGGCTTGAAGATCATATCAAATTAGGGAAATAATCACGCAGGTAGGATTCCTTGCATGTCGGCCCCTGACCTTCACATCCTCGCAGCTTGGCAAAATTCCTGATGACAGAAAGTTGCTCATTCGTTATCATGACCTTCTAATTCTTAAAATATAAAGCTGCGATTGCTTGACTGCTACGTTATTAGTATAGACCCAATCACCCATCAGCTTTGAAAATGAAAAAAGTTGCACCATGGCTGGCCCAACGTGCTTTGCGGGCCGCTCGACAAGCCTATCTGCCCACATCACGGCGACATGTTAGCACAACAACCTCACAAGAAGACCAAACGCTCTGCCTCCCCGACGGTCGCACTCTCGGATTCTCCGAGTATGGCCCTCAAAACGGCTATCCGCTAATGTACTTTCACGGCTTTCCCTCCTCGCGCCTGGAGGCTTCTGCAATCGACAAGATCGCTCGTCGCCGTCGAATTCGCGTCATTTCCCCCGACCGGCCGGGATTCGGGCTCTCTACACCTCAGCAGAATCGACGAATTATTGATTGGCCTTCCGATGTAAACGGGTTGGCGCAATATCTCGGCCTGTCCCGATTTGCAATTTTAGGAGGGTCAGGCGGTGGTCCATATGCCCTGGCTTGTGCTCATAGTTTGCCCCATGGTATGATGTCTGCTGTTGGCCTCATGGCCAGTGCTCCGCCATGGGAAGCTGGCACGAAAGATTTGCTGTATTTTGCCCGAGTGACGCGCTGGGCCATCAATACATGGCCGGCGGGAGTGACGGGGCTGATGGATTTGTTGGTGGCCTCAGCGAGATGGGGACTATCCACTCGCCAGGCCAAGAAAGCGATTGATAATGTACTGGAAAAGGCTGCTCCTTTGGCAGATTTAGAGGAAGGTGCCATGTCAATCGATGAGAGAAGAGAGCAGGCTCTTCGGGTCGGATTTGAAGGCTTCGCTCAGGGGTCGAGTTCGACGGTTTACGAGGCAAAACTCTTAACAGATAGTTGGGGGTTTAAATTTGAGGATATTACATATCCTGGGATTCAGATGTGGCATGCGAAGAAAGACAAAAACGCGCCGGTGGAAATGATCAGATATATGGCGAAGCGGATACCTCAAAGTCAACTTCATGAGGTAGAGGGGAACCATTTTGTCATTGGAAATCATCTCGAGAGTATCATCTCCGAACTCGTTCCCGATGGTAGTAAATTGTGAAGTATTAATAAGCGGAAGGAGTCTCATCTCAGGGTTCTGCTTCCAAAGCGCGGCTACTTTCTCCTCTACGATCATGTATAAGTATTGTATTATATCAGACTTCAATAAAACCATTCTCGCACTTTCCTCTTCTCTGAATGAAACGCTCTGACTTGAGGGGTGTGCATTGAGATGGTTGAAAAGTACCTAAGCACGGAGCTTCGTATGGGGAGGTACTTTTAACCCGAAAGGGTAACTCTTCAGGGGTTCACTGCTCAAAAATAGGATTATCTAATAGCCCTAATACCCGGAAAGGGAAAAGTCAAGAATTGGGCTGGTGCTTGCTTGGCAGGCTTGGCGCTGCGAGTCCTCCACACAACGATTTCAACTTCTGAGATTTTCGAACTTCTGATCTTCGCCGAAAAATCTCAGGACAGTCCACACCAGCAACGACGAAGTCGACAATCTCGGTTCATTTTCGACATGGCCGCATCAACGTATGATTCCTCCTTTTCTTCCCCCTTTTGCTGATCCTCTCGATTGTATAGTCTCAGCTATAGTTTGTCCAAGTTCTCGCTGGAGATGCAGCCCAATCTTGTTCGCAAAGTTGGAGCCATGCACCAGCTCGATTGATCCAGACGCGCATTTCTTCACCTTCGGCTCGACAAATTCACGTTGGTCGATGCCTTGAACGTCAAGAAATACTGTGTTTGGGATTTGAGGCTGAAGACGCAAGTTTTCTCCTTTAAATTCATTGTCGGTGCTATTCGCCCTTGTGGGCGAAGATAGACCAACATTACACTCCCGAGCTTTCAGTTTGGGGCATTGTCAGCTGAGGTATACAATTCTTGGGCGTTGCTCATTCGAGCAGCCCTTGTAATTAGCTTCACTGATTAAATCCATTTCGTCGAGTCTTGATAAATCCTTCGGTCTGAGAATGTGGCACTATTAGCTGCAGTTCTTACACTCGGCGAGGTTGAACCATTTTGTCGTGGACAGACTATACTGACATGCGCATCCTGTAGATCAGTCCCAACCAAGGACCAGATCCTCGTGCCTGAGACTTTGCTCAAGAAGCGCAAGAGCCAAGAGCAAGCTCGTGCTGCCCGTGCTTCTGATCTTGAGAAGAGAAAGAAGGTACGTTGGCCGCCCCCTTTCAAACTATATAGCCCTCTCTTCTTTCTGGGCATTTCACTGTGATGACAAATACCACACTTTGCGACTAGACCTAAGGTCGATGCTGTCGCTTCGTTAACCATCTTTCGGGGCTGACATGATTTATTCACTTTGAAAACATCTTCACTGTTCCTGACTGTACATTTACTTACTGGATATACTGTAGGCCAACAAGGAGAAGCGTGGTGTCATTTTCAAGCGCGCTGAGTCCTACGTCAAGAACTACCGTGATGCTGAGCGTGAGAAGGTCCGCCTTGCTCGTTTGAGCAAGCAGCAGGGCTCTTTCTACGTCCCGGAGCAGCCAAAGCTTGTTTTTGTTGTCCGTATCAAGGGGTAAGTTCCACTCTATGGCCTCATCTTAGCATTCTGGTCTAACGACTTTTCCAGTATCAACAAGATTGCTCCCAAGCCACGAAAGATCCTCCAACTCCTCCGTCTCCTCCAGATCAACAATGGTGTCTTCATCCGTCTCACCAAGGCTACCGCTGAGATGCTCACCATCGTTGACCCGTATATCGCTTACGGTTACCCCAATCTCAAGACCGTTCGCGAGCTCATCTACAAGCGCGGATATGGCAAGGTTGATAAGCAGCGCATTGCCCTTACCGACAATCAAATCATCGAGGACAACCTTGGCAAATACGGCATTGTCTGCATGGAAGATCTGATCCACGAGATCTACACCGTCGGTCCCAACTTCAAGCAGGCTAACAACTTCCTGTGGCCCTTCAAGCTTTCCAACCCCAATGGCGGATTCCGCACCCGCAAATTCAAGCACTTCATTGAGGGTGGTGACACTGGTAACCGCGAGGATAACATCAATGCTCTTATCAAGCGCATGAACTAAAATTAAATATCTTCTTTCAATCAGCCGTTTAGTCGCGAATACTGCGCTACGGATAGCCATCAGAGTTTAAGCAATGAAAAGGTCATCGACGAGGCGTTTAGGCGCAAAACTTCATATCTTGTGGTAAAATAGTATCGAATAACAGCTTCTTTTACATGAGTTACTCCAGCCCTGCGTAAACTACTATACAATGTCCGATCAGAGCCGGCCTTTCATCCGTAAACTGAAGTTCTCCCTATTTCCAGTTTGCTATTGAAGCGGGTGGGCCGATTCCCGCAACCTTCAAAAATCGTCGCGCGTTTTGGTAATTAGGTTCTTAGCGCGTTAGAACGCGAGTCGCGTCCACTTTACGCCTGCGGACATCTTTCCTCAGAAGTCTTGTCTCTCAGTCTACAAGACCACGAGCGATACTTCCCTTCCGTTTTTTTATTCATTTTTTTTGTTCTTAACTGCCAATGACCTATGTTAATTACCACTTAGCCTAAATCTTTTACAATGGCTGCTGCTCGAGCTAAATTGGCGGAGCTACGTGCTCTTCGAGCTTCTGGGAAGAAACGACTTGCAACCTACGAGGTTGAAGAAGAGGGCGATATTTACGAGGAAGTTGACGAAGAAGGATACAAAAAGGTCGTACGACAGCGACTCGATCGTGATGACTTTGTTGTCGACGACAACGGAGCAGGCTACGCTGACGACGGTCGTGAGGAATGGGACAATACCCGGCGATTCGATAGCGGCAGCGAGAGCGACGGCCCACCTCTTAGAGGCAATGCGGCCAAAAGAAAGAGAGAAGAAGAGGCACGACGTAAGGAAAAGATGAATAACGGGATCAACAAGTACTTTAATAGTGCTTTAGCGGCTCCTCTTGCCCAAAAACCGAAGGTATGCTGGTTCCCAGTCTTGAGGAGTTAAATTCAGATACTCACAATCGTATAGCGTAATGCCACTGCCGAAGATGAAGCCTTTATGGCAGATCTGCTGGGCGAAGTCGATGCGAACTTAGTCTCATCTCGCGTGCCTCCCAAGCCAGTGAAAAAACCAATAAAATCAGATACTCGGCGAAAAGTACGAATCCTCTCTCCCCCTTTGTCCCAGGAATCCACCCCGAAGAAAGAAAATAGACAATTACGGTCTCCAAAGATCGAAGAGCCTAAGTCAGATATGGCTCTTGATGACGTGGATGTGTTCCCGGCCAACAATGACAATGATCTGCCAATGAGTGACCCGTTACCCTCATCCCCCATCGCAAACGCAGTCGAACGCAAAAGCTTGTCATCTACCAAGCGAGAAGACGAGAGCATGGATGAAATGGATGAGGATGACCTAATGGCCGTTGCTGAAGCGACTGGTAATAGCGAGGCCAATGCTTCCAGAGTCAACATCACTGGAAAGCGACCTCCTCCGCCAAAAGTCAAGGACTCAGTATATCCATCGCCACTGGCATCTTCTCCGGCTAAGATCAACTCTGATGGCATCGACCCTTCGTCATGGACCAATGTTACGAAGAAGCTTAATGTGTTGAGTAGCCCGGCCTCTGACATGCATGTCTTTGGTAAATTGCCAGCACAAGATGCTGTTGAAACAGATGGCACCTTACGCTTTTTCTGGCTTGATTATACCGAAATCAACGGCTCTCTCTGTTTGTTTGGAAAGGTTAAAAACAAAAAGACGGGCAGGTTCGTCAGTGCTTTCGTCAAAATTGACAATATTTTACGAAAACTCTACTTCCTACCCCGAAAACAACGCATACATAATGGCCGAGACACCGAGCAAGAAGTGGATATGGAAAATGTCTTCGAAGAAGTTGATGCACTCATGACAAAAATACGAGTGAATGAGCACAAGGTGAAGCTCTGCCCTCGAAAATACGCTTTCGAACTTCCTGATATCCCAAAGGAGGCTGAATATCTCAAACTTATGTATCCGTATGACAAGCCTGCATTGGGTATGGACGTCAAAGGGGAAACTTTCTCGCACGTTTTTGGAACAAACACGGCGCTCTTTGAGCAGTTTGTGCTCTGGAAGAATATCATGGGCCCTTGCTGGCTCAAAATTGAAGAGGCAGATTTTGCGCCGGTTACTGGCGCCTCATGGTGTAAACTGGAATGCCAGGTTTCGAACCCTACTGGCATTTCTACAATCTCGGACTCTGAAACTTTGGACCCGCCAACGCTGACTTTGATGAGTTTATCATTTCGTACGCAGCTCAATGTCAAGGAGAATAAACAAGAGATTCTCGTTGCCAGTGCAAGGGTCTACGAGAATGTCTCGATGACTGATCCTTCACCGGCGGAGAAACTTCCCTGCAAGACGTTCACGGTCATGAGGCCAACGGGCTCCAGCTATCCTATTGGATTTGAGGCAGAAACTCGAAAGCATAGGGGAAATTATAACCTTGAAAAGAACGAGCAATTCCTTCTGAGTAAATTTCTAGCGCTATTCGAGAAAATAGACCCTGATGTTTTGATGGGCCACCAGCTGCAGGAAGTCGACCTGACTATCCTTATAAACAGGCTCAAGGAAAAGAAGACTCCCGGCTGGCATCGCATCGGGCGCATGAAGAGAAGTGAATGGCCCAAGAACTTCAGGGGAGCAGGTTTCTATGCGGAAAGACAATTATTAGCTGGACGATTGATTTGTGACCTTGCCAATGACATGGGGAAGGTAAGTCCTCTCGGGGAGTTTCAGCGCTTTCGGCATCGTGAGGATTACTAATTGTTTTCAAGTCTCTAATGATGAAATGCCAATCCTGGAGTCTGACAGAAATGTGTCAGCTATACCTCAAAGAGAACGAGGTGCGACGAGAGTTCGATAATGAAGCTGCGCTCAAATCCTGGGCAACGTCTAAAGAAGGCCTGATGAATTACATTAGCCACAGCGAGGCTGATACATATTTCATCGCCGCTCTCACCTTGAAACTTCAAATGCTATCACTAACTAAGGTTCTCACCAATCTTGCTGGTAATTCGTGGGCTCGAACACTTACTGGTACAAGAGCTGAGCGCAATGAGTACATCTTGCTACACGAGTTCTACCGAAACAAGTATATTTGTCCTGATAAATATTTTGGGAAGTCGCAGCATAAGGTTGAGGAGCATGAAGGCGAGGAAGAAGGTGGTGACAAAAAGAAGAAGGACAAATACAAAGGTGGTCTCGTTTTTGAACCTGAAAAGGGGCTGTATGACAAATATGTACTCGTTATGGACTTTAACAGTCTGTACCCGAGTATCATACAGGAATACAACATTTGCTTTACTACCGTGAACCGCCAGTTGGTGGTAAGTAAAACCTGTCTGATGACTGGCACCGCCCTGCTTTCCATACTAACAGCAGACCTAGGCCGAAAATGACAAGGAAGAAAAGGTACCCGATGTCCCGACCGATCAGGATATAGGTATTCTCCCACGCTTGATTTCCACCCTAGTCAGCCGAAGAAGGGAAGTCAAAAAGTTGATGAAAAGCAAACGAGCATCTGCTGAAGAGCTAGCTCTTTGGGACACTAAGCAGCTGGCCTTGAAACTCACTGCAAATTCTATGTACGGCTGTCTGGGTTATACGCAGTCTAGATTCTATGCACGACCACTTGCAATGCTCACTACCTTCAAGGGCCGTGAAATTTTGCAGAACACCAAAGAACTGGCTGAAAAGAATCAGCTGCGAGTCATCTATGGTGACACCGATTCGGTCATGATCAATACCAATGCAGACAACATCGAAGAAGCACTTAAAGTGGGTAATGAATTCAAACGACTTGTCAATGACAATTACAAGCTGCTCGAGATTGATATCGATAATGTCTTCCGCCGACTGTTACTTCACGCCAAGAAGAAGTACGCTGCTATCAACATGACTGAGGTGGATGGTAAATATGTCGACCATCTCGAAGTCAAGGGCCTGGATATGAAGCGAAGAGAGTATTGTGCTTTGTCAAAAGAAGTCTCTTCAAAACTTCTTACTGATATCCTTTCTGGTGACGATACCGAAGTTGTTCTGGGAAAGGTTTACGACTATTTAAAGGATCTCACTCAGAAAATGAAGGAGTACGCAATACCAGTGCAAAAATATGTGATTTATACAGTAAGTTGTACGCAGTCAGTAATAAGGAGTTCCGTGTCACTCATTCGCTTTTCAGAAACTTTCTAAACGACCGGATGAATATCCCAACAAAGAGACCATGCCACCAGCTCAAGTGGCACTTCGAGAGCTGGCAAGGGGCAAGACTGTTCGCCCCAATGATGTTATTTCATACGTGGTGACTTTAGGGGATAAAGAAACCGCCTCCCTTCCTCCTGCTAAACGATCATATACTCTCCAAGATGTGATTAAGCAGGACTCCGGCTTGAAACCTGACGTCGAATTCTACCTTCTCAAACAAATATTTCCTCCCATCGAACGTCTATGTGCTCCTATCCCCGGCACAGACTCAGTTCAACTGGCGGAATGTTTGGGCTTGGATGTTAGAAAGTATCAAATCAATTCCTCCGGATCGCACAGTCAACAGAGTCTAGAAGTATGTCCTCTCGACTCGCAAATTCCTGACTCTCTCCGCTTCGAAAATGCCGCTCGCCTTACATTTCGCTGTCGTGGTTGTCACGAGCGGTCAACATTTGAAGGCTTACATACTTCAATGGAAATTTGCACTCCAAATGGGCTTGTCTGCCCCAACGAGAAGTGCAAGAAGCCTTTCAGCGTAATTTCACTAGTCGCGCAGCTTGAAAGTCAGATTAGGGCTCAGACAACCAAGTACTACGAAGGCTGGCTGATCTGTGACGATTCGGCGTGCGGAAACCGGACGAGGCAAATGAGCGTTTACGGCCATCGATGCCTAGGGCCCAGAGGGCGAGCTGAAGGCTGCTCAGGGCGTATGCTATATGAATATACAGAAAAGCAGCTTTATAACCAATTACTCTACTTTGCAGGCCTATGGGATGTCGACAAGGCAAAGAAGCTGGCTGAAAAGGAACCAGCCGGTGAGAAAAAGGAGAGACTACTTGCGCTTGTTGAATGGAACCGCGCTCGTTTTGGTACATTGAAAGGCGTTGTTGATGGATACCTGAAGAAGTGCGGGCGGCAATGGGTTGAGATGGATGTTATTTTTGGGTTTGCCCTGAACTGAGTTTGTATATGAGTACCGGTATTGTGTTCGGATCGAATGATAATGGACCTTAGGTGAAATACTTCTCTTATGTTACATTGGAACTATATTCGCTTTCAATGACTCGCTCACCGGGGTTTCCTAGTTTATACTCAACTTGTTTCTTGTCGCTACCTACCATGGAATCGGATTTAATAACTTCATGGCTGAACCAAGCTTAAGGTTGCCTTTAGGAGTCATCGATTGAAGGTTGGACCTGTACCATGGGTAGTAGACGCATATATAAAGAGGGAGCTTCCGGACGGTGGTCGTCTTCCAGCCATCATTCTTACAACTACGGAATAACACCTCGTCTATCAATACCCAAAACACTTTAACCTCAACCTTTCGAATACCACCACATCTCCTGGAAGAAACACTTTGATATCAGATAGTTTATTTACTCGACGACACCCTTGCCAGTCCGCCTACTTGAATAAACAGCATTAATTCCCTTTCAAAGAATATTTGGAAGACATTTGGATTGGAAAAGAGATGGACAGCAAGGACCTATATCCCAGGAACAGTCTTCTAAGCCTTCCGAATGAGCTTCTTCTTGAAATATTCGAGAAGCTCAAAAATCCAGTTCATGGATCGGGATTAGTACGAAGCTGTCGCCGGGCTTATGACGTGCTGAACCGACATCTATATCGCAGGTCAGGCTGTGTGCCCGTGGAATGGGCAGTTCGTTATACCATGCTAGCAACCGCACGTCTTGCACTCAACACAGCTATCCAACCCCTCGCTTTGGATCAAGCACTCCTACATTCTGCCGTGGCGACCGCAGCCTCGCCAATCTGGAACCATGTTCGAAAAACAAGGCTTCCCCCAGAGTCTCCAGAACATCTCGAAATGATCCAGCTTCTGATTGATCACGGCTTGAATGTCAACAGCCAAATGGAAAGTTCAGAAACGCCGCTATGTAGAGCGATCAACTGTCACCGTCCAGCTCTCATCCAGCTCCTACTCAAGAACAACGCCACCGTTTCCGAGAAGTGCCTGGTTGCTGCAGCTGAGACGTGCCCGAGATCCTCTACCGAGGCACTAATAAACGCAGGGATCAAGCTTTCCGACGACGGATGCAACGAGCTGCTGCTAATAGCCAGTTGGTTTGGAAATGAAACCCTTGTACGGTACCTTGTCGTAAACGGCGCGTCTATGGAATACTCATTACCGCCCGGCCACGGGCAAATTGGGACACATTCTCTCATCTATTCACATATGAGATCCTGGTTTTATTCAGCAATCACAAATGAAGGCTACGGACCGCTGCATTGCGCTGTCTCTCGGGGCTGGGTGCGGGTAGCTGAGTTTCTATTAGCAGAGGGTGCCGATCCCAATTTTGACGACGAATTTGGCGAGACACCAATATATATCGCAATAAATAAACGAAACATACATATGATAGCCTTACTTTTAAGGTCACACGCCAACCTTTCGGCAAAGAATATGGAAGGTAACACTCCGTTGCACATCCTGGCACGCCTTCATGGCTATATGGCCTTCTGCGAACCAACATGGGGGGATTTTGTGGAGCTACTGATCGCGAACGGCGCCGATGTTGATACCCAGAACCACTTCGGACGAACTGCAATACATACCTTAGCGTCCTCAACCTGTGTAGAATCAATGAAGCCTTTGCTTTGCCATAGCAGGAACCTAAATATTCGCGACAGAGCGGGAGAGACAGCATTGCATCTTGCATACCGCGAACGTAATCACAATCTTGCCACTGAGTTCATGGCGCATGGTGCTGATAGGAGGGTTAAGAATGATGCTGGTCTGACGCCACATGAAATGTTGACGACACAATCTACCTCGCGTACCAGCTTGTGGTGGTGGTGATGCTATTGTTTTTCTTTTGCCTATATCAATACCCAAACTGTCTGCTCTTCTGCCAATGATTCAGCTCTGCGATTGTTTTGCGATTTCTATCTATCTGATCATCATTTGCCGGATTCAAATTTAGGTGATTTGAATGCCTTTTTTCTTCATAATTTTGTACTTAAAGTAGTTTTGCATTTATACGGAGATACACAAGCGGGCTACTTTGGAATTGAAGCATATTATCCATAGTTGCTTTGACTAAAGGGAACAATTAAGATACAATTTCCATAATCAGGCAGCCGGAGAATAAGTGAAACACTGACGGGTACCCAGTACTAAAGCAAGCCACCAGAAAGGCTGCAACAGCTGCACCTATCTTTTTTGTTGTCGAAATAAACTTGTACATGTAGGAAATAAAAAAACATCACGCGTATCAGAGTCGGAAGTCAGCCAAAACAGTTACCAATTGCCACAGGCAACTGGGAGCTGGGAGCTGATGAAAGCGACGGCTCCACAAATAATGGAATGTCAAAACTCTAGAGAATGCGAACGCCGAACGATACCAGTCTATAAGGTTCGATTTAAAAAAGCTTTTGTTGGACGAATGGGTCGTAGAATAAATATTTTACCAGCGGCGGTTGTGGCCGAGGGGAGCGGCGTTCGAGGCAGTGAAGCCGTGACCTCCGTGGCCTCCATGGCCTCCATGGCCACCGCGGCCACGACCTCGTCCACCCCAGCGACCACCTCCGCCGCCGCCGCCGCCATAGCGAACCATTTCAGCAAGGCGAGGATCAATTTGCTGTTTAGACTCGGTGAGGATATTAACCAAGTCACGAGCCTGTTTAGCATCTATCATGATTGTTAGCAACGTTCCGACGGAGGTCTCATCCGGTATACATACTGTCAGTGGTGAACAGCGTAATGGCCGTCCCTTTAGCACCGGCACGGCCAGTACGGCCAATCCGATGAACATAGTCTTCCGAGTTGTTTGGATAGTCATAATTCAGCACATGAGTAATGTCTCGCACATCTTCATACAGCTTGATGGTTAGCAAACATGGAGCCAGATTGATAAACAGACGACTGGAGCCCTTTCTCAGTCGTGTGGACTTGTGCGCTACTCTCATGGACTACTCTCAGTATCATTCACTGTCACAAAAGTCCACGGGCTGGTAATTGATCCTGGTTCTAGCAAAACCTTGGAAATGCAGTCTTATAGCTCAAACATAGAACCCTGGCCTCTCTACAAATGGCGGAGTGCATGAGGTAGAGAGACGCAGTTTAAAGCACGATATGCTAAACTGCACTGTAAGTCCAAGGTTCTCTTTCAGCGAGAACCAAGCAAAGGCCCGGAGATATCGAGAGACAACATGTCTGCTAACATGTTCTCTGCGGAGAGCAAAGCATTGAATCAAGATCACACGACGTCAATACGGGTGAAGGATAATGATGTGTCAACGAAAGGGAAAGGGGAGGGGGCGGGGAGAATTTTCAAATTGATCATACCGATACCACGGGAAGCCACGTCGGTGGCTACCATGATTGGGCTTTTGCCGGTTTTAAATTCGTTCAAGACCCAGTCACGTTCATTCTGCTGTTTATCGCCATGAATGGCTATATAGGATGTTAGCCATGAGCTTACAATAACGTCAAGACTAGGACTTACACAGTGCTGGCCATCCATCCTGGCGGAGAAATCTGGTGATGTCGTCTGCAACACGTTTTGTTCCTGTGAAAATGAGTATCTTGGATTGCTTGTCGTCCATAATACGCTCCAAGTGTTGAATCATGCGGTCACGTTTCTCGAATTCAGATACAATCTCGACAATTTGAGTAATTCTGTGGTTAGCAGAAAGATCTTGAGATCCGATGTACACTTGAATGTATTCATGTAGGAAATCATTGGCGAGCTGTCGTACTTCCTTGGGCCAAGTGGCAGACCACATGCAAGTTTGTCGGTCTGGGCGAATTTGTCCGATAATCTTTCGGATTTGAGGCTCGAAACCCATGTCAAGCATTCGGTCGGCTTCATCAAGGACGAGGTAAGTAACACGGCGCAAGTTGGTTTTACCAGCCTCGAGCATATCAATCAAACGACCAGGGGTAGCGATGCAGACTTCGACGCCTCGGGAAAGGTCGCGAATTTGAGGCCCTTTGGGGACGCCTCCGTAAACGCAGGTGTTTCGGATACGTGAAGACTTTCCGAACTTTGTAATTTCAGCTTGGATCTGGACAGCTAATTCACGAGTAGGAGCTAGAACGAGAACGATAGGTCCGTCGCCGGGCGAAAGCAAAGGCTGAGCATTAATGTGAACGATTGCAGGTAGGCAGTATGTTAAAGTCTTTCCTGAGCCGGTCTCGGCGATACCGACTACGTCACGACCGGATAAGGCCATAGGCCATCCTTGCGACTGGATCGGAGTGGGCTTGGAAAAGCCTTGTGCCTTTACTTCAGAGATCACGTATTGCGGGAAGCCAGCCTCATCGAAAGTTTCGACGGGACGAGGAACATTCTGGCCGTATACGGTCATCTCGTGTTCTTTCCGGAAAGCATCGACTTCTTGTTGAGATCGGTTGGTAACGTTAGGGTGTTCCTTGTAAAAGTGTTTCTCGAATTTAGGTAGAGAGCTCAAATCTACGAGAACAAGGTTAGTTAGAGGATGGACTGAACGGAATAGATGGTTAGGACGTACCCCAGTTTTGCTGCTTCAAACCAGATCCGAGATTGGACATTTTGTCGCCATGGCCTCCGCCTCCGTATGAGCCACCTCCATGGCCGTAGGAGTTACCACCGTGCGACTGGTAGCCGCTTGAGTGGCCGCCAGAATATCCGTTGCTACCGCCGTAGCCGCCGCCACTTCTATAGTTGCTTTATGCGAGTCAGCAAGGACAAAGAGTAAGCAGCAAGATTAATAGACAAGGACGTACCCTCCACCACCAGAATGATGACCGTAGTCGCGAGACGAGGAATAACCGCCTCCGTAAGACATATTCAAAACAACTTTTCGATAATTAAATCAAATCAAATCAAAGTGGTATCGTATCGGAATAATCGCGTAACAGGAGACCCAATAATTAGAGGAAAGGAAGGGACTTCTTATTATGTGCGAAAGAAGAAGGAAAAATATGAAGAAAAGAATGAGCACGGGGAGAGTGCTACGAGAGACTGTTGTCGGGAAGAAAAAGAGAAAGAAAGATGGCGAACAACGAAAAAAAAGAGGATTTTTGATGTTATGGAGCGAAAACCTTGATTGAGAGGGCGCTAAAAGTCTTACTAAGCAAAAGGGGGAAAAAGTTCAGAATGCGGTTAGCGTAAAACAGCCACAGCACTAGCTCGATAAGGAAATTGCTGAGTCATCAGACTGGAGTGAGGTCCCGAGAGTCCGAAGTCCAGTCTGCACAAGCACAAGCAGTCACCACCACCTACAGCTATTATTAAGTTACCTACTTGCCCGAAATCTATTCTTTATATTTACAAACCCCCATCAGTTCTAAAAACCGATTCTCAAGTCTAGAACTGCCTTAAATTCTTTTGCAATTTTACAGTCTATCGATTTTAGACAATAAGGATAGCGTGAGAGTGTGGACAAGTTTGACAACAGCTAACTATCTAGTTGCCCGCCGTCGAAGGATCCAAATACCCTATCCAGAGCACCCAATACATATATAGCGTAATATAGTTAGGCCATGTACCGTGCATCTAGCCTCACCGAATGGATTATGCTCCATATAGCCCCATTTCCCAAAAGCCAACCTCGAGGTCCGTGGCACGTATGAAGATTTTCACCAGTTCCTCCATCCGAGACGGAGATACATCTCGCATATGCGTCTCAAGGAGTTCTGGTGAGGATTATTAGGATATCGAGCACCAGTACATGAATTCAGCTGTATTACTCACCTGAGCCAATTTTCACAGCCTCAGAGTAATCTGCGGCGGCATAGTTCTCAATCCATTTCCAGTATTGATTGTTGGATCGAACGCTCTTCTCATCACGGTGCAACCTCTGGGCTATCGCTCCATATCCGATCAGGCACGGTGCTAGAGCAACCTGGAGCGCGAGCCAATCTTCGGATTGGCCTACGTCAAGGATATATCTGCTGTATGCTGTGCAAGCTTTACAACGGAGCAGTCAGTATTCCGATTAATGGTACTAAAATAGGCTCCGTATCACCTGCGTACACATACCTTGGCTTTCTTCGTGTGTTTCAACATCTTCCTTCGACAAACCAAATGATGCACAGTAGTCTAAATGCAAAGCCATCTCACGCTCGATATGGAGGACAATTTTGGCGGACTAGCCAAGATATCTATTGTCAGCACTAATGAGAGCCTTATTTCAAGAATGAAGACGTACTGCAGAAATACCCTCCATCTTTCTATTCTTATAAGCTGCCAGCGCGTTACTTCGAGCGAAATGAACCTAGAATTGACGTTGAGCAAGAGAACCATCAGGGATAAGGCGCTTCGTCTCTTACGAGATATAGATAATCTTGTATTAGATAGTGTCTGAATTTCTCGATAGGAAGTGTTGCATCCGCCATTCTTCTCACAAATTCATGATTAGTGAATGCACGCCACGATGGCTGAACATCTGGTCGATCCAAGACGTAATCCAAAAAATGACCCCTACTGCTCATTAGTTGTGAAATCTGTCTTTTGCTGTGGTGTAGTACTTACGGAGCAAACGGTAACGAGTATAGAGAGTGGAAATGATTGATAGGACCACTCCCCTTTCCAAGGTTGAAGCTCGACTTGATCCCTGCCTCTACATATCGACACGCTTCCCGGACCGCTCGGACAGTGACCATTCCATTTGCAATATTACCAGCAATCGCAGAGGCTAGAGAACAGCCTGTGCCATGGGTATTTTTAGAGTGGGAGAATTCTGTTTCAATCAAGGTTACCGATTCACCGTCATATAGAACATCGATGACCAGCGCAGCATCTTCAACGGATTTCGATTCCTGCTTGTCAGCCGTCAAGGGTAGGTGGCCACCCTTCAGAAGTATATACTTTGGGCCGAGCTTGTGCAATGCTTTGGCTAGTTCTATTGCATCAGCAAGACTTTTGGGGTCATGAACTTCGACTCCAGAGTCACGAAGCAGAAGTACTCCTTCGGGTATATTTGGCGTCAAAATCGTAGTAAGTGGTAAAAGAGACACCCGCAGCAAATTCACAGCTTCGGGCGGCAGTAGCTGCGAGCCGCTGGTGGATATCATGACCTACACAGGGAGAATCAGAAAATTTCGTCCATTTAGAGAGTAATGATTTCGAGAGTACAGGATCCAGGACGACCGGTAACCCTTCACACGACGCTATATACAGGCGCAAGGCATCGGAAACCACGTCGATCGTCTTTACAGAAGCCAACATGCCTACCACGCAAGTTAAATGAAAGGAACATGGCAAGAACCAACTCCTCGAACAGCATTAGACCGACTCACCGATTTTGATAGCGTCCGCACCGATATCATTCAGACCCGCATTGATCTGTTTCCGCACAAATTCAGGTGGCACGACATGAATATCCTGTACACCCAATGTATTTTGAGCTGTTAAGGCCGTTGTGGCTGTTAAAGCATAGCATCCATGTGCAGTGAGCACTCGTTGATCCGCTTCGAGACCCCTATCAAACGACAACAGGTCAATTGAGATTTGCAAGCTTTCTTTGAGAGCATTGTGGATATACGTACGCTCCGCCAGAGCTGTCGGAGCCTGCAATCACGAGGACACGCCCTCGTTTTGCCATTTCTAAGAAAAGTCACTGAGAGTGCGTTGTTTTGATAAAGTTCTTGGGAGACTTGTTGATTAAGTCCAGTCCAGGGATGCCCCGCGGAAGCTAACTAGCTTGCGACTAAAATTCATGAATGCGAGTTGCCCTGATCCCAGAACCAGAATACATGATTCCATGAATAAAACAGAAGATATCATTCATATGCTATTTACTACATTTTGCGATATATGCTTTTCAGTCTGGGCGAGGTGAGAGGGAAAATATCCAAATAACTCATCTACCTGATGCCAGGTAATGCTCCCTTAAAATGCACCAAAGAATGAACAGGCCGTGAAAAGAAAGAAAAAATATATGCATAAAGAAAAAGGGCATAAAAAAGATTGCAAATATCCAAGTGGATCATCAAGACATCTCATCATGATCCGAACCAAAAGTGCGATGTGAAAAACTTATCGGTTGCTCTGAGCATGGATCAAACGTGGGTTTCGGCAGAAGAGCGCCCAAAGCGAGCACAACAAAACGGAAGCATTATTTTCGTGGGATCATAAAACCGTAAGTACTGCACAATTTGCGTATCAGCTCAATTGGCCAACCCGACCTTACTCTTCCATTTTTTCAGCCCGGGATAGTTGCCAAAAGACTCCTTTTTCAATTTCCTCCTTCCACCACTTGACTGCCGTACACCCCATCCTAGGCCAGAGTTCAGTCGTCTGTCCACATCCTCCTTAAACCGCTTCCAGCTGCGCTGCCGCTGCTCCAAATCCGCCATTTGCGCAAGCATAGAGTCCCAGGTCTGAGACTCTTGCGCACGAAGCATTTCTTCGTATTCAGCGGCGATTGTATTGGAGCGTTGCCGGCCGCCCGTCTGGCGAGCTCGTGGAGTTTGCGCGTCATCTGCCGGCTGCTGGGATAGGCTTGGAGCCGTAGAAGGGCGATGAAGAGCGCGAGACGTGTCAGCTTGGGTGATTAAAGAACTATATTGATATGTGTGCGCCGGCCGTGACTCCTGACTGTTGCTGGAGCCGGCAGGTTGTGTTTGGAAATTCTCTTCTTGCTGGCGAGCGCGGTAGAGGCGCTGCGAGCGGAATCGTGCAGCAGCAGCCTCTCCAACTAAATCAGGGTCTTCGAGTGGAGAAGGATTGAAATCTTCGGTCGACTGGTTCCATGGATGAAGTTCTAGGGAAGAGCTGCTCCCGGCCGCATTCTGAGGAGTGCCCGCTCTAGGAACGTTCGCATCGGAAAATGGGGTGTTGACCAAGTTAGGTGCCGATCTATTATGGCTCTCTTCAGGCTGGCTAGAATTTCCTGCACCTGGAGCTGGTGCCGTGAAGCGTCGGGTGAATCCATCCGGCATGCCAGTATTTTCATAACGGGGCCCATTGCCAGGCTCCGTGAAAAGCGATGGGAAAATAACTCTTGATGCATCCGTCACCCTTCTTCTGGCGACATTGTGATAATGCCGGGCTTGCAAGCCTCCAGTCACGGGAACCCATTCCGAAATGTTATACAACGTCCTCACGCTTGTATTCGAGAGATCACCGCCTCTACTTTCGAAGCCAGGCGCATATCTCTGAGTGGCAGGTAGGCCCGTTGGCTGAGGAGAACTCGGTGTTGGGGATGGAGTATTATTACTGGGTCCGGAGTCGACATCATTCACTCGCCTGTGATGTTGAGGCACATACGAATGGTACGAAGGAGCTGCGGAAACATAGGATGGTGCACTTGAGCGAACGGAAGCCGAGTCGCCTTCATTGTTTCCTGTCTGGCGCGGCGTATATAGCGGAAGAGGCTCAGGAAATGGAGTGAGGAGCGAACGAGGAGGCGCGAAAGACATGATGGGTGTATGTTTTAAGTATTGCCTCCTCGCTCCCAGATGCCAATTTCAAAGCTTGATCTTCGAGCCAGTTGCGCGAAGATCGCGGCTCAATCTCAGGCCGTTAAGCCGGCACGATAGTTTAAAGCTCTGGCGGGCTCGAAGGGAGAAACTCGGCGTTTGTATGTTTTTGAGGGGTATAGGAACTAGGAAGGCAGACTAGAGCTAGCTGATCAGCACCTAGATGTCTATAGAGTCGCATACATCGAAAGCAGATATTGTCCGAGAAGAATGATTGCAGAAGGCCTCCATCCGTGCTATCGCAGGGCAGAGGAAGAGGGATAGGTAGGAGTAGAAATGTTTGCCTTGTGCAGTGAGGTCACCGAGCCTGGAAATCAAAACAAGCCAACCTGTTCGCCCGCCATTGCGGTCTGGTTCATGGTGACACGGTTCGTGAACGGCAAAGTCCAAGCCCACGAATCCATGTCGAGAATCGCGGGCCGGAGAGTTTTTGGTGTCGAATTTAGACTCACTCACATTTTCGTCGAAGATATCTCGTCATTCAGAGCGCGACTTGGCTCCCTTGGCATTGGAACCGGAAGCAAAGAAGATCAATGATGATGACTGAAAGGAGTGGGAATGAAACAAACCGCTTTCTAAGCGAGAGGTGTAGCGGTCGGTTATGTACAGCAGTTATATGTAGGTACGAGCGAAGAGGCACACTTTCTCGGAGCCAAGGATGAAATCAACGCCCACGGACTGCATTCACGGGAAGGCCAGCCGAATGGGGGCATACGGCACATGGACAGAAGTTGTTTGCGTGTGTGTATATGTCAAAGACGTTGAAGTTGCGCGGGATATACAGAGTGACTCTGAACTTGCTGGCTCCAATGGGCAACCACCAAGTCATGAAGTCATGGGTTGGGCCAGGGCACTTCTCGCCGAGACATGAGGTGGCATTAACAAGTCTGGTGAAGCCCACAAGGCCAGAGTCCTGTTCTGCGCAGATTTGTGATAAGTAAACAAACCGCTGTCGCGAGTGTTGTTTCTCCACCATGGACTCTTCTTTGCTGTCAGGAGTGGAAACAAAGGGACAAATCCTGTGGTCGGAGTGGTTTTTGGTCTCCGGAAAAAGCTTCCAGAACCCCTCCTTTTGCACCGCCACATCTCTCGGCTCGGCTTTCCAGCCGGATACCCGGCTCCGTGAGGCCAGAAACGGCAACCGACGGTCACGTTGTGGTATGTCACGTGGCACTCCGTAGACATCATGTGACTGCTCCGAATCGTGCCTTACTCAGATATTACTAATCAAGAGTTTGTAGATCGGTCTATTTGAGGGTAAGTGTCGGAGGGCAGTAATATGAGGAGATGGCATCCACTATGACTAAATGCTGTACGAAGACTAAAGGTACAGTACATGTACACCATGAATATCGATGAATCTGTCTATCTAAAAGACTACGTGAACAGGTACAAAATAAGGTGATCGTGTGCTGACTAATGCATCTAAGAGAAGTCGCTAGTGTCACGCTGACCCCTAACCTCTGACAGTAAGCCGCGTCCAATGAACGACGATGGTCGCACTACAATCCACCCGACCTTCCTTCACAGTATGCCGTGAGACCTTGTGATTCATGCGTATTGATGCTCTAGGGTGCCAGTTCCTTTTCAAATCCTTCTTCAAATGATATTTCGGGGTTTCTCGTGTTTCAGCTCTTGGCAGCTATGCAAAACACCCCGAACCGTTATCAAAACGACTGAGCTTTTCTTGATACCCAGTCACTGGTAGTATGTACCATACATACTGTACAGACAGAGACAGACAGGGGTATTATTGCCTGAATTATGCGGACAAATGAGCGAAGCTGAAAATTTTTCCGGATGGAGTGTACCTAATTGCGAGGTATTCCCAATCTGTATAAATCTATGCTTCGGATTCTAGCAACAATCTGCGACTGGGTATTCTCTCTCGGAGATCGCCCCTTGCAGGATAAAGTGGAGGCTCTGCTGGCTAGGAGTGGAATTCCCAGGCCCGATGAAATCCCGCAAAGGGACTCGGCGCTGCTCAGCCTTGTGCGCATTTGAAGAAATACACTAATACTTTGGTTCGGGTGGTTTCATGCACACCAGTACTGGCTGATCGCCTTACACCTTCAGAAAAACTCTTCTAACTATAAGTGCTTTTCCCCCACCCCAGTCACACGAATGCCTTGGTCTATTTTGGTCGGCGTTCTCGCGTTGGAACGGACCTTTCAAGGGCATCCAACAAGTCCCATTTCTTTGTGAGAAAACCATAAGGCCCCGTGGACTACCGGTCAAATTTTGTGGGGCGGTCTTGATCAATGTCGATCAGTAGGCGGAGCCTTGCCGCAGGCTGCGGCCCGTGCCTGACTAGCAAACCGCCGATCGCTGGTGCGTGCAGGGAAAGGCAACGTCGCCCAAGTTCAAAAGGAATCTCCTCCCTAAACGTCATGGGCCCTCAGCTTCCTACTGCGCAAACCAGATGCAGAGCTTAGCTATTGTCATCGACCTGCGCACGCCGGATTTTGTTGGAGATGGCGGATCCGCTCTCTATTTCCGCATCAATAGCATCGCTTTTAACACTCGCCGTCCAGACCACTGCTGCCATTCACTGTTTGGTCAACAATTTCGAAATTGCCGAGAAAGAGCTTAAAGATGTAGCTGCGAATCTTGACGCATTGCGCTTTGTACTGGCACAACTCACCTCTCCCTCTTGCCCCCATGGCTCAGATGAAGACTCTGCTTTGGAGCGAGTTGTCCATGGCCTCAAATCAACTCTTGACGACTTTAGCGACCTCCTCGCGAAAATGGACTCCGTGGTGAGGAAAGGGGGCGGTCGGAAGCTTGTGCTTCAGCTATTATGGACTGAAAAGGCAAAGGATATTCAAAGGGTAATGTGCTCAAAAGCGGAACAATGTTCAAGTCAGCTGACAACTCTCAGTTCAACTATATCGTCGAAGGATACAAGTCGACGCTTAGTGTCGCACTACAAATAAAAATCTTGTAAGTATAAACATAAGGAGCATCGATTCATGGATATCCACCGACGAATTGGAACTCCTAGGAACCAAAATCGCTTGCCTTCAGACCTTATGGGCTCTGCTATGAAGACGTTGGAAAACATGAGATCGGACTTCCAGGAGTCTTCTACCGGCGAGAAACGGATTGAGGATATCCGACGTTTATTGCACACCGTTGGTGGTCAATCGCTTGAGGATGCAAACCAAACGAAGGACGTCACCTCTGAACAGACCCCTTCGGCGCGTGGATCTGATATCCCAGTGGAGACTATGACTATTTTAACCCACAGTAGTTACAAAGCATGGGTTGAATCAACTCTGGATGGTGTAGATGAAAAAACTGAACACATTTTAGTTCAGAACTTCTTGAAACAGAAGGCTAACGCTGATATTCACACTCACCCTTCAACAATCAAAAATGATGTTGCAACCTCACCAGAAATTCAATTGATCGTAACCGATCTTCGGAAACCGAACTCAGATGAGCCCTTTACAGAACAAATATTTACGCGTGCAAATGCAAGCGTTCAAAGCATTCTTGAGCAACTTCGCTCCAAAGGTAGGTAATCCTTATTTTACGTTACTTTCGTAGGACCTGATCGTGGATACTAGGCTACTCCGAACTTACCGGATTCAAAATCGGTGGCATCGATACGCTAGTGGGACCCATCAAATCCCTTTCGGAGCCCTCTCTTGTTTGCGTTACTTCTGGCCAATCCTGCTACAAGATAAACAAAGGCTTGGAGATCAATATCGACGAGCCGCTGGTCCAATTTTATAACAGTACCCTGCTGCATAGGCCTTTTGCAGTCCCTGCGGTCACGATCTCCCATATGGATGGAAAAATCGACGTTGAAAGTGCTATCGACGATTCCAGAATCCGTATTCAATTCAAACGAACGATACGAACCCCAGACGATGGCATAGTACGGAGTCAACCCGTAGACCTCGGGCCATTTCCAATCGTTCAGGCTTCAACAGTACAAACGCCAATTTCGACCGCTATGAAAAGCAGAGGCGGATTCATATTGCCAGTCCTACAGAGAGAGGCAATGTTTATGTCTTTCAGCTCATATTTAGATTCCCTCGATAATATCGCGGTCAGGATTTTTACTGGGGGTGTCAACGTTATTAACGGCGTGAGCTTTCAGGAAGCAGGGTCAGACCTGCAAGATTACTTCGTCATGGGGCGGCAGCAAAGAGTCGACGGGTATCTCGAGAAACGGAAAGACTTAATGAGACAATTTGTGGCAATGCCATTTGGCAGTAAATATTCCGTTGAGAGCCAAGTCAACGGTGTCGAGCTGGGAGGGCTACAGATAGAAATGGCGCCGCTCTTAAAACGAACAGTTGCATTCTCCTCCTTTGATGCCGGATGTCCTGCCGATATCGGGAACACAGCGAAACAATTGAACTTGTCTGCGGGTGATTGGATCATCATGAAACCCACCGGCGATTGCGATGGCGAGTTATGCTGGAATTGGGGCCCGGGAACTCACGGCATTTTCAACTGGGAATCTTCGGCTCAAAGCCAAGTGGAGAATGGGGCCTTTGGGCCCCTTAACCCCCCTGGGTTATCAAGGCCGAGTTACGTTTCTGACTTATTCCTTACGGCAACTTTGCCAGCGAAAGGATTGCTTGTGATCAAGGCAGTACCTCCCATCGAGTTTACACTCAAGGATCATGGAACTGCGCAGGAAATTACGCTACGACTCTCACCTTTCCTCCCAAAAAATCATCTCAAACCACGCATTCTTTCCGCCATAACTGGCTACTGGGAAGCTCATGGTCGCAATAAAAGCCACGTCATCCAACCAAGCTATCATATCTCCATATACGAGCCATCCGAAATGAGCGGAGAGGGCACAGTGGATTTGAGACACATTCCTCAAGATTCACACTACTACCCCTTGCACTCAATGGTCTATCGAAGACCCGAGCCCTTTTTCGACAAATGGCATTCAAAAATTCGAAGAATGGGCTCATCGGATGGGCTCGATAACCTTGGATTTTCCCCAGAGACACATCATGATTCTGCCGCTAGTAGACTGAATAGAGTAGGAAAGTACCTAAGAGACGACCTGCCCACGCTGCCCTTCGATCGACGGGGCTCCATCGAAGAATCTGCCGCTCTCTATCACTCGCATTCGTTCTCCCCGCCTCGTACTCGTAAGAGGCGTGGCAGGCCACTGGATGGCTATAGTTGCATGGCTATCGCGAAAGGAGGTTATATCGACAATTGGCTACAGTGGGACTATAGAACTAAATCCGATTGGAATTGGAAAGACAGTCGTTTATTCGAAATGCAACTGCTAAACACAATCGTCTTTGAGGCCGTAACTGGTTTCGGTGCGCCTGTGTACCCGCTGGCATATGAAGAATATTTAAAGGGAGAACTACCATTCTCCCCTTCCCTTAAGGTTGAAAGAGCTTATAGTCTGGGTGGACAAGACACGCCAGGACCTGTTCGGTCTCTGGAGCAGCTAGACAGCAGTGCAAAATTTGTACTGGGCGTGCATCCGAGAGACGACGGTGTTCTCGTAGGATGCATCATATGTGAGATGATGCTGTGTTCTGCCATGTAAGCCCTTATGTGCCAAAATATCTGATACACTTAGTTACTAATGCTCATTGGCCTCTTTTTAGGATCGAGCCTTGTCATCATTGTTATTGCACACCTTGTTTGACAACTCGTCCTCAAATCATCAAAATCTGCCCCTTATGCAAGAAGGAAGCAACGCAAGTAAAGGTGTACTCAGCGACGATGCCTGCACCTTTTCACAATACGGATATCAAGCATTGTCCCGTTCCAGTGAGTGTTCTGCCTCTGTGGGCAGAGCCACGGACTCAATTAGACTTCCCTTGCGAGGAGGCCGATTCCGGACCCGGAGATACTTCCGGTTTGTCAGACTTGGGTCTCCTTGTGCTACGAAAAGCCCCCAAAGCCCCACTGCGGATCCCTATTCGATCGCTACTCAACAGCTCTAGTGAGATCTTGCTATCTGAAGCATCGGAGTCACGGCCTCCTATGAAGAGACTAAAGGTTTCTTGAGCACGGAGTATGCAAATCTCATCGGTCTCAGGAACACCCAGGATTACCTGTGTATTTTTGACTGGAGTGAGTGTATTCCAGTTTGCTGACTTCGAATGAGGTCAGTAAAGTGTCGGAAGCGCAGTACCTCTAGCTTACTCGATTAACCATAGAAGATACCTGTAAAGTACTATTATGCAGTCCTGTTTCCTCAAAAGTGTGATATTGGGATCTTGCTGAGTAACGGATGGCTATTTTTAGAAAGGGGCTGTGAAAGAGGAAGCGCTTGTAACGATACGGTACTGATTAGAGTTTATGGAGAAACTGTGTGGTATTTCTAGGTTTCACCATTACCGCGGTAACTCTCCAGGTATTCTACTCCCGTAACTAGGTACATACATACATACCACCATAAGAACCCCAACCGCTGGCGCTGGGCTGGGCTGGCTGCCCCCTTCTGGTTAACTGCAGAAGCTCTTCTCTCTCCTTCAGCTTTCTTTGACTGTTTGTCTCTGTGACTTTTTGATGGATTAGTCTCGTCTTTGTTGCGAAAACTCTCTCCGGGCTCAACCCACCCGATCTTCGCGCCCGTCCTTCCGACCTCAATAGTCAAGTAAATGAGTCAACATTCAACCTTCATCGCATCACATTGCCCTTTGGTGTCGACTTTGGTTTCCAGAAACCAGAACTAAATTACTTCTGTGAGCGTACTTTTGCCTTACTCATAATGGACCCATGTGTTCCCAAAGGTAGAAATGTGATTCCTCTACACGCCTTGGTATTTAGCCTAGCTAAAGTGAATACCTAGAGGGTTACGGACAAAAACTTGACCGATACGTCACACGTCTTGATGAGCAGCGTGTTTTGAAACTAGGACCAAAATATTCGGCAGAGCCAGAGATTCTACAGTTCATAGCCAAGAACACAACTATTCCTGTACCAACGCCTTACACCTGGAGGCAAAACGGGCGCTATCTCGAGATAGTCATGAGCTACATGCCCGGAAGACCACTTGAGGAAATCTGGCCCACGCTAGCCTATGAACAAAGAATCGCGCATTGCCACCAGATGAGGAGCTATCTCATGGAGCTTCGAAAGCTTACCTCTACCCGAATTGAGAGCATCAATCAAACGCCCATACTACTTGGGTTCGCGGGCCGACGATTTGGTGGTCCTTTTGAATCTGAGAAGGAACTTGTTGAGTTTCTTCTTGGAGGAACCTGCCCCTCTATTACCACCACTGCAAAGGATTTCATCCGGGCCAGACTAGGTGGCGGACATAAGATTCACTTTACTCATGGCGATCTTGCACCTCGAAATACTCTTGTTGATGAAACTGGTCGCATTACTGCAATTCTAGATTGGGAAATGGCTGGCTGGCTACCTGAATATTGGGAAAATAGCAAGATAATATATGATCGCCCATCCACGATGCGTGACCACAAACAGTTTGTTCAGCATATCTTGGTTGAAAAGTACGAGAAAGATATAGAAGGATTCGTTGAATATCAACGGTGGGAGATGCCCTCGTACTTGAATGCCTTCTTGGAGCTTCCAGACGCATACAATTCTCTAAAGACTGGGGAGACTGTTTAATATATTGAACCGGAAACGGATTTTAGCATGCAGTTCATTTAACATATCTCGGTAGCTGATTTAACCGGTAACTTAACTTAGAGACTTGGCATCTACGGCCCGGATTGCAAAGCAGTGCATATTTTCTCATCGTCTCTGGCACGGGTCGCAATGACGGGCAGCATGGACCTGTGGACGGGAGCTAGAAAGAGATTGTAAAGGCTGCAAGGAGCCAAAGCCGAGAGAGGGTCACAAACAAAAAGTAGTCATTGCTCCAAGTGCAAGGATAGAAGGCCTTACCCATCACATCTTAAACACGCGCAACAACATAGCACAGATGATGACCGGTACAACGCTGACCAGCTCACCCAGTCCTGCATATTGAGGCGGAATCCTCGCATTGAAAAGTGCCCCAGCAGCAAGCAGGATAGCAAAGAGATTTTAAACAACGCTCCAACCGAAGTTGAATTTGACCCTGCTCATAGACTTCTTGCTTACAGTAATCATGGTGAGAACACCCGACAGATCGGGACGCATCAGGACGACATCCGCAGCGGCTTTTGCGATATCCGTTCCGTAACCCATGGGAACATCAATAGTGGCCTGAGCTAATGCAACCGCATCGTTGGTTCTATCTCCACAGAAAACCACGGTGGATTTTTTCGAGCGATATGTACCAGAAGTTTGTGCAACGAGGAGGTCCTGGATGTATTCCTTTTTGGCAGTAGGAGAGCAGCGGGAGCGGATATTGGATGATGGAATCTCAAGCTCAATTGCTTCACTCCGCACAGCGCCATCATCGTCACCGGAGATTACATGGACAGAAATTCCATGTTCGCGCAGCCTACTGATAGTCTGCGCGGCATCAGACCGGAGAGTATCCTCGAGAGCAGATATTGCAGCAAGCGAGTCATTGATGAAAAAAAAAAGCAGTATATCCATTAGACAAAATATTCTGAACTTCTGGATCGGATGTAACATCAAGCCAACGAGAGTTGCCTGCAAGAAAGATCAATCCCGATGCAGTGCCCTCAACCCCCTTTTTTATCGTTGTCACAGCAAGCATCTCGCACATACTTCTCCACGGCGACTAGATCATTCGAGCAGCAATCATTATTGCCCCTAGCTAGGCTGCCCGCAGGTGGATTTAGTTCCCGAGACGGTCCACAACAACCAGATCCACAGGCCATGATTCGAGAACCTCAACTTTGTCCAATTGTAAAATGTCAAAGGGGTTGAAACTCGATCGTATAAAAGAGCGCAGCGCAAACCTGCCCATTCCGGAAATCATTGGGTCCTTTCTATCGCGGCGTCGCACCGCGTGATTGTCAAGCCCGTCGGGCCTTGATTTCGTTTTCATGGCTGAAAGCCCAAGCTCATGAAGATGTCGTTGACGACGGAATTTTGTCATTCCAGGTGTTAGTAGCGTTGTCTTCTCGTGGAATCACATTTCATCAAAAGGCAGTCCAATCAACTCTTACAACTTGTTTATATTGAAGAACGCTATCTCTACTACATGCAGAGCGTAGATGGTTCAACGAGGATCTTCGGTTCACGACTCAACCGCCGCACGAAGCGGAAAAGCCAATTCAACCCCCGAGTTTCTCCGCGTCCGGTGACGTCATTATTTATACAGAGAACAACCACCAAGCTTGATGCAAAGTAGCGAATGTGCTCGACAGGAGATCTAAGAAGGATACATTTGCAATTTCTCTTTGATTCAAGTAGCATGAAGTCATCTAAGCTATGCCGAAGCAGATTTTAAAAGACATCGAAGTCATATCAATAAGGTATTGTGCTAATCGTGTGTTCATTTAGCTCAGCATAAACTCGCTTCCCGTAATATCATATCTTTTCCGTAACACCATTAACTAGCTGTATGCTGAAAGCCTGAGTGAATTGTTATGCAATCGGTGCCTCGTTCTGAAACTGTAAGCTCTGCCTAGTGCTTGTCGCTCGAAAAGCCGATCACCGATGACACGCGAATTCGATATGTTTATTTCATTTCCTTCTGGACCTTCTCGACGCGCTCAACAACACGGTCGAAGAGGGGATGGCTCGATTCCAATCCAGTGAGTTTGACAGCAGCGTCCTTGGCAGACTCGGCCTTCAAGATCTTGGTGAGCTCGAAGCTCTCGTCGTCACCCTGGACATCCTGGAATCGCAATGCCTGTTCCAAGCCATCCATCAAAGCATCGACCTTCTTCTTGCGCTCGGCCAACTGAGCAGCGGGTCCAATGAAACGTTCCTTGCGACCGACCTTGCGGAGTGGGGCACGGCCAACACGCTCAACGACATCCTCGAGATGTGGGTTGGAAATGCGGACGATGATAGCATCGACATACTTGCGCTGTTCTTCCGCTGAGATTCCATGTTTCTCAACGATAAGGGTTGAGGTCTCAGAGAGAGCAGCGTTGACGTGGCCGCGGATTGTCTCGTCGCTCATAGCCTCGTAGATAGTCTTCTTGCCCAAGTTGTAACCGAAGTATGCGGCGGTAGCGTGGCCAGTGTTGACAGTGTAGAGCTTGCGTTCAATGTAAGGCTCCAAATCATCGACCCAGTGGATGGCTGCAATATCAGGGTGGCCCCATTTGCCGAATGGGGTCTGGTCTACAACCCATTCGTAGAACTTTTCAATCTTCACATCAAGACCGGCGTTGGCAGGTTGGGTTGGAACAATGCGGTCGATGGCGGAGTTTGCGAATTGGGCTCTGGTGCCAAGGGACTCGACGCGAGACGCGTCGGTGTTTTCCTTGATGAACTTGTGAAGGGTGTCGGTAGCACCAATGGCGTTCTCGCAGGCAATGACAGCCAATGGCTTCTCGATGGTGCGGCGGTCAATACCCTGAGCGATGGGAGGAGCAATGAACTTGAGGATATTGGGTCCAACAGCGCAGGTGACAATATCGGCGGTGGAGATTTCCTGGACGACTTCATCGAGGTTGTGTTTGGAGTTGATAGCACGATAGTTGGTGACAGTCTTGGTTGTTTCGCCCTCGTTGCTGACCTCGGTGACCTTGTAAGAAGAGGCCTTCTGAAGAGACTCGATGATGGAGTCCATCACATCGACGAAGACGACTTCATAGCCAGCATCGTGGAGGAATTGGCCAACAAAACCACGGCCAATGTTGCCACCACCAAAGTGAATAGCTTTCTTACCCATGGTTGCTGGTGTGATTGATTGTGGTTTTTGGGGATAGAGAGAGTCAAAGCCGATGAGTAGATGAGGATGAAATGTGAAGAAGGATGGAGAGGTTGAGGTTGAAGGAAGATGGAGGGGAGTGAAGGAAGAGAAAGTGAGAGGAAGAGAAGGAGAGAGAGACAGAGAGGAAGGAGGGGCAGCGACGCGGTGAAGATGGAGGGGCTCACAGAGTGGATGCCCAATGGAGAGTTACGTACTCTCTGGGTATTATTCCTTCTGCGTCTGGATGTACTGTACTATGCCTATTCTTGTCTCCTAATCAAAAGCTGCATATGCAGGTATGAAGGTACTTCGCTCTGCTGCAAGCCAATCCGTATGCACTTCCTTTGTTCGTGCTCGCGAACACCCCGGCAACCTCTAGTCCGGTGTCTTCTAGCTTGTGAATTGAAGCTCTTTCTCGACCTGATACCCACGCCAACCTGCACCCAAGGCCATGAACCCGCAATTGACGTCGCATGTGCCCTACAGGCAGCTTTGTCCGCGGCTTTAAACCGGGAGACTGTTGATTGAAGTGGTGCGAGGAACGACATCATTATTGTCCGTCCGCATTCGTCTCCAGCCTATCAATCCGCGCAGAAATCCCACTTCGCGCGTTTTGACATGGACGGCGTCTTGGCGGCAAGCCACCTTTCCGCTGTTTCGAACACAAGAACCTCGACCGCTCTCGATCATTATTACACACGGAATGGACTCATCCTCTTGAAGCCGAGGAAAATCACCGCTGCATTCTCGCGATGCCCAGGAATCGGCGATGGGATTTATTTGTGCCGCCGAATGCCTCGTGAGAACATCAATTCGATCGCGCGACAAAGACACATCTAAAGCGCTAATTCGAGAGCAAGAAGACTGCGGCAATTTTCTCGAGTCCCAAAAATATCCATATCTGATATCTAGTAAAAGATTGTTTTTGCTTTGACATCCCTGGTATACGACTAACGAACAAAGAATGGTCAATTCGCCCAGGCCCACAATAGAGCCGTCTTCGGCCTTTTGGATGTCCTTTGGAATTTTCGAGGACATGTTCAACCTTGATAGAGATTTCAAAGTCTGGTGCTAGTCAATATAATGCTGCAGTCCTCAGGAATATAGATCTATAGTATGCACAGTACCTTTCATACATCGATACAGTCGCACTAACTGCCTATCCATCCGTGCGCCAATTCGATACATTGATAAGAGAAAGAGAGTTCACGAGACACCGAAATCGATCGAGCTTTACACGCCGCCCTTTTGAGGGAATTATCGCCAGCATGAGTCGAATTACGCGACCGAAGGCGGTATTACCGCTCTTAAATAAATACCTGATCAAAAACCTCAATACCATCCCATTTGACACCGTTCAATGCAAAATGCCTTGGTTTTCCTTATATCAGGCTCCACTTGATAGTAGCAGGTTTAAGCTTTCTGATCTCTAATGGAGAATATAATAATACAAAGCTTTATACCCGTCGGCCCTCATATTTCTAGTGTTACACAAATGGCACCGATCAATCCTTTCAGCGCAGCTATTTCCGTTAAGGTGCTGCTACATGATTGGTATGAAAGGAAATCACTCATGCATGTGCCAAACGCTCCCATCCAGCCCCCCTAGAGGCCAGTGGTCTTTCAAGCAGCCGCATGATCGCCTGCAGAGAAGCCGCGAGCCAGGGCTAGGGCCAGGGTCAAAATATTGTCATTTGACAGGGGACGACCACGGTTATGATAGCCAAGCTGACCGTCGATATCTAAAACTCGATCTGGAAAGCACTATAATCTTCTTTCAGCGTCATACAAAGTCATTTATCAAGACCAGACATTCTCTGCTCCCCTCAGAGAACGCTCTTATCTTTTCAGAATTAGATCCTGGAGGACCACACCGAGATCTAATTAGACCCCCAAAGGCGATCGTTCGCAGCAACTATACAAGCCCTGATTAACGTTACCCCACACATGTTACGCATGCTCAATCTGACCAGAAGAGTGATCACTTATGGAGTATATAACCCTACTCTTCATGTTTCTCCCGTCGCTCTACCAGCGAAAAGGATAGTATCACTCTTGTTTTTCTGACCTAAAATCCTCTCACGAGATGCGCATAATTCTACAGCTCTTGTGTCTATAAAATAATTTCTCTCAAAGGTCTTCATTTTGCTTCATTTGGTTGCCGAGAAATTTGGCCCAAGAAAGCTGGTTACTTTCAAAAGGACTGGAAAAGAGTCCCTCTTGTGGGAGAATGATGGAGAAATTGTCTGAGTCGTCCGCCTATGAGATTAGGTTAGCAACGCATATGGAAAACAATGGTGACATTCCGGTTGAGAAATGATATTTTTGGTTGTTTACTAGTTAGGTCGGTATCTGCTACCGGAATTTTCTTCAAAAATGCTGTTAGAGTAAGCCAACAGGTATGAATCTGGGTCATCTGTCCAAAAATAACATTTCATCCTCGAATATTCTGTACATACAGGTCTGACAACTGTTTCCTTGATGGTTATTCAAATTTTATATACCCCTGAGCAATCCCTTCCCGGGCCTACTATTATTCCGGAATACCTGGAGCGGAACTACTATTGTTCCAGGTCCTACTGGTTCAAACTTCACCTGCCTTTTCGAAGGAACCTCAATGATCATTCATCCTTACCTATCTAGTTTTCATTAAACGTTTCTCTTCCACCAATACCCTGTATTTCCTACTTAGTACCAAAGGCCCTACTGCCCATTTCTGATTTTATTCCCTGGGCTGATTTTTGGGCGAGATATCACCACTGCCATCGACTTGGTGGGCAAGAAAGATTCCAGAGCAACTCTTGTCTAATCTGCGGGGCCCACAAGCCCGCTCTCGCGGAAGGCCATTTCCTCTCAACTGGATCTTTTTCTTAGGAGAGTCGTGAAGGCTTTCCTGGGCGACTCTTCAAAGCAGTTAGAAAACGATCCGAAATAGTTATACCCCCAGAAGCCCTCGAGATTCTTCATGCCCCTTTTTGCCTTTGGCTCCAATGGCTCTGGCCAACTTGGGCTCGGTCACAAAAAAGATGTCTGCCGGCCCACAAGATGCCTCTTCGGTTCTTGTAGGGGCACTTTAAACGACGATGGTTGCAGTAACCAAACGTCTGGTACCCATGAAAAGGGACGACTGGATCATATAGCGGCTGGAGGGAACCACACCCTGGCTTTATTTGACTCGGGCGCTGTTTACGCCTCTGGTTCCAATATAAATGGAAGATGTGCACATCTCCCTGAGATACTTGAATTGATCCGGTTTAGCGGCGTGGAGTTCAGTGATGGTGAACGGATAGTTACCCGTTTTACCGCTGTTTCTGCAACTTGGGAGTCATCGTGTTTTGTGGAAAAGGAGACAGGGCACGTGTATATTGTCGGTGTGGGAATGAAAGGTGAGCTTGGACTTGGAGAGGATGTTAAAGAGACAAGTGTGCCTACGAGAATACCCGAATTCCCTCCAAGAGATACGCATGTCGTTTGTATATCCGGCAGTGTTGGGCATACGGTAGCTGTTCTCTCTAATGGAGAAGTTTATGGATGGGGCAACGCGAGAAAGGGCCAACTTGGAGAGTCGGGTGTTAAAGATAAGATCTGGTGGTCACCACAAAAAATCGAGATTCCCTTCCTCGCGAAACGCGTGGCTTGTGGTAGAGAGTTTACGGTCATTACTGGAGACTCAAAAGACGGGCTGTTCATCATTCTTGGATCGGATAAATGGGCAGTAAAGTCTGATGCTCCGCCAAACCTGAAAGGTTACAAATCCATTACTGCTAGCTGGCATGGTATATACAGTCATAATATCGATGGTTCGATAAAGGCTTGGGGTCGGAATGACCGCGGTCAACTTCCATCGAAAGATTTGCCTAAAGCAACTTTGATGGGAATTGGCAGTGAACATGGCATTGTGGTCCTTGACGGCGAAGAAGTTGTTGCATTTGGATGGGGTGAACATGGAAATTGCGGTCCAGAAACCGACGACCAGGGCAACGTTGCTGGACGATACGCACATATCACCCTCGAACACGATGCTGCGAAGCCAAGGGTCACTGCGGTCGGGGCAGGGTGTGCTACCAGCTGGTTGATGATGGAGTGAGAGGTCCTGGTTGTATCTGGTTTGTGCTCAATCGAATATCGTGCGTATCTGCAGCATGTTAGCACGAAACCAACTTCAAAGAGCCTTGGTACGCACCTGAGATATTCTCTGGGTAGGTGGAATGGCTGTAGAGCCCGTGCCCTCGTTTTGTCGACCCGTCTCCGGAATCCTAGTTGTGCTGTTGTGAATCTCGCCAAAGATGCTCTCTCCCACAGCATCCTGCTTGATGTGAGCCCGAATTCGGAAGTGGATAAGAAATGGATTGCTTACATCGTTGATATGGGGATCCCAACCAAGCACATCTTCCTGATCCTGCTCCTCGTCATCTAAGGGAACATCCCACCGACGATCATCGTCCATCGGAACGAACAAGCTACTTGGGTCCACCAAAGCCGATCCAGGTGGTGGAAAATTGTGTGGTGTTTCCTGTATAGTCGACTGAGCGGCGACACTTACCGGTGGTGCTTCGATATTTCGGGGCGTAGCACTTTGACCATTGCTGGCGGGTACAGTTTGGGGCGTCCTAGAATATGCCCTGGCTGATAATTCGCCGGCATGTGAGGATGTATCCAGGTCATCGTTCTCCCCTCGAGTCATCAGCGTAAACTCGCATGTCATTCCACTGGATTCATATGCAAACTGCAGCGGGCGGCATGGACGGGTATATCTTGCGGTGATAGTCGTCCTCAGTGTGTCTGCGTGCATGATAATGGCTCTGAAATCTTTCACGCTTATCGCAACATGAAGCTTCTCCTCCACATCGGAGCGTTCAAAGTCCTTAGTATCAATTGACACGGACGTATGTACTGGTTGCTTGAGGATCTCTGAAAGAGATAGTTAGCGTCCAACCACACAATCGAAGTCGGAGTTACATGCCTTTGCCATTGGTCACTTTAGTTGTAAAACTAGTAAAGATTGCCTTTCCTTCTTCTGTGAACATATCTAGCTGCTCAGCTGTAGGACCAAAATATTCCAGAATCTCGCGAAGGAATTTAGAGTCTATGGCCCATTCATTTTGAGCTTTGGATTTGTCGAAAACTGCGTGTTGCACTTCTACCGGTTCGTAGGTCAACTTGTATGTTTTTACAACACCTATAAGTTTTAGTATACCCCGAGATAGAATGTCGGATAAGTGATAATTTCGTCCACTCACCGTATTTGCATATTATCTGAATGGCAAATCTGCATTCGGTCTCATCCGGTGCGTCGAAAATCTGGACCACCCCTTTCTCAACAGCCATGTCCTTGTCCTTGGTATCCAAGCTTCGTCCTTTGAACACGGACAGTAGAGCCTTTGGGAGCTGTTGTCAGCCGACATGTCGAAGGCCTACAGAAGGGCCATACGCCACCTTGATATATATCTGGCAGGACAATTTCACTGCATTATTCCTCGACATGGAGCTAGCGGTACCGCCGCATCTTCTTGGATTTAAGGTATAATGATCGAAAAATGAGCCACGAGTAAGTTTACATGAGGCATAGCCAGATTTTGTGGAATTCAAAGCGGATAAGCGCAGCTGGTACATATCATATCAGCTTCCTTCATTATCCTAGAAGCCATTCTAGGGGTGGTCAAAGGCGCCTCTTACAGAATCGCTCTCTGCCTCAATAGACACAGATTCGTTGAATTTAGCAAAGCAGACTAGTACATCGTGTAGTCGAAGAAGAGCTTCTGGGAGCAACGTAAACGATAAGGAGGCCATATCCTTCTAGCGCTGGCGTGTTGCGTTCCGTCAGCTAGTTGCGGCTCCCGCTTTACCCCACAGCAGGGTTGGAAGCTCAGATCATCTAAAGAAACAAGCTACTACTTAAATAAACCCGGTCACAATAGTAATAAAATCCACTAATATACCAGCAAGATATGACCCGTCGATGAACGGACGTCTAATCAGCTAAAATTCAGCGCTAATCTAGCGGCTCCGCGGCTAAATTAGACGCGAACCTGCCTATTTTAGCCCGCGCTTACGGGTCCCCTTGAGAGGGAACACCGCACGAAAAGCTCCTCGGCTCCAGGCGAACTAAGGGACTTCCCAAGGGTTCTAGCCGTGAGGAGTGTGCCTCCTCCAGGCAGGGAGGGGATAACCCCGGGACTCGGCGATACATTGGGCTCTCGGGCCCTTTGTGATGGGGTCAAAGCCTCAGGAACAAGACATTCAGGTTTCACCCGTCGATAGTTTGGTTTCATTAAGCGGGCCCTTGGGATGGCACATGGGACCCATGTGGTCAGGTATATGCCCAATATCAGGATTTCCCACTTGATCCGTGCATTTCTTTTTGACAATTTTAAAATATCGAAGATGATGCAAGCTGAATCTGCCATTGTCCGGTTCGGATCCTGAAAGCTTGAGCAAGATCCTTTTTCTTACGTGATAAGGGATTGTCTGTTGGTAATTTTATCTCCACTTCCACAATTTACTGATCTAGAAGGGCTGGGTGTGTTTCTCGTGTTCGAATTTCGGTTTTCACACATGTTTCTGGAATACGAGACACGATGGTACAATTCGCGAGACAGTGTGTTCTTTTTTTATGATCATTTATTGCATTTTGGAAACGGTGCATGTGAGGAACTTGGTGTCAAGCGATCAGCTCCCTGGTCTTGTTCTGTAAAGCAATACGAAGCCGTGTCGTCACGCAAAGCCGACGCTAATTCTCACGTGGCAGACGGGGCACAAAAGAAGAAAAGCTGATCTGGAACTAGCGAGCTGAGACAAGACATCGGAGAGGGGTTTGAAAAGTTTAGTGGTGCGGACGGACTTGCGAAGCGCTTGGTTTAGGTCGAGCAGGATACCTAGTGGGAAGTCACTTGCGAGGGACGGGACTTATGGAGACGGAATTCACGGAATAAACGCTGCGCAGGAGGAAAGAAAACAACATCATCGATTGTCGAAAGGGAAATTAATCTACTCGAGACAAGGATGACGAATGGATTTCCACCGCACAATCACCTCATTCATTCTCTGCGAGAGGAATATCCCGAGGCAGGATGTGAAAATCTCATGAATGCATGCCGGTGTTCAAGGGCAGTTTCCCGTATGCTGACCTTTCTCATGCTTGATCCGGACGAATCACAACTTCGATCGCAAAAGGAGGTGTTGTTGGTTGCAGTTGTCCAGACCCAACTGGCCAATTACAGGCATTCTGGACCTCATTTATGCCAGGGTTTCCCTGACTCAGTCTGCGGGGAAAATCGGCGACATGCGAAAGATTCGTGACTTGACATGTTGGAGATGATAAGGGGGAATCTACCCAAGACAATTGATGCCATGGTTGCGATTGTGGCTCGCTTCGAGGAATTACCGATTTTGGAGCGACAACAGCAAGGCAGCTTTTGTTGATAGTTACAGATGTCTCGGTGAAAAAGGATTTCTATTGATCCTCAATCGAATCCATCTCTTCCTCCGTATAGGCGACACCCGCGCAAAGGAAGTATCGCCGTCGACGGAGTACAGATTGATTATTGCCCCAAAATATGCCAAAACTCAAAACCTCGAGTGGGCGGATCATACGCGTCATGGTCTCAATATTCAGTGATCCTGAACTGCCCGCATTGCAATCATCTGATTGAATATTTCTGCGTGGCTTACGTTGGGAGGATCACGCCTCCAAGTCAAAAAGCCTGACATCCTGGATTATCCTCCCGAAAACGGCTTTTTCGCTTGATCATATTGCAGCAACAGCCCATTTCGCTGGAGGTGAAATCCGGGGCTGTGGTTCAAGTATCGGCATGTCCGTTATCCTATTGGCGGTGGCGGACATGTCATGGAGCCATCCTTTGTCATTGATCAGAAATCATGTCAACTTCTCAGCCCGGATTGGCCGACGATCAGTGTTGGGCCTTATTTTCCTGGAAAATCCTCTCTGCCATCTGGAAATGGGGTAACACCCTGATACACGATCGACGGCTTGTACTGGACCGAGTCTTTCCTGCCCGCCAATGCCACTAAAAAAGTTGACAGGTTTTGGAAAGACTTGCAGATTTTTAAATTTTTAATGCATCTTGATGGATTCGCATAGAGTTCGCACAGTCATTATCCCCGGCCGCGCCGCCACATGCTTTTGTTGAATGAAGACGGACTGAAAGAAGGTTCAATCGGATGAATCCCTGCCCGAATCTGCTGTTGATTGGACAAAGGAGCGCCGCAACAGCCAGCCAAGAACTGCGAGACTTTTTCCAACCTTCCACCGACAAGAGGCAGGTCATCCAGGAACTGCCCATTTGGGACGTCGAGGCGTGGTCTGGGCCGTGTCAAGAGATAAGGATGCGGTATGTTTGATGTTCCAAAACTTGTCCTCACATGCGTTGGCACTCTGGAAGCAGAAAGTGCTGATCCGGGAGGACTGAAAGGTTGATTTGTTGACGAGATGGGAACGTTTGAACGTTTGATAGTGCGAATCCGTGAATGGACGCCAAAACATCTTCTGGAACCTTTAGAAGGAACTTCGCGTCGTGCCTGGGCTTGTTTTTTTATTTACGCTCCCAAGGCTATACGTAGTTTACAAATTCAAGCTCTCGCATCCATCCCCAACGTCCTCTAGTTCAGGCACAAGGAACTCGAACTCTGATGAACATGGACATGGGACCATTATTAGAAGCGAGGATGTTCGGTAATTTTGGTATCACGCTTGAAAGGGTCGCTAGCAGAGAATAGCAAAAAAGCAAAAGCTCGGGTGCGAGCCGGGTCCCAGGAAGAAAGGGGGATAGCGAGTTTCCAATGGGCCATGAAGCTACGCCTGCAACTAACGGAGTCTGGAGTTAGTGAAAAGCACAGCTTTAGTGGGAAAGTCAAACCCCACGTTCGCAGTGCAGGTCATGCAGGCGAATATCACCAAAAAAGGAACCAAGAGCCCATCAGCACTACCGGAGTATATGGTTTCGAAGGATTCTCGGGTGAAACTGAAGTTGCATATTCTTGAAAAGAAAAGAAAAGGGAGAGCCATCATTCTTCTCAATTGCTCCTGCACTTGACATTAACGGAAACGATTATCAATCCGCGCGGTGCCGAGTGCATGAGGTTACCTTGCATAACGGAGTATACTCCGTACATCCCCGACTTCAGTTTTGGGAAAATGGAGCCTCTTTTCCCAACCAAATTCCTACTTGTTGATTGACACATTCCACAGACTAAAGTAGTCTGCATGTTAGGCCAGGGAAACTAGGCAAATTAGCCGCGGCAGTCCTCCTTGGGGCATGGCTGGAGGCAGCTCAGGGAGCTAAATTAGTCTGCTCCGTCGGGAAATCTGGGAACATAAAAAAAAAGACCAGACTGGCCCGGGATCCATCGTGCCTTTCCCAATTCTTTCTACTAAATTTAGCAAAGCCGAGCGACTAACTAAATCGCGGGGTAGTATAGGTAGGTAGTGCTTGAGGAGGACTATGAGGATGTGAGGATATAGAAATGACCACGACATCAAGGCCATTGTTCAAGTACAAACACACCGTACTTTTGCTCTAGCATAAAAGAAAGAATTTGATCAATCAAATGATAAACGGCTTACTCCGCCCAAATGTCCGCATCTTCGCGATCGGCAGGATATCAAGGCGGGCGGAATCAGCGCAAGCCACTTATTGGCCAAGCACGGGTGATCAAAGCAACAAAATATGTCATAACGAGTGACCGTGAGCGCTTGAGCACCGGAAGTTGCAGCATTGAATTGGTCCAGAGCAAAAACAAACGGGCGCTGCAACGGGGAAACCTTCTAGAATCGGCATCCGTTGCGATCGTACGGAGTATGTTGTGGTGGGTTTCTCTTGACGACGCGGAACTCCGTGTGTCCCGTGTAGTTAGTAGTATGTACAAGGACGATTTTATCATCCGCCTTGTCGCTTTCGCGATTCCGTCATGGATCAGTGATCAGTGATCAGGCTACGGAAGATTTCACTACTAGTTTACTGATATCCGTCGCACTATTTTGGCGGACGATCTAAAACGCACGCAATCGAGTGACGTTTATGAATCATGTTCGGCATTTCATCATCGAGTTGATTGGCGTATGTATTATTATTTCCATATGTTAGGGGTTCATCATGCAACAAAAGACGAAATCTTCATGGATTCGAGTTTCATCGAATTCTCTGATCATCAGGAGTCAAACAGCGGGAAATATCTGTGACAAGATGACATCTGACAGTGAATCATGAATGCTTGTGATCAGCGCTCACCTCGAACCCCCTTTTTCTTTAAAAAATTCCTTTTTGCAAGAGTATACGGGGAGTCAAAGTGTCAGAAAAGCCCGTCATCTCAGGAGAAGATCGGCAATAAGATGGTTCCACCTTCGTTGGGTACAGACAGAGTACATACAAAATTCTCACGACATGAGATACCAAGCCTTATTAGAAGGTGGATATATGGGAGAATTGTGGATATGCTGTATCTCTTTTTTAGGTGAAGTCCGAATCATACATCATGCAACATACATACAATCGATGCATACAGAGTGCAAAAAAAACGGGATCCCAAGATCAATATTTCGACGTATGTGTTCCACAAGTCGGAGGGACTTTTTCCCAATATTTGAGTGAGAATATGGACACCGCCTCCGCTTCTGGAGAGAGACATGCTGAGACCGCCCGTAACCAATTATTCGCTGATGAGAGCTTTCCTTTGCCCCCCTTTTTTTCTGGTTCCCAACGCAAGTCTGGACATCCGAAATCCCGAGAAACTGGAGCAATTAAAAAAGTCACTTTTTGACTGCAAATTCGGGTACGGAGTTAACTGCGAAAAGAGGGAGAAACGAGAGAAATGATGCAGGGATGTCAGGGTTCGTATTGGGTGGAGGGAAGGAGCCCCGTGACCAGGTATACTGTCTTGGGCCCCGCTTTGGGATGCCGTCGCATTATCTCAGAGTAATAATAATGATAATTAATTCTTTTCTTCTGCGCTCAATCACAATAAATCAAAAAAAAACCCCTGTCACTTCCGCAATATTGGATATTTTCCCAAGATTTTTCTGTACGACGTTGAGCGCGGTATTTATCAAGGGTTTCAGCCACACATGAAATCAAAAAATAAAAGGGCAGAGCAAAAGCATGACTGGCACGGTCCGGCGAATCCCATCACCATCACAACCAAACGGCCCCAGCCATGGATGGAATCGAGCCCATCACTGGTCAGGCACTAGACTAGACAAAAAGCTTGATGCCGCATGGCTTTTAATCTTTTTTCCTCTTTTCAGTTTTCGCTCGGCGCTTGGAGCATATACAACGGAGAAGGTATTACCACTGGGTACGGAGTACTGGGTCCAGGGCCTGGAACTTCGGGAAAAGAATTGAAAGTCTCAGTTTCCTGCCTGAGTCGTGACTCGCATACATGTGGAGGCGAGCTGGGAAACCGTCATGAAATTGATTTTTTTAAAATTACAGCCCGGTGGGTGGCAGGATCAGGTTTTAGCGAGAAGCGCGGAGCAAAAGCGGACGAGGGACTCCACCGGGGAAGGGCAATATCAATACTATAATTCATCATCATCATCAAATTGAAAAATGTCAAAAATGCACGGATGCAGTATTTTTTGCTCGATGATATGTTATTATTGACTCCATAATAAGGTCGAAAGGGGTATGTTTTTCCCGATGGCTGGTTCCCGGTCAGAGCGGGGAAAGGAAGGGATGTTAGGCTGAGGTGGTATTTGGGTGAGATTCCTTTTGGAGTACCGAGTGGATGGGAGGGAGTTCGGCATAGAGATTTGATTATCAGCAGTTGTTAATCTTAGAGATATTGATGGAGATACATAGGGAGTACTCTGTACTGCAGTAAGTACCACGATGTATCTGGATGTCCACCAGCGGTACGGAGTACACGAGCGGTACTTTGTCGCGAAGCAGATGCGTGTAAAAGACGCCGTGACATCACGATGATGTGCACATGAGACCATTAATTTCCACTATGTATTGGTGATACCGAAGGCAATCTTTGTGAGTGTCCACCAATGATGAGGGCCCGAATGCTTTCCTAAAGGAGGAGGGTATCGGGGTTTAATCAGACCGTTGGACGTGCTGCTCTGTTGCTGGTCGCTGTCCAGATGCTATGCCGTGCGCGACCTGAGTCTTGAGTCTTGAATTGTTGGGCCGCGAGGGTCCCAGGACCAAGCCCTTGTTTCATTGCCGGAGACGAGGAGCTTGTGACAGTCGACGAAGATCCTCGGCTATAATATTGCTAGGGATAAGGAGTCAAAGGACACTTGTTGAAATGATGCTGATCTGCCACTACTACCTCCCTATACCCAGTAGTAGCATGGTAGTGACTTTGGGACTGACTCGCTGCTAGTGAGATGAGGCTCCAAGAAGATCTGACAGTTCGCCCAAACAGATTTCCCTACTATTAACTAGTGCGTCGAGTGTCGAGGGCCCTGTATCGAAGCTTAGGCCCAGTCGGCCCAGTCAGTAGTGGCCGCGGTTGGCTCTCACTCGGTGACTGATCAACAAAACGTGAGCTCAGACGCGTCAAACCAAGATTTGTGAATCATCAGAGTGATAAATGACTGCAGAGACTCTCAATAAACAACGTCTATCATTTCTCTCTTTGGGCGTTGTTGTTGTTGTGTTATGTAACTGTAAGTCTCCTGTAACAAAGAGCAGCGAGTCTGTAAGGAACGCGTCACGGGCGTGACGGGCGAGGGTTCTGTGTGTTTCCGCGAATTCTGATTGGACAGTGGGCTCCACTGTGGCTGGGAAATAGGTGGGTCCCTGCCACAGTTTGCTTTTTCTCGCCTTTCGAGCCAAAAGAGAGAAACAGAGGGAGAGAGAGAGAAGAGTGAGTGAGTGAAAAGGGAGAGAAAAGCGACAGGACATTTCGCTCCATCACCCAGACAGACCTGCGCGGTTCTTTCTTCGACCGTCCTGTCTATCAAGCCATCGTTCTTCTCTTTCTTCTTCTTTGCTTTTGCCGTTTACTCTTCTTCTCGCGGTCTCTTCCCACTCCATCGCACTAAAATAGCCTCCTCGTCGTTCTCATTGCACCGAATCCACGCTACCCGAAATCACACTACGACGCTTTCGACTAGCTCGACCTCCATCCAGGTTTATTATTTGCTCCAAAATAACGTTGGCACTAGGTAGGAACCTCCACCGCGACCTCCAGCTACCTCTTAGTGTCCTCGAGACCCCTTCCTTTTCTTTTTTACCCTCCCGCGACGCGATCTTTTCGCACGGCCACAGGCGAGAATCCCCGAAATCAAGGGAACGAGGAACGAAGGTCGTCAACGAGACGCAAGAAATTTATCATAAAACGTCTCGGGCGACGGAGGTTTAGCTCGTGAGCAAGCAGCAGAGACACGCAGATCTTGCCTTACAGGTCGCTGCTGCTACTGCTGCTGTTCGGCCGAGCAGCAGCACAACTCCCAGGCATCCAGTCGCCATCCAAGGGAGAGTAGAAACAGAAATACCTCCATGCTGGCAAAGTACTACTACTGTGTGTGGTGTCTCTGCATTTTTCGCCATCGCATTCGCAGCTTTTAAGCTTTCTCGCTCTCGCTTTTGCGGCAAAAAGCTCACGGTATCCGGCTCGTACATGACACTAATCATCAAGACAAGATACATCCGGAGACCTCTCTCCAGATTATTGCCTCTTCTGGGCTCACGAGCCACCACACGCCCGCATCCTGAAGCCACTTGCGACCTCCAGAAGCACCCTGCGTCTGTTCCTCCTGCCAGCTGTATCTATTACTACTGAGTACCTTACTCTGCGTGGACTGCAGGAAGTGAGACCAATCTTATCGAGTGGAGTCCAGTTCGCCCAAATTCCACCGTCCACAAAAAAAAGACATCATACACATCCTCATCAAAAACTCAATTTGACGACTGGGATCTTGCACCGAGACTTGGCCCCAATTTCCCAAAATACCAAGACGCGATCCTGGTTCGATTCTTGCTTCCTCCAGGAGTCAGCGAGCTCGGCTCCACCTCATTCGCCGCGTTCTTTTCCTTTTTCCCTTTCTTTTCCCCTTCTCCAACAGGGCCCTGCGGGCGTGTTGCGACGACTACTATCCTTGACTAGGGTATAACAGAACAATCCATTGGGGTGATTTAGTCTTCATTTACCGCAGCACCGAAAAGCAAACCGGCTGCAACTCAATTCGAAGGTCTGTTTAAACCCGTCTAAACTGCTTCCCAAAACAACGAACAAGCCAGACCGGCATATCAAAGACACCACACACTCTCACAGGACACCCTCAACTCTGGTACACACAATCCCAGGCACGCGTAATCTGATACAGTGATACTCGCAAAATCTCCGGAAGTAACTCCGGTACAATTTCAAGCCGAATTCCACTCAATAAGGGTGGAGCAACGCAACAGGAAAAAAAAGGGAAAATTACGGTCTCCACATTTTTCCAGTCGATTTCATCGTATCCACTATCAAACCGGGGGCGTTGCTCTCTCAGGTTGCTCTCTTGATTTTTTAAAGTTACTTTCACGCGGTCAGCAAGGAGGAAGGAAGAAGGGAAAAAAGAAAAATAAAATACAAATTACAGCGAGAGGAGCAGAGGCCCAGAAAAAAAAAAGAAGAAAAAGGTCAAGCTTGAACCTGCACGCAGGAGGGAAAAAAGGGCCCTGGCTGGTACTTTCGCCATACATCCACATCCCTCGGCGCATAACTTTTGGGTACAGTACTTTTAACTAAAAGCACAAGCGTCCGCCGTCTTTTTCGCTTTTGACGCTATTACCACCACTTGTCTCTCCGTCTATTCCCTGCGAAACGGTTCCACCGTTGCTTCCAGTCCACCCGGTCGGCTATCCTTTTCAGCTATACCTAACTCTGCAAAGAGGCCCTGGGTCGCGTCAACTCTCGTCGGCTGCATATTTCTGCTGCTGCTGCTGCAACTACTACTACTGCTACCGCTACTGCTGCTGCTGGCCTGCAGGTCCCACTGCTTTCTCCCAAGCAACAAGTGCCAATCTAAAAAAGAACTTCCCTCTCGGAGTTCACGACTCTAGTCTTACTCTACTCAGACTAACGACTACCGACGACCGACCCAAACTCATTCTTTTCTTTACCCTGATCGAAATCCAACTGGCTCTCCCAGAAACGAACTAGTTGAAAATACACAAGCACTGACTTGCCACCGCTGCACCATCGTCTCAAACGCCAACTCCATCAACCAGCTTTCCCCCCGTCGTATTTTATCCTCGCCAAAAACTTCAAGCCAGTCCTTTAACCTTTCCTCTCCTGGTCTACTGCGTTTCGTGACCATTCTCTGGATCCGAAAGCCTGTCCTTGATACTGCCGAACCAGTCCCCTCCGTTCTTAAGCCCCGACATCCCTACTTTTCACGCGCCGCCGAAACGACCCGTTCCTGGTTTGGACCCGTTGTCTTGGGCGAATACAAGGACTTATCTACACTCGGGCGCCTTCTCTTCTCCTCCCCCGTCCAAGGCTTCTTTTTTTTTACAAACCTTTTTCCCTTTCTGCTAAAAAGGGGGTCGGCTAAGGAAAAAGGCATATATAAGAAAAATACAAGGAGGGTTCGGTACTAGACCAACACAAGTTTCCACGCGACTTGTTTGGGATAGTCGCAAGTTCAATACACCTTCCCTTTCTTACCACCAAAACCAAACCCACGAAGGACTAGTCCAAGCCTGTCGAGCTCCCTGTTTCGTGCCCGCAGTCTGGAACACTAAAGATCCGAATATCTCTTTTAGTGATCCACGTTCCTTTCCTGTGATCCGGGGCTTTCTTATCAAGTGTCGCCCGGCGCAATCCTTCCTTCCCTTCCCCATACTACCTGCACTACTGCACTACCATTTACACCAACACACCCTCCCTCATTGTTTCGGTTCGATCTACTGGACTGAGCAAAGCCACCCGCCGCTAAGCTGTTCGAGGGTACTTGTCGGAGGAATACCAGGGTTCGCTTCTTTTTTCCTTTCCTTTTAGCCAGACCACGCGATAAGTCTATTTTATATGGACGCACCTGCCCGGGACTACGCGCAGTCAGGTTTGACCTCTGAACATCCCAACTTGGCGCCCCAGGATTCTGAACAATCAGCTGCAGACCAGACTACTGCTGCTGCCGCTGCCGCCGCTGCTGCCGTAGCGTCTCCTCAATTCAACACCACGTCGCAACCCGAACATCGCGCGCCCGCTCAGTACTCGACGGCTGTCGATTCTCGTCCGGCCGCAAACAACTCCAACAACCCCATTCCTTCACCCAACCAACCGCAGCCCGATTACGGCCTGAACCAGCCCGGCCAAGCTCCTCCGCCGCAAGCAGCCCGTCCGCCTGCGCAATATCCAGAGTATCTTGCTCGTCAGCCACAGTATCACCACGTGCCTAATACCCAAGCCGGCGGCGCGGCGGGTATGGCTCAAGCAACAAGTCCGTCCATGAACCTGCAAGATGGCCAACAAAGTGACCATCGCAATGCGCAAATGAAGTCATCTGACACGGACGTTCCTATAGATCCCTCAATCGCGGCGGCGAGCCCAACCTATCCTCCTCCATACTCCCCCTATCAACCGCAAGGTCACGAAATGGCACAATACCAAGGCCATCCTCCTCCTCAGATGTATGCGCGCCCGGACTGGCCGCCGCATCAATATGCTCCGCATCAGGGAATGCCCGGTCCTTATAGTTCTCCTGCAACAACGGTTGGTCCTGCTTCGTCTGCGGTTACTGCGGGCCCGCGCCCAGGTCAGGTACGAATCCTCTTATAAGAGGGTGTTGGTTTCGTTGCCTGCCATGTGTCTAGATCAGTGTGGCTAACGTCTATTTCTCTTCTTTTTTCCTTGAATTTAGGTATATTCCTTCGTACCGATTCCCGGATCCCAGCAACATAAGCGGCCGCGTCGACGATATGAAGAGATCGAGCGGATGTATAAGTGCGGGTGGAATGGATGCGAAAAGGCATATGGTACACTAAATCATTTGAATGCTCATGTTACAATGCAGTCTCATGGTGCAAAACGGATTCCTGATGGTAAGAGAATATCCTCCCGAGATCTATGGAAACGCGTTGTTTTCTTTTTTCTTTGGATTTTGTTTTTTTTTGTTCTTGTTCGTGTTAGCCTTTCAAGGGTCCTGTTCCTCGACTAGTGCGCGTTACACAGCACCAGGATGGGGGTGCAGTAGCGCTGCCGATGGTGTTGAACTTTAACTACATCCCCGCCAAGAGGAGCTAGTACTGAAAGGAGGAGCTCTCTCCTTTTGTTTGTCTTGGTACCTATGTACTGGATCTACTCTGCCTTGCTGGTTGAACTTGCTAACGACTTTGTCTCTCTCCTTGCTTTTACTTGCAGAATTCAAGGAAATCAGAAAAGAATGGAAACAACGCAAGAAGGAAGAAGAGAACCAACGCAAAGCCGCCGAGGAGCGAGCGCGCTGCCGCGCAGGGCCAAGGAGCTGATACCAATGCGCCTTCTGACCCTAACGCCGTGTCTGGTGCCGCACAGCAGCCTCCACAACCCGCGCCTTACGCCGGCGGTGTTCGCCCGCAATTGCCGCCTATCGGCTATCAGACCGCGGACGGCCAGGTACCAGCCCAGTATAACAACTCGGCTGTTGTATATCCACAGGGCAATGGACAGATGTCTGCGGCGTATCCTACGAACTATCCACATTCTCCGTATGGACAGACAAGTCAGGTCTATCAGCAACCTCCACCGCCGCCTCGTGAGTAATGTCACGTCCTCCATGCGATTTGTCTCCTCTCTGTCTCTCTCTCTATTCTCTGTGTCTGTACGAAGCAAGTTATGTTTTCGAAACGCAAAACATTAAAAGGAAAAAAATGAACAATGAAAAGAAAAAAGAAAGTCGTTTCGAAATCATTTCCTGCTTCTTCTTTCTTTTTTCCAGCAAGTGCCAACACGCATAATGCCATAAAAGAAAGGGAAAGAATATGGTAGCTGACGTTCTGAGATTTAATTACAGGCCCGACTGGCCAGTTCAACTATCAATAATCTTATTTGTTGTTGTGTGGGCTGGTCTTGGTGTTTCTTTCTTTCCTTCCCTTTTTCTTCTTTTTGCTTCATTGCTGAGCCTTGCTTTGGCATGGCGTGGCATAACATGCGAGGGGGAGCGTATCTTACACCTTCCTGTCTGAGCATTAATTCATTTAATCTCTCTCCCTCTCTCCATGTGTGTGGGCTTGTGTGCGTGTGACAACTCTCCTGTGTCTTCTAAGTGGTGGTTGTGGTGTTGAGTTGATATGGTTTTGTTTAATCGGTAACATACCCCCCTGTTGCACTTTCATATCCTTTTTGAAAATTCTTGGGTTTGAATTTGTCGGCTCACTTATCCGCCCATCTTACCCTTTTTTTAATTCATGCCTTTCTTTCTTACATATTACTCACTTTTTTTCTCTTATTGAACCTCCCTTTTTTTGTGTATGTGTGCGAGTGTAATGTGAATTTTTTTTTTTTTCTGCTGTGCTCTGATTGTTTTCTTGAGTTCCAGGCTGCTCTTTTTGTGTGTTTGATACTTGAATCAATTGATACCATCTCCTTTTTAAATGAAGGGTTTTCTTTTTTACTTCTTCTTATACCCTAATGAATTTTCTCCTCTCTTCTATTCTCATAAAGGTCTGGGTTTCCGGGGGTAGGATTCAAGCCTGTTCTCCAACTACTCTTCTTTTCCTTCCTTTGGAGAAGAAATATGTAACACCTGGTTGGTGTTTTGTCATGCATGTTGTATGTTGATTAATGAAGGGGAGTTTTTCTCTCCCATATTTGATATGTCTTCTACTTCTTACTATTTTTCTCAGCACCTTTTTAATGTCTTATTTTTGGCGAGAGGGAGATGAAGAGAAAACAAAGAGATCTGGGGACTGGATTGGGAATGTATGAGATTGATCGATCGATGGGAATTAATTGGCAGATTGTGTGATTGCAAAGATAGAGATATTTCCTCCTTTTTGGAAGTTAATAAGGTGCCCGTCTGCTCTTTGCCTTAGCTTATGTTTTCCTGTTTATGATTCATTTGCGTGCCCTGAAAATTGCTATGTATGTATGTATGACTATGCATTCGCGGCAGATTTTAGGAACGGTGAGGAGGAATTTGTAATAATGTGATTGATAAGAATTTTGTTGCTGATTTGATAGGCTTTTTCTACTCTTTTCTTTATGGGAGTTGGTATCAGATTGTGTACTCCGCACCTGAAATGCGGATGTATACCTTCATGCTCGTCAATCTTCCAATCTCGAGCCGTTTTCTCAGGAGCGCTAGATACAGTACTTAAAGCTGTTTCGTCTATCTTCAAGTCGTTGGCGCTAAATTGCCGCCGGGCGCTTAATTCTGCAACTAACTAGAAAGGCGGTGTGCATCTAACTAGGCAGTAAATTCATAAAAAGTCTGGCGTGGAAGGGCGAGCTCCGGGTCGTTCACGGACCTCAGGATTTATACACTCTGTTCAAGATATTATCTGTACTTGCTGATGTTTTATTTGGGTGAAATAGAAAAACATTTTCAGACTCAATGCGAGAAACTTTAACGCTCTAAGGGTCCTTCTTCAATCAGCCGGTGCGGATTCTTCTCGCATCGAAGTCCGACCGAAAGCTTAGAATGGCATATCGCAGGATTCCAGGAGAGGCGATAACATTTTCCAGCACATCTTTACTACCTCGCTATGCAATTCTCAAGCATCCGATTTTCTCAGCCGCTCCACATGTCCGCCTGTTGCATTCGTATCTCAAACAAAAACCCTCTGGGTCGTCGAGGAAGATATTCAACGAAGAGCTAAAATGGATTGGTTCGAATCGTGATGCGCTCACAAGGCGTGTTGAAAAGCTTCTCACAGATGATGATTTTGAGAAGGCGGTCGGCTTACTTGTGGCTGCGGGGGGAAAGGGGCTGGTTTCCGATGCGGCTTGGAATGCATTGTTGGGGCAGGAGGTTCATAAGGGAGGACCGGAGAAGATGTTCCAGCTGATGAATGATGTAAGTGCTCCCGGAATCTTTTTTATGTCTTTTTCTACATGATAGGGAGAGGACGGTGGCTGATCGATGCATCGCGTGTCTATTACATTAGGTGAAAAAAGAGGAATTAAACCCGATGAGCATACGTACACGATCCTGTTGCGAGAATTAGCAAGATCGCCATCTAAAAAGGCAGTACAATATGGAATACTTTTGTATGAGAAGCTAAAGAGCTCTGGTTCGGATGTTCAATGCGAAATCACTCATACCAATGCAATGCTACATCTCTGCTCGAGCCATGGAGACGTGGACACCATGTGGAAAATAGTGAGCGAACTACCAGAACACGGCTCTAATGCGCCGAATGGCGTAACGTACACTACGATTCTTCGTACATTACGTGAAAGGGGTAAGAAATCGGTCGAAGGCTTACATCCGGCCAGGGATTCCGCCGCTATCGCAAAGAAAACGACACCTGTGGTTCAGGAAGCAAGGCAAATTTGGGCACAGGTCGTGCAAAAATGGCGCAAGGGTGAGTTGGTGGTTGATTCGAAGTTGGTATTCATGATGGCTTCCATACTGTGTTGGGGAGGGAGGAGGAGAGACTATTTCGATTTACTGGCATTATATGAGCAGACGCTGCAAATAGCGCGACCGCCCGCCGTAATGAGGCTCGTCGAGGAGGCTACTCAACGGGTTGCAGGAAACCAAGCCACTAAAAAAGGTGTAAACACTGACGATAAAGGCGATATATCCTCTGCGGAGTTATTCAGGCCGGTGACTTTCGATGACGCCCCTGCTCCGTCTAAACCAGAGTCCATCACAAGCGAGTCGACACAAGACCCATCGAGCGCATCTTGTCTTAAACCAAGCAATCACGACCTCACCTTGATCTTACGGTCCTGCCGAAATTTTGCTCAAGGTCCATCGATTGGCGTGACCTATTGGAAAATTCTAACCGCACCCAATGGCCAATACAAAGTCGTTCCGGACCGTGTTTCGTACAATGAGTATCTACGACTACTTCGCGCTAATCGTTCAAGCTCCATATGTCTCCAAGTAATCAGAGACGAAATGATACCCAAAGATCTTGCATTCACGAATACTTTCATCATCGCGATGAGCACCTGTTTCCGCGATAAGAAAAATCCCAATGTTCTCGATATCGCTGGATCCCTGCTGGACCTCATGCCTTCAACGTGGGCCGGCTCGCATCCAAAGCCCATATCGGCCTATCTCGACCTCGTCCGTACTCTGACAACCCCTGAACAGCTCTACGCAGATTCTCTCGCTCTAAAACGCCGCTCCCAAAAACGAGATCCGAGCGATCTCTGCAAGGAAAGGCTGCAAGATGCTATCCATCACTTGATTCCTCACATCGAAAAGCTCCAAGAATTCGTCAATGCACAGAAAAGCAAGGACGCCACGGATGAACATATGTATGGCGATGAAACGCAGCCTTTGGATCACGGCGCTCTTTCTCCCGCCGCGGTCGCCGATGTGGCATATAGTGTGTTGAAACGTATTGCTGGAGTGGTTAAAGACCTGCGCAGTCCTGCAATGGCATCTCTTCTAAGCCCAACTGAAGTTGCGGAGTTTGACAAACTAATGTTCAAACTCTCCCGATTTTTGCAGCCGCGTCTGCAAGCAGATCCTTGGGATGACCCGGAAGCCGAACCATCTGAAGAATTCAAGGGTGCAATCATTTCGCCATAGGATTAAAGGGCATATACCATTATACCCATTGATTTTACACTATTTTTGGCGACTATTTCATTATAGGGACCATTATTCAAGTTTTGGAGCCCAGAATGAGGCAGCAAAGATCAATACCTTAGGTTGGCGTTACTGCCGGTAGTCCTCTTCTCCTACATCTATCTATATCCTCTCTGAAAGAAGGTATTGTATTTACAAGCATGTGAAACTCTTAAAGAGTGCCTGTTACTGGATGAATGCCTAGCTGGGAATCTTCGACTTCAAACAGTTTTTACCAGGCAGAAAAGCGACGTCCATTCCCGAACGTTCCATGCAAGAAATGGAGTTGAGGCACCTGCAAGGGGTTGGGTCTCTAGATTTTGGGGGGATTCTAAACTCATGCGTCCTCGATTCTGGTCGAGAGGCCTTGGTTGCTGAAAGCGAGGGAGGGAGGCGGTCCGGACCTACAGATCAGATGATATCAGAAAGTAGCTCGATTTTCAACACGCAGTATGGATATTGAAATCAATGGAGGAAGGCTCGTGGTAGCCCCGGCTCCAATTGAAAACATATTCAGGCATTTTTGAAGTGAACGAACAGATCCAGCTTTCCTCTCTTCTGTGTGGTTCACTGGACGAGAACCCCTTCTGCAACCAACTTTGGCACCACTTTCGCCTCCACCCATTCGGTACATTTAAAATACCCCTTTCTCTCCTCTCCCGGCGAATAGAATCTCCAATGCCTGCCTCCCGCCGTACTATTGTCGCTGTCTTCGAAAACCACCCCTTCGTACTTCATACTTTCAGTATTGAACTTTTTTTGACAACCTGGCGGTTGAATCGACCGACACACCGCGTCGACGTTCTCCGGATATTCCGCAGCAGGTACACGGCCCAAAAAGTACTTCTCATAAAACACTTCTGAGTTCTCTGGGGAGTCGCGCACGGGTTTATGTATATATGACATTCCTTGAGAGGCGACTATATCTCCAGTCACTTCATGGGTCCAGCCGGCTATCGTGTCGATGGTGTTCGGTCCGGCGGTTGGCGCGTCGTTGTTTTCAATAAAAAGATACGTATGATATCTAGTTTGTTTTTCTTCCGGGTCGGGAATAGTCAGATGCTCTTTAATTTTCCATAGAGTATAGAACTGAGGCTTGTCGTTCGGCATGGTGGGGTCGATAGTTGCACTTAGGACTGACGGGAGAAAGTCGCTGCGGATTCGAGAGAGTAGAATCAGCGAATAAGATACTATGTAAATATCCCAGAGAGTCAAAAGAAAGCAATGATTGAATCAATAAAAGCCTCCGTGAGACCAATGGTAGCTGATCAAGATAGTATCTGCCTACAAAGACAGTGTTTTGACCGTTGACATTATGGACCCAAGCTTATAGTTTTAGAATTTGGAGGCTATCTCCTCACATTCGGCCTTGTGGCGTAATTGGCAACGCGTCTCGCTACGACTCTGTGAGCTTCCACGGATTCCCAAACCGCTGGAAGGCTGCTCCAGAGAGCGACGAGGAGATCGCAGGTTCGAGCCCTGCCAAGGTCATCGCACATGGTGAAATTCTTTTTTATTAGAGCGGTCTACCAAATTCAATCGGCTAAATTGTGAAAAACCCCTCTTTAAGGGGCTTCTTGTTCACTTTTCCTTCGAGAATCATATCGTCCATTTTGTGCTCATCATTCGGATCTCCTTGCGTTCTCATTCCTATTGCGGAAGTGTTGTTGACAGGCGAGCCCTGGCGTATGGCTCCTATGGGCCCGATCCTGTTGGCTGCTGGGCCTGATCAGAACCATATCTCTACAATTCAGTGCTATTATTAAAATATCTGAATTGACTCTCGATGCTAGCGTAGATGATCTGGTTGGTTTTTAAAGATGCTTTCATTTTCAACCCTATTCTAGTTGCCTTTAGCCTTGAAGGATTTTGCAATTTCAGCTCTCGTGTTTATCGAGCATTGCGATACCGTAGTGGAAATAGAGAATGTCTCCTGAATAGTCCCCAATACCAGCTCAGATAGCCCATGAGGTATACAAGCTCTGGTTTCATATATGAAATGTGCATCGCAGGGGCCCTCTCCTCTCCCGCAGTAATGAATGAGTGATAATCGTTTTCATGACCTTGTATGTACGAACTGGCTCCGAGACAAGCCGACCTTAAACCATCACAAGGGCAAAAGAATGAGTGATTAGCCCGAATTAAACCCGAAAAAAGCAATATAAATCATGGGATTCTTCTCAATTTGGTAATCCATTTGGATATGCGTTGTCAAAACAGAACCTTTCAAACCAGACCATCCTAGGGGCTGACACCGTTCAGCTGATGGTCAATTCAATTAAGCTGATGAGGTTGGCCGCGTAGGGGGAATCGGAGGGAAGCTCGGGAATTGAGTTGGCAACTGAGTTGGGAAGCTCGGCAGTGGAAACGATGGCAGACCTGTTGGGAGACCTGTCGGGAGGCTAGGAAACGACGGAAATTGCGTGGGAAAACTAGGGATCGGAAACTCAGTCGGAAGGCTGGGCATTGGAAACTCAGTTGGGAAGCTGGGGAGTGGAAATTCTGTCGGAAGACTGGGCAGTGGTGGAAGCTCGGTGGGTAAACTTGTCGGGAACGGCCATGGGAAGGTTGGAAACTGTCTCTCTTCGAGTTCCGCATGGTCCTTCCGGTCTGGGACAAGAACAATGTTCGTAAGTATCAAGTCTGCTGAAGAGAGGTTTGGACGGGTGGCTTACTGATAGCAGCGGAGGCAACGAGGCCTGCGAAAAGGAGGGAGAGAAGGAACTTGAACTGCATGGTGATTCTCGAGTCAACTAATGATTTTGAAGAAATTGGAAGTGTAGACCAAAAGGAGGGCTGCTGAGGCAAAAATATATGGTTGAGAGACACTGTATCAAGTACTTGTTCTGGTTCTCGAATCTTTCTTCCTCATCTTCTCAAAGCGACGCATACGCTGATTTATATCCTCGAATACACTGTTCCCATTACCACACTGAGAAGGCGAGGATCAGCCTGATGTTGCTGAGAATCGGAAAACTTTCCGCCGCTACCACCATGTTGCAATATCGATAGTCAAAAGCCCCGAACCATCCATCGCTCTTGGGCCGCAAATACGCAAAGTGACACCGCATATTCTCCCTGTGTTACCACAGGCCTGGCAGTGGGCCGTGGCCGGGCTATCAACCCTCCGATGTATGTACCTATTATGGAATATCGTTCTGCATCATCCGCAGTAGTCGCCTCAAAGGGCCTTGGGTATATCATTCTTAGCGATTGGACAGCCCGCGGTCAAAGTCCGCGGAGTTCTTGATATCCTCTTACCGAGCGGAATGGAGCGGAAAGAAAACAAGAATGAATCCCAGTATTATCTGAGACTGTGTAAAGAGCACAATTCCTCAGCATTATCCGTGGAGAGGGGATACACACAAACATCTATTCTTCCCGACAGCAAGCGATTGTTGATGTTTCAATAGAAGGGTCATAAGTCGTCATCAACCTCAAGGAAACACAGAGGCGGGTTCTCGATTGATATAATTGAGCCGAATATACTCCACTAAAATTTGTCCGGATTCCGGATGACTGCCAGTGGATCTTTGACCATAAGTTTGCTAGGAGCAATGGGGTTGATATGGTACGCTGTGGGACACAATAAGCGAGTGTCTGAAGAAGAGGTCAATGAGGCAATTCAGCAGGCGAATAGCCTTGCGTGATTATAGCCTGAAGGCGCACGCAGTTCCTAGAAAGTTATTCCTTGAAGGTGCGAGAAAAACGCCATTATCAATCCAAAACAGAGGACCAGCAGAGAAGTGCAGGATACAGACGGAATATTCGGTAACGTTGTCGTGTGAACAGATGAAGCTCACCGAGAAGCTATTGTAGACATGAAAACTCTATATGCCTTTTTTAAGCCGAACAGCCCAAGCAAGGAAAGATAGGTAAGCCCTGAAACAACGGCAGTCACGCTCCAAACCAAGGTTGGTCTTGAAGGCCACTCACTGATAAGCACACAGGCCCGTGGGACTCGAGCCTCGAGGGTGGAATCATGAAATCACGGCCCGTGCGATGATTACGCAGGGGTTTTGCCTCCGCCTACCGAGACCAGCCTAGGATCCTCGGTCCCTAGATTTTTCTAATCCGACTCCAAGTGGGGTATAATATCGGCGAGAAGCTATGTGATACCCATTCTAGGCCATGACTTTCACCATCTGGCAGGGCAGAGCAACGCGAAGGAGGGATAGGACAGACTGAACTATATCAAATTAACAGGGAATATCAATAGTGCCGCATCACGAGGGCTTGAGGCCCGTCTGAGTGCGCAATGACATCGAAAAGAGAAACAAAAAGTGTCGATTCCTGCTACTAATGAGACCTTGATAACACCGCCGCGGCAGATCTAGCCGCCCCAAGTAGAACTCCGTGGGAGAAAAGACACAAGCAGTTCGGAGAAGAGACATTAAAGGTGCAATTGAGCTGAGCGCTCCATCATGTATGAACATATATTAGAATCCGTATCTCTTACATAGAGCAATTAGAACACAAAGGCATTATGCTTTCGTTATCCAGCCGCTATGAACCATAAAGTCGAAAATTCGGCCCTGTTTTGTGGGATCAACCTACAGAGTACACTTAGCAGCAATCTTTAATCGTACGTCAGAGGACTTCTCACCTTGATAACACTTTTGAGGTCTTTCTTTTTCAGACTTCCACCTTGTTTCATGGCTTCTTTGAGCAAGTTTTCCTTGATGACAAAATAAGGTTTGGGTTGAAGATGGAGTGCATTGCACAACTCCAACTCTTCTTTTGTTAAAAGATGAGAATCCGGAGCCTTGTCGTTCTCGAGTTTCCATGGAGATATGCCGCTTACAGCAGAAATAGCATATTTAGTTTTTACTGGCTGAGGGGTGGATGGACCATTCAGATTGCTGCTTGCAAACATTTTGTCGAAGTCATTAGGAACCGGTGGTGGCTCAGGTGGTGCTAACTTCCTTTGCAACCGCAATGGGAGCTCAGGCATAGTCAGTTGACTGGCGGCCGAGGGGCCTTCCAGCACCTGAGGTTTTGGGCGGGTACTCGCAAATCGGTCAAATGAGCCCTGCGGTACAGCTCTTTGAGCTCTTTGAGCCTTCTCCTGTTCGTATTTCTCCCCACTCCGGAGGTCTCCGATGCCCATGGTCCTCCATTCCTGCATCTGTGCAATTGCTATTCGAAGATTATGTTCATACTCCAAGCCTTTTGTGAATTCGTCGAAGTCTTCATGGTTCATCATTCTGGCAAATGGTTTGGCTTTGTTTGCGAGATCCCGTTCTTCCTTAGTCCGTTTCTTATCGAGTGCTGTATTTTTCCGATATTCGAGGAGATTATGTTCAAATAGAATCTTCTTTCGCTCGGTTCTAGCGGTCAAGCGAGAATTATAAATATTTATCACGGTCATCTTGAGTTCCATCTCCGCATCCATTTCACCGTTTGCATTCAAACCATTCCCGGGCTCGAATTGCATATGCTGAACCGCTTCTTCGGCATCGTTAGCAAATTCCGTTTCAAACTCCAAGCGCCCAGGCATGTAGCCTTGGACTTCATGACAGGCAGGCACCGAGGCGGTGGGTTTTTGTTTTGGCGTGGCTGGAGGAGCCGCTTTGGCCGCTTCCTTCCTTTCCTCGATTCGCCGCTTTTTGCGAGCTTGAAATTCTTCCTTCGGTATCTGCTCCTGCAACGATTTATCTGCAGGATCAGCGAGCTCTGGAAGGGGAAAATTGCTACTGTTGATGTAGGTCTGAATGTAGTGGTCTCGGACTTCATCTTTTGTTCGATAACCTCCAATATGATCTGCTATATCCGCCCATGAGCCAAGTCCGTATATTTCGGCACCTTCCAGAAGAAGTAGCTCTTCGTCAGCACCCCAGTCAGGGTCATATATAGGAACCGAATTCTGTTCTATAACTGAGTACGGATGGGTTCGAGGATCGTGATGTTTTGAGTGCTGACCGGCAGCGAAACATGGAACGCAGAGATCGTATTCGTGGCAGGAGCTGTGCGCGCAGGATATGCGCACCTATGTTGCGACAGCAGTTAGATAGAGCGGACTACTATGCGCAAAGACCAAGATAGGGAGCCTACCGTATTGGTGACGTCGACGGAACAGACGTCGCAGTGGTACTTGGTACCGCCATCTGTGCCGCGCGCCGCATTCTTTTTCCTGATGACACCCATAGAGTTGTCCTCTACTTGCTCATTGTCCTCCACCTTTGGCAGTATTCTAAAGCTCGCGCCGCGATCCTGAGCAAGGCAAAAGGCCTAGCTCTCGCATCAGCTGACGACGAAGATCGGAAACAACCCGTACCCAATTCCTCCAATCCGAGCGACAAGAAGAGCGTGTAAGTTATAATGAAGAAATGCGAATCAAAGCAGTGGTGATTGACCCCTCAATTCCGGCTTCATCAGATCACGATGGTCATCCCAGCCGGGTTAGGAATCACCGCCGGCAGACGTGACCGCCGGGAAGGAACAACTTATACGCCGAAAGAGCCGGATTACATAATCTCTAAATTTAGGAATCCGACTTAGAGGCTAGCTCGATTTGGCTAGTAATATCTCTTGGCCGGGGAACATCCGACTTGCGGATCTCCCGCTTGCTTGACTCTTCCCGTCTGAACGGGTATCTTGCATTGATTTGGGAACCCGGAAGTTCGTGCTGCAGTCATACCAGTCGACGGAGCACGGAGTACGGCAAAAGGAATCTTGGTAATGCATGCATCCGAGCCTTCATGGTGTTCATAAAATCAATAGCTTTGTCGGTCCCACTTCCAATGTCTCACCGCTTCTGAAAGTTCGACCGAGCCTGCCGCTAGGACCTAGATGCGCTCAAGATCAGCCAGCGAGATTGTCGGGTACGAGAGAGCTGACTGGCCATATCGAAGAGATTATCACCGAAACCGGGGTCTTCGTTTTTTACTATCGCTGTCGAGCTCGTTCGCTTGTTGAGCAGGATCGCCGGCAACATTCTCTTGGAAGTATACGGAGTACACGGTCTAGATTAAAGAGTCTTGGGAGTCCCTTTCCATGGCCCGATAATGGGTAGTTTGAGGGCACGGCCGCCTTTCACATACATACTTCGTACTCTGGGATATAATCCATCCTAGTTTGCCATAGTCTGTTTGAACTGAAAGCGGCGAGCCTTGCGTTGAAGATAGATTGATACTTTGTCGGTACGGGTTTCCCGTACCGTAAGTTATGAAGGCTATACAGCAGAAGAAATGAGGACTAAGATAGCCTCCAATATGCAGACGCCAAATTGCAAGTAGAAGATCCTAATCTTACACTAATTTTCATCCCCAGCCAAGTATCTCGGGATTAGTTCAATGTCCTTTTGTGTCGAAGGATGACATTTGGGGGCTTTCGTCATCTTGCGGTGGTATTACCAATACACTTGTACGGAATGCAGAGTTTTCATTGGACACAGTAATGTGGCTGGGGCAGAGAGCATTTTCTTTCGTTTCTATTGGCTGTTTCATCCGACTTTTACTGTCAGATCGCGCAGCCATTGGCTGCACCTCACAGCCCCAAAATTACGGTATTGACCACCCAGTGTCCTTACCGCCCTCACACCCAGACAAAGTTGGGAAGAGGCTGTGAGCCTGGGAGTTATGATTCACAACTTGAACCAGGCAGTCCAACTCTCCCCTCTTTTGACTGTTGGGAGATTACGGAGTACAGCTTCACAGTGCACAGGCTATAGTATAACACCAGCCCGCCCCAACAGCTGTGGGAGAAAGCAGATTCGAATAGAGTAAAGAGCCACTTTGATTGGATTCTCCTGACTCCTTTACCCTGATCCTACCAATCTTCCCATACCTCATTTGTTTCCTCATTTTCCATCAGCCGGATGCTTTGAAGCTCACTGCACTTTCAATCACACGTCAAGTGCATCATTTATCTCTCTGATTCCATCTCGCCCGCATCTTCTTGGACTTCTTTCAACGGTGCAATCTATCAGCCTGACGAGATGTCGTGGAAACTCACCAAAAGTAAGCCTCTTTAGCTCTTCACCTTTTCAAATAATGTCCTTTGTTGACTGTGACGGTATTGCTTTTCCTAGAACTGAGAGATACCCATCTGGCTCCTCTAGCCAACTCCTTTGGTCGATCGTCCTCCACCTCCACCATCAAACCTGACTCTATCGACGAGTCTCCCTCAGTTCCTGCGTCTAGCAATACCCTCCTTTCTACACCTTCGAGCGAGGGTGTGGGCATTTGTAGGCACTTTCTGCCGTCAATCGTTTGTTTCAAACCTGCTAATCAGCGAGTGCACTTACAGCCGCATCCGAAGCTCTCGTCTCACCTCCTGCAACTCCAGTGAGCCCGGGTATCCTGATTGTCACACTCCATGAAGGCCGAGGTCTTTCGCTATCGAGTCAACAACAGCAAGTGCTGAACTCTCACTTTCAAAATAGCTACACCGGGCCCATTCGGCCTAACTCTTCGTCTTCTCATACCGGTCACAACCCTGTCGCTAGTTCTTATAGCCAGACAGGTCGACCACAATCTACAAGCGGGGGTATTAACGCTGCTCCTACAAATCATGGACGCTATTCGACCAAATATCTGCCTTACGTACTTCTCGACTTCGATAAACTCCAAGTCTTCGTCGACGCTGTCTCCGGAACCCCGGAAAACCCATTGTGGGCTGGCGAGAATACCTCTTTCAAATTTGATGTATCACGTGCAGTTGAGCTGAATGTCCAGCTTTACCTACGGAACCCTGCTGCTCGACCTGGGGCTGGACGAAGTGAGGATATCTTTCTAGGAATATGCCGCGTGCGCCCTCGCTTTGAGGAGGCACCCAAGTTTGTCGAAGATCCTAAAGCTAGCAAGAAGGATCGTGAGAAGGCAGCCCTTGCGTTCGCCCAACAAGAGCGCCAGCGGGGCCAAGTTGGCGCAGAATGGATACCTCTACAATTCGGCACCGGCTCGATTAGAATAGGCGTTCAATTTGTCGCAAACAAGCAACGAAGCCTTACAATGGCGGATTTTGAATTGCTCAAGGTTGTTGGCAGGGGCAGTTTCGGCAAGGTCTACCAAGTATTGTGCGTCTTTACTCTTGATTTCTTCCCCATAGTAGCAAATTCTAATGATTTCTTTCAGGAAACGCGACACCGGACGAATTTATGCCCTGAAAACGATTCGTAAAGCCCACATTATCTCTCGTTCTGAAGTCGAACATACTCTGGCGGAAAGAGGTGTCCTTTCTCAGATCAACAATCCGTTCATCGTCCCATTGAAATTCTCGTTCCAGTCCCCGGAAAAGCTTTATCTCGTTCTGGCGTTTGTCAATGGTGGAGAGCTCTTCTACCACCTTCAAAGAGAGCAACGCTTTGATATCAACAGAGCGCGATTCTATACCGCAGAGTTGCTGTGCGCATTAGAGTGTCTACATGGATTTGGAGTCATCTATCGTGACCTCAAGCCCGAAAACATCCTGCTTGATTACACTGGACATATTTCTCTATGTGATTTTGGGCTCTGTAAGCTCGATATGAAGGATGAGGACCGAACCAACAGTAAGTTGCTCACATATGTATCGATGTTTCTTCAGTCTAACTCTTCCAGCTTTCTGTGGTACTCCGGAATACCTTGCCCCAGAACTTCTCCTTGCGAACGGATATACTAAGACGGTCGATTGGTGGACCCTGGGCGTTCTTCTCTATGAGATGTTGACAGGTTTACCACCGTTCTATGATGAGGACACGAACGAAATGTACCGAAAGATTCTACAAGAGCCACTTACATTCCCAAGTTCCGATATCGTACCTGCTGCCGCAAGGGATCTTCTTTCTCGTTTACTCGACCGCGACCCTCATCGTCGTTTAGGAGCTAACGGCGCCGCTGAGATCAAAGCACACCATTTCTTTGTGAATATTGATTGGCGCAAGCTTCTCCAGCGCAAGTATGAGCCTAGCTTCCGTCCTAATGTGGTACGTCTTTCGATTTTTTAACTCGAAATCTTTTCCCTTTGAGAGGTGTTTAACTTTTTTCTCAGGTTGATGCTCGTGATACTACGAATTTCGAGAGCGAATTTACGTCCGAGGCTCCGAGCGACTCTTATGTCGAAGGCCCGGTATTGTCACAAACCATGCAGAAACAGTTTGAAGGCTGGTCCTACAACCGTCCTGTTCCTCTTGGTGATGCTGGAGGCAGCGTCAGGGACCCATCGTTCGGCAGCATTCCTGAGTAGTTGTGCCCCTGCAACAATCTGCGCCAAACTCAGCTTCTTCTATTCGGTCTGTTGTTTCTTTCTTGTGAATGTTGTTTTACCTGTACTGCAAGCTTTTCAGGCCGTGATGCAACAATTATAGCGGTTTCCATTCATGCAACATTCAGATCCCTGGAAGGACCCTATGTCAACGACTTATCTGTTTCCAGCACTCACCGATTATGAAGTCCTCGGTCATCACTTTCCAATTGTCAGTAAGATTTGAGAACATTTCCTTTTCAAACCGAAAAAAAGAGACCACAATTAGACTCTCAGTTTATTGGTTTTCCTTTCCGCACCACTACATTCTTCTAGCACGTCGTGCATTACACTGCTCTGATATGTTACCTTCTTTCCTCTCCATCATCTCATGGATCTCACATTGCCCCATTTGACGGCCTCCACTCTACGACCAGTTTTTGCAATTGACGATTTCGAGCCTTTGCCCATGGCATTCGTTTACCAATTTTTCCCTTTATCCACCTTCGCTTCTTTCTCTCAATGTCTCGGAGTATAGGAACGATATGGATTGTTGTTTTGTCTCAATCAAGGCGTGGATCGGGTACCTCATATGGGCTTGTTTACCTGCTGCCATAGGCGCTACCTACAGAGAAATACAAGATCCTCGCAAGTCCATACACTATGCGCAACTTGTTAGATTTCCATTTGCCGTAGCCTTATCGTCTATACCATCCGAGTCCAAACTTTTAACAGACTAGGAAACCAGCCACGAGTGGGACAAACGGAGACTGACACACATAATAAGAACACAAGTAAAACAATATTGTCAAGGTTAAGTAGTTTAAAAAGCAGCAGTGAAGTTGACGATAAAGAACAATCATTTACAACCACCTGCATGTTTCGGCAAAGCGTCAAGGCCTAGTTTCTATTCTTCAACAGGTTCCTCGGCAGCTTCTTCCGCCTCCACTTCTTCACCAGCATCGTTATCATCATTAACATCAATTAAATCCGCCTCCTTCTCACCATTTTCTAGCTTCAGGTACTGATCCCATTCGGGGAAAAGTTCCTCATCCGCACCATCGGCGCCTGGCGGTACACCAATACACCTGGCAATCTTGCTCTTGCCACTCTTCTCGAGACTCTCTTTCCAGCTGACCACAAGCTCAGGTGTTCGGCTAGGTTTATAAGTTTGAGAGAAGAGAACCGCTTCCGCAATACGATTAGTGCTGGTGAGGATGTCAATACATCCGTCGATATCTCGAAGTTGCCAGAGTGCGGAAAATGCAACGTTGTGGGATCCAGATTCCTTCGCTCGTTTGGCTAAGTCGCGGAGCCCCTCGGCATTGCAACTTGAGCTGTGCAGGAGGAGTAAGGAGCCGAAGTCTTTGGCGTGTGTGAAACATTCTTCTGCAAGGGCAAGATCCCAAGAGTTCATGGCGGCGTCGCCGACGGTCTTCCACTGGTGCTCTATATCCGCGTTCCGGGCAATCTCTAGAGCGATATCAAGCTTGTTTAAGCTCAAAGAGAGTTCAAATCGGTGTTCAGGGTCGGTAGCGACTTCGAGAGCAAGATCTTTGTATCCTTGGCCTTCTAAAAATCGAGCAATTTTATTCATTTGGTCCTTGGGAATATCAGGTAGAAGCTCGCTCGCCGAGTCCATATCACCACGGAGAACCAATGTTTGATATTCGACAACTGACAGTGAAAGAGCAAAGGAAACGACGTTGAGGTCTTTGTCGGCTAAATAAATTCTGCCATCCCGTGGAAGGTAACCGAGAAGGTACATAGGCTGGTCAAAGTGGGATATTGTGTATGTCTGATCGCCGACGAGGTAATTAAGTCTGTTGGTGGAATTGGTGTAGATAAAGCAGTCTCCAACCCATTCACCTGTGCGAACGGTCTCGCTGATATCGGTAACAACTTCGAATGCTGCCTCGACTCCATCTTCGTCAGCTTCTCCTGCGTTGACACCTGCAATATAGTTTTCTCTTGAAAATCGCAAAACATAAAAAGTATCATCACAGGCCAGAGTGACCAGCTCTCCGGATTCCGACCAATAGACCTATTGATATTCAGTAAATTAAAGTCTTTTGGTCTCGGAGTTGACTTACCGCTTTAGGATCTACTTCTATTCTCCTGACGAGGCCACCGGTCTCCCAATCAAACATTCCAATACCTCCTTGACCCCGTACGCCAAGCAAAATGCCACCAGAGAGACCTTCTGCTTGGAATCCAACATCAAGACCACCGCTCTTTTCCTTGAAGTTGCGGAAAATTTTCACGCTGGTTGGGGATTCTCGGATTGCATAGTCATTACTGTTGTCTTTGGACCCCCACGCAAAGTCGAGCGCTTGTCCAAATGCCTTGTTTCTCCAAGCGAGAGCAGTATAAATAATATATTCACCATCGCCGCAGACAGAAACAAATCGGCCATTTGCAGAATGCATCAGACTTTGTGGGTATACCTCACAAGAACCGAGTTCTTTGGTAGGAAGAGAAAGAGGAGCTCCGTCCTTAAGAGTCGCATCTCCCCCTTTAATAACCGTAGACACAACTTCATTGTGGCGAGCCCAAACTAATTTTCCCGATCCGTCCATCGACACGGCGGGGGCTTCTCTGCCCATTTTTACAACCACAGCGCCATTGTCAAATCCCATTGCAACGCCTTGTTTTCCGCGTTGGGAGCTCACGCACCATGCCCTTTCTAAGCCATAGCTCAACGATTGTTCCAGCCTATACGTGCTGCCGTTCCACACCTTGATTGTACCGTCCTCAGAGCCGGAAATGATGATGGGGAGCTCGGGATGGTAGCAAGCGAAAGAAACATTGCTTGTGTGGCCTTCTAATGTTGCGATCAGAGCCTTGGTAGTATAATCCCATACCTTGACAGTTTTGTCGTCGGAGGTTGTCAAAAGATACGGTTTGTCGGCATGAGGATAGTAGTCGACATGGTTTACTCCCTTGGTCTCATGAGCCTCGAGTGTTAAATTGGGATGCGACGAGCCGAGGCTCCATATTTTCACGGTTCGATCAAGACAGGCCGACGCAAACGTATTTGAGTCTTTCGGATTAATTGCCAACCCCATCACATAATGGCTATGACCCTCGAACACCTTAACGCATTTCCATGATTTATCCCAGTCCCAAAGCTTGATGGTCATATCGTCTGAGGCTGTGAGAACGAATGGGTGTGTAGGGTGGACAACGATCGAACGGATATAGTCGGGGTGCGCCTCGAAGGAAATGATCTTCTCAGATGTGTTGTAATTGTAAACACGTAGCTGGAAGTCATCGGAACCGCAAACAATCCAGTTTTTTCTTGCAATGAAACGGCCGGCTCGTACAGGGACATCGGTAAGCTCGAATGTTTTAATGATAGACTGAATTCATATTAGGCATTGTGAGGTAATGAGTTAAAGGTCACCTACTTGGGTCTCATATGACCAGATATAGACATGGCCTTCCGAGATAATTAGTATCTAGTATTATAGCGTCCAGCTAGGGCATCGAGTGCAGCATACCACTGTACAAAGTTGTCAATATCTGTTTCAATGGTTAGAGCCAATATCAACGGAGTGTGGTGTCGGGCCTTACCCATGGCTCTGTAGGATGGAAGTCGATCCCTTTGACTCGGTCGGATCGAGCGAAAAGTTGTCTCTGAGGATTGACCAAGTTAGACACACAAAGCCCTTATTGCCCCAAACAAAACTGAGGCTTGCTCACTGTAATGTCGAACCGCATAGTGTTTATCTGCTGTGGGGTCTCAAATATGTTGAAGCGTGCGGCGGCGCCGCGAGAACAATTGCCTTTTCTTCAGAGGGCCTCCCTGGTCTTTGTATGGTGATCCTAGTAGGTAATTTAAAATCCACAAAAAAATTCCTGAAGTTGGAGTAACAATTGGTGTTGTTTGACTGAAGTTGATTTCTCAACCAACAATGCAACTTGTCCACACAGGAGAGTTGCGCACTCAATTTCATGATCCATTCCTCCAGCTGTCCCAATTAGGTTAAGCGCCATGAGTTAGGTGCACCCATACATCTATCAGAATTCCCATCCACTTTCAACTTCCTACATAATAGGTATGAAGAAGATAAAGAAAGTCTACCACTAAGCTTACACATAATTTTCACAGATTTTTAATGGGAACGAATTTGTCTATTGCCAAATATAGCTACTTGAACCACTGCCAAGCCCTGAAGTCATTACCAAGGCCCTGGCAGATGAGTCATGGGAGGACCCTCGATGCGGTTGGAAGCCGTATCAGTTTGATAAATGGCCTAGGAGGCCTTCAAGTTTATGGGATATCAGTAGTCTAATACGAAATCATGTACTGTACATACATACATACATGCATGCCCTCCGGGCAATGCAGAAAATGGGGCTAGACTCGGTACGTTGTCGCAAAGATATGGTGATTCGTTGTTCGAGGTAGCCCTCCTAGCTACTATTGTGATTTGGAGGTTTGTCTCTCAAAATAGACCCATTGGCCTGGTTGAGGCTTCTCCTCAAGTTCCTCCCACCTAACAAGAGTCAATACCAGCCAAGCCACCAATAGACTTGGGTACTTACACTCTGCTTTTGACCATTTCATCCACTAAGTTTAGCTCAGCTTCAGCGGTCTGAATAACCTCCTCGATTAGACCACCGCCAATCTGCTGTTCAATTTCGGAGATTCTAAATATAATTAGCAGAGCTCTTAAACTCAACTAGAGGCAATTCGAGACATACTGCGATGCTTCGAGGGCTGGTTCCGCTTCCCATTCTAGCTTCGGCTCCGAATGGCGGTTTGCTTCTTCTTGAGCTTCTTTCACCCGTGATTCCATCTCCTGTTCATTGAGGTATCCGCCCTCTAGCTGAGGTTTGGAGCGTTCCCCATCCCAAGCCATTCCTTCACCGGGCTTTGCCCTCTCTTCGTAAGCCGCATATGTTCCATCTGACCTCAACGCCGTTTTGTAACCATCTGGATTCTGCGCGACCGCCGCTTTGACTCGCTCGAGCCAAGCGTCAAAGCCGGGTGGTTTGACCGATTCGACGATGCCTAACCGCTGACGCGTGAGTGCTTCCGTGGATTTTCGATAGACAGACGTTTCTGGGGCGGCCTTGAGCCTTTCTAAAGTTGTTTGATAGAGATAAATGAGGGTAGGTCGCGGGCTCGGATGGTTTGTGAGACCAGTCAAGCCGGTCGGTGCGAATGGTTCAAGGTATCTGCTGGGCCTGGCATTGGCCAAAAGTCTGAGTGTCGCCCTCATTATATAAAGACAATATTGAACAGCCTTGATCGCATCAATGGCAAGTAATACTGCAAAGAAACCTCGATGTCGTACGCTTCGAGCTCGCCAATCGCCCAGAGCATATTGGCAAGAAATAGGATTATGTAATCGCTCGGTTCAACCCTTCGGAACTGGGATAAATGATAATCCGCTTCTAGATTTCTCTCTAAAGGGCAACGTAGATCACAAGCGTGAGCCAGGGTTCGAGAACGAAAAGACCAGCCGAAATCAGCGCCAGGATCGCAATCCTGTCTTCGTCCACACACTTAGATCGAAAGCACAACCGGTTCGTATCGAAGGAGCTTCACACTATCCCTTCTCAGGCCCATTCTCTGGCCTTGACATTTTCCCACACCAACGGCCCTGCAGCCGGTCACCTCCTGAGAGGAGAAGGACTAGCTGCTCGCAGATATATCGGGAAGAGGAAATACTTCGAAGCTGGAGTTTTGAGGCGGTACTGGCCTATTAGGCCACTACAATTTGCTTCAAAATGAAGGCTGGATTGCTGGTTTTTTCCTTCGTCTCCGCGGTCATCCGACCAGCCCTCGCTGCTTCTCATGGTCTGGCGGAGCGAGCAGACACTCCAGAGGACACCTCGGGGCAAGCAACTGTCTTCAATGGCGTTCAAGTGCCTCCCATGAAGGAATTTGCAGCTGCTGAATTTGAGGAAGGCATCAAAGATGGCTACTGGTAAATTCGTCCCAGCTTACCTGTTTTCAAGCCGCGCTAAGCCCCCGGGATGCCCGCAGGTTCATGAAGTTTTATTCACCTTACTGTCCACACTGTATAGCCATAAAGCCTTTATGGCAAACGCTCTATGAATTTTACTATGTGAGCAGACCCCTCTTTTTTAGCCCATCAAAGACCTAATCCCAGGTAGACATCGAAACCCCTGAGATCCTCAACGACGAAACAAGTGTCGGAATCCTCCCTAAACTCCTTCCCAGCGTATTATAATTTCCATTTTGCATCAATGAACTGCATTGTCAACGGAGACAAATGTCAAGAATTGGAGGTCAAGGAATGGCCCACCTTTGCGCTATATCACAATGGCAAATTTGTCCAGAAATATGAAGACGAGAAGACCATGGAAGCTATCAGTCGTTACATTGAAAAGCGATTAGAAGCTATTAAACCAGGCTCCCGGCCGAGGAGTGAACTAAAGCTCCCGGAACCCGGAGCCAATAAAGCTCCTGAACAGCCTAAGGAGCAGGGCAATGCACCAGCCACTGGTGATGAGAAACTCGCTGGCTCTAAAAGTAACACTGTGGATAAGCCGCGGCCTACCTATAACCCTCAGGGTATATCCGTTCCGTTCACCGCAGAGAGCTTCCAAAAGCAGGTCACTAACACGCGAGACCCGTGGTTCATCAAGTTTTATGCCCCATGGTGTCCTCATTGTCAATCCCTAGCCCCAATTTGGAGCCAGATGGCTAAAGATTTAAAGGGAAAACTTAACATTGGCGAGGTAAACTGCGAAGTGGAGAAAAGGCTCTGTGACGATGCTCGCGTTGCTTCTTTCCCAACAATGTTCTTTTTCCGAGGCGGAGAACGTATTGAGTATGAAGGCCTTCGAGGCCTTGGTGACCTAGTCAATTATGCTAAGAAAGCCGTCGATACCGTGGGGTTGGGGGTCCAATACGTTGATGCCGCAGCCTTCAAGAAGTTGGAAGAAACTGAAGAAGTCATCTTCTTATACTTTTTGATCACGCCACGACGTCAGAAGATTTCAGTGCACTGGACCGTCTGACTCTGGGACTTGTTGGTCGTGCTCGTATGGTCAAGACCAATAGTACCATTCTTGCTGACCGATTCAAGATCTCAACCTGGCCTCGACTTCTTGTTTCAAGAGATGGTAGACCTAGCTACTATACGGCACTGGCACCTCAAGATATGAGAGATTTTCGACAAGTCTCGACATGGATGCAAAAAGTGTGGTTACCAATTGTCCCAGAGTTAACGGCATCTAACGCCAAGGATATTATGGACCGGAAATACGTGGTCCTAGGTATTCTCAATAGACAAAGGTCCGATGAATTTATCCAGAGTAAACGAGAATTGAAGAACGCCGCACTGGAGTGGATGGAAAAACAAACAAAATTGTTTCAGCTAGAGCGGCAAGAGTTACGTGACGCGAAGGAGCTGCGTATTGAGGAAGCCGATGACCGGGATGATCAGCGTGCTCTAAGAGCGGCTAAGAACACTCGCATTACCATCAAAGAAGATGATAAAAAGCAAGTCGCTTTTGCCTGGGTGGACGGTATTTTCTGGGACCGCTGGATAAGAACAACCTATGGAATTGATGTTAAGAATGGAGAGCGGGTCATTATCAATGACGAGGAGGTATGATAAACGATAGTTCTCATTGCGAAGGCCTAGTTCCGTATACTGACTGTACCCATTTGCAGAACCGTCGTTATTGGGACACTACCCCAAATGGAGGATTTATTGTCCCCAGCAGGACTTCTATTCTAGAAACTATCACTCACGTCGTTTCCTCTCCACATAGGCTCTCTTCAAAGTCGACCGTCGGCACTGTTGAGGGTCTCATTTTCTCCATCCGCACGTTTGTCGCTTCTCACCCAATTATCACCTTGCTGCTTTTCCTCGGTGTGCTCTTCGTTTCATCTGTCATCGCACGCGGCCGACTGCGAAGAGGTAGGTCCTCTGGAGGTCTTTTAGGCAGCGTGGGTGGTAGCGCTGGAGGGTTCTTCCATCTTGATGGAAAGGAAGGACTACTTGGTGGCGGAGGAGGTGCTGGAAAAGTCGACTAATAATATTATAATTTTTGGTGCCACTCTCCTCACGAGATTGTTATTTATCAACTGTTATTTGCAATCTGTACTCCGATTAATTTTGTTTAACTGTCTTAACCCATATAATTCTTCTTTCTGTTATAAATGTATTTTTAAACTAAATTGGCTATACCCAACAGATGCTGTTTAAACATTCATCCACTTGAAGACTTCTTCCCCCTCTAGCGGATGCTAAATAATTACTATTTGAATTGGGGCGAAACAGCTTTGTATAACCTCTGTCTACTCCATACCTACACAAAAATTGATGCTGTTGTCACACTGGATAACCAGATATGTAATGGCCGAGGCAGCCCATCCATTGTCACCATAAAGCAAACAAAGCAAACACCACGTTGAGCCACAAGAGAAGGTTTGCACTTCCCTCTGATTTCACCTTTAAGGTGAACTGAACCTCACGCCATTGTCTTTCAGTGTCACTTTGAGATTTTCTTACTGGTGCAATTCATGATTGATACTGCAGAGCATATTATTGTGACTGAATCCAAGGGAATTCTTGCATTTCACTTGTCTTGTCTTGAAACCTATCCTCTGTCTTGTCGTCTTCCCACCGCCCTTGGGTATGAACATCACCAAAATAAACAATCAAAACGCCAGCAAAATAGACAAATAATAGGAGGATTTCAAGAGTGTATGGGTAATAATACAGGTCAAAAGGCCTTGCTATGCCCCAAACTCCAACAATATGCCACATGATGAAGGGCGGTGGGAAAAAAAGGCAGCCACGGACGATCATCTGGTAAAGAAAGGTAGGTCTGTCTCTAGTAACAAAACAAGAGTGGAGATATCATCAAAAGATTTGTAAGGAGATATTTTTTGGGCCTCTGACAGAGCCTAGCGTTGCCACAACACTGATGAAGAATGAACAAGTACAGCAAAAAGAAAGGATGAAATAATGGAGATGCATTATAAGTCCGAATGACGCCCAGTCCTCCTTGATGCTCTTTGTGCAAAAACAAGAAGAGGTTGCTGAAGTAGGATATTGTTTTGGGTATAAGAAAACAGGAAATTAAGGGAGAGATTCGCTGTAACCACGGCGATGACTCTGAAAAGGAAGGAAATGTCCAAGTGTGGCTCGAGTATTCAAATGCAATACACAAGCGATGAGGAGCTGGAAGGTAAGGGGCCCTGGAAAGCCTTAACATCGACGGATCACGGTGAGTTGAGAAAACGTCAAGAAAATGGACTTTACCTCACCGTTCCTATCCAGCCCCAAGAATTAATGAATAGAAGGGGTACCCTGAGAAAAGAAATAGAAAAGGAAACAGGGAAAGAAAGGACAGAAAGCCACCGCATTATTCCTCGTTCTGTTCATGAGGTCGTTCAAAACACCGCAATACTCCTGAGAATTCGACTTTATTACCATAGGTTGCGTCCTGCCTTTGGGTTGGGGATTATATTAGCAAGAATTCCCAGCCGTGTCTTCGCATAATATCGCGCCAATGAATAGCGCCTTGTCCACTCAGCGATTCTAACAACATGCGCCGTTGTTGCTCGTCGTCAACGTCAATCGAAACGCCATCAATTGAGATCTGCATGGAAGTATCAACGACCCCGTCTGCTGCTCGCCACACCTCCTGCAACAATCGGACCATTTTCCCAAAGCTTCCATACTCGGCTTGCTCGGTGAGCAGCTCCATACGCCTTGAGAGAACGGCGCGGAAAGTACTGTTTGGAACGGAATATGATCCGCACATCAATAGCGGCCAGACGAGCGAGCGATCGAATCCATCTCTTCCTCCAGGAATCAAGTCAAGTAACTGACCGGCCCGAGCAATGAGGTGGATGGTTGCTGGCTGGTTGCGTTGGAATCCAGGCACGAGACTACACAGGTAAATCCGAGCCGCGATGCAGAACAAGGCAGTAATGTTCCGCTCCAGCTGTTTGGGCTGGAATGTACCATCGTCGGCCAAGCAATTAACAAGGAGTTCTTGCTGCGGTTCTGCTTGGTCAAGTTGTTTCGCAAGATTGGTGATGTGCTCACAGAGGGCGAGATGTTCAAGCCGTCCTTCATTCTTAAGGGCGTCGAGACAGGCAATTTCCGCAATGAGGTACATGACTCGGTCCTCGCATCCCATCAGCTCGGAAAATCCAGAAGGCGAGCCATTGAATAGTTTAGTACGATATGAGGCCGAAAATTGAGGGGTTTGGCCTAACATTGTCGAGCCTAGGATGTCGATCCAAGCAGCCAAGGTCATGTTGAAGTTTGGGTTCACGTGAACAAGGTCAACATCCACGAGCTTTCGCGAGAGGTCAAGTCTGTGAATTATGCCGACGGCTGCCTGGAAATGCTGATGCCAAGCAATGTCCGGAAGCTCATCGTCTGGGCGGCCAACGTTGCATTGCAGGAAAATCATAGCTAGAGTGGCTTCTAGGATGTCTTCAGGGTTGCCATCGCCACTCATTGCCCTGCAAAGCTCGGAAACGGTTGAATATCGGTGCCTCAAGATATCGTTATCCACCGTATTGCTTCTGAGTTGTTCAGTCGCCCTCATGTGTACGCCTGTGTTACTCAAGCAGCAGTGAAGGTAGCACTTATTTGCCTCAATTGCAGGCAAGATAACCTCAGCTCGGACGGATCCAGGATACTTTGCTTCAAGAACCGGGAATAGCAGGCGAACCACATGGTCGAAGAAGTCATCTAGCAAGGGGCGATCTCGGTCTTCGACTTCCACGGTGGAAACATGGACAGGCGGGTGAGAGAACAAGAACGGGCTGGGATCTGCCTCCTTGAAAATGAATTCATGATTGCTCGAGAAAAATTCGTCTTCCAGCCATTTTTCATCTGAAAGCGAAGGCAACATGACATCACCGACGGCGTTTTGCAAAATATTGTAAGTCGTCGTCCTAGACGATTTACGTGCAGCGACATCGTTTATGAACACTTCGCTCTCCGTTTTGACATCAACCTCGAACGACTCAGGCCAGAATGGTGCCTCAAAGAGTGCGGCCTCTGATTCAAGGCAGTCGAATGGATTGGAAGCTGTCAAGTCGTCCAAGTCGGGCTCTTGCTTCTGGGGGAACGGCGGATATCCATCTAGTTCGAATTCTTGCTTCACTAGATATGGCGGCTCTAATGACGGCTCTGGCGTCGCAGCTCCTTCACTGAAAGAATCTGGCGTCTGCGCAGACTGTGTGGGTGGGGGTGACGGCGGGGTATACGCCTCACCTAACGCACGAGTGACAGAAGCCTGACCCCGTTCTCTTATTTTTGTGCTCTTGATAAGCTCCTTGATCACTTCTTTGTGATTCCTGCGCATATCGTCGTCGTTCCACCAGACGGGGCGGTTGTACTCGCACTCCACCTTGAGGTTCTTGCATGCCTTACATATCGGCTTAGTCTCATCGCATTTCTTTCTGCGCAGACGGCAAGTGTAGCAGCCTGGGACAATAGTTAGGTTTCAGGTGCCACAAGTATACGATATCATCGGCGCTTACCTTCTCGGGATCTTTTGTGCGCCTTTTCTTTATCTCCTCTCCTGGCTGACGTCGCTTTCTGCAGAAGTGGCCGTTCCGGGCCTTTTGCGGCCCTGCGAGCCTTTTTTATTTGTCTCCGAGAATTCACGCCTTCTGAACTAGCGGATACAGAGGGTGGGGGTGTTATAGTCTGGAGAGCGGGCGCAATTGCTGGGAAAGACATTTTGCTGGGAATATAAAAGGTATGTACGGGTAAATATGCTTTTTTTAAAAAAAATAAAAGACAAAAATAGCCGCACAGCAGCAAGAATAGTCAAAGAGCCAGTCAATGGCGTATCGCAACTCAGCGTCGGGCAAGTTGTAAGGAGGGGAACATCCAAAACAACCGAAACAAATGAGAACGCAGAGGAGGGGGAATAGAAACAAATACCTGGCCAGCAGGTTATGGATTGCAAACAAAAGCACTTAACGAGGGGGAGCAAAGAGCAAAGAAGGGCACGCACGGTCATTAGGAGATTAACATGATGGCAAATATCGGAAGATGCATTCAGATATAAGAGTTAAGAACTCTCGATCGGCAAAAGAAAGCAAGCTTCTGTTTCTATTTTTGCCCCGAGCGCGCGTTTAGAAAAGCAGTTAAGAATAATAATAAAAATAACGGGAACAATAGGATGTTCTCCGTGTATGTATCTAATACGGCATACATACGTACTTAGATACATATTGCGGAGGGTACTTCCATTCAGGGTTGATAGAATGAGAAACGACTGTATGGCCTCCGTATGCTGGGCGCCCATGGAACGAACCCATGCACTGGCTTGCAAGCGGGGGTGGTTGGATGGTCTGATAGAAAATGCAGGGAACAGGGATTGTGAAGGGGGAACGAATAATGTGTCGTCTCGGATGTCACCCTTCAATCTGATGGCCAAGTTGACCCCTGCCCGGCAGCGGGCCTCGCACGGAGGAATCGCGCATGAGCACTATTTTTGCCCGGTTTGCCAGCCAGAGCGCTGAGAACGAGAGGCCGGAACAGGGATGAGCAGGGCTACTATTGGCCAAACTAGCAGGGAAGCTGCAGGTCAATGAACCAGGGCCTCTTAGTTAGTTTTAGCGGCATGCAGCTAAGAGTCAGGTCCGACCAATGTCATTGCAAGCACTAACCGCCGGGCAAGGGTGGCCTGTCAGTGGGGGAGAGAAGGCTGGGAGGGCCTTACTGCTTTTGGCCATATCCTCCGTTCTCCGCCCTCATCACAAGCGAATGTGCTTAACCGCCGGACAAAGAGGGACTAGCGGCCAACGCCAAGTCAACGGATGGGCTGGTGAGCAGCAAATGCTTCGTTATTTTTGGTCAGAAGCTGGAATGAAATTGCTGGATGCTGAATATTGAGCCTCAAGAGCATGTTTCATATGCGAGAATGCTCTAGTGGCATGAACGGACGTGGTTGGGGGCCCATGTCCCCGTTTGGAGCGGTCCTCCGTGCCTGCAGTAGCTTAGAGCAAGCCAGTGAGTTCGCTATGCGAAATATCGTGTAGATCGCGAACTTGAGCCTCGCCTTGTCCTCCAGGGTGATATAGAATAACGACCATTGTATGTAAGTACTGTACGGAGTAAGTATGCTGTCCCATTAAATTTCAGTGAGGTGCTTTTCAGTGTATGTATGTACTGCACCGTGTTCTTCGTACCTCCAACTATTCTACCACCGAACTCCACCGGTCCCTGCGTATTGAGCCTCGCTTTGGGTAAGTTCAATAGTTCATGGCGGGATTGGCCGTTAGTATTTCGTATTCTTCGAAACCTTTCGGGGAGTCGGGGACCAAGTAACTAATTGTTTCTCCTGTTGACTCAAATTTCATCTAAAGACACCCAAAGCGCTGGACATTTTGACACCAGCACACCATGGCCAGGAGATTCTGACAGATATCTTTGTCACTCGTCCGCCAAGTCCGTCCATGACAATTTATTTGTGTGATGGCTGCGCTGATTGGCAGGCATTCCCACCTCATCAAAGCAGCTGGCCACTCAGAGGCAGGCGTTTAACGGCCAAGCCTGATGTTTCGGCAAACTGTGATGCAGTCTGCAGGTGATGATCGTCCGGTGGAGCGCACTAGAGAAGGGTGCTTGGAGCACGGGTTGCTTTTTCTGGGCCTGTGGACCGCGGTCCCTGTCAGTGCGAGTCAAGGTTGTCGTTCGTTTTGACGCTCGAGACTTTGTTTCCCGCTCCGCAACTTTAACCTTCTCCGCACGTTGGACTAAGAGCTAATTAGTGGTTAAGTTATCAAGGTTTGCTATAATTAGCTACACTTAACTGCATGCATATGTCCAATTATATCGCCAAACAAGGGTGTAAGTCGCCGGTAACACAGGCTAATTAACCAGATCAGTGGGATTTCTCGCTAATTATCTCTGCCAAGCAGTGCTTTGAGTCCCTTGTTTCTATTAATATCCTCCAAATTAACACCTAATTTTCAGACAAAGAGGACATAATTAGCAACAAATACCCTGATGACAAATCTGCTCTAAGCGCCGTGCTTTTCTTCCTTGTATCATACACGCTTCCTGTCTATTGTGATCTCCAGGGTTGCAGTCAGAGTCATTTTGAGCCTCGAAATCAGCTCTTATTGAAATCATCTTCTCGTAGCAGCTAAAATGGAGTCAATGAAAGGCAACTAGGCTGACAGGAACATGGGAGCAATGCATTTATTCGACACCCAACTGGGCTCTCGTAACTGCCGATTTTGCGGCTGTAAGGCAAAATCACCCAGTCGCAGGGAATCCGATCTTGCATATCTAGCTACATTAGCTTTGTTGTAAAATTAGCGACGCTCCGTTCTAGGCTGGAGGCCTAATTCATTAAATACTGACCATATCTCAGTTTTCTACGGAGTACCTCTTCCATTACCTCGATTATCACTCCGTACGCTTTCGATACATATAGTTGACTTGAGCTGGTTGGTATCAGCCTGGTAAAATCACTCGTTCTTCTATTCTTTCATCTCAGCACCACGTTCCCGTACGCCGCGAGTGCCTAGCAGATCCCGCGCAACGTGACGAATAGCCCTGCCTATCATCGGCCCCCACTACCATCATCAACTCCTCAAATATTGGCCTTTTTCGGTAATCGGTAAGGGTTACATATACTTGGTCACTGTAACATCTCGATGACTCTCTACTTACCCGGCTCCTGCTGCTAGTCAATCAACCGGGCTCCCTAAGGGATACCGTTTGACCCTAAACCCCTGCTCCTTGAAACGGCTTTTCGCCCCTGACAGGCATATTGAGCAATGTAACCCGACAGCAATCCTCCATTACTCACTTGTTGATCTTCACAGGCAGCCGATCTTGCCGGAGGAAACGATCGAAAGGTTTTTCCTTGCAAGCGACCTTCGCCCATTGTTCTTGTAGAAGTATACAACGAGGTCCATACTGAAATAGGCATCGGTATGCGGCGTTTTGATTTCCTCAAAAGCTTGTTGTACTAAGCGGGCTCCAATCTTCCCGATTATCAAGAGCCGTTGGCAGGTTACAGCTCGGAGAAAATCTAGACATCGGCTTTCAGTAAAATTAATTGTTAGTTTCACCTAGGATTGAGCAACGCGACAGGGATAACTAGCGAACAGACTATTTTCTCAATCACAAACATCACCATTCAGCACATTCGGAGCCAACACGAGCTTCACGGTCAGATATTTCGGTTTTCCAATGATTCATCATATAGCGCCGACCCCCACCAAGGAAACAAAGAACTATCGTGAAACTCAGGAGGCGGCCCGCCTGTGTTCGCCGCACAATTGTTAGCGCCGCCGCTTGATGACGGAATGGGGTTCAACTGTCCCGCGATTGATGCTCCAGTTCTCGAGTCACTATCTTATCAAAGCTTTGGTGGGTCGCCAGAAATGGGAACCGTCGGCTACTCCGGCAAAGTTCAGAGCGAGGTCTCCACAGCAACATAACGATCAGCCACGGCCCACAAGCCGTAGTTACCCTTGCACCTTCGTCAATCATTGTGCGTTACGATCGTCAGTCTGGTTCAACACCAGCGCTTGAATCAAGTCACGACCCGTCAGATGTCTATTCTCCTCATGGATAGACTTCCTCCGGCAATATGCCGGTTTGCCAAAACGCTTTGCTGTTGAATGGGCGCAGTAAACCATATTCGAACACATATGGGGCGTTTTTGCCGAGTGTTCAAGTCATATGGAAGTCCGTTTTTCGGCCCCCAAACGACTGCATGCTCCGAAACAAGTTTTGCAAGATGTTCGAGAGCAAAGTGTGCAGGACATACATCATGCAACCAGCATGGAGCGATGCTTTTCTCGCCAAATGATTAAGCCAACAAAGTCGGCAGACGAGCACAGCTCCGTTATTGGTTGAACTGGCCGGAGCCAATGTGATTGCGGCTGCTTCAACATTTCCAGTTCCTTGGGTCGAGAAGCACGGATCGCATTCGCTTCTACCCCTATCCGGAAGGCCACACTGGATGCGCCATCGTTTCTCGAGTCATTGCGACTGCGCAAGGATATCTGTCAAAAAGCATAAGAAGAATAGGCTACTTGCGGATGAAGTACCGGTTCCTCCGATACAAGTCTCAAATTTGGCCCGCGCAGATGAACATTTCACCTCGTATACGGAGCATGGCGATGCTCATTTGAAAAGCAACCAAACATTTGCTTCCTTTTCTGCCGGCTGATTGGCTCCGTTCCCTCCTCCAAGCGATTTAATCAAAGCGTGTCCAAACCATAGACCTTGCTATCTCCTCACATGGACAAATCGACATGGCGAAGGCGTTAGCGCGTGGTCTGAAATTTGAAGCATTCTGAAGCTGGCCAGTCCGGGGCGAAGCCAAGCCGTTGTCAATAGGAAGAAATCGAGAAATCCGAGTCGCAGCAACCCGGAGCCGCGAAAATGGACATGGTTCTGGAGTATGAGGTCGGATAACTGTCCGAACAATATCGAAACCGGTGGTATCGAAAAGCTCGTCTCATCGAGGGATGGGCATTTTCGGACTTGAGCGACCATGAAAGTCCGAGTGAACCACCTGAAGTGTACATAAGTACCATCTCTGTACTCTATACATATGCAGTGACTACATATGGAAGTACGGATATGCATAAGCTAGCTGCCTTGCCTGGTAATCACGGTGACTGTGATACGTATCCAGATCAAGTACCTGCTTCTTGGATGCTGATATGGATCCAGGAAAACCGTGCAGACACAACAAGGGCATGTAATATGTCCTCAACTACCGAGTAGTTTGCACAAATCTCACATGCCCTCGCAGAAATTGCACATCTGCGCGAACGGGCACGGCACCTCAAGATGGTTGTCCGCGGCAACTTCGCGGACTGGACAATAGCCCAGACATATGCATACCTCTTCAACAGCAAGAGGTTTAATACCCCGCGTTGCGCCTTTGCTGACGCTGATGACACGGTGATAGAAAATTCGACGAGTAATATTCGCTAGAGTACTGTACAAAGATCTACCGATGCACGGGAGTACAAAGTCAGCAGATCGGATAGCGTCATCGTATAACTCCAACTAAGGGAATGCACTATTTCAATATCAGGTCGCCCAGTGTGGCGTTTTATCGATTCACGCCAGAGGCGTTGTGGTCACTCGTCTTCACGGAAAACGCCTATTGGCCTACCCACGGCCGATGGAGACTGCAAGGCGAGCAATAAAATACTCATCCTTCATAGTTGCATTGAGGGTATAATATTTCGAGTCACTTTAGCAGCGCGTTCTGGGGATTCTGGTCGACTGCAGGATTTCCTAAACGGACGAACCTATAGCGAAAATGAAAGTAGCATACTTCGCTTTTACCAAGCTAAAAGGATGCGCGAATAATATGCGGGGACAGTGAACACTCTGAATTGGAAATTGGTCCACCAGAAAGCTACCGACAATGGATTCTAGCTGCATAAGTGGCTGGTCCACCGGATTTGCAATTTGAATGTTATCGAAGCGTTTCATAGCCTCGGCGTTATGGAACTGCGGGGAAGCTTTGAGCATCTCGACAATCTTTTGCATCAGAAGAGCTGATGAGGTATATAAAAACTAACACCGCGATGATCAATCTGATTGTGTGAGTGTGTTGTCAGAGCTATGTGTTCCTTGTGGAGTGAATTCGTATGCAATGTGATGACAAGAGTTCTCCACTACTACTCTGCACCTGTGACAATCAAGTCAATATATCATGTAGTGGAAAGACTCCTAGCAATTGCCGTTCATATTTTGTGAGGTATATGCAATTACGGTATGTAGGTTTATATGTGTGTGTGACCTTGTCCGGGCACTTGGTTGGGATTTTGTCTTTCAACAATGGGCGGTGAAGGCTTAACCATGGTAGCATACGGCATCTTCATGATCCGAGGCCGTTTATCTGTCCGTTACGGGCCGCGATCAAGATATGAAAAGTCTGTTTCTCGCTCTCGCTCTCTCTTTCCATCTCTCTTCCAGAAAGTGTCATGGTTAGGTCAATATTGGGCCAACGGATCATCTAACGGTTTCCAACTTTGATCAAGTTGAAAACCTCAAGACGTGATCTGAGTGGCTGAGGCACGGTCCGTCGACAAAACCACTGTCATGGCCGAGAAGGCCCAGGCTTTGTTTTCTTTTGCTTCCTTTCTTCCAATTTTTGCCGGGAGCATAAAGCGCCACTCAGAGAATGGACGGGTCAAACACCTTCTCTGCTTCTCAAAACGAGCAATCCAAAGCTCGAGACCTGAACGAAGCAATGGGATATGCTGCACAACGATAGGAAAATCATAATATTGGGACGTCAAACTACGTAATCCCTAGCTATTTAAATTGAAAATCCGAGGGAAAAAACCCTTGAAATAAGGATATCCAAGTAAGGTTTAGGGTTCTGACTGGTTTGGTTCTCAACCCGGCCTCTCTGATGCCCTGTCGTTTTCATTGTTTGACGTGGGGAAAATCGATGAGCTCTCGACCGGCATTGTTACATTTTGATTGTCTTTTTAACCCTTGGCCTGGGACGGTTTTGCTCTTTGCCAGCAGCTCTGCCTCGATCCTTTGTGAATATGATGTGGTTCGGGATCGTCGACTTGTGTGAGTTTAAAAAAAATTACCTCGCCCATCCCGAGGTGGAAAGCTACATTGCGTAAGTATAGAGTACGAGAAAGAAATTGACCAAGCAAAGACGGCAGCCAGGCAGAAAATATCACATATATACCGGAAGGTGCAACATTGGCAGACCGGGATTCGTGAGGCATGCTTGACATCCGATATGCCCGGATGGAGAATCTAGTAAGTCTGGGCGACTCCACGCTTGCATAATAGCTCCACCGCCTACAGAGAAGATGTTGCCATTTAACGTCCAAAAAAGCATCGAAACAGGTTGGGTTTTTGCATTGACCAAGATTCACCGTGAGTCAGTTATCTTTGCCCCGTGGAGGCATTGTTCGACGGCTGCTTTGGCCTTCCACAACCAGGAAGGGGAGGTAGGGCTGAGTACCAAAACAGACGAAAGAAATCAGTCGCAATCAGGCTCGATTAAAGCGGGTAAATAAAAATAAAGGGCGGAATATGGAATAGCATTGTGTGCGATTTTATCAGCTATGAATTGTCATCGTCGCTATTCCTGCATTTTCCGCATGTGACTGTTGAATTGAAGAAGGTGCATGTAGTATGTATAAGTGTCTTGGAAAAATTCAATAACCTCACGAGGTAAATCCTTCTCAGCCAAAGAGAGATCAGCTTCGGCGAGGCGTTCGGTTATTGTCCATTCTTAGTAAAATGCTAGTCAAAGAACGCGAGCGCCCGGCTGCACGTATAAGTTAAGTGAAGACGCTGGTAATAGTCGATCTAGGAAGGTCAAAAAGTGATCCCATCCAAGATCTTAAATTGATGCATGAATGGAATGAGTCGAGTGGACATCCGTACCGTTGCTATTGGACACTGCACCATGGATGGGCAGAGACTAATGCATGCTGTGCGTTCCCGTGCCAAATTCAAAGAGCCAACCGTAGCGTCGAACAGAATCCCCGTCGCTGCGACCGCTCGGTCATGCCTGCGGCCTTGTCTTGGCCTGGTCCAAATTAAAATGCGATGTCGCAGTTACGGGATGATTTTGCGACGATTTTTTCGAGTCTACGGAGTAAAAGAGCCGAAAGCAACTAAAGAAGGGGGCAAAAGGAAGAAACAATGGGACGATTATCTTCGGAAACCAAAAGTTGGGCAGTACTTTTGGTGAGTGGGAAGTGGATAAATTTTCAGCACCATTTGGTGGCTGGCAAGCAAGAGACCCTGAGCCCTGATCCTCTCTCTGTGCGCCTCGATATGTACGCTGGAAGATTCTTCCTCGTTTTCCTGTGCCAGGTAGTGCAAGGCAAGGGCGGCGAGAGACAAGAAGACGTGGGTTTTGATTTGGCCGTGTACCTGAACCTGGACCTGGAATTGATTGACACTATTGGGAGGTGGAGATGCTTTGTTTCCTTGTCTGCGCTGCAATACAGGAATACATACTCGATATGTAAAGCAGATTATATATGAGGTGTTGGGCTGGCACATTCCCCAACGGCAGTGTAAGGTTCGGTCGGGCGAGGAGACGTCACTCCAGAATCAGCTCAGCGGTAAACGAAACTGCTGGTGCTTCAGATGAGATTCTCCCATCCTCGTTGCTAGGACCGAGTCCTCTCGAGTCACAGGCCGGGTCTTGTCCTCCTGCAGTAGCCCTTTGGCAATCTCGTCCGCCATTCGAATCCCCAGCGTCATTCAACCCGAACTGACGAGAATGTTTAAGTGAATGCACTCCATATCTGTCTGCTCAGAGCGTGAACAGGCATCTCCTTTTTGGCCCCCAATCTCTCAAAGACATACTCTTTATCCCGCTTTGGTATTGCCTCAGATGACACCCTGCAGGCTTGACGTAGCCCCTGACCGTCCTTCGCACCTTGCTCAGCAACACGACTGGCCGCACCCCTGTTCTGCGTCCTGATTGGCCGGATGCAGGGGGAGAGTTTCGTCACATCACACGCTAGTCTGTTTTCGGCAGGGTGTTTGGCGACCCACCCGCAACGGCAGCTGCTGATTGCTGGGAACGGAAGGAACGGGGGGCTGCAACCTTCAAGCCACCAGCAGAAATCGCCCACACAGCGCGAAGTACCCGCAGGTCACCCGCGCCGGGTTCCTTGGCCCAGAGATACCACCCCGGTACTTGGAACAATGCATGCAGTCGTGATTCATGCGGCCGCCCACTGAACTGGCTGCAAAAGTACTCCTGCACGCTAAATGCCCAGGAAAGTACCTCACGGCCTCCACAGCCTTCAAAGGGGCATCTGGAAATAGCTCTCGCCCGTGAAGTCTCGGGTACAACGAAGTACTCGGTACCCGTCCTGCCTGCAGCTGAATGGGAAACAATTCCATTATAATGTCCCTCTCCCTTCGCTGGTGTCGGTTCTCGTTGGCCGTACCTCTTGAAGCTTCTTTCTGCTTAGCTTCTTTTCTCTTTGCCTTCTGACTTCCCGCCCGTAATCCTCCGTATCAGTTGGCAAGCGAATAATATAGTCCAGGCGGGGCCATTCTCCCTTGTTTTGTCACAGTCTGCCTTCCCTGCTCTCCTCTCTTTTTGCTTCCCTTGTCCCAGATTGACTTTTCTCTGTACAAATATCTCGAAGCGCCCGCTCTTCCCACCCCCTCCCTCAACGAGACCTGCCCTTTTCTTCGCCTCCACTAACCACCCGTCTTCCAACCGAAACATCCCCGACAAGGATCTGCGTCGGAACAAGACCCAGATTCCCACCCCTTCCCTCCCTGGCTTTCCTTCCTCGCATATATTACCTTTGAGCCCACTCGAGGCCTCCTGCATCTTCCTCCTATTTGCAAACCTCTATCCCTTCTAGGCGTATACGCCCACCCAAACGAATATATTAGACCGCACTGAACACCGGCAACGGTTTGTCCTGTCCATTTTGGGATATACCTCTTGGTCCATATCATCAATCGTAGTGCTCTCGTTTCTTTCCCCGCCCAGAGCATGGCCAACTCTTGATATTTTACTCCTGGCGGCAGTTTTCCTCATGTTTCTTTCAGTAGAGCCATAAAAATGGTATGCACAGCCAGGGACAGGCCAACCTGATCAGAAAAATCACTGACTCGAGCGTTCAGGATACCGTCTATCAGCATTCTCAGGCCCAGATTGGGGTCCGGATGTTGCAAAAGAACACAAATTCCATCACTATCCTTCCCAGATATTCTTCCTTCAATTCCCGCCCTCTTTCGGAGGCAACTGAAATTTTAGATACTGAAGATGAGATCGATTACTCTTCAGGAACCGGCTCTCCCAGGAGAAGCATGGAATCCGTGAGTCAAAGACTTTCCTCCTTTTATCGACTCCGATAAGGCGCCGAGATTCTGACTTTCAAATAGCTGGAAAATGATTCGGCAACAACATTGTCTACCCCGGACGAGCTGCCAACCCCAGGCGCTCTGGATACAGCTTTTAAGCTGAGTGTGCATGCCAGCAAACCTGTCGAAGGTCCCTCGGGTCCTCATCTTTTCAGATCTTCCCTAGACGCTTCTATCTCAGGCAAGTCAGATGAGGGATGGTACTTACCAACAAGCCCTGAGCCCTTCTCAGATGCACAGGCCTCCCCCATTCGCTTTAACGAGCAGATATTCGAGTCCAAGCCACAACTTGAACTGGTTAGACCTGGGAGCGGAATGAGCGTGTCACGGGCGTCCCCTCACCAGGATATCAATGACGTTCGAGCATGGACGCCCGCTCAAGTTGCCGAGTGGATGTACGAGGCTGGTATGGAGGATATGGTCGTGGAGCGATTCATAGAAAATGATATCTCCGGAGCTGTACTCTTGGACCTTCAAATCGAGGATCTCAAGGAACTCGATATTCAATCTTTCGGGAAACGACACTGTTTAATGAACATGATCGAGACACTCCGCTCTGGCAATCCCACCCGCCAAAACGAGATGCAGCGCTTATCTAGATCGACTTCAATGAGATCCGGGAGCAGGGACCAAACAGTCCATCCACCGATAAGCAGAGATGGCTCCCGTCGCCGACGAAACAGAGTGATCGCAGAGAAGGATATTGTTTCCCCAGGCGAATCTGTTTCCATCGTGGCCATTGAGCAATTGATTCCTAGGGCACATAAGTGTTCTAAGGGAGAAAATTGCCCAAAGTATCAGAAACGACAGCGGAAAATTGAGCGTATTGCCCAAGAGTTTCCCAATGAATTTGCGCAAGTCAGCAACGGTCTTGTCTCTGTCACTCTGACAAGTCCCGTCAAGCCAGAGAATGAGCGTCGACCAAAGTCGGATGTCACTCCCTCTATCGTTACCCCTTCCATTGTTGCCTCATCCGATGTTCTCGGGCCATCTCAGATGCCAGAGCTCAAGCTGAACGCCGAAAACCTCAATGGTGTCCAACCAAGGGATCCGCAAGAAAACGTTCGACAGTTCCTCAGTTTTCAACATTTGCACGGTTCGACTCAGCCTGAATACCACAATGCTCCGCTTGAGATGTTTCCTCCCCTATCTCCTCCCCTATCCTCAACAGCACCAGCAAACATAGCCAATCAATTGCAAACCCTTCCGAGACTCGTTATCCCGAGAAGTGCCTCAGCCAGTAGCCCCTTTTCGCCCGATCGAACCATCACCCCGTCAATGGCTCCACGATACATGGGTTCTGCGACAGCAACGCAGGAAAATAATCCCTTTCCATTTGGCCAAGATGTCCTAAGGCAAGTCACGCCGTTTTCTGAGATGGATGTTCCTGTCACGGCGATGCCGATTGAGCCTTTAGACCGCGATACATCACAATCGGTACCGCCGAATATGAAATACGGAAATTTCCCGTCACCGACTGCCGTGACCGCTACCGCACCGGAGTTACTCTATCGCCCACAATCCGTACGACCTGATCGCCGACGTCCGTCCTTCGCAGCAATGGCTCCTCTAGCGGAAGGAAGAGTTGTCTCGCCCATCGACAATCCATCGGACTTCATCCAACCACTGTCTCCCGTGATGCCTCAGCTGTCACAAATTCCAATCCCACGCTCTGCAACCGAGCCGATACAACCTACTTTCATCACTGCAAAGAATCCGGAGGTTGCTCACAGTGGCTGGATGAAGAAACGGAAAACCCGCCTCCTTCGTCACGAGTGGCAGGATGCGCATTTTACCCTGAAAGGCACGGTACTTGCCATGCAGAAAGACGAACGAGACTCCCGCTCCCTTGAGACCATCGATGTAGATGACTACGCAGTCGCCTGCTCATCGCTGGCGACCAACTCTAAACTCACGGCTGCCTTCAAGCGTTCCGCCCTGCGCAAAGCCGCAAGCTTGTCCCAGAACCACAAAGGCGCAGACGAAACGGCCTTCGCATTTTCCCTTGTCCCAGCTAGCGGGGAGAAAAGGTCGCTTTTCACGGGTTCCGGGAAAAGCCATCATTTCGCCGTCAAAACTCGGGATGAGCGCATTAACTGGATGAGAGAGCTGATGCTTGCCAAAGCCCTGAAAAAGGGGAAGGAAGGTGGCAATGAGGTCTGCGTGAACGGAAACGTGATATAAGGCGCGTATATATGTTTTGTATATGGCCTATACGCGATATACCTGCCTGTAAAGCGACGAGTTTACAGGACATCCATTCTTTCAAAGAAGCAATTTTCCTTGGTGGTTCCATTTCTTCATTGTTTTTGATTTGCAAATAACGACTGATGACCTGATGACATACCCCTTTCTGCAACTGTTTTGAATTTCTTCGTCCTAAATTTTCCTTGAGCTGATTTGAAATGTCATGTTTTCCACTGGCAGCAGCAGCACCATTTTGTTTCGCTAATACCCCAGGAAGTTTTTTCTTTTCGATTCTTCAATCATTTGCCGTCATTTCTTTAGCAACTTGATCGTCGATTTGTTTTGCTTGACACATCGTGGCCTTGAATTCGTCGAACCTGTTGACTGCTGCTTTTTGATGTTTGGGGGAAAGATTGCCGGCCATTCTTCTCATGGACATATTGGCGTTTGCTTTCAAATATTGATACACCTAGGTAGCCCTCGAGGGAAATATCTTTAAGAGCGTTCGGAGATTCAAATAACCTTAGCTAGGAACCCAAATGAAAATCATAAACCATTGCATAACTTGCAAAATTTGTTTTAAAGCGCTTATGAAGACGGTGTGAATGATGGTGCGAAAGGTGGGGTAAATATAGAAGTTCGGACCACTCACTAAGACTTCATCCGCCAATGAGAATAATGCGACAGAGGAACAAACGAGCGTTCATCTTTCGCCCAAGTTCAGGTGAATCTGATCCCAGGTTCCATCAAACCACGGTATACCTCCTCTAAGACATCTCGTTTGCGCTTACGATCCGCCCTCTCTTGTGCTTCTTGCTCCGCCTCTATTTCATCCACTTCCTCCTCCGTCCTAGATGCCCAGCACCGGATCATCCCGTCGCCATGCGCGGAGTATAACTCCATTCCTTCCCCAGATCCGCCGTTGCCTCTCCACGCAAGTGCATTTATGCGCGCCGCTGTCAACGCAGAAGGTCTACCACCCATCGTATTGCGGTGTTCGCGGATTTGCGGGCCCGGGACTTTCAAATGTGCGAGCAAGCTCCCGTCTGCACGAGTGGAAAAAATGAAAATTTCACCACGGGAGTTGGGTGAGTCTGAGGCATTTGGCCATAGGAAAATTGGAGATGAGGCGGTTTCCAGCGCTGGCAAGATCAGTGGCGCACGCTCCGCCAGGTGAGTGGACGTGCTGGCAGCGTTGCGGATCCGTGGCCCGAAATGTAAGAGTGTATTGGCACCGGTTTGGGCGTCCCAAAGACGTATGTGTGAATCGTGGCCGGAGGTGAGGAGATGGTTACCTGATGGGGTCCAGCGGATGCCGGTGACAGGACCAATGTGAGCGGTGGACTGCGGGGAGTACGGGGACCGTGGGGCGAAGCTTGGTGGTGCAGAACGAGGTGGAAGGACACCAACTGCGTCATGCATGTCAAGTGAAGCTAGAATGGAGGAGTTGGCCCCACGGCGAATATCAAAAACAAGTGCTTTATTATCCTTAGACCCGGACGCGAGAAGGTAAGGGTTATGCGGTGCCCAGTGGACGGAGAGCACGGCAGAGGTGTGCCCCGGGAGAGAGTGGGTGCTAAGGCCGGAACGTAAGTCGAGGAGGCGTACGGCTTTGTCGGATGTACCAACAGCAATAAGGACGTGGGATGATGGGTTCGCGGATAGGGAATGGGAGTATGGGGTGGAGTGAAGGGAGAAAGTGTGCACCGGAACTATAGAGCCGGGAGCAATGGAAGACAGTTTGAGGGTAGTATCATGAGAAGTAGTAAGTATCGTGGATGGCGTTGGATCAAAAGGATATATTGATAAGGAGGTTAAAGAGTGAGTGTGCGCGGATGAATCAGCTCTGTATGCGAAGTGTCCTTCCGCTTTAGCTATAGCTTTTGAACGTAAAGGAGTTCGTGAACGCACTTGGAGACCGATGCAATGGATTTATGGACATGCGTGAGGTCTGCTCCGCGGCTCTCCAAGTCCCATAAATGTATAGAGGCATCTGCGCCGCCCGAGACCATACTAAAATAGAGCCCAGTCTTAGGTCCGAGAATCAAACCAGTCTTCCTGGTGTTCAGAGAACATACAATCGCTTTTCATATTGGTCTATTGCCAAGACGTTCACACCGGCTCTATGAGCCCAGAATTCATCATCAACTGCTGGCGCATCACCGAGTACATCAGTGCCGGTGGTGTCATTCTGCGCGCGGATGCTCGAAAATTGGATACCTGAAGCGGGAGCGAGGCATTGGATTAGTCGTAAAGATTGCGCGGCGTGAAAAGACGATGCACTTATAGATCCTTGGGACCTATTTAGTAAATATGAATTCATTCATCTGAATTTCCATCAACACTCATTATATAACGCGTTGGTAGGCTGTTGGATGAGAATTGATCGCGTCTGACCGGTGACATAAATAGACTCGGATAAATTCGGCCCGGCGCATTTCTAGGAAGTGGGTCCCGATAACTCAAAATTGGGTAGGTGCTTGATGGACTGTTGTTGGTGAAAAGAAAATCAATAATGTGAGAACTAGGTAGGCATGGATCGAGACCCAGAAGCCCCGCCTCGTCCATCGAAAGAGCCGGTTGCGAAAGCCCCTAGACCGCGAAAACGTAAACCCAATCTTTATGATGCTGTTGCTGGTATGTTTGTTCCGCGTCATGCAAAGCCCAGAGTCCTAATTCCATATTTTGTAGGGCGTGTATCGATATCAAGATCCCGTATAGCACCTTCACTCGAGGATGCTGAAGACCGTCCAAATACTTTTGACCCCTTGCGCCCAGATGAGGTTCTGTTTCGTCACCGTGACGCGCCAACAAGATATGCTGAAGACGACATCTACTTCGCCAATGAACACCTTCCGCCCGACCAAAAGCTGCCCGACTCAGATTTGTTGAAAACTATACATACGTACACCTCGGACTTCTATGGGTGTGCGACTGCAGACCATGGCCGGACAGCTTGGTCGACCATGGACGAAACTGCGTTGTTGGCTTTGGGTATATTGTTAGAGGAAACAGCAGTCGAGACGCTAGGAGCTACTGGGGATATGGTCTTTGTCGAGGGCGACGAGGAGGCAGAAGCAGACAATGGTACGGTTGATTCCGAGTCGAATCTGAGTGTCTCCCAGAAACGCTCGTCTGTGGCCAGGGGTTGGACACCGCAAGATAGTCGCGTCCGGGCGAGATCGATCGGCGTTGGAAGGAGTGACGACGAAGCGATGAAATACCGAAGGACGCCTAAAATGCGCCGTATCAGTGTGTCTGGTCGATCAATGGCATCCGAGGGGCATTGATGCCCAGCATGCGGAGGATCGCTGATAAGCTTGATCTTCTCAATGATGATATCGGTCTCCATGCCTCCAATAGCAGTCACGGCTTCTTTGACCACATAGATGGATGATCTGAAGTTTGCGCGTTTGAATGCGGGGTAGAAGAACGTCTGGGTCGCTCCACTTCCGAAAAGGGAAATCCTCAACCTCATTCCACATCATCTACCCTTCTCCGGCACTCCGATCCTTTAATACAGCAGACTTGAGAGAAAAATTACGACCTCAGCCATCTAATCTCACAATGGTTTGTCTTATCCTTCATTCTTGTGGCACTCCAGCTAACATACAAGACCAGGGCCCATCTAAGTCACTTCCTCCTGCCGCCAAACAAGCATTAATTTTGGCATATCTTCGTTCAACGCGTACCTGTCATACAATCAAGGACCTAGAGAAGATGCTACCATCTGTCGCATCTATCAACAGCATGCAGGTGAAGGATTACATTCAAGCGCTCACAGATGATGGCAAAGTTCACGTCGAGAAGATCGGTAGTGGCAACTGGTACTGGGCTTGGGCCGGGGAAGAGAAAAAGTCTCGAGACAAAATACGGAGCGTCTTACTCAAAGACCTTGACAAGCTAAACAAAGCTGCTGCTGAGCTGAAATGCAAAATTCAGTCGGCGAAAGAAGATGGGTGTGATGAAGGACCGGAAGAAGAGGCCACGAGGACTGAGCTACTCTTTAAAAAGGAGGCTCTAGAAATTGAGGTCGTGGGAATTAAAAAGGAGTTGGATCAATATCTGAATGGAAAAGCTGGAGGAAGTATTGGCATGATGGAGACAGATATCCAAAACTGGAAAGCTTCGGCTGAGATGTGGACGGATAATATTTTTATACTCGAAGAGTATCTGAAAAAGTTGACTGGCGGAGACAGAGAACTTCTCGAGGCTTTGAAACGCGATTGTTATGGGGATGAATACGTCGAAGGGGAGGGTTTACGAGACCTGGAGGGTGTCCTTTAGTTTAGAGATGCTAATGTAATACAACCATCACGGTGCGAGCAAGGCATGATGATTAGTTACTTAATAGAACTCTTGATAAGTGAGCGTGGTGAACGGGGCTTGCTTGTAATAAATTAGAGGATTAGTCCTCAGCCGTTTATTCACCCCACCATTTTTGACGGATGGCCTCCATCCTCAGCTCCTCAGGAAATGGTTCAAGGAATTTCTCAATATCGTTCCGCCATTCTGTCCTCGTCACACTACCAAGCCAGGCGGAGGTGTACTCCCAAAAATTTGGGTACCATCCGGACACTTCCCAGTCAACCAGGCCCACAACCTGATCTCCACTGATTAGAATATTGAATGGATTCAAATCCGCATGCGTAAAAACTGGTGGTGGCCATGACTTGTCTTGTGCAACTGCCATATCTCGAATCTGCTTCAAGTCTGGGTCGTCCTCTCGACCTTCGAGTGTGGAAGAACATAAACCCTTTCTCAGCCAAAGGTGGAACTCTTGGATTGTTTTGAACGGACCAAAACGGGGATCGGAGCGGGGAATTCGAGGATCGTGCAATGATCCGCCAATGCAGCTCTCAATTCCGGTGCCCGGAGGCGGCTTTAGTGATCGCAGCTCTTGGATCATATTCCTCAATTGATCAAAGACTTTCTGGCGAGATTGTTCGGACAATTTCCACCATGACATAGGTAGGTAATTACCTTGAATCCTTCTCATGACAATGTATGCGCGATTCTTGTGAACAAAAGAGCAGTATATGTAGGGTACAGGGATGGACGTATTCCGGGAAATAAATTCGATGGTTGCTCCTTCAGTAAGGTGAACGTATGGGCCGGTCTTGACTACCTTGTTTCTTGTAGTTTTAACACATGACCCGATTGTCGGGAAGAGTCTTGCCGTGGTTTACAGTGCAAGTAGGACCAGCCAGCGGCGGAAAACAGTGTTCCGGATGGCCAAATTTTCAGTGCCTTTTGCTGAATCTCCAAATTTCTAATTCCGCGATCGTACTCGTATTCCATGATGCAACAAACATGAGAAGGCTGCTCTGCGTATGTTTATTTCGTGCCAGACGGATTTCGCGGCGGAGAATCAATTTCGCGAGATGGGAAGGGGATCAGTTGAAACATGGTCGCAGGAGGGAGTGGTCACTGTATGACAATCATATTAGATATTGTAGTCCAGCTGAAGAAAGGCATACAGTGTTCACCATGGAAGAAGCTGTCCAAATGAGAGATGGGGATGAGGCTGGCAAGGGCTTGAAGGGCATGTTCTAGTAGTACATTTTCAAGAAGAAAATATGCTCGAAGTGATTTGGGGCAGTGCTCATAGTTAGATGTTGTTTCAAAGCATACCTACCTACAGGGTATGAAGGGTATGAAATGTGTAGGGACAAGAGTTTGCTCGAGATCCATTCCCTTGGAGAATTATGTAAGCCCTTATGAAATCCATTAACTATAGATGACAGCAGAGACTGCTCCGTAGAGTACGTAGGTACGGAGGTTTGCACCAAAAGTATCCACGATGCTAGCCCTTATCCCCTGAATCCTCATTAAGCTGAAATCTTTGATAAATAGCCTGTCTTCCACATAGATTTGCAATATAAGCAGATTTGATCTCTTTCCAATGTAGTAGAAATATAATAATATATACTATATTGCGACATATGTAAGTCGTTGGATGCGCACACAAGATTGTGGGGTGTCACGGAGATATCCGTAATCCATACCTCGGTGTCCACTTCCAAAAGTTCCATCCGATTCTCTGCAACTCCATGCGCCAGCAAACAAAGAATGAGCAGAAAGCGCGAATGAGGAGGAAAATGAAGCATCAGCATTGCTACTTTCCCTCTAGCCTCTCTCACAATTCGCGTGGTGGCTGGAAACTGTGCATACTGCAATAATACCACCAGATCGCACCCCTATTGAGTCTACGTTAGTACAGATATTGAGACAATGGCATTAGAACTCAAGAACAAAGGAAATCAGCTCTACAATGATGGTGACTATCAAGGAGCTGAGGAATGCTATTCCCAGGCGTATGTAGCCTTGCTTCTCTACTCATCCACCATCTCAGATGGCTAATGACAAATGTTCCCTAGAATACTAAAGGACCCAAAAAAGCCAGCCTTTTATAGCAATCGCGCCCTTGTCCGACTGAAACTCCAGATGTGGGCGGGTGCCGAACAGGATTCACGCCGGGCAACGGAGCTCTATGGCTCTGATAAAGATTCTTCGATCAAGACGCAGTTCTACCTTGCGCAGGCGCTTTTCAACTTGGGACGTTACTCGGAGGCACATAGTGTTGCACTCGCTGGCTATACTAGTAGTGTAGAAATGAAGAACCGAAATATGGAACCATTATCAAAAATGGTGCTACAGGCTAAACACGCTTTATGGGCGGCAAAAGAGACAGCAAGATTGAGGCAACAGGACGACACCCTCAGGCAGCTAGAGGATCTCGTCGCAGCGGAAACGGAGAGAGAATCTTGCCGTCTAAGAAAGCTCTTTGAAGAAGGCAAGATCGGCTCGATTGGACATGCCGAAGACCAAGGAAGACTGCAAGAAGACAAGCAGAAAACGCTTCAAAAAGTACGGGAGGTATTCGCCGCTGCGAAAGGCGCGGAAATGAAGGAAAGGGTGAGTCACCACTGCTTCATCTACATAAGTCTGAAATCCTCTCTGCACATGATGAAGCACCTTTCCATCAACCCATCCAGCCCTCAGTACTGGCCGCAAGACAGTATCCCACTCGCTCTGAATAGATCTGATTTCAACTCTTAGGTTGTTCCTCAGTATTTCGTTGACAGTATCTCGTTCGAAATCATGCATGACCCGGTCATCACCCCCTCCGGTCACTCATTTGACCGGGGCAGTATCATCCACCACCTTCAGAAGAATCCTTTTGACCCAATAACTCGCGCTCCAATGACCGTCAATGATCTTAAACCGAATTATGCACTCAAAGAAGCATGCACGGAATTCTTGGAACAAAATGGATGGGCCGCGGACTGGTAATAAACCGCATCTCTAACTTCTCAGCAAAGGTGAAATAATCCTCTTTTGTAACCACTATCAAACTGTGATCGTGATTTTCCACTGCCCGTACAGCGCCGTGTCAAAAGTATTGGCCTTATTGTTGAATACTCTGGCGGCGCTCATTTTACAGTCCGTGGGAGTTCCTGCGTACTCCGTACACATCTAGCTTCTTGACGAGGCATTTTAGCAGTTGGGGCATCTGCCTTCCTGGTTCCCTGTTTTCCTTATCCTGGCTTCTGTTTCCCGTGCTCAGACTTGGAGTCATTTGTGTTGGTTTGTGGCCTAAATCTGGTCATTCACTCATGTATAGGGCACATGGGTTTGTACTTCTTTTTTTTCTGGCAAGCTACAATGGTGTGCATCGACAGGCGTTCAGGAAAATACATGGATATCAGGGATCTTCTCCGATGATGCAGATACCCTGTACAATTTCTGAATAGCTAGTAGTTAGTGCCCTCATGCCGACCTCATGCAGGCATGCTGCAGGCCCCCTGCCAGCAACACAGCCACTGGTGTTGTTCTTGATATTCTGTTTCGTCGCATGTTTTGGTTGTTGGTTTCGTCACCCACTTGCCCAGGCACAGATGTCATCATCACCCGCGTGACCGCTGTCCGTTGTGGAGGGAGTTTACCCCTCCCCCTCCCCGTCTCCCCTGCAAAGCCACACATCTGCAGAAGCAAACTACTAAGCAGTAGGGATCCAATATCAATCTATTTTTCTTTATCAAAGTGTCAAAGCTACATATCCCTGTTTTTATCACTCATAACAGCCCGACGCTCGCGAGATAAATTGCCGTTCCTCCCTCCTGCCCCTCCAGCGCCCTCCAACTTTCCGCTTCCGAGCCCGAACGCCCTACCATCGTGTCGCCATCAGCATATTCCACGTTTACAATAAATAAACCTAGTCAATTATTTGAATTGGGAATTCGAAAGCCTTCACAATGGTCGCGAAGTCACCCGAATTTGAAGCTGCGGTTGAGGCGAGCCGGAAACTGCTTGCGAAGCCAACCGATGCAGAACTGCTCTCGGTAAGTCCATTGACCCCGGCGACCCACAAGAGTCGACGTAGAAACGGCGATGGGCATGCGGATCTCCATGGCAGAATAAAAGAGACTGACGGGCGGCATATATGTAGATGTACGCTCTCTTCAAGCAGGGAATGCAAGACCCACCCTTCGATAAGGCCCCTTCTCCTGGAACTTTTGATTTCAAGGTACGAAGGACATTTAGCTTCTTTTATCGTGAAGCTTCCAAATTTGAGCCTATATAACCCTTCGGAAACAATATTTTCTAACGGCGGTTTTGTCTCTAGGGCAAATATAAGTACAACGAGTGGAAAAAGGTTGTCGACGAGGGCATTACCCCAGAACAAGCACAGGAAAAATACGTGGCTCTGATCGAGAACATGAAGGCCAAGTATGGATACGACGAAAATAAAGAACCAGAGACCGTTGGCAGATAGTAAGCCTCCGACACTAAGGATGGAGTTTCTTTTTATGGCACTTTTTGTTTTAGAATAAATGCAATACTATGCCAGGAATTTTCGATTACTTTTGGCCAATGTTTAGGACGGGGGTGCTTCTGGATCGAGAGGTGCTTGTCTCCTCCCGTCCATTGAGCCTGGGATGGCTCTTTCATGACTGAAGGAAGAAGTAACTATTCTTGGTGATGCGTCTGCTAGGCTGTGGAACAAGCACTCAACATAGACTCGAACTCTCTATATGAGGTGCATCTTTTTCTTCAACCCCTTACTCCTTATTTGATCAGCCATAGATAGACTAGATTGACCAAAGTGAGTTCCCAAAGAGGTTGCAGTGATATTTGCTCTATAAACATACTCTTTGGGTCTTCCGTTCGATGTCCCGCTATTCAGCATCCCACGTCTGGCCCAACCAATCGGGCTCTTGATGAGATGAGGTTGCACACCATGGGATGTCTCGAAGAGAATAAGGCTTCAATGGAAGATCATATGGCATTCGAAACCCAATTATCGTGCTGATCGACCCTGAATCCGCTTGTTCTTCTGACGATTTCTCAAACTCAACCCTTTCTAGCTCTGACAGGCTGGGGACGTCCCGCCTGAAACAAGGCACGATCTTTGCACGTTGGCCGTATTTTCCACCTTTGTGGTTCTCATCATGGTGGCGATCCTCTTGGGAGCTGTCGATAAAGAGGTCTGGCCATATAAGGACCCCTATTTCCCAGCTTGATATCCGAATTTCCTGTTTGGCATTTGCTGCCGCACCCCATGCTTGGGTAGATAAATTCGCAGACGTCACCATAGCCCAATCTATGGTATCCATGGCCTGGGAATCAGAAAACCGAACATATGTTTTGATATGTGGAGCAGCTCGGCGACGGCCAGCTTTTCGAACGGATATCCCTGGTTGGGTTAGAGTTGCCCCGGAGATGGTTGTGGTGCTTTCCGAGTTGGAGTCGCGATTCGTCGGTTCATTATCCCCACAATCACCAGCCCAGTGGTGCAGAAAAGGGCGTAAATAGCTCAGCTGTTTTTTCTGTGCCGCGCTATTGAGTTTCATGTGAATAGAGCCGCCCGAACCATAGCCATTCAGGGACCTACGAATCTCCTCAGGTGTGGGAAATATGACGGAGAATTTAGCCGGGTTATCACCTGCAGTCTTGGGGCAAAGAGTGTTGAAGAATGTGTCTTTAAGCCATCTATCGGATTGACCAAGGGATGCTACGGATGAAACCTATAATTTGTACTCCATATCAATGCCTGATCTTCCATACACCGAGATTTGCTTCAAGACTGACCTGCACGACAACCCGCGGTCCAGCACGTCCAGATTGCGTTTGTTTACGGGTTGATATTCTTTGAATGATATCTTTCAAGGCAGGCCATCCCCATAACGTTCCCTTTTGAGAATTAAGGTTTGGAGCCTCCTGTCTCGATGGAATGCTTGCAACCAGTGCAGCTCGAACTTTGTCAAAATCGTACTTTTTTAACTGCTCGACCAAGGGCCCAGTTTTCCGTGTGCCGTAGGCGTCTAGATAGACCAGTAGATCTCTTTTGAACCGACGTCCACTGCCAAGGTCACCGACAACTGAGCTGTCATATGCCGTTTCTGGTGATAGCAAGGGAAGCAAGGGAGATCTCCAGACGGCTTGGCACATGTTTGCCCAGTCTCCAGGTATCATGTTAGCAGTGTGGATGATGACCCTGAGTAGTGATCAGCATTCGTGTATGACGAAGAGGGTGGAGGTACGTGCTGTGCAAAGCCATCATGCCGTATGACGACCATCATCTTTGAATGATGTGTCCCGAATGGTTCTGGCATATATGCGATAATCGATTCCACATTTCGATAACGGGGGCATGCTTCCTTTCGTCAATCAGCATCATGAAATATGAGAAATGATATCTGGTAAAAAGGTGAACGCTGGATGAGAAATTTACATCAATCCGTATCCTATTAGAGGAGTCTCTCTTCCAAGATCCGTGTACGATTTTGACCTGGACCAGACTTCTCACGTCCGCATCAAACTGGTCCATTAAGAAATCGACATCGAATAAGTAATTGAACTGCCAGCATTCTTTAATGAGCGGATCGCCGAGGATATCCCGTAATTTGACAGTATCGGTATTGTGACCGGATTGTTCAGAGATATCTCGAATGTATGTTAGCTGAAATGGGGAGGGAATGACATTTAATTTGACACTGGCTGGGAATGGCTCCGAGACCACTGCCCGCTGGAAGCTCAAGGACGCTGTGTTCTGCAGATCTGCTCGACGAGACGGTACAGGAGGCGTAATAGATCGATTCAAGGAAAGGAGCGGTCGATCTTGGGGACATTCGGTCTCAGACTCCGGTAAAGCTGGCTGGCTGGCCTCGTGACATCTCTTGATCCGTTTAGGAGGGCGCTTATCACTTTGGTTCTGCTCTTCCATGGCTTTCCAGGCTGCGAATAAGAGCAGTTGTTCACTAGGGCTTGTCTTTGATGCGCACTCCTTCTGCAGCTCCAGCGCAACTCGGTCCGTACCACGGTGCAGCTAGGATTTGTTGGCTTGGCCGGAATCGATCGTGCACAGAGACATTCACAATAATGAGAAGTTCTTTCAGCTCAGGGCTGGTCTATGTATCTATCGACTCAGATACAGCGTGGACTTATGGCTTTTGGTCAGCTAACAAAAAAAGGGCTGGGCCGGGTTCGAACCGACGACCTTAGGATTGTTACTACTGCAAGCCCACGCTCTACCACTGAGCCACCAGCCCCTGATTATTGTTAAGCTTTCACAGATGCTGCCTATACTGAAAACTAGATAACTAATAGCCATCCCACGTAAGAGCCATTGAGTGAGAGATATAACTACGGAGTACTCCGTACCATGTTTACTACGAAGTTCAAAGCCTCCTCATCACTATAAATACACGACTTGGTATTCTGGCACCTAGTTAGCGAACGATTGCTCATTGCTTCCACCGAGCCAAATGACGCCATGAATACGGAGTATGATAAGAAACACTTCCTGTTTACTCTGGAGACAAGATCAGAAACACATTCCGCCCAATAACCTAAAGACAGTTGGCTAAATTGCACCCAAGCTCAAGTTACATTTGATCGAGATCGCTTTCACCAGCAAGCTTTCTCTTCCTCCGCTCACTCTCTTGCTGCTGATCACCATCCGGCATTCCCCTTGTTAAAGACCGACGGTCTCCGAGCGCTGCCTTTTCCTCGTCGCTCAAAGTGCCAGCAGTAAATGCACCACTGCCAAATATGTGAAGTCCATACATTTGGGTGAGATCTGGCAAGTATTTCTCAGCATTTGTTTTTTGGAACAATATGTACCGTCTTGGATTGCTCAAGCTTTCACTCAGGCTGGCACCATTTAACCAGTCAAAAAGCCTGTTGACTCTCATTGGAGCAATCATATCGCTAGTTGGTGCTGTTGGCCAATAGACAAATTCATGCCCATTCAAGTCTTTACCGGTTAAATAGCTACTCGAGAGGCCGGATCCTCTATTCTCGCCTGGGTAGCAAACACATGAGGATGACGCTCGCCTGATGGACTAATCTTGACTTTGACCCAAAATCCATAACTTATGTCGACATTTTCCCGTACAATCTTCACAGTCATCATATTGAACCGCATCTGGTAACTAGTAATTAGCAACGATCTGATAGCCACCCTTTGTGCAGATCTTGTTGCCGCTTTTGTACCATTTGCCCTTTAAAAGCGAAATTTGAAGGGCTCTTGAGCCTTGCAAGTGTTCAGAGGAGTCATCAGCAGTAATGTCCTCATTGTCCTAGTCGTTATCATAAAAGTCTGTGTCGCTTGGTAGATTTCTGATGTCTGTGCTGTCAATGACGACCTCCAAGTCCATTGAATCATTTTGGACTTGCTGTGACTACAACGCGCCTATCGCGCTGAAGGTGTTCTAGAAATTTCAACTCTACTCTTGCATTGATGTCAGCTACGAATAGGCTTTCTGTGAGAGCCTAGTTACTGATTCAAGGTCTGCTCAATCTATCGGTGGTGACTCCGTGGTTCGAATAGTTAGCTGACTGCTTCCCAGATTGATAGCTCAATCCTCCCATTTCCATTTCGCCTTCCCTCCTCCGAAGGATCTACCGAGTTTTGGACGGCAATCTTTTCAACTTTTGATGAGCCATCGGAAAAGGTCAGAAGATGGGGAAATACCCTGGGAGTATCGCAATACGTCGTAGTGGGATCTGGCCCAATAGCCTTTCTTCCTTATCGACCCGGAGATGGCTAATAGTTTTTGGGACATGTTGAGGGCATCTGTGAGTCCTCTGTCTCTCGGAATGTTACACAGACTGCTGCCGTCCAACTCTGTCAGAATCTGGCAGAGCTGGCTACACAATTTGAATATTGCCCAGCTTCATCACGAATTTTGAAAAGCTAATCGTCTTTTTACTACTTGAGAATGATGTCGAATGAGACATGATTCCGGAAAGCCTTTGATACCCGGCCACTTTGCTTTTCAAATAATGGCGTCTGAGATGTGCCATCAAAAGGATCATACCCAGCCCTTCGCCAAGTTGGCCAAGCTTTCAAAGAGGAGATCTTTGAAGGAGCCATTGGCTCTGGGTTCCAGAGCTGTTTCGATCGGTCCGCCTGATTGATGCTATTTGCTCCAGAAACGCACTTTGGCTCTCACAAAATTCAAAGTTTGTTTATAAATGCCTCCTACACGACGGAAGGCGCTCCCAGGACCCTTTCGAAATACGCTACCTTTCTTTCTGGCTTTCCTATATAAAACAACGTCTATGCCCTGGGATGCAACTTAAGTAGGGACAAACGCCCTTTGTGCAAATTTTCATCCCGCAGTTGCTGTCGCTGATATGCTGGAACACTCGGAATTGCAACGGAATAGCCGCCAGTCCGCTCCATCATCGCCGCAACTGTCTCAAAGTACAGATGAAGATAAGCAGATCATTGAATCTCTTGGATATAAACAAGAATTCAGACGTGAATTTTCACTCTGGACATCTTTCTGTGTCAGCTTCTCTGTCCTTGGCCTTCTGCCATCTTTCACAAGCACTCTTTCGTATGGTATGTTCCAGGCTCTGCATCACATGGAGCGGTGATCACCAGAAGCTGAAGGTTTTTAGGCATGGGATACGCCGGCACAGCCGGGATGTTATGGGGCTGGATAATTGCCATGATCTTTCTTCAGTGCTTAGCCATGGCAATAGCAGAGCTTTGTTCATCCATGCCAACAAGGTTTGTAGTGTATTCCAAAGACTTGAATGGCAATGAAGCTGACAGCTACCAATCAGTGGTGGGCTATACTACACTGCTGCTGTGTTAGCTCCTGGGAATTGGGGCCCATTTGCCGCGTGGTTGACAGCATGGTCAAGTTGGTTATCCCAGGTGATGGGACCACCTTCGGTCAACTACGCCACGGCCGGTATGATTCTTGCTGCAGGGTCCATCCATAATCCCGGCTTTGTTCCATTACCATACCACACATTCCTTCTGACCACCTGTCTTACACTGCTTCATGGCATATTGAGCAGCCTGCCGACTAAATGGGTTGCCAAAACAAACTCATACGGGTCGACTTTTAATATGATCAGTCTCATATTTGTGATCATAGCAATTCCTGCAGGAACTACAAATTCGCCAAAGTTCAACCCGTCCGCCGAAACCTGGGGAACTGTTTACAAAGGGACCTCCTACTCGGACGGCGTCGCAATTCTCATGTCATTTGTGAGCGTGATTTGGACGATGTCTGGGTACGATTCACCGTACCATTTGAGCGAAGAATGCTCCAATGCCAATATTGCCGGCCCTAGGGCAATTGCCCTTACTTCAAGTATCGGTGGTGTTATGGGTTGGTTCCTGCAAGCCGTTGTCGCATACACCGTCAGGGATATCGATGCAGTAATAAACTCCGATTTGAAGCAGTCGTGGGCATCTTATCTTTTTCAAGTGATGCCCAGAAGGTTGGCTGTGGCCATCCTTGCCCTGACCATTGTATGTGGTTTCTCCATGGGCCAAGCATGCATGGTTGCAGCGTCTCGTGTTACCTACGCCTATGCACGAGATGACTGTTTTCCATTATCAAGAATATGGAAAAAGGTCAATACAAAAACTCAGACTCCTGTGAATGCTGTTTGGATCAACTGTGTGATTGGCATCCTGTCTACACTGCTCATCTTCGCTAGCGATGTTGCAATGGGTGCCTTGTTTTCAATCGGGGCCATAGCATCTTTTGTTGCCTTCGCAATCCCAATCGGAATTCGAGTTTTCGTCTCTAATGATAGATTTCGACCTGGTCCGTGGAACTTAGGTAGATACGGCCGTATCACCGGAGGAACGGGTGTTATATTTGTCATACTGATGGTTCCCATTCTGTGTCTACCTACTCACACAGGAACACAGTTGACGTGAGTTCAAGCTCCATTTCCTAAGCCCAAATTCTTCACTTCTGGATGACATCAAACGGCTAACAATAACATATAGGCCAGCTACAATGAATTGGACATGTCTCGTATACGGTGTTCCTATGATCGGAATACTTATCTGGTGGTTTGTAGATGCGAAGAAATGGTTTAAAGGGCCAAAGGTCAATATTGAGCATAAGATGACGCAAAATAAGAGACAAGGCGTTCTGGTCTAGTGGGTGGCCTGTCTTCATTTATAAACCTGCCCCCACAATACCATATCTACTCTTGGAAATCGATTTGAAAGTTGGAAGAGGTTGAAACTCACTTGCCTCAGGCCTGGTTACGACACTGAATTTTGAAGTCGGCGCTGGTGGGTTTGAGCTTTGAGCTTTACTGACCAGATGACATTATAGGCTTTCTGGTTATCGTTTGAATTTATGAACCGCAACACTCACTTCACTGAAATCAATTTTCAGCTTTAGAAACGGCCAATCGCCCAAGGAACGATCAACGGAACAAAACCAAATGGTAGTGGAAGCCTATTTACCGCCTCTAGATACTCCTAAGTTCCTATTTGCATGAGTATGGTCTGTTGAATGGTACATGAATGCGCCACGCAGCGTCTGAGCTTTGCTAGGATTATACAACTACCCTTTCCCCGTCTCAGATATTATAACACGAGGATAGCTAGGCATTGCTATCCTAAGCAAAGAAAAACAGAAGTTGTGAGCTGCCTTGACGAGACCTCACAAGTACAAGCCCACACAGCTCAGAACTAAATTTCTACTTGGTCGCCCGTGATTTCGAGAACTTTCCCGACAAGCATTACTTCTTTCTCAAATTTGAGCTTCAAAGGCTCAGGGACCTTTGTCTGCTCAAAACTTTCGCTTGCCCATCGCAAATAAGCAGCGAATGTTCCCGGCCTCTTATCCGCATCGTGGTTTTCCGGCTGTGACCAGATCCTCGCCAAATATTCAACTCCTGGCCAATCAAATCCTTTGGGCAATTTCAAAGCAGCCGCAGTGTTCAATATGGTACTGCAAAATTTCTCTGCCTCCTGATATGCCTCGTCGTCAGTTGAAACGCCATCACGTTTCTTTGATAAGAGCTCGAACTGCTTTCGGCCGTCGTGGAGATATGAGGCCAAAAGTGCGTGTATGCCACCGTCGAAAAAAATAGTTTTGGTTGCGAAGAATTCGGGCCCATCCCACCCGATATCTGGGTCTTTGATGTACCTAAGACGCTCCACGCAAAGCATGTGAGTCATATAGTCCGATAGATTAGATTCTCCCATGCTGGACTCTGGCATAGGGGGCTCATAATTCGGGAGATGTTTCAGCAATGGATGACTGGATGTGCCTATAGAGCTAGTTCCTGCGTTCCACACCTTCTGATACGTCTCGTGCCAGAGTTTGATGGCAATGCAGCCCTTTCGAGCAGCGAGTAGACCGTTGAGAATGACTGGACGACCTGGACAAATTTCCAGGGTGAAGCCCGCCATCTCTAACGGCGTCTCTGGATCCTGTAGCGTGCGCCAGAAGAAGTCATCAAGGCCTTTGAATAGGAAAAATCCGACATCAATCCAGACTCCGCCGTATAAATATAGTAATGGAAGGCGGATATGGTCACTACTGTGTTGTCCAACGTGTGCTCCGGTCATTGCCTTGTTCCATAAAGTACCCGGGAGGAAAGATGAAGGGACATATTTGGAGACATGGACTGGAGAGCCATCGACGAGATCCAGAACTCGAACCGTCCACTCAGTACCAAGTCGTCGGACCCAACTGATAACATTCCGTTGACACCACGGGGGGCACTTTGTTATTCCACCGTCCCAAAATGCCCAAACGTTGCGTTCAGATGAGGTGACAGGCTTGAAAACTTGGAGATCTGCGATTATCTCATCGTCTGTCCTGCTATCGCGGGCAGCGGTAGTTCGCTCGGAGCTGATCTCGGGAGGAGTCATGATATAAAGAACAAGATCGCTGTGGTACTACAGGAACCGTCGCCGGATTTGTGAAAAGGGGAGAATGGCCGTCGCTATGGAGAAGAGATGGAATAGCGATTCTTAAGCAACAATAAGGATGACTGGCAAATAGAAAGTGCACTGTGACATGGTCCAGCTTTCAGCCCCCATGATAGTGATGGAAGTTCTCCGCATACAGGGGTCATCACCATGGCTGTATGAGAGGGCACCAGCCTATTGGTCCGCTGTTTGATATCCTTGTAAACTGTACCGTAATCAGCAAAGTCCTAGCATATGTAGTTATGATATTGTTCTTGGATCTTTCCTTTCTCTTCCCAGTTTTCTCCCTCCCCAACATAAGGCGGTCGACATCAAAATTTCTGGTCTGTACCTCCTCAAACCATTCAAACTCTTGAAAGTCAATCTGCGCATTGAGCCAATGACTCGTAACGTATATAATGAAACAATTGCAGAAATCCCTGCCCGTAATAAGTCACCAACCAACAGTATACGCCAACAAAGCACAGAACTGTTCGCCATCCTACCAATCATAGACCATGAGTAGCATGGGGACCAAAAGGTCAAATGCTTATTCAAGCTGACATAAATTATCGATACTCAAGTATCATGCAGCAATGGCATGGGTTACTGGCCTAATTTGAAGGTTTATCTTCCTAGATTTGTCATAGACAGCTAGTCGGCCAATAGGGGTTCTTAAACATTTTATGATCATCACGAATGTAAAAGATCTCATGGGTATGTTAATATGATATATTTGTTTTCATATTCAAAAAATTAGCTTAGGATATAGCCTCCTTGTGGTCTAGCTTAAATGGATCGCTCAATCGAGCAGGCGAATTAGCAGCAAGATGCCACATTTAGCCTACGTGACCTGGCCGTTTCGGTTATCATGCAGTCCAATTGCCACGTTGGTACCTCGGTAACGACTCCCCTCCAGCTTCCGCTTGCGCGCCTGCAACTGGATGACCAATGATATCATCTTCTGTAAGCGCAGGCGCGGAGGGCGTAAAATCATTGGTAGCGATGCTGTGATCGTCGTGAGAATGTACGCTAGGAGGGGCACTAGCTTGTTCAAGTAATCGTCGACGTTCGAGTTCTTGTTTATCGTCTACATGGTGTGGTGGTGTTGGAGAAGTATAAGGATGGGAGGAGCTGCCGGTAGGGTCTGGTGAGACCCGGGTGTGAGCAGGCGGAGGAATTGATGGAGGAGTATGATCATTGGTTGGTCGATATGGGAGTGTTATAGTGTCAGTCGATGGGGCGGAGACTGGTGGAGAGGAGTTGTGGTTTGATGGTGTGGAGTAACAAATGTGCTTATTAATGGGTGGCGCACTGGGGGTATCATTTTCAGGCAGACTGGGTGCAGAGGGTGGAAGATGAGGTGGTACGGATGGGATGGGCGGTGCGGTGGACGGGCCCGCTACAGCAGCATCATGATCTGGTGATGGAGCACTGGGAAGGAGCATTTCTTCGGCACGGCGTAATCTTGTTTTTTCATCAACAACTTCTTCCGGTTGGGTGGGCGGGATAAAACAAGGAGGAGGAGAGTTCGCGGAATAGTCGCTGTGGTGTGGGAGGCCATCTAACCAGTTCGCATCTGTGTCCTCATTGCGGTTTGGTTCGTATTCATCGTGATAGGGTAGAGGATGCTCAGCCAGCTGGGAGGTTTGCGGAGTAAAAGGATTTTCTTGGTCATCATGAGAGGAAGAAGATGCGTGTTGGGTTTGATCTGAAACAGACGGTGTTTCTTGACGTTGACCACGGGAGCTATCTTTCGATCCAACAATGGTCTCGAAGACGGAAGCGATAATGCTCTTATCTCTCCGAACTTGATCTGTATCAAGGATGTTACCCGCGACGTTGGAAGTTGTCATACCGCGATGATTTTCGGTATGCATCTTTCCATTGCCATAAAAGCTGTTGCTCATCATGTTAAGCCGTGGCAGAAAACGGTCCTGACCAGTTAACTTTCCCCGGATGTCCATCAAGACCTCCACATAGTAGCGAAAGCTGATCATACCGCCTGGAACACGGGTGATCGTCGGAAAAGCATCCTCCGGGATCCGAATTGAAGTTTTAATCTCGGCGGTCATGCTGATGGGGTCGACTATTAACGGACAGAAAACCTGTGATAAGTCCTTACGGAACACGCTACTTGTGCGTGTCACACCGAAGCTCAGCCCGCCTAGCCCAGTACGGGATTTTGGGTAATAATCTTCATAAACTGGTTTCTTCCCTTTCTCTGTCGTGCCAATAGGTAGTTGTGGGTACATATCGATTCTTCCTTGCCGGTAAAGCGTGATAATGATTCCATTCGGACTTCTGACAGGTTTTGTATGTTTGATATGAATATTGAGTGGAAGAAGATCTCCTGGAAGCGCACCAGCCCGAAGTGCTTTCACTGTAGCCGTGATCTCTTGGTCGGATCTTAGCGTCGTACCGTTCCACATTTCTTCCCCTCGTTGGGCTGCACATCTTGCAGAGCTGGGCTCGCTGACAATCTGGAAACTTTGTGTGCTGTTACTCACACAGCTTGAATTGCTTGTTTCGCTCGGAGCAGGACTGACTAGGGGTGGGGCGTCGGGAGTTTGTGAATCAAGAGGTGGTAGCTTATCGGTAATTTCGCCCGACGTCGATTTGCTCTTCGACTTTGACTTCGACGATCTTTTCGAGATAGGCTCTAGGGATATAAGACGGGATTTAGGCGTCCGAAAGTTTGCTATGTCGATGTTTTCGAGATATAAAATTCGTTTGTCGCAAGTCATGGTAGGAGAGATGGTAGTTGGGCGAGTCAGCGTGGAAGTAATCACATAGGATATTGTGCCTCGTTCAAACTATATGGCTCAAAGGATCAGCATGTTTGAGCGAGTGCTAGTTGACGGGCGGACTCACACTAATACTGCTTGGAAGATTGTAGGGAGGAAAACACAGTTCGTAGCGGAACTTATAGACTCCCTCTTTCAATCGGCCATCTCCGCATAATACAATTTCATCCTCAAAAAGCGTCGCAAACCCATTTCCCTGGTACTCACCGTTTCTTCGCCCTCTTCCCGGTCCCATAAAGCCCGAATCCTCCGCGGTTTCTCCAGGAACGACCGCGTTCTTATATACCTTCGCGAAGCCGTGCAGGCAGACGACTAAGTGAGTTACCCGGACAGGCTTTACGACGGTCAAACACACCGAGCCTTCAACCACATCCCCGGGCGAATATGATCTCCATGGGTCGTCTGGCTGAATGTAAAACTCCGAGATGTTGCGATTCCTACTACTGAATCGGTTTGTGAATTTTGAAATGATCGAGCGTTTGCGGCCGGGAGACGTAGGATTCGGGTCGCCATAATTGTTGTATGAATCTAACGCCATGACAAGCTCAAGCGTAGATCGCCATAAGCAGGCCCGGCAGCGAGAGAGTAGTGACCAAGGCGCGCGTTTCGGTCGGCGAAGGGACGGGCCCCGGCGGCGAACAGGAGAGCGATAGAGACGAGGTTGCGGGTGTTAGCATGCGAATCGGGGAGCCGGTACGGAGAATTAAGCGCGGAGGAAAGGGTTGGCCGGGGGTATTCTACCCGAGGAAATAGTATACAGAGCAATATCGAAGGTATAAGTAATGAGTGGCCGCGAGTCGCAGAAGTAGAACTGTTGGATGGCGAGGTTAGATGCGGTAGCGGGCTCGGCAACGATGACAGACGCATTCGAGCCGCATGGTTTCTGGAACAAAGGGACGGAAAAGAGAGCTAAGGGTCGAGGATCGTATTATAGCGGGAAAGGAAGAAAGCGGTAGTGGTGAAATGATAGGATTTTATGGCGGTTGGAGGAGCGTGTCGGGTGGTGACGAGGAAATTCGGAGAAGAGGGAGCGACAGAAGCCGGGGGCAGCGCTGATGGACTTGAGAAAAGCGTGTCAATAATGTGGAGATTGAACTTTTTTTTGGTTACAGCAGCCACTCCATCCCTACTGGCTCGTATTTAGCACCCTTCAGGTTGAGGTCGTCCTTCCTGCCAGTTACATACTGTATTGGTGTCTGATCGCGCTGCTGGACGGGAGTCTCCTGGTGTTCGCTATGGTGCCCTTGCGCCGTCAACGGCCTACCAAGCTATGACTATTGCCCCTGTTTATCTCTTTCGCCTGTCTTCGCTGTCTGCTCCGTAATATTTTCGGTTTCCTACTTGGTCTCACACACAGTCCTTCGAAACCCACCGGTCCCCGTGTGGCGAGACCCTCGATTGCGAAAAAGGTTTTACGACGGAGCATCTAGGTTGGAGACTCAGACAATTAAACGACGGCTCTGGTTAGTCCATTCCGCCGATAAGCCCGCTTGAAGAGGTCAAGCTTCGCCAATCTCGATGCTTGTTTGCCTTTGAAGAGTCCATTTTGAAATCGAACCGTCCCGTTTTCGGTGCTCAAATGGAATTCTAGCCGTTTTGTGCGAGGACACCGAGCGGGAAGGCCGCCAGGTTGATTTCGAAACAGCATCCTTATCATTCCTGTTTTTCCGAACTACGAATCATCATGAGGTCCATGTCGCGCGATTTTGGAACCAGGTGCATCAAGCATGAGGTTGTGTCCCTAGGGTTTGAACCGCATGCGTCCACAGTTGATAATTCCAAATTTATGAAGTAATAGGATCAATTTAGCTACCCTTTTAGTTTCTCTCTAGTCCACAACTGTCCCGCGAGATCAACATACATAATGCATCATTGAACTCTTGAAGTTGGCACTTTTTGGCCTACAAATCGTCTCATATCTGAGAAGTTGGAACAAGCTCGACGCGGGTCGAAAACCCTGCGTGCCCAACTGCCTAAAGCAGGGAACCCACCCAGTCAGCTACGAAGGTTCCTCGTGGTATTATCAGTAGAAGGGGGTGGGCATTTACCTGCGATAAGGAGAATGATTGAGAAAAGGCGCATAGCCTATCACAAACGGAGGGCTGAACGCTAAATTTTCTCCCACCTTTGAGAAGTCTGTACTGCGTACGGAGTACAGACTGCTCCATACAGACCATGCCCAGCCCTGCGGCCCAAACAGATTCTTTTGACCCTTCTCTTCGACTCTGCTAGAAAAACAGGGGAGAGAGATCAATAATCGATGGTAATAATAGTAAAATATTAATATTTTCCCTATCCACAGCAATCCACTGAAGAAAAGGAGAATTCTCGGGGCCCCAATATCCATTGTCGTTGACCCACGCATGCTGCCCGCAGGGCCGCAGCCCAAGATCCTGCGACACTCGGTCCTCCTTTCCCTTCGTATTGGACGGCTTGAGCTGCAGAAATGATCACACCACAAATTCCCAAGTCAGCCATCAGTTCCGGAGTACCGTCCAACTGCAATAATAATGGCTGGAGTCTAGAAGCCTCGCTAAGAACTCTCGAACACGAGGTCATCGATGTTTTGCGTTCCCGTCAAGCTTTCCCACAGATTGGTTCAGGAAAGGCTTGTCCCGCCGCCGAAGCCTTGCCAAGCTTTCCCGCCAAGGCCTCTTCCGCTGCAGAATTAACGCCAATTGTGATTCGGCACCTGCCTGCCACATGGCGCGGTACCTTGATTGCGTCAGGTGTCGACGGTGAGGTGTGGTCCACTTCTATGCGAGGCCAGCTTTTACTAATTAGAGGAACGACCTACGAGTGCAGAGTATTATTTATCCACAGTGCGCGCAGATACTGGTGGAGAAGCTGTCTGAATCCTTCGGAACAATTTTCAACACATCTGCTAACTGTATTTATTATTAATAGTTTTTTTTCTTGGTAAGGTCTAGAAATGATTCTATATTTTATACAAAATCCATCGATTAGCCTAGCTTTCATGTGAAACCGGAATCTTGCAGCAACCACTCCGACGCGCCCCGGTGACAGGTCAGAAAGATCTTTTTATATATCCGCCTTTGATCCTTTGGCTTCCCGCATCTCTTCCTTCATCCGCGTGATGGTTCCGCTTCCCCCGTATACTAGCCCGGTGTAGAGCATGGCAACACTGGCACCCGCATCAAGTACTTCCAGGGCTTGCTTTCCGGAAGTGATGCCGCCAGACGCGAACAAAACCTTCGCAGGCAGGAGATATGGTGGTGATATCACATCAGTGCTGTTTTGGGTCCCATCAGCACTCCTGACACTTTTTGCCTGACTGGCACGTGCTGGATGTTTATCAAGATTTTCCCGGTACCTGGATACAAGCGAAACTATTCGGCCGAAAAGTTGCGGGCCGGAATATCCACCAGTTTCTTTCAGGGTAGTATTTTCCTGTGCAGTTAATTGGTATCCTTTTGGTAAGGGATCGGGTCTACGATTAGTAGTATTCCCAACAATGATTCCGTCGACACCTGATGCCCATACAGCGTCGCAAATTCCATCGACCTGTTCCTGGCTATCCTCATCGGGGCTTACTTTGACCATGACTCGCGGTTTGGTGCGTCGGTCAGTTTTCTTGGCCGCTTCAACAACACCAGTTAGAAGTTTAGTCAGTGGCTCAACCCGCTGTAAATCCCTCAGACCAGGCGTGTTAGGGCTCGACACGTTGACTACAATAATATCTGCGTATTTTGCCAATCGGTCGACACAGTACACATAGTCGCGCTTGATCGCCTCAATATCATTGTCCGGCGTCTTCTTGTTTTTCGCAATCTGCACGGCTAGCAATTTGCCCTCTGTGAGACTGCCCGGCGGGACGTCCGCCTCTCCATTTAGCACTCGTTGTTCAGATATTTCGTTTGCTCCAAAACCATTCGCATATGCAAACTCGCGGACTCTCTCTTTCAAAACCAAGGCCATGTGGTCAGCTCCCTTGGAATTAAGTCCGTAACGATTGATAAGTGCATTCTGGGATGGAATCCTGAATACTCGGGTCTTTGGGTTTCCTTCCTGCGGTAACGGCGTACATCCTCCTACCTCGACAATTGCAGGTCCGAGGCTGAAGAGGGGATCAGGGATTTCGGCATCCTTATCTAACCCTCCAGATATTCCAATTGGATTGCAGAGCGTGTAACCGAATACCTAATGGTGGCCGCCATCACCGTCAGCATCACAAAGCCGCTGAACTCCCATGATTAGACACAGACAAACCTCCCTAGTCAACTTTCCGTCACCATCCGGATTTGCTCTCTCACGAGGATGCAGCCCAAGTCGATATAGTAGCTTTAGCATAACCACACCCGCGTGATGCGCTTCCTCCGCATCGGGGTACATCCACCGTATCAATGGCGGGACCAGAAATTGATGCACACCGGCGCGGGTATCAGACATGTAAAGATACCCGCATCCCGCCAATAGAGCCACCGTTGTCCATAGTAATCTTCGCGGCCGGCGCTTCTTTGGCGCAGTCACATTTTTTACGATGTTAGCAGCCTCACTGCTTGCTTCCTTCTTGATTGTGGATGCTGCATCACTGGAATTGAATCGAGCGGGAGTAATTAGGTAGGTATGCGGTCGGTGGGCGCGGGGGACTTGTGAGCGCAAAATTCCGGGACAATTGAGGCGCATTGGCCTCGAATACATCTTCAACGACCTGGCGAACGAGCTCAACGATTCGTTGTTAGTCTTGTATAATCATTCCAATCCATCAACCCTTCGAGTTGGAAAGTAGATCCATTATCACGTGACCACTTTCTAATTAACTACTTCGCTACGCAGATATGTTTATCCGAGATCCGAGCTACCTCTTGATCAGGTGACCCAGCAGCCTTCCATTCCCTGGCTATGGAGTACTTGCCTCTTCGACGTACGGAGTAAAGCCTCCAACTTTCCAAATCTTTTTAGCATGGTACCCGTATGTCCAAGTAGCGAACATATATGAATCCCTTCTGTCGCGTGGTCTACGAATATAGACCTACCTAATCTATGCGCACGTTTTTTTCGGTGAACACAAGGCCCGAAAACCCAAGAAGAACTGGCACGGATTCGAAATGTTGTATATGATCAATATGTACAAGTAAAAAGGTAACACAGAATCTTATTAAAATATATTACATCGCTTTAGGTTAAATGAAGATGAGTGGTTGAAACAGGCGTTCAACCATGCTCAAGTACGAGCCAAATATCTCACCAATTAGGGCTTCGCTATTGACTTAACATGTTCTGGCATGGGTTGGGCCCTATTTAGATGGCGTCTCTTCTGGCTCGTCTGGCTCTTCTGGCTCCTTTGCGGGAGCGTCTGTTTTTTGGGCAGGTGGCATCGGCGTGGAGTCGGTAGCATTGCTGGTATCGGTTTTAAACCGAATATTGAACCATGGAGACGTCACGCTCTCCCAATCCTCCATGTTGTCCTCATCTCCGAACATTTTCAATGCGCGAACGATCAGTCGATATGTTCCATCTGGGACAGTTTTATTGTCAGCGGTGGTTCCCCTCCAAGGAACCCGAAGTTCCTCGTGTCCTCTACCGACAAATGTGTCGACGCTCGCAACCGTTGGTGCGGAAGGCACACCCGCAGCCTCAGCTTGAATTACCAGCAGTTGTGTTCCCATAGAGAGCCACTGAGCGAATGCAGGAGCAAGCGAAGTATCATTACGGGTCCCCGGCTTCTCAAACACAAATTCATCCCCCATATTTAGTAGCTCGTCGCCTTTGCTGACCCGGAAAAAGTTTCTCTTGGGGTCTTTTGTTTCGAGAATAACCGCTTGACGCATAACGGTAGCCGCGCCCAGGTACGGGAGAGTGAATGATTCGCGATCAGAACAAACTTTAACATAGCCACTGTACACGGGAATGCGGTATGCCACTAACCCTTGTGGTGCCTTGCAGCACACTTCCACCGTTGCTTTTTCCCCTGGTTTCAATGTGATGTTTGTTTTCGAAAACGACAACGTGGCATAAGTCGATAACATATCGATGCTACCTGGTTCCTGAAGCGGTGGAAGAGTAGAGTTCTTAGGAAGAGCATAGAACGTTTTCACAGGCTCATGACTCAGCTTATAAGTAACCTGGTTCTTGCCCTTATTGGTAATTGAGAAGCTGACCCTTTTCACCATATGTTCCGTGTCATTGAAGAGAAGATTGTGGGTACTCAGAAGTGTTTCGGTGAAAGCGGCTCGATACGCATTAATAAAACCGGCACCCTGCTTCGCCACTGGACTCAGAAAATCTTGCTCTTTTTCTCCGTCGAAGTAGGGTCTGGGAGTAGCAGTCGCGCCGAGCAACGCGTTGAGCTCTCCGGGTGAAATCTTTCCCCTTGCCTCCAAGATAAGAGCGATGACTCCGGCGACGTATGGACAGGCCATAGATGTGCCCCCTATAACGGCATAACTGCCCTTTGGTATGGGCACTGTGGAAAGAATGTGCATCCCGGGGGCGAGTATCGTTGGCATGAGTCGTAGCTCATTAGACGGGCCCCACTGCGATGAGACCTCGATGGCATTGGCATTGGGAGGGCTTTTGTCAATAGTGACGAAAGTTGGAGCGTATTTAGTACTTGTCATGGTGACCGTAACGCGTTTGCCCGCCACAACCTCCGCCAGCATTTGCTCGCCCATATCACGCGTGAGCTGTCCAAACGATTCAAACGAGGAGGCTTCTGCTTTGGGAAAGCGTTCTTCAGCTGAATTATCTCCGTTAATGAAAAGGAGATGTGTGGCATGGCGCTCCTTGAGATGTCTCAGTAGTTCCTTCGGATCGCAAAGGGCCTTCCGCGGTATAAGGACGACTTGTTGTGCAAGACTCGGTCCGGGCGGTAAAGGTGCGCATGAGTTGGTCTGGTTGAGGGTGACAAGCGGATAGGTGCCATTCTTGAAGTCTGATACCACATCGCCACCACCCCAATTTCCAGACCAGCCAAACTTCTTGATATCCTTGCCGACGGTGTAAAATGCCTCCGAAAGAAATGCGGGTGTTTCGACGTTGATTGTAGAGCCGACAGAAACTGTATTGGAAGTGGTGCCATCTGATCCCATAAAGGGGCCATAGTAGCCTTCATTTCCAGCGGCAATTACACATATGATGCCCCGATCTGTAATTCTCCTAACCACTTCCGACCACGGATCTATATCGCTCAGTCAGAGTCCGATTCAAGGCAGCAATGAATAGTCCAACATACCTTGGCCCCATCCGCTCAGGCTACCTAATGAAGCTGTAATAATGTCCGCACCGTCCTCGACAGCATCCAGGTATGCCTTAACCAGCGTGTCGGTAGCAGTGCTTGGATCCACATGCGCTTTTGGTATATTAGTTTCATCCCCAAGCAGACGATAATGCCCTAAAGTTACGCCAGGGGCAACGCCTGTAAAGTTAAAAGGATTTGGCAACGCAGCAAGAATTCCCGTGACATGGGTCCCTGATCCCGGTCAGCGTTCGTCATCGCTATATAGACCAAAAGAAACCATACCATGAATATTGCCTTCTTCGAAAGGATCGTCTTTTGGTTCGCCGAAATAATTTCTTCCGAAGGAAATATGGCACCCCTTGCCAAAACACCCCCAAGAGCCGGGTGCCGATAATCAACACCGCTGTCCATGACGGCAACTCGGATCCCTTTTCCGGTATAGCCTTGATTGCGGAGACGATCCACCCCAGTTACCTTATGCCAAGCTTCTTGGTCATTTCCAAATCCACGGCGAGCAAGACTCGGTAGCTCTTGAGGGAAAGAAGGATTTCCGGCAATCTTGGGGAAAGATAGAGTAATTCTGCGGACGGGGGCAACACTTCTGACGTGAGGCATGCGTGAAATCACTTCGAGCGTAGCGTCAACATCGTCTCTTTCGTGGATATCGAATGAGAACCCTCTGTAAATCGGTGACTCGAATTCATGTCGACGACTTATGGAGATCCCATCCCTTTCCTTTAGTAGAGATATAAAGCTTTTTGCGTTCTATAATCTCCATGAGTCTGGGGAGGGGCATATTGGGAGCATATGGACAATGTCGCTTACCGTGTTCGCATCCTCCTTGAATTCGATAATAAATGCACGTTTTTCAACTGAAACTTTTTGCTTCGTTATAGCAATACTACTTGCCAAGGGAAGAGCCAGCACTAACGCTAGACAATTCCAAAGAGAGACCATGTCCAAGGGAAGCAGTTGTATCAGGAACCCCAGATATATGCACAAGTTCGTAGTAAGTACTTAGAATTCCGTATGCGGAGGAGGGAACGTAGAGACATTTTGTATTCGCCCTGCCTGGGATAGAGTAGAATTGAGACGGCTACCCCATTCAAAGGAATAGAAACCGGATCCTTTGTACAGCCTACCCGACAAGAGAATAGTGGGCACAAAAAGGATGAACTCTCTCCGGGGTAATAAGAAATTGCCTAGGACGGAAATCATCGTTGATGGAGTATGGCTGAAATTATCAAAATAATACCAGCATCATCATCCTTGGGACCGGGGTAATAGCTCTTGGGGGCTGAGCTGCTTACATCAAGTTCCTCACTCCGTGGTTGATCAATGCTCACTGTAAGGCACAACAGGGACATGGGCCGCGTGGCATCCTGAACTTTAGATTTTAGGCAACCTCGGGATCCCTTGCATGGTCATATAATAGGGCTATAAGTAGCTGTGCCGTAAGATGAGTACCAAGGCATCAAGTGGGTATCAATTATCCAAAACACACAGGATTCCGAGCAACAGCAACAGTCAACAGGTTACAGCGGCATCGGAAACCCGCATTGTTTTCTTGGATTAGCTCATTTCTGCTCGTCAGCCACAAGCATGTGGGCTTCTTTCTCAGGTCTGGGCTGAACGCGTCTCCATAGCCCACCCGATACTCCGTAATGATAGTGTGATTCAGGTTGAGATTGTAGGACTGGAGTCCGATTCGGCAACGATCGCCTGATTCACTTTAGGTTACCGATCACGTGGCCGACGCGCTCCTCCGTGGCTAACGGCGCTCACGTGACTCCCGCTCAGCCCTGCCATCACGAGAGTTTTATATCACTTGGGAAAGCAAGAAACAGCCACGTTCAAGACGTACCTCCACAGGGCTGCTCTTACGCATCACTCCATACTATGCCAATACGGATTAACCTGCGGTGGCAGGCGCTACTGCGCTTCTAGATCACGGAGCATAATTTTGCATACCCTTGAGCCCCTGTCCCATTCACAAATCCACATGTTTCTAAGCCCCTTACAAAGTACGCGATCAACGTACCGTTTCCCCCACACTATTGACCATTCGCCGCTATCCCTTTCTGTGTGCCTTTCGATGTTTCTCAGCCCTACAGAGATTATTATTGTATACCCATCAGACACCAGCTCTTGTGCCAAGGGGTACGGCGTTTCTTGGCCAAAACAAACGCCACTCTTTGAAGAACGCAACCTCCTGCCTGGGCCCAAGGTCCTGAATTTGGCCTGCGTGTTCTGTAGCACGCAATTCATTCATTATTTCGGGCCAGTCGCAGGTACAATTCATCCCGTTTATGAATGCGCCTCCACGTTATAAGCATCATAGGCGGTAATACCTAGACACACCATATGGCATGCCTGAGGAACCCCATTACCGGGAATTAGTCTTAAAAGGCCAATGACCCAACGACAAACCGATGGCCGTGCTAATAAGGTATCGATATTGCCCTCCCATGTGGTATAGAAATTAGAACAGACCAGATTTTTACTACCTATTTCTATATTGATGGGCAATCTCAGTGCTAGTGACACCTGGCTGGAATAACCAACTAGTCGGCCGGTGGGAAATATCAGATCCCACAATAGTGACTCTAAACAAGATACAATTAGAGAATTTCTTTTCCTTTTCTTGGTCAACCCGCGCTTTCAAGGAGGCGCCGCGAGCGGATCTCGAAAACGTCATTGGAACACACCGATTCTTGATACGTTTGCCAGGGTTATCCCCATTCTCACAGTCGTCATCAAGGGTGGTATTAGATACTCTTAGGAAGCATCTGCCTGAGCGCTAGCCACCGAATTACAAGTACCAAATCGAAAAGATCCTTAATCTCCATTACTTAGAATCGGCATTTTTTCTGGCCTGTGAAACTTATATCAGCCATTTATAGGGATATATATTCCGCACTTAGGTGCAGGGAGTGAGTTTATTCATTTGGCGTTTGCTATTGGGATCTTCCAGGGTATCGGAAAAGAAATATGTGAGGTAATTTTTCTATTAATATCCGATACAATAGTAACTCTTAATGGTAGCCGCGGCTCAGTGGCTACCTTCCTACGTGCATGCAAAATGGGGGAAAAAGGAAGAAAATGAGAAAGGCAAGCGAAACTAAGAAGACAAGAAACCTAATACAGCGATGATATTTCAAATGTAACCTTTGCCTCCGGTTTATTTTCGATAGTATATGGGCCAGAAGGGAATGAGACAAGCAAGCTGGTAAGCAAAACCCAATTGCCTACAACGCCAGAAAAGGAGTAGACAAGAGCCGTGGAGTGTAAGTGGGTAAAATGGGTAAGTGACCGAGGAAGGGCTCACGTCCAGCATCGAAACATACAGCAAGGATTGCAAAGTCAATCACGCTCACGAGTAAAGGCGACTTGTATTCCAAAAAGCCAATAGTAAATGTCTGAGACTAGTCTGTGGCAGCGAGCGACCTCATTTTCCCGCTGGTCGTTTGATAGAGCCTGCGACTCGGAGAGTCAATTCTGCGACCAAACACTCCATTTGGGAACTGGTATTGACCTAAACCAAGATCAACTGCTAGCGCTGAGACTATCGCCAGTGAGGATCTAAGAATTGCTCAGGGACAATGTGTCTTAGACAACACAAGCCTCGTGCTTGCTTCGTACCTAATACCAGGTACACATTCTTCGTTATACCTTGGTGCAATCGGTGCAATCGGTGCAATCAGCACTGAGCCTGAAGGCGATTGATATGTAATACGCCTCGCATAACCATGTTCAAAGCCCGATGTTTGTCCATCTTCCAGGCGAAAATTCAAGTCATTAGGTTTCAGGCTGTTAGGAAACCAGGTATCATAAGGGAGAGGGCAAGAACGACATGATTCCGCGATGGACGGACAGGCCTGAGGTTGAACTCAACCTATTCCAATCCATCCCATTGATTCTAGGGTTTGCACCGATGGTGGATCTGAGGACGAGGTTGTCTTTCGCCGGATAAATGAGGATGCTCTTCACGTTCGCTAGGACCACAACATCTTTTATCATTGACCCGTTGATAGGAGCCAGACTCCATCACCCTTTAACCCCTGATGGTCGCTTTAGAACTGTTCGTTCCTTATCTCGCGAAATAATTGCTTCGTTTCCACTAACATAGATCGATCTTAAGGGAAAGGATGATCAGCTCTTTATGTAGAACGACTTTTCGGAGTACCATTTTCGCTGTAGGCACTATGATAGAGTCCAATCATCCGTTGCTTGCCCTTTTCAACGTCACGGGATAATATGAGCATGAACTGTACCGGGATTGGACGAAGGATTCGACCAAACCCCATCAATCCTATCGCGACCTTACAGGGTATCCGTATAGGGTTCTTTTCCTATGAATGATCAAGGTGATGGGAAGGCGGATGGCAAAAGCTTGCCCTGCCCAACCCAGGTGTTGCTTTGGGAAAGATTTGATTTCCCGTCAAACTTCGGGAATACCAATGCACCAGCGTTCACGAGCATAATGACTGGTCCCTCCACATTGCTCCCTGGTATATCCGATTGTATCCCACCCACTACTTCAAGTAGTGGCTGCTGGACATATCGTTTAAATAAAAAACGGTTCTTCCATGCAAGTTCAAGGGTAACAACAGGATATCATCAACTCTCGGCTTCATGCGGCTTGATGTTGATGTTCTCATGCCGAACTTTCCCGAGAAGCCACATGGTCTCGTCCTCCGGGTTCTCCCGGCGGTATCACGCTAACAAATCCGCCTGAGCGATCAAAGACCAGATGAATTTGACCACCGGCCCGATGCCTAATGGTCAGTCTCAACAATTCCAGCCCAAACATCGACTTGTCAGCCCAAGGTTATCTCGATATTAATCATGTTGTGGAGAGAGGGACACATGTGAATATGACGGAACTAAAAACGGTTCGTTCCGCTTTTAGCTTAAGTGCTAAATAACATCGTCTGAGTCGATGCAATGTTAATTACGGAGCGCGAGCAGACATATCTAGCCCGAGTCTCCAATCCGAGGGCATCGTGGTTACAAACCGCGCTCGGTAAACAGCCTACCCCTCAAGAATAAGTGATTGATCGATTAGGCTTTGCGACTCCAGATCAATGATATAACTGGTCTTGAAGAGAGGCTGCTGCCTGTTAGTCAATAAATCCCTGAGGTTTCTGCCGTAGAGAGTAAAGAAACGGTTTAGAGATCGGTCCAAGTAAGACCGACATCCCATACATTCTTCTCCTCACTAATGAGCAGCAGATAGGGCGAAGATGGTAGAAGTAAATTATTTAAACCGGCGGTGCTATCTCATGGATTCTCGAGAACCTTCCCGTGGACAAGCGAAGATCTTTCTGGTGGTGGGAGGGCGAGGATAAATTGCGACAGGCCTGGCCAGGGTCCTCGAAGTATTCTGATACCTCACCTCATGTTTCAGCAGCAGTAGGGTATAAATAGAGGAATGATGTTAGATGCAGCCATCAAACCGATCACTAGATTTGAGAAGCGGTTAAAGAGTGCTGACCATTATCAAGAAGTCCGTTGAAAGTCGGTCCGTAAGCAACCGACCAGTCAATTTCGTTACAAATAATCCCCAGGCTTGGCACCGGGACTTCACAAGCGGATTTTCGTTCTCCACCACAAGTCCGGAACATCGTCATTCTCGGGAGCATCAACGAACGTCATGTCCTCACGCTATATGGATTGAAACTTCTTTTGCAGCAAGCAAGCAGCCAGTGTTCTTATCTTTAACCACCGATACAGTAACATGTCCACCAACAGACCCTTTCTCACAAACTTCCTCGCCGCTTTCCGCGCGCAATCCGCCTACAAGGCAGCCAAACCTCCCTCACCGGGTCCGCAAACGCCCCTCTCCCCATCCCAGGTCGGCTCTGCGGGCTCTCCATCAAATTCGCGATCTATCACATCCAAATCGGGCGCAGGCTCTAGGAGCTCCTCGACCAACCCTCCACAGTCCACAACCGCTGCCGTCGCAGCTTCGGCTTCAAATCACTTTTCCTCACACCATCATCACCACCACGGTAACAGACATCACCACCAAAACTCACATGCTCAAACGCATTCGGGATCAAACTCACCTTCGACCACTCGCTCACAAGCCCGATCGCCCTTGACACCAACAGCTAACACAGCGCTGGGTGGCTCAGGCGCAAATGTATCCGCACCCGTTACAGGGTCTTCACCAATACCCGTCCCAAGAAACAGGCATCGTCGGGGCAGCGATAGCAGCAGCGGCAGTGGCGGCTTCAGGGACGCACTGGGCTCAGAAAAGTGGTATATTGGTGGCCGCACAGGTACTGGGGAAGAGAAATTATATCCTCTTGGGATGGTAACAAAAGGCGGCGGAAGGCTGAATACCAGAGTCGGGAGTTTCGACCAACTCAGTCTTTAAGATTGAAGCCCTTTGATCGGTGACTTGCTGCCCGTCACCTACATCAAATAGGGCTCTATACGCGGGCCGCCGCTAGACGAAAAGAATTTGATGTAAACAAGGTTACCAACGACAGATATCATGGTGTTTTTGCATCGTACACATTGAAAGCGTCACATTTCATTTATTCCGAATTTATTGAAAAACTTGCTATTTTGAAGCAGCACTTGGATCCGCTCTATCTTCCTTCATACCTGTTTCTTCCTAGTCATTCTTCGCTTCACTTGCTGCGTCACTTGTTTTGATACAAAGAGAAAATGACTATATCCTACTTGAGCAGATAAGAACTTTTCAAGCCTTTTCCAAGACTCTTGTATATTTCCTGTTTCCTGAGCTATGGCCACGGAAATGTCTTCCTAGGGTTGCCAATCGAATCCACATGTCCTGACAGGGTGCGCATGACAATGGCCCCAGCCGAGAGATATTCGGCCTTTGAAACCATATCAGGCATCGGCGCAGAAAGACGTCGCGGCACTATGGAGCCGGCGACCTACAGCGAGGTATCGACAGGCAATTTTGACCTTTAGTCGTCCTTGTTTGCTGTCACCACCTGGGTACTAAGGGCGGTGAACAGGACTTAGTCAGTCCCGCTGTATCAAGAATATATCTGGGATTCGTTCAGACATGCCGTGATATGCGCGATTCTAATTATTAAGGTTGATATCAAGACCAAGGGCCCTGTCCAGAACTGTATCGGCCTCTTGTTTCCTTTACCTGGATCGCCTGTCTGCTCTCGGAACAGGTTTTCCCCAACCCTTGTCGAATTGTTATTGGAATAACAATTCCTAGTCCGCCTAGAACCTGCAGTTTCTCTTTTAGAAATTGTCCGGGATATGGTATATACGCGCACCAGCGCTTTGAAGTGTTTTCTCAGGGGATATCGTTCTTGGGAAACTGGGTAGTAGCCCCTGTTCTTGGATCTGCATGTCTCTTTCTTCCACAGCTTTGGCATCAAGATGGAATTCTTGTGAGCCGGCACATCCGATGCCTGGTCTCAGTTTTCAAAACATTTCGATAGATCCTTGAAGCTGGCAGGTCTTTTCACTATCGAATAGGACGCGCCCGTTCGGGGATCATGATGATCTTGTTGCATATCAAACATCCTTCGCCAAAATCCTTGAGATTTCAGAGCAGCAGTTCCTTCCTTCGATCCTGTTTGAGCTCCTAGCTTCTGGACCCTGCTGCAAATCAATGTACTGCAATGAACACTCAGCATTCCGCAAGCGAGTGTTATCTCTCTCCGTCCAATGCGCATTATTCCTCTCCTTGTGACAATGATGATACCTCTCCACCTGTTGCCAGAATTTCATCAATTATTTGTCACCAAGGTTTCAGTTTCAAATCCCGATGCCAACTCATGATCCTGCCATTCCCCGGACTCCCTGTATTTTGTCGTTCAATTGTGGGAACTGGCAAAGGGCTCCATCCCGCCTTATCCACATCGAATCCTCACCAGCACTAAAACAAGCCCCAAATATCCAACTCCACCACGGCATATCCACATGCCAATTTCCGCCTTCTGCGGTCTGCCAGGAGCCTCTAAGGGATACTGCCGGAAAGGCTCCATATTATTCTCGCTGTTAGCCTGGCCTTGGTGGTGAGCGAGCTTGTTGCCCCATCCAAGTAATAACCGTCGTTTCACAAGAGACTAACGAGGGCTTCCAAGCCGCCAGCCTGCCAAACAACGTCTATGGCAGCTCCCCGTAGTTCTCCATGGACCTTTGGCCTTACCAGATCTCCCCAGAATTGTTTCCTCAAACGAGGCCCACCAAACCGTCCGGGAATCTCCACCAACAGCTTATTCCAACGACAAGCAGTAACCAGAGAGCGAAAAGAAGAAGCCAGAGAGGGTGGTAGCCTCTCGTCCCTAAAACCGAGGCTAGTGGTGATTGAGAGCAAGAAGTTGGCATAGAGTCACACTGCCACTACTACCAAATTCACACCACTTTTTGCTTTTCTTTTCCGGGAGGCGAGATGAGGCTAGCTGACATCGGAGGCTCGAAGGAATCAGTTATTTAAGACTTATACTAAAAGGCTATGCTACTATTGGCAGGTAGGCCATGAAACGGGTTGGTAGCCAAGCAGGAAATCGTGTCGGAAAGGTTCGAGAACAAGGGGGCCAAGGGCTTCATGAATCTGGGCAGATTGTTTCGCCCAGTGTTGCATCCATGTTTGCTTGACATGCAGGTATTATGTAGGCATGTGTGTACATACACGATTGATACATACAATGCTTATGGTGTGAGCGCTTTCGTACTGCCGTACTCGCATTCCTCATTGACTATTGTGGAACTATTGCATACATGCATATGGACTATATGCTTTTTTGGGGGAGGGGTGGATGGTGATCCGCTCTGGTGCCACAAACACCACACAGCTGTCGCGTGGCTCCAGAGTTGCGAAGGCATGGCCCGTCTGCATAGCTTAAAATCGGTGAACACGGTCCTATTATTGGAGTCGTGAATAGAGCATGTGGTACTTGTCAGATATGACAGGTAGAGAAAAACAGGAAATCGTTTACGAGAAAACGGAAGAAAGGGAAAGAACTGATACTGATCAACATCGGCCCTTTTTGACCGTATTTCTTTATTACTCTCCGAACGACAGATACAGCATTCCACGGCGAAGCATAAAAATTGAGAGATTTTGGAAATTTTGAGTTACATCCCACGAGTCCTTTTTTTTGCTGGTCTTCTTTAAAGGTAAAAGGCCTCGATGGGCATCACGGCCTCATTGGAAGGACAAGAACTGCCATGGACAAGAATCTCCGCAGCATGATCATCCTGGGGAAAATCTGGACCTTGGTCCACTTGACGTTGATGGGTTTCTCACAATCCACATTCTTAAAAAAGAATCTTATTAGGTTATATCTTTTGAATTGCCGATGTGTGGATTACTTTGGAGTAATAGACACCGCAGGCTCAGCCCCTCCTGCTATAAGATAGTGCTTGAGGGTGCTTTTGTCGGATTTCAGCATGTGTCGTTATAGTGAGACCTAATATATCTGCTTTTCCGAGTAATTGGAAACACAGATAAGAGCGAGAGATGATTCGTTTGCGCTGTGTGACCGGTACAATGATAATATAGAGAAGACAATGCCCCTGTTCGGAGGGTGAGTTGTTATCCAGAGCTTCGGGTATCATCGAACAAAGAAAAAGCAACAGGACACGCACGCCCTTCTCCGTAAGTGGAGAGATATATTTTTCTTTCGGAAAAAGAGCTTCTGCTCTTTTCCAGAAGGCTGGTACAGATAGTATCAAGGAGTTAGGAATAATGAGAAATCTCACAAGTGCCGGCTTGGGCAACGAATGGTAGTCCAGCAAAAGAGTCCGAGATGCTTGACCTGGAATGAGAGTACCAGAACACGAGGAATCACGTTATTGAACTCGCACGACCATGGAAGTTCTTCCATACTGAATCGAATCACACATTGCCCAGGTCCTCTTACTGAAAAGAGAAAATGCATTGCTCTATACGGGGCTTAGGGATGGTCACCGCATCACCATGACTCTGGAATCGTTGACCATGGAACTCGTGAAGCAAGTTGGCAACACATTTCGCGCATTCATCATCGAAGGGCTGAAAGACAACATCAAACAGATAACTTCTTGTCGCCCGATAGATTTTTTCTAGCCTTCGATTGCGCGAGTCTTTTGGTTGTCTTTCACCCAATGCGAGCGCTTCATTTGCGTCCCGTAGTCGCTTCCTCGATGCCTCGGCATTCCGAAAGCCTGCCGCCACGACGCTAAGCCGAATTAGTCGCTCGCCATTTTCTCGGCGGCTTTGCGATAAGCAAACCTTAAAGGCGATAAGAGCGCGCTCCTGCCGGATTTGGTCTAGCGCTGCCACGGGGCATGAGGCAGTCCCGTGGTCCGCGCAGAAACCTTCGTTAGTCAGCACATCCCAAGCCTTCCTTCCTGTTAATCTCCGAGTGCCCTGACGCTCTCTCCATCTCGCGCAACGCGGAGGGAAGAAAGTATGGAAGGAAGATTTCCAAGCCGACAAGGGCGTACGGGAGGCGGATACCTATAGACTATGTGTTCGCTTACTGGCCACGGCGACCGCCGGTCGGGTAGTGACAGGGCGGTGAGTGTCGACTGCGACAATGCAATTCGCCGCGTTTCGCTGCGCGAACTCCGGGATCGGGGGGCAGATCATGCGGATTGGGCGTTTGAGCACATCTGGTTGTTTGATTGACATGCGAAGGATGATTTCCGTAACGTCGAACTATTGACAATTCTTGCCACAATATAGGTCTGTCGCCGGTCGGCGGTCGGTACCTCGTGAGTCGTTAGCACGGTGGCCAAGATGATCTGGTTAAGTTCCGCCCCCTTGGCCAAATGATGGCCAGCGTATTGAAGACATCACCTTCCTAACATGTATAGCAACCCGTCGGTGGCCATCAGACCAACTACACGTGTTAAAAAACGTCAGAAGATGGATGACATACAAGACTTGCGAAAACGAAAAGCCTCATTTCTTATCTCTGGCCAACTGGAAAAGTGTCCCAAGTTTCACGCGGTCAAAAGCACGCTTTGCTTGCTCTGCTTGATATCTCTACGCCACAAGGAGGGAGTTCCTGTTCGGAGAGACCGGTGATGTTGCTCATCAACAATTAAATGAAAGCTGAGATTAGGCGCTGGCTCGGGATACTTGGCCTTGATTTTATCTCGGCTGATGTGGGGGTATAACTTCCCGGGATGCCTAGCGCATGGACAAGGGTCTCCCTCGCTGCATGCAAATCGTGGGATCGATGATTGACTCGCACTATCCCTCTTAACTTCCACGCACCACAACCCCAGCGACTCAGCGACCACCGACCAAAGCCCCCAGCAGATCTCGAACCGAGCACACCAGAGAGGATTCTGGGATACGAATTTACCGCCATAGCTATCCACTTTTCCTCAGGCTCTCAACGTTGCAGGAAGATCTCCTCGCTGGTCTTGGCTTGCGTATTTACCGAAGGTCCTAGCTAAAATGAGTGCTTCCGATGCGCGATCGCGTTATACAGCATATGATGTTTTTAAGTCGGGAAATTTGGTGGTTTGACAGTTTGGCAGGCTTTGAAAAATACGAGATCGCATCTCTTTTCTGGCTTTCTTTTTTGGGTCTTGGGATTAAAGCGTAGTTACTCTTTGGCCGCCAAGTGTTTGTCGCTAGTTGCGAAACGGATAGAGCAATTATTTTTAAATAATTCTCCTGATCTTTCGGTGGCATGACCTTTTGGCCTGATTCAGTGATCCCTCGACTTGGGAGGACTTTTTTCTTTTTTTCTTTTTGACCTCTTATTTTGCGAATATTAGACCAATAGGACCATGACACTTGTATCTTGATCTTGTCTGTCTCTGAATCCCCCGTGATCTCACACCTCCTCGCCAAAATTGGCATTGAGAAGGATACGAAGACGGTGAACAGGACGCTGTTGGATTTGTTGTTGGATTCAAAGTTCGATTAGTTCCCAAGCTGTAGCGGAACGAGATGAGTAGTTCCTCCGCCGGTTTCTCTTTTCACGACTTCCTACTACTACTAGCACTACTACTAAAGGTACTCCGTACTTTGGATCGTTGAGATGAGACTAAGGGAAGCTTAGCTCGACTTAGTCTGAGCGCTTTTCTTTCTTTTTCCCTCTGATTAAATCTTCCCTTCTTCTGGAACGCTTTAATTTCTATTCGGGTTTCCACACAAGCTCTTTGCGAGAGTCCGTTGGTGAGAAAGAATGGGGACCTCGGATAGACTGGGGGTGTGGGTTTTTGAGAGTGGGAAAAAAAAAAGCCCGGGACGCTGGACAGGGAGAGGATTCCTCGAGTCTCGAGAAAATGGAGAACAAAAAGAGCGCCACGGGCGTTACTTCCCTGTCAAGTCAGCGCAACCGTGTTGCGACATTGAGCAAGAGCGGTGGAACCATGGAAGCTTGTCTTTTTAGCATGCTCCTTGTGTAGACGGGTGATTGGTTATGGTCAGGGGAGAATCCCTGTTGAGTTCCAATCCTCGAATTCTGGGCTGGTTTGTCAGGGCGAAAGCAGGGTATTTTTTTTGGGAGACAGCCACTGGCCAGAAATTGTTTGTTGGAGAGCCCGGGAGGTGGATCCGATTGCCAGGGCCAGTTCTGTAACGAATGACACGCGTCTCGGCCCCCCTGAGCTGGAAACGAACTATGAGTGAACTTCAGACAAGCGATATGGCGACAATTAAAAGCTTGGATAATGTAGCAATGTATCATGCTCTTCAAGTTTGAGAGCGTGGACGAAACATGGGACGCGCATTTCATTGCCAAGATTTTTGCTCAAAGCCATTTGAAATAGTCCAACTTGGGAGTCATGAGCTTGCGCAATCATAGAAATTGCTCCCAGTACTATGGTTGTTGTGGTAGACGGGTTAAAAAAACACGAGTCTTGGAGGACAAGGGACCCTTTACTCATCGGCAACGACGAAGGCGCAACTTTGTTATGTTCCAATCCGTTGTCGCAATATGCTGATACAAGGCAGGGCGGTGAAATGTGACCTTCGCACTGGTAACTCCGAATGGCTAGTGGGAAGGAAGCCTCAAGATATGTATCAGGCCAGTTTTGTGCAATTTCTCTCTCTTATTATTAAGGAAAGAAAACGGTGCCAAGAAGCCTTTTTTTCACAGACCGGCAATTTTAACTGCCTGTTTGACATTGTCGAGATCTTAGCACAGTACGTCGTACCGAGGTGCGTTGGTCTGGTTTCTGATATTGGATCGCTGGGTTTTTCTGCAGCCAGACGTCACCTCCGTCTTGGGACTTGTCCGCTTTGCCTGATCGGGTTATTAGTCGGCCACTCTGATTTGACCAACGGGGCAGAATATCACAACATCAAACTATTCACCACAACGGCGTACATTGATTGGTAAAAATAAAAAAAGACAAGGAGATATTCCCAAGCATTACCCCGTCAAGCACACACGGATATTTTTCAGCTGAGGGGCATAGCTAATAAGATCTCCTTGATTCCAAACGCCTTTGCTAATTAATAATAAAGCTGATTATTATTTCCTTCAGCAGAATAATAACATCCGCGCACACAAAGGCAAAAAACAACAACCAACGCATACTCGCTCATGATTCCTCAGTCATCGTAACCAGTTCAGCTAGTTTATACGATGGCTCAGCGCCATACGAAATACGCAGTACGACGACCGAATCAAGCGGAAAATTTCCGGCCACCAGCAAACTCACCACCGGCTTCCACTAGCCACTAGTTACTCAACTCCGTTACGGAAGGGCTGAAGGAGAGAGGGTGAGAGACAGAGAGATTACTCATTCCCGCACATAGGGTTTCTTGGGGATGTTCTGTGGTCCTTCCATCTCCCTTCGAAAATTATGGATCCCCCTTCGCAACAAACCAAGAAGATACACTCTACGGAGTACGGAAGTAAAAAAAGGGAAGAAACATAAAACAAAATTTCGATCTTTTACTTTTTTGGAGGAACTGTGGAACCCACGAGCATAATAATGGGTCGATGGCCCGAGGTAGAGTTATATCTTCTTCTTTTTGCTGTCCTTTTTCCACACCAAACCCTCCTTAAGGCCAAGGGGGTCGAACTGGCTTTTTTTGCTTCGGGGTGGCTTGAGGGTCGTACTCCACTCCCTGGATGACTGGCTTGCGCGCGCCGCGCAGATGGAGATCGAATCACGAAGCTGCCCTTTGGATTTGCTTGGCCTTTTCTTACATATAAAATTTCCGCCCGCAGGATACCAGGTCCAAGAGAGAAACAGAGAGGCATGTCGCCTCAAGACACACTTCTTTTTACCCTCGGTTTCTTTCTCTCCGAACCTGTACCTGGCGCCTGGATATCATTTCCATGGGAACGCACCAAATCTTACTAACCACCATGAATAATAATCAAACGCAAAAATAAACAATCAGGGAAGGGCGAAATTTTAACGCCGTGCCACTTCGGGAATTTAGTAGAGAAAGTTGGCTCTGCAGTTTAGGATTTCCTAGCGTCCAGGCGAAAAGAATACCCACCCGACCCTCGGTATGATGATTGGCGGCGAGTCTCCCGTTGGCCGAGGGGCACTGGCAGTGACCGACTCCGTTTTGTCTCATTATCAATATCCTTCTCGTTATACTGTATAGTCATGATTATTATGTGAGGGAAAACATAATCGGCTGATATTCGGAGGTATACCTTTTTTTTACTTTCGGTGAACAAGTCTTCCGTACATTTCGACAACACATACATACATGGGTAGTAGATTTTCTTATGATATCGAAATAGCCGGTGAACGGATCCTTTCCCAGATCCTTCCTGGTGGTCCAAGGGAGAGAATCCCCTTATGAAACCAAATTTCAGTCCAATTGTTTCTTCTCAAAGGACGAAGCGAAGAAGAAATGATGAAACTTTGTGTGGTTCAGCCTAACACACTTGATCACACGCCAGCGCGGCCGGGGAAAGTGGGCAATCTCGGGCTTGGAAGAATTCTTGTTTTTGATGAATTATATCCCGATGCCTCTTTGGGTTTTCTTCGCCATTTGGGCGCGAGCACCCACTTTTTTTCGAGCTGAGCGAGCATCTCTTCTTTGACTGGAGTCTGGTGGACAGCTATTTCCACAGGGGGCTATTTTTAAGCTTATTGCACCTTTTTCTGTCAGCCCTGAAAGAGCTCGTGTGGACATCTTTCCACATTCTTTTGATGGAGTCCTGGGGCTCATTTTTAGTAGGAGTAGCGTAGGGACCTTCTGTTGGAAGGTATGGATATGTCAGTGGCGTTGCGAATCATCCATCAAAAGTCGATATAAAAAAAATAAGAAGAAGAACAAGAAGAAGCAGAAATAAACCCTGAACCCCGACCTCTGGGCGAAAACAAGAAGGAATGACCAAATTCAGACATCAGACAAAAAGCAATCCAGGCCAAACAAGACGACGCTAGCAGATACCAGTGCGTTTGCCCAGCGTTCGCTTCCATCAATCAGGGGAACAATCCTCCGGAATTGGGGGGTACATTCTGCCCAAATTCCCTCTCGCCCAGTGCTAAGAAAAAAAAATATGTAATAAATGAAGTGGTCATTTATTTTGTTGAGGAATAATAATAATATAGGACGATGATGGAAGCTTCTGATCCATCATCTTCTTTCAAGAGAAAAGCCAAAAGAGAAACAAGCATTTTTCTTTTCCTTTCTCGGGCGAGAGAAGAGATCCTTGATGAGTTTGTTCGGTTAGATAGTTAGTAGTAAACTAGTAGTTTATTAGTTACTTAATAAATGAGGGATTGTTGCCAATGCATTTTGCATTCTTGGAAGAAAGTCTTGGATTTTCTTCCTGCTCCATGGAATAATCGTGTCATCGATTTGCTCTCTAGACCCCCCGTCGAATACTCCGGAGCGCGAGTTCTTGTTTTCTTCGGAGATTCTGGGGTATGTATGACATTGAATCCTCTTCCTACGAGCACGCAAGAAGTACGGAGAAGATAACGGCTTACTCGCTCATCCACCTTCACCCGTAGGCTGTAGCTCGTCAGTACTGGACACCCGAATAGTAGTCACAGAACACACAAGTTTTTCTCTTCAGGATCTGATGATGATGATGATGATGATCATGCAATGACACTAGTTGAACCGGACTTGGAAGTCCACGAGGAGGAACCTTAAGCCAACGGCTTTCTTCTGGGTTGTTAGTCTGTTTGACTACAAGGATGTTGTGGAATCTCCCGAAATACGAGTACGGGGATGGCAACACAAAAGAGAACAGAGTTGACAGACGCCAAAGAAAAAAACAAAAAACAAAAAACACCAAAAAAAACCACGTCTTCCCATGACGCCGATGATGATGCCGATGATGAATCCAAATACATTAGTTCAATTGGTTTTTCCAATGCCAGGAGCCCCAAAAGCATTACGAAGAAACGCCGAACCCATTTGCTTTCTTCCATCGGCGCGGATGTCTCAGGTTTTTCGTCGACTAGCTGACTAGGATTTCTTGCAGTGTAGATAACTTACTACTCGAGAAACAGATGTGTTGACGACGCTCGCGTTTCAAAGTTCACAGGGTCAATCCGTGATCAAGTCTGTATACATGACTACTGCTTCTGATCAGACTCGTCTCGGACGATACTGTATACTATACTTTTGGGTATTCATCAAGCTCGTCATTGATGCTTGTTCGGTCGATCATTCCAACCGTTCCATCCACATCCCATACAGATACAGATCATAATGATACACACACTCCCTTCATCACTAGTAGTGCACAGTATGCATGTATGTTCCTAGCCTCGCAGGAGATCTGTGCGCATGATAATCCACCGACCAGCCGATCGTGGGTCAATCAGACATTATTCTCTTGAAGTTGAGTGTGTGGACCAATTGATGGGCGGGAAGGACCCCGAGGCGCGCCCCCCTGGATCCGACAGCTCCCCATGTTCGTGATGGTGGTGTTTCGTTGCGTCCTGGGCTCTGTGCTTTGTACGGGTTTATCGAGCTGGAGGACTCCATTTGGCCAGTAATTTAGGTAGTTGTAGTAGACTAGTTAGATTATAAGCGCCCATAGAGGGCTCGAGAAGTTCCTCCAGTTAGTAACTGCTTGTTCATCTCTCCCGAAGGAACAAAGATTGAAGTGAAATCGATATTCTCTCCAGACCAAATAAGTCCACGCCCTTTATCCTTCGAGGGTTCATGTGATATCCAATACAAAGCCAGAAAATTAGTAGCAATAAATAGTATATTCCCACTTTTTTTTATGATTATTTTCTCTTTTGCTTTCTTTTCCCTTGAGTCTTTCCGCTTGATCAGTAGGTACAATTTCCCAGGCACATTCGCCACTGCCACTCCGATCATTCCCATATCCGACTTTTTGTATCAGGGTGTTTCAAATCCCACAGCGGCAGATTGGCATAACCCAAATGACCCTGACGGAGGATTTGAGGATCCAAAAGGGGCTGGCTGTGATCTGTTGAGTTGGAAGAGAGAAAAAGGGGGAAACGAGTGCCGGATTCGGCAGGGCATTATCATAGGACTACGGAGTACACAACTTGAGTTTGTGCGTGTTTGATATGGATATGCTGCGAGTCTCTCATCGTCTCGTCTTGGATCTGGTCAGGGATGATGGAGAGAGACCTTGGGAGCATTGACTCAGAGCACAAGCGCCAGGTGCGAGCAAACTTGCGCGGTCGGCAGTTGTATAGTTCAATGCTTTAATCCTGGTTCTTATTCGATATCGATGCATGCATAAGGACATACATACTCGTGCATGGATATGTCGGGATACACGCCGGGCTTTAACCTACGCCAGCATTATCACCAATAATGGATAATACTGTCTGCACATCTTGCCCGAACAATGAATTTGATGAAAAAAGCAAATAAAAAATAGTGAAATCTTTTCTGCACCGGTGTAGAAGTTTATTGAATAGAAATGCGCCTTGAGGTCATGGGCCAAAGTCAAACACAAGTACCGGCGGGCGCGAGTGGTGGTGTGGCGGTACCTGCGTATCACCACGCACGCGGCGGTCTTGTGCACACCCTCGCGGGTCGTGATTTCCGGAGTCGCCGGCCAGCGAATGTTAAGAAACATCGACTGTCCGTTTTTTCTTCTTAAATGGAAACAGTCTATCAGTTGGCTGTCTTCTGGTCTTTTGTCTGCTTCCTCTCTCTCTTCGCTCTCTTCCGTGTGACATACGAAGAACCTGACTACTCTGACACACTCTCTCTTCATCTCTATCTCTCTCTCTCTCTCTCTCTCTCTCTCCCTCCCTCACTCTCTCCCATCTTTCTCTCCTCCTCCTTCTCGCCCGAACTCCCCTGTCGTGTTTCCGGCAAATCCTCCGCGCTCTGCATTCCCTCGGGTGAGTCCACTTTTTTCCTTTTCCTGATGCCGCGAGCGACTCGGTGGTTGCGTTCCCGCGCTCCATCTCGCCTGTAACCTCAAACTGCCATCCACAATCCACTTCTTGTTTCTGCCGGCGCGCAATAGACACTCTGGAGAAAAGACGTGAGAAAGTAATAATCACTGAGAGTGAGCCACTGCAAAGAAAAGAAAAAGAAGAAAAAAAAAAGGACAAGAGATCCAATTATCCACTTATTATCATCTCCATCGTTATATTTGACCCTCGTCTCTCTCTCTCTCCTTTCTCTCCCTCTCCTCTTCTTCTCCTCTTCTCTTCTCTTCGTCTCTCTCTCGCTGTTACTCTTACCCCCATTTTTTATTTTTATTTCCCGCTGCTTTGTTGATCCCGTAAGCCACTTTTTTTTTCTCAACGGCTCCCAACCGTGTGGCTGTCTTCTCCTCTGCCATCGCTTCCTTCGGCTTGTTTTCCTGATCCAGTCCAGTCCAGTCCAGTCTTCCTGTCCCTGAACTGAACCGAGGAATTCCAACCCTCGCATCGCCACGCGAACCGCCGTCCACCAGCCAGCAGCCAGCATCCGGCCGTCTGCGTTCTGTTTCCCTGGTTGGTGATTCCCCGAAACACACACTCAATTCCTCCCCCAAATTCGCCGTCATCAGTCATCATTCCCGCCACGATCTGTGTTTTTTTCTTCGTTTTTTTCTCTTTTCACTTTTTATTTGTTTTTTTTGATATTTATATATTTTGTGACCGGGACCTCCAGCTCCCCCGTTGGTCCTCTCGCTCCCCTGCTTCGTCTCGTCTGCTGCGCTCCATCCGCCCAGCATTTTTAAAAAAACAACAAAGACCCACTCCACGCGACGGTGGAGATTCCCATCGCTCCAATTTTCCGGATCGTCTTTTCTCTCTCAGCCCACACTATCATTTCTTATTCTTATTCTGATTTACTCGTTCTTAAAACAAGAAGCTCGCGTTGATAATAACAATCACGCCTTTCACTCTCTCTCGCTGCTCCTGCGCGCACTCAAAAAGGTGGCCCACTCTCTCTCTCTCTCTCTCTCGCTCCCTCCCTCGCTACTCTCTCTCCTGCTTCTCCTGTTCTGTTCCTGGCGGTCTGTTCCTGAACCACTTTCTCGTCTCCTCCCCCGGCCCTTCTTTACCCCTCTAGTCTGCCCCTCCGAAGCTCCATCTTTCTTTTTTCTTCTTCTTCTTTTTCTTCTGTGACTCGACCGGTCTCTGCGTCTATCCTCTTCTCTGTCCTGGTCCTCGCTGAACCTCCAACTCCTCCAGCTTCTATTTTTGGTCATCTCATCTAACAGTGACTCCTGGTGCTCCGCCATAGGTTTCTCAGTAATCCTTGCCTGCTCGCTGCAATTGGCCCTCGGGACCAACTGAAACAACCGCTGTACCTGGTCTGCCTCGACGAACCTGATCTCATTCGTTAAAACACCGCTGGTTTCTGCTGCCGCCGACCTGTTCTGTCGTTTCAGGTGAGTCGTTCTCCTCAGCTGCTCGAGTCGTACAGTCACGGCCCGAAACGTTTTTCTTTTTTTTTTTTTTTCTATTTCTTCACCGGCGATCCTCAACAAAACACACAAATCCTTGCCAATCCCTGCACACGACGCTGACATCCACTCTGGCAATCCTCCCAGGCCCGTCAACCCACTGCCCCGCCGAGGTTGATTCCTGTCTCTACGCCCTATTCGGACTTGCGCGCCGGATCAATCAATGGTTTGCACCTCCCAACTGAGTAACGGTTCGGTACTTTCCATTCTTTTGTCTCCTCTCTCCGCCCGTCATGGATCCCAGTCTCCGTCCTCAAGTCTCGAGACCGCCGTCCACTAGCATGTCCACCCAAGGCCCTCCTCCACCGCTGGCCCATCTGCAGCAGTACCAGATGCACTCTCCCTACACAATGGCCCAGCCACACACTCTGCCGCCGCTGCAGCACCCACAGAATCAGTCCTCCATGCCGCACTATCTCAATCAGCACTTCCGCAATGACATGCCCCGATACCCGTCCTCCACCGGTGCCGATGTATATGCCGTCTCCTCCGCGCCGCTCCAGTCCCACGCCCCCGGCCACAGCCTGCCGCCCTCCACCTTCCTGGGCCACCAGCAACACCAGCAATATCCACAACACTCCATGCTCCCACCCACAACTGTCGCGCAGTCATATCCGCAACCCATTGCACCCGCGCCTCCACGGGATCGTCGCTCCGAGTATGGAGTTCCTTCCGTGCCGTACACCAATGGCGAGAACAAGGGTCCCATGTGGGCGCCCGAAGGCCTGCCACCAACCTCGACCGGATACCTGCCCAAGGATCCTCCCAGAACACAGGTGGTAGGTACCCAGGGCCGACGCGGAATTCTTCCCAGTGTTCCCGGACGCGCTGCGGTAACCAATGGCATCAATGGTGCGAAGACCACAACCATTCCTCCCAAGGACGCAGATGGGAAGTTCCCATGTCCGCATTGCAATAAGACGTACCTGCACGCCAAACATCTCAAGCGTCATCTGCTGCGCCGTAAGTTGTCTCCTATGTATTACTCTAATCTTCATTCTAACCTTGATGCGATCTCTAGACACTGGCGACCGGCCGTACATGTGTGTTCTTTGCAAAGATACCTTCTCTCGCAGTGACATCTTGAAACGTCACTTCCAGAAGTGCTCTCTGCGAAGAGGAAACCCAACTGGCGTCAGCCATCTGTCGCATCCTCATGCGCATCTGAAGAGGGCTCAGGCAGCGGGTGTGGTGCCAAAGCCCGTTCAGGGTGATGTTAGTAGTCCCTTTCCGACTTCTAATGGCCTTGTCGGTACAACGTTTGGGGAAGGAACCGCGAATGGGGTTGCCGTGGCTCCTGCTCCGCAACCTAGATTCGCGGACCAGCATCATATGGGTTATCCAATGCCCCCGGCAACGGGAATGAACCGTGGGCCATCTGACCATGGCTTCACTCCTAACCAGGTGCATTCGAGAGCTCCTTGGATGGCTGAACCCAAACCTAACCAAATGATGATGCAACCAGGCACTGACACAGTTGGCCAGTTAAACAACGTCGGCCTTCCGCCGATCGACCCTTCCAAAACACCGACTTCTGTCGCTGACAACAGCAAGCGGCCTCCCGTCTCGGGACCCAACAACAGTAATGGAAGCAATCCCGGCGAGATCGACTGGTCGACTATGCTGCAGCAAGGCTCGCACGAGAACTACATGAATCCCGTCTTCCCGTCCTCGATGGCTCCTGTTACAGATGCGATGCGATCGCAGATGGACAATGAGCGCAAGATGTATCCTACAGCAAGTAGCGGGCACCAGGAAGCCAGCGGCCTGAATGGTCTCTATTTAGCCTCGACCACGCTCAGCGGCGACGGTACGTCAGGTCATCCACCTGTTTTGAAAGTTTAACCATAAGTCGCAGAGACCCGTTCGCTGTTAGACACTTTTGTTGAAAAATAAAAAACATGTCCCCTAAGGCGAGAAACAGCTGGTTGACTTATTGTTTTGCTTTCTTTCTGGATTACAGGAACGGTTCAAGCCACGGCTAGACAATAACCACTACCCAACTCGGAAAGAGCATGGTGACCTTGATGGATGTGGGTTTACAGAGGCACGGTGGTGGTTGATCGAGTGCAATGAGGTGGGCTATCGACTGGTGGGAAGTTGTGCGGTGGTTGATGTTGTTTCTGGTGGAAAGCGGGATGGGTGTGTGCGGCTCTGGGTACAACCGGATTTCGTCCCCGTGACCCTGACCCTGACCCTGATCGGCACGTGAGACCCATGGGTTTTCTCATGTCACCCAACCGGGAAGGTGTCATTGGTGACCAACGGTGATCCCGGACCGCACCCGTGAGAAAGAGCAAGAAGACTGCATGAATTGAATTCTAAGAGCCAGGTTTGGGATGGGTGATGTTTGGAAAAGGATACCGACATCGGACAACCATGTCAACGGGAGACGGCTCGCTGTCCGATTTTGAACGTTTCCCTACCCACCTCCCGACCCTCACATCCAATTCTCTCTTCTCCGCCCGCATTACCTTCCGCCGAATGTCCAGTCCGATCCGCGAGGGACATGTCTTGAATAGCTCTGAGGAAGGCGCACAGATATCCTCCACCGTGTTCCTCCCCATCCAAACTTCCACCTTCCACTCATGCTCACCCTCGCTTCCCATCTCCGCACCGCCGCCCACCGAAATCTCGACTCTACAAACACCATGAAAAGAAAACGAAAAAAAAGACAGCCTTCTCTCATGCAGTCGAATGTGTGCGCAGGGCGCGACTATCAGTCGACTTACGCGTCTTTTCAAAAAAAAAAAAAGGGCAAATCGGAAAAACCGGCATCTTATAGACTCGGAGCATTTGGTTTCATGTGTGGGTGCATTTCTTCCGCTTCTTTTCCATACTTTGAGTATTTATTGTGATTTGTGTGTTCTCTCTGTGTCAATTTTAACCGTGAAATCTTCCTTGCTCTTTTTTCTCTCTCTCGACTTTGGCCTCTTCTTTCTTCTATACATACGTTATTTCATATTGAAATACACTGGGAAAAGGGTGGAATTCGTCCTCTTTTTTTAATCTTGATCAATTTCTCCTCCTCTCTCGTGTGTTTCCTAGTTGCGACATTTGATATTTTCTCCTTGTTTTTCTGCGCGATAGATTTCTTTTTCTTCAATTATTACTTGACATCTCTTTTCACTCCCATCTCGTGCGTGATGAGAATGTTTTAGCATCTTCTGCCGGCCCTTTCTTCTTTCTTCCTTTATTAAGAAAAAGTTCTCTCCATGCAGACTCATCAGCCAAACCTCTTTTTTCCCCTTTTCCTCGTGCCGGAGAATCGAGGGTGAAGAAGGGGGAAAAAAGAAAGGGAATCATCATGTTATGTCTTGTCACGGCCGTTGCATAAAACTAGCATAACCTCTCTGTCTTGTTTTACCTCTTGGCTTGCAATCTACATCCATACCATACCCCGGCCCTGTTTTCTACCTTAAATTGAGGAGGATGGGCCTGTTCATTGCGCTATTCGGCTGTTGTCTGCCTCTTTTGTTTGTTTTGCGTTTCTAGCATTGCAAGTTGACTCGGTTTATTTGCTTGATTCTTTTGCTTGCGTTGTTTCTGGTTTCTTTTTCTCAATTTCCTTATCCTACCACAAAAAAAATCCGGAGGCTGAAATCTCGTTTTGCTGAAATAGTTCTATTAGATTTGTTTGTCTTGTTTAGTTTTTCGCATGTTGCTTTTGTTCAGCTTGTCCAGTCTTTTCTTCTTCAATTTGCATGCGTGCATGTGGGACAAGCTTTGATTAAGTATCTATCACCTTTGCCTTGGTGTGGGACACACTTTTTCTTTTCCTACTATGGGCTTCTCTCTTGCTCTCTTTCTCTTACACCCCATCTCCTACAAGCAGTCGTTCGTCGTCTTCAGATGAGCAATGAGATAAGAGGCGAGAGGGAGGTACAACACGGAGGAAGCCGTCGAATAGGCATAGCTCAAGGTCCTTTTCCTTTTTATATCTGTATACATACCAAATATTTCACCATACATGCTAGTCCTAGCTTCTTCGGCCCTACAAAAAAAATGGAATATAAGGAATTTGTCAAGCACGATACATAAAGAGTACTCCGTAGAAATTCCCGAGATTGAATCATCTTTCAATCCGACGATCCGTCCGGGAAATCCGATGATATGACAATCAACACACACCATCGCCACCATCCCGGTCCCTTTTGTATACATAATAAGACCACCACCGCACCATCTCCATCACCGACTTTCCTCCGTAATCACCGAACCTCCCACGCCATCGCCAAGATATATCACATGATCTCCTCAAACCTCGATGACTCAGCAAAACTCTGATCAACCAATCAGAGCTTTCTGAGACAAACCTGCTTATTGTCCGCCGGGAAAGAACGGCCCGAAGGAAATCATGAGTGAATTGGAATCGGGGGCTTGAATAGGAAAGAATTTACGTCCTGTTGTTTTTCGAAGATACGGTTTGCGCGCGCGCTGTGAATCTTTCGACGGTCATTGATTGAGATAGATATAATGGTATGTGGATTTGATTTTTATTTCTTTCTCTTTTTCTTTTTCTTTTGGGTGGATGTTGTGATATCAGTAGGTGGGAAATTGACTTGGGTGTTGATTGTGTGTTGCCGTTCGTGGATGGAAAGGTGGTGGATGCGGGATTGATGGAGTCTAATCTATTCCAATGCGTTATGAGTTTGTTTGGTTATGGATGGAAATTGCTAATGTATCTCTGGATGATGAATTCTAGGCTTCTCAAAGAGCGACTCCTGCCTTCGGCACCTACCGATCGCCATATGCGCCTAGGTGAGATTTATTTGACTCTTGCTTGTCCTTTTGCGTGAGGTTTTTCGTATTGTGGATTCGGATTGGTATGGGTATGGGTATGGGTATGGGTATACAGGGTGGTAGGAGGTGGTGGTAGAGGGATATTCTGGATTGTGTCGTTCGTCCTGAACTGGTCGGGATTGATTTACGAATATCGGTGACCTCGAACAATTGCGAATAGATCAAGAGGTCTAGCGAAGATGCTGCATTCCATTAAATCATACACGCGCAAATACGACACTCAAGTCCGCCTCAAACGAAGAATCCATGCTAACCCATCGAACCCAATCCAGATACTCCACCCCTCTACACTTCAATGGCATCACCCTAGCACAAGCAACCAAATTGTAAGATCCCCCTTCCATCCATCTCGCGGACATCCAGCACGCAATCGAAAATGCCCCCGATCTATCTTCCGTGACGGTCCGGCTGATTCTTTTTTCCTTTCGCTTTTAGTGGTACCATCGCGACTGGTTTCGGTATTGCTACCGGCATCTTCGCCGTTTTCTTCTTTGGTGAAATTCCTCGTGTTCGCAAGGATATTCTGATGCAGATTCCTGTCATTGGACCCTATTGGGATCGACAGATTGCTCCTGAGGACAATGTGAGTTTTCCTCGTGGCATGTGGTTTTTATCGGGTTTGGTTAAGGTTGCTAATATATTGGGTTTTTTTTCAGCCTTTTTAAACTGTTCTCGAGTCATGGATGAGCAAGCGATGGGGTTGTTGTTCGATGGTTATGTGGATAGGTGTGAGAAGCTAGGCATTGTATCTGCTCTCTCCGCGCAGAACCTTTGAAAAGAGTTAGACGGAAACTACTACTATCTCAATTGTATAGAATAGAGAATTTCATGATTGGTTTTGTGTGTACACTATAAGGCTACTTCATATATCATCTATCTCAGGGAGCCCGCAGCATTCGGAAGAGTAGGTATTTACCACTTCATTATAATTAATTGGTTTGATTCGTAATACCGATATCAAATAGGGTTGTACTCAATATCGTGCTGTTATATATGTATCGAAAGTGTTCAATGCATTTATCGATTGCACTCGTAAGTTCCTTAGACCATAGATATAACAATTGCAAGCCATCCATCCGCATAACTAGCACATCGAACTAATTCATCGACCGGCGTACTCATCGGCACCATCGCACCGTGCAAGATTGGCCGTGCTAGCATCGGTGTTCGCCTGCTTGGAAACAAGCTTGGAAGTAGCGTGTGCAGTGCAGTGCCGATTGTTTGCGGCTGCGGTCGTGCAGGCCGCATGGTGCTGCTTCTGATACTAGAAGACGGGGAGGGACTAGGTTGAATGAGAGGTGAAATAGGGGACTGGATGACTTTGAGAGAGGGCGAGGTTGATTCTGGTGGTGTGGGAAGGTAGATTCGAATAGGAATGTTGCGGAAAGGGGTTGAAATGGGTGGGAGGAGAAGGGTGTTGTTGATGCGGTAGTAGTCGTTGAGGTTGTCTGATGGATATATATTAGTGCTGTATGATTCTAAGGAAAAATTGATGCGATGGAAGGTACGTACGTTCTTGGACGCTTTTCCAAAGACCCGATGAGTCTTCCTTGGATAGAGACATGATTCGCTTCGCAGTGCCGTTTCTCAAGAAGTCCGCTTCTTTGACGCTATTCATGAACGCATCATGCAGAACTCTCCCCTCAGCATCAAGCGGAACGAGGTCTTGATCAGGCCAGTCACGGAAATGAACCATTAGCCGCCATGGCAAATTCAACTGTTGCTTTTCATCGCCAGCGCCATCGTCGCTACCAGACGAGCCGCTTTCATCGGCACTAGCTTGAACGTGATGTTCGGTTCCCAAACCAGACGTGAGTAGCTCAGAGCCTACGTATAAATCATACAGGAGGCCAACGGGATGATGCCATTTCAGCGGCACGCCTTCAAATGAGAACCACCCATCATTGGAGGTGGCATCCGGTTCGATAAGTGATGAGGAGAAAAACGCCAGAAGCCTGGGTAATAGAAATGGAAGATATGAGAGGCGAGGAACGGAGATCTACTCAGGATCAGTCAGCAAAAGTTGTGTGATCAGCTTCATGCCAATGTTATATGGTTCGAGACTGTTTGCCATACAATATATGGGTCGCATTTATCATATGTCCTGCTCTCTACTGGTGAAAGCACTATTTGCAGTGGAAGCTGGCCTTCCCATATACGTTTCTGTATGGAACCCAAGTTTGCCATGCTCTTAAGGATATAGTCTTTGGGCTGCTAGTTCAGGCTAGAGTTTTGTCTTGTCTCTGCTATGCGTATTTGTTGCACAACTGAGTCGATATTCAATGTTGCAGTTGGTTTGATGGAGTTAGGCAGAACTGCCAAAGGGCTCCCGGTTAGGTAAGTGGGCCCGGTATGACGTTGGAGCCCCTTGATTGGTTGATCCTCTCTTCCAAGGGAACCTCACCTTCCTTTCCGAAAAAGCCTAAAATACTCCACACTGCGACCTCCTCCTCTCTATGTTCGTGGTGCCCGACTGTTCATAAGTTTATTCTGTTGCGAGACGGGTATATGGCCGTTTTAAGGTCAGATCGATGGATTCGTAAGGTCGAGTTGTCCTTTGCTCTTGCTGCCCAATAAGATATTATTGGGATACCTCCCTATCTGTCAACATATTGGGTCTGGGGAAATCTCAATCTCTCTTATGCATACCTATAAGTGGTACCCGCGCGTCTAATGAGATAGAATAGGTGAATTACATAGCAAACGAAAGTAAAACACTCTACCTACTGTGGAACTCGACATTGCAAGATGATCAAAAGCTTTCTGTCAAATAGCCTACTACACCAAAAGAGAACGTCCTCTCTTAGTGCATTCACGAAGAGTCTTATATGCGGCTAGATATCCTAATATCATATGGTCTGACACTCTCTTTCCCACTATAACATCTCATGTAACTGTCTCGCTCTAAAGTCCTAACAAAACACTACTCACGCGCATCCGAAGTGGAGCAAGCAATCGATGTCCATGCTCGTACTGGCACCACTGGTCAAGAATGGCTCCCCAGCAATTGCAGCCGCCTGCCGCGAACTACTGTGATAACTGCAGGGCTGATCATATAGTTAAGCACAATACTAATTGCCATATAAAATAGCCACATGATGATATTACTCCTTTAGAAGTGGTGATATCTAAAAGCAATGGATCTTTATTCTATTCCACTTGACTAGTTTCATGTCAACATTTGAGAAAAAGAGGATAAGCCTTTAAGCTAGAACTGTTGATTGACATAATTATACATCATTTTAAGACTACATTAGAACTAGAAGAAATCACGAAGCATCAAGAAGCAATTAAAGAACATGAAAAACAAGTCATTGAAGAAATCACATAGTCCATGAATCATTAGCACAAACATCACCATATCACTCCTTATCAAGCCTGGGTCTTGTTTTGCTGACATGCTTTGATAATGTCAGCAGCTTTCTCGGCAATTGCATAAACAGTCCACTCAATGTTTCCAGAGACAAGCATTGGAATGATACTTGCATCCACGATACGAAGATTCTCAGTTCCATAAACAAGCAAATTGGGATCAACCACACCCCCATCTTCTCTAGGCATCATTGCACATGTACCAACCGGATGAAGGAAGGTCTCACAGGTTTCACGAGCGTGGTTGTTGAAACCTCGTTTTCTCAAGGTTGGTTCATCTGGAAGAACAAGTTCAGTTTTCACATTTGACAATGCATTAGTTTTGACAAGGTCCATAGACATCCTAGTCGCTGCTCGAAGGAGTCTCGTATCGAGTGGATGCTCGAGGTACTTAGGATCAATTGCTGGTAAATCGTGCGGCTCATTACTTTCGATGTGAACCGAGCCTCGAGAAAAAGGCGTGGACACCGAAGCCAAGATCGCTGCGCAATTGTTAATTGTATCAAGAGTAGGCTTGGGAAATAAATTCGAAGCATAGCCCGGGATGATCATGAATTGGTAGCAGGGGGCATCCGGGTACAAAAAACGCCTGATAGCAAGGCCATGCTGCTTGCGCAGTAACGGAGTTCTGCGATTAATATCGAGATCGACTTCCATGGGTGGCGGTACACGCCCCATTGATGCCTGCTCAAACGTAACGAAGGTCGAAAACTTCACACTGTCACCGGTGTATTCAGTCTGAGGTTGTCTGCCGTTTTCATCAACGTCGGCCTCTTCGATTTCAAGATTCCTGAGCTGTTGGTTTAACAAATCCTCGTCGGCAAGCACTTCAACCAGACTATAGCAATACGCGTGATCCTGAAGGTTTTCTCCAACTCGGCACATGTTGATACGCGTTTCAATTCCGTGCTGGTTTAGGACGTCCTTTGACCCAATGCCGGATCTTTCAAGGATTCCAGGAGACATCGCAGTACCCGCACAGATAATCACTTCCTTTTTGGCTTCGCACTGATAGCGTGTTTTGAAGTGCAAAAATTCAACCGCTCTGGCAGACAATTTGCCTCCTTCCTCGACAGAGAATTTCACAGACGACACCAGCACAGTGGGCAGGAAATGCAAGTTCCTACGATCCATAACAGGTTTATAGTATGCCGTCATTGAGTTCTTCCTGGATGCTGGGATGCAATATGAGCCCAACTCCGCCAGGCGAAGGCTCTTATGACGGTTTGGACCAGCAGTCGGGCCCGAAATGCTGAGTTCAGCCCACGCGTCCTTCCAGACCGAGTGACCCACTGGTTTGGGAATATTGGAAGATGATGCAAGTGTATTTCCTCTTTCGTTGTTAGCTGATGCTTGGTTGCTTTCGGCGTCGTCACTGGTCTTGAGGACAGCTTCTGCCTTCGAAAAATAGGGCAATAGACCATCCCACCCCCAACCGGGATTACCCAAAGTCTCCCAGTCATCATACTCGTGTTTGAAGCCCCTAGAAAGACATTCTTGATTGGTCACGCTTGATCCGCCGGCAATTCTACCACAGGGCCAGTCATAGATATTGTCGAACGCATGGCGCTGTGAGCGTTGATATGTTAGACTTTCGTTCTCATGGACCCAACGGAAAACGGCAGCATACCTGAGGCTCGGTTTGGAGTTCCCAATCGTACCGAAAATCCGGTGCTTTTCGGTAATAATCGACGGATGGTTCCCCGATTTGAAGGTTTTCAAGACCCAGTTCGCCGGCCTCTAGAATTCCGACAGTAACGGACGGGTCTTCGGAAAGCCGTGCAGCTACAACAAGGCCCGCAGTACCTCCGCCGATGATCACATAGTCAAATCTTTTTCGGCAAAATGCCCGGACATCCTCTGCTTTGCTAGCCATAGGTCCTACTAGGTTCCCTAATGGCTATGTCCAGACGGTTTGCAGTTAGAGAGTACAGAGAGGATAGCTGTTGAAAGTGATGGCATGTAAGGAAGACTGACACAAGAGAATAGATACTGTAGAAACAAGAACGGTTCCTGGGGTGTTGTTTTGAAGGTCGTTCTTTCGAAACCAGAAGTCCAACAACACAGTGATTGATAAAAAACTCATGCACCTATGAGATTCGCACTTGCCAGCAATGAAATAGCCTGTGGATAGTGCTAGTGGTCTCCAGGTATTATGTGAAGGATTAGAAGTGAGGAGAACGCGTTAAGGAAACAGAAGAGTGACGGATTGAGGTAAAAAACTAGAATCACGTGAAGTTGAGGGGGTATACAAGAGTAATCCAGTTTGTGTATTCCTCAAAACACACATTGTTTACTTGGAAACATTTGCAGTTCAATTGCTTCTACATTGAGCTATCTGTCCTTTGTCAAAGACAGTTTTTCTGGCAAATATTATACCTCATGGAGCCTCGAACGGATCCAGGCTGCAAATGATGCAAATAGATGGACATAGGGATATCTTTGGCAGAATTCAAGAAGAGCTTCATATCTTTTTACTGGCTCAGCCTTGGTGGCAGATACTATTTTTGCCAGATCAATTGGACAAACATCAGGTGGTTGCCGCGAGTCCTCTTGTATTGATGCACTGCCCTGCATTAAGCATGCATAGTACACACAGTGTCCTATGCCAAAGCAATGGCCCAACTCATGCGAAATGGTACGACATATCCGACCAAGCCAGAGTCCAGAGACTAATGATACAGGACTTGCATCATCAAGCAAAGGAATATCCGTATATGCGACCAAAGCGGCTTTCATTGGCGACGGGTTTCGTGTATTTATTGATTTATTATTGGTCGCTGCTGGCACAGATAGTGGCGATTCAATTGTTTCAAGTTTTCGGCGCTTGTTCTTCCCCGGCAATCCGTTCACTGCGCAGCAGGTATCAATATAAGCCTGGCAATGAGAGGCGGGCCAAGAATGGACTCTATCAATGCCTTGCACAGAGTCCAAATCGGGACGATACCGAGCGGTAGATACAAGGGCGATGCGACTGCCGCCGTACGCTCGGCCGCATATGAACACGTCTTCATCGTCCTCATAAAGATCGTGGTCAACGAGCATTAAAAGGCAATACGCGTCTGGGGGCAAAATTTCTGTGGCGACGTCCAGAATGTCGTCGGAATTCAACTGGCGGTCGAAAATGCCATCAATACTGGGCCGCACCCTGATTCTGAAAATCTCGGAATTGGCTTGCAAGCCAATGAATTCCTCTTTTAAAAAAGCTTTCCTATGCTTTGACGATGTTTCCCACTTCACGAACGATAAATCAATGTCCAGTACCTTGACAGGAAGCCCGTGATAAAAGGCAGCAACATAGTCAACTACATCCATGAACCGAATTCTAGGGATTTGTTTGGCGTCTTTCACTTGCGGCATCGCCCAAGATCGGGCACCGTCGGAGTTTTGCTGGGTAACTGGAGGCGCTGCAATGTATATCGTACGCTGAGAAGAAGTTAGATCGTTGCGGTCCTCTTCTCGCAGCCAATCTTCCACGGATTGAGGATCTTCAGTATCTTCGTCTGCCAAATCATCACCAGGCAATACTAAAGGAGCGGCAAAAGTTTGGTCACAGTCTTGGTCCACAGTCACAGGTGATCCAGACCCCAATGCCTTTGACCGCTGCCGAGTACTTGGTCTTTGATACGTCACCTCAGAAGCATGTTTGGACGAAGACAATTGAAGTGTTGAATGTGGGCAGATTTTGGGAGACATAGAGATGTGCAAAGGACTCCGGAGCGAGCGATTTTGAAGGACGTCAAGGAATTCCGCTTTGAAGTAGTGGGTGATGAGATAGCAACCAAACTGGGAGGACGTGTTGCAGGTACACAAGGACTGGTAGAACGAGTGGCTAGTCAGTTCTTCGAAAAAAGAAACGAGCAGTCTTACGAACGCTCGCACGAGGAAGTTCGTGCCTCCACACGCAGTTAGTTAACATCACACCGCTAAAAACGTCGTGTGCGAGTCTTCCATATTAAGGTTCAGAACAACTTTCGGCAGATCCGAACGCCGTAACCTGAGCCTCCTACACACAGTAGGAAGTCCGGGTCGACGCTTCAGGCAAGAACATGATCGTGTTTGGAGGCGACGGCTTTCTCGTTGAAATGCGAGATTGATGCTCAACCGAACAGACAATCCATTTTTTATCTGATAAAGCCATGGCTTGGCACTAGAGGCGCTGATTAGTCATCGCTTCAAAATATCTCAAAGTTTAAATTAGCAGCCGCCTAAGGAAACCTCGATGGACATCCGATTGGCCAAAGTAACCATCCATCACCAAACACGACTGGGGTCTAAAGTAAGACCGCCTTTTGCTCCCAAACCCATCTCCCTTTCTTACCATATGGTGGACACCCCGCGAGTCAGGAACTAAGCGTCAAGTGGTCGCAACTTACCAGGAGATTTGTGGCTTTTCCGCGAGCCGTACCGGTTACAAGTTGAACAAGTGCATCGTTTTCTCCATATTATTCGGTTGATAGACAGGCAGAGCTTGGCTCTGAAAACCAAGTTTGTTCCACTTTTGAAGATGGGGAAGGGGATCCGGTCCCACTCCTAAACAATGCCGTCTTCGACTCCTGCCGTGGCCCGAAGGCAGAGCGAAAAAAACGAGTCCTCGAGGGCAAAGATACTAGTGATTTCGCCCCTCACTAGGTTAAGGCGGAACCCACCTTCCTCAACGAAGCCGCAATGTGCGCCCTTAAATATTGGAAACGGCTGTTCTCAGCGGTTTCGCCGGGAATGTTCCAGCGTGAATTCTCCCATCTTCGCTCACAGCAGTTTGGTAGGGAATTTCCGAGTGATCTCTGGACCTATAAAATACCCACTCAAGCAGCCATCGCCACATTGAAGATAGGCTTGTAGCTGCCAACCACAGCCTGTTCTCTTTCTTTCTTTCTCTGTCCCAACGAACGTCGAGCAATAGCTGGACCTTTTTTAGGCTGTTTTCCATTTTGACTCAACCAACGTGAAGATGAAAAAGCTCATTTGCGTGGTCGGCGTGACTGGAAACCAGGGCGGATCGGTTGCCAAACGCTTTGTTGAAGACCCAAACTACCGGGTGCGAGGCCTTACTCGCGATCCTGACTCAATCGTCGCCCAGAAACTTGCCGCCAAAGGTATTGAAATCGTGAAGGCCGATCTGGATGACGTGAAGACTCTTATCCCTGCATTTGCTGGGGCGAATATCATTTTCAGCGTGACAAACTATTGGGAGCCTTTTTCAGACCTGACTGCCGTGCCCGTGCGGCCGATCAATCAATTTCCTGTCGAAAATATGCGTACTATCATGAGTATGAACAGGGAAAGAACATTGCAGACGCAGCTGCGGCGAATATCAATGGCTTGAATAGCAACGGATTTATTGTCTCGACATTGAGCCATGGCAAGAAGTGTAGCAATGGAAAGTACGAAGAGCTATACCATTACGATGCAAAAGCCGATATCTTTCCATATTATGTGAAGGATAGATATCCGGAACTGGCGAAGAAGATGTCTTGCGTGCAGACCGGATTTTTCACGTCCAGCTATAAGCTTATTCCAGAAGCGTACCTTAGAAAGGTGTGGTGATATCCTTCCATTAGGGATGTTGGCTAAAGATGACCCTTCTACATATCCAGATGCCCGATGGAAGCTTCCTAATGACCTTTCCCTGTGCTCCTGATGCGCCGATTCCTCATCTCGCTGTCAATGCTGATCTTGGGAATTTTGTGTATGCTGTTTCCCAGATGCCTGCTGGTAAAAATTACATGGCTGCTGGCTCTGTCTGCAGCTGGAGTGAATATATGCGTATCTGGAGTCGTGTGACCGGAGTTTCATCGAGCTATAAGCGGATCACTTCTAAAGAGCTTATAGAATTGACTCCGGATAAAGAATTTGGACGAGAGGTCGCAGATATGTTCGAGTATTCTTCCGAGCCGGGTTACGATGGCGGAGATAAAACGCTGCTGAAAGCAGAGGACATTCGAGCTGTAGGTTTGCTCTGCTACTTAACAAGGTACACAGTGGACTGATTGGCCTCTCTCTAGGCCGGAATTGACTGTCCGATGACGACACTTGAGAATTGGATGAAGCAAGAAGACTGGTCTCCTATTCTTTAAGCCTAGTGAATCTATAGTATCCCATGCTCAGCGAGAAAGGTAACTTGGCTTTCGTTTCTGGCATACGGTTAAGGGCATTAGGTTTTACGGATGAACGGTATCCAAACGCTCGGATTGAGTCTTAAACGACCGAGCCATCTCTTCAGTTCTCTTTATCATTAATGACCTCGGTCGCACTGATGACTAAATACTACAATATGGAACTTTGCCTGGTTGTATAATTAGCGAGAGCGCTGATTCCTCGGCATTCTAAACGATTACGCATCCGACGCTCATTTCTCTGTTATTCGTGATACAACGTCTTTGGGCGTATAAATATGCCACAGCCTTTAACCTTCTCACTTGCGACCACACAATTCTCAATACCCAAAAACGACAATGATCAGACTGTTACTCATAGCATAGTTTAGCGCAGTCTGTCTTAAACATACTGGGATTGGACTTCGATTGACATCCTGATCGATAGGGTATAAGGGTGACTATCAGGAAAAATTCTATGCAGCCTGAGAAGTATACTTTTCCACCTCTTTGAGTAATTGCTCTTTTCTCTTTAGATCGCGCATCTCCGGATTCAGCTGCACCAAAGAATGAATGACACGTGCCACAGCTGCCCTCATGCCTCCATGAGTGTACAAAAGTTCATTGCGTAGCTTGATATGCTCGTCGATAATGGCGAGTTGGGCATCACTGCTCGCTCCTGCGTAGTTTCGGTACTCTTCAGGGTGCTCGAATAGGTCGCTGTCCGTCAAAGCAAAGACAATTACACAACCCAAGCTCCAAAGATCGGTTTTGATGTTTTTAATACCTTTAGGGTCCTGAGCTACCTCATCAGCACTATAAAAACATGTACGTGCCGGGTTTTTTGTGAAGTTCGCGTCCGAAGCTGTTGATTGAGAAATTTTAGTATTCAAAGTGTTTCTCGCTGAAGTTCTTTAACTGACCCGTGCCAAAGTCGATGATTTCAATCAAAGACATGTCCTCGCCATCTGATAGTAGTCCCTCGTTACTTACAACAAGATACTCTGGCAGATAGGCAGGCCGTGGAGGAGGGCTGTTCACTGGTCCTCTAATGATAATAGGGTTCATACGGTCATTCTCAAATGCATCTTTCAAGAAGCGCGCTTTAAATGCGTCCCTGTGCAATCCGAGGCAGAAGTTACTAGGTGACAAGTCTAAGAACAATGACCAATGAGCAAAGGGAAAATAGTGCGGATCTATAGCATGAGCTTACCACCATGGTGAATGCCTCTGTCATGAAGCTCACGAACCCTAATTAAAAGGGTTTTGATAAGAGTGCAGATGAAAATAGCCTCACTCGGAGGATCAAATCCCGCATCGATTCTATTCGGAAGGGTACATCCGACTGGCCGGAGTCCAAGGCAAAGAAATTGCCTCTGTGTAGGTTTATGGGTATAGAAAAAAGCGGCATGTAGTTTACCGAGTTCCCTTAGAATTCTCATTTCTTGGTTATCAAGGGTGCTAACATCGTGTCGCAGGACCTTGAGAGCTAGGTATCTAGCTTTATCCTCTGAGGCACTGCTGTTGGTATCAGATACGAGTAGAAGGGTCAGCGAAAGGTAGTTACAGAGGACAAGGCAAGAGTCAGACTACGAACCTATCCTCGCCCAGCCAAACAGTTGCAAAGCCGCCTCTCCCTAACTTGCCAATCACCTTGAAGAAGCAGTATTGCCCCTTTCTTAGAAAATCCTCACCAGAAAGCACATCACCAAGGAGAACTGGACATAGCCCATCTCCAGTATAATATAAGAGTCTTTCACAGTCATATCCACCTGGTTCTGTCGTCACCCATTCGGCATCCCCAATCTTTAGTTGATCAGGATTGAGTGGCATACCAGTAAGATGGCGCACCTTGCTTCGAAATTGGCTTGAGTAAAACTGACAGCCAATGAAGGGAGAAAGCGACGTGGATTGCCGAATGTTGATGCCAAAGTGGCATGTGTGAAGAACGTCGTTTGGGTCGATCTTCAATGAGGCGACTCCCAGAGCAAGCAAATTTGTTTTTCCATCATCTCAAAGATGATGAGCGCCGTCTTGACTGCGCTTCTGCTTTGATCGGAGAACAAAAACGGGCTAGAGCCATAAGATGTACCATCTTTCAAAATTGTCTCTCCGATTGTGGAACGGCCCCTGAAGATCAACCGATCATCTCCGTTTGACAAGTAAGTTGACTAGTTAGTCAAAAAAGCCTCCAGAGTAAGCACTTCTGCCGCCGTAGTTATCAAAGGAGCATATGTAAGTACTCCGTACAGGGAATAATTTTGGAACTGCCAACTCCGGCAAATGTTACTTTCTCAATATTTTCTTCCTAATCCAGGAATTCCAATCTCTCTGTTTTCTTTGTTCAAGAACACATAGCGTGTTCAGCGCAGAAAGCCCACCGCTGCTCGGGGCCTTGCTACTGTTACTAACTCTTCTTGAACAGAAATGCTCTGGATTCTCACCACGTCTGCTCTTCTTGCTCCTAACTATTCTTATTGACCAATCGTCTTGACTGACTCTCACCATTCGAGTCTCCTGCTTCTACATTGTAGTTGTCCTCGAATTAAACATTCCAACGCCAGACTACCATACATTCAGGGAGACACTGTAATCATTCTGTAACTTCCAGAGCAGTTGAAAGTCGGCGAGCGGTACCTCTGCCTAGTTTCAACTTGGTGTCAAGGCTGCCTAGGCCCTTAATAGTCAAGAGAACATGCCGCCCTCTAGTCATTCGCTTAAACCGACCTGAACGCAAAAGAAATGGTGAAAAGGAATATACAAGATTTGTAAAGAGTATGAAGGCATTGAAAAGATATATTCAAAGGTGCTATTGCGCCTTCTTATTTCAATTCTAACTGAGCCATATTGCTCAAGTAGTAATTCGCTGGGCCCATTTTCAGTTACATCACTAGAGTTGGGGTCGGAGAGTTTGAATTTCGCCGCTAGGACAGTAACTCGGCGATATCCTCAAGGAAAATTGTTTCGGAAGCTGAACGGGGAGATACCGCCGGCTCGTTGCATAGAAATTTATATCGATCTGATGGGCGCTTAGCCGGGGAGCATCAAGACCAACCTTTGACGATTACACCACGGAGGGCGAAAGGGGCTCTATTAATGAGCATAGAGCTTGAAGACTAAAAAGCCTGACTTCTCCGCGAAAGACTAAGAAGTTAACAGATCGAGGAGGAAACAATTGGTATGAGAAAGAGGTCGCGGAAGCATCTCTAGGTGAAGTTTGAGACAAAAAAGCACGGCAACTGCATTCTGGATTTCGGGGCCAAAGCAGGCCCCGTGTATTCCACCGGTCTTGCATCTGATCTTCCTGAGACGAACCGAATGGTGGCGAAATTTAAGATATCAAGGCCTGGATTGTTATCGAATCAGAGCGGATTATTCCGTACTTCCGTTAAAAACATCTGGCAGTCGTTGCCCCACACAGAGTACTATGCCCTATAAAGAAGAGGCGTAGAGTCTGATCCTATTGATTTCGGTATTTCATGGGAAGTGGATGTGGAGGTTTGATTCGAAACCTCCTGGAAGTACGAAATAGTCCTCACCAGGATCAGAGGTGGGAAGTTAACGGTCGCATGCTCGGCAGACCAAATTTAAAAATCAAAAGTAAGCAACCATGCCAATCTGCAATAATATATCATCCAAGAGGATATCATGGCATGTCGCCTTTGCCCCTGCGTTTTCATTCCTGCTTCCATTTTCAATGGGCGATGTCGAGATTTCCCAAAATAAATCTTGGATTGAAGGTCAGCTGATATGATGACTAATAAGAGACTAACTCAAATCTTCGGGTAAATATAGCACCGCTCCGGCACATCACGTGGGTCACCACTTCAAAAGCCAACGCGCATCAAAATTTTCTCTTTTTTCCTCTTCTTCTTTCTTTCCCCATCAAAAAGCCACAGAACCTGCCACGACCGTCGTTTTAGCAAAATACTCCCACAGCGACGTGTTGCCATGGACTCTTGTTCTCAAGGTCCAGAGGTTCTGGAGAATAATGATCATTTTCCTTGATAGGAAGTTTCTCTACCGTTGATCGGGTCCTCTTAAGTGAGGGCGATGGCAGAGGAATGTCGATGATGGGATACATACACGCCTTCAATGCTTCGTAATTTTTTGTGTGTTAGTCGCTCAGCCTGTACCCATTGTATGCTGTGATCTTATGATCTCTACAGATAACTGAGCTCAGCGTCTGAGCCGCTTGTGATAGCCTATTTGTAGCACTACCAAGAGCTCTGGATGACATTTGTCCAGCGTACCTTTCCCAGTGGTCCTTATTATCTTCACTGCTGATAGTGCAGTGGCAATGGCATTGAACCTTCAATCTGTTCGTGACCAATGGTAAAGTCACCTGGGTGTTGATTCAGCATTCTGGATCGAATTGTACTACTCATGGGGGCCGGTTTTGTTGTTTGAAAGGACCTGGCAAATTATTTACGAGAGAGGCGAAGTCAATTCCATCCCTCAGTGCTTCGAGCTTTAGCCAACGGCCAGCTGCTGCTGCTAGAGCTTTTTGTGGAAAGATACTGGTCACAACTGGGCACTTGAGTTTGGGGGCCAGAGTGTCCTTGCTCTCCCCCGTAAAGAAGCACAAGATTCAGTCAACGGGCACGCGCCGTCTCGATGAACCAGAGATCCAATGAGCGTTCGGTATCAAGTTACAAATGACATGCGGGACTGAATAGCGGTGTGGGAGACGGGTCCTCGCCGGGGTTCACATTCCCAGCTTATCCGAAATAAATCGGTAGGTGTAACTCCGGGTAAAGATGATTGCTAATCCGGTTTCTTTCGGCTATGATATGCAGTCCAAATGACAAGATCTACATTCTGTCGATGGACGGCAATTACAGCGCCCCGGATATTAAGAGAGTGTCAAGAGAAATGCAGATACACACGGGGCTATTGGGCTTCTGAAAATACCACATTGGCGTACTCTGCTGCGCTTCAGTTCAATCCGTTTCGAGAAAGGGCTCCTTTGGTTGACCCACTATCAGCATTATCAACCAAAGGGGCCCAAAACGGAGCTCAGATCCCCAGATATCGAAGAGACCTATGGTTGTGGCGGTCCAAGTATGCATTGTCCCTTGAAACATGTATCCTCAAATAGCGATATTTCCTGGACTGTTTTAGCGCCCAAGTGACGGCTTCAAACCCTCCAAACTTGGTAACAAGAGAGAAGGCACGGTAACTTGTCACACCTGAATGGGGCCAACAAGAAGACTCCTGCTAAGAGAGGATAGATCATAACCTGAAGCTATTTTCGGTAAGCCTAGAGAAGATGACTATATGTTGAGAGCAACTTTTTAGACACAATTAGGAATCAAACTGCTTGGGCTGCTTCATAAGTTTCAACTTCACAGAGAGAGGCAATACTCATGCACTCAGTCCTAGCGGTTTGGTTGAGGGCAAGAACCGAAAAAAAAGCTTTCAGCCTAGAAGAGTAACAAGAGTCTCTTCTCCCAGGGTATCATGTTCAGTTCCTAAACAGGCTGGATCAGCCAAAGGGCGCCATATGCCAAAGTCCTTGGGAGTTGTCCAGGGCACGGAGTAAATATTGCGCTGTCAGAAACTAGTCCTTAACTAAGGTATCCGCCTATAGAACAGAAATATTGTGTAAACAAGGAAAGAAGCCTGACGTATCGCCTAGTGGTATTGGGATTTGATTCGGTATGCCTGCGTGGGAAATGAAACCGAGGATGAATATGGCCAGGTCTTTTGCCAGCCAATAGAAGTGCTAAGGAAGCCATGTCAAGCCTGTAGATGTCTTTGCTGGATGACAGGCGCCTAGCAATACTGTGCTGATACGACTAGGGCATGGAGGTTTAAATTCCTGAAGATGCTAATTATAGGGGCAGCATCCTTGAAAAGGTTTCGCTGAAGAACTGTGGAGAGCTGCAAAAGTGCGGACACCAAAATAATCCTTGAAAATGGCTGTTGAAACGAGCAGCCTTAATATTCTGGAGGAGAAAGCAAAAATGCCTTTGTCCAATCGTGGATGTTAAACCGAAATCTCAATGACCTGTTTTGTTTTAGTCGGCCCGCATGGCAGCCGGAATCTAAAATCTTTGGGGCCCTTCTGCAAGCCAATCTGCAGGCCCTTGACTGGAAAAGGCCCCGTAAAGCCAGGAATCGATGCCCGAGGATCCAATGGATCGATGTTGCTGGGGAGATCTCCGACACATGACGGTTTGTGGACTCAGTCCATGAAGAGTATCGACCAACCGCCAAATCTAGAGTAACATTGTTTACCCGCGCGCTCCAGGCAGAGTTTCGAGGCACCGACTGCAGTGTGTCAGACATCACTGCTTAAGGTTTCTCACACAAGCAATGCCCCATGAACATGTGGGATTGAGAGAATGATTGGTGGTTCTTCTGATACCTGACACTTTCGAAGGCAAAGATATTTCTGGCTTGTATTTGATTTCTGGCGGGAATGGAAACTCACACCTGAGCAGCAGGCGGTTCCTTCAAAGATAAAAGGGCACCAGTCTACCAGATCATGTACGACTCATCAAGTCAACATCTGATAACAAACTACCTCTGTTAATGAACCAACTTGCCCATCAGACATACAAGGCTTTTTTCCCGCTATTTACCTCAGCCTTTCAATACTCCACTTTGTCTGTTAGTAACACAACCAACTGCCACTCTTAATACCGCCTTGTTTCCGAGTCGCCTTCAGTAAGTGGCTGTCCTTTTCGCATGAACTTTTTCTCACCACAGAGCCAAAAAAGCCTCATTATTCCATTTCCTAACCAATTATAAGTACTCACAATCGCTAACAGGTTTTCTCTTCCAGCAAGGCCTGCATTGAATCGTTGGGAGGCTGTTGTCGTGCAGTTGTCCTGGCCCCAATCACCACGTATCGCAAGAAACCCATTTTCGCGCTAACTCCCGAGCCTCGACTCCCGTTGGTTCCAGCCCGGACCGCCAAGCCCGCCGTCTTTAACCTTATTCGGTGGAAGGTTTCCGTCATCAAACGCTACTTCCCAATATAGATTAGCGGTTTCTAAACTTAGCGCCGCCCCCGCTCTGCGCTGCTGATTGGTCGGATCTACGCGCCCATCCTCTCAACCCCACAGCTTCCCATCGAGCGTTTTGCGAAAGGGCCCCAAATACCAACAAGTGAGAAGTGCGCCGGCCGTCCTTCTCTTGAGCGAAATAATTTGGCCTCCCAGCCAGACTTTCTTTGAGGTCTGACGCTCCGGATAAAGAGGATCTGTGAGACGAGCGTGAGATAAATATACGGACATCAGCCTCGCTGCGAATCGTACCGCCCATCGCTCTCTCTGCCCTGTCCAAAAGAACTCTTTCACCAAATTATCCAAGAAGGACCGGCTTAGATCGAACACTTTTGACGATCTGCTCAACATGCCTACTACTTCACCGACAAAGCCGATCCTGGCACCGCTTGATACCGGCAAGTCATTGACCTTCCCGTCTGATCTTCACGACAGTCCCTTGGTCCCCGCCAAATTCGAGCTGCTCAAGCACGAGGACGCTCTGAAGACGCCAATCACGCCTCCTGTAGCGTATACAGAGTTCCTCAAAAATCTCACTCCGATGATTTCTACTCCCGGATCATCGACTTCAACAAGAAGCTCGTCTTCAGTCCCTGGCACGGGTGTCAGCCCGTACTTTTGCAACTGCGAAGGTCAATCAAGATCGTTGGTTCTGAAAACTCCGACCTCCGCAACGACGACCAGGTCACAACCTGACCGATTCCTGAAGACACCAGGGACACCGAAAACCCCACTTACTCTGCGCTCGCTACGCATTTCATCTGCCAAAAACTCGCCGGTATCAGAATGCTCTCCACGAAGCGCGTCCTTACGCTCTATCTTATCCCCGGCGCCACCACCGCCACCACCAGATACTCCCTCTGAATCAAGCGTGCGGTATCTTGATGCTTCACGATGTGCATCATGTGCACGCCCAGTCATGGTCCGTCAAGTCATCACGCGGACCATAACGTACAAACGAACCCCCTTGGAACCGGCGCCAAGGGGAAAGCGAAGAAAAATGCAAACCGAAGAACAAAAATAAACCGGAGGAGCATATTTAGCTGCTCTACAACTCATTTTGCGACCCTACAGACCTCCATAATCTCCACACCCTGTCGTTTCATTAGCCAGGAGTTCTTTTGTTGATCCTTTTGTTTTGCCCAGCGCTCTTTGATTTTTCCTTATAAATTGTTGTGGGTATCATTTGACATGATGATGTTAAGATATAGGAAACGACCATCGCTTGCTCTTGTTTTCTTTAGTCTTTTTATTCTGTATTTAGTGTGGTCACTGACGGCTCGATCGGGTTCGGCTCGGTATTCACCTGACAAGTGATCACGGCTTTGATGTCAAGGCCTATCCGGAGCGCAATGCTAGGAATGTATTTTCATATACCTGTTCCAAATGGACTGGCAAGCTGCACTATCTTTCTTTTTGTGGAACAACGAGGAAAGACCTCCTATTTTCATGGGTCGAATCAGGAAGCTGGACCAGCGCCCTCAAATCTCCCTGTAGCTGCTTAAAACAGCTTGGTATCACCGTAAATTGTTTGCCAAGTAGTCCGATGCTTCAAATGGGTAGTTACATGTTACTTTTTGGTACGGAGTAAATGTAGCGACAAAAATTCAACAACCCTTGCACTTCTGATAGGAGATCCCAGGGTCTTGACGTTGAGGTTTTAAGCTTTTCTATGATGACTAATCATGGACAATTGATGTTTGGTCATCCCTTTAATATGTGCTTGTGGATCGTTCTAGTCGCTCCGGCAGACGTGGACTCATCATCACGGCTTTCGTCTACGTACTCACTCTCTTGGAAGGTTCGGGGTCTGGAACTAGAGTAAGTCTAAACCTCCCGCGACTGATCATTTATCTTGAATTATCTCAAAGGCCCAGAATTAATTCGTAACCAACTACAGCAGGTCCATTTGCACCCTCCACAAGACTACCTGAGGCTTCTAAATACGCGCAAGCTGGAGGGTTCCAACCCACTACGCAGTTTGTAGCGAGGGAGTGTATAATAATGGTGTGATAAGCTAGTCATATACTTTTGGTATTCTGTACTAACGAAGGCATGGAGAACCTGCATTTGCCAGTCGCACGGCGTCGGCAGCCTGGCATCATTGATGCAGCCTATAGCTCTTGAACTCACTCCTCCAATATTGATTCAAGTATTGCCTCGTTTTGTGTTGCACATCCGCCAGCGATTGAAGGTTGGGGATCGCGGTACAATCCATTTGGGCACTCACACTCTCATGGACACACTGATATCGAAATCTTATTCAGTTTCCAGCATTTTTGGAAGGTGGAATGGCTTCTCGATCGAGCAATGGACCAGGTGCATGGGCCATGATTAATCTTGCAGAGTCACACAATTGTGTAGCAGGAATTATTCTTAGCAGCGGTGTGATGGAAAACCCGATTATGCCGGACGATTGCGGGAATAAACCCGTTTCACGATGCTGTCTGGTGAAAAGTTGAAAACCCAGAGTCCCTTGATGCCGCATATCATATCCGTATGCAGGAAGCTCTATTACGTGCTGCCGAGGGTATCGATTTTGATATGCTCAAGCGTTCGGTCCGGGTCCGGGAATGAGTCAGAAATCCAATTTCCTGACTAAAGATTTGAGCAAAGTGCATTCGAAACTTTTCTCCACGCTTGATACTGGGATTACTCAAATGGCATACAGGGCATTGCCCCGCGCTGTGGCCTGTCGTCCCTCTTGCCGATCTTGAGGTAGGAAAAGATTCTCCTGAAGCCGGCTCGGGCCTAACAAAACAGTGACACTCTTAATGATAGAATCAAAAGGATATATCTCAAAAGCTGTATATGGACATTCAGACAAACACCCTACAGTATATAGATACGCATGGAATCCTCCGTACAAAATGTTATATATCAAGACACGATGGCTATGACCAGAGCCTGTAGGTTCCAGTTAGCGCAGATCGTCAAGACGTGATTATTCAGCGCTCCTCCTGACTCACCGGGAATAAGTTAAAACTCTCGGCTGGGAACACAGAAGATGCAAAGGGCTCATCCTGCAAGGATTCTGTTCTATTTATATCCCCACAAGCCCATGAAGTCCGAACTTCATGGCGTGAGGGGATTTTCCCGCACCCCCACGTCTGCTCATCGCGGCTTTCCTTGTCAGCGGTGCCGAGTTAATGGAGCGCTGGGGACAGAGGAATGGGAGGATTCCTGTGCGTGACTAATAAGAACGCTGGGAATGTCCGCACATCCAAGGGAAAGGATGCCATGTTCTCGCGATAGCCACATCCAGAGCACAGCGTATGCAGGAGCTCGTATTGTGCTTTGCCGTCATAATATAACAAAGTGATGAACCTTGAAATTTCTCCTCGCTGCCCAATAATATCCGATTTGACCAGGTTCAGCCCGGCGGTCACCTTGTTCCCGGGGTTTTCTCTGGGCGTGCTGAGCGGAAAAGCCCCAAATTTCCTTCTGGGAACCACTAAAATATTGTCACTGTGCCATTGATTGATCTCGCTAGTGGTTGTGACGGCAGGACTAGTAATTGCGCCTAAGGCTTCGAATTGATTCTCGCGAGAGAAGCATTTAGTCGACTGCTTTGGCGGAGTACGACTTTCTCGAGTCTTCCCTCACAGCCACTCCCACCACCACAACGAGAAGGAAACGCAAAGCAAAAACGAAAAAAAATTAATACGTTATTCCTCGCGTCGCAAAAAGAAAATATGGCACAAGAAATCTCGCAGGATGGAGGGAATGATCTCGCTTTAGAGACACCCCGCGTCCCTCACAAGCTGCAATCGCTCACGGCGCTTGCACGCTTCGAGTTTGAAGCGGGCAAAGGCAACGAGGGAACCAAAATTTTGATGGTTGAATGGGAAGACGATGACGTGACTAGGTCCCCAGTAGGATCATGGCATGTGTCTTGGGACAAGAAAGATACCGTTCTTCCTGCGGATGACAGGACTAACGACCACATTCGACGATGCTACTTTCTACTACCTTCAGGCGCGACCATACCGCCTGTTATCAGCCTCACATATGAGCCTCCGCCAAATTCGGCAGAGACGGCCAGGCGCCCTGGCGATTCTATACAGGTCAATCCGTTACCCGCAATCTTTCCGCCAGAGTTGGGCGCTACGGCAAGGACAGCAGGAAAGAAAGGCGTGTTACACACCATCTGGGCGAAAAAGCGACTGCAGGTTCTAGAAAAAGAGATTAAGGAGGAGTCACGGAATAATACAGAAGGAGTTGCGCTGGCAATGGCATTGCAAGAAAAGGAGTGGATAGAAGCTAATTTTGGGGTTGCTGGTCGCTCCTCAGCACAGCCTGTCCTGAGCTTGGCTACCAATATCGGACCGGCTCCCCTGAGCCCGCGGACGCCCGTATCTCCAGGTGGAAGTCGATTGAGCGAGAAGCTCAAAGGACTGCGACTCGAAACGAGTGAGAAGGACTTGACAAGGAGAGCAGCAGGTAGGAATTGGGACTCCAGTATATATATGTATTTGAGCACTAACTTCTATATAAAGCAGTAAACACACCCGCGCCCTCCGGCATAAGCACGGAGCCAGACCTCCACCCACTATCTCCAGATGAGCCTGACGTCGCGATCTCCTCTTTTAATTCCTTTGCCAATACCCCCGTCCATTTTTCTCCACTGCAGCAGCAAATCCCACAACCTCAGCAGCCCGTGAGGACTGTCTCACACGCACCTCCCAATTCGATACAGGAACGTCAAAGCCAATTCCATTCATTGGCTTCAGTCTCTATGCATCCGATGAGTACTATACGACAAACCAATTTCTCCGGACCTTCCGATGTAGAGTCCGGTGATGGCTTGTTTGCGAAGGCGCTTAGCCCACGATCTCCGGATATTCCGCGCAGCCCATTCTCCTTCTCCCCTGAAGAGACATTGCCATACGCGATGAAAGCAAGCAGATGACAATGGCGATGAGTCTGAATCAATAGAATAATAGCATCACCGCAAGCGTTTTATTGTCTTTTCCGCTATACCCAACCATATTGGCAGGATGCTAAGAAAGAGCAATTCTAAAAAGACGATTCCTTTGTAGACATGATTTCCCTATGTTGAGTTTGGTGTCGGACATGGAACACACTCCTACTATTTTCCCATTTAAACCAAAAAGAATATCTGGTCTGCCTACTTTGCTCCTGACACCTTTCAAATGATAGGAAGCCTATGTGAATACCCCCTCAGGAGCAGTCTGTGAACTCTGCAGCATTGAAATCGATATATCAAATGTGTTCAGATTCAACGATTTGGGTAATCCTGTCGCTAATAAAGTACATTGCAACGATCAGCTGTTGACACAAATCATAATATTTACCATCACCTGCATACGGCCACTAGCACCTTAGACCATTTTCACCGAAATACTCATACCACACAACTCCCATTCGTATGCTGCAGTGTATCAAAGAGAACGAGCAATCATTGCGTCTTCTTAGCAGCGGTGTCCTGCGCTGGGGCTGGATTCGGAGCAGGTGCGGACTGCTGCTGTCCCTGTGCGGCTTCCTTGCTTGCTTCTCCATCCTTCTTCTTGAAGCCCTCCAGCTCCTCCTTTTCCTTCCTCTCTGCGTACCATTGTCCTGCTTGCAGCACCAATACGCCTACTAAAACCAGCGCCAAGATTGTATTGCTCGCTGACAGTACTTTCAAACTATCCTCCCTGCCTAAGATCTGTTCTCCCTCCCCTTCCGCACTTGCTCCATACTCACCGGCAGTGACAATGCGAAGTCCTTTGACGATATTGGCGATATACACGATCACGCCGCACATATAGAGGACAAGACTGGCACCATCGAACAGCATGTTTGATTCCGAAGGACGGTAGAGTTTGAGGACGAGGCCAGCGAGCCCGACGAACATGACGATGTGGAGAATGCGAGGGATCAAAGGGGGAGAGGCATGAAGGAATTTGAGATGCGCTTCTACATAGTCAAAATGCGAAGGCGGGGTAGGCGCAGTGGACCACAGAAGTGGATAGTCGTAAGGGAACAGAGAAAAGATGATGCCGAGAAAGAAAGCGGTAGCTGTGATACAAGAATAAGTCAGCAAGTGCGCATTTTCAGCATATATCCAGTCTTTTGTTCCAGCACTCTAAGGTCTCGAGTATCATCAGACGTACGGCAGACAACTAAGAAGGACGCGAAAGATCCGTTTCCGAACGCCATGATTAACAGAGATAGATTGTTGTGCCTCTTCTCAATGAATGCGGTTCAAGAGAATCGGTTCAAAGTTATAGCTTGATCGACGTAGGACCAGAAGAGGCAGGAAAGCTAGAATATGACAATACAGATTAGCGAGTGTGATGCATTAAATAATATTGGTCAATCTAGAAGCCATTGGATCGAGTGGAGCATGCTCACCTCAAAATGGAGCCGAAGCCCAAAATTCTGCTATTTTGGCTCTAAATCTTCGATCGGGCAAAGGAAGCTGAAGTCCTCAGTAAGCTAAGTGCTCCCACACAATGCTTGTTCCTCTTGAGCACAAGAACTGGGTCAAAGGCAAGCACACACGGGACGACTTGATCAGCGAAATATGCTCCAAAAGCTTTCAGCGTGCGGAGGAGGCGAAAGACGTGACAAGATTGCACTCTGGCCTGTTGGAATGAGGAAACCTTCTAGAAGGATGCTACGAAAGGCTTGGCAACTGTAACCCCACAATTTCAGATGGCTGATGTAAGCATAGGGCTTCTTAGGAATAGGCTTCGAATTACATCAGCGAGTGAGTATTTTGGCAGTGCCAAGCCGGCAAATTAAGGTTCGGGTGGCAGCAATGCCAAGGCCGACTGATTTGGCATGCTTTCCTTGGCAGCCTCGGCTCAATGCGGGCGCCAAGCACGGAGTAAGCGCCTCTCCTTTTCGAAGTCCGCACGAGCATCCGGATCTGTTTGTCAGGCAGACAGAGAACAATAAAAACAAAATTAAGAAGCGCGACAAGGACGAAGGCCGAGGAGCACAGAGGAGCGAAGATTTGTCAGTGATGAGCATGTTCTCCTTTTGGTTCGTGGACTTTGAATCGGCCTTCAAAGAACCCATGTCCTCGCTGCTTCTAACCCCCTATCCTTCGCGCGAAGTGATCCCAGTTCCAGGACATGGATAGCTAGCAAACCCGCAGCATGGCGTGCATTTGAGGCTCACCGGTCCCTATTTACGGCAAGAGCTCTCAGTTTGACAGAAACGTCGTTGTTCTACCGGCCCAATAGCCATACACAAATCACCTATAGCCGCAAAATTCAAATGACGCATCATAAAGATCGACCGTAGGGAAAATTCCTCAATGACAGCGACCCGGGAAGCTGCCGAATGCATGCATAAATCACAGTGTGGTTACACAGAACTTGTAAGGGCGAATCGGGCGCCAAGCGTGCAAGGGTAATTTGCATTGGTATTCCGTTCTTAGAAAAAGTCCATTTCGTATGTGACATCAGACCACTCCCCTCAGGGGAAATATTGTCGTACGCGCATGCTTAAGAGCTAGCTGCAGCTCTTGTGTGTATCATCTTCATCAGACCATGAATTGAAGATGCAGGAAAGAGATCCGAGTTGGTTCAGCCGGAGCTCGAAGACCGGCGAAGGATGCAGTTCGGGTCCCCACTCGCCATGATCCGTTTCCCCGCGCACAAACTTCGAGTTTGGGCGGCAAATGGCTCCTTCGCGGAAGCTATGCTGGAGGATATCGGCAGAGCTCATTGCAGAGAGATAACGAGGAATCCGGCTGTTCTCCACATCCGTCTTCTTGAGAGAAGAATAGCGTTACTGAGCCGCCGCCTCAAATCTCTGGCTAAATCATTTCGTCACGGAAAGCCAGGCTGTTTGTCTAGACTGCGGTAGTCCGCGTCCTTTGGATCTGGATCAAGCGAGGCCTTGCATAACTACATCTTCTGGTTATGTGGAGGCGGAAAGGGATTTTCTAGCGTGGTTTGCCCGAGCAAACCTTTGGTTCTCCAACTTTGTTTATATCCCCTCCGCAGCTCCCAATTAGTGTAAGCTTCCCTCCCTCCTGCTCTTCATTTCCCTTCTGAGCGATTCTTTGTTCACCCACCCCGTATCCTGTCAAGCTTAAATCCAGCATGGCTGACGTTCAGGAGGACGTGCCCACCTCCCTAGGGGTACTTGACATTCCCATGGAAGCTCCTTTGGATCAAGATGATGTGAGTACATCCCAGCTCTTTGCGTTTGTTGTCTTCTTGTCCTATCATAAGCTGACTCCATGCAGCTCGAGGTTGATGATTCCTTTGACACTGATTCGGCATATCAGTCATCACTCGAGACTGACAGCACTTCCATAAGATCTTCAATCACCAATTATCAATATGAAAACGGCCGCCGTTATCATGCGTACCACGCTGGAGAATATTTCCTGCCCAATGACGAAGCAGAACAAGACCGCTTGGATTTGCAACACCATATCTATCGTCTTCTCCTTGATGGGGCCCTGTATATCGCGCCGATAAATGGCCCTCAACGCGTCCTGGATGTCGGGACTGGAACAGGTGCGTGGATCTAAGCACAATCTCAGGCAACGTGAGCCGGGTATATACTGAATTGGATCGCACAGGTATATGGGCAATTGAATTCGCGGACGAATTCCCCGCTGCCTTGATTATTGGGACTGATCTATCACCTATCCAACCCGGTTTCGTTCCACCAAACTTGAAGTTCTATGTCGACGACTTTGAACAGGAGTGGGACTATGGAGACGATCAGCTCTTTGACTATATCCACTGGCGCTCTCTGTGTGGCAGCACAGACGACTGGGGCAAATTATACGGCCGAGCGTATGATAATTTAAAGCCTGGTGGATGGCTTGAAGTTCAGGAATATGACGCGTGGATCTTTAGCGATGATGATCCAGAGTTGTCAAAGGCACCAAACACCCTGAACTGGGTAGCAAATCTAAGCGTCGGCAGTGAGAAAGTCGGCAAGCCGTTGAATGTTGGCCGTTTCCATAAAGGCTGGATGGAAGAAGCTGGTTTTGAGGAGGTTCAGGAGAGGATTTTCAAGGTACGCCAGCTATCTCAATCATCATCTCGTCAAGCCATAGACATCCCTAGTTAACTCCACCCAATCTGACAGGTTCCTATTGGCCCCTGGGCCCGTGACAAGAAATTGAAGGAGCTCGGTCTTTATGAGCGTGCCCACATGAACGAGTCTGTTGAAGCACATTCCATGGCGTTTTTCACTCGCGTGCTGGGCTACTCTGTTGAACAAGCCAGGGTAACTTTTGAGCTGGTCAGGAAGGAGTTCAACGACAAATCACTTCATCTATACACAGTCTATCGGTTTCTAATTGGAAGGAAACCCTCTTGATCTCTGGTACATACACCTTTGGTTACAAGCTGGCATTATCAGGCGATTGGTTGTCTCAGGAGTCACGCATGGCTTTGTTCGGTTTGGTAAGGAGTAAAGGCGGGAAAAGGCCATGGGTTAATCATTCCTCTTCATCATTCCGATTTGTTTGCATTGCAGCTGCAGGTTAACTATCAAATGAATTACAGAAATTAAATGCACATGTTTGGGAAACCTGCCGTACAACTTTCCTGTTGATGAAGGTGTGAACCTGCGGTAGTGTATCAAGTTCTTGAATTCGGATATTGGAGGTAGATACAGTAGCCGATCTAAAGTCTCCACAGCCCTTGATTATCCCTTGGATGTACCCTTGGATCAAGGCCTCAAATCAGCCCTTAGACTACCCTAAATGATTTTTCAAAAGATACCCCTAAGTCTAAAAACTCTCAAGAGGTTTGATGAAACAATACTAATGACCATTATCAATGATTGTCAAGGATCAGCGACAGGATTACCTGAGGGTTCTGGAAACCTTTGACGAGGTAGTGTAGCCTCGCCTTCCCGTTCAACCGAAAGGCCACCAAGGACCTCAAAGAAGGCTTTAGACAAACGAGTTCAATCTAATACACCATCGCATGTTTCTGAGACTTATGGGAAGAGTATCAAAAACACCATGCAGAGATTTATGTAGGTTGAGAATCTGTGGCAAAAAACCCTGGACTTAAGCAGGCATCACTTCCCGAATCGTCGGATGATATTATAAGAGGCAAAATCAATGACAAGATTCAGTAGGACACTCGACTGAATCCATACTTGAAATCCTAGTGCCATCATTTTGGTGGACTAGAAGGATGTGTTCTCACATTCGACTTTTAGATCAAGATTCTTGCTATAAAGCCAAGAGGTCTATATCTATGATATTATGTACAGATGCAATAGATGCTTGAAAATATGCCAGTCGTTCGTCATTATCAAACAAAAATGATATTGAAATCCTAGATTCGACTATCATGTTGGTGTAATACTCTTTCTGAGCGGAGGGTTGTCTACCGAAATACCGGTTGGACCCCAATTTGGACATTTTAATCCGCGAAAAAATCATCTCTCACAATCCCGCTTCGATCGCACATACTGCGGAAAATACCTCCCGCCTCCCACAGTTTTAGTGGCGAATCAAATTCAGCTATGCGTCCCTGGTCCATCACGCAAATCCGGTCATAATTTATGATGGTGCGTAGTCGGTGTGCAATGCAAAGAAGTGTCTTGCCTTTGAATCCCTGAGCCATGGTTTTCTGGATTTTTTGATCAGTCTCGAAATCAACAGACGACGTCGCTTCGTCACACACGATAATTCGTGAGTCGCGAACTAAAGCTCGGGCAAGGGCCATGAGTTGTCGCTGTCCAAGAGAAAAATTGAGACCCTCTTCCTCAACAGGAGAGTCAAGCCGAATGCGTTGCTGTGGCTGGTTGGTATTGTCAGCAGCCGCGTTTGACTCGTCTTCGACGACGGTTTCTACCGTAGTGGGCGGCTCCTCGGCTACAAGGTCAGCCTTTCGTAAGGCGGACCAGAGCTCAAGATCACTGTATTGGTTGAACGGGTCAAGATTTGACCGGACGGTCCCACGGAAAAGAGTTGGATCCTGAGGAATGATCGCGAGCCGAGAGCGTAGATCGTGGAGACCGATGGTAGATATATTGATTCCGTCGATCTCTATACTCCCTCCGGATAGCTCAGTGAGCCGGAATAGAGCAGACATAATACTTGACTTCCCGGCTCCGGTTCGTCCAACAATACCAACCCTTTCGCCTCCGTGGATGTCCATGGTCAACCCTTGGAGAACGAGTGGAAGGCCTTCCCTATATCTCATCTGAACATCCGAAAATACGATCCTTCCATACTGTGGCCAAGAATCATCCAGCTTGCGAAGATGAAGAGGTGCTTCTTCTTCCAATCGCGTTCCATAATAGTGGATTCTCTCTGTAGCGTTCATGTTATTTTCGACCTCAGCGAGTTGTCGTACGGTAAATTGCAGCATTTGAAATATCGCAAGGATATAGGACAGAACTAATCCGGAGATGCTTGGCTGAACGTTAAATCTTGAGGTGACTACAAGAAGACCGGTGACCAAGACCATCAAGCAGCCGACTGCATCAAGTCTGACGCTCAGCCACCGCTGATTCGAAAATGTCAGAAAATAGGCGCTATCCATGTCATCGATTGCTGCACGAATACGACGAATGAAATGATCCTGAAGCCCGTAAGCTCTAATCGATGCCGTACCACTAACTGCTTCGCCAAATTGTGCAAAGACAGCCGACCGAAGCACAGCCTCATGGCGTTTGAGTTCTCGTGCAGAAGCTCGGTAGAAGTTTGCCGCCAAAAGGAAGAGGATGAGGAGCGGAATGAGGGCAACAGCAAACTGCGACTAATTAGTACTGGCCAAAAAAAGTGAGCTTAAGATCAAAGAAGTCACGTACGTAGTGATAGAACACAATAACCAGGATCATGACGGAGATGATCATGCTGAGCGTAAGATAATAGATACGCATAGCATCGCAGAGGTCGTTATCCATAGTGTGGATATCCTTCGAGAATCGGTTGGTGATACGTCCAAGGGGTGTGGTATCGAAAAATGACATCGGAGCTCTCAACACGCGCGTCATGGCTCGTTGTAGCATAGTCTTACTCGCATTTGTGCCGCTGGTAGTAAGGGTGGTGGAAAATATGAACATGAAAATTGCCTGAGAGGCCCCCAAACCTGCATAAACGCCGATGTACTGGCCCTGTGAAAGTTTGAATTTGTCAGAAGTCCAATAAGACAACCAGAGGCTGGTGACTATATTTCCACCATTGCAGAGGAGAAGAAAAATCACGATCAAGGGAAAGTTGATAGGCCATCCGAAGGATGATATGTATGCCCACCAAACTCCCCAGCTCACGGAATCAATGGCTCGCTCTTCTTGCTGCATCAACATAGCCGGCTGCTTTGTTGCTTTGGTCTTTTTGTCGGTTTTCTCATCTGGTTTGACTTCGTCAGCGTCGTCACTTTGATCTTTGCCCTCTTCCTCTTGAGACGTTGTTGTCATCAATCTCTGGAAGGTTTCGTTGTCGCGCATTAAATTTTCAAAAGTGTCCACCGCTTCTATGTGGCCCTCGTTCATTAAGATGATCCTGTCACAGCGATTGAGGACATGAAGTTGGTGAGTCGCCAAAATTCGGCATTTATCCTTCAATAACCCACAAATGGCATTGTCCATGATATGTCTACCCACATGTGCATCGACGGCGGATAACGGATCATCCATTAGTATAAGATCGGCATCAAAATAGATGGCTCTGGCGATGTTAAGTCGCTGTTTCTGCCCCCTGAGATAGTAATTCCTCGCTCACCAATTTCGGTACGATCTCCGGCGGGGAGCATTTCGAGGTCCGGTCGTAAAGCGCAGGCATCGATCACATCATTATACCACTTTTTATCGTACTTTTTGCCGAACAGAATGTTTTCTTTTAGCGTTGCGTTCTGGATCCATGCATATTGAGGGCAAAACGCTCTTGACGCGCCCATAGTCGCTTCACCGGTAGTCATTCTCATGTCTCCAGCAAGTGCAGCAAGAAGCGATGTTTTGCCGGAGCCAACAGTGCCAATAACGGCAAGAAGCTCATTTCGACCCACGGAAAATGTCAGGTCGGTGAGTTTGAATGGCTCGACTGGCGTTTTTGTACCGGAACTTGCTCCTTGCTCACGATCATCATCAGTAGGCGGTGCAGACTTGCGAAACTTTTTATCCTTTTTCGCTGCCTTTGGCCTTTTAGATGGATCGTTCTCGTTAGGATCTGTAGGCAATCTCTCCCAAGTGAAGGAAGCTTCTTTGAGCTCTAGCGCATTGTCCATAGACTTATCCCATTTGATATATTCCTTCTGTTCTTCGGCAAGAAGGAACTCTTGGATTCGGCCAATAGCTGTCCAGGCATCCGTTACTTGGCTAATTACCAAGGGAAGAACATTCAGCGGCAAACGTAGGGCGTTGAACAAGGCCAAAGACGAAAAGACCCGCGCTGGGTTCAGTTCGTGACTTGTCAACGAATAGGTGATAAATGACAGCATGGCGGCGAAAACGGGAAGCGACAGCGAGATGCATAGAATAGCGTTGCGAATAGACATAACGAACTGTATAGCTGAAATTTCTCGCTTTCGGATTTCCTTCAATCTATCCAGAAAGCTGCTTTCCCACCCAAAAAACTTGACAAATCGCACTGACTGAAGAATTTCCTGCGTAAGCGAGACCCTCTGGTCGGTCATTGCATTAATGCGGACTCGCCGAAGGAGCAAAGATTTTATCGTATACAAAAGTACCGGTACGCCAAGTACCAACAGCGCGTATCCTGAAAGAGCACTGTATCCAATATTGATCAGAAGTAGGATAAGCGCAACAATGAGGATTATTGGTGATGTCCAGAGCAAGTGGAACATGCCAAAGGCCTTGTCAACTCGGTCTGTATCAATACTCATCAAAGCGACAATTTTCCCGTTACTCCAGCCTGTCCCATCTCCTGCGACACCAACTGCCTTTTTCGGAGTGGTCTTCCGTTTGTGGGTTTTCTTTCCGCGCTTCTCTGAAATTTCTTCCAAGACCCCATTCCTGGTCGTCTCGAGCTCCTCTCTGTCGGCCTGCACATCGCTGGCATCGCCAACTGCCTGACCACCCGCTTTTGCTCTTCCAGATATTTTGGTAGATTTTGTGAAGATAGCATTAACGAGTGCCGCGCGAGACTGTCCACCAACCATCATACCACGAAAGAAAAACTGGCTTGTCGTCAAACTTTGGAATACCTGCATCACAGCAAGTCCAATGGCGATTCCAATTCCATGCCCAATATGTGGAGCTGGGCGATTTGTGAACTTCGAAAAGTATGCATCGGTAGCAAAGGCAATCAAGTATCGCGTGAGGTAAGGCGAGAAGACTTGTAGGAGTGAAGAGAAAACTTGACATGTACCCCCAATCCAGAATTCGAATTTGAACGTTTCATAAAGGGCCCATAGGAGAGGATAGCGGTCTCCGCGGTCTACTCGACGCTTGAATGACGAATCCAACCGGTCTGCAAGGATGTCGACCGATCGTTTGGGGTTGACCGTCCAGATATCCTGTAGTTCGAGTGGTCGGAGATACCCGACCTAGAGAAGATCGATTAGCAACAATGTATATAACCAAGTGCAAATCCAAGAGACTTACCATCATCAGAGGGCTCATCCATTGAAATGTGATTACACTCAAGATCCCTGCTTTCTGCTCTCGGGATGGCAGACGCTCCTGCGGGATTGGCGGCAATTGCTGCCATCTCAGCGGATTTAGTTTGGTATACCAATTTGTCTTTCGCTGTGCTAGAGTGGCTTTTTCCTGATCGTCGTCTGGTTTAGATGATCTGCTGGCCAACGATGTGAGGCCTCTGTCACCGCCAGAGTCAACCGGAACGCCATTGAGAGACGCGACTTTCGTTAATACCGTGGTACCTGAGCTCTGGTCAAGCTGGGAGTGTTTCTCCGCATTGTTCTGTGACATGCCGGGTCGTAGGCATTCACAGCATGAAGCTGTTCCGTTCGTATCACCAGCTCGGGAAAATTGTGATGCCGCCAGCCGATGACGTCAAGCCATGAAGCCTTCGGATAAAAGCTTGGGGAATGGAAAAGAAGATACTCAGATGAAAAAGAACGAAATAACAAGGAGATGATGACAGTATACTTGTCCTTCGGACATCTGTTCTGGTTTATCTACCCCAGAAAAGAACACAACGCCCCGTTTTGCCGCTCTTATAAGAGGGTCGAATTAGTGACCAGGAACTCGGTTAGTAGTGCTTCTGCTGACAAAATCGAAACCCAGAGGCACATCACTTCTTCCCGATATGCCGACTGGTGGGTTATGACTCTGAAGTTTGTCGGATTACAATCTTGAGCATGCTTTTCGTGCATCTGGCAAGGAACTGATGGCAGTCGCAGGTCGCCTGAGAACAAGGAGCTCTTCCCTCTCTGGCAATACGCAGGACTTTTGCGGATCTTCTATGATGCAAATCCCTCCCAAATTTGAACTGAATCTTTAGGGGGCCAAACAGATACCAAATGATGAACAAGCCACTTTTTCCTTCCTGAGCAATTGGTGCTTGGGGTTATGCAGCACTAAAATCCGTCTTTCGGACATAACGAGCGGATATCCGAGGAAGACCCATTTAACCTCGTCTATGTAACTCTGGCGTAGCGCTTACAACAGATTTCTGCCAGATTCCAGAAGAACAGATATCACTCCCTGACGACAGCGATTTCCGTGAAATCATAGGTATACTCCATAGATAGTGAGCTATTGCAATTAGCGAGATCGTTACCGGCATTCGCATGGAGTATCAAACTAATAATGCTGGTCCAAATCGTCCTGGTTACTTCGCGACAATGAACCGGGCCTCACGGGTATTGCGTTTGAGATCTATCCTATTCTCTGCCGATCAAAGCCACGTTTCGGTCAATGTCATTGGCCTGCCGTGCTTTTCCCATAAGCATCAACATGCCCCCCCCCAAGCCGATCAGCTCGCAAACCAACGTCAAGAAGACGTCTATTCGAGACAAGCTTTGAACCAAGAGGCCAAGATTACCCTGAATGCGAGGTGGAACGGACAAACTTCGTCCGTTCCATATCCTCCGTACGGATAGATTGAGTAATAAGATCCTAGAGTTGCAGCACTACGATATCATTGTTGAACGTGACGAAGCTACAAAGCGTTTATCAACTTTTGCTGAGGTCTAACTACTGTTGAGAAGAAAAAAACAAAAACGCCGGATCATCGTCAAAAAGAGTCCAAAAAGTGCAATTTATCTGAGGCATGATGCTGGTCCATGCAGCCAAAAGAAAAAAAGGTTGTAGAAATTGATCTTTTTCTTTTTCTCTCGGAGAGCTAGGCACATTGAACATTCTTCTTTCCATTTGATAAAGAATTTTGTTTAATGGGGCTAGGCTAGCGAAAATGGCAATTATATCTAGTATTAAGCAGATACTAGTCATGTGGTATTGCTCGAAGAGATGTCTTGCATCTGTTCTTAAATCCTATGAAAATGAAACAGGCGAAGTGAATGGTCGTATGCGGCAAGCAAAAAAAAAAAAAGCGAAGGTTTCAGAAAGCATAGATGAAGTTCCAGGCCCAGATCAATGTTGAATCAACGACGGCGATGAGTGCAGGCAGTGACAGCCCCTCCTTGGATCCTATCACTGCCTGTTTCCCCGAGACACAAGAGGTCTACCAACATATTCCAAGCCGGTTTTTTCCTCTAGAGCGTATGGGGATCTTTTAGCTCAAGGCGGGCGGTAATACACCAATTTTTCGAAAATCCCCCCACCTCCAGGAGAATTGTAGTATATTAACGCGCCATACCATACTAACGCATCACCCGCTCTCAAATCCAAGGAATGGATTTTCGTTAACGGCATTGTTCGAAGGTGAGAGCTCTCGTAAAGGTTAAACCACCCATTTGAAGGGTCTAGGTCAGTAAGGGCAATAGTGACATAAACATGATGCTTTGACGCAGTCTTTAACTGCGTGGGTTTTGACTCGGTAGGATGGAATATGCCGACAGTAACTGATACCGGGTCTGAAAAAGTCGGGTATGACTCGGAGGATAGTAAATGGTTGACTGTTTGTTGATGGGCTTCCTGATAGGAAGTTAGAAGAAACAAAACTACCTTGAGCCACATACGTACTACAAACTCCTTCTTGATTCTGTTACATATCTCAGGAGCTTCGTATGCAGTTTATTTTTCTGTGCTCTCCACGGGCTTTTCCAAGGGATTTTTACGGATGAACTCGGCAGCCTCTTCAGCAAGAGGGGAGGGATCGCTTTTCTAATGTGGATAAACCCGGTAAAACGGCCATCCATATTTCGCCATCAAGTACACAGTTCAGTTGAGCCCATCAATCTGCAGAATAAATTGTAATTAAGAGAAGCGGCTGCGAAGAACCGTTGGTGGGGTAGAGGAAAGATTCCAGATGCCCTCAATGTTGGGCTTCCTGCCAACGATTTGCCAAGACCTAGCATGACAAGAATCTCAGTCGAGGCTGCCAGGAGTAACAAGTTACTCAGCCGTACTCCGTAGTTAATCTTGCTTCCCTCGCAGCATATCCACTTAGTCCTCAACCATCGACGTTTTCTATCGCGGCAACGGCCAATATGTGGAAACCAGTTCCTCTACCCTTCGAGAACGATTCCGCTCCTCTCCCCCTGCCCACCGCAGACGAAATTCGAGCATGCACGAATGTTCTTTGGGCTCGCTATGGTAACAAGGTTGTTGCGGTGAATGACAAAATTGTCGTCAAATTTGGCAGCAACCTCCACGTCAATGAAGGCCAAGCACTAGTCTACCTTGAACAAAAAGTCCCCGAAGTTCCAGCTCCTCGACTGTTTGCAATGTTCCATGACTCAGCTGATCTTTTCTTGGTGATGCAGCGCATACCAGGAACTCAACTTGATAAAATTTGGCCTGAGTGAATCTGAGAAAGACGATATTATTACCAAACTTCGGCATACATTTGACACTATGCGGCAGATCAAGAGTCCATGGCCCAATCTCTTTGCGGGGCTGGATGGTGGCCCTATACCCCATTATCTGTTTCACAGCCATAATCCCAGTGAGATATATTTGGGACCTTTCAAAGACGAGGCCGAGTTTGTGGCTGGTATGGTGAATAATTTCCGATTCACGATCGAGCATAATCAAAGGCCTGACTTCAAGGTTCGGTTCTATGAAACCCATTTTGCTCGTGTGCTTCAAGGGCACCGGCCCACGTTGACACACGGGGATGTTCAGCAGAAGAACATTATGGTTGCAGAGAATGGCCGCAATAGTCAAGGTGAACGATTGTTTGACGTCGTGCTTGTGGACTGGGCAAATTCAGGGTGGTATCCTGATTTCTGGGAATTTTTCTGTGCATCTTTGCCGTTCCCTTATGTTTATTGGGAAGAGGACTGGTGCTGGCGTGTCCAGCAGTTTCTCGAAGTTTGGCCAGCTGAATTGGCTGTGATGCATATGCTTGACAAGGACTGTCGAGGCTAGTAAAAACTAGATAAGCTTGAAGGCCATATGATATTCGTCCTAGAAAAGGGCCACTAACAAATCAAGACAATAGAACTGCTATTACAGGATCCACGAGCGATCAATTTTTTCGGAACGGATACCCAAAAAAAGACCACCTCAACCTCACATACAATTACCTATGACTGATGGCTCCTCGTACTACAGCACTAGGTCAAAAGTTTCCACAACCCTTCATTATCCCTTGAATGTATCCTTGGATCAAGGCCTCAAATCAGCCCTTAGATTACCTTGACCAATTTTCTAAAGGCACCCCTTGAGCCTAAGAACTTTCAAGAGGCCTGGAGAAATATTAAGGACTATTATCTAGGATTGTTAAGGATCAGCAATAGGATCAGCTGAGGGTTGTGGAAACTTTTGACGAGGTACTGTAGTTCTATATACAGCAAATTTATAACTCTACTTGTGTAATAGCCCTTAGCTCTCCAGCTTTGAGATGGCGTGCTGATGTAGCCATTCATTACACTTGAATATGGGCCGTCTTGACTCTCCAGGCTCATATCACTCCCCATCTTGCCTTGTCTAACTGATTTCATGCCTTCCAGTAACGCGGTCCACCTCCCAAAAATTTATTCCCTGCTGTTTGGGCGGCGTCGGTAAGCCTTTTAATGCCTGACCAAACTAAGCTGAACTGGCTCATGAGAACCCATCCACGCGGCTGGAGGGAGTGGGAATGGATCGAAGCCTCCGGATCGAAATCCTTTCTCTCATACCTAGCAACATTTTGAGGCTCATGTGTATTCCTAATATCATCGGGTACTCGACTAGCAGGATTGAATAACAGTGCTGATATGATTAGTTGCAATGACACAGTGCATCATGGTTGAAACATAAAAAACTCTGGCATCCTGGATGTCGCATTTCTGCTGATCATAAACATAATTAAGCTAAACATGGCAGCTGACATCCAGATGATGAACACATGCATTCAGTTGTAGGTATAGAAAAGCACAGGGAGTATGACCAGCATGATTAGTTGGTAGTAGATGAAGATATGAGCTCACTAATACTGAATATTAGTTTTATAACATGTAGAATGAGGGACTTGACAGTCTTGCTGCTTCATATGGGGATGTGTGATGGAGATTCCAGTGAATTTCTTCAAATTTCTCAAGAACCAAGAGCAGTAATTCATTTGTTGAGAGTCATCATATAATAATATCAGCCTGAGAAGTCTACTTGAGGCAAGTGATCATCACTTGATGGTCTCTGATCATGGTATGCTGCATAACTGCAGAGAAATGCGTTGACAGCATCATTTCAATCCTCTAGTGGCAGTACGGCCGTGGTATTGTCAGGTGGCGGGCTATCTTGTCAGTGTTCATTATTCTCATCTTGCTGCTCTTCACCTTCCTCATCTATGACTTTGTTGTCTTCATCTATGACCATGGGCTTTTCTTTAGCTGCGCGAGGCTTAGTAGTTCTCTTCTTGCTCTGCCAGGGCTTCTTTGCTGTGCGTGGCTTCTTTGGATTTGAGGCCTTTTGCTTCGGAGGAGCCCTTGTAGGGGTATCATCTCTAATATTATCCTCTGGCACCCATGGTAAAACTGGAATTTCTTTGCCCCTGATGTATCTTGTTGTATGAATAAATGTGGCATCAGATCTACCAATAAACTCCATGGTGAAGTCTCCTTTGAGGTTTCTTTGACTCTGCACGCGCAAATGGGTGATGGCTGCCTTGATAATGTCTTCTGTTGTACTGGAAGCCCAAATCATGATATTACCACATGTGTATCACTTTCTCTTGATGAATTCTATTTCCCATGCAATTTGTCCTGCTTGCCATTCTTGCATCTCTTGTTACTGCTGCTGTTTGTGGGCAATCTTGAGCTGCTGATCTTGCTCAAGTAATTTTCTGGCTTTGAAGATATGATCTTCAAGTCTAGTGAATCTTGGGTCAAAATGGACTTTTGCATTATCCATAAAATTGCCAATGAAGTCACACAAGCCAAAATATGGCTCATGAGCTTGTGAGCGCATATAGATGGGTTTGTTGTAATTATTAACTGTGTGCAGATCTCTGGTTTTCTTGTCCACCTTGATTCTATCTTGGCAACTGTCTATTGACATTCTGACCTTTCTTTTCAATGATTTCTTTGGTATATCTTTCTCTGGCGGAGGGCATGGTCCTGATGGCCCACTGAAGTTATAGCCTTTCTCAGGCTTAAGTTGTATCCTTGCGTTCTCTGGCATGAATCTCAACATGTAACTGACTCTCCAGACCTCCTCTATTTCTCCTTCTCCTTCTCCTTCTCCTTCTTTTCAGCCCTGGCCCTCTTTGACACGGGAGCGTTCATGGCTAGGTGTTCTGGGATTGATGTGGATCTTTCCTTTGCTGGTGTTACTGGGAAGAGTGAATGGATCAGCAGATGAAATTTCTTTGTGGCATAATAGTAAAGTAGGCTTTATTCGCGTGGGGGATAGGCTAGCTGTGAAATGGATGAGGCGCACGAACTCCATTACTGTGTGAAAGGCTGGGTTGGTGATGAGAGGAGACTGTATTTGGATTGGCCATCTCTGGTAATTGCAATGGCAGGTTACTTCTTGTACAGTATTAGTATATTTAGAGTAAGAAGGAAACCTGCAATTCTGTTAATATGGCATATAAGGAAGGAAGTGATAGCAGACAGACTTGCTCATTTAAAGATAGATCTCGATAAGTGATAGATAATCTCATTTGCAGCTTATTTATTCTTAACATATTCAGTCATTTTCTTTTCTGAGGCATGATAAAGATCAGCATCATTATCAGTAAATAAAAACTGTAAGCTTCTAATAATTTCATAATTCTGGGAAACTGAATAATAAGATGTGAAGCAATCTCTCAAATATTGCTGAAGTATGATATTAGAGGCATTTGGATCAGGTTTTTTTGGCCATGGCTGCGGACAACTGCCAGCCAGTCCCTTGAGCTGATGTTAATACATTTTGAGTGGAAGAATGATAAGTTAAGGAGTTATGTAGGGAAACACCCCTCGACGCGACTTGCTCGGAAAATAGTAGGTCCGGTAGATTGGGCAACCATAGCAGAGAAATGTAGGGTCTTTGCAACACATGAAGAGTACAGCAAAGATCCGTCGCGCCAAAAATTGTTATGATCGCCCAGGCGGCTAGGTAACAAGTTAACTAGACAAGTTAGTTGATGAACTAGGTAACTATCCTAATTCAAAACTGCAAATAACTCTGGACAGACTCAGCACTGCTCCCTCCTAATATATAATAACCTTCCCAACCATCGCCCTTGACGATGTTGACAGAGTGTATTCAACGATTTTGAACTGCATTTCTGAGCATTCTCTGCCTGTCTCTAATCGTCATAAGTACTTCATCTTGCTTTATATCACAGTTTCTTCCAACCCTTGGCCACTATGGGCTCCTTCGAGTTGAAGAGAGAATACTGGGGAATTACGCCTCCCCTAGCACTCACATTCCGACACCCGCAGAGCTTTTAAGCTTGTGCACCAAGGAACATGAACTGGGGGAGTTTTACTCAATGGGAATTCAATATACTTCGGCAAACCATGTCTTCTGGATCAAGTACGGCCATTCAGTCATCTGGCAAGAGATCCCAGCGCAAGTCATGGCTTATCATGAACTCCGGCGGCTTGGGTCGTCAGTACGGGCTCCTGGAATATTTTATGCCTGCCAACTTACGTCTCCAACATTCAACCGATCATACATTATGATGGAGTATATCCCAGGCCAAACTGCGGGCGAGTTGCTTGATAGTGACCCAGCTGCTCAAGAAAGCATCGGCCGCAAAATCGCCTTCGCTTTGAACGAACTCAAGCGCATACCCGTCGCACCAGGATCTCGTCCTGCCGCTATTAGTAATGGAATGATTCGCCATCCCATTTTTGACGATGCGCAGGCCTCGCGCCACTACCAGACTGTTGATCAACTTGAGCAGCATCTCAATACAGTGCGTATACGCACCCCGCAGGCTTGGGTTTTTGGCTAATAAACATCTTTACAGTTCCTTGAGCTAATCAAGAAGAAGCGGAGGCTAGTAGGGCTTTCCCTTGAACCCATGATCTTTTGCTATGGCGACGTGTGGCATGGGAACTTCATTATAGATGCCGAAGGAAATATCGCTGTTGTTGATTTTTCCGAAGCGAATATTCTTCCCTCAAGCTTTCTCAGGCTTGTCACTTGGTCAGCTGAAAAACTTAAAGGCGTGGACATTGCACAGTGGGTGGAATTGGATGAACCATCAGCCGACAGCGTCAATAGCAATGCGGTAGCTCTGGCTGATGTGAGCAGAGGCGTGGTCATTGCCTGGCCGTTCATCCATAAAACTGGCAGAAAAGTCCCGGGCAGTGAATGGGAACCGGATGATGAGATAACCAATCTAGTCTAATTAGTATGCATTATCATGAAGAATTTTTTCCTCTGCCTTGTGGCGTCAAATTGTCTACCAAAACAGTGTGTTCTTCAAGCGGCGGCCTAGAGTGGTGTATGTCACCAGCCAGACACGTCCTCCAGAAACGAATCAAAACGGTCGATTGTTTGATAGCTGAATCGGGGAGTCTCTAGGGCCACACGAAAAGCGTCATCTATGACAACGTAGTGTTAGATATGTCTGCTACTCCATTAACCTGATCATCTGTCATGGATCTCGATAATGCAGTAAAGGAGACAGAAGGCTTCTTCTGGTTGAACAACCGGCATATCTAAGACCTGTAGGAGTTTTCGATACAGCACCATGGTATTCAATGTGTGAAACTTTTCATTTTAATAAGGATATCATATTGTCAGTCGTCAAACTGAGACGAGACTTCATTTTTCTAACATTCTACTGAGTGCCAATCCAAATTATTTCGAAAGCGAACTAAAAACTATGCCAAGTATATCATTGAGCAAAACGAATATCCTATTTTGGAAGGGTAGGAAGTTCCTTCAAGGACTGGTCAATGATGATGAGCGCTTGCTTCATCTGGTCTTCGCTGATAACCAGAGGAGGTGCAAAGCGGATGATGTTTTGGTGAGTTGGTTTAGCCTGCGAAAACAAAATTAGAACAAAATGCAGACTACTACTGCAAGGAGGTGGATACTGACCAGTAAACCCTTCTCCTTCATGAGCATGCAAAGATCCCATGCTGAGTGACCTCCAGTCTTAGATTCGTCGACGACGACAGCATTCAATAAGCCTCGGCCACGAACTGTTTGGACAATGGGGCTTTTAAGTGCGGCAATACCATCACGGAAAATCTTGCCAAGCTGCTCGGCACGCTCGGTCATATTCTCGTCTCTGATGATTTCCAAAGCCCGGATAGCGACTGCGCAGCCAAGTGGGTTGCCACCGTATGTTGAGCCATGTGTACCGGGTTCGATCGTGAGCATCACGTCCTTTTTACCAAGGACGCAAGAAACGGGATACATTCCACCCGAGATGGCTTTACCGAGGAGCACCAAGTCTCCCCTGATTCCACTCCACTCCTGGCAGAGCAGCTTTCCTGTCCTAGCGATACCAGTTTGAATCTCGTCGCAGATGAGAAGAGCGTTGTGCTTATCGCAGAGAGCCCGTGCTTCCTGGAGATATTCCTCGTCTGGCACAACAATACCGGCCTCTCCTTGGATTGGTTCCACTAGGAAGGCAGCGATCTTGGGCCCGGCGGTCTCGAAAGCCTCTCGTAAGGCCGCTTTGTCGTTGTAGGGAAGGACCTTATTCGTTCCCGGGATTGTGCTACCAATATTAGGTAAGTAAGGTCCGTAGTTATCCCTCGACTCGGGATCAGTTGACATCGAGATCGCGGCGAACTATGTGTCATCAGTATCTTTGCACGTCAAGTTGATGGGCCTTACTGACTGTTCGGCCGTGGAAATTGTTTTCGACACTCAGTACGACGGCTTCATTCTGAGGAATTCCCTTCACCTTGTATCCCCACTTCCGGGCGATCTTAATGCCGGTCTCGACAGCCTCTGCACCGGTGTTCATAGGGAGGACCATGTCGTAGCCAAAGTACTTGGTGACGAATTCGGCGAATTTAGGGAAGACATCGTTGTAGAAAGCCCTGGAACTCAGGGTCAGGGTCGCTGCTTGCTCAGACAAGGCCTTGACCAGCTCTGGGTGACAGTGACCCTGGTTAACGGCGGAGTAGGCTGATAGGAAATCGAGGTAGTGGCGGCCCTCGGGATCCCAGACTGAGACGCCGGAGGCACGAGCGAAGACGATTGGGAGTGGGTGGTAGTTGTGGGCGGCAAACTCATTTTCGGCCGCAATGGCGGCCTGGGTAGACGATGCGTGGTATGCCGATGACATGTCTGAGACGAGATATTAATTATCGACGGACTCCGACTGCGGAATGCGGGCTGGGAATAAATGGCTGGGATTGAATCCGAGGGGGTGAGATTGCGGGGGTTTGGCCGTTTGGAAGGAGTTCTTCTCGGAGGGCCTGGAGGGGTCGGACGCGGTTGGCTTTAGTTAAAACTTAGGGGTGTGTTGGGCATGAAGGATCTAGGATTAGTTAAGAGCCGCAGGAGGATCAGCAGCTAGCTAGCCAAGGGCGTGTGGTGATGGGACGGATGCGCTTTGTTCGACAGCTACTTTCAGCGGTATGCGAGATCAAGAAGCCAATGTGCACGCTTTGTCAAACCACCAGACCGATTGACAGGGCAGACTTCCCGGCTTATATTTATCCTCCAGGCCTATCCAAAACACTCGACCACCATCATCACCACGCCTTCTGGTTCTCAGCCGATGGTATCCTTCCAGCTAAACCTCTAAGTGCAAGTGGCACCCACCAGAGCCACCTCCTCTCCACCCGCTGCAAGGAAGACGCTCCGATTCCACCGAGCCAGCGAAGTTACTTGGTCGGTTCTCGCAAATCAGCTGCAGGCGGGAATAATCACGGCGTTGCATTGGTCATCTGATCTGGTTACGGCGTCCTGGTCTCTCCGCCTTGTGAGATCCTTTCCACTCTGCGCTCTGCAGATGGCGGAGACGCTCTTGGCCTCGGGTATTTGATTACACTGTGCTTGTCTTCGGGCGCTACTTAATTGGCGGATGCTTCCAGGGAACACTGAAGCAAGCTTGCCGGCGGAGTCTGACGAGTCACAACCGACTAGAGTTCCCGGTCTTAACGTTTCCCCGGAGTCAAGTTTTCTGGGAGGATTTGCCGACTTCAAGCGCTCTAGAACTTCTCCCCGCCATGAGGAGTGTGTCAGGGCAATGTCTTCCTCATTTTCAGAATTGTCGGATTCGTCCATAGAGAACGAGGGAGGGGAACCTCGCCCCCAGCCGTCTTATGAGACACTGCGTCGGAAGGCTCGACGCATTCGCGGTCGCATTCAAGAACAAAATTCTCGTGATATTTTCCTATTCCTTGTCGCTTTCCGCATTCTGAACGCTTTGTGCGTCAGGACCTTCTTCCAGCCCGATGAGTTTTTCCAATCATTAGAGCCAGCATGGCAAATTGCTTTCGGCCGCGGAGAGGGCGCGTGGATAACCTGGGTATAGTTCACTCACTTTTAATCAAGGCTGCATGAAGAAACCATGGCTGACTGGATATGACTGTTTGCTTCTCCTAGGAATGGAGACATCATCTTCGATCATCGATCCACCCGTATATCTTCGCAGGCGTGTACTGGTTCGCCAACCAGATAGGCCAACGTTTACACTTATCACCTCTAAGTCGTGCCGATCTTTTAATAGCTGCCCCGAAGACTGCACAAGCTGTCTTTGCAGCACTAGGGGATTTTTACACTTGGAAGCTTGCCGGCAAGGTGTTCGGAGCGGGGAGCGAGCCCGCATGTTGGGCTGTACGTTGCACATTCATGCAGACCTGCGATTTAGGAAACTAATATCACCAGCTTGGTTTAACCGTCCTCAGTCCCTGGCAATGGTTCTGTTCGACAAGAACATTTTCAAACTGCCTTGAAGCTACGTTGACCGTAATCGCTCTCTATTACTGGCCCTGGCGGTGGAACTTGCCCGAGGCGTCTGCACAGCGGGTTACGAGCTCTCCAGGGTTATCACTGGAGCTGAGAAACCTCCGAATATGTTTGCTTCTGGCGGCATTTGCAAGCATTTTACGGCCGACGAATCTCATTATCTGGCTTTCCCTGGTCTCACTCACTCTCGCGGTGACCGTTTCGGGAGAAGGCTTTCCTAGCAAAAAACACGTGATTCTCGTACGAGAATCGCTCTTATGCGGGTACGTCTAGCTCTCGCTCACGTTCTAGAATTCTAATCTTATAATGTCTGAATGGCGCAGGCTTTTTGTGCTCTCTGTAGCATTGGTCGCGGACAGAACTTACTACGGGTCCTGGACCTTACCGCCCTTCAAGTTTCTTTACTTCAATATCGCTCAGTCATTGGCAGTCTTTTACGGACGAAATGACTGGCATTATTATCTCTCGCAAGGGTATCCGCTCTTGCTAACGACCGCACTTCCATTCACCCTTGCTGGCATTTTTGCTTCTTATTCGGCCGCTTCCAATAAGCAAGACACGATGCAGGCTCTTACTCGAAGGCAACTTGCCACAATTTCTCTCATTTTACCCGCGATTCTCTCCCTGATTTCACACAAGGAAGTTCGTTTCATCTATCCCCTTCTCCCTACCCTTCACGTGCTCACGGCTCCCGTATTGGCAAGCTTTTTCGGGCCAGCAATCTCTTCGAGTTCCGGCTCGTATTCTCCCCGCAGACTGGTTCTCAGTTTTTTGGTAGTAGTAAACTTGGCGATCGCGTATTATACCACCCTTATCCATGCTTCAGGACCCCTCAAGGTACTTGATTTCTTTAGGCATCAACAAGAGAGTGTCTCTCAACAAATTGATGCTCAAAACTCTCTACCACGACCACCTTTTGTTTCTTATTTCTCTGCCCCGCAGAAGCTGGAAAAAAGCTTGACGGTCGGGTTTTTGATGCCATGCCATAGTACTCCTTGGAGATCCCATTTGGTATTCCCTTCCATACGTGCTTGGGCATTGTCTTGTGAGCCTCCTATCAATCTTAACGCCTCACAGCGCGCTACATACCTTGATGAAGCGGATAGGTTTTATGCTGATCCATCGTCATTCCTACGCTCGAACATGGTTGGAGGGCTGGGGCATTTCCCGCGAACACCCACCTACCAACACTCTAGCCAAACCTTGGACGAAAGTACAGTTTCTGGAGAACGAAAGCATCACTGGCCTGACCATTTGGTGTTTTTCGCGCAGTTGGAGCCCACAATGATGTCTCTACTTCGGGCATCATCGTATGCCGAATGTTACCGAACATGGAACACAGCTTGGCACGACGATTGGAGAAGAAAGGGTGATATCATCGTTTGGTGCTTGGATCCTGCTGTCCAGCGCGAATGGCGAGAAAAGAATAAACAAGTTCAAGCCCATGAAGATGGTTGGGAGTCACTAATGAAAAGCAACATCAAAGGGTTTGATACTATTTTCGAGCAGCTAAAACAAGAGAGCCTAGGTGCTTGGTCGACAAAAAAGAAGAACAAAGGTTGGACAGAAAGATTACTCTCACTTCCAAGGGGTTGGAGCTTGAGGCCGAAGAAGTCGTTGTCCAGGTATGTTCCATGGTCCGAAGACACTCGGACCAGTTCATTTCGGCGGTGGTCGTGGCCGTGGCAAAAGAAACGAAAACCATCGTGGACAGATGCGATTTGGGAGTGGTATGATAAAGTGCTGAGCGACAGCTCAGAATCAGAACCGTCGGATTTGTGGTCATGATTCAATTGAGCTGTTCTCTACCCTTGAGCCGTCCGTGCTTATCTTTGTGTCTCGTTTTATTCACGAATCTAATTACATTCAAAGCAACTATATAACAAGTATTAATGGAGCAATTTTATATGAACTCAAGGCTGTGAGAGTAGGTGTGTGTATACACCCATGCTCGTATGTATGATCGCTTTCTCATGCCGAAAGGAGGACAATGCAAACAAAAAAGAGATACAAATTGAGCAGTGGCCATATTGTGCCAATAATTTGTAGAAGTGTGGCTAAAGGAGCGCCCGGAGCGAAAATGTATGCAAAATATATAAAAAAAGTATGAACATCGAAACCAAAAAAGCAAATCAAATTAGACCGGCAGGGGCATCGAATGCAGGGAGCCTTAATTCACTATATGCGTGAAGGAACGATGTATTAAAATGTGGTACGGGTATCATAACTCCAGTATAGGATCGGAAAGCACCGACTAGGGCTGGGTACCCGGTCGAGAGCGAGCGACAGTAGTGTGAATATAAACGGAAAGTGCTTTTCAGCTCATATGACAGGCAATAGAAGGCGGAGACTTTTAGGCCAAGGAGTGAAAAGAACGTTCAACGAGGCAACGATGGCCAAAATAGAAGGGAAAAAGGCCAAAAAGTCAAAAGGCGACAATGCTCCCAAATATATATATGTCTAAAACGAAAGTCGAAGGGGATGGAGATTGGAGCGGGCCCAGATTTGATTGATTCCAATATCACATGCTAGTCTTCCAAGTCTTTCACAAATGAGTTATCCGTATCTCGCACTCAAGCTTGCGAACACATCTGGACTATGCCGGCCAGCTTGTGCACGTCCTAAGTCCATACTCTCTTGGCTCATGTGCGATCGAATGAAGTTTGGCTGAGAGAGCTGTGCATTATTGGAATGTGGCGCAGCAGCATTAGACGAAGAGAAGAAAGGATTGCGATTCCCGCCGGCGGTTGTTTGAGACGGAGTGACTGGATTATTGGCAGAAGAAGGGAAAGGGTTACTTGGCTGTGTGGCCTGAGGAGGAACGGTTCCAGACTCTGATTGAACTTGCGGTTGCTCTGGGATAGTCGGAGGCGGTTTGGAGAAATTATAAAGAGCTAATATACTAGACTTATCCAGCCGCGACGGTTGTTGGCTTTGAAAGTATTGTTGTTGCTGCTGTGAGTATTGGGGTGGAAAATACTGCGTAGCCGTCGAGTTCACAGGGGTAATCGGTGCGCTTTGCGGAAATTGCGGTTGTTGCTGTTGCTGTTGCTGTTGGAGGTTGCTCAAAGGGAACAGTGGCATAGTATTGGCGTGCTGCAATCGGAAGACCTCGGGTACACTGGTGATTGAAGGAGGCTGCGGCCCGGGTTGAGGCTGAAGGTTAGTCTGCTGCGAGACTTGCGAGAAAAAGGGATTTGTCGGTGACAAATTTTGCGATTGGGGCAAGTAGACGTTACTTGATGTAGTGTCGATAACGGGAGGGGACTGGAAGAAGGGGTTACCACCACCATTCAGCGCCATTGATGGTGTCCCGACTCCGTTTTGAGATGCCATAGTGACCGGAGGCGTCATAGATTGATATTTTGGAAATGCAGTTGGGACTTGCTGACTAGGGTAGCCTCCTGTCATATTTGGGAATAACGGTGGGGAGACTTGTAGATTTTGAAAGGACTGCTCCAGCATGTTCCCAGAGGTATGTGGCGGGGGCACATCAAAAGGGTTATAAGACCCTCCTTTTTTAGAGCCTGCATCTTCAGCACTAGCAGTGGTACTATGTGATTCTCGGCGATTAATGGAAAGCCCTGCGGAGCTTCGAGACGAGGAGGAACCCATTTTATCAAACGGATTGTTGGAAGTAGCTGGCGTTGAATCGTAGGAGTCGGTGAATTTGGCGCTCGGGGGAGTCTTTAATACCGGAGTTCTAGACCTTGAAGGAATACTCGTTCCCTCTCCGAGCCTCACCAGCACCTCCACCGTTTTCTCGACGTCACCGTTGAAACCCCTAAGAACCGTTGCATTCCGCACATCATCCGGAAACCCCATAGTTCGCAAAACAGCTAATTTGGATTCAAAAGAGCTACATGAATCATTGAGGCTATGGCCAAGAGAACGGGACGGTTTGTTTTTATGTTGCGAATTGTGTGAAGTTGTAGGTGAATCGCGGCGAGACGATTTACTTGGCCCTGAGTGCGATAGAAGGCCGAAACCAAACCTCCTGCTTGGTTTCGGTGGAAGCGGAGGAGGAGAATCGTTGGTCAGCTTGGTGGAAACATAGCTTGGATCCTCTCGACTTGGGATCTTCGGCTTTCCGTCTTCAAGAACTTTTGACTCATATTTCTGGCGGATAAATCGTTCCATTGCCGAATCCACCTCGTCCGTGTCAACCGGAATCGGGGGTTTTATGTTCTTTGGGTTATAGATCTTGTTTGCTGCTGCGTTGCCATTCTTTTTCATGCTCTTCACTGATTGTCAGAGTGCTGTCATTGGACAAATTCGAAGCGAATCCGACTCACATCCACTTGATCCTGTGTCCATGTATCCATACTAAGCGATTTGACCTTCGAAATATGCGTACCGAGTTTACGATGCAGTGTCGCGCAGCGCATACAAAGAAAAATTCCGAGCTATTTCGAAGCGAAAAAAGATGAAGTTAGTGAGGTCACGCAGCCGGGAGAACGGATACCAGGTTTCGTAAAGGCGTCGAGTCCAGGGCCGACAGGAAGACGGTTAGGGAGGCATATGACTCACATTCCAGCTTGCCCAGGCTAATATCGAGCAGGAACCAAGTATTAGTAAATCTTGAATTCTTTGTATGCAAGAACAAGACCATTCTTATGCACAGGCATGGAGAAAAAACTAACCAGGATTGCGCGCCTGGCAGTCCGCACAGCGGTCATTTCCAGGCACGGTTTTGATCAAATCTTGTAGAGTTCGCTCATGACGCGCCTGCTGGCGCTTGCTCAATGTCGAAGACATAAATGCCACGAGAACCGATGTGTGTGATGACGGACGAACAGGCTGTGTGCGAGAGGTCGGCGTTGACGAAAGACGAGTTACCTATTAGGTTCCGGACCAGAGCACGGACGGTGCACCCGAGACCGACAGCTTGGAGGGAGCTTTACCGCCAATTAATACTTGATAATTTATCCGTTTTGCCTTTGAGTTCAATAAAAACCGCAGCACTCCTAGAATCAGCCTTGAGATTGTCATTGATAACGATGGGTGATGCTGGGTTCTTCAGGAGTTGGCGGACTTGGGATAGTTAAGCAAGGCTCCGCCACTGCCGGAGGGTCTAGACATCCATCTGTCCTTGGCACACGAGGACAGTTCTCATGGGCGTCACTGTTTCAGAGATGCGTTTTCCACTTTTGTGTCTCAGAAACACCGGTTTTGGATCTCCGAGAGTATGTATTTCGTATGGATGCTGCGGAGTTTCTGCTCTAGAGCCTTCCATCACATCTTTTCTGCAGTCATAGTTCTCAATGTTAAAACTCATTAATAACAAGGAGCTTAGGATGAAGCAATTCATACTTATCGCTTTGTAGCAACATGAATATGTAATACAGAGAAGGAGTCGGCAAGAAACCATCGTACTTGGAAGGAATGACTTAGAATTATATCCCGGCAAGCCATAAAGACATCACGGAGACGGTGGTTACCTCTGTCAGGGCTTCGGTCTACAAGGTCGCTCAGCACCGCTTCATACGAAGTAGAATACGTTACGGGCTTTACCATTCATTCTTTTTCCTCTTGACGACTACTATCTACTACTTTCCCGCTGAAACTATCGCGTTATCGCTCACAGCGCTGTTGAGTGTTTAGGGCAATGCATTAAAGGAATTAGTCTTCAAAAGTTACAATAGAGTATGCGTGCACACACGTGTGTACTACATACATGCATAAAATTTGCGGAGGCAATTACCGGTAGAGCTATTTGCTGTTGGGATATCAACGTGGAGAGAGCCACTATGACTTCAATGAAATTGATATTACTCGTATCGAGTAATCACTTCACGGTCCAATTCTGTTCTGGAGCAGCTCCCAATAGCCATACCAGGCTTTACAAGCCAGCTCGGCAGATACACAGGTCGAAGCTCAGGACATGACTGAGGACTTCAGGACTGACAGGATATCGGAGAGCCGGGTTTTCGGGTTTAAACATTGTAGTAAACGCATTACATCAAGATACCCGAAGTGGGCAAAATCGATTGTTAAATCCAAGCAAAACTTTCAGCAGGAAAGTCGTAAACAAGAACTAGCGATAGGTAACTCAAGTGATTTTGGTCGTGTTCTTGCCAACGGAATGAATCGGAGATGTAGCCATTGGGTCGGTGCATGTCCACAGAGAAAGCGTGCTTGGGCGAGTTATGCCGGGTACGCATGTCATGCCACCCTTCAAAATGTCTTGGGTAAGATCCCAAATACGTAGTTTAGATATCGTAGAGGGAATCCGATGGTAAGAAGGTAAAATCGATAAATGAAACTCGGAGCGGTACACTATCGTGTTCCTGGTTGAAAGTTAGTTATCTTTTCCTAACGAAGGCTTCCAGCATCAACAAGTAGCATCAATTGATCGGGTATATTAAAGCTTTGTCGGGTATATCTATCAAAAGTATCTTCGGGACATTGAAAAAGGAGGAACTGGTTGGAGTCAATCAGCATCAAGTAGAGAAATTGTTCCAGGCAAACATGCAAACAGCCCCGGATCACGTGAATTCGCGGCAATAAGCGCGCCTGAACTGAAAACATTCGCGGTTTAAGCGCGAACACTTCTTGAAGTCCTTCCGGTGATGAGGGCATGAGAGATCACGAATTACTCCTGATGTTCTAATTGCCAAACATACTTAATTATGATGCCTATTTAATCTAAATCCAATCGCCCGCAATGGTTGAATCGCGAACTCTAAGGTCCTCGAAACGACGGAAGGTATCAAATCAAACAGACGCAAAGACAGAAGAAAACGGCAGCGATTCCCTACCGAAACCGCGCTCAAGCAGTCGGACGAAACCGAAAACACGAGACACCAGCACTTCCGAACTCCTTTCCACTGCAAACAATTTAACTTCCAAACACGCTCCGAGGAAAACCTCGAAGACTCATGCAGGGCGTTTGAAATCATTGAGGACTACCTCCCCCAGACAGTCTAAGAGCACTACTAAGAAAGCCCAGGATGAGGATATCTGGGAAGTTCCGACCGAGGACGATGAAATACAGACAATTCAGAAAATATATGGCTTGCCTGGTAAAGATGGGGATAAAACCCCTAGCCAAGCTCAAAGCGAGGATCCTTTTGCAATTGAAACACAACTGCAGCTTGAACTTGGTCAAGATGCCGGGCGCGACAATAGCTTCGAAAATTTGCAAGAATGTCCGTGTGCCGCTGAGCTCAAAAGCTTTTGTGAGAATAATGGCTTCTGGGGCATGCTCAGGCCAATCACTACACTCATACTCGACCGAATATATGGCAGACAACTCATACCACTATGCGGTTTGACGTCTGAATATCATACAGTGTACCAATTGATCGAGCAGACCATTATCGCCGGCGAAGGGAACTCATTGCTGCTTCTCGGTGCTCGAGGCTGCGGTAAAACAGCCGTCGTCGAAACCGCCGTGTCTTCACTTTCACGGCACCACGGAAGCGATTTCCACGTTGTCCGCCTGAATGGCTTTCTTCATACAGATGACAAGATCGCTCTTAGAGAGATATGGCAACAACTTGGGCGAGAGAACAATATCGATGATGATTTGGCCAAGACGTCCACATATGCAGACACAATGGCATCTTTGTTAGCACTACTATCAGAAGTACCTCCTGACGCAGCTGGTTCAATCACTACCACCAAGTCGGTTATTATCATTCTTGATGAGTTTGATCTCTTCACTTATCATCCGCGTCAGACTCTGCTGTACAATCTTTTTGATATCGCACAGGCCAAGAAAGCTCCAATTGCGGTAATTGGGCTTACAACGAAGGTAGATATCATGGAGAATCTTGAAAAGAGAGTGAAGAGCAGATTCAGCCATCGATATACTTTCTTGCCCCAGCCTCAAACCCTCCCTGAGTTCTCTAACATTTGCGCTTCTGCGTTAAAGGTGGATTCAGAGGCTCTTTCAAAATATGACCTGCGAATGAAGGGATCTGACAACTTGGGTATAGAGAATGCTTATTCTAGTACCAATGGGCAACGTCTAGTCGAGCTTTGGAATTCCTACGTCCAGGTAATACTGCCTCTTTCAAACGTTCTAAAAGTTAAATGAAAACATTTGTGCTTGAAGAATACTAATTTTACGAAAGGAACTCTTCGAGGATAACGATTTTCATGCCCATCTCAAAACAATCTTTTATCGTACGAAATGTCCCAAAGACTTCTTTACGAGTGCCATTTTACCGATTTCATATGTGGCTTCCAACTCCAAAGAAGCCAAACAAAGCTGGGCGCTTCCCGTTGCCAAACAGTTCACCACCGTAATGTGTTGTCCTGACCCAGCACCTTTCCCATTTCCAATGTCTTCAACAACCTCCAGTAGCACCGTTTCTTTGCCACTATCGCTTCTTCTCACAGCTACTCGCTTAACTGCCCTTCACGACCCAAATCCAAAGGCAACACAGTCCCAAGGTCCAACACCTTTTGCCCTTACATTTCCCGCTGTTTATGCGGAATATGTTAGACTTCTCACATCTGCGAAGGCTCTCGCCTCCGCGTCGGGAGCGACAGCAATATCAGGGCGGATATGGGGCAAGGAGTCTGCCAGAGAAGCATGGGAGAAACTTATCAGTTGGGGCCTGGCTGTGCCAGCCAGCGGTAGTGGTATTGGGGACGGCAAGGCTTATCGGGTTGAGATCAGTTTTGAGGAGGTAGTCAATGGCATGGGCCCAGGCGGAGCTGGAGTGTTGGGGCGGTGGTGGAGAGACGGATGAACTCCCTCGCTCAGCTACGGACTCGGACCTCTTCTTTCGCGAAAGCCGAATGCCCACCTGCAAGCACGCCAGAAAGCGGGATGGGCATCAAGTCCTTCGTTACCTCATGATCAAATGACGGTCTGAACTCTGCTTGCCTAGGCGATACGGATTTCTCGCACCGCCCGAAGGGCTTAAGATACCCGCTACCGGTGTAATTGTGTACGGCAACCCAAAACGGGAGACCAGGAAACACAACTTCGTTCCACCAACTCCTCGTTTTCGGGCACCCAACGGGAAATTTGTTGCGCAAGTCGCCAGATCCACGATGATCCTTTACTAAACACCTACCTAGCCACCTTTTGGGTGTCAAAGAGACATTCTCGACTTGAATAACGCTCAAACAGAATGCAGATATGCCGTGAGCACAGGAGAAAATTCGTCTCACTTCGAAAAATTAGAATATCAGCACGCCATATATGTTCAAGTAGATGTATTGCACTTAAACCAATTGCCGCTGAGACACTGCTTTCAGTCTAATATCTTATTTTCATGGAGTACCAAGCCTAGAATATGCAAAGCAGCTAGTCCAGCGGCTACGCCCAATACGACCTGTGACCCCGCCAACCATTCAAACAAACCGCACAGCCATATGGAGCTGGGGTATGCGACTTCCCAGTTCCCCGATGACTCTTAGCAGGCGTCACTGACATGTCCGTGCGGACTCTCGGTAACTTCGAGGCGGTATAACGGGCCGCCTATCGGCAAGCCAGGCCGAAAGTCCCGCAAATCATTCCTTATAAAAACCAAGCAGTCTGGCAAATGGTAAGTGTCAATGCAATTCCGCCTCTTTATTTCAGGATTGTGTAGAGATCATCCTCCTTCCTCAATTGCATGAGGAGTACCAAAAATTTGGCTTGAAGTCAACCAGGCCACTGGCAATGATTGGTATTATCACCCAATAGGTAACGAGGGGGAAGCTCGAACATTCTAAACCCGTCGTCTTGCGTGCTGTGTGATTCGTGAAGTCGGCGACGCGAAGGAAACAAAGCTGCATTTTGACTGCAGTTAGATGAACGAGAAAAAAGGATCAAGCTGGTGATCACATACATATTTCAAACCCGGCGCTTCTCGCTCTCCCTCGACCAATCTCGTTGTCCTTAGGATCGGGACTCGACTTGTTGGATGAACGCTAGAGCTAGTGAATGATATTGAGGGCCTGCATGTATAGACATAACGTGAGGTGCACCGGCCCTTCGAAGTTCTCAATTCAACTAGGGATCGCCATAGCAGCTTCACATGTCCCCTTGTGTCTCATCGGGTTGATCACCACCGGGTGGCCATGCCTTCGGAATCACTGGAAAGCAGCAGTGTATTTGCAGATCTGTGTGACAACGGCTGAAATTCCTTTGGGCTTTCATCCCTTTTGCCCATGCAGGGAAATGTTAGTCGTCCTTGTACGCGTGGCTTGTGAGACAGCAGCGTAACGGCAATCCATGCTTTTATTTGTCAATTGGAATCGCAAGGCGGACGGTGCATATGCTAAGATACACAATGAGCATCTGGGCAGGATTTTTCCGCGGGGGATTGAGAAAAGGCCAACATGTTTGGGGTCATGAGAATTTGCCTGCATAGAGGGTCTCTTGGCTTTTGCCCTTGATTCGTGTGGTCTAAACTGAGCTTCCTTTCCAACAGTATTGTCGCTATAGTGTGTCCCACTCATGGATGTTGGACGCCCGGTAGAACATGACATTTTCAATCTTCCTGTCGAACGTTTCCTTTATCGCCATGTTTCAAACAAGAAGAGATTGTAGGGGAATGGATTAGTTACGTGATGGAGCCAGAAAGCGAACGCATGGCGATTTGTTATCCAAGCTTGTTGACTTTTGCTCCCTTCATGCGTCGATCAGTTCGGCCATTCTCCTCCTCTGTTCCCATAATTAGGCCTTAGACCATGGTAAAGGGGGCAACTTGACAACACAAGATAGGCGATTTAATAATCACGGATCAACTTGCCAATAAGCCACCTATGTATGTACCTTGACTGGTACCTCAACTCGCACAGCGGGCAGCAACAATCTCTTGATCGACACATGCGGTGTTCAGAAGAGTTCATGAAGATTTGCATGGTATCCTTGTAATTGTGATTGCGTGTATAAAGACAGAATAGATTCTCACATCGTGCTTCCGTGCGTCCAAGAAGGTAGATGTGAAGGTACTTCCTGGGCCTCGAATTGGCATTTGAGTAGCTGGCCGGGCTTTCGGACACCATGCATGATATCGCGACATGGGTGTAAGCCTGTGTGTTGTCAACTCGTACACAACTATTAACGAATATACTTTGCTTGAAAGTGCCAGTGGAATTTTCAATATGTACCGAACCGCCGAATGCTTTAAACTCAAAGCCGCTCTCCACTGAACTACTGTTTTCCATAAAAATGGTAGCCAGGAATAGCTGTTATCTGGCTATCGTCTCGTGAAACATAAATAGCTCTTCGACAGATTTCTCGGAAACACTCGCTATCCTTATCATGTCCAGAGGACTAGGCTCTTGATTGAACCCTTCAAACGATGACTCTAGGCCCTTAGTCCTATAGAGACTTTTTCATTCGGTTTGGTCAGGCATTATTGAAATCTGTACCCAAGGGCTCAAAAATCAAGGACAACAAGGGTCACGTACACTTTTGGCGAAGCGCTGGATCCGTGACCAGCTGCTGTGCTCTAGTGCATCTCGGTCTATGGCCGGTAAATCCACATCACATGGCAATACAACTTTATAGGGTAGTAGGATGCAAACACCAGGTTAAACGGTGTACTAAAAGCAGTTTCCAAGAAACTTTGGAAAGAGGTATCAGGGTTTATAGAGAAACTTAGAAATGGTACAGCGTTAAACTCAAATGGTTCGCAGTGCTAAGGTTGTTCGCCGACAATCAGCATCGTACAACGAGAGATATTGGAGCTTGGGGCATGGGTTCTTGCTGCATTGGCGTCTGCCACCTGCATGGAATGTAACATGGCATTGAAGGAAGCAGAAATTGGTCCTACCTGGTCGGGGGAATTTCTTGAAAGGTGAGAAGGTGTGATGTGTTGCCGGTTCGACTCGAAGAGTTCAAATAATCTAGCGAAGGTTAGAATCCTATGGAGTTTATTGAATTATTTCCCAGAATCCAAGGGACAAAGTATTCTGTTATCGGCCTTGCCGTACAGGCATCACCCTAGATGACTATTATCTATCGACTTGGCGATATAAGACCAACATAGGATGCCGATAGGCCCAAGAAGCAGCACACATCCTGCTGCGCACAAACCCGCGGCCGGTATCCTTTGAAGCTTCTTGGGTTCAGTAAAGCTCAGGAAGCTCCCGGCTGACTAGTACAACATGGTTGTTATACTAGATAGAAGCGGTTGCTCAAGAATCGGCTGTCAGTGCCTTCGTCCCACAAGGATGCCAAAGCTGTGGAAGAACACCGCCAAGTTCGCCAAGTTGAATAACATGAAATGGTGTCCAACGTGGCTGGGGTTATCAGAAGGAGAAAATTCGGGCTTGGAGAAACGTCGGTCTGTATCACTCCGACTAGGAAGCAGCTAAGCTTCAAGTTTTCGCCTTCGAAGATTCAACGGCACACGGCGTTTTCACGGAGTTCTCCAAACTGATGCCCAAAGTCCTCACAGGGTCCTGGTCACTGGTCAGGCAGATCTGCCTTCCAAAGTGGAGTTTCTCGGTTAACGCTCTCCACAGACTCACAGTCGGACCCTTGATACCTTCATGATCACTGAGCACGTTTAACGGCCTCCACAGCCCCAACGGCCCATCCTTCTCGGAACCCGAAAGCGGCACGGCGTCTAGAAGGGGGGGTGAAATCTTTTCAGGCATGATATCGCTGGAGTCTAACTTTCGTCTCCAGCAAGCGGCTCTAGGCATGAAAGTTTCGATGGTATATCGAAAGTCTCGCTTCTCGAAGCGCCCACATGAATCCTGATTCCTGCGACTCCTCAAAAGCTCGGAAGCATCCACGCGCAAAGATTTTGCGTCTCAACGTGAAGACACAAAGGAGCAAAAAAGGCGCTGAAGGCTTTCGCAAGGCTCAAATGCAGCAAATATAGGAGGATCGGGTTTCACCGTCGGTTATGAGAAGATGTTTCATGTCGGAGAACACTCTCTTGGCAGCGCGTTTGACCTTTCAACCAGGAAAGGCAATGTTGTGTGTTTCTTCGTTGCTTTTTCTTATTCTTGCCATCGCCAGCTTCTCTGACGGCATCCATTTCCGCCTTGCATTCAGGAGGCTCAAGCCAGGCGCCCGGTTCCGCTGGGAGAGAGAATCTTTTTCCGTGTCCATCCTCGTATTGGTGTTGAGTCTTGACGCCAGGTCGAGTGCTCGAGCGCTCGCGCCGTTTTTTCTTCCCGTGTTGACCCCAAGAGGGTCGGGGACCCGCGTTCTAGATCAGAATCGGCTCATTTCTGCTGCTTCCTGTGCGCAGGTTTTGAATTTGTTGAGGAGCTCATCCTATCCTGGCGTCTTCCTGAATTGAAGACGAAATTGGAAAATAGAACCGACGGAGGAACAAAGATGGCTTTTGATTCCACGTGGCTCTGGCTTGAGGTTGCATTTCCCACGTTTTGTTTGCTTTTTCTTCAAAGATTGACTACAAAATTGCAACATCTAGTTGCTACATCGGCAGAGGGACCAATGTGATGCAAACGGAGAATGTTGTCAAAAGAGACAACGGCCGGAAAACGTTGAACATTGAAATTTCCGAAGAATAATAACAATAATATCCCCGAACAGTATTGTGATGATTGCTTGAAATAGCAGTTGACTGAAGACGGATATATCATCCGAATAAAGTCTAGAAGGCGGTTGGCACTAATAAAAGCTGCGGGTCCTCGCTATGCAAGTCATCGCAATTAAGCCATGTTTCGGGACACAAAGCCACGAATCTCAAGCTGTTCTCATTCAAGCGCATTTCGCAGGAATCAAGCTGTCATCAGCTCATAGTCCCTTTGCGGTTCGATATCCGCCGACGTCCACTGTCTTTTCAGTGTCTGGTGGTCCTCTCCGCAAGCTTCCAGAATAGTCGACGTACGGCTCCGAAAGTCTCGTCCGTCGCGTGGTCAAAGTGGGACACACACAAAGCCTAAAAGCCATGCTGACAAAGCGGGAAAAAACGGGGTTGTCACGTTTTTATGCTGGCCCCACCCCGCCACGTGGCCGGCACACAGACTCATATTTCCACCAATCACACGGCGAGCTTGCTTTTGGCACAAGTCTTGGCATCTTCACACTTGTAAGGATGTTCAGCGTATTGAATAAATAATACAGCCGATACTGAATACTGGATTATCTTACTGCATTACTACGGATACCGATGTATGGAGCAAGTCGACCACATCAGTGCATCCATATGGAGTTGATGTCTCATAGCCATTGAATTTCAGGACTGGAACAGGGTTTAATTTGAAAGTCAGCCCTGAAAGTCAACCATGGTTCTCGACGGTTGTTTATAACAGGAGCATCGAGATATTTTTGAAATAATAATGATAGCCGGTATAACACATAGTCATTATTATAATGCACCCAAGTCTCCATAAACCTTCCACTAAATAACAGATGGGGCTCGATGGTATAATCAATATATCGGTCCTGTACACGGGTTACCAAGAACAACTTTCGAAAACATGATGGTATCCTGCAAGCGAGAGACCAGTTTCCAACATCACAGGCCACTAATTACACGAGAGTAAAACCAAAATTCTGCTTCGATCAACATTCGATTTCTCAATCTACGAATCGGACTGTCGCTCTTCCTCTCAATGACAAACCTCACTGGTCTCGTTTGTCATCTGTCACCCGTTTGAGTCCCCTTAAACCCCCACGCATACGCAGTTTGTGCCTGTTATGACGATCTGGATCCCAAGAGCCCTTCCTATTCAAGTCTTATTACTCCGTAGACAAGAAATAATGACCCTTTCTCCAACACAGACTAAATGGTGGGGCACACACTCTCGGCTTTTAGGCTGTCAAATGTACCGGAAGTAAAGGTTAAACAAGCTAAAGTCATTATTATCTTACTTTGAAGCAAACGTCATTCTGCTCTTTTCTTCTTCGGACGAAATATTATTAATAAATAAAGATAATAATAATGCCCCTGTTGTTGGTGAGCCAGTAGTGGCGCGATCGAGCTCGTAAAGAGTATCTCTGGATGTAAGTTTGTTCACCGCTAGATGCGCGATGCGCCAACTGGTTGGGGAAAAAACGGCCGTCTTATGATCGTTCCTCCAACGGGGCTTCAAGTGGAGGGAGGAGCGAGCACGATCTGACATACATCGATGTCACATGTCCACACGTACGATCATAAGTTCATAACATTATTTTCTCAAGAGTCAGAAAAAAGGAATGAATAATTGGTAGCTCGGACAAAAATTTCAGATTAAGAGCGAGCCTTTTCTGGAAGTAAACTGGAAGTAAATAAAATGATAGAGAGATAGCCATGAGAAGTCGATGATCGCCTCTCCATGCTTCGGCCTCGTGGCATCCAAGCATTCATGCCGTGCTCGTCACCCTGTGAGAATTGTCAAAGGATTCCCCTGACGCGGATTTTTTGCCCGACGAACCTGGCATCGAGCTTGGCTTCAAACGCTCTTTTACTGGGTACAAGATTTCTTGGGGCCTGTCAAATCGGAATCAAGCGGCAAAACACATGCGATACAGGGATGTGGCGTTACTCATCGCCATGTCAGCAAGAGAAGAGAAGCCTGATGCAAACGGGATTCATGGAGTGCTTTTTGGCTTTTCGCTTCCACGGTGAGATTTCGTGGTTATGTTAAGATCGTGTTTGAGCAGGGATAGGGAAACTCTTGAGCAAACACGCTTTACCTGGGCTTTTGCTGTTTGTGCCAGCGTATACGCTGAATCCTCAGCCTGAAGGTGAAGTGATTTTGGAAACCTGTTCCTTCCAGCATTTTTGATGGAGTCAATTTTCTGATTCTTTTTTTGGTAAGGCCAAGACTAAGTATTCGCACGGTCTGTTTCACCGCCGAATGGTTCTTCTTGTCAGCTGAGGACTCGATCGCAGAAGTCATAAGTACGGAGTATACGGAGCGTTTTTCGGACGAGAAACCTCTCCTCAGCTCTGTACGCAGTCGAGAAGAGCAGCTCGCACATCAAAAAAAGGGGCCAAGCCAGCCTCATCCATCCATACCACGTCATTCCATTCCAGCACAGCCACCTAGAACGGACTCGATCTCCAGTCGAGAGAAGAAATCGAGAAGAAATTCAAAGCTGGGCTAGAAATTCTAGAAGATCATCGAAGGCAGCTTGGTATCCATGATGGAAGAGAAAATGTGTCCAATGGCGTGACCGGTAGGAAGTCAAACGGTCGTCCTGAAAAGGATTGGAAGCCTTTTTTGTGACCGCACAGGACCAGGGTGGGAGCTGATCCTTGTCCTATATCAGCTATGAACTTCTCGGGTGGTAATTTTTTCTCAGCCCCTTATGCTGAAAGGTTCGTCGCAGCTTGCAAGCGAACAGGTGGCCAGGCATCGAAAGAGGAACTCAGGCAGGTCCTCTGATTTTAGAACGACTCAGAAAACGAACCCGTTTGTTAAGAGAGGCATACCGCACATGATAGTATCTCAAAAGATGAGAATCGACACATTATTTATGCATCCGCACAGAGGAATACCGGATCTATTTGCTTTTTTCCACAATATTATGCGGCCCCTGTCCACCGGAGTTCGAAGTCCTAGTGAAATAATTTGTCATCTTCCCTTCGCTAGTTTGATAGCTTAAAAAACTAAAAAAAAAAATATAACAATATGATATAACTGTGAGGAAGAAGATAATCCTGTCAACCACACCCTGACAAAGGATCTTCGGACTGCACATCCGGGGCAAATGAGCCGAAATTTCTCGACGATCCGCAACAAACGGTCTTACCTATTTTGATTCATCCATCCTGGACTGTTGTGAACGGCGAAGTCGAGAGTCAAAACGAGAGACAATCGGGAACTACCGTACGTAATTATGCCCCCAATGTGGTGAAAGCAATCCTGTCTATCTGTCTGGTCAGGTTCTTGTGCCCGAGAAGGATCCAATGAGACCGCAATTCCATGTTCGAACAGGCTTGGAAGGGCCTTGGAAGGGATTCCCAAAGCATCTTAGCCTGACGCTAAGGCGGTTTCAGTCTGTCGTGTTTTAAGACGGTGGATCGAGATGATAAAATTTTTATTATTTTATTTTATTTTTAATTTTTTTTTCTTTGCTGTCAGGGTCTCACGGAAAAAGTGATTGGTACGCTTGGATATTTGCCTTTTTGGCATTCCTTGCGCAAGACCCGGCTCCGGCGATGAAGAAGGTCCGAAGGGGGCGGCTGCGTCGGTTCTTTGGAAGAGCCTGTAACGAGGAAGGCCGCAAGTCTTACGGGCGAAACCGAAAGGGTAAAGGAAGAAGAGAGAGGAGGCAGCGTCGTGAAAACTGATTTATTATTGATATTTATCTTATCCATCATCATTTGCATCGAACGATGGATTGATTGCTCTTTGCTCTTTGACCGGGCGATGGACCAAGTCCCCGGTGCGCTAGGTGAAAAAGTCCTTTAACAGGCTCGGGCTTATAGGGGGTGGGCCACTAAACTAGGCCCGAAGCGCGGTGGTGAGCCACGTTTTCTTTGCATGCAGCACCATCCCTGCTGTCTTGCTGGATCCCTGTTGCTTGTCGTCTGGAGACCTGGGAGGCTGTTGTTTGGCCTGTCGCTCCCACCACATCCCTGGCCTTCTCTCGTGCTCTCCGACGCGCGTGGTTGGCCCCTAGTCAGTGGGTCCAAGCCCCCGGCCTTTGGAGGGTTTTGGTCGTAATACACTACTTGTAATCAGGGTGAAATGTGATCGGTACGCTTTCTGGCCTGTCTCGTAATGACAATGCCGTTACTGCATCCAGTGCGATGTATGGGTGACATGTTGTTGACGACTGCATGAGGTGACCTCTGGACGACGGAGTATCCTCATTGTGACGTTTCAATGGCAAGAAAACCAGAATGAGAGAACAGATTTTGCAACCAAACCAGATACAGTGCTGAAGAAGTGGAGGCAGGAAATTCCAGTGCTGCCTGCATGGCTCACGGGAGTCATGGCTTGCATGCTTTAGAGAGACAGTAGTTGCTGTCGTACGGGCCTCCTCCCAGTGCCATGTCATTGGACATCGTCGCTTCGTCTGGCGTTTTCTGATAGATCCTATTTATTAATTTTCTCTTGCGCTGCAAACACCGCATCCACGGATGACCTCAAGTGGCCCATGCGACTCTCTCTCTTTGTGCGACTTGAACATGTACTCGGGAACAACCTAAAATGTCGCGCGGTTGGTAGCTGGGTAGAGTTGTAACTCTCTTCTCCTTGTCTCCTGCTCGGTGCTCTCCGCGATCCTCCAGAGCATTACTATTCGAACCATAGACACAAGTCCATGCAGGAGTGACGTCTGTTCTGAACGCCGCTCCCAGCGACCCGTCCGTGCATGGAAATGCGGCACTGCAACGTAGAGAAACGAGCGAGTCAGTTGCAGCTCAACAAGCTCTGGAACAACACGCTTTGATCATCGCTTCGCAGGGCCGCTGGACCAGCAGGGCGAGACAAAAAAAAACCAAGATCAAGATGGGCTGGAGGGCCAGCCATATTTTTTTGTCTTTTCTTTTTTGAATCTTTGACAAATCTTGACTGATCATCGAGGCAGATCACTTGGCACTCGAGACCAAGGCCCCAAAGCAGCCACAGGAAAACGCCGACGGGACAAAACCGTCCCAAGCAGCCTGCAGGACTCTTTTTGCTGGGAGGCTAGTCGAGAGGCCAACCAGTGAATTCGTGCAGAAAGGCCCGTAATACGTCCTGATAACAACAATACCCGTCCGGGCGTATTGAAATGCGAATACTCCGTACACCCGTGTTCATCAGCGCGGATGCCAGAACACATCAGGATGAGAGAGAGATACGGAGCAGTAGTAGAGAGATCAAGAGTAGAGAGATCGAGAGAGAGAGAGAGAAAGGGGCTGACAAGGAAGCTGGTTCTGCAGCGCGTTCGCTTCCCTGGAAGATCCGGGATATCAAGCAGTCATTCTCTGGATGGTATCTGCAACCCACAGCACAACAGCTTTCCTTTCCGTCCACCACATGTTGCGGCTTCTTTTCTTTTTTGCATTCGTGTGGTTCTTGTGTCGCCTTTCCATCCACTCGGCTTCTGTTCTCTTGTCGAAGCCACTGCCTGGCTGCTTGCTTGATTGCTTGCCTGCTGCACTGCAACTGCAACTGACCTGCTTGCTGCTTGCTTGTGCCTGTTTCACGTTTTGATTTTTTATTATTCTTCTTTTTCTTCCTTTTTTCTTGCTTCCCGGGCCCTTAATAATAATAAGAACTAAAATAAAATAATACTTTTTAGTGGTATCGCCAGAGAAGAAGACTTCGACCGGACTTACTTCTGTTCTAACCACCTTGTTCCACTTCGCAGCTCCACCGCTCTATTAAACCCATCAGAATCAGACTCCATTTTTTCCCTCTTCTTTAACCCCTTTTTGACTTCTTGTTCCTTTTTTCTCTTCTTCTCCTGCTTCTGCTCCATCTCGCTGCGTTGGGAGCAAAACGGACAGGGAAAACAGTCGTCTTCTCCATCCTGAGAAACTCAATTTCAGACGCCGAATTGAATCCTCAACGCGCTGCTTATTATATTTATTATTATTGTATTCCTTCATGCGCCCGAACAGGTCTTGCGTTCTCTTCTTGTTTTTATATTGCTCCCTGTCCACCGCCAGCATTCTCCCAGACTCCCATTCCATGTCCCTACTAGTCTAGTATTACGACTGCTACGGAGTATGATCCCGTCATTTCCCTGCCTCCAGTCTCCATCTCCATCTACGACTGCTGCTCCCACGACCATCGCTGCCGCTACTGCTGTATGTCGCTGATCCCTCACTCCTTAGCTGCCACTCCCGTCTTGTTCCCCAGAATATAGCCCGTTCAGCTCATTTGCTGTTCCTTGGTCCTGATCTTGGTTTTTCCTGAATCCTGTCCTCTAACTAAAATAAGGATCGCAGCCATCCTCGACTTTGACTCCTGCTCCATTCCTCCCCTATCCACCGCTTCCCCACCCGGTCTTTCAATGAGCACTCGTTCCGCCCTCGATAAATACCGGGAAGGATCGAAAACTGTGCCCTACTCTCATCGCACTTATATCCCACTGGAAAACCAGCAGCATCACCCAAGCCAACACCACCACCACCAGCACCACCACTCCACTCCCGCCATCTCGCATCAGAGAAGCTTCTCGGCATCACGCTTTAGTCGACGATCGCTGGCTGCAATCGCCATAGAGAAGACTTCGTCGGCCTTCAACAACTTGGTCTCGCTTGGCGGCTCGTCCAATTCCTCCGTGCGATCCTCCCAGCTCCTCTCCGGCGGTGTTCCTATCAGACCCCTCCCTACTCTTCCTACTCCGTCGCCGCAAGATTCCCTGAACATCACCGACGAGCACAGTGGTGGCGGCCGCGACCAAGCTCGTACTGGTGCGGTGGACTACTTCAGCCGCTCTGCCTTACCGCCGCCGGCCACCGAGAAGAACGGAGAGCTGCTGCGTGGCACAGGTCCTTCCGCATACACCCAACAAAACCACAGCAACTCGTCAGTCGCCAACAATTCGAGTAGCCATAGCAAGAGAGACACCGTTTCGGAGAGTCCGGCTGAAGACGATCCCAATATGCCGTTCTCGAAAATGCACCAGACGTCGTCACGTCTGTTGCGCATGACCGCCGATGACAGACCGTTTGCTCGGGACTTCAAGGATCTGTTCTCGACGCTTATGGTCAGTCTGAAGCTGGAGAGCCACCGTATACGCTTCTCGAAATTCGACCACACCTTCACCTCAGATGAGGCGATCAACAATCTCGGCTCGTTAAAGTTCTCCCAGTCCAATCGCATGCCCGACCCTAAGGACCCCTCGCGCATCGTAACGACAACCACAACGACGACGTTCTCCATGGCGAAAGAGATGGCCCGCTCGGTGTGTCAGAAATTCGTCGACGCCCGATTCATGGAGCCTGTGGATGGCCGGATAACCTCCATATTCCCCCTCAAAGGCGTACTATTTCAGATGACTCCAAAGGGAATCCACGTTTTGCATCGATTTTGCCAGCGGAATGGTATCACAGCCCGACATGTCATGGAAGTGCTGGAATCTCCTCGGAATACAATGCAGCTTGTAATTTTAGAGCGTGATATGGAATCAGACCAATTATCACGCGACAAGGCTACAATTGATGTCATCTTCCGTCGTTTCGCTGGTGTCGACGGTCCTAATCTCAAAAGCAGTGTATCAAGCTCAGACTCGGACTCTGTGAGTGACTACGTCAATGGTACGATCGGTGTGAAAATGGCCAAGGAGCGCAAAGTCGGTGACAAGGTCTATCAAAATACATTTACGGGTAAAGCTGCGGTGGATTGGATTTTGGACTGCTGTACAGCCGTGGATGCTCGAGAAACAACGGAAATTGCTACCATGTTTGTGAAGAATAATCTTATGTATGCAATTGCCGAGGACAGGGGTTACATGCACCAAGTGCCTAGCGCAGTTCTATTTCAACCAACAAAATACGCCATCTACGGTCTGACGGAGCAAGGTAAACGGGTATGTGGCTGGATAGCAAGGGATAAAATACCATCTAGCTCGCTGGATGGGCGAGTCCCGGCTCGCGATTCGAATAATGCCCGCTTAAATCACATACTGCAAGACCCTGCGCTGAGATTATTATTCCGAGAGTTCCTGCGGGATTCTCTTTGCGAAGAGAACCTGGCTTTCTACCTCGATGTTTCGGCTTTCACCGCGGACTATCATCGCGCTGAAAAGACTGGCACTTTTTCCAAGATGGATGCAGTTAAGGAGACGTTAGCGAGTGCTTATGGTGAGTAATCATTTTCTTTTTCTAGTGTCTCGGGAACTTCTAACTCCGAAATAGGCTTATACAACGCCTTCCTTGCTCCTGGGTCTCCTTGTGAGCTCAATATCGAACATGCCCTACGAAACAGTCTAGCGAGCCGTATGACCAGAGCAGTCAGCGATGATGAGTCGATGGTGATGAGCTTAACCGAGGTCGTCAGTTTATTCGAAATGGCCCAAGTATCTGTTTTCAAATTGATGTCGAGTGTAAGTCTTTCTCCGCCTTGAGCTCCTGCCTACTGTAATTGACGCATGGCCATAGGATTCCGTTCCTAAGTTCGTTCGTGACCCAAGATATGCAATCATCCTGCATGACCACGACTTCGACCTCAACGGCACTCGGTCCTACTCACCCACCCCGATCACAATTCCCGAGCGCTCAGCAAGTCGGGCGGTGCGATCATGACGGTAATGAACAAAATAAACCACGTCTTCAAGAGAAAAAAAAAGGAAAAAAGAATGACAAATAGTCATTTGAACACAACCTTACGCTGCGTTTCGTTGATTCAGTCTCCACCTTCTAATCCGAACGGATGGTATACCTATTTGAGTTCCTTTTTTCGATTCCCCCTTTTCCATGCCAAACCATACGAAACAAAACGACAAACGGAGTTTGAAAAAAAAAAATTCCGTTCGATTGGAACGAGCGAAACGAACCGAGTACGTTTGCAAGACCGTATAGATTCCCAGAACTTCATTGCATGAGGATTTATCTCACCGACCATGGACCTCTTGTTCACTTACTCTCAATGACTTTTGGGGCTGTGATGGAGCTCTACCATACCCTGGTAGAAAGGGCAAAGCGATCGGGTGCTCATGAGAGGAGAGCAGTCATCCCAAAAGATCTTATTAGCACTCGACTGACTCCCGCCGCTTATGCCTAGGGAAAGCAGAGGCGCTTCATTCTTATCGAATGATTCGAATGTTTGAAGACGAGTACTCTGGGTCTCGCCTTTATACGCCTTATATATAAAAAGTTTCCTGGAGAAAACTTTCTATTCTTCTCCATTTTCTCTTTACTATCTTATCAAAGCAACGGCCGTGGGGAAATAAAGCATACATTTGGCATATTATTTTTTTTGGTTTTCTCCTTATCTTTCTTATTCTTGACTGCTTTTTCACCTTATTCTTCTTCATATCCATACTTTTTTTTCTTTTGTGAGAATTACTACAATTGGGAGGGTCAGTTGAAATACCAGCCAGCAAAGCGGAAAGCGAAGCAGCTCCTGCAAAAAGGAATTTATTTGAAGATATCATGTTTATATTTCATATTCTGTTCTTCTACATCTAGCTCTTAATTTTTTTGTTGGCCTTCTGGTTCTTGGTTTTCTATTTTACTATTTTGATAGACGCATGGCATCACTTGACGAATTTTCCTGCCTTTTTTTGTTTGGATTCATTTTGCTACTCTGACTTTGAGTTACTTGTTTTTTGCATGATGTTTGGTTTCTTAATTCTATACCACACTCTTCACTATTCCTCGGATCTATTCTCATGAGGTACCTGCTCTTATCCTAATATTGGCAGAGTCGAAATGAGTAATAAGAGCATATGAATGGCGTTTTCTTGTTGGCCCACTAACTATTTACCACGTTTATTGCCACACTCCTCTCCTACTTGTTATCATATTCGGATCCAAATTAATCATACCTTGTCATACCTATCTTTACTTCCCGCTTGATTTCCTTTTGTTCCTTTTTCCTTCCTAATCACCGTCTGAGCGTGGGTATCCGGGCGTTGTGTCGGGTTTCAGCCGGACTTTCCCCGAGCCTTCCCCGAACTTTCGCCGCACGCGAGGTTAGCATCATGCATCCGGGTATTTTTCGAGAAAAAAATTTTTTCTTCTTTTTACGAATGGATGTTGTTTCGGATTGGCGACTGCGTACTCCATATTGCAATGCTTCCCCTGCCTTAGTATTGCTTGGAGTTGGTTGGTATGGGCTTCTGACGATCTATTGGCTCAAATGTGTCTTGCCATAGACGGCGATGTCCACCGCCTATTTGCCTGTTTGGGGCATTCGTGGGTTTGATGCATGAAAGCAGGGCTCTTCTTTAGGGCCAATCAGTATGTTGGCAAGGCTAGGCAGTGACTGTGAGCATGTGGCTTTATGGAGACCTAGGGCCATACGTACGTCGTGTTTCTTGGACGGCATATGGGACCGCGGCGATTGAGGAATTCAATCCCCGTTGTCGCTGCTTCCCAGGTTTCTGGGCTGTGGGGAGTCGCAAATCAACTGTATCATATCAGGGTTCTGAAGCTTGTGGTATGGATGATGCTTGATGATCAGGAGCATATCATCATTCTTAGTCCAATATATGACATACGTGAATCCTTCTCGTTGAAATCTCGGGTATAATTACTCGCGAGTCGGATACGGTATTTGCCGCAAGGGTTCATCAGTTCCCGTTTGATATGATCCATCTTCTTCCAATACCAAGGCAGGATTCCAGGGACCGGTCAATAAACAGACAACGTGCAGAGTCTAGAAACACAACCCGAGCCTCAAGAACCAAACGCCTGGTGACTCCGTACTAGGAAACTGATAGAATAATAGTTAACCCGCCTGTTCAAATCAGAGAAAATGCAGAAAGACCCGTGCCGATTTTGGTCATAAGAAATCATTTAGAACCCCATCCTCTCGCCTTCATGCCTTCCTCAATTGCGCCCCATATGCCTTCTACAACCTCTCTATCTCTCCACCTCGTGCGGCCACCAGCCGTCGAATTTGCATTAGAGCTTTTGGCATCCCACCTCTCCACAGCAAATGTGCGTACTCCTCGACCCCACCCCTTGACATCCCTCGGAACGTCTTCCCCTCGCCACCCAAGGTAGATACCCGTGGCGTGTTTAAACAGGTCTGGTGGTGACGACCACTTGTACGACTTGAACTGCCAAGTTTGTCCCGTGGTGAATACGGCGACAACGTTGTTCCAGTACTCGGGTTTGAAATCGGCCGTGCTATCAACGAGGATGAAGACGGTGCCGCTTCGCGAGGAGTTTGGTTTGGAAGGGTCCTGGAGTGAATTGAGAACGCGGGAGATCTTGAGACGATTGGCGCCGGTCGACTTGGCAAGAGTTGGGTGGTCGGGCGGAATATAGGTTCCTTCTTCTAGGAATGTTTTGATATTTGACATACGAAGAAGCGACGAGGCAGATGGCGAGACGAGAATGATCGGGTTGGGTCTACGGGCCGAACCAGACGAGTCTGGTTTCTTCGAAATAACGCCGCGGCCTGGAGCGGGAACAATCGGTTTGGCACCCGATTTTGTACTGCCGGGAGGGTATTGGGCTACGCCGGAGCGTTTGCTTCCCAAGAATCGTTCTGCAACTTTGCGGACGTGTGAGAAATCCTAATGGCAAGCGGGAAATGAAGAAGTTAGCAACGCAAAAAATATGATACCCAAAAAGTAGCTATTTTCACGAAAGCGCCTGGAGAATATAGATATGTATTGACTCACCGTCGGTCGAATCCCTCTCAGAACCGTATTCCGATCACCCAACTTCCTCTCTCCATTATAGATCTGTTGCAGCCTTGGATCAATCACCTTCACGGGTCTTCCACCAGGCTGCGCAGCCGATGCCACCTTCGACATCCCACCTGCTACACCCGCAGCCGCTGCTACCTGCGCACCGCTCACGCCCGCCGCGCTCGGTGCAGCCACACCTTCTAGCGGCTTGATATATTCACTTTCCTCAGACGCACCCTCCAACCAGGTAATCAAATCCAATCTCTCCACGAACACAAGATTCAAGATCTTCCTATCCTCAGCCGCACTGTCTCCCTCGGCGCCTGCGCCCTCGCCATCCCCTCCCCCAACATTCTTCGCCAGCGCATCATTAAACTCCTGCGCAGACGAGATATATTCTGGAATCGCAACATCTTTCTTCAGCCATGCGAAATATATGCTGCGGAGGTCGATTGGCCGGTTCGCGGCGACGGAAACGAAGCGTGTAGGCGTGGAGAGAGGGATGGTCTGCGGAATGGGATTTGTGACGTAGAGATGGGTGGCTTTAGCTAGATCGTCGGTCGCATGCTCTGTGGAGAGATCTGGAGAGGTGGTTAAGATGGGAGAGCTGCCGGATGCTAAAGCGCGGCGTAATGAGAGGAGAGGATCTGAAAGACTCGGGTCCGCGGTTGCCATGGTGTGGCGTGTAAGGGGGAATACTGGTGGAAAAATCACGTAGGAGATGTAGAGAGTGAAATGAGCGAGTGCAACGACGGCATTCAGGGCCGTGTGGTCAATTGAATCGTGAAGATTGTAAAACTATCTAGCTCTTCGGCGAATTCAGATGAACGGAAGTTGAGAGCTTGGATGGTCACATGACCACCGGGCCCGGTGCCAAGAATCCTCATATTGGGCTCAACACAAAACACAACACAATATGACGGTCTCTCTCAACAATCACTACAATCGGGTATTGAAGCTGGGTATTATATTGAAGTTCAATCAGATTAGAAATTCATACTCTGGCCATCAGGTCATGCCTATAACACAACATAACATGTTTACAGAGAATTATCGAACCGATACTCATCACAGCATAGTGAAAAAGAGAGGTCAATGGGCTACAGAAGAACTTCTGCATATACTCACGATAACCCCCCAAAGAAAAAAAGAGAAGAAAATTGAATATCGGTGCTTTCTGGCAATCCGTTTTCCTACCCCCAGGAGGCTGACCCAAAATGCCTCCTATACCACGAACGCCATTCCGTCCCGAATCCGTCCCAGGCTAAATATAAAAAGTCTTTTAATCCCGACTTTCAGAGGAAAACGCCAGACATTCGAAAGCATGACTTTCACCGAAAATCCACACAAAAACAATCGCTCGAACAGAAGAAGAAGAAGGAGCATATATTAAGGCGAGTGGATCCCGGTAGACAGAAGGGTATAACACGCGAAATTTAAGCCGATGCATTAAATCTTGAATCTCGTTGCAGAGAAGGAGCGTTCGAAGGACTTGAAGAGGTTTCAGGATACGTGGATCGTGTCGGCGCATCCTGCATGATGGTATCGCACATGTCGGGGTCTCGTTTGACCACATCATCCACCGGCTTTGTAAACGTGTTTTGTCCGATGTCTGCCGAGCTAATGCTGTGAGAGAGCGGCGACGACTGTTGCTGGCCATTGGGCAGGGAGTGCGATTGAGATTTATCGGCTGCGGGATTGTTCATATGGCCCTTACGACTCATGTAGTCTCCTAGACTCATCCTCTTCTTAACGGGGCTCGGAGTCGTTATGCCCAAACCAGGTGTTACAGTGGTGGAAATTCCACGTGGTTTTAAAGGCTTGGATGGCTCAACTCGAGGCGATTGACTGCCGCTTAGGGCGTCACTGGTCGAAACGGCCGGAGTAGGAAGCTGCGTTAGGATCGGCTGAATATCGGGCTTCTTTTCCAGGCTTTTTGGGGTCTTTCGAATCGGGATATTATGTGCAGCTGTCGATGGCAAAGGAGACAAAGGTTGCTTGAAAGGTTGGTTAGAAGACTTAGCGGGCGAATCATCAGGAACGACAGTATCACGCTGAACTGGTTTCTGAGGGGTGACGACTGGAGATGCATCCTTCATCTCAACATCCTTCACGCTTTCAGGCGAAAGAGGGGCCTCGGAAATCTTGGGATAAACGACATCGTTAACCTCCACTTTGGCTGGCGTGACCTTCACCGCAACATGTTCGTCATGGTACAATCGATGGCGCGAAAGAAGCCGTCTTGTGGGTGGCGCGAAACAAAACTGAGGAGTAGGGCTCGGAAAACCCAGAGGGAGTTCTGATTCAGTTTGAATGCTGGAATCAACACATTCCGTGCGAATTAGGGGCGATCCAACTCGAGGTGTACTTGAAGCGGAAGTCTTCGGCGTGGAACGAGCTTCAGGCCGCGAATAAGCGGACGCAGGGGATGCTTTGTTGGAAATGCTTGACGATCGACGAGGAGGCACAGTATCTAGCCGAGGTGGTTTAGGAGGCCCTGTCGACTTCTGAGGAGTGTTAGACATGACATTGGATCTACTTGACGGCGAAAAGGGCTGATCGAGAGATAAACTAACTGTTGTACTGACACTAGCAGCATTGCGTCGCCTTTTCTTTTGGCCATGCTGCTGGTCGTGTTCCAACTGCTCAAACTTCTTCTCAGCGGCAGCGATCTTGCGCTTCTCTCTCGCCGATAGTTCTGCTCCATTTACACGGGGCTCATCTGCCGGGTTCTGTGCCGTAGGGGTCAAGTCCCTACTACCAGGATGATCACGAATCGATCCAGAAACCGATCTGTTTTCAGAAGCATCTTCGTCGTCACGAGGTTTCATAGCCTCGCTCCCGGCTCTACTATTAGTAGCGCGACCGGTACTTGCCGGAGATCCACTGGTCTTTGTCTTCGTCCTCTTTCGTCTTCCATTCGTCTGCTTAGAGTCGTTGGCTCGAGGACGGGTCCGCCGATCGACGTTGGCCAATAAACAGAGTTGCGACGAGTCACAGGCGCAACCTCCAAAGTGTGCAAGAAGATTGCTTAGAGTGATGGCCGCAGCATCTGTGATGCCTTCATTTGGGCTTTCTTCTTTGACTATGCTGTTGCTGGTAGGGAAGAGTTGCGGGTCCAGATACCAGGTTGCTGTAATTTCAGAGTCGCTCGAAATGTCTTGATTGGCCACGAAACAGAAATGATATTCAGTCTCATTCGTAATAAACGTTTTGAGAGTTACGTTCGGTCGACAAGATCGACGTATGTATCGTAATAGGGTGCCGCCTTTCCGACTGTCGATATATATAGGGAGTTGAGGGTGGAAGAAAACAAATGGCTCAGGGTGTCGCAATTCTTGCCATCGATTATTTGGATCGTGGCAGTAATCGCGCAAATGGCCCACCTTTCCGCGAATCTCACCAACAATTTCGTCTTTACGAACATTGGATTCAACCTTTAGAAATCGCCAGCTAGGGTGCAATCCATCGCAATCGATACTCGCATCTGTTGCCGATTGCTTCGAAATGAGGGGCCACTGCGACGAATCTAAAGGGTGATCCAAATATGTAAAAACCTCTTTCGCGCTCCGTCCATTGGCAGCGAGAGCTAGCGCGGAGGCATCTTTAGACCAAGATGCCAAGTCGTCGGTAAATTCGAGCTTCTCGAAAAGATTGCCCGGTATGTTGGTGTCTACTTGGTCGTTGTCGTATAGATGGAGGAAATCTTGCGAATAGAGAGGAATGGGAAAGGTGGTAGGGAATTTCGTAGGACTGGTTACTGTAGCGATAGGCGGAGGGCCCCGTTTTCTCGTTTCGGTGTTCAAAAGAGGTGCCCCAGCCACCGAGCTTATTGAAGCAGAGGAGCGATGACTGGTGCGCTGCTTTTTAGTCGGCGGCGGCTGGTCTCTGGAAGAATGGGTCGAATTCTTATCATTGGTACTCCAGCCGTTGGGGATATCCCCTGTGGATGCCAACTCCTTGTTCTTCTTCTTCTGATATTTTGCATTCCCACGTTTTCCTTTCCGGTCACCGCTATCGTTTTGTTCCCTGAGCCTCTTTTGTCGATCCGTTGCACGCTTGGAGTCGAGAGGCCTGGGTTCGCAATCGGAACAGTTGTGAATCTCTGGTACTTCTTTATCGTCGTAGTAACAGACGATATGCTGCCACGTTTCACATCGTTCGCAGAACACGGTACTGCCATCGTCATCATCATAGATACAGATGCACTTGATCGTGTAGGGCTCTTCTTCTTCTTGGGGAGCCAAATGGGTGCCGTTGGGCACGGCAGGGGAGGTGGAAGCAGTGGCCGGAAAGTAATGCGCCGTGGAATGCGTGGCTGTGGCAGAGGTCTCTGTCATAATCTGACAGTGTTGTCCCCTTTGGAGCTTCAACGGGGATGTCGAGGGTGGTAGGCAGCTACTAGGGTTGCAAGAGGCGAGGAGAGGCAGGATGGAAAAGGCCGTTTGACAACTCAAAAGACGCGAAGAGCGATCCACGCTGGCGCACCGGCCTCTATTTAACAGGAGATGGTATGAATAGAGGAGCTTCTGAGTGTGGTAGCCACGAAACAGCCAGGTAGAGTTGGCGCATACCAACAACAGCCATTAACAGAAGAGAAAAGAAGAGAAAAACCGCCACACCAGCTCCTCTGACGAAACGACTTGCGCGACAACAGGATAAGTGATAGAAATGTCAATGTGAAAACCCTTTCTAACGACGTCTCGTCCCATGAACAAGACGCCTAACCCTCAGCACCCTTTGCGCCTTGTGTGTGGTGACCTGATTGTTGATAACTCGAAGAAAATTTGTCGGGAGGCGACAAGAGTAAGACAACGGAAACGGGCTCCAACATGGAGGTCTTGGGTCTCAGGACGAAGTATCGAAGGCAATGACCGATAAAATCGAGATAAATTGAATCAAAAGGTCGACTGAAGAGAAAGCGATGGGACCACGTTGAGGATAAGTTCTCGTGAAATGGCAATTAAAAAGTCGAGAGAAAGGGTAACAGAAACCGAGTTACCAGGGAGCAGACTAAGGAAAAATATAAACCTCAGAAGTCAATATAATCGTCATAGACGCTTTCAATGATAGAAGGGATCCGGGTTGAAGAAGAAGCGAAGACAAAGTAGGGTCGGATGGGTGAATGAAAGCGACGATGGACGGGGTGGGAAGAGGAGGAGAGAAGAGCCAGAGACGGGGAGTCACAGCGAAGGGCGAGAGGAAGAGCCAAACTGGAGGAGCCACCAGCTGGATTGAGGGAAAAGACAGGACGTGCGCCCAAAGCGGCTAGTGCGGCCTGGGAAGGTGTGGCGCCTTGCCCGATTGGGCGATGGTGCGATGCGATGTGGCGGGATGCGCTAAGCCGCTTTGGGACACGCGCGGCTTATGTTTTTCGGGACTTGCGAGGAAAGTGCGAAACCGGCGAAAAGGGGAAGGAGCGACGGGCGACGGGCGTGGTAAGATACCGTTACGGGCGGGATACCATGGATACGCGTGATGCGTGGGTGTTGGTTCCCGCCAGGCCGGTAACTTTGGTAAGCCTCTTCCGCTTCCGAGATCTCGGGAGAGTTAATGCGATCATCCAGTGACCCCCATCGCTTTGCTGTGTGGTGCCTGTCTGTTCGCCCTGCTGGGCCTCAGGCGTCAGGAGTCGCGACAGTATCGTCAAAAAGTCTGCCAGAGTCAGTAGTTTATGTTGTGCTCACCTATCGCCCTAGATCTTCTTGTAATTATTTGCACAGCCGATGATCATAAGATGCAGTCAGTAGTAGCTGCAAGGACAGGACGACGGTCGTATCGCAGCGATACTCTCCTGTAGCTGCAAGGGAGCGCGCCCTTGCATGAGCCATCACACCAAAAAAGGACACGTTCGAAGGAGATCTATCTCATTGCAGAGGTCATTCTCACGTAGTAAGCCAAAGCCACAGTCTTCTGTGACACTTCAGGTGTTGGATGTCCAGCCCCTTTTTGGTGGTCTGCCAACTGATATGAAATCATTCAGTGTGACGATTTGGATGATAGTGATAAGAGCGCGACTTCCAAGGAGAGGGAGAGAGAGGACGTAATGAAAAGGAATCCTCGGCGATATACTTCCTCTTATCGCCTGCATGCTAGGCGTAGATAGTTTGGCGAGGCCGATGGAGATCATCGCACTCAAAGGATGAAGCATCTTTAGAAAGCGGGAAGCAAAAGATGAATAGATCTCAGGTAGAGAGAGGGAGACTGAAAAGAAGATGCTGGGTGGACGAAACAAGAGAAGCAGGGCAAAAGTGCCAAACTGCAGAGGGTCATTCTTTGTGCGTCACTTGGGCAGGCGGTTCGCTCTGACAAACAAATTTCTGGCCCAGTCGTCAAATCAACTGATCGGGGGTTTCTTGCTAATAACTTTCACGGGAACCCCGAAAGGGCGGAGGCCCGCGGCCACTTGCGGGCAATGAAGCCCAGTCAGGGATAGTTGGTCTTAGTCATCACGCCAAGCCCTCAAGCAAACATCGCAAGCAAACTCGATCGCGAGGAGTCTCAACACCGCTCTCTGTCAACAGTTCGGTGACATTCGATCTGAAGGAAGCGAGACTGTCCCAATCAATTTGTCAAACTTTGCTCAAGAGAATGGCAACTACTATGGAGTACTCGATAATCAATGCTCCCGTCTACTCTCATGGCTAGCGAGATATCCCTTGGTCTTTGGGAGGCTCAGCACCGTTCGAAATCCAGTGGTACAGTCTGTTTTGCCATTTGACAGAAACAAGCGGCCTTGCACAAAGGCTCTATAGGCCTGACGGCTGCCAACAGGAGGAATGATAAGTGCGGCTCTCACTCAGCTGGTAAATTGGGAAATGCTTGAGATTACCCGCTCCAGACGACAGCTTCTACAAACAAGGCACCATCGGTATCTAACTAATCGATAGCAAACAGGAATCCTCGTGTTGGCCTGAAAAAGCGAATCATTGCAATGATCACTAAAAGGAGCCTGTGGAGTGTTTTTTTATGGAAATACAACCTGCGAGGAGTTTTCCGGCGCTCATGCTTGGCCGTCCATGAAGTTGAGCCCTGACAAATGGGTGAGCAACCGTCTCTTCAGCTGAGCATTATGGCACAAAGTCGAACCATGCATAGCAGCGGAAGGTCTGGAGACTTACGACACATGATCCATGCCGATCAGATATTTTTGTGAGCTGTATATGCACTCCCTATGCCCCTCAAGCTTAATGTATGAGCTCGTATCCTACCCGCCCGGTTCAACATCCGCTCGCTCCCACGACATCTAGCCATTGACGCAGAGGTTCAACCAAAGTGATTATCCAGGATCATCCCAATCCGCATGTTGATTGAGGCGCGTCACATTTTCTGCTCGCTGGTAGCTTATTAGCTCGGATCTTCCATCACATCCGATAATAATGCGCGCGACGATGCTGGTCCGATTCAGAACAACATATCAATCGTATATGTCCAGGCCCATTTTGTCTGCGTAAACTGCCCTCCACGAGAGACTTATTTGTTAAGTTCACCCGACAGTGTGAACACTTTCCACTTTGGCACAATCATGGCATTTGTTCTAATGCAGATGATGGCTCATGACTTTCTGGATCAGATGCCCAGGAGATGCATCAGTATCAGTGCGAAACCAGCAATGGTGGCAGGTTATAAAAAGTGTCGCATTGCCGCATGGATATGCTGCATTCTATGGGACTATCATCGTCCTGTGCCCTGGCGTGTCAATGAATACCTGTAGCAAAGGGAGCTCTCTCTTCAGCCTCAACGTATATTTGTCTGATATCGACGCAGTCAATATACAGTCATGCCATGACTGATAGTCCCGATGCTGCATCCTCATGAAAGTCCCTACTTTGAGTATTTGCTAGTGGCCCATGTTCCTTTGTGAGCAAGTCTGAATCTGATGGACATGGATGGTGAATAAACAGTACATATGGCAGTGTTGAAAGTGCCAATGCAATAGCAGAGAAAGAGGCGCTGGATATTTGTGCTGGCGGTAATATGTGGTCTGTAACTGCATGTTGTCCCATTAGAGGTTCTTAGCTCTGTGCTCTACTGCCCTTCAATAGAACCTGAGAAAAATACTTCGATCACAATTGATTCTATCCTATAACAGGCAGTTATGGATGACTTGAAAGCTAAAGTTGCTAGCACTTGGGGCTTGGATTGATTATGTCCGAGCATATTGCTGCTTTATATAGCGTGAAGCAGGGTGAACAGCCCACAAGCAGCCATAAGGGTCGGATGCCCAACAGGTGTTCTTCTAGGGCCCACATTACCGTTCAGGCTAGCTCCAACCTAAGCGTGTTTCGGCTCTACAGACTTTAACGCGTACCTAGACTGCCCGCCTGCTACTCGGTATCATACTACTGAAAGCTTTGCTGTTACTACTATTACTGGCCCGGTTCAGCGTATAAGATCGTGGCACTATAAGCCGCAAATTTTCTCCATGTACAAAAGTTCAAGCTGGCGTGTGAAATGTGAAAACTGCCCGAGGTTGTTCACTACCTACGGCGGTCGGACACGGCATCAGCACTTCTGCAATCAAGCTCTTAGAAAGAGAGCCCCAAAACCGAAACCAGAACATCGTTCCTCCCCCTGCACGTGACCCAGTGACTGTGGTTTCAGCGGCCGAGCCCAGCGAAAACGAAGTATCACGCGATGATCACCAGGAGGTTATTACCGCGGAGGAGCAGGAGGGAGGGGAAGTCCTGGACGACGCGAGTAATGAGCACGATGCCGTTCCTGTAATTTTGGAACCTGAATCGGAAGGGCCATCGGCCTCCATCAAAGAAGCTCATCTGGACACCCTCCAGGACGACCTGGAGGATCTTGTGATCTGGTGTGGAGATTGAAAGGCTGTCAGAGGAGGATCCGGAAATTGAAGCTGCGGGAGAAAGCGATATTGCAGAGAATAAACATTGTGAAAAATAGAAGCATTCGTTTTGAGGAGGTGGAGATGGAGATCAACGAGGAAGCCGTCGTCAACGAGCCGGAATCCGGTGAGGATCAAGCTCTATTGAGGTAAGTGTCCGCCACGGGCCTATTTGACAGTCAACTAATATCTTTTCGAAAGAAATGAGAGATTGGATGACGAGAGTGTGTAGAAAATAGGGTATATGATATATACTCTATAGATGCCATCGCGATAATATTATAGATAAAGCTGGTGCGTGGAGAGTTGGTATTGTGAAAGATGGATTTTTTTGGATATTTTGGCTGTTTGGATTTTAGCTGGCTTGAAGCTGGATCAGGTGGATCGGGGCTGGAAAAATCCAGGGGCCGTCGACCAGGCCAACGGGCAGGGGAACCCGGCCCATGTCGCCATTTTGGCCGATGTTGAACCTCGGCCTCACGTTTCGGCACTAAGTTTGGAGAGGACGGAGGACACGAGAGAAGCTGAAAGCGATCCCTTCTTAGATCCTCCCGGACACCCAGCATCTCGCCTTGACATGGAAATCAGGGACAGCATGAAATGAGCACCGCCCGCATTTAGTTGGCTACTTGATAAAATCCCCGGTACTTCGTACTGTGAATCCGCAAAAGAACTATGGCGACGGCAGACGAAGAGTTTGCTGACAGAGTCAAGACGCTATGGGAAGGATTCCATCCCGATCATCCTGTAGGTCTTTCTTCGCGTCTCCATTCGCTCGCACGCTTACTTACACGTCTTAGACATACGATGGCCCGTTGCGTGACCATGTCCACTTTCATTCGGCTTCTTTCGGACCACCAGCTCGGGCTACCTTTCGCGGCGTCGTCGCTCAATCATTATGTAACGGGCTGGGCAATCTTCACGGCGGTTGCGCATCTACACTCATTGATGTGCTGACGTCAATGATATCGATGGGTTATCTACAGACAGAAGGGTTTCCGACAATCAGCGTAACCCGATCGCTAGATGTGAAGTTCCTTCGTCCCGTGCCGTGCGGTGTCGAGATGGATATCATCTGCGAACTGGCCACCATGGGGAAGAAGATGGTGATGTTGAAGGCAGAAATACGGAGAGTGGATAATGGGAACTTATGTGTGATTGGGATTCATGATAAAGCAATTATCAATGATGTGAAGTTGTGATGGTCAGACGCACTTGATATCACCCCGCAGTTCCGACCTTTACCTTGTTACGATTGTGGTGGCTATCTGTAAAAAACTATACTTGGGCGGATGGTTGACCTGTATATACGAAACATAGACGATGTACTAATAGAAGTGCTCATAGAGGTATTGATGTATCAGGCCGATACGGGCCTACCTTCCTTGTTGCTGGTCTTTTAATATCCGGAAACGGACGATTCATATCAAAATATGGTAGGATTTCTCATTTATCTGCAATAGCTACGTAGATCGGCACAAGGCTCACTGGATTAATGTGCTTAGTTAGCAGTAGAAATCGTCCATCCATATGCAACAAGTCATAATCGACATCTTAGTCGGGCATCACGAAGCTTGAGGGAAAGCCATTCCACGCATAAGGTTGCGGCCGGGGTCAAGGCGATTATCCAAATCGGCATATCGCAGTATGAATTCACGCTGCGGATGAAGTTAGTTTTTCAGCCCGAGCCTTGTGAAGATGACAGGTTTCAAGGAGTGCACTTACTCGGACTTTCTTCCACGTAGCAGTATCCCACCACAAGTACACTCCTCTCTCACTTGCACCTCGTTCAACCTCAACAGGATTTGGATATGATTCATCGCGAGTAAGCCATGCACGTTCAATCTTATGGTATCTCCATTTCCGGCCCATCAACTCCTCCGCAACAACCTCCTGAATGATGTCACGAGGCATACTGTAAAAGATGTAGAACAAAGTTTCATCACTGAAGCTCGGGATGCGTGATTGGAGAGGTTGCACGTTGGCAACGTTGTAACACGCTGGAACCGTAAAATCTGGCTGTAACGGGACTCCGGTGTTCGAAGAGACGAAAGGCGACGCAAAAGAGAGATATAGGGGTCTAAATGGGCAGGTCAGCGATTATAAATGGCAGGAACGGAGCCTGACGTCGAAAAGTCTTACTCTGTTTGATTCAGATCCAATCCGAGGCTCATTAAATCTTGTCCGATGGCTAAACTTGCAATGTCGGGGCTTTCACTATGTATCATTCTCAGTAGACCCGCAATCCCGTATTTATCTCGGTCGCTCATTTGAGAGAGCGGAGTCTGGTCAACTAAATGGCTGGTTGCGGTTGAATCTTGAGTGTCTTCGGAGAACGCCGCCATTCGCTGCGCTTGATCGGCAAATGATTCAGCACGAGGAGCAGATAGCCCTGCCATGATACCGGCCGGGTCCTGGCGCAGTTGTTAGCCAACGGAGTAGTGACACCATGCAGCAACAACTTACATCTTGGTCGTGGCCATTAACGCCATTGGGAGCTTGCCCGATAGGGGATCGAGATACTGTAAACTCCGGTCAGCAGGAGATGTGAATTCAGGATATGAATGCTCGCTAACCCGGGGCTGCCCCTGGAGAGGTCACAGCATTGCCGTCACGACGCGATTGTAGATCTGTGCCCACTAAAGATCTTCCTGGTGCTTGGTAGCCCATTGTGTTCCCGTAGCTTGCCATACTTCCGCTTTGCATAAGAGATTCTCTACGTTCCTGAGAGAGATCGTTGGTGTTCTGTTTTCCAAGCGGAGGAAATTCTTCGATATTGCCGGTCTGTGGTTGGCTACCGCTTGGGAGCTGCCCGCTAATTCCTTGGGCTCCGGAACGGAAATCATCGAGCTGTGCCGCGAATTGCGAGGCAGACGGGAAAACATCGTCACGGGGTGTATGGACTTGAGAAGCCTGATGGGCTTGCGATTGTGATACTCGGGTTGGAGCCTGCGAGCTTAACGAAGACTGCAGTTGTTGCTGAAGAGGATTCTGCTGCGTCGAGCGTTGGCTGATGGAACCCCAAATCGCCTGTCCAGGTGTTGAGGTTTGAGCTGGCTGCGGGCCACTTGAGAGGGAGGGAAACTCGCTGGAAGAATTGATATCGATCATTAGCCCATTGGAGCTGCCCACAGCGGAGTCACCAAAGACACCCTGCCTCTTGTATCGAGGCATGATGGTCAAATCTGAGGCGGTTTGGGAAGTGTAAAGAATGTGTTCTGGCAATGAAGAAAAATTCAAGTGAAAGTTCCGGCGACTCACGACAAATCCAAAGGAGTTGCGGGCTGGGACCCGCCCACACTCTGTGCAAATGTATTCATCGTGTTCACAGTCCTTTGTTGGCTGGTCTGTAGTCCAGGTGCTCCGCCCATCGGCGATCCGAAACCCCATGTTGCGGCACTTCCTACATACCCGAAATTGTGTGAGTGAGACTACTCATGGCAGGGTCTCCATTATGTTTTCTCACCAAGTTTTCCATTAGGCATCCGGTTCGAGAGTACTGAGCTAGAGGGTCTTGCTTGTTGTGGTTGTTGCTGTTGCTGACTAGGGAAGCCCGCGGTCATTGACCGGAATGGTGGTTGGCCTGGACCTACATGATTCCATCGCACACAAATTAGCTGGGCTCTTTGCACGGTTCACACAGACAGGCACAGGGTCAAAAGACCAGCTGCATTGCATGGACATAGCGCAGAGATACATCTCACGCGTATAACAGGCAATGAGGTCAATTCTGTGCTGAGCGGTCGCATGGACATTCAATGCGACTGTGACAATGGGTTTGTCTCACCTGGCCTGTTCATTATGACGCGGTACTGATATCTTGGGGTAGGGAGAGGATGGAAACCATGCAGCGGTGTCTTCAAGTATTTGCCTTGTCAAGGCAGGACAAATGGGTTGGAGAATTGAGTGTTCACTCCAGTGTGGGTAACCGGTGAGAGAAGTGAGAGCTGGTTGGAGTCTTGGACACAAATTAACTAACAGGCGCGCGGCTCACAGTGCACGGACCAGACGCTAATTTTTCAAGTGGAGAGAAATTCACGTGCTCCATCATTTCCCCTTTAGGAATTTTCCTTCAGTGGTTTTTGAACATCTTGCAACAAGTCCTCTTAGACTGCCTACTGAAAGCAGCTTAAATGATTGGTCCATGATTCAAACTGTCCTCATCTTCCTTTGAATACCCGAGACATCGCGTGCTGATACTCCATTTCAATTATCAACATTCGACCTCCGATTCATCTAACCCACATCCTCCCATGACTCGGGTCTCAAATTACGCATATTTTATTCTCATCTTACTATAAGACCCGTTGACTACTCTCTCCTCGGCTCTGAACCACCCTAGATCCACGTTTCCCGGTCTGCGAGTGAGGACCATTCGATTATCGATTGAATTCTATTTGCTGAAGAGTATTCAGAGGATTCGAGCAGCCATTACTACGTGCATACCTGCAAAGATTTATCTGCTTGCTGGCAATTCTCTCCCAGTTACTGACTTCCCACTTTCTTTTACCAACCACTAGGATGAGTCAGATCCTAGTAGATACCTAGTTTCTAACAGACAATTAGTCAGACTTCAAAGCAGTCTATATCCAAATCGATGTGCGACAAATTCTCATCAAATGCAAGCTATGGTGAGCTCCACTAACTAATGTATTTGAAGGCACTATACGGTAGACTGCATCTTGAGGAGCATGACGGTGTCCGTCTGTGCGCAGGGGATTGGCCTCAGTAACGCCATCCTTTGCTGAAGAGAGATTCCTTTTCTTTTCGCCTTCCCCTTCCTCTTCGGTGCTCCTTTTCATGAAAACGAGGAAATCTTTTTTATGTCCAGAAGGCGTCCCCGCGTTGTCCCGATTCGGCTTGAGATACGAGTTGAGGGGGATTATGTGCAGGGATCTAACTTATTCCGTCGCTTTTCATGCGGCCTAACCCATGAATCGGGTACTGGCCCAGTATTATAAGGATTCAGGATTCGTCCATCGAGTCGAATAGCTTTCTTTTGGAATATACTATTGATTTGACGAATGGACAAACTCCACGCTGCAATCCAATCTTGGTGTTTTTACGGGTCTCCATACCTGCATATTTCACATATCGCAGGCCCAATTAGGAGCTCCGACGACATTCACGTGTCGTCGAAGCTGCATATCCACCTTAAAAGCACTCAAGAAATAGGTTACTTCAATGGTAACCAAGACGAAAACTTGTGCAATATCCCTGTCATTCTATGTTTCCCGACTTAGAGCGGGGAAATGGAGGGTAAGATTTTGGTCGCAAGCACTGGGAGAGAGGACTGCTGATTTCACGTCCGACTATAAATATTTGACTGGTATATATAATATTTCGAAAGCCTCTATTATCTCGTCAATCCTTCTATATCGGTCCACAAGTCTTGATTCTAAAAATTCTTTCTTTTCTTAAGATACCATGCCTCCTCTATCCAAGGAGCAGCTTGCAGCCCAATTCAAGAATAACTCGATCTACCTCATCATGAATACCCGCGGCGCTTTACCGGGCTACCACTGGGGAATCTTTATCCCTACTCAGAGCCCATTGGGCGAAGTCTGGCACGCTACAAACCGAGAAGGCGGGTGGAAACTCGAAAACAAAAAAAGCCCCAATGTCCCATTTTCGATCAGTCTCGTCTTGGCTTCTAAGGTGGGAACTGTCGATTCGAATACATGGCAAGCGTGTCGTGATACCCTCAATTCAGTCCGTGCAGATGGGACGCCTTCGCCATATACCGGAGCGACCTTCGACTGCCTTGTCTGGGTATCTGATGCATTGACTGCGCTACAAGAAAAGGGCCTTATTAATATGCCTGAGCCTTTTCCTTCTTTGAAAAACAGGCTTGTCAACAAGGCTGATGCTCGTAAGCTTAAGGTCGAGGCCGGACAAGATAGTGCGGAGGTCCAAAACACCGACGCAACTCCATAAGAAGCCTCTGGAAGGGAGAATAACTTTTTGCTGGCAAATTCGGCGGAGATAGTACACATGAAAACGTTTGAAATATATTTTCGGCCTCTTCTTTCTGCCTTTAAATGGGTATTGCCAGTGCTGTGTAATCATTTCAAATATCAAATATGTATGTACTTATCGGTGTACCGTATGTATGTACATACATACGTGTAAACAGCAGATTGATATGGTGTTCAATTGGTCAACAGTCTAAACCACCGAACCACAGCAAGTGTCAGAATTAAAGATCTCGAGTTGATAGGCACGCTCCGCTTAGGCTTCGCATGACTAGGTACCTAGTTAATCAATTAACTACCTACCTAGTAGGGTGAGCTAGCTGACCAATCAGAACGCACAAGCATCCCTAAAACGTACGGTACGCCAGAAAATACATATTTGAGATACTCCGTATTTGAGATGATGATAGGTGATCGGATGAAAGCTTGGTTTGTTCCTGATTTTAGTATGGACCATATAAATCAGACAGCATATTATCCACCCACAGCTCTTCGCGATATCCCTCGAATACTCGGTCAACAATATCTGCTAGCCAATATATCCCGCTTCGGACAGTATAATGTGCTTTTGAGAATTCCCAATATTCGGGATACCAACCTGCATTTTCCCAATCGACAATCCCAGTGATTCTGCCATTTTCGCCAAGAATGTTCCTCATATTCAGATCTCCGTGGGTGAACACTATCTCATGTTTGATGTCGTGTGATACAGCAGCCTTTTTTCGAATTTCGTCCCAAAAAGGGTCGGTCAGATACTTGTTGAAGTCTGCTTCGGATTTGAACCGCAACTCTTCGCGCTGGCTATCGGGTATACGCCAGTCCAATATTCCCCCACCTAGAGAATTGCATATTTGAAAAGGTCTTGCCGGATTTGACAGCTGTCGAAGTTCAGAAATATAGCCTTTCAGATCAGTCACTAACCGATCCATTTGCTCGTCTGTCATTGCGCACAAAATTTGACCAATTGGGCGACCGGGAACCCGAGTCATAAGCAAGTACGAACGGTTAGAATTGAAAACGATATCGATCGGACGCGGCGCAGGGATCTTAGTCTGTTTTTCGACGAGTGAAAGGGTGTTAAACTCGGCTTCATAATTGGCACGTAGTGAAGATGCCCCCCTCCGTAGATAGAGCCCAAAAGGCAATTTATAAACCGTCATAGAAAGAGACGGGCCATATAGATAGAGTCCCACCCGAATTAAGCAGTCATAAACGGTGGACCGAACCAAGGAAGGCATTAGCCTCCAGAGTTGCTTAAAAATCCGGAGACCTGACCATGAGAACTGGGAGCGCGATTTTTCTTGAGGATCTGCGATACCTTTAGGTTTAACCGAGAAGCGGATCTCGAAGAACTTACTGATACATCTTTTCTGGTTAAAGATGTAAGTAATCATATCGATCCAAGTGAGCGCAGGGGCGAAGCGAGCATGGAGTCTCAAATAATCTGACCCGACAGTCGGTGCCTTCTGTGGTACCCTATTATGGATGACCATCTCGTTCCCTGGAAGAAAAGAGATTGTGTTCTTGGGCCGAAAAAGGTATGTATGAGCCAGGTACTGATTGAATATAGTTTAGCCTAGGTGCAGGGAACACGTCAAGTAACCTACACTTTGTTTCTCGTCTGATTGCTCGGTATATTCGGGATCCATGAGTTTAAATGAGACCTGTCCATCACGCAGAGCACTAAATGCCTCAGCATCCAGGAGCCAAAGGTTATTGAGCAGTTTCTCAGGCTGGTTTGATAAAGCGAAGCAAGTGCGAAGGTTTTGCAAAAGCTCCTCTGATATGAAGACAGCCAGAATATCGGAAAGCTCAGTCTAATACCCTAAAGTTAGAGCCATTATAAATAAAAGATAGTACGATCATACCCCTTCTGAGAGCTCTGGGTCATTGAAAACAAAAGGAGGAATAAGATGGATGTATACGGCGTTTGTATCCGATGCAGATTGGAACGTCGTCTTGCTGATACTGCAAGCCCCTCCCTCCCGCTCATATATGACGGATCTAATATTGTCAGGTAATTCAGTTGCTCGGACGGGGCGAACTGTGAGTAGCTTAGCTTAGGGATCAATAATACAAAAGATCATAGATTAGCTGAAGCCGCAAACCTACATTTCTCGACTATGGACCGCCATTTTGCCAGAAAACCTTCAAGGGTGTCCTCAGGTCGTTCTGAAGACCCATCTTGGGTCGAGGTCTTGCTCAGTAGATAGGCTGCTGCCTTTTCCGGATCAATGGCTTGTTGAAAGAAGGACGCCAGGATGGATCGGTCTGGATGTGGTAAGCTTGAGATTGCTACAGATGCTGCATATTTCGAAGTTTGTTTGTCTTGATAGAAGAGTTGGGAGGCCGACCCGAGGACGTTTCGAGGACTAGCATCCATCATAGCAAGCAAGCTATCAAACCCTCAATATTATATACATTATAATGTTCTAAAAAAAACTTCCTGAAATTTCAGGGCAAATCAGTGCCTATTGCTGCACCCAGGTCTGAATGAGAAAAGCCGAATGTAAAGTGTTAAGTGCGAGTACATTGGGCAATACGTCTCATTATTTGGTAGTTCTGGAGAGTGAGAAAAAAGGAGACGCCAAGAGGTACAGTCTCAAGAAGGTTCAGTTCCAATTATTTGTCCCATCATGTGACCAGTCTGTCCGCAGATTAGGTAAAGTCAACCCAAAGAGTTTCCCACTCCTAAAAAATTTCTCTTCTCCAAAACTGCTTGGTTGTTCGTCAGAGCACACCATCCTAACCTGCTACACATACACACTCACTTGGGCTCAATGGCATCCAGATCAATTCTTTCATTCTTATTCCATCAAGGGGGATCATCGCTGGCCGAGCTACCTCCGACTTTTCTCGCTCCTGCGCTCTGTTTGCCCAAGGTCATACCAAAATCCCATCGCGCCCAATTTTCCACATCTTCAGCTCCATGTGCTCGTGACCGTAGCCGATTTCGCGGTGTCTCTGCCATACACAGGACTGGGCCCAAACAGCGTCTCTCTGTTGCGAAATATCCTCTTCCGAAACCCGCTTCACCAGAACAGCAGGAAAAGCGGCCTGCCAACCCCAACCATGGTCTTTGGGGATTCTTTGGACCTAATAAGCAAGCACTCTTAACTCCAGAAGAAGAATACGCTCATGGTACATAAGATTCACTCTATTTTTCCAGATATTCCTTACTGACTAGTAATACAGGTCGTGCTTGGACCATTCAAGAGCTGAGACAGAAGTCGTGGGATGATCTCCACAGTCTCTGGTGGGTTACGGTTCGGGAACGCAACCGTATAGCAACCTCGACCTATGAGAGAGAGCGGCTGGCCGCGGGTTATGGTGACTTTGAGGCCAATAATCGGGACAAAACAGTAAGTATACTGCTACTTGTTTCTTCGTCGACCCTTTTGAAAGATGAGTCCCTTGCTTTCACTCGCCGATATGAATGCCATTGGGAATGCTTATAACCCTTTGGATTTTGAGATGCTTTTGGGTTTTCCTCTGACTACCTAACACTTAATTACTTCGACGCAAAGTCTTGAAAATGTCTTTTCGCGAAAGTCTACTAACCAACCACTCAATCGGTAGATCCGAGCCACGCAGAATGCCATTAAACATGTCCTTCGCGAACGATGGTATGCATGGAGCGATGCTCGAGAGCTATACAATAGCGGCTATCGACCATCTTCTGACGCAATGCTTGAAGAGGATAATGAACCCAATACGCGAACACCGGCCCAATGATCAACATTGGACGATGAAGTAGTCGCATCGGTTGATGGGGGCGATGCGATAGAGAGCGGCTAATTGCCATTCCTAACCTATGTATATTTAAAGAAACATACTGTATGAGTACAAATCATCTAGCTAGCAGAATGAACTGGCAATCTGTTCAAGGGTATGGAGTAACAAAAGCTTTGTCGAGCTGTCTTTTGGGGAGAAGAACCAACAAGGGGTTCAGACCGCCTCCATGTCATTAGCGCCAAACCATAATCGTCATGAAGTGGGTGCAGAGCAACTGGGATCTTCAACTGCCAAAACCATCATCCCTTTTCCTTCACATTCTTGTTAATCACCCTAATCAGCTCTTCTCTTCTATCTCTATTGTCCTTAATCTCTTCTATCCGTCTACGGCTTCAAAGGCACCATGGATGACATTGCTCCTGAGTATGACGTTGTCGTGCTCGGCACAGGTTGGTTTACCCCGCCGTTGGGATGATGAATGTTTGTTGACTGGAATCGCAAACTCCTAGGCTTGACAGAATGTGTGCTTTCAGGGTATTTTCTACTGATTAAAGCCTAGCTTTATAGCCACTGACTGTCTCTTCTAGTGTTCTGAGTGTCAAGGGTCAAAAGGTCTTGCATATTGATCGTAATGACCATTATGGAGGGTAAGTGGAAGTGCCTAAGCTCCTTAGCGGCCCGAGAGCTATAGCTTACAGATTTTAACAGCGAAGCTGCCTCAATCAACATCGAAACGGTTCGTCCAGAGCTCATAACCTGATAACTACCCCCTATTTCTGACGATCACAAAGCTTTTCAAGAAATTCGGAAACCTCAAACCGGGCGAAGAACCTTGGAAGAAATATGGCAGGGTCAATGATTGGAATGTCGATTTGGTGCCGAAACTGCTCATGTCTAATGGGGAGCTAACGAACATTCTCGTCTCTACTGATGTTACAAGATACCTTGACTTCAAGCAAATTGCCGGCAGCTATGTGCAGCAGGGAAGCGGCCCGAAGGCAATGGTAGCGAAAGTCCCCTCTGATGCTGGTGAAGCACTCCGATCATCCCTGATGGGCATTTTTGAGAAGAGGCGCGCGAAGAAATTTCTGGAATGGGTGGGAGAGTTCGATAGGAACAATCCAAGCACTCACCAAGGTTCGAGAGTACCCTCAGTATGCAATTTACAGCAGTTACTCACTCAGTGCTAGGGCTCAACATGGCTACTTGCATGATGAAGGATGTATACGATAAATTTGGCCTCGAGGATTCCACCCGTGATTTTGTTGGGCATTCCATGGCGCTCTATCAGTCGGATGAATATATTGGTGTCTCCGGAAAAGCGCCTGAGACGATCGACCGGATCCGCCTTTACGTGAATTCGATGGCCCGATACGGAAAATCCCCCTACATCTACCCTCTATATGGCTTGGGCGAACTTCCTCAGGGCTTTGCCCGTTTGTCTGCTATCTATGGTGGAACTTACATGCTCAATACTGATGTCGATGAAGTTCTCTATGAGAATGGAAAGGTTTCCGGCATCAAAGCAACAATGAAAGAGAAGGGTGAACCTGGACCGGGGATGAGCTTCACAACTAAGACAAAGAAGATTATCGCGGATCCTTCTTACTTCCCTGGAAAGGTCAGAGTCACAGGGTATCTTCTCAAGGCCATCTGTATCTTGAATCACCCCATCGACAAGACAGATTCAAGTGATTCACTGCAGTTGATCATTCCACAGTCCCAAATTGGACGCAAGCACGGTGATTTCACTTCCTAACGATTTGAGTGTACCCAGCTAAATGATTTTTTAGATATTTACATCGCGATGGTTTCTTCGGCACATAACGTTTGTCCCAAAGGCTACTATGTTGCCATCGTTTCCACAATTGCAGAGAAGGATGCCAACCACCACATTGAATTGGAGCCCGGATTTTTGCGCCTCGGCAAGATCGAGGAGAAGTTTATGGGGCCTCCAATCCCACTGTATGAGCCTATCGATAGCGGTATGGAGGACAACATCTACATTTCAAAGAGCTATGACGCCACCAGCCACTTTGAAACCACTACGGGTAGGCCTCCTTGCAATAAATTACGGTAGAATTGGTTTTACTAACCCTTGGACAGATGACATTCAAGATATTTACAAGAGAGCTGAGGGACATGACCTGGTTGTTGATGGCCTTCGTGAAAGTACTAACTTGGTCAGCGAGCAATAATAAGCCTGTCATCAGTAAAGTCCTTTCAACCTAGCAAATACCTACTTGGGACTCGTAGGATATTCTTTGATACATGTCTATACCGTTATGTGTCACTTAATGGATTCAAAGTGTTGAAGTTTAGATAGGGGCATGTCTCAACATCTGTGGAGCATAAAGTGCTGTGCAACTTGGTTATCAATTGCACGAATGAAGATCCATCAAAGTTCATGAAGCGCTAGGAGCATTAGGCACCCTCTAGTCACTGTAATCCAATATGTAGGACTTTCCATTCCATGTACGGCCTAATAACCTTGATAATGACTATGCCCCAAAATGGAAAGCAGCATGACCAGGTGCAAGTAGACTGCGAACGAGTCCGATTCGATCCGAGTCCAAGGGTTTTGGACTCGCCCGGGACTCGACTCGCGCCTCAAAATCATTACCCGCCTCGCCTCGTGGACTCGGACTCGTTCGCAGTCTAAGGTCCAGTACTAGAGAGAGCACATGATTTTACTGCTCAAGTGGGAGCTATGCGCGCTCCCACATTAAGCGACTTTGACCATATCATTTTATTAGTTTTGTCAAGAGAAATGATACTCATCTGTGGGAGCTTAATGATGCAATGAAGAGATTAATCAATCAGGATGCTTTGTTAGAATATGAGGATTATCTCAGTGAAAATGCACTTAAGCTTACTGTGCGTGCCTTCATTGAAGAAAAGAGTGAATTTGGTGAAGGGGACTTTGGCTTCAGCTCGGTTGCTCTGGTCCCTAGCCTGGATTGAACTCCTGCATGACCAAACACAGCATATACGCCTAATTTCTTTCCATTAAACAGTTTCTGTGCTCTAGATAGCCTGAGTTTCACACAATATCACCACAGCGCCCGACGCTCAGAGTTAGTATAGGATGACCTGTAAACAATTTTGCTCTCATCATCCTTGCTCCACCAACCGCTTCCTCCAGCTTCAAAAATTTCCTCCCTTCGTGTCCACGACGCCTCCATCTCATCTATGAGCTCCTCTGGCAGCTTAGTAAAATGGGAGCTAGAATCATCCACGAATGGTGATTTAAAAAGACCCCATTCCTGAAGTCTTCCATGGTCCCACATTACGTAGCCACATCTTCGTAAAGAGCAGTGCCCAGGATAATAGCCAAACTCTTGAAGCTCGAGATTCTCATGAGCCCAGTACCACGCATGATAGGGTCCTTGATCAGCATCAGCAGCGGCGTTTGATTTTAGTCTCAGAGTTTCCCTTTCCTGTTCACTCAATTCAGCAATTGTAATATTGACCTGATGAAAGCGCTCTAGTAGAGCACCATGTAAGCCATCAATCGTTGGTAATATGTTGTATTCCAGAAGCTCCAAACGCTTTTCAAAGGTCTCTGTTAGGATGAGGCGGTGTAAGAAAGCCAGGCCCTGGGATAACTTTTGTAAAGTCAGATCACTTTATAATTCAATAGTTAAATCAGGATGGAACCTTACAAGGAAGTTTTTGTAATCCACAGTATCTAAATTATCAGCATCATACATAGGGATGCGCAGTAGGCCCCAGGGAATAGAATGCGCGGCCATCTCATAAAACGCTACTAGTGGGCTTCTTAGTCAAGTCCTCAAGATTGGAAAGGTTGGAGATCCGTACCTGGATTTATCTTTTGAACTAGATAGTCATGAATGCAAGCCAATTGCTCAACTTCCCAGGGAGGAAACTGGTCAAAGAATATCTGTCGCTGTCTCTGTGAGCTGCAGCGACTTGATGTGCGATCCTCGGAGTCTCCAAAAAAATTGCAATACATTTCAAAGCGGTAGAAAGTACGCTCTATGCGGCGACGTTCGGTAGGTGAAGGAGCTTCAGATCCAGCGTCTGGGCGCTGCGAAAGGGTGAACCGGATGTAATCATCCACAAAAAACTGAATATGCTGGTGGACCTCATCAACTAATCTCGCATCTCTCAGGTTCCATTGCATTGTAATGGGTTTGGCCTGGATATAATGATCCAAGATGCTTGATACACCCTCTTCACTCCATGGGGTAAGGCGTGAAGACTCTAGGACTGCAAGAGCTTCGGGGAACAGGTCAGAAGTGACTTCATTATGCAGAATTCGGTTTAATATGGGCGATAAATGATTGAATAGGGCGGTATTAAGAGAATCATCCGCCTTAATAGCGGCATCAAGTGTCGCAACATCTGGTATCTCGTTGAGGACAGCCTGGCGAAGCTCGAGTGGCAAGGACGCAAAAGGTTTTCGGTACATGGTAGTGAGATCTGGATACCAGATAAAGAAAATTGGATAGGCTAGGAGGAAGAGATAACTGAATCAGTAGCTGGGAGTGATTGTACTGTACGTATGGTACGAATGGAAGACGCCTAAGGGTCTATCAAGATTGCCTGAAGGATGTCTTGCAGAGAAGCTTTAAGATATATAAACTGGATGGAGCGATGGAGAGCCTATTTATGCCCCGCTACGAACTAGCCCTCTCCTGCGTCTGTAGTTGGAAAAGTAGATGTGGGAGAGAGGCTTTTTATCAAAGAGTGGTTGGTATGAGCGACTGAAGTTAGTGTGGGTTGGGGTTGGGGTAGGGTTCATAATGAGGTAGCCCTTCGACCATAGTTCCAGGCGGTTTTCTCATGCTTTCTGTAGCTAGAGCTGGAAAGAATGGTAATTAATTGGCTAGCTAAATGGGTGTAGGAATTCTCGAAGGAGCACAGAGTACTCCGTAGATGAAGGTGGATTGTGATGGGGGTACGGGAAGACACCAGTGCTACGGAGTAGAGGTCACCCCATCCGGCCCTATGTAGTTGAGGCCCGACCCAATTTTAACCTCCGCAGGTAACAAGGTAGTTACCTATAGTAAGGTAGTTACCTAACTATAGGTAACTACCTAGTTAGCAAGGGTGCGTACAGATCAACTGGTGGTCAGCGAGCAATTTGGTACTCCGTAAAGGGGGACATTTGGTATGAAGTTCTGGATTATATAAGCAATACCGCTTAAACTTTGAGCTAAACCAAATGAGGCAGTTTGTAAATACTGGAGGTGGACGCATCCCTGGTCCCGCACCAGCGTCAACATATCGTGACGAAAGGAGGTCGGCCAAAAAGTCGCGATCGAACGCCGGTGGAAGGACTTCCGCGCCTCGTCCTCTCCGTCAAACCTGGCTCTTTCACTTCTCCGATAAGCTGCATAAGCGTGTAAACTTCCGGCTGGCTTGGCCGACGTCGCAATCATGCGGATTGTGGAGGTGATTATCGATGTGAGTTGATTGAAGATCCATACCGGACCTCCTGTCTAGCCATTGTTTCTTACGGCTATTCATAATTAGGGATTCAAATCGTACGCCGTCCGGACGGTAATCTCAGGATGGTATGCTGAAAACTTCACAGCACCTTTCCCAACTCATTCCGCGGTGTTCCGGAAAGCGGCCCGAGAGAGTGAAGCTGACGGAGTAATTTTTGACACAATAGGGATGAATCGTTCAATTCGATCACAGGTCTCAATGGTAGCGGGAAGTCCAATATCCTCGACTCGATATGCTTCGTACTCGGGATCACGAACATGAGCACGGTCCGAGCTCAAAATCTTCAGGATTTGATTTACAAGCGCGGGCAGGCCGGAGTCACAAAAGCAAGCGTCACAATTGTTTTTGACAATCGCGATAAGACCAAGTCTCCGATCGGATTCGAAGAATATGCCAGTATCTCTGTTACTCGACAAATAGTGTTGGGCGGCACGAGTAAATACCTAATTAATGGGCACAGAGCGCAGCAACAAACTGTCCAAAACCTATTCCAAAGTGTGCAGCTAAACATCAACAACCCGAATTTCCTGATTATGCAAGGCCGAATTACAAAAGTTTTGAATATGAAGCCTACGGAGATTTTATCCATGATCGAAGAAGCGGCAGGAACTCGAATGTTCGAGGATCGAAAAGAGAAAGCTGGCAAAACCATGGCTAAAAAAGAAATGAAAGTGCGTGAAATTGAGGGTCTTTTAAAAGAGGAAGTTGAGCCCAAACTTGAGAAACTCAGAGGCGAGAAAAGAGCGTTCCTCGATTTTCAACAAACTCAGAGTGACCTCGAACGATTGACTCGGCTTGTTGTCGCTCACGATTACTTGCGTAATGGTGACCGACTTCGAGTGGCTGGCGAGGATTTGAAGAACAAGAAACGAAAGATTGAGGAGCTAGAGAATAGCACGTCTCGGTTAAAAGGCGAAATCGCGAATCTAGAGGAAGATGTCAGCCGAGTTAAAGCGACACGGGATAAGGAACTACGAAAAGGCGGCAAGTTTCAAGCTTTGGAGGATGATGTGAAGAAACACTCACATGAGATGGTCCGATTGGCTACCCAATTTGATCTGAAAAAATCTAGCATGGCTGAAGAGTCACAGAAACGTGAGGATGCGGAAAAGGCAGTGCGGGAAGTCCAGACTCTGCTAAAGGAGAAGAAAAAGATCTACGATAAATTGCAAGCACAGTACAACGCTGCAAAACTAGAATTGGATGAGCAGTCCGCCGAAGTTGAACAAAAGGAAGAGCTACTGCAGACTCTACAAACCGGTGTCGCGTCAAAAGAAGGCCAAGAAAGTGGTTATCAAGGCCAATTGCAGGATGCGCGGAACCGTGTTAGTACAGCCGCCACAGAGCAAGAGCAGGCCAAGCTCAAGATAGCTCACTTGGAGAAGCGCATCAAAGAGGAGGAGCCTCGGGCAAAGAAAGCCGCAGAGCAGAATTCGGGATTGTTGAAGGATCTTGATAATCTAAAACGGCACGCCGAGAAGCTTGAAGCCGACCTTGCTAAGCAAGGCTTTGAACCCGGTAAGGAGGAACAAATGCACCGAGATGAATCGACACTACAAAAGGAAATTCGTGACTTGCGCGGCGAGGCCGATTCTTTGAAAAGAAGAGTGGCAAATATCGATTTCAGTTATTCAGATCCATATCCCAACTTTGATCGGTCGAAAGTGAAAGGCTTGGTAGCTCAATTATTCACCTTGGGAAAAGAAAGGGCACAAGCCGGCACGGCACTTGAGATCTGCGCCGGTGGACGTCTATATAATGTTGTCGTAGACTCCGCCGACACAGGTACCGCTCTCCTGCAAAATGGCAAGCTGCGAAAACGAGTCACCATTATTCCTTTAAACAAGATATCCGCCTTTAAAGCGTCTGCTGAGAAGATTGGCGCTGCGAAAGATCTTGCTCCAGGAAAAGTGGATCTTGCGCTCTCGTTGATCGGATACAACGAAGAGGTAGCCGCGGCAATGCAGTATGTCTTTGGTTCGACGCTAATATGTCACGATTCGGATACTGCAAAAAGAGTCACTTTTGATCCGTCCGTCCGTTTGAAGAGTGTGACTTTCGAGGGAGACGTTTACGATCCGTCCGGGACACTTTCCGGTGGCAGCTCGCCAAACTCCAGTGGTGTGCTTCTTGTTCTCCAGAAGATCAATGAAGTAATGTCTGAGCTGAACCACAAAGAACGGACGCTCCGACTTCTTCAAGAAACGATGGCCAAGGAGAAAAGAAAGATGGCCTCCGCCAGAGCTGTAAAGCAGGAGCTTGATCTGAAACTTCACGAGATAAAACTTACTGAAGAGCAGATCAATGGTAATTCCTCGTCTTCGGTATATTTACAACTCTCTTTCGATCATTAATTGGCCGCTAACTTTATGTAGATCATCCATGCGGTTGAAGAAATGCGTGCAAATATTGAACAACTGAAGAAGGATATTGCCGATGCCAAGACGCGACACGCTGAAGCATTGAAAGACATCAAGAGGATTGAAAAGGACATGTCCGAGTTCAGTAACAATAAGGATAGCAAATTGGCAGAGCTGCAGGCGTCTCTCGATGCACTGAAAAAGGGACTGAGTAAAAATTCTATATCCGTTAAGACACTGCAGAAAGAACTCCAAACTTCTCAGATCGAGTCAGAGCAAGCCGGTAGCGACCTCACAACTGCAGAAGAACAACTAGCTGAAGCAGATGCCGCTTTGAAAGCACAAATGGAAGAAGTTGAGGACTTAAAACGTGAACAAAAACGGTGCAAGGTTTGTGGTGCCCCGGCCTTTTAAGATTGCCGTTGCTCATGTTTAGTAGGAAGCTCACGATTCCGCCAACGCACGGCTAGAAGATGAGCAAGCCAAGCTTACACGATTCGACGATGAGCTCCATGACCTTGAAGAAGCAAAACGATCCAAGGGAGCTCGAATCACCGAAGACGGATTGGAACTCCAAAAACTCGGTCATCAACTGGAAAAGCTTCAAAAAGACCAGAATAATGCAGCCCAATCAGTCGCTAATATGGAGAGCGAGTATGATTGGATCGCAGACGAGAAGGATAATTTTGGACGGCCCAATACACCTTATGACTTCCAGGGCCAGAACATCGCCGAATGTAAAGCGTCCTTGCGCAATCTCACTGAGAGATTTCAGGGAATGAAGAAGAAAATCAATCCTAAAGTCATGAATATGATCGATAGTGTTGAGAAGAAGGAGGCTTCGTTGAAGAATATGATGAGAACGGTCATCAGGGACAAGAGGAAGATCGAAGAGACCATTGTTACTCTGGATGAGTACAAAAAGGAGGCGCTTCAGAAAACATGGACTAAAGTCAACGGGGACTTCGGTCAGATCTTTGCAGAGCTCCTTCCAGGCAGCTTTGCCAAGCTGGATCCACCTGAAGGCAAAGAGATCACTGACGGCCTGGAAGTTAAAGTAAGTTTAGGAAAGGTATGGAAACAAAGCTTGACGGAGCTGAGCGGAGGTCAACGGTACGTCGTTTCCTCAGTCATATCTGGTGACCACAGCTCACGATTCTTAGATCACTTATTGCTCTTTCTTTGATCATGGCTTTACTCCAATTTAAACCAGCTCCCATGTATATTTTGGACGAGGTAGACGCTGCTCTTGATCTGTCCCATACTCAAAATATTGGTCGGTTGATCAAGACTCGATTCAAGGGATCCCAGTTCATCGTGGTTAGCTTGAAGGATGGAATGTTCCAAAATGCGAACAGGATCTTCAGGACGAGATTCAGCGAAGGTACAAGTGTTGTTCAAGCTTTAACACCGGCAGATTTGAAGTGAGCTGTCTTTCATGAGGTGCATTTATGGCGAGATTGTGATCATTCGGCTTTATGGGTACCGGGAGACGATATGCATGACTTGAGATTGCCATGAGCGGCGTTCGGGACAATGCGGTCTTGGGTATAGAAATCTTGGAATTAATCTAGCTCAAGCGAGGCCTGGTTTTTGTCTCTATCATTTCTCGCTTTATTTTTCTAACCCTTTATCCATAAATGGCATCTTTGCATCGGGTCTATGAAACAGGCCTGCGATGTTCCGATATTTTGACTTCGGAGGATTAATGCTGTGGCAAATGACACACCGCCTGTTTCTGCCGATTTTGTCATGCGCCACTCCGCGAGAGCCGATCCAGCGGTTTGATGAAGATGCCAGCAGTTGGTGGTATCAAGCCTGCTTTCTTTGCACTTTCGGAATACATTGAACCAATCGAGTCGTCTTTAATCATATAACCCTTTGGCCAGTCTAGCTCTTCTGCTCGTTACCTACTTCCCCGTCAGTAGCCACGCGACACCAAACCTTCTAACTACCTCAGCGGCCAACTGCTCCTCCTATCCATTCCTTCGACCAGTTTTGGCTCAAAGCCCCGATTTTTTGCTTCATCCTTCTCCGTTGGTATTATATTCGCCAATTCGTCATACATGGACGACGTCGAACCATCGCTTAACATTCCTTCTCTTCTCACTCTCGCCGTCATCTCATTTTTCGTCTTCCGATGGCTATTCTCGCGCAACGAAGGCAATAATAATCGGGCCAGCTCTGGACAGGATGTCTCTCGGGTCAATCCGAGGCATGTTGAGGCGGTCCAGCGAGTCTTCCCGCAGTTAACGACGAGAGAGATAATGTGGGATTTGCGCCGGAATGGAGGCAGCGTCAATGCAACTATCGAAAGAGTTCTAACGGGAGGAGGCTTGGAAAATGTATTATACCCCTATACGCATTCAATATTGATTCCACTATGTTCTAACCTATCCCGTCCTACTTAGCCACCACCTTCGTTCGAACCTACGATACCTGCCACGCTTCCTCGATCCAGTCCATCAGCGCCATCGTCTTCGGCGCCATCAAAACCCAAGATACAAAGCCTCATCACGCGTTACAATCTTATGTCACGATTAGATGAGGTCATTTCGGACAGCTCTGATGCTTTTGACCCAGTATCAGACCATGGAATGAAAGTCGCAAACGCCCGGTCCTATAATAAAGCAGATAGGCACCGGCTGCTACAAAAACGCCGAGACGATATGATTCTTGCTGCGAGGAGGAAGATGCAAGCGAAGATAGCAGCTGAAACATAACAATTCTGCGCGATAGTATCTTTTAATCCGAAGAGTTTGAAAATCAAAAGCTATTTCTGGAGCGCAACACATCAGTAACTCTACAAAGGAACAGGTGCATTTAGGTCATTGGACTATCAGACATTAGGCAGTAAAGGATCCATTGTAGTCCCATCATCGAGGAACGAATTCGAGTTTGTACTTAGGTCGCTGGGAGTAACGGTATCATGGAATTTCTAGCATTGGTAATGATCCAAGATTTCTACATCGAGCCAGCCCTCTTGGCCTTTGAATTTCTTTCTCTAACATTGCATTTCAAATTCCATTCCAGCTCTCCTTACAAGAAATGGTTGAGTGGAGTTTGAACATTGCTCTTTATATCTCAAAATGCACCCAGCAGAGCATATGAGGCAAATAGCACAATCGAGATGCACATCCGGCCATTTCGCTGAAAAGGCTTTTGCACCGTTGTAGATATACCGAGTAAGTCCAGGCACATCAACCAAAATCAAGCATTCCAGCTGTCCAGGACAAACCAGGGCCTTTCAGTTTCCGCCAGGAAGCTGTACTATGCCTCTCCCGCTTGGTTTCGGCAAAGTTCAGAGACACTGGGTGTAATGTGGTGAACTCAAACGCCGATAACCCAGGAGGCCGCATGACGGCTGCTTCAAGCCACCAGGAGAGTTCGGAGAGTCAAGTGGTAGGTGACCTAGACGCGTATCATAGCTGCATGTCATCATCTTCATCGTAGTCGTCTCTCACGTCGCCGCCAGCCTCCGCCTGTTCTCGTAATGTTTCTTCTTTTGATGCGCCAATTTGTCTGTTTCCCAATATTAGAATAGTTCCTTGGACTTTGCTCACGCTTCTAAGCTATTATACACACCTCAAAGTTTCTGCAGCTCCAGATAAAAAGCCTCTTGCTTCACCAATCTCCAATGCACCGGCGCCTGTTAGGTGTAGCCCTTCTCCACCACCAACAGCCGTAGCATCCACTTGTTCTGTGAGTTTTCTCATCTTTGCCATACGAATCTCCCTTATATCCCTTATAAGGCGCCGTATTTGATCTGGTCTGACCAGGTCGTCGCTTGCAGTATCTAGGAGCATGGTCGCTAGTTCTAGCCAATGGTACGGCAGCCAAGGGTTCGCTGGGGCCTTGTCCTCGTCGAATACAGTATTTTGAAGCAAAAAAGGCGCGGATGGAATATAAGTTTGACCGTCCAATGTTCGTCTAGGGCCGATTTCTCCGGGGCGTCGTCGAGAACCGCGCCCGGTGTATGCGGGAACGTCCAGTGGCGGCGGTGGTAAAAAGACATCATGGTCTGTTTCTGCCTGGAGAAATTCGGAGAGCCATTCAGTATTTAGCCAAATGGGCGGGGCAATGTTCGCACGGCGCTGTCTTTTGAGAAGCAGTGCGAGCCACAGGGGTAGCAAGCTACGGTGAGGTGGAATTAATGGCTCTGTTGGTCCCTAGTTCACTAGACGATCAGCAGCCATCAGAGGATTTGGATACATATGTCTTAGCTTTCCGCAGATTGGACACTGAGGAAGTGGAATTGGAGGGTCATTCTCCGCGAAAAGCGGACGAATTCACCGCAAAAGACAGGGCACTCACGCCCAGTAGTTCAAGGCCTTCAAGACGCTGCCGTGGAATGACGGTCACCATTTCCATTTCGCAAAGAAAGGTGATTTCTGGAGGCGTGATGCCTCGCGGCAGACCGAATGCCATGAGGAGCCTGGCCGTATCCGCGCTGAATCCCGATCGCGCTTCTTACACAACTGCTTGAGATTCAGGGCCTGAAACGTGTTTGGTGAGACGCGCCCGCCTGTGGTCTTGTTATATATAACTAGGTAGTGAGTGAGTTAGTGCCAAGCCTTATTAAAAGCGGCGCAAAAGTCTTGGGGAAAGATTTGGCTTCTAAACAACCATTTTATTAGAAAACCCCTTTTCAACCAACTAAAGACCGCTCCATATGCAAGCAGGGCAGTGTGTAGGACAGTCTTTTCGATCCTGTCTCCGAATTTTCACCAGTGCTGGTCTCAAGCTCATAGATGGATGGCAGATTGGTCGGCACTTCCAAAACCCTTTTATAAGTTCAAATTGCTACTGCGCAGTATGGCCTCGAGTTTTGGATTCGCAGCCATTTGCTATTCCTCTTGCCTATTCCCTACACTAAATCCCGGATGAAACCCTGAAACTGCATTTGATGGCTCTTTGAAAGATACCCATGCCTGAAGCTGGAACACTCACGGAGACCATGGTTGATAACCCTTCAGGATACCTGAGGATACGTGATAGAAACCGCCACGGGCTCTTGAAGCTTCTGATGAGGTACTGTATGTATGTATGTACATACATATATTGAAACCATGAAGCGGATGCTCAGAAGGTTCCCACAAACTTCTGCAATGCCTCGCTATCTCTATCACCTATTCTTGTACCAATCCGTTCCTTGAACCTCTAAGCCATCCGTAATGGTCTTTTGATAGCCAACCCGTGACTCTACGAGTGCTCATGGAGCTGAGGAGACAAATATTTGCCCTAAAGTAAAGGGGTTTGAGCGGAAGGGACTGCTGACCGTCGTGCAGACTTCTGACTGGAAGCTGCCGTGAGGTATCACATCACGAAATGGCTGCAGAGCGCTTACCCCGGCTGTTGCCGCGTGGATCTCTCCTGCCTCGCCAGCCAGGCCTTCTCGCCGCTCTTTATACCCGTTGTCATTCTTGCAATTCTTTGAGAAGTCTTGGTGTAAGCAGACCAAAAACATCCTGATTCGAATTTACGCTCCCGTCATGCAGCTAACTCCACTCCCGCCACCGCTTGACACGAATGGAAGTGAAAACGATTTGGCAGAGTGGAAGCCGACGCGCAAATTCAGGCAGAGGCTAACAAGCCTTCGTGATTATCTGTTCTCGATTGGGTGGAAGGGTGCCATTCTAATTAGTTGGACTCTCTTGCCAGGGGGTACCGGGTACAGCGTATGTTTCAGGTATCGGGGACTCGTTGGCTGCATTTGGAATCCAATGGTCTCTTCCACGAAGCTAAAAATCTCTTCAGACCTCCCAGTTTCCAACTTCGGTAAGTATAGATGTCCTGCGTATTGTGCCGTTATAGTTTGATTATCTATTTTCTCCCTATACGGCGCTCATCATTCTACAGACTTGGCAGTCATTGCGCAACATCAATATCCAGCGAGTACACTGCACATTGCAGATTGTGAGTGTCGCGATGAATATGATGGACCGATCCCAGGAACGATTTCCATTGCAGGCTACGTACTGGAACTTGATAGCCGAACTAGCCGCCCTTCGCAGACCTGTAGGATTGATGTAGAATTCCCGCGCTTCCAGTTGCCCATAATTGAGTACGCAAAGCTTATTCGTCGAATTGATCACTTCCGGCAGTCGCAATACCTAGAGGATAACAAGGGTTTCGCGGATCTCTTGGGGCTGGATCTGTGAGCACCATGCTATTTCAATACAGGGCCATGCTGATTAAGTTAGGGATGTCCTCTCGCTCTTTGGTTTTCGCGAGGATGCACCTTGTCGATCTCGTATCGAATTTCTATGCGATACCTGGACATATAACTTGGAGATCACTCCAGATCGATTCTTCGATCCTTTTCAAGCCTCGAAGCTACTACAATACGCCTTTGCAGACAGTCGCGCTCGGTTCCCGGACTTTCTGCTCCAGGTTGTCATTGGCATGGAGCTATATATCCGGCTTAACAAGGATCCATTGGGGGACTACAAAGCGATCATGTCCCATTCGATCTCTGGAACTATCATTTTAGCCTATCGCTGGGTAGCCGTCGCTAGACTACAGCTTATAGCGGTAGGTGCTTCCAATTTCTCAGTACGCAGGCCTTCATTCTTACTCAACAGCATTATCGTAGGATGATAATAGCATTAGGTGGCGTGCAGCTCCTCATGTTATCAGACAACAAAGCGAAACCCTACTTAGTTTTGGGAAGAAATTACGCTGGCCCTATGACATGTCAGCTAATATTAAGCGTTGCCTCGAACATACCCGAGATAACTTTGGTTCAGCCCGCATGGGAGAAATTGATGAATGGTTACTAGGACTTGTGCTTCCTGGAAAATCGTTTAACCTTCGCATAATGTCTAACCTCATCAAACTTTCGCCAGATTGCGAAGTAGGCGAAGCACTGCCAGGCCACGGTCTCTCTCTTCCGCAGATGAGTTACTGGCCTAAGAGTTGTATTCTTGGCAAGATTTTCGGCGGAAAGATTGGGATTTCAAGTCTAGCTGGATGGATTGGACCAGCTCCTTCTGTCCCACAATATATACACCCCACTTGGATATCAATAACGTCGTGTCAAGCCGTGATGCAAGACCCTAAAGTTTGCAACAGTTTTTTCCAACGAATAGGAGTCACAGGTCGGGTTGAGCAAAAGTCCATCAATTACTGGCACGAGATAACGGATCATGCTCAATGGATTGAAGCGTTATCGCCAGCACTCCCACGCTCTGAATCCCGGGTCACGCTTAGAACCATCCGCTTCCGGGACCCCCAAACACACAATGCAGAGACAGCCCAGCCACTCACTCCGGAGATATTGTTTTCGATCGATGGTTTGCTACATGTAATCACTCCAATCTACGACGTCAGTTTCGTTTCACCACCGCCATGCCTTGGAAGTCATGTCCTCCATCGTAAGCAGATCGAGGTGTTTGAAAAGAAGGTCCTTTTAGCCGCGGATCTCATGAGCGCCGAATTGCCGTCAGGCCTTGTGATTATTGATGCCATGTGTGGTGATGAAGAGGTACTGGCCAGAGCCTGGTGTTCTATGACGGGCAGAAATGCGCTTGTTCGACGGGGAGATCAGTGTTGTTATAAATGCGCTTTGGATATAGTTTCTCCACTTGGACTGAATCTTCAAGCTTTGATTCTTAGCTAGTTGTGGCCTTTGTTTGGAATCAGCATATTTATACACAACGGCCAATGGTTCGAAAGCATTTGCAGAGGTTCATACTAAATGTTCATTGTTATGACTCGGAAACCTTTTCCAGCCGCCCGATGTCCGTCCGCTGCCTATGGCCAAGAATACTGTCGACTAGTTAGTTACCTGTCAGACCATATAGTTGAAAACAGCTTCTACAAAAGAGATTCTCTTTTGCCGTACGGAGTAGTTGGCGGTCCACTACTAACTGCCTAGTTAGCCAAGCATGATGACTAAACACATTTAGTTACATAATTAGTTAGTCAGTCGTAACCTAGCCCCTGACTCTCATGACACTTCCACTCAACATTCTTCTCTTATCTTGCCCCTGCAAAACAACAATTCCAAAAGTTATCTTGTGTTTAATAGTCGTCTGGGGATGGCAAATTCCTCAATCAGGTCATCGCTGCTAATCTCAACCATTCTATTGATATGCATTTCCGTTTGGCTTCATAAAATCAACACCATTCTCCCTGAGCCATATTTGGATGAGGTTTTTCATGTTCGACAGGCACAAACGTACTGGAGGCATCAATGGAAACAATGGGACCCAAAAATCACTACCCCTCCGGGCTTGTATTTATTCTCCTACCTAATTGGAGGTCTGTGGTTTTTAGTGTTTCGAAAGCCGGCGGTTTTATCTGTGGTTGATCTCCGATGTATGAATGGATTAATTCTGTTCAACACACTTCCATTGGTATTGAGAAGACTCCTGAAGAAGATACGAAAATCGCCTTCCCTACTGGATTCCGGAAAATATGGCACCAGAGGCAGGGTTTCAAGCTGGGAAGTCAGTTTCACGGTTCTGAACGTTTGCTTGTTCCCTCCGATCTTCTTTTTTCCGGGCTTTACTACACCGATATTGCTTCGTTGCTCGTCGTCATGGAGGTGTATCGTCGTGATTTGAAGCAAGTCGAGGTCTCCAGAGATCCATTTCGAGTGAGAAATGCCAAGGCCCCAGGAATGATACCATTTTCTACCTCAACTCTTCTGATAACGGTCCTGGGGACGCTGTCTCTCCTGTTTCGCCAAACCAACATCTTCTGGACTGCCGTATTCATGGGAGGATTGCGCATCGTAAGGACCCTACACTCCTCCCACGCAGGTAGTCGCACGTCGGATATTGCCACGGTTGTTACTGGCAGTTGGCATGATCGCCAACTATATGATCCTCCAGTCAGTGAGGCGTTCTTCGAAGGTACTTTCATATACTCTTCCTTGCACCGATAGAATTGATATAATCAAACTAAAGCCAGATCACAGATTACTTCAAAACTGGGATCTCAATTGCACTTGCGACATTGGCGCATGTTCGCGTCATTTTCGTTGTACTTTTACCATATTTATTCATACTCGGTGCATTTATCGCCTTCGTGCTTTGGAATGGAAGTGTAGTTCTTGGTGGGTCACAACACTACACAATAATTCTATCGAAATTACCTTTGTTCTAACGGAATGTCATAGGGCACAAAGAATTCCATACAGCGAGCCTTCATCTGCCGCAGATGCTGTACATCTGGCCGTATTTCCTGTTCTTTTCATGGCCTCTTTTAATTACTCCCTGGGTCGTATTATTATACAGAGCTTTCTCTTCACGAAGCTCCAGTAGAGCTCTTTTCAAATCGCTTCCTCGACTTGGTATATCAATTGCTTTGCTTGTTGCCATGCTACTTGCCGTCCACTTTAACACCATTGTTCACCCTTTCACGCTCGCCGATAATCGTCATTACGTGTTCTATATATTTCGAATTCTTCTCCGGAGACCGTTCATAAAGTACGCGGTCACGCCTATATATTTACTTTGTGGTTGGGTGGCTATTGCTGCCTTTTCGGGGTCGCCGGTCAGACAGAGTGTCGACCCAGAGCGGAGAGAAGCCGAAAAACCGCAAAGCTCCAAGAGCACGTCCGAATCGAGGTCGTGTGACCCTGCCAACGGCATGAGAGCCAGCTTCGTTCTCGTATGGCTCGCTTCTACAACGCTTTCCTTGATTACTGCGCCCCTGGTTGAACCTCGCTATTTTATCATACCCTGGGTGTTATGGCGCATACATGTTCCGCCATCGGCATACATCCTAGATTTGAAAGGAAATGAGAAGAAGAACAAGAAAGAGAAAGAAGTGACTATCGCAGCGAGCCAGTTCGTTCGATACTGCCCTCTGATACTTGAGGGTCTATGGTACGCGTCGATTAATGCGGCTACTGCATACATGTTTTTGTATCGGGAGTTCAAGTGGCCACAGGAACCAGGGCGATTGCAACGATTCATGTGGTGAAAAGTTTCCTTAAAAGCAGCGACGTGGATGGTTGATTCAAGAAAAGGCCTCCCGAAAAGTGAACTTGACAAAGCATTTGGCCATATACATAGATATATAGAAGCGATTCTTAGACATATTATCAGCGCCCGAGACATGCGGGACATAATGAGCCGAAAAGCCTTCATCTGCTTGAAGAAGATTAAATGTAGGCTAATAAGGAAGCACGATTGCATTTTCGATTGCTTCTCTCGGGCGGGTCGAGAGTCGATATAGATCCCTCTTCTCCCTACCCCAAAGCAAAGCTACAACTAGCTCGTCATTATCAAGGACAACATGGACGGCTCGGCCTTCCCTGGTGTCCAGTAGCTCCGGCTGAAGAGGGAACCAAAGTCGTGAATGATCGAATTCGGTTAAAATTTCCAAACTTGGTAAAATAAAACAGTCAAGCCCGGCTTCAGGGTCATTTCCAAAGTAATCTTGAATCAAATGATGTAGCTTTCTTTCTAGTAGGTCCAATTTTCTCCAGTGTAACGGCCGTTTGATCACTGGATTGAGGATGTCATATAGATGAGTCCATCCATGCCGTTGAGCGATCTCAAGAGGCGTACTATGTTCTTTTGCTGAACCGTCCCGGAGTGTGCGGGCAAGTCCTGATATCACTTTGTTAGAAGTACGTGGTAGTAGGAAGAACAAGGCTTACTCCATCCGCCCGAATCAATCAGCTTGGATACGAGCTCCTTAGGCGCACCATGATATGCTGCCTGATGTAAAGCCGTATATCCGCTTGGTTTTTTTGTCGAGTCATGAGGCACTACATGTAAGAGCGATTAGAATCGACTCGCCGGAATTGTTTGTATACTAACAGATTCTCCAGCAGTTCACCCACTTTTGGTGGTGAGTTTTCCGCCCATGTTCGAGTAGGGCCATGGCGGTTTCCCATTGCCCGAGAAACTGTGCAGACGCGAGTTTCTCACGCGATTTGAAGTATGGTATTTTATTAGTTTGGCCGGGTTTGTACCGATACTGACCATGCCAAGTTATACCATCCACTGAAAATGGTGAAAATACTCCACTGCTATCGACATGTATGGATTTTGTATTCAATCGACTAAACGTTTCGGCGAGCTCTTTCATCACTGTGGTGTCATCCTTGATCATGACGACATAATCACTTGTATACGTTAACTCAAGACTAGATGGCAAGAATCTCAGACAAAAGATAGTGACTTACAGTACAGTGACCATCATTGCATCCCTGACTCTATCCGCCTGTCTAGTCAGCTTCTCCACAAGACTCTGGATGTCGTCTTTCTTCCACATCCAGTTGAATTTTTCCTTGAACTTCATGGCTTTTTTGGTTCCGTCTGCTTCCGCCTTTTGACAATATTCTTCCCAGTTGGGCCTAATTCGGTCCACCAGCTTCTTCAAGTCTTCAATGGTTGACTGACATTCCTGTGTATTGATCTGGCTGTCAAGATACGCTTTCTTATCATCGGGGAGCCGGTGCCGTATACTGTTAAGTCGGTCCAGCTCCCTTTCAAATACGCTGGTCTGGCTGACAACAACGGCAAGGCCTTCGGGGGCATTTTGAACAGTCTCATAGAATTTGCGGAGAAGCCCAACAGCAGTGTGCACCTCGAAAACGAGGCTTATGATCGAGAAGGGTTCCATGCTTTATTTGCGGGAGACGGCCAGGCGGGTAAGGCTGCGATCTGAGGCCGGGAAAATCAGTACTGTGTCAAGGATGCGGGCTGGTAGTGGTAGTGGTTGACACCACGGAGTAGTATAGGGAAAAGAGATGCCCGAATGAAGAGTCTGGCATGAGAGAACGTGGATAGCGAACACCTATGACCCCCTACAGTCGGATTGGGATAATATGCAGGGATTAACTAACTGGACCCGTATACAATTAGCCAGTCGTAAACACGGAGTAGTGTTTTTAGAGCGGGGAAGTCGGTGAGCAACACGGGCCCTGCCATGTGGGAAGTTATGATCGTCTGCAACAAGCCAATTCTTTGGAAACAATATGAGTTATTGGCAACATTGCTAGCACGTCCGTGCAGCACGTAGCATCGATGTTCAACAGAAGAACTCGGATCATCTTGTATTGTATTCGACCGTCTCTACGACACTGCATGGCGGGGCTGATGAGGAGATAGGGATGACGCTCAGCCTTTGTTCGGATCTCTGCACGGGCCGCACCGGAGCCCTGAGCCGCCTTTTGAATCGGATTAACTAATAACCGAAGCATGCACGAACCAAACCAGCTACCTGGAGAATCTGGGAACAACACCTTCAATCAGCCATTTGCGATATCACAGCTTCTTATTAAAGAGATCCAAAAGCCGAAGACACCAGGAGCTTCAGAAGTATAGGTAGAGGGAGATAGTGCACCGGCCTTTCTACGATACCCAGGTATCAGCCGGGCCCATTGAGGCCAAAGCTCCTTCCATCTATCTGTTTGAGAACTCCTGCATTCTCTACAAGGATGGGCTCAATACGCCAGGCCGTCTTCTCTCCACTACTGAAAACTCCTTTTCGGCTGTGTTTCACCAAGATAACGCCAGTTGCTACCCAATCCAGAGGCTTCAATCTCCCGTCCTTTACGCCGCAGTTCTCATCCCCTGCTCCGCGAAATCTCTCCGCGTCCAAAGAACTCCCATTCCCACCGCTTCCTCTCTTCCGCATAATTTCCGATGTCCAGTCATACCAAGAATTTCTGCCTTTACTTACCGAGTCAAATGTTACAGCTCGCGACCAGACAACTGGCTACCCGACACAAGCGTATCTTACTGTTGGATACGGCCCATTGAGTGAGACATTTCATTCCAAAGTGGAATGTGACCAATCGCAATGGTCGGTAGGGGCCCGGAGCGGAGAGATTGCATTCCAGCGAAAAGGGGAAGTGGGCAAAGACGGGGGTGTGTTCGAGTATTTGGATACAATTTGGAAACTCAAACCACTGGAAGGACGACCGTCGGGAAAGGAGGTGACAAAGGTGGATCTTTCTGTGAATTTCCAGTTTAAAAATGCATTGCATGCGGCAATGATGAGCGCAGTCGAGGATCAGGTTGCTGCGATGATGATTGATGCTTTTGAGAAAAGGGTCATGGAGGTTGGACAGCAAAGGCAAGCAGAAGGATATGACACTGTTCGATGATTGTGCTTTTGGGGGGCGAGTCCATCGGCGGTCAATCACATTTGCCTTTAGGGTAAGAAATGCTCTGTATAATATTTGAGATGTATAGATACAAGGCAGCCGAAATATGGCTAGCCTACGGATACATAAAGGGAATATGGTACATTGTTTAAAAGAGTCATTTCTGTGATCTAATACCACGTTGTTGCTGTTGTTGCCCGTGACGTATACATCACAGAGTCTGGTCCAACTTTGTTGTAGTTATGTGCGACTTCCTCCCAATTAATCCTATTCCACCACGCCTCCAGGTAAGCTGGCTTATTGCCAATGCCCCAGTCTCGAAGCCATACATGCTCCCAAGTGTTCACACAGAGGATCGGATGAATGTCATCACCACCAGGCGCCAGGACTTTATTTCTAGAAAACGGCCCCATTGACCCATATGTCTTTGTCACAACCCGGTTGAGTGCATCGAGATTCTCACCGCCAGCAATTCCCGTTGTATGGGTAGCCATGTCAATAGGCTGTCGCCGGTAATGCGCGCCGGGATAGGGAGAACCGGCAATATACGTGCAAAGAATCTTGAGCTGGGCGGTTTCTTTTCGTTTAACCAACCACACAAAACCCGGTCCGAACATTGCGTTTGCCGTTGCGAGGAATTCGGCTTTAAGGGATTCTAAGGAGGAACAGGACTCGTCGATAGCTTCTTCTAGATTTTGGGGAACAGGAACGGTTTCAGGAGCCTGACAGAAAGGAAGGTTAGTCATGATTAAATAATAAGCGGAATATAGACTCATAGTGACTGACAATACAGTTGAAAAAGAAATGATTATTGTGAGCCATTGAGGCATAATTGAAAAGCGAAGCCATACTGGCGTCTCGCGCATATTTGAGTAGGAGAGAGCCAGCTAGCTCATTCTCATCGGGAGTTCCTGAAACAAATTGTTAGGCTATATTCTCGGAGTATCGCTGAGGAATATCACGGGGGCTAATCCGTGAATACAGACCAGCTGTTAAGGAATTCAATTTGTCGACCATGAGTCCCTGGTACTGAGTCCAGGCCATATCAAAGCCCTCCGGCGATAAAAGCTCGGGAATTCCATTCTGCGTAAAGGTATCGTTGTACGTCAACTTTGGAACGCTGTGAAGACCTCGAACATGGGGTTGAGAAAAAAGTGTCTAGGTACGGCGTCAGCATCGCGGATCCAGAACCAATTGGTGCGGGGAACAAACTTTCGTTGAAGAAGCGGCTCGCAGACCAAGCTGCGGCCGTAGTAGCCTTTGGAATATCATGAAGAATCAAAGTGAACCATTGCCAACGGCTCCCATCCAAAAAATCCTCGATCTCGACCTTCAGATCAAACATCAAAAGATGCAGACGCCGGCGGCTTGGCACGCCGAGAATTTCAGTTTCGCCAAGAGACAGCTAGCTACTTTGGGTCTAGTATAGATGTCTCGAGCTTTGGCCAATGAGAGCGAGTATCCCAGATCTTGGCGCCGGCACCTGACACGCTTCCTAATTTAGAAACTCTGCAGAAACATAACATCGTCAACTGCGGTCCAACCATCGCGTCCTGTCCAGTTTCAGACTCGATGGGCGCCCATGTCCGGAGATTGTGGGACGAAGTTTGACGTCTGCAAGTTCAGTCTTGCTGTCGATCTAGTGGCTCTTAGGCGTTTTCAAAATAGCCAGAAATAGGACACTGAACCATCAATCAGAATGGAATTTCCCCAAGTCAGGAGCTTGGGCTCCAAGCGGCCCTCGTTCTGGCCCTGCCACTTTTCCCATGTTCTCAAGGGCCCTTATATTCTCAATCTCCCTTGTCTTTTGTTCCTGTCTCTCTTCACTAACAATGAGTCTTTGGCGCGCGGTTGAATACCAAAGCCGTTGTTAGCATCCTTGATACTTCGATTCTATCGGTCATTGCCCTCTGGTAGGGCTTTTTGGCCGCTTTCATTGTCATTTTTGAGGGTTGACTTCGCCTTCAAGAACATAAGTTCCAGTTTTTCTCTTCAGTGTTTTTAAGAATTCAATCTGCCAGACTTGAAATGAAACCACCGACGATTGCTGTCTTTCTCGCCGCCTCATCAATTGCTTTGGTCTATTCACTTTCTTTACCAGAGGCTTCGCCAGCCATATTTGCCAGAGATACCGAAATTTGCGACGATCCCAAATATTTCAGATGTCCGGATGCGAAACTTCCGTCCAACTTCTGCTGTCCAAGGTCATCGACATGTTTAAGTCTAGATGATTCCACGACTCTGATATGCTGCCCTCAAGGAAAGGATTGCACGACCATTCAACCGATCATATGCGATATACAACGCCAAAATGTGCTGATTGATCCATCAAGCGCTGTCAAAACCACTAGACTTTCGGTTTCGCTTTTAAAATGTGGAAATGGGTGCTGCCCGCATGGATATAGATGTGACAATGGAAGCTGCAAAGTCAATCCCATAAGCTCAACTTCCCTCTCTTCAACATCGACCGTGAGCTCCACGACAGCGGTGACAACGACCTCGGAGCCAACTTCCACATCCGCATCCGCAACAAGTCCAAGTTCTGTGACCTCGACCCCGGTAGCGAACGTGATCCATTCCGAAAACTCCAAGTGTTCTGCCTTCCCTGGCCCGGCAATCGCAGCAGGATTCTTTCCAGGGTTCATAGCCGGTATTTTGCTGAGCTTGGCCCTTTGCTTTTGCCTAAGGCAACGCGAAAAGAAAGACGCCGATCTCTCGCCCAAACCTTTGCATTTTCGCCAACGGTCTGATGATCACGCAATAATATCCATTTCCGATCCCATTCCTTCCAGTGCACAAGACTCTATACGTACCGACTTCCTCCGACATAAGAGAACCGAGGAGAAGGCTCAAAAGTCTCGCTCCATAAGGGCTCGTGCAAGCACAAGAGTTCGAAGCTTTTTCGCTCCTAAATTGACGGTGACTATTCCGGATGCTTCAACTATGCCCTTCACTCCACCAACCCAAATCTACCCACCACCACATCAGCACAACCCGAGCATACGAGTATGCAGTCCAATTAAGTTGAACGAAGGAGATGCGCGGCCTAGTCGCCGAGAATCCCGGCCACCAACAACATTCAGTGAGATGATGGAGACCGCTGGGCTGCAGAATGGCCGTGGCACACCTTTCTACGCGGTGCGTGGAACATCGCCTCCTAAACCTATGCTGAGAAGATATCAAAACGAATATTCCTTGAAGCCTTAAAACATGAAACATATACATGAACGAGTTCCGAGAATTTGTTTTATAGCAAAATATTAATCACCTAATCTCTTTTTCGCTAAAGAGTCTTGTAATCATTGCATTAGTGTACACACCATTGACGGAATTTCAAAAAGTTATTTGATTTATTTTCAGATAGTCAAGTAGTCAGATTCCTTTAGCTTGAAATATCAGGTGTTGATCGGCACTGAAGGAGGAGCAGTACAGTAAGTGTGTACCGGGGTAGTCAAGAATCCAACGATAAATATACATTACAAATCTATAACACACGCCTACCAAAGATCGGGTAACTGACAGGCAAATTCTTTCTCATCTTTTTCCCGCTCTCTGAGCTGCAACAAATTGTTTGACCTCCTTGATCAAAGCCATAACAAGTGGGACCATAATCGGCCCCAGAAGCGGCAGATACACCGCAACTTTGTGTTCATCCGGAAAATAAACCTGGCCTACCATACTTTTTTCAAAGAAACTTTTTTCTGCTTCGCTTTCGGCAACACGTGCGGATGCAAGCGCTTGATTAAAGTCGCCGTCTCGCAGGAAGTCGCAAGCGGATGTGAGATGGGAGAGAGTACGAGACACCGATGTGGCGACGGTAGCTGGAATGGGTATAGATGGGAGAGAGCGGGTGAGTCTTGCGAGTGAGCCCATAGTGGTCGACGCGGAGAGGAGTAAAGAGGCGGTATGCATCCGAGTAAGGTGCTGAAGGCGCAGAGGGAGAGACGGCGGAAAGGATGGAACACCGAGTAGGGATAGTAGTTGGTGGGAGAATGTCGAAAAGGCCGGGTGGAGGGAATCTTTTGTGAGATGGGTTGGGTTTGCGGGGTTGTTCGCGGAGACTGGCGGGTTGAGAATGACTACTCCGCCCCATTGGGGAATCAACCAGCTGTTTGCGAGGCTTTCTCGTACTAGGAGTGGTGATTGAGTCGGAGCGGGAATATAAAGGATAAAATTGATGGTCGGTCCACCGCCGATACTTGGACTGAGGGGCCATTCAGCGGCGTTGATGAAGGCACTAAGATCCTCCTTTTTAAGCGTCCATGCTTGATGAGCCTCATCGTATTCTGGTGGTGTAAAAGTGGGCGAAAATGTAGCGTATACTTGGACTTGGGTATCAATTGAGAAGTTGCTGACAGGAGAAATTATTTTCAGGAGCGGCTTTAAGTAATGCTGCAGTGCCGATTCTATGTCCCACGAAGAGGGCTCGGCACCTGGAGTGAACAGAGAGAAACTAAGATGATAATTGTCTGCATATTTGAAGGAGCGTCCAATTCGACGTGCAACAGAGTCCATCAATTCTGGAGCAACTGAGTTCATGGCTGAGTTTCTCTGATCTTTATTTCCGTGAGACGGTTGCAGTGCCTGGGATGAAAGTCGACCAGATATTGAGGGCTGAACAGTTGGTCCTAGCATGTTGCTCCCGGATAATATATACTGCAATGTAGCTTTTTCTTCACGGAAAAGATCTTGTAGTTCACTAGCAATATAAGTTGCAAGAGAAGAATGTACTGTAGACTGGCCGGACGGGTAAAAAATATCGAGATGCTCAGAGTACTGGTGTAAGTGAGAGACGGGCCCGGTAACATTGTCTCGAGGAAGAAGTCGCACGGTAAGAGTAGCCTTTTTCGCCGACTCTTTTATAGAGGTATCATGGATATTTGTGGCTTCTTCGGTGGATTTGCTTTGAGCTTCTCCGAGCTGGAGGCGAAGGTGGTGAGCCGAGAACTCGTTCAAATCGTCAAGCGCGTGTTGCGTTGATTGAACAAGATTCTTCGCATCTTGTATCTTGATCGAAGGGCAGTCGACCCGAATTTGTAGTGGGAAAACCGGTCGGCAAGACTATACACCACACAGTCAGAAAAAAGAGTCTCCTGCTACATCGGGGCCTCGAAGGCACATACTTTACCTCCCGCCCAATCCATCATCCCGCTGAATGGAAGACGAGCTCTGTAGATAGACGTAGTCTGCCACCACATTGGTAGCCCAAGGAATATTATCACCGCCCAGAATGCGGATATGACAAGGATTCGATTGCGAATGGACTGCAGCGGCTCGGGTGGTGGAGCGCGGCGAGCATCCACAGCTTCTTTGTTTCCCATGGCTGTATCGGTAGGATCCATTTTGGAAATATTGACCGGTTTATCTGCGGATGGCTGGCCTCCAGCGCCTCCATGCTTGCTCGGCATCATCAAGTCATAGTATGCGCCGCAAAGTGGTTTGAGAAGCTGCTGGTGAACCTTCGTGATGTCAACAGTGTAAGGGGGTTGTTGCCAGCCTTGGCAACCCCTTCCAGCTCAATACAAAATTTGGACCACAAGACTACTTTTTGTTTGAGAATGGGGTTAAGAAATTGATAGTAATGTTACAACATTGTCAGAAATCTATGATTGGATCATCAAATTTGTGTATATCTTCTGTACGGTTTTAGTGACTCGTGAGCTGAGCCAGTATGATTGAAATGATTTGTTCAGTCACCCTTCTACATGGTATGTAGATCCTCCTAAACAGGGCACAAAAAGCTTAAGGCATAAGTGGCCCATTGGCTTAATCAGCGGAGCTCGCGTTTCTGTGGCCTTGAGTAGAGCACACAAGCTCGGATCATCGGATCGTACAGAGCATTCAGGGCGCAACCTGAAGACGTAGAGCTCACACCCTCAAACAAAAGTGGAGTCCTCATGATTGCAAAGACTGTGAAGCCTTGCGTGGTGTTTGAAGTATTGGATTTCATATTCCCATATCGCATTCTAGAAGTTTTTCACCGTTCGTCACCTCCTGACTTGCGGTTCCCAACAGCATATTCTTTCTCGAACAGCTTCTGAATCGGTTTTGCCGCCTTCAACAATATTGTCAGCCTAGAGATTGGAAGAAGAAAAAAGGCTTTGCATAAAAGACTCACATCAATGAAACGCTCCAGATCCAGATCAAGACTAGCCAGATCATCCTTTCGTTTCTTATTCTCGGCTATCAGAGCTTGCTTCCGCTTCAACAGCTCCTGGCGTGCTTGCTCCAGTTTCTCTCTCTCAGCGTGCTCGTGATTGATACGTGCAATCATGAGTTCGTTTGGGTCTGAGGTCTCATGTTCGGGGTGCAAAGCCAGAAATTCTTCGACCGGGATCAAAGGGAGGGTCATATACGAGTGGCTATAGAGAGACGGTCAGCGTATCCATGGATGAAAGAATCTTTTTGGAGAGCCCTACTCGTATGATTCACATGCAGCTATCTCTCCACTGAGATGCCTTTGTTCGTAATATAAATTCTGGAGATGAAGATGGAGACGATCTACTTCCTGACGAGCTTCGGCGGTGGCTTGCTTGGTGGCGCGGACATTCAAAATAGCATCGCGATTTAGCCCTCGTAGCTGGGATAATGCTGCAAAGACACTTCTTTGTTGTTTAGAGATGCTAAGCACTGTGTCGGGAGGCAGAGGAGAAGTAACACATTTTGGGTCCAGTAAAGCGAGCAAATTTTGGCATTGGGAGAGGGTTTCGCTGGTGATCTTCAGAACTGGAAGAAGAGTGGGATCAACGACAATCTCATCAACAGCCATGCTGGAAGAAGCGGATTATGATCGTTTGCCAAAGTAGATACTGAGGAGGTTAGCAACTTAGTAACGGTCACTTGAAGGGCCTCAAGCTTTCAGCCATGAAAGCGCGATGTAGCCGGGATAAATATTAACCCGTTATCCGAAACCTTGGCGGATAAATAGCGGCCCGTACTCTGAGAACATCACGTGATACTGATCAAGCCGAAGTACCCAGATCTGGCCCCTATGTGTGTTCCCGAATGAGCTGCCTACAGATACTACTACATACATACGGAGTAGAAGACCCGATACTACTGAGGGTCTTGAAGCTCCTTGGAAGGAGTAAAACCAATATACCCTTGCACGGAACCCTTCCGTCTGATCTGCTTTGGTATAAATCAAGGCAAGGTACTGTAGTACATACAGCTCTCCGTACTCGTAAGGTTCTCAACCTGCGGGGCGTCTGCCGGCCCTCCAGAGCGCACTTCGCCCAATCCAGCCTAGCGCACGCACCACGTCGTCCGCGTTGGGGCTGCGGCGCCGGTCACTGGATCACGCTGGTCGCCAACAGGTTGCATCCCTGGAAGACGCCCGCCTGCCACGACGAATCAACCACCGCGACTCTTCAGCACACGCAGCGCATCGCGACATCCACACTCGTCGGCCCAGCAGAGCTTCAGAGCGCACGATATCGGGTCTTGAGTCAGTTTTGCCCTTCATCATGACCCTTTTGAGCGGGTCCTGTTCTTAGCCTTTTGTTGGGCCCACCCTGCATTGTTGCACATCCCTTCAGGGAAAGGCGGTGCCAAGTCTGCGTCGGCGGAATCTCCTCGGGGGTTGTCGTCGCTGGTCATCACCTGCAGGGAATCAGAGAGGATCTCTCTCAACGATCCCTCCGCCTTGGTTTCAAATCTCTATTCTTATATTCATCCTATTACCCCTCAACTTTTACATCGCATACTTGACCTCTGAATTCATCTCTTTGCCATTGTGCGGACTGACGCGGCATCCGTACACTGCCCTCCGCAAGAGTCACCCCGGTGACGACCCCGTCACCCCACTGCTCCTCATTTTCACATGAGAACAACCCGCTTATTCTTTCCTTGACCAATTTTTCTCTATCACCTAATAAAAGCGGTCAATCCGAAGATTCTTTCACGACGCAAAACGTCTTCGAACTCGGCCAGTTGCTAGACAGAAAATGGCTTGCGCAAGTCCTTCAGTGACCGTCGAGAGTCACGTCGACGCCAGCGAGCTCAGTGAAACCTCTGCACTGCTCTCGGCATCAAAGCTCTTACGAAACAGGCGTCGCAGACACTCGTTCCATACTCCTCGCAGACTTTCCTGCGATTACGACCCTGATGCGATATTCTTAAGGGTTAGTGACCGATTGACCCCTGGAGCTCTGGAACCTCCTGGGAGCTAATGAAGAATGAAACGAATGCTGACCGATATTGAACCCCAAGGTCGAACTGTTTCTCGCCGATCTCGAGCGACGCTTAAAATGGTTTGAAGACTACCGGCAGGCTCACATGCTCGACATTGATTCCGGCTTGAAAAGAGCCTATAGCGCACTTCAAAATGTGCGAGACAAATGCTGCCACGCTTCTGGAGAGTTGATGGGAGGTGGTAAACGCCGTGCTAGAATCGTGGTGGAAACGCTGGAAGAGCAGTACAATCATGCGCTGGCTACAAAAGAAACTCTGGAGCAAAAGGCACAAGCCAGCATGCGACTGATGGAAAGCTTCTTAATGGAGCTGGAGGCCAGTGCTCACGCTGTCAAACATCGAGGCCTGTACGGCGCCATTGACGAGGGATGGCGGGCGATGGACTCGGGCCTGCACCATGCACGAGTGGTCTTAGATGAGGGGATGGAGTATGCCCGCCATACCCAACATGCGTTGAGGGAAAGTATCGACCGTGCGGTTCGGCTAGCGCAAGAAAAGCGCCTGATCACCTATGCCGACCTTCCTCACCCATGGAGGGTGAATCCGCACATCCTGGATGGTTACCGCTTCACGACATCGAAGATCGAATGCGTCACTTCGATGTTCACCTTTTCAAACGAGCTCGTGAACATATGGTCGCATCTGATTGGCCTAATCATTGTTCTGGCCGTGGCATTCTACTTTTATCCTCTGAGTCCAAACTTTTCCCTGAGCACAAAGACCGACGTCGCGATCGCTGCTGTTTTCTTTATCGCCGCTTGCAAGTGCCTGGTCTGCAGTACAATGTGGCACACCATGAATGGCATTGCTTCACAACCCCTCCTGGAACGATTTGCTTGTGTCGATTACACTGGAATATCTTTCCTCGTTGCGGCTTCGATTGTCACCACCGAATATACCGCATTCTACTGCGAACCGGCATCGCGCTGGATTTACATCCTCATGACCTCCTCGCTCGGTATCGCCGGAGTCGTACTACCTTGGCATCCCACCTTCAACCGCCACGACATGGCCTGGGCCCGCGTTGCCTTCTATGTGACCCTTGCTCTGACCGGGTTTGCCCCGATCGTCCAATTAAGTCTCTCAAGAGGGCCTGCATGGCCTCTTTACTTCTACGCTCCCATTATGAAAAGCCTTCTGGTATACTTCTCGGGAGCTTGTATATATGCATCACAGGTTCCTGAACGCTGGTGTCCCGGATTCTTCGATTATGTGGGTGGCAGTCACAACATCTGGCACATAGCCGTCCTGGGAGGAATTTTGTTTCATTACCATGCGATGCAAGATCTTTTTGCTGGAGCTTTTGTTCGCGCTCGCGGTGAATGCCCAGTCCTTCACTACTAATTACTTGTTAGAAATCCAGCATGTCCCTATCATCGCGGTATAAAGAGCATAAAGTTTAGGAGGTTTATATCTTCAGTTAGCGGCAGTTTCTGGTCAATTTTAGAAGAAGATAGTTTTCCCGCCTTTTTTTTTTTTTTTTTGATAATCACATTGTCACTTCTTGCCATTACATCCCCTTTTGCATGCCTCATGGCTCCTCACTTTGATGTTTAGCAACCATTGTGACCCTGGAGGTCTACAGCCAAAAGCTGTTTGTTTGACATAGATGCCTAATAAAATCAAACCATATCCACCATGGTAGAATCAAGTCTATTTGTGTATTCTATGTATAAAAGCAAGTGATTTGCTCGGCTGTCTAATCAATTTGTGAAATCAATATATTGTAAGATCTAGGGTGGGGCAGCAATATATGCCGGCTCTCATTCGCGCCAAAATAGTAAGATTATAATCTGTCACTTCTTCCCATATCTTTAATAAGCCTCGCCTTCCGTACTGGTTCAATATCTTGTGCACTTTGCGTTCGCAGGGATGATTCTCGATCATCGTCCAGAAGGTTGCGGAGTCCACAGTGTCTCAGCCCTCAAGCGAGGATCTCGGTCCACTTGTTGAAGATCGCAGTGGTTTCCGGTCGGTATGGTTATGTGCATCTCTGAATGGCCCATCGAGACTTCACGCATTTCGATGTTGTTTGCAAGTTGCAATGTGCTTCCACGGCTTAGCATCTCTGTTTATACCGCGAGGTGGACGTTGACCAGATAGTTGTCCCTCTTAAGATACCCGGTCAAAAGTAGGCAAGCATGTGTCTGGGCTCAGAGAGAGAGGTAGAGAGAGCTGTCAAATAGAGCGGCTGATTATCAAGCGCGCCTATTTGCAGCGCCCTCGTATAGTTGATCGGCGGTCAATCAGCGGATTTTTCTCGCCATCCCCATTTGCCATAGGTGAGATATCATTTGGCTTCGGGAAGGGTATCTTTCGGAACCGGCCCTGCAGCCAACAGCGGTACATTTTTAACTTTCGTTTGCGATTCACAATCAGCCTGCGATCTACCCCAAGGTCAAGAACCTCAAAGCCAGGTATTTCCTCGCCATTGCTTTCAGCATCTCCATATCCTTCTGGCCTCCACTTGTCCCAAACGTCCTGAAGTTCATCTTTTTCGAAGAAATAAACACGAGTTCCGTCGCCTCTGATATAGAAATTTTCGGCTAAGTAACGCCCCTTTTTAAATCTGACCTGTGCAAGATCTCCTCGACCATAATCTCGGAATAAGACAATGCCACCAGGTTTCAACACTCGATATACATTCGTCACTGCCCTATCCCATTGGTCTGGAGATAGAGCAGAGAATATGAAAACCATCACCACAACGTCGACCGATGCCTCATTTAGGCCGGGTGGTAGCGAGTCATCGCCCGCGGCTGTGACGTCCCAAACATCGGCCTGAATAAATTTCTGGTCGTAATTCTCGTTTTCTCTTATTACTTCAATTGCCTTCTTAGAATAATCGCACGCATGCACCTTTAACTGCTCGTTCGAATTATTCGCTAAAATTGGAAACGCCGTATTCCCAGCTCCTGCTCCAATCTCCAAAATCACTTTTGGCCCCGCATCGGCCTTTGTAACCTCCGCTAGAACGGGAAATTCCTGCTGCAGCCACTTCCGATCCTTGAAGAAATTGCTCGTGTTATTCTTATAGAACAGATTCCACCATTTGGCAGGATCGGAGTTAAACCTCTCTCGGTCAAACTCAGAGACTGGTGCTTCTCGCTGTTTAGCTATCTGAAGCTCTGCATATTCTTTGTAGACCGCATCTGTCTCGACATGGTCCCATGCGTTGAATTCGAATACGTCGTCACCTTCTTCCAGATACCGGGAGCCAAATTGGAAAGGATCTGAGCGTTTTTGGTTATTCGATGGGTCGTGCGAGCGATGTCTCGGTACTTGAGGGGGCTGGACTAGCTGTGCGACGGTCGCATAGTCATCGCATCCCTCGAGGGGTAAAGGCGACATTTGAACACACGCAGTAATAAGGCGAGAAGTTGGGTTTCGTTAAGGGAAATGAAAATATATCATTACCTTAAGGTGGATTTCTTGCTTTAAAAACGTAGCAAAAGAAGGAAAGAGCTCCGCGAGCCCTTGACCGAGAATAGAGAACGTCGTTCAAATCAAGGGTATCGAATATCGAATGCCGATGCGATGAAATTGATATTCACGTGACTATTCGGATTATTATTGATCCGATGATAAAGTCCCGCGAAGCACGTGCCGGCGGGAAAAGCCGTTGCGCTCTCATTGGATGATGTAACCAACATTGAGCGGTGCGTAACAGTACCGTAAATACCGTGTATCTATGTCAATTTTGCCTATAAATGAGGACAGTATCATGTAACATCCGCGTTATCCGTTACCAGCCCTTCAAATACCGCTGCTCAGCCTCAACTCTCCCCAAGTCTTATTATGTCGCTGCCTCCCACAGACGGGCTCGAGTTGACTCAAAGTCTCATTATCAATCGACCTACCGGCGATAATGTTGCTGACTTGGCCTTTTCCTGTTCCTGTCGAGTCTTCCCTTTGAAAACACGTCAAAGCGTTCTTCCGTTCTCTTTCTCAAATTCTCCACCGTCATTTGCATACTCCTTACTACAATCATGGATTCGTTCTACCACCATTGAGGGGTTCCTGACTGTCCTGGGGCTATAGTAGTTACAGCCTCAATTCTCACACGCCGCTTGATCTTATTTAGATATCCTCCTATAAGAAATACCCCTTAAGTTTCGAGCCAATACAATCGCTTGAGAAGCAGAAACAGATACCAAACAATGGATCTACTAAGCATTTTCTGCTGTATCCCCAGAAATAGGCACCAAGATTCTGGCTGCCGCGGGCCATCACGAGTCCACACTCAGTACCAGTCGCCTCCACCAGCTGATTCAACTGGTTCAATACGCCGTAGCCTTAGCGATAGACTTGAGGAACTCGATGGGCAGTATCGTTATTGCTCCGATACACCGCTACCTAAATATACCCCACGTCCAACGGATACAGTTGAAGATGAGAAACCACCTGCATTTGACACATTATCGCATCGGCAAAGCTACGAATACCCATCCGACGAGAAAACTCCTTTAGATTACCAAATAAACCAAGCACGAACGAATTACGGCAACGACCGCGCGTCTGATGCTTCTTCAGCATTTTCTTTTCCCAGTACTTTTGGAAACACTTCTACCGCCACAGGCGAGACGCCTCCTCCGCCTTACTCCTTACGTTCATCTCGGGCACCATCGCGACGATCCATGTCCATTTCAGCGTCTTTATATTCTCCCGAATTCATACCTTCCTCCAATGAGGTTCCATCACCTATACCAGAACCGCAACCGGCTTTACGTCGAAGTGTGGACAGTCAGCGAACCGCTCGCGCGTCGCCTGAGCTTCAGCACACCAGAGTCTCAACCGATAGCTCGCCTATCCCACCAACATATACAAGAAGATAACTGAAACACCTTTTCAGTCGACTAGACTCTATTTTTAGAAAATGCATCCATCTTCGGATTACACCGAGCCCATAGCTTTCGCCGCTTCGAATTGTACTTGGCGCCGCCTTTCAGTCACCAGTATTGCCACGCCTAGAATTATAACACCTATTGGTCCGAAAGACAAATTGAGAGCGGAGCCTAACTAGCAACAGTAATAGCCTATTGTGCTGCCTCTATATGATAACCTCGCGTTTTGACTTCAGGCTTCATGTCAGACTGTTGAATCGACCGCTGTGCGGCTTTCTATGTCCGGCGAAATGCATCTCAGGCACGTCACGAACGTTTTGCCAACCCTTTGCTCTTTACCGTCGTCACAATGATCCGAAATTTTCTTTTTCCTTTTGAAGTCGGGCAATTACAGACGACAAATCACCCTAACGGTTAACTATCTTTGGGCAAAGCTTGGGCCCTCATCTCGTACCACGCTCCTTCTAACGATCCTTCTATGTTTTGATGTACGGAGTTCTCTCGATCAAATAAGACTAGCCTGGAAGCTGGTTGATGAAAAATATCAAGGACTGTTTTTCTTTTAGGTCTTTTTGATGATACCGATCTAGTCGCAGATGTTGATACCTATACACCATCTCCTGTACCTAGAAACTGGTCAACTTTTAATAACGAAAAGGGACACTGCTCCCGAGTAAATATTGTGTACCCATCCAAGCTCCTTCTGCAGTGTCCAGCCATAATGTTTCACACTCCATGTACTACGTAGACCGTATGCTTGGAATGCAAATCATGCCTAAATCTGATGGGAGTACCGTGAAACCTACAATTCAATTGTAGGATTGTGCAAATCACTTTCATGAATACATATCCACCGGTATTCGTAACACAATCACCATGTTTCTACAAATAATTCACGAATCTAGTCTGAAAGGACCGTGGATGAAATTGTTGTATTAATATCAAGAGCCATGGGGAATAAACATTTAAAAGCCTAGACAAACCAGAGATATTACACCGAGTCGCTATATGCCCCTTAACTGATGAAAGCAAAACCAGGTATGTTTTCTCTGACAAACTTCTCCCCCTTTCAATGGTCTGGGCGCCTTTAAATTCCGGAATGAAACAGATGGAGATAACCTTCATTAGCGAATAGCCATAAAGGAAGAAGATGAGAAAAGGAAAAAAAAAAAAATAGTTGAGAGGCACAGTCTTCAAAGAAAAGAAGAAAAAAGATTAAAGGGTCGTGTCCTAGAAGAAAATATGAAATGAGAGTCACTTTTGGGTTTTGAAAGCAAATTTCTTGAAGATAGTGACTTTGAGGCATAATGGTCGTAAGAATGGGGGAAAAAATCTAGGCAAGATCGCCGGCGACAAGATCAGTTCGCTCTGACCCACTTTCTGCACGCTCCAGCTCTTCATCATCGTAGGGATTGGTGGTCTGGGCATTTGCAAATCCGTACTCATGATCTTGTGGTTGCGGGCCATCTTGCGAGACCCCGTCATACTGGTCCATGAATGGTGGCGCGTGAATATCAAATTCGCCCGCGTGCGCGATGTTTTCGATGTGCTCAAATGCCACAGGGCTGCCATTCGCCGACAGGCCACCAAAGAATTGGCCAGCAAAGCCCGCAACCTCATTTGCCTTGTGCCGTTCTAAAGCGACATCGAGCATCTCCAAACCGGCTCTTTGCTTCTGTAGATATCTGGCTCGCTCCTCTTCCAGTCGGCGACAGTTGCCATTTCTGACGGCAACGAGATGACAATTAGGGCATAAATACTTGTTTACACAAAATGAGCATGTGCATTGCGGGTTTGCTCGAACGCAATCCTGACATACGTGCACCGAGCAAGAGGAGCATTCATTTAGAACGATAGTGCACCGTTGGCGTTTGTCACCTGCGGCGCGGTATTCAGGACAAAAGAAGGACTGGCACCCCTGCCACCTCTCGATTCTAATAGGGGATTCGTACAGGAGCGACGATGGCGAGGAAGCACGGGTATGATTATTGGAACTGTTTGCCGATTGGTGAAGGTTGTTAGCGTTGTTCGGTTGAATAAGTTGGTTTGGTTGGCTAGACGCCGGATCGACGGTGGTGGAGTTATCAGCCTGTAAAAAGAGCGGTAGCGGAGGTTCGGGCGCACGAAGTTCATTTGGACGTATGTCCGATTGTAATGGATCCGTGCCAGTGGCAAGAGGAGTGTAGTCGATCGTAATCTTCTCCATGAAAAGGTCTCTATACCCACAGATGCGTAGGCGGAGGCCACGAAGATCGTGTTCCATACATAGAGGTTTTGAACAGGCTTTGCAGTGTACCTTCCATTGCGGTGATTCGAAGCATTCCTGACATAGGTTCCGGGGACATAGAGAGGTTTGGTGGTTTGGCGGCCCAAGAAGCCATCTCATCATTTCCACATGCCCTTCTGCGAGCGTATAGTCCGGTCGTGAGGGGTCTCCATAAGCATACGCGGGGAAGGATTTGTTCCATTCATTAGAAAAATATTCTGGATCTTCCCATCCCTGCGCCTTTGGAAGAGGAGCAGCTCGCATTCGATCAACATCGCGGCTTCCTCCTTGCCCAATGCTGATTCCTCCACCTCCTGTAAATGTAGGTTCAGTACAGCACCAACGGAACTTTAATGTAGGGTATAATAACGGAAGTGCACCGTTCTGAGGGTTGATATTGACGTTCGCGTGGTTGTCAGAAGGTTCCTGCATTAGGCACGGGGAAGTCGTTGCGCCTGGAGCCCACCAAAAACTGGTTTGTGGTTCCCTATCCGTTTTTTGTTCCTTAACATACGATGTGTCATAAGCGCAACTATAGCATAGCGTCTTTCGACAACCGACGCAGTGCATTAAGACGCTGCACTGCTCACATCTCTCATGGATTTCTTCAAGACAAGAGTCGCATTTTATATTCTCCACAAACTTCCTGTGGCTTCTTCTCAAATGAGCGGGGACGGTCTTTCCTTCTCCAAATGTATTTCCGTCTCGAGTGCCAAGAGCCTCCCCATAGCAACCGGTCTCGTCATGTTCCCATAATCTGCCATCGCGCTGAGGCGTTTCTCCAGAATCTGGAGTATAGCCTATCCAGTTTTTTGACCTCCAAAGCCTATCGAATACAACCCATACTTCGGGAGTTCCTTGTGGAACGCGCATCGAAACGTACCCTCTCCTTCGAAAACAGCGACTTGCTGGGGTTGTGCACCATGCAGTATCGGTCCAGATCCCTAGTTTATGACATAGATTAACTAGGTCATGAGTAGGTTCGGAGTCGGAGTCTCTCCGGAGCAATGACGAGGTAAGGTACGGCCGACGTCGGTGATGTCTGCAGCGGTAAGTGTATAAACTCTTCAGCGCGAGATGTTTTGTCTTCGGAGACGACCCTAGCCTAGACCTCATGTCGGAGTCGTACTGCAGCCCGTACATGGTCAGATATGGTATAATGTGGTACTTCAACGAGACATTCTTGCAGCCTCTCACAGACAAGTGTTCCAGAGTATCTCGTCGAGCGTTGAGGACGGTTGAAATGAGATTTTGACCAGACACGGCAGTATTATCTAGATCCAAGCTCCTTAGTGACGGACTGAAAGGTATAACGACATGGAGGAGTAGCTGGTCGAGGGCATAGGGTCTCGATTGTCGATTTGCCGGCTGAGGGTCAGCGCTGGCGGTAAGAGGCCGAACTTGACTGCTCGATGGCATACAAAGACGAAAAGAGAGGTACTGCCATGCTGTTGGATAAGATCTTAAGAACGTTCTCAGGTAGTTTGAGGTTTGGTAAAGACGAAATATGGTATCGGTGGGCGCTTGGAGCAGGAAGGACTCGAGGATGGGAGTATGGGTGGAAAACACGCGTTCAAGGGTCGATAGAGGACGGTCGTTTTCGATGATGGACAGATCATCTCCACTAGAATCTGCCTGTGAAGTGAAAGAGTCGGATTCACTGCCGGATATTACCAGTAGCCGACAGAGGCTTTGCTCGAGATCCGACGCCATTTTCAGGGGAGAATGCGAAGCGAGGTAACGACAGCGACGAATGGCGCGCGAAAAGCAGTTGTCAAAGAGTGAAGCATCATAAGAATGAGGTACTTCGACGGAGGGCGGAGACCGAAGGGAACTGACGGAGAGACGCGAGGGTTGTGGAATGAAATTAGTTGACAAGGAGGGAGGTCAGTAGAGACTGTTGGTTCTAGTTAGAGCTGCATGATCCCAAGCCCCATTATTTGCAGCCTGAGCAAGGTAGGTAATTGCACAGAACGCTCGGACTCTCTCAGGTTCAGTGGCTGGGTGTGATTAGTCTTAAAAATGTGAAGTTGAAGATTTCAGGCTCGGAAGTGAGTCCGACGTCGATAATAATAGGCTTCTTTGGGAGGCACTCGGCGTCAACTTGGCACTTTGCTCACAAACTGAGTGACTTTTGATGAGAGGCAGCCGGAACCATGCGATATTTAGTTCACTGCAGGCAAAAGATTCATTGAGAGCCCGGCGCTAGGCCATTGAACCCATTAACTAGTTAACTACACAGCATACAAGTGGCTGTCTATCATTAGCCATACCGATATTTTGACAAAAAGTGATATTGAATCCTGCAAACTCAAAGCTGTTAGTTACATTATTCAACCCTTCCTTTTGAGAGTCTATGACATCTTTACTGCGCCCTGGATTTGGTGATCCGGCCCTGGAATCTAGACCTCCGGGTTGCCAGAACTGTGATTTTCACCATTGGAAAGGTTATTTAACTATTCGTGAGTGCTGAAAAGCTAACTAGTTTGCCAAATGCCTCTTCCGAAGGCCCTTGGAAAAAGCAAAAGTACCTTTTTGTGATGTAGATACAAGGTCTAATCCGGGTACGAAGCGCCTCTCGTCTACTCCGTCTATAGGCGAGGTGTCTGTAGCAATCCACTAGAAATGTAATTAGCGGCGCTCTGAACTATCCACCTCGCTATACCCGCGAGCAACACCAGTCCGTCCCTGAACGATCGCACTTCCAAGCTCAGTATCGCCATTGTCGTCCTCATACTGGATAGTAAAATCACTTCCCAGCCCTCCCCAAGACCGGTTGGACCTCAAAAATTCGGCGCCAGGAGAAACGACCCCTGCAATGGTAGCAAGCTCGCCATTCGCCCTCTTAGTTAGGGCCTTGGAGCCACCGGCTTCTACGGCACCACGTGTTCCTGTAGACGTTGAAACGTATGGCGATCTCATCGGGCGTGTGCTGGAAACCGAAACGTATTTTCCGGTTCGAAGGTCGAATTCCGGCGGCGCTGTTTCGGAGTCAGAGACGGCTTCATCGTCGCATGTGGAATCAGCGTGGTCGACCGACTCCGAAGCAGTCGTATTAAGCTGGGCTTGCTGGCGATCTTTTGCCGCCGTGGCATCCAGTAAGGCCTGATAGTCACCTCGCCACTCACCAGTCCACACCCGATCTGTATCCTGTTGAAGGGCGAGCTCCAGTTCATAGGGTGTAATGACCGGTTTCCAAAAGTCAGCGCTGTCCACAAGTGAGCTTTCCCAGCAGCCAATCACAATCCATCCGCCTATTTCGCTAAAATTGGCTACTTTGGCAGCATTCAGTTTGCCGACCACAAACAAGTAGCTTTTCTTGCCGGCCGCAGAGATCTGTTTCTGGACGTGCTCAACAATATGTAGATAATTCTTGACGCTCAATGTGTTTATCAATATTCCAAAGATAGGGACCGTACTTAGGGATGTTAGAATAGCATATCTTCGGCGGAGTGTTGCAGCCGTGGATGCGAGGATAGGCGTCGACTGTTGATCAGGCTGATATATGCGGATCGACGCGACCCGAGAGGATAAGGTCAATAAAAGCGAGGTTGGCGGATCCGATATATGAAATAATTGCCAATCCCTTAGGCTCTCAGGGCTATCTTTGACTGATTCGGGAATAGTCCGGTTTGGGATAGGGGATGAAGGATCGTGCAGAATACTGGTGGCAAAGACGTTGTGGTATCCTTTTTCATTTATCAATCTCGAGCATATTGGGTCAACATGTTCTGCATACATGACATCGGCAGCAAGAACGATCTTCTCGTCTTTATTAGGGTAGGCTGCTTCGAAGGCTGCGAGGAGTGGGTCATGATCAAGCCTCCTGTGAGTGAACACATGGACAACTGGTAGTCTGGCTGTGGGTGATAAACACGCCCTGCCATAGTGCACAACAGCATCAGCATTGACGTGCTCAGCAGCCACTTCGTCCACGCAACAGCTGCCGTAGGATGTGTCTCCAAGTATATACAATCTCGGCGGCCAAGAAGCGGACGAATTTTGAAGAGTCAAATCCTTCGCGAGCGATCGCGTGACATCTTCCACGTCGAAATCCTCCGCTGACTTGTCAAACTTCTTTGTGCATTCTTTCCCACATGTGCAGGGTTGGGTGTCGCTGGCGCTTTTCGGGGTCGGAAGCTGCTGCGGCGGAGGGCTTAGTGCTTCTAAACCCCGACTCAGGAGTTGGAATACTCGAGGCGCATCGGGAAGCATGTCATCAGGAAACTGAAGGGCAACTCTCCGCCATCGACCTCGTTTTATCTCTTTAATTGTCTGTTCGATATCGTAAGTTATTCGAAGTTCTTCATCTAAAATTTGTGGACGAGGGGTAACGAGCGGTTCAGCTGCTTCCAGAATATGATCATCCGGGGTGGAAAGGACCGGAGCGGTTTGCAATGAGGTTGTCATGTCTGTCGATAGTATGACCCTCGTACTTCCACAGCTTGTCGGCTTCGCGGGCTGATGTCTTTTCTTCCGAACTTGTTGTTCAATAATTCAAAAAGTTTTTGGTTTCGAACTTCGAGGGGTTGTAATATATTCTGTAATAATACCTAGCGTCTTGTAATTTATTACAGATGCCCTTATCTTATCAATCTCCGCACTCCCAAATTGGAAATTCTCGTTGAACTCGAAACGATGATATTGACGGAAACACATTTTTGAATGTCATTTGACATGGAGTCTAGGTGTTTACACTCTCTAGAGAAGGTATTCTAAGGTCTAGATCCAATACCCATTGTTGATGTTAGACCTAAGGAACAGATGTGAATCCTCAGATTGTCTTTTATTACATAGCCCATTCAAAATATTTCCAGCAACTGGCCAATCTTCGTACTCCAAGTCCAAGAAAAGGTCCGCTGTACATATTCCGTGGGTGAGATCCGCAGTCGCCGGCTTTGCTTCCAGCGTTAGTGTGGCACATTCGGAATATCAATCCAAGCCCTTGAATCCCATAACGTGAACACCTCCAGTTCGATCCTTACCCTTTCCCCTTTTTCTTTTCCGTCTTTTGCCTTGACCTTGTGCTCCGCCTTCATCGCTATCTTCCTCATCGCTGCTACTTCCAGCCCCTTTGCGTTTCTGTCCTGGGCCGTGTCCGTTTTCAGCAGCCTCCTCATCAGATCCATCTTCATCCACATCATTGACTGCTTCATGCCATACTTTGACGACTGAGCCTCCGCCACTAATCATGCGGCCTTGTACATCGAATCCTAGACCCAACACACCTTCAATATCGTCATGAGATAGTTGCGCAATATTCTTATTTGGGCCAAGCTCCACAAATTTAATGCGGCCATCGCTTTGTCCTACGGCAATCACTTTTCCGTGGCCTAGTCCATCTGGCACTTTTGTGAGAACCTCCAAGCTTTCTCCGCCGTCGAGTGAGCGGTCGACAATGATACGTTCGTCCTGGTCATCCCAAGCTCCTTTCTCCCAAAGTGTCAGAATTCCACTAGCTCCTCCAACTAGCAACTTTTCGCCTTTGCTAGTGCCCCCGGCTTTGAGGCCGGTCACGTAAACTGAGCTGATAAGCTCTTCTCCTTGATCTTCGCTTTGCACTAAAACTCCTCTGCGCAGGTCGGTGACTGCAATTGTGGTACCTCCCGTGGTGATCCATTGTTTGCTATAGCCCGAAGTGCTCGCTTCGGAGGGAGGTAATGGGGTGAGAGACGAAACGTAGTCATCATGTGGATGGTGAGTCTGTTGCGCTTTGGCAGAAACTTGAGTCGAGCGGTCCCGGAGGTCAAAGAGGTGTAAAGCACCAGAATCGGTTGCGAGAAGCAGATTTTGCGGCGAGAGCGCGTGAAGTAAGCACGGACTATCGACTTGGAACTTTGACCTATAAATTATAGAAAATACCGATGAGATATGGAATTGCCAGGAGAAAATGGAAGGAGCTTTCTCGAACTGAAGCTGAAGCTCTACCTACCCATCCCCTATGTTCGGCACAGCAAATTTCCAGTCTACCTTTCCGGTTTCGGTTTTCGCGGCCTTGACCCATCCGTCCGTGCCAGCCGAGTACAAGGCCTCTCCATCGATTCCAAAAGCCACGGATCGACAGCTTCCTTTATGGCGCCGCGTCCGCCATAGGGTGTCAATATGTCCATATCCAGCTTTGCCGTTTTCAGAGGGAGGAGGAAGGTGAAATGTTTGCACATGGCCTGATGAAAGGCCCACGGAAATGAGAGGCTCTTTTGGATGGATAGCTTGTGAGAAAAGGTCAGAGGTAAGAGGATAGCTGCAAACAGTGTCAAACATGGCTGGATCTTAATGGAGCCTGAGGCTCACAAGACTCCTTTTGAGCTTCTAGCCTCCACCAGAAATGAAAGGCAGTGAAGATAACAAGGTGTAAAAATATTGAATAGAAGGTAGTTCACAAAGAGAACTACTCAATGCCTGCACCAAGCTCCTATCTCGAGTAAAACTGCAACATGTTTCTCAACTTGTTTTTTTGCACACGATTGAAAGATGCGACGAAACAAAAGCTAACTAGAGGTGTTTGCACTGTTTGATTTCTGGACAGCTCGACTGCATAGTTAATAGATAGATAGTTACAGACGACAATTACTTTGGGATCGAGGTCATTTTTGTGTGTTTGGACGGTCAAGATTTTGAGCTATCTTGAGCAATACTAAGGTAACTCATCATCCTGGCCACGAGGGAGGGCTAGTCTATAACAAGTTCACTCCCTAGATTGATCTCACATGATAAGAGCTGTCTTTATAGACAAGATAACCAGGCTTTTTTCAATAAGAATTCCTCCTTTATCCTTGAATGTCTGCTTTCATACAGACAACCCCGTTTGGATTGAATATAGTTGCCTTGGTAGAGTTCTGTTCCTCCTCTAGGACGATTTGATATTCTTCACCAGCATACAATGGATTCGTAGCTCGATATGCGATGCTTTCTGGCACGATATCTTGGGGATCACCCCCTTTTTGCTCCCGTACGTCTCTCCAGAAGTTAAGGATAGATACCAAGTTCAGCGGACCGTGCACAACGAGGCCCCGGTGACCTTCCACCTCACGAGCCCAAGGTAGTGAATAGTGGATTTTATGCCCATTGAAAGTTAAAGCGGACATTCTGAATAGCGTCTCGGGTTTCTGGCAGAGATTTCGTGCATGAACCTTTATAGTCGATGCAGCCGGTTCTGGTGGTGGTGGTTTTGATGTCAAAGGTAGTGGAGGCGAAGGGAGGGGCTTTGACGGGAGTGTAAGTGCCTTGCGAAACACCCAGTTGCTAGAAAAATTGTGTTAAATGGTGTAACTTCTTTTGGACACCGGTATGCTCACCGATTGTCTATAAGAGCGATTCCATTCTCGTTTTCAAAGGTCTTCTCCACCGCGACCACAATCATTTCTTCGCCGGTCTTTTTGATCACTTTGGGTTCGGCACTCAAAATAGTAGTTGTCTCCCAAACTTCTTGCCCAACTCTCAGCTTGTTGAGCTTCCCATCGTCCGTCCGTGGCCACCGAACCATTCCACCAGCCCACATCCGACGGGTAAACGGCGCATCCGGATTATAGGATGTATCAGTCCCATCAAGACCAAGTTCGCTTTCGAGAAGCGCAGGAGTAAAGTAAACAAGGTGGTATCCTGGAGGAACAGGAGTTCCGGTGGGGGGCGGAGAGGAGTTGGACAACGCCGGAGTGTTGGAATAGAGATTATTTCGGTTCAGAGTCAGCGAGAATAGCTGAAGCTGATTGGCATCGAGAATCTGAGTACGAGTCTGCGGGCCTATAGATCGGCATTTCTCGAGAAACCTTGAGGCGATGTCTGGCGCTGAGGAAGCGGTTGAGTATGACGCGGATGGAGGGTTTGGTTTCGTTGCCAGGACGCGAAAAGAGCGTGGTAAGGGAGTCACTCTGATCCAATACATAGCCAATCAGTTTATAAAGACCATTGTCTTCCCGTAGATACGTTGCTCACCTCGAAATGTAAGTCGCCTTCTCAGCTTCTGTGCCACCATTTGATCATTGACTTGGCTTCGTTGAAAGTTTCAAGCGGAGGCTCCAACTTCCCGGCACTCTCGGGCTTGAGGGGGCCTCGGCACGCGGCCGAGAGCTTAACCACAGGCTCGGTTACTTCCCCCGATAGTTACGGCGGCACCAAAAGGCTACCCTAGTAACTACTACCCCTATTTACATACATAATTATATTTGGCTGACGCTCGCCGTTACATATCATTGTGAACATGGATTTGGCTGGGGACCTTTTATTTCTTGAAACTATTTTATGCAGTGTATTGAATACAATTTAAAGATGTTCTTGACCCACCGAAGAGTACGGAGAATCAACCCAGTCGTGGACGTCAATCAGCATCAGGAAGCTCCTCATCCTCATCCTCCACTCCGAAGTAGCCTCCATGATCCTCATATTCCACTTCTGAATCGAACCCATCATCTTCACTGGATCCCTGTGTCCTCGTGTACGACCTACTGGTAGTTCTGCCCGCCCTTGCTGACGATCCGTCATTGCGTTCCAGCTTCGAAAAGAATGGGTGGTCCTTGTGGAGCACTTTTCCCTGGCATACATATCCCATGGGGGTGTACGTGAATTCTTGGCCTCGGCGCTTAAGACTCAACCAGTCTTGTAGAAAGAGCAACGGCTTAGCGGTGAAACCGACAGTATTTTGAGTATTGGCATCGGGGTTAGCGTTGAAAACTGGAGGCGATTTATGGGAAGTCGGGATATCCAAATCCTCGTCGAAATCATCAACCGGGCCGGCGATACCGATGAAGTTACACAATTCATCGTACTCATCGAAATCGAAATACACTCGCCCGGAAAGGATGCCTAATTGGACCGTTAGCCACTTGGGGGCTTCCCACGCTACTGGCAGCGGAGGCATTGCGAAGTATCGGAGCTTGTTGAAATGTAGCATCTTGCGGGTCACAGGAGCCGCATAGGTGAGCAGATGCGTGCCATTTGTTTGCCGACTTTGATACAGTGAGAGTAGTACTTCTGCCTCCTCGGGTATGATAATCATTGCACTCTCCGTTTCCGAACTCCAGATGAGCCAATTCACGGGACGCTAAGGTGTATTGTCAGCTATGTTCTATTGTGACGAGATATCCAATGACTTACCAAAAGATTATCGTTTCGTTGGCCCAGTTGCAATTTAACTGTTTTCATGAATTCTTTGGATACATATAACTTGGATGATGCAGCATGAGTGCTGATGCCGTGTTTTTGTCCGAGCGCGGTGTCTTTCAAAGCAATGAATGCTTGTTCATAGCCCGCAAAGCCAGAAGGCCTACCAGATACAGCAAAGTCCAGGATGTCCTGGTGAAGGCCTGGGAACGACAGGGCCGAGTAGTGAATTGGCTTCTGCACTTCTCTCACAGTTTCAACCTCGAAGGCCACCTCTCGCTCTTGTTCAACCTCTTGGAGGGCAGAGCCGTGTACTGCGCCACCGAAATCTTGGAATTCTTTTCTTCGTCGTTTGAGCTCTTTAACGAATTTCGCGATCTCTGGAGCGAATGACGTCTCCAAAACCATACATTTTGACTTTGAAACTGGCCTATACAGCTGTTCAAGGGTCTGCTTCTCATTTTGCCTAAGCACTTTGCAATATGCTCGCTGCTGATCTATTCTCGTCAAGAAATTGGGGTTATCAAGTCCAGCTTGGATACGAGAGCAAAAGTCCAGGCCTTGTGAATAGTAAAGCGGCTGAATCTGCTCTATACCCAGACAGGTTTGTTTCAAAAGCCAGCAAATGACATCGTTTGAGTCAACTCTATCGTAAACGCTTTTTTGTTGAAGGTCTAGAATACTCTGATGGACTTCAGGCGGAGCCAGAAACACGACCGACTGCGTTGTTCCAAGTTGGCGTAACCTCATTGCGGCTTTTGAAATGCGTTAGTTCTATGCCTTATGTTTTAGCGGAGTTTGACTTACCCTGAACGGTATGATCCTTTGTTTGGCCTAAACCAAGTGTCAAGGCGCCGACAGCGTCACGGGGCATCTTCAAATCAGTCCCCCGAGTATGGGCTTCATCCAGGTAGACGCGACAGTCTGCCAAATTCTCTGCATATGGGGAAGCTAGAAGGGGTGTTCGAGAGCCATTCCGATATAAAATGTAAGGTTTATTCTCAGTGTCGAAGTATAAAACGGCAGGAGCCTGATAATCAACGTCCAGCCATTCTTTAGCCAAACTGAAATTGTCCATCTCTAGAATTTGAGCCCCTGAGTCAATCAACATCCTGATGCCCTTCTTAAAAAGTAACTGAAGTAACTCTTTCTCAGTCAAGCGTTTACCTGTGCGCGGATCGGCTGCACGCTCATAGATACGATTGCGATCTTGCAACAAGTACGTAAGAACTTCAGCGTTAGTACGCGCCAACATCGGCAGGTCTTGCTGTCTAATGTTTAATGGGAGCAATGTACGGTTATCATTGGTACCACTAAACCCACTGGTCAGTGCCAGATTTTGATCCTCAGTTGAAAATAGCGGAATATCCCAACCGGAGGCTTGAAGCTTGACTTGAAATTGTTTTGCGTGCTTCGGGAAAACAAAGTGATTTAGAAAGTAGTCAATCACTACGGTTTGATATCGAAGATGCGACCAGATTTCAAGCAATTGAATCTCATCGTCGGTCTCGATTACGTTCCACTCGCGAAGTATATCTGGCAGGTCCGAAGAGTATATCCAGCGGTCATATTGGCTCGATGGATCATCTGATTTCACAAGATGTTCAATGCTTTGCCGCAATTGAGCCGGGGTAAGTCCACCGTAGTAGAAGGCCAAGCAAGTGAATAGAATCGCAACGTCGGGATGGCCCCATTCCGCTTGCTCAGAAGGTACTCCTTTTGCAATGAATGGAACAGCAATGGGGTCCCTGTAAGGATGCAAGCCGTACTGGACATTCCAGCGCTTTTTGAGGGTTAGAAGAAGTATCCTGTGCACAAATAACCCCCTTAGGAGGTAAACATTGTGCTTGAATGCCAAATTGCCGGAAAATACTGTATTGACTGTCTCGGTGACATCTAGTTGAACAGCGGCGTTACTTATGAAAGACTTAATAGCCGCCCGGTCCTGAGGCTTTAAGTCCCGTATCGGCAAAATCGCAGTCTGTCCCCTCATAATGTCTTTGATCAACCGTATGATCAACTGCTCCTCGGCATCTGTACGTAGAAAATATACAACAGGAAAGCTGCCTTTCCTCTCAATAACCTCGATACTTTGCGGAAATTCCTTTTGCAGGTTCCATAAATGGCCATCAACTAATCGAAATAGCTCTTCAGCCGTTTCCCATCGGTATGGGTGACCATCAACGGTGGCTTGTGTGCCGGATGGATATATTAGTTGGGTCTTTGTCGCCAAAGTAAAATCGCTTTCATCAAGTATATCGCGGCATGTTTTTTGCAACCAGGTCTGGATCTTAATCATCGATTTTGCCTCTGGAACACGAGAATCTGATAATCTTTGCAGCCCGCTAAGTTTGAAGGACAGGATATGCTCCGGCAGGGAAAGAATGATCCCAGAAGAAGCTCGAATTTCTTTGTGAAGTTCAAAATAAGATTGAACCATTTCAGATTTAGTGGAAGTTTTTCGAGAGAAGGGTAAATGTATGACCTCTCGTCCGATTAAGCCACCAAGTCTGGCTTGGAGTAGCTGGGCTGTTTGAGCCAGCAAAGCTTTCGGTATAATGAGCCTCACAAGCCTCCTCGTGTCTGCGAGCTCAGAGGCAACCATTGGCATAATGCATGATGTTTTACCTGCGATCAGAGAATGTTAGCTATTGCAAAATCACTTTGCCATGTGCTGATAGTAAGAGTTGCACTCCTCCAGACGGAAGATTTAGACCGTCAAGATACTGCTCTTACGAATCCTGCTCCTTTGCCAACGGTCTTTGGGAAATCAAGAGACTATTGGTACTATGGACGGTAGCAGGGCTTCATTGTTTTGATTGGCAGGGCAAAAAGCGCGCTCCAGATGGTTTGCTTACCTTGTCCCATGTTCATTTGCAGCACTGAGTTAGCATTTGAGGCTGGCGAAATTGTAGCGCGTGCCACATCCACTTGATCAGGTCGAATGCAGATATTGGCGTCTATTTCAAGCAAAATCCAGTCACTGTGGTCAATAGGGTCCCAATTTACATGAGGTGTATTTTTTAGTTCCTCCAAAAGCCGTTCATTGTTGTTCCTCTTGCGAGCGTCATCTATTCTGAGACATCTTTGAAATGCAATGATAGAGATAGCATAATTCGTGAGTACTGATTTGATACTTTTGCCAAAAACGACCCTGGAAGTAGATCGCAATTGCTCCAAGAGTGTGACTGGAGTAATGCATGGCCACAAGCCTCCTTCTATTAGCCATTTCGAGCGAATATCCAAGCTTTGGAGGCCTCTTCTGAAATTTTCCAATCGCACGAGTGTCTCCTGTCTAGCCAAAGTCACTTCTAGCATTTTTCCAAGTGTAGGGAAGTCAACTCTTTCAGAAATACGTGAGTCGTGGAATTGCCTCAGAGCGTAGATACTTTGCATCATAGCTGCACAGTATTGCCTTTGCACCATAGAATCAGATTCTTCAAATCTTTTTACGATCGTTGTTAGTTCTTCGATCTCCCGAAGTGGCCCTCTTGCGGCATTGTTTTCAGGTACTGATGACCTAGTCGTGTGCTGTATTTGTTGAGCTTCCTGGGAAATGACTGGCTCAAATTTGTGGCTGCTCAGTGCCATCAGAAAACTGGTATTGAAGACCTCCGAGTTCTTGCACAGCAAATATGACGACAATGCCGGAATGGCCGCTATTCGAGACTTTGGTATCATTAAGGTGCGGGTTTCTGACAAAGTTGAGGCAGGCATAAAGGATTCAGTAGAATAGTGAAGGCTCAGGATGGTTTGTACCTCAGTGATGTATCCGGACAACTCTATGTTTTGAAACAAACGAAGCCATTCTGGGATGATTGTCTCAAGCGCAGCGGATATATCCACAAAACTCAGCTTAACATCGACCGTTGGTTCACGGCACGGCCATTGCTTCATCAGGTGTTCTGAGAGCGTAGCGCAGTCTTTTTCCACCTGGTTTTCATGGTCGAGTTGGTTTGCTTCAAGTTTGCGCCGAGTTTTGTAGCTCACATGGAAAAAATTTCTTTCATCTCCCTTGTATTGAACGCAGGATGGTTTGATCAGTTGAGTAAGGTATTCGACAGTAGGGCGCTGTCGATACCGAAACTCTAGATATGACGGCCATTGGGGGGCCTTTAGATCTTTCAAACCGTCTATCACAGCGAATGCAAGGATGGTCCGGATGAGACGCATGTCAACATCGGTTCTAAAAGAGATAGTTCCAAACATAAACATTAGACGATGCCTTTCCCCTGGTACGACTGACTGACAAAAATCGATAAGAGGTCCTAGGTTAGACGAGAACTCGAGTTCAAGAAGATCCGATAGCAGAAATTTATCGAATGTCGAATTGAAGCCCTCAATGTTAGGCCACTTTTCGAAAGTTGCTGCAAGGTTAATGGGCGCACACATATATGGCGACCAATTCTTAATCAAGCTAGAAGTTTCGAAGACATTCAAGCGGGATTGGGTACTGACAAAATGATCCCGCGTTTCATACTTGATGTCTATAGACGTTTCTAGGCGTGGAAACCCGGCATCGGCTCGTTGATAAAGGAGACGCCTCGAATAAGCCCGTTTCAAAAGGAACGGGTCGGTCATGGAGTCTAAGCAAGGAATTTCGACCTCTTCCTTCAGAGAAAACGAAGACAGAAGCCTCGCCTTTCTAAGTATTTCTTCAATAGCAGGCTGGAAGCAGTCATGCTGAATCGTTGGGTTCAAATCGTCATCCCAGTCGACATGTTGCATCATCTTAAGCCCAGCAGGGTAATAGCTTCTTTTTGGGACCAGCCGGGCTATATTTTCTAGTGTCTTGATGGGACCTAGATTGAGGGTACTCCAAGGCTGACAAGAAGCCGACCGCAAACAGTGTATTGCTTCTTCTGTTCCGGTCTTCCCGGTAAGAGGATCAGGTAAAACAAAAGAAGTGAGTGCATGAAACTGGGCCTTCTGATACATGAGGAGTGGCTCCGCTGGACAGTCGAGTCTGCCGAGAACCTCATTTATGGTATACCTACCATAGCTCCCGTCATTAGAAGCCCTAGATGCGATATGAAAGTTCTTTCGAGTAGTGTGAACCATTCCCATTGGAACAAGAACAGTGCGTTGGAAAGGGTTAAACTCATTCCGAAAGACAAGCTTGCTATCCAAGCCATACCAGGTACCAGCATCCTGATTGGGATCAATTTCGGCTTGCAGTTCCCGACAATAGAGGAGCCCCCGCCGTACAATGAATGACAATTCTAAGCGGCGAAGTTCTACAACAAGGTTGTATTTCGTGGGCTGGCAGACAGTCAAGCCACTGCGGTCTTCAAAGTGGTCAAAAATTTGAGCAATTTTCTTGAAGAGATGGCTATGAGGATCAACAAGTGAGGTTCCCCGTCTTCCCGGCGACCGGTTTCGCCATCCTTCGCGGGTATTCACGTTGATGCGCCAGTAGCTCGGTTTCGATCGCCAAATGTTGGGACATCTTCTAACTTCCAGCACTCCAGTTTTTAGGTCGAGCCAATGAACACAATTTACCACAAGAGAACCAGGGAGATCAAAGTTCGCCGGATTGCCAAAAATGGTGGAAGGTACATATTCCAGAATGGTATTGTGAGTCCGTGCTTGAACGATAATATCATTTCCAAGAAATCCAAGATGGATCTCATGGTCATACATGAGAAAAGCCAGCTGATAGGTCATTCCAGGCATATCAGACCGGCGAATGAGCAATCTTTGTTTGCCAAACAAACGCTCCAAAACGACCGATTGTTGGTGCTTGGCAGGCAATTTGCCTAGGGGTTGACCATCCACGAGCAAATGACCTTCGAGTATATGATAATAGATCTCTCGTTTCCGTGCTTCGCTCGGCGGGGTAATTTCTAAACGTACCCAGTCGGGATAAGATTCAAGTGGCTCAATGTTAGAATAAAATCTAGCCTTTGCATTCCCAGGCTGTGGCCAAAGAGTATCGATAGCAGTATGAAGGGACTGGGGTAATTCGATCAGGCGGGAGCAAATCACGTCACGCAATTTGCACACTGTTCTAAGATCTCTGACAAGCATGCTCTTAAGTAGCGGCGATAATTTTGAAAGATCGCTCGGCGAGTTATCTTGCATTGTGATTGACGATTCAATATAAGAACCGAGGTCCTCCGCATCCATGTTCCTTTTCCTTGACGTCTCGGCATATATAGCAAATGTCCTTCGACAAAGCAATGCGGCGGAAAATGAATAGTTGGAAATCCTTTCTGCTGATTCAGCGTCAGGCGCGTGCTGAATCTCGGCGCGTAATTGTGATAGCCAGTTGAGAATAGTCCTTCGGCACGTTTTGAGCATTGTTAAGACCTCGTTCTCCAGAGGCTCGGGCGCAAGAGAGCATAGCCTGAGAGTGAGGGTTAAAAGCATCTCCATACAGTTTATTTCTCTCCAGTTTGAAGAAATGCTTTCCAAGCGCTGAGAGACTTGATGCATCAGCTTTCGACAAAACGATGTGTCTCGAAATATCTTGTGACAAATACGAAAATAATCCTTCTCATCGGTCGGGCCAGCTTGAATAGCGAGTTGGGAGATAGCAGAAGTTGTAGCTTCAGCACTCAAATTCAGATTGGCTGATCCAAGCTCAACTAATATTGAGAGCCAACGCCGGCTGTTACCGGAAAAAGAGCCTTATACGCCATAAACTCATGGGGATTCAATCTCGAAGGGCAACGTGTTTGTCCGGCTATGATCTGGTAGGATGATGGCGCATCGGTACCAACCGAAAGCCCTACGGAATAATAAGGCGAATTTGAAGGTAGTTTCATTTGGAAGTGATGGGCGAGGCTGGATGCTGGAAACTGCGGCCCGGTCCAGAGTTGAGAAACTGTGTCATAGTACGAGAGTGTCAGCCCGTTTGGAAGGCAAACAGAATCTAAGGGGACGGGAAATCGCATTCCTCTATAATGCGTGATCAAAAAGGATTTAGTCGTGGAAGCAAGGCACACTCCATTGGTATTTTTGATCCCGTATTTTTGGATCCCTGTGTATTTCTCAAGTAGCTGCTTGGGCTCTCGAAGAAGGGGTTGGTCTTGTGGCGAAAGTCCGAATAGCAGCCGCCAAGTTGCATTGCGATACGCCTTGAATGACTCGGGGCCAGCAAGCTCGAATATCACAGCTTTTACCTCTGAAGGATCCGATGGAAGGGGGAATTCGTGTGCTGAAATAACTATTCGTCTGGAGCACCGCTGAAGATAGCATTTTCGGCAAGACTTATCGTCATGAAGTAATCCACCAAGATCATCGGTTACAAATGCACAAGTGCTGATGGCAATAGCCCTTTCGAGCTCCTCGAATTCCTCACTCTTTGACCGCCATTCCTCTTCCTTCTTCTGAAGAGAAATTTCGGCCTCGAGCTCGATTTTGGCATGTAATGCTTGTAATTTTCCACTATCAGCGGAGCTGTCATAAAACCGCTCTGCAAAACAGCCTCTTTCGGGCGGGTCAAAAATTGTTTTAGGGGTAGAGGTACTGCATCGAGTTCGAAGATATTTTTGTATGCAGTACAAATCTTTCATGTCCGACTGCAAGGATAGCTGTAATATATCCAAGGCTTCAGGATTGATCCCAGGATGAAAGTCCTTCAACAAGTCAAACAAAGCCACTGCATTTTGATCGAGATTTACCCATAGCTTCATAACATGAAGTATCATCTGGCTTTTTGATTCCATATTATTGTCGTACGAGTCAGCCGCGACAGATAGGTAGTCTTCAATCTTCTGTGCCATACTTATGCAGTGGAGACCTTGCGAAATTGGATCTCCCGGTCTAGACAAATACCGTTCCAACTGAATTGTTTCAATCCGAGAGAGCCTATAATATCCGGCTGCAAACTTGCTGAAGTGATTTTCTCCCAATTTCGAAAAGGCCTGGGTTGGTCGATGGTTATTTGCTTGATCCTTCTGCATTTTATTGCGTGTAAGTATCGTCTCGAGGTAGGCGCCGCTATTTTTTAAAGATAGAACGAGAGAATCGCCTTTAGCTCGGCTCGGAATTAATGGTATAGGTCGCTTAGATCGAAGTTTGATGTCCGACCAAATTTGTCCCAGATAGTCGGAAACGGCCTTAATGGACGCTTGAAAGTGCGAGGTGCAGGTGGCAAACAACTTATCGTAAAGTTTTTGAATATCGGAGGACGAGTTACTGTAGTCGGTCTGCAATTTTGAAATGCGACGAGCTAGCTTTCGTTGCAGGAGCACCAGTAGGTCTGGAGAAATAGAGTGGAGTGAGTCCTGTATAAGGCACGAAATCATGGTGCAAAGAAGAAATTTATAGTGGATGCGACCGGCTTCGCCATCCCAAATCCCATCTTTTGCCTTGAAATCGCATATAGAGCACAAATACCGTTCGATTCCAACGCGAATGACGAGCCAAAAAGCAGAGCGTCTCCATGGTTTCTCGGATCCCGAAGCCCAGTAGACATCATCACGTATACGTTTTCGTAATATTGTGGGAAATACACGGGAACCATTTGCCTCGAGTAGAGTCATCAGCATTTGCGTGATCAAGGCCGGATTAACGGTATCTCGCAATTCAATTGGACAGGAGCCAGCCTTCGTAGCACGCGCCGTGAAGCGTTTAACAGACTCTGTACTGGCTTGCTCTAAGAAGGAAGCTAAATTATCCTGGAAAGATGGATTGGCGAATTCCGAATAGGGAATAGCGACGGCCTCGCCAGGGAAATCCCAAAGTAGCGCATTTTCGGCGGCGAGTACTTTTTCTGAAGCGGCGGAGACCTCGAAACACTCAAACGTGACCATATCGTTTCCATTACTTGGCGCATAAATATTAGCAAAGACAGAAAATGAAATTGATGCCTCCACGGAATCTCTCACCTTAGTTGACGCCAGATAATCAGGCCAGCATTTTGTTCCGTTATATGTAGAAGAAGTGGCGAGTCACAGTTCAGTCTTTGAAGCTCCGCAGATACCCTAGTTTTCTCTAATCTCCTGCGAATGTTTGTTGTTTTACAGAGTTCGAGAATTCTCCGAACGCCGTCCCAAATTCCAGTCAGCCCCTCATTGGATAGACGATGTAGGACGCGAGCTGCATCCTGCATTCGAGCAAGAAGATCCTGCTCAATTTCGACGAGGTTGTCTTCCTGCTTTCCCGGGAGACGCGGTGGAAGAGCAACATGGTGCACAAGGCTTTCCAGCAACATGGCAGCGGAGCGAGAGGATGCATTATCCATGGTATTTTGAGATTGATGATAGAAAGCTGAATACACATGAGAAAATTTGGACAGTGTTAGGATTCAGAGTTGATATCAGATTTTTGAAAAGGTTGGAAAATTATAAGGTGTTGTGTGATTAGGTACGCAGCTACCTAAGCTTTAACAACACACGTAGCTTTCCAGTACTTGTATTGTGGTTTACCTACATGTCAAAGGCAACAGCCGGATCTTTGTTTCAACTTGGGTATGTATACAGCCGGAATTGGGTTTGCATGGAACAATAACGTTGCTCAGCATTGGGCCGGGGCAACAGCGGAGTAGCACATATGTACTGCTATCAGTGCCCTTCGGGATTTTCTCAGCGCCCAAATCATGTCATCCTATATACTTTATCACGAATACACTGACTCTAGTGCCAGCAGCAATGCCTTGGAAAGTGAAAGGGAATACTTTGATGTCTGGTGTTTTGGGCTGCAGGTTCGAATGAAGTTGTGGTTGCCTTTTCAGCCCAATCCGGATATTCTGTTATTCCGATCCGGGCCTGGCGCGTCAAGCGCGTCCTGCGCTTGTTGTGTTCCACTACGCACGCATGGAGCAAGCCCAAGACTCGTTCTGGTATCACCAGGTAGCTATGGAGTATTGCGTACGGTTAATCGACTACATCTCCGTCTTCGGTACTCTGTGGTTCGCCAAAATACCAATCTCCACTCCCTGGCTGACGAGTGGGCAACTGAGACGCTCCAGCCTCCAAGTGTCCATGTCAACGCTTTTTCAAGATCAAAAATCGAGCTCCCAGTGACCAATAAGATGAGTTACGCCCATTCGAGCACAAGTATTCGCTAAATTCGCAGTTACTTCGTTTTGTTCATCAGTCTCACAAAATACCTGACTTGGTCCTAAGAAATCCCGAGTTTCCTGGAGCCTTGGGGCTCGGCGTCTCAATTCCCTTCCGCTGACCACTATTATTATCACGTCCTCAGGTGCAAAACGAAAGCAGGCGAAGGGACAAGGCCAGATCTGGTCGCGGACTTCCCGATTCTACGACGTGGAGTAAAGTCTGACTGAGTATCAAGAATAATAACCCACCTTCGGAGTAGTGGGAAGCGGAGTCGGAGCGGTACCAAAGTCTCGTGAGGTGGTGCTAATTGGACGAACGTTAGCAACCGAGTCAGCGATTTCTTCAGAACGTGAGTCATGACGGCGGATAGCACCCGTCTCACTCTGAAATCAGTCATCCCTTCCACAAGATAAACAAACCACTTGACTATCGTCAATAAGTCATAACCCTGGTGATTTTCGGAAGGCGATCTTGTTACCTGACCGCAGTAACCGCCCGCGCACAATGTCAGACTGTAAGATTTGAACAAAAACCTCCACACTTACGATTTCAGGCCATTTGAAAGCAGGAACCCGTTTTTACATCTCGTCAACAAGCAGCATGTGAACAAAAAGGATGAGTGATAGATCGCCTTGGTGGTCAGAATTCCCGTCGAAGCATTACCAATCATAAACAGTGCGAAACTTTGGGGTATAGGAGGGCTCTGAATGGGGTAATCAGTAGTTGGTTTCGGTGAAGCTGACTTTTCGCCCTCTCTGAGGAACGTGGAACATCAAACAAACTGCGTTTCTTAGCATCTTGCCTTTCGAGCCTTGAGACATGCTCACAACCTTGTCAACCCCGGAGCGATAGTCGACTCCTCTCCCACTGTTCAGGAAACAGGCGATAAGGTTCCGGCGGTTCTTTGTGAGACATTATCGAAAAACATCTCGAAACTTCGGTCTGGTTGGTTTTCCGGAACCTCAAAGCGCTCTAACTCCATGACCAGTAAAGGCGGGACCCGGTTCTAGGTCGAATACGAGCTGCATGGGGTGAGCAAAGGAAGCGAATCAGAAGAAGACATTATGAAGCGAGAACATATCCCTGATATTATCTTATATATGTGAGTACGGAGCAACCTGTAATGTTTATGGTCTCCTGGCTTGTGACTCAGCAGACAGCGAGATTCTTCAAAATTATACCCTGCTTTTTGAACAATCATCATTTATGAACTATTACGTGAGCAAACTTCAGCTAAGGTGGCTGAAGTGGATGAGAAACCGTTATTACACTCGATTTCTGACCTTCATTTACAGGGGGTGATGGGCTATATCGAATTACTCTCAAAGCTAGAGAGTACACCTATCTGACTCCGAGATCACCTGCAAGCAATGCTCTTCTCGAGAAAAGCTTATGTAACTAACTATAAGTGTTGAAACCACCATCGCGGATAAATTCGCCGAACATTTTAGAGCATTCTTGGGAAGTACGAACTCGATGACTTGGCCCACACTGCGAAAATACCCTGACCAGGCAAAAGCCCCCTTTCTCTTGGTATATGCAAGCCCTTCCAGTCTCTCGAGTGTGCTACGCGTCTTTACTCGCCGATAAAAGGAGAATACCCGACATGGCTTCCCGGACTTCCGTTTTATTTCCTTCAATACTCCTTTATACTGAGACTTCTAACGAACTCGATCGTGAACACAAAAACGCTCGTTTCCAACCACAAGCCACGCAATGAATGCACCCCTGGATCCTGCCGGGGTCTTCAGATCATTCCCATCGATTAATTGACGATGCAGGGCCATTGAACATCTTTGGCCTCCCTGTATATGAGGCCTCATGCCGAGACGAAGCATCTACACCAAGCAGCTGCAGCACCCTGCCACTCACTTGAATCTGGTGGTTGAATCTATGAAACTTTTTTCAGGACACGACGCCCCGGCTGACCGGTGCCTCAATGTTATTCCTCTAAACTCTTGGCACATCAAGATGGGGAAATTGCTGAATGTACGGAACGCCCAAGCCTCATCAGGTAAAAATTCAAGGTGAAACTTCAACAAGCAATTCTGATGAGCATGGCGATGAATCCTGTGCCGTCATCACTCGAAAGATAAACAGTAGGAACTACGGAGGATGGTTCAAATATCAGACAGAGTTTGATGCTGCTACAATGGGTCTTGCATGCTTCAGCAAGGCAAATTACGCATGACGCCCCCTACACCAGCAATGCAGAACAAATTGCAACTTGGAAGGCCACAAAACTAACATTATCTGTCAAGTAGCCCCCTTGTCGGACCCATAAGTGCCCGGTCATTTCAAGCTAAATCAGTTCGGGCATTGCCTTTAAAGCAAGTACACAATGGTTATCAGTTGGTTTGTGGTCTAGTCTTGTGCCCTTGAAACTGGAAAATTTCTCAAAACCTGTTTAACCAAAGTTGTTTTGTAGATTGAGAATCATTTTCTCAATCAATCAAAGAATTCCATTTTGAGATCTCAATAACATCAGTAAGTCGGATCATGAACTATCGACCGGTCGGATTCCTTTGGTGTCTTGATATGTCAAAACAGGCGACCTTCAAAAGAACCGGCAGAATTTCGGAGCTTCTCGCTTCCCATGTCATGCTATCCCCCAGGCCTTCATGTGAGAAGCCAAGTTTTCTGGACTGTCATCATCACTATTTCAGGCTTAGGACGCCTATCCGCAAAACACCTGAGAGGTCCTCGGTCAAAGTACGCACAGTTATTAAGCCCTCTCTAATTTGATTGGACAACCAATGCTCGTGTTGAGAAAGGGGTGGAATACTTGCGGGGTTATCGTGATACCCAAGGCAGTTCATATCATTATTTGAATTTTGAACTCTCTCTAGGTCTAAAGTCTAGTCCTTGTTCATCTACATCAAAACCCAACCCGGGAAGTGATTTCGGACCCTGTGACCGTCAGCTTTTTAACGCTCTTTCGCCACACAGCTTCATTTCGTATTGACCGGCCTTGTATGTCTCAAGAATTGGTCAGCTTCTTATCCAATTCTCTACCTAGAGTATGGATTGGGAACGGGTACTACAATTTTGGACGTCGAGTGGCACAATATAAACATGAGTTTCTCCCTCCTAAAGAATGAGCAAAAGGGCAATCGGTTCTTAATCTCCATCTGTTACCTGATCGGCGCTCTCTTTCAAAATGAAGCTACTTGAAAGCTGGCTTCTCGCTTTCTATAAGCTAGTCTTCTTCCGTATTCTATGGGAAGATCAGAGCACCATTATCTCCGTCTCCCCGACACAGGACAAGGCACCCAATTTCCTTCCCCCTCCTAATGCGGACAGTCCCAACAGCCTCATTCGGTGTCAATATCCTGCCATGGCTGGTTGGACTCATGATATATCCGACAAGCGCCAGTGGCTCAAATGGACAGGTACTGGGCCAGCGCCGGAGCCGAGAGAGTATAACATCTCAACCAATTACGAAATGTATACTCCTAAGGGAATTTTGCGAAGAGTAAGCTCTCATAAGGCTTGGAACAGTATAAGACTGATGTTCTGCATAGTACCATTTGGAAGTCAAAGAAGGCTCTGTTAATTTAGATGGAGTCGAGTTCAACCATGCTAAGCTCTATAATGGCCTCTACCCAGGACCCTGGCTTCGTGAGCACCCGGTATTAGCTGACCTGAGTTGCTCATTACTAATATTGTTTTTGACCAGAGGCCTGTTGGGGTGATGACATCGGTCAGTCCAAACGCCGAACCTTGGGTGATGGTGCACTAGACTGACGTGTTAGAAATTACTGTTACTAACAAGCTTAAGTATAATGGAACATCAATTCACTGGCATGGCTTTCGGATGCTCGGGACGGTGCTGCACGATGGCGTCCCCGGTATTACGCAGTGCCCCATTGCCCCAGGTGACTCCTTCACGTACAGGTTCAGAGCCCTACAATATGGTTCCAGTTGGTATCACAGCCATTACTCTCTGCAGTATACCGATGGCCTATTTGGCCCATTTACGGTACACGGGCCATCAAGCGCCAATTACGACAAATCAATCGACCCTTTGTTGATGGCCGATCATCTTCACAGTAGTGCCTTTAAGGAATATTATCAGGCGCAGACATCTTTCTCCGCGAGAATGAACAGTATTTTACTCAATGGAATAGGTGGGTAGGCTTGTCCTTGCGGAACCCCAATTGCTCAACGCTGAGACGGTGCAGGTAGTTATACCGGTCTCGGGCCTCGAGCTCCAAAGCGGAAATATACTACAGTTGTAAAGAAGGTAATCAGAGTGTCTATCTTCATTCGAAATCGGATGCTAATGACTTCTCTTTAGGGCAAAAAATACCTTCTTCGCTTGATCAATACTTCAACCGATGCTACATATGTTTTCTCTATCGACAATCACAACTTCACTGTTGTGGGATCAGATTTCGTGGCTGTGACCCCGTACAAGACTGATCACCTCGTTATCGGTATTGGTGCGTAAGAAGCAACTTCCATTAAGATAAGCACTTCCTAAAATTCTCTTTGTAGGACAAAGATATCACGTTATTCTTGATACGCTGCTGGATGCCACCCCAGGGGCTGCTTATTGGATACGGATCATTCCAACAGCGGAGTGCTCCGGTTTTGAGACTGCAAACCCTCCTAATGAGAGGATGGGCGTACTCTACTATCAGAGTAAAACGACACGTGACCCAACGACCACTAGAGGAAGTTTCTTAGTGGCATGCCGCGACGAACCTTTCGAAAACTTGAAGCCCGTCGTCCCATGGCAAGTCCCCGACCCAGAGTTTAATGCTCAAACATTCGATACTTCTAACGATGTGGAGGTGGGCATATGGCGAATGCCCGGACGGCCCAATACTACAGGCGAGGTTAACTATTGGTCCGTTGGTCCCTCCCCAATGTATCTCAACTACTCTGAACCCATGGTCAAAAATTTGGACAAGACGGACTATAAGAAGACTTGGGTTGTGTATCAATCGGAAGACAATACTCGAAATGGGTGGGTATACCTTTTGATTACTGGCTTTAAAAATGTAGTAAATCAGGCTGGTGTCCAGATTCGAGCCAATCATCCGGTAAGAACAACTTTTCCTTGGTCGTGGTTCACATGAGCTGGTCCTATTTCTAACAAAATTCTGGACAAAGATTCATCTTCACGGTCACGACTACGTCCTTCTACAGCAGTCCACGAATCCGTACAACCCAGCGGCAGTAAATTTAAAGCTTGACAATCCACCCCGCCGTGATGTTGTTTTACTACCATCAGGTGGTTTCATCATCATCGCATTTAAGGCCGATAACCCAGGCTCCTGGATTCTACATTGCCACATCGCATGGCATTCATCAGCAGGTCTAGCCTTGCAGATCCTTGAACGCAAGAACGATTTCACAAACGCTTTGAAGAGGAAGCCGCGTGACGTTGGCGAAATGTCGAGAGTCTGCAAAAATTGGGATACCTGGTTCAGTAACCACGCCAATCACTGGAATCCAAGTGAGTTTTTCCAAGAAGACTCGGGCATCTAAAAGAGCGGTGACAAGGGTTGGTTAAATGACTATAGTATTGGGGTGTGCGGAATAGCAATGATGGTTATTCTCGGCATGGGAACTAACTAATTGTGTTGCACGATCATCAAGAAGGCTGATAGATTCCTGCTGATGGATTGTGTGATACTTTAGCTGTCACATTCAAGGCCTGGTTCAGTCTGGTTTTAAATAGAGATTTCACATTGTGAAGCTTTTAGCCACCGATCTGTGAAGACATAGTTACTTCAAGGCTGGTGCATTTCAACATTTGTTGAACAAGCTGCGAGCCATGAAACATATCGGGCCCATGATTTCTAAGAAAGTTGGTGCACTGTGTTTAAAAATCTAGAGCCAGTGAGAAGGATTGTCAGGCTCGTTTTCTCGTACTGATACCGGGCGAAATTTTTTCGCTATCGCAGGAGTCTCAGATACGATCCCTCGTTTGGCGTCCACAGATGCGGTTGACCCCAGGAAATTTTACTGGGGTTGGAACGCATTGGCTGTATTATTAGCATCGCATATTAGTATATAGCCGATATCTAGGATAGTTAGCTCATCGGTTAGATCGTGACAAGGATGTTTTCCTCTGTGTTTTGCTTATGATTAAAACCCGACGGAAGAAGATGTAAGACATCCGAGATCCCATATCCCTGCTGCATTTCCCGCAAAATGGACAGGGGCCTTTCGATACGGGTTTGAGGAAGGGATGTTTGGTCTCGGGAGATTGATAAAAGTGACAATCAAAAAGACAGACATGCCGAAACTGTTACCAATCTTGAATGGCTGCTTCTTCCAAGTGCTGAATGAACTCAGTGCTTCACTAAAAGGACTGGCAAAGTAGCAACCAAAATTCGTCCTATTACGATCAACAACATTTCCAGTATGGATGATAGTGTCTTTTTTTCTGACCACAGAGATGATATCCTTGTTCGAAACTCTGAAGCAATGCTTCACAGGCAGACTTTGGAATATGTATGACTTTACTGCCGCCTCAAGTTCCCCAACTTATAAGCCGTCACTTATAGGATATGACGTTCTCCTTTTCTCTGAACTCCGCTCTATAAATTGGGTGGAGGTGCTGAATCAAAATCTATAGTGGCCACTCTGAGCCACAACCAAAGATGTTTAAGAAATCTATCTTACCCCATGTTTACCTGTTGTGTTAAGGCACATTGGTTTCTTTTAATATCATTGCTCTAGAGCTGCAATGGATCTAACCATGAAGGCGGAGAGCAAATGTTTTAAGGTACTTGTGAGTGCATGGGTGTGTTCAAGGTACCAGAAGCTGTGAGTTATTGTCAGATAGCCAATTACGCCAAAAGAGAATGTCCTCTCTTAACGCATTCACTAAGAGTCTTATATGGGGCTAGATATCCTAGTATACAGCTTCTCTCTGATCTGACAGCTATACACGTAAGGGCAATCATGGCAAACAAGGCCTGTCAATCCATTCCAGTGACTGAAGATGTGAGATGTCGTCACTTCCATTGAAGCGTCCCAGGCCGACGGGAATGTTTACACTCATATCATGAGTTCAACTCAATCGAGCTCAGCCAGCGAAGGGCTTTATCAGCTATCTCGAGCCCTTCAAGACGAAGAAATAGAGGATATATCAGGGGTATCAGAGAAAGTCTGTTGATTGCATGGATGCACATACAGTCTGTGCAATACGGGCCCCAGATCTACAGGAATACATTCGCAATTCAATTCTGGGGCCGGGGCGGGACTGTAAACGGGACCTTTAATGGAATGGCTGACAATCTGCTGATCAGCTAGCTTTCCCACCTCAAAACCCCCTATATCGAAATAAAGGCCGTGCGATGCATGAGAAAAGACATCATGAGGCCCTCACTCATCAGGTACAAGTGGTAAGTAGATACGGGCTCACCTGCTCCGCCAATTCGGTCTCCTCATCCTGTCTGATGGACGACGATGGTATTGGCCGCATTCTATTTATATAGCCTTGCTGGGAGCTTCTCATGCCCCTCTGATTGTTTTCCGAGCTGCATGTATACTCACGAATCTCTTCTCGCACAACCTGTCAGTAATCCTTGCACATTTCGCAAATATCTCGTATTCACCTGAACATGGGACTGGCGGCCTTCCTCTTTTGTTGGGCCTTATTATCCCCGCCCACACTTCCTCAATGGCAATGCTGGCGAGCAGTGACAAGATATATGATTATTCATCGTCGATTTAGCTGCCGGCTTTGATGCGTATTTGTGGGTAGATTCACATACAGAAGGTCGATGGATATTGGTGAAGTTGATGGGGTTGACGGCCCGTGATTGGCTGGATCCGCCACCCGAACCTTGTCTCCTCTCCAGCAACGACTCCGTGCTATTAATTAATCACCATCCAACAGTCTGGAACTACCAAAGAGGAGTTCTTTGAATAGAGTCCTCAATTCCTGCGTTTACGGAGCAATAACAAGTTCTGTTATAGTATTTATTTCCTTGGATGTAGTGTTATTATCTCACTTACATATTACAACCCGGTAGCTGACAACAGATCCTGCAGAAGAAAAACCCGGCTGCATGGTTCGGTTGAGGGAACCCTTGTGCGTCGATCATCGCGGCGACCAGGAGATTGGGTAGTTAAATATAACTATCTATGTATATGATCACATCCTGCCCATCACGCTCTTCCCAGGACCGAGCCTGGTCCCTGTCTCGACATTTGGGAGGAAGAAGGCGACTTTCGAGCCTTTCTGACTTGTTCTCTCTCACTAATCATAAAAGCCTCGCCGGCCCGCGGTTGCGATCTCCACCTGCCAAGACACGCCCCAACTGAGGAGCTTTTTGACGGCATCTCCATGTGTGAATCCTGACGAAACATTCGACAGCTTCGCTCCGACCAAGTATCTTGCGACGATGGTCTTTGCTTGAACAACAGCCAGTTGCCGTTGGCAACCCATGTGCCATTGACCATGACGACTCAGCCAGCGGTAGACTCTTCGAATGCCATATCGCCCAGGCTGATCTCTATACGCGCGGCAGATTTACTTGCTCTGGGCAAACCATTTGTTGAATTCCCGCGTTACTCCATATTCGATCTCAGGCAGACGCTCGGGGTATCTAATGCCATAGGTGGCGTTGTGAATCCCGACAGCAACATCGATAATATCACTGTCTCTGGCAATGGATCGACAGGTTTCGTGGACTGGTTGTCCCAAAGACTGCAAATCGGGCACCCGTTCGTTATCCAGGACTTTGACAAACTGCCTCAGTGGAATCGTGAGATATTTTCACTCGAAGGGCTGATTGAACATTCTACAAAAAAAGTACGGAGCCACCAACCTGTGTTTACATCCTGGAGTAAATCAATGACGGTGCAGAGGAGGTTGCTTTCTGTTTTTCTGTGCTGCGATCAATTCTAACTATCTGAGCAGACATTTCCATACGAAATTGCAGCACAGGCAGAGATTTAAATTTCACCTTGAAGAAATTTGCCGATGCAGCCAGGCAGTCGTATAAAGAATTCAAGACTTTGTACGCTCGCGATTTGCCTTGCCCCGAGGCTTGGTTAGACCTATGTCGCAAAGTACTTCCTCCGGAGGTACAATGGGCTGGTCGGTTGGATCTATTCCAGTGGCTTCCTCCTTGCGCAAGGAGCGAGGTCATGATGGCCTACGTCGGCTCGGAAGGCTCTTCGTATGTCAATCGGGCTCTCAAGTGTAAAATGTCTTGCTAACTAACTAGGTCGGGATTCCACCGATGTTTCTCTTCCACGGTCGCACTTAACTTATTGATAGAAGGCAGCGGTAAGTCAGAATCGGCCATGCTCTCAACAACTTTTACTTAGACTTGCCTAGACCGTCCAGTCCTCTGTTTTGGTACAGACTTCGAGTCTCAAACAAAATATGACTCGTTCATGGTATCCCGGGGAGCCTCTCCCCATTTCGACTGGCTTAATCTAGATCCGGATGAACTGAAACACGCGGATTTTCCTCTATATGTCTATGAACAGAAGGAAGGTGATCTGGTGGTATTTCCACCAGCCACCGCGCACCAAGTTTGGAACCTCGGCTCTATCGCAACAAAAGTTGTATGGAATATCTTACATCCTTTATCCCTAGAAGCTGGACTCGTTCATGTCCAGCTTCCCTTTAACCGGCTTTGCCATCCGGACGTCGCGCGGTCGAATCTTTCACTCGCATGTGCTATGTTGAGCTTACTACGTGATGACCCTAACTTGCCAACTCCGCCGAACTTGGACCTTCTCGCCCGTCTTTTTAGGCAGATGCTTCAGGATGAATCAATCCCTGATCCTCCATCAACGCAGGTTACCCTCATACGCGTACCGGAAACGGCTATTGTGACCTGCGATTTCTGTAGCACTGCTATTTGGAATCGGCATTTGCGGTGCTCCGAATGTGAAGACTTCGATCTATGTATGCCTTGCTATCTTGGTGGCCGGAGCTGCGAGCATATCCAAAGCTATTCTTGGGCCGAAATTGTGCCCGAAGAAACCTGTTCCCGCGTTCTAAAGCGCGCTGAGCAGATTCTGGGCTATCAACTCCGCGAAAGCCATAGTTCAGAACATCGGAAACCACTCGGACAAGCCGTGAATGAGTTGATGTACGCCAAGAAGAAGGAATTTAACCGTTTATGTCATCTTTGCCGGATTGATCACTTAGAATGGAAAGGGAGACGATGTGACCGCTGTGCAGCATTTTTCTGTTTTCGTGGTCTATATCGTCATTTTGATATGAACTCGTCAGATGTTATGCGCCAGACCGGGCTATGGATTTGTCCTAAGTGTTTGGAAGTTTGTAACTGCCGAGTATGCTTGTCCATCCACGAAAATCTTTTACAGAGCTCAGATTAATTTGCTCTTACCTTTTGCAGTGCTGCCATTTCCCCTCCGCGTATGCGAAGTCCGAAAAGCCAGCGTCAAAGCGCAGAGTCAAGCCGGCCGATGCACGTGGCAAAGTAATGGGATTTACAGACAATGTCTTTGATCAGAAAAAGGTTTGTTGTTTTTGCAACCCTTTCATAGTAACGAAATAATAACTGACTCTACCATAATAGAGAAATGTGTCAATATCTGCATCTGCCTCATCCTTCTCTCACAAAGGTCAAAAAAGGCCTTTGTCGACGTCCTTATCCGGCTTGCAAGGCACTTTACATGGTTCCGAACATGCCACCGCTTTATCAAGGACCACAAATACTCCAGAATACGGGGTTCCAAAAGCGAGGAGTTCCCCACGAATACATGATGAACGAAGGCCCGTCAAAATTCCTAAGGTTCTAGATAGACCTTCGAGGGTCAACTTACATTCGCAGGACAATGCTAAAGTCCTGCATAGTATCGAATATATAACGCGCATGCCCTCACCAAGCACTAATCATACCTCTCTACCACCTCTCAAATCCGGATGCGCTCCAGAGAGAAAGGCTGATCTCTCTTTGTCTCCGGAATTCAAAGAACAGGCTTCAAATGCGGCTCAGCCCACGAATGGCGACTCACGCCAATCAACGAATGTTGATACTCACGAGAAAAACAATAATAATAGCAGTCAACGAAATCCATCATCCTCCTCTCCTTACCTTACTTTCACCCATACCTCCACTTTCCCTCCCATAACTCTCTACCCCGCAGCCAACGGCACCGGAACAGCCACCTCTACGTCAGTCACAGCATCCACAATACCAACTTCTACTACCTCGGTCTCCAGCGCCGCCTCCGCATCACCATCTAGCCCAGATCTCGCACATCTTGAATCACAACTTTACCGACTCAACAAATACGCAGAAGAACTTATCTCGCTCTCTATGCATGATTCGTATCGCCTGTTGAAACAAGAAATTGGCATCATGGAAAATAAACTCCATCTAGCAAGGAGAGAGCGCGGTAAACAGCTTCTTAGAGCACTTGATTCCGAGTTTCCAAATCTGACGGATGTGCGCGAGGGGATCAGAAGAGAGGGCTCGAGGCTTGGATATTTTTAGCGATTCGCGATTCGCAGTATGCATGTACTGTATGTACATAGCCAACGTTGTCCTCAATATTTGGATATATGTTTCAGGTCTGTGAAACTGTGCACCTCGACTTGGATTAGGATTTCGAAGTTTTACTGTGTCTTCAGTAACTGCGCCTTTATTGTATTATATTACTCCCACTTTCTGATCCGCCTTTTGGTACACATTTCAATAAGATCATAATGAAATTCTTTCGATTATTCACGCCTCATATGGCGAGTATTCATGCAAGGAAAGATATCTTGCAGGGGTGGCATAAGGAAGCAGAAGCCTCCAACATCGGCTCTTCTTGCTAGATGCAGGGTAATAAAGCCCATAAAAGGAAAAAGCCAACTTCCAACAACGCCCATGCTGAAGTCTAGAAACGAGCTCCAACAATGATGCCTTTATAACAAGAGATCCTCCTAATCAAACATCCAAAATAACAAACGAAACGCCGATTAATGCTCACTGGTAGTGCGAGATCAGCCAAAAAGATATAGACAGGACATTAGTACGTCGATATGCGCGCTCGCTTTTTTCTATACTTTGCTCTTTCTAATCGTCCTTATCATAATTGTATAGTCGTATCGTTTCTTTTCTCCACCAATGCGTGACTTCATCGGCTTTGAGAACCCAGTCTTGGGCTTCCTCGCCGAATTTATTTCGAACTAGTTCCGAAACCTCGTTTATTGACCATGCTCCAATAGGGTCGAGTTCGTTCGGATCAGATTTCAGGTCCGTAAATCTGTATGGAAAGTCTGGTTTAAGAGGAACAATGACACGCCACGAATGCCCGGCAGATTGTACAGCGACCAGATCTCTCCCTGAGTTTATCACGCCGAAGTGCCATTGGTATCGGCCATTTTGCTCGGCCCTGATCGGGCGCAAGAGGGACTGAGACTGATAATCGTGGATAATGTCGGAAGCTACCTCGGTATCGAAAGAGTTCAGGGAATCAGTGTTTGCGAGTAGATCGAGGATTGTTGGGAGAATCGACATGGAGGTTACATTAGCGTCGATGTTGAGGCGTGGAAGATGAGGATGTCGAAAAACAATGGGGACTCGGAAGTTGGTGATATGAGGGTTTTTGTAGGTTCCTATCTGGCGACTGTCCATTTCAAAGGCGTGTCCACTATGAGAATCCAAAAGCATTAGTATCTGACGTTGTTCAATCTTTCGCTGGTGCTTGATCACGGAACAACATACTGATCTCCAACCATCACGACAAGAGTCTCATTCGCAATACCCGCTTCATCAAGCATTTCAAGTATTTCGCCAACCCAAAGATCGACATAACGGATGGTGTTGAGATAGCTATTAAAATCTTTGTGCCCGGAGAATGTGATGTATTCCGTCTGGTTATAAGAGCTCGGTACCTTCCACGGATGGTGCGTTGTGCTGGTGAAATGCGACAAGAAGAGTCGGTTTTTCTTTTCCGCAGCTTCCATGATTTTATCACGGATTGGACCTCGCGCTTCGCCGTCAGGATAACTAGACTATATGTCAGATTTCAAAGTCTTTCATACTGGGTTTATAGTGCTTACCCAAAATAGTTCAATACCGGCGACTTCGGAGGGTAGTATTTTGACGACTTATCCTCCAAGTTCTCTTTCACCACCACTTCTTGCATCCCAATCTTTCTGTTTAGGATATTCTGCCGATCATACGTCCCAGTTATCGCCTGTACAAATACGGATTTCCACGGCCTTGACTGAACCTCTGCCCGGTGAGAGTCCTGCTCTCCCTTGCGCACCACTGGCTGTGGACGTACGGTTTTGTTTTCCTGCTTTGCGTTGTTAAACAGTTGCAGAATCTGTGGAAGACATGGCTGGTACAAATCGGTTTTGGTCTCTTCCATAAAGTTAACTGCCATCGGATGCACACCGCAATGGCTGCCAATAAAGCTTTTGAGAGACAGTGTGCTTCCAGTAATTGCATTCCTGGCATTGATACCACCCATACCCGGAGCTGCAGTATCGCGCCAGATGCCGGAAGAGAGGTCCAGCTCAGTTTTTCCATGAGACTCATCCCAATATGATTCTCCAGTCACTTGTTCGGCAACAGGAGTCAGTTGTCGCAGTCGCTTCCGGATCATTTCCTTTTCCGAATCACTGTTGGCCCTCAAAATCTTCTCATGCAAGTTAGAGCTTTCCCTAATTGGAAACAGTTCTTTCCGATGACTCTCCGCCAAGATTAAAACGACATTGGAAATTAAGACTGACGATAAAGCGGATTTGAGACTGTCGTAAATGGGTAAATCGAGGTTACTGATTCGAAGAGGATCTGAAACAGGATTGTAGAAATTAGGCTCGTTTGGATCGGAGCAGCTGGAAGAATTGGTCGGGCGTGTGGAGTTGGAAGGTGATCGCTCTTCATATCGCTTGAAGCCATCCGGCATATCATTCAGAAGCCATGCAGGTTTATTGTCTCTGTAGCTTCTAACCAAGATATTGTCTTTTCCAGGGGCCCACCCTTTGAAATGGCCCCGTGGGTTTTCCCAATTCTTTCGCGCAACTAGCTCAGGAAATGGGAATGGCTCGCCAGGCAGAGAGTAATCATCCGCGCACCGATGGGTCGTTTGTGGACGGCTTTTAAAAATACGGAGTACGGCAACCGGAAGGGTTGTTGAGATATGGTTATAAGGCCGGGAGGGACGGAAACAAGACAAGGTGAGTATCGCAAATATCGCTGTTAGAATGCAAAACGGTTGGATTCGGAAAAGCTTCTGGCGACACTGGCCAGACGTTGCCCTTACGGTGGGAAGTAGAGTGTCAAAGTTCTCCGGAGACGCGAGCTTCCATACAGTCGCTAACCAAAATCCAGTTTTATTGTATAACCATGGTGTACAGAAAAGAGCTATAACAAGGAGGAAGAAGGCTGAGACCATCACCTCCTTGATGCCACTCATCATCAGACCAATTGCGGCCGGGTCGCTGGCAACACTCGCCGCCGAATCCAATTGCATTTCCGAGCCAGTGACATAGTAAAAACCGATTTGGCTTGCGGCGGTTCCGAGCATGAACGATCTGATTTACAAGAATGCTTATCAGCTCTGTCTATCTTACCACGGCGTTCACCATGATGAACTCGACAAATGCGATTGACTCACGAGAGAATTCCTCCTATGACAAGAGAAATCACCGACTGGATGCCGCTACTGCAATGAAGCAGAAGCCTGTCCGCAAGGATGGCAACAGCATCTTGGATGAAAAACGTCGGGAAATAGAGAATGAATTTAAGCAACGGGATCGAGGAGGCATGCTGTATTAGATGGAGAGACTTGGACGCAAGTATCGAAACTACGAAAAGAGAAAAAAGAATGGCCGAGACAGGCGAAACGAAGGGGCAATCATTGTGCGAGATCAATGTCTACTCCCTGTAACTCCATCTCACAGCTTCAACAAGATATAAAAGAATATAAACGAGAGGACAACCGCGACCACGGCTAGGGAGCAGCGCGAGGTCTCAATTAATGTCCGAGAGCCCCAATGAAAAATACAAAGAAAACAAGAAGAAAGGAGCGAAAGGAAGACGGTCAGGGCCTCCGGTGGAGGTCAGGGCGGAATTCCAGCCAAACAGCAGTGGAGGGCTTGTTCCCTCTACCAGAAGCGGAGTTCAAATCCATGACCTGCGGCGAAGATTCCCTCCCGGGCCAGGGTTTCGGCCGCAAAGCTGCCATGTTTGGTTGCTGTAATAATATGGAGAACGAGCATGTTTGGAAACCTGCCGGTTAAGGCGGACGCGGTGGAGAATTTCCATGGCGCCAATAGAGGACGTGAATCGCCGAGTCGTTCTGACTCGTTGCGAGGCTCCAAAATATGGATATATAAAGCTGTCTGTCTACTTGCTAGCAGCTCTGCCTCAATTCGCGGAGAATGGCTGATTGTGTGCATCATCAATCGGCAAATGCAGGCAGGAAAGGCCCCGTCCCCATGGCTCCATGATGATCATTCAGTTGGAGTAACAGACTCGCTGACGACCAAGCGGAGTGTGAGAAGAATTCTCTGTAGCTCTAGCCTCTCGACCATGTGCCTTGTGTCCACATCGGGTGAGGTTGGATCCATCAATCTGAAGTCTTAGCCGCCCAGAGGTGAGAATAAGCCTCGAGAATTGTTACTAGCGCCGAGCTAAATTGCGTACGGTGCTCCTATCGGGTATCATCGACTGCAGCTGAGACGTGGTTTTGACGCGGTTTCGCAGAGGAAACAGATGCCAGTTTCCGGATCAGGCGTACGTGGCCCTTCTCCTCGAAAGATACCGATCTATCTCGATATTCAGCACTGAACAGCTTTGACATGGGAGCAATTGCGCTGAAAGATCAATACAGACGAATTACGTGGTCACAGGAACCCAACGGGGCGTACCGACTAGAGGTCACGTCATCATGATATGAGAAGGGCAAAAGGGGGAAGTGGGCACGCCGCTTCCTTCCAGATCAGGAATGGCTCGGTCCTGCCCACAGCAAATCCTTCCTTGGCCGGTGATTGGACAAGGTCACGCGCTGCCCCGTGACTGTCAAGACTTTTCGCATGGAAATTCCCACTTCCTGCAGGACAGGAGTGGTATCGATATTAACCAGCAGCGGAGCACTCCATCTCAGGGGGAGTCACGGAGTTAAAAAAGAAAAGAAAAATCTCGAAATGATGTTTCAGGGGATGTGGAATTGTCTGATCGACAAGATTGCCCTTCACAGGTACGGAGTACTCCGTATATGTCAAGGCCCTGTCACTATGGAGTGCATAAGGAGTGCAGGAAATTTTTGATAGTTACCAAAAAAGGTGTGGCAACTCTGCGCCAACGGCTAAAGAAATCCTCCCGCGGCCACCGGTCTGCTCTTGTCGACTTGTCAACTTGTCACATTGAAAATCATAACCCTTTGGCCTAGAAGATTGGATGATGAGCTCAAGGTTCGCCTAAAATTCGACGCTGTTCTCGAATTCGTCTAGAAGCCATACCTTGGGTTAGTTGGCCTTGGAGTCAACCAAAAAACTTATAGTCTAGACTGTCGCCGGCGTTCAAGTCGGAGAAAATATCGAATATGCTATTTCAAGTTTGCTTGGCAATCCTTGCGACCATGAACTGACAGATAGCGTTTTTTTGAAGACTCTTGTCAGACTCTTGTCAACAGGACGAAGGTTCAGCAGTAGTCTTCCCCAGATCAAAGTATCTGGTACCCCTCCATTGCCCAGTGCGTGCGGTTTGAATCACGTGGCCGGGTACCCAATACCTTACATCATGCAAAGACTTTTGTCGCTTCCGGGATCTGTCTGTTACGTGGGCCCGATTAAGAAATCGAAGGCATGCACCTACAGCCTACAGCCTACAGCCTACAGGGCTACAAGTGGACTCCGCCCTATCATTCTTAACCCCGCATCTGAAATACTTATTTACACTATATATAGATATATTGACATATTGTCTCTTGACAAAAGTGTAAACATCAAGGAGGAAAAAGCTTGGTGGCTGTCTATTCATCAATACCAAACCAACCCGCCGTAGGTGAGCATCGTTTACCAATACAAAAAGGAGTAAATAGGTGATGGACATGTAAACAAAAGTGGAGCTCGAAAGGAGTCATATCTTCTTGCTCGGAGACAGGCTCGAGCGCAATCCAGCTGGCTATCAGTACTGGGGTATAAGCAGGATATCAGATAGAAGGCGGACTGGTATCGAATTCAATGCGACAAAGACAACATAGTTAGGAAGCCAGATCATAGTTTAACCTGGCCACCATTCAACCGATGCCAGTCTTTCTTTTCGAAAGGCATATACGTGCCTTCGTTCAGCCAATAGATACGATCGCTGGTCTTGCTCTCCTCTAGTTTGTCAAGGTCAACACCTTCGGCTCGCAAAGTAGTCTTTTGCTGTTTGTTGTTTCCGGTTGCTTGCATCGCGGCCGTTACCCTGAGGAACAGAGGGACTGCGTATTTGGGCAGCTGGCTGCTAGCATGTGTGGCGAGAGATTGCAGGACTTTATGGGAAGGATTCGGTGAGGTCTCAGAACTGGCACCATCAGCTTCATCTTTGAAAACGATGGCTGCACACCCGGCTCTCCCATCGTGATGTGGCACTTCAACACCATATACGTTTGCCTCCTGAACATGTGGATGGTTGCCCAAAATTTGGCTCACTTCGCTGGTCGACACGTTCTCACTCCGCCATCGGAAAGTGTCACCAAGTCGGTCTGAGAAATACCATAGGCCGTTCGAGTTCCAGCGTATCATATCTCCAGTCCGGAACCAGGCATCACCTTTCTTGCGAACGTCACGAATGACTTTCTTATTGTTCGCGTCATCATTGTTGATATAACCCGGAAATTTGGCTTCAACATTCTCTGCGTCAAGAGCGTAGAGTAGCTCTCCGGGTTCGCCTCTCTTAGTCTCTATGCAGAGGCCGGTTTTTGGGTCGCGACGAGGCACTTCGGTGATCGGGTCTAAGTCAATGATGGCAGAAGAAAAGCCGAAGTACAGTCCGCCCAAAAGACCATTCCGGCCGATTGCGCCACTTGCAAAATTATTGCTTGAAACATTCAAAGCAAGAGACATGCCCTCCGTTGCGCCATAGAACTCCGCAATGGTTTCAACACCGAATCTTTCCTTGAATCGATCCCATACATCGGGCCGAAGACCGTTGCCGAAAGCCATTCGAACATTGTGATTTTTGTCCATATTTTCCCCAGTTTCTGGGTCAATCTGGGGAGGAGTGGCCAGCACATATCGAAGGGCCTCTCCGACGTATTGGATGATGGTTGCCTTGTCTTCCCGAACCTCATTCCAGAAATTTCTAGCAGAAAACTTGCGACCAATGGCCAAGGCGCTGCCATTGACAAGGCAAGTAAGACAGCCAAGAAGCGCAGCAGTTGAGTGATATAGTGGCATACACTTTATTGTATTAGTGATAAAGAAGAAACCGATAAACAGGAAAGTTTGCTTACCGTGTATAGCCTATCATTTTGGCGTAGCCCTATGGCTGAGGCAATGAAACCCGAGCCAATTAATGTTTTGCCCCATGTGATGATAGCAGCCTTCGGAAGCCCCGTTGTTCCGCTAGTATAGATGTACATGCAAGTCGAATCGACCTCTTGATTAGCACGTTCGCTATCTCGAGGTCGTTTAGGTTCCATTGTCATGATTTCCGATTCCACGAGGGCATCGTGGATGACAACTTCGACCGGTCCTCCTTTAGTTCTAAAGTCAGGCGAGTTGAAAACCGCCACCTGCTCGGGCGGAAAATTCGACCGCAACTCTTCATCAACAAGTAAGAGCTTTGCGTCACAAATTCTAACGCAATGTTCCAGCGGGGTCTTCACTAGGTTAAAATTTATCATGGAGGGAATGGCACCGATACTCCATATTCCAAACCAAATGAAGACAAACGTTGGAGAGTTCATAAAATCCATTGCAACCACATCACCAGGTTTGACCTTGTGGGCTTGCTTTAGCCAATTTCCATATCGTAGAACGATTTTGTATGTGTCGTGGAAAGTCCAGATTTCACCGCGATATACTAGAAACGGCTGCGAGCCCATTTTCGAGCTCAAGGCATGTTGCTCAAGCATATAGAAGAGACTGGACCGTCCATTCCTTGTCCAGAAAAACCGACGTATGGCTGCACCTCCGAAACCTTTTATGAATTTGGCATCGTAGAAGAGGGAGTGTCTCGCGTTTAGGTAGGCCAGTAGGGCAGTGCCAGCCGGGACTGCCAGCGACAGGGGTACATTCGAAAGCGTTTCCATAACTGATGTGCAATTAGCAAAAAATGCCCGAAACTGGGAAAAGCACGGGACGAAACTCACCAGACATTGTGAAGCTCTTGAAGCCACGTTTTCCAATCGTTGATCGCGATACTTGAGGCTCCCGGAAGATCTCGACAAAGAGAGAAGCGGCTGTTACACGCGCACTTTGTCAGACAGACGTAGAATCAAGCGTCCAATAGATCAATCGCGAAAAGACGGGTTGGCGGGATGATTAATAGCGATTGCGTCGAGCTTCCATGGTTGTTGCGAGTCCCAGGGAGTTTGACTTCTGTTGATGGTGTCAACCTCGGCTCAAATCGTACTCACAAGACTGTCGAAAGACCTGTGAAGAAGGCAAGCTTGGGCCAATAGAATCGCGAGTGTTGCGAAGGCGGACAAGAGTCTCCTGTCACTCTGCGCTAAAACTCCCAACTTGTGGAGCGGTGGCTTTGTCCGCTGCGGATCACTGTTCAGCGTTGGGGGTGGGGATCTCGGTGATATGGCTTTGCCTTGTGATCTCGTTCGCCGCTAGGACGAATATTGTCCAGGTAGAGAACAAATACAGCCTTTACCACCACACTCAGGTCCTTCTTAACATAGCCTCCACGCCTCCTTACTCGAGTCACTGCGTTTCTTGGTGAATATATAAGTACATGGGTTGGTTGGGAGTTGTCATGGTCGTCACTCTCGATAAGTGGGTGGGTGGACTTCTCCAGTCCAAATTGCCTCCTCGTGCAACGCAGATGCGCGTTCGTGCGCCGAGGTCCAAGCCAATTGGCCTCGTAGGCTCTATCTTGGGACAACTTGTTTCCGCCCGACTCACTTGATTACACATGTATCCTCCGTAGGGACTTCAATGGAGGAACTATTAATGGCACGGCATAAGAATCTTGGTTTTCTATCTCTGGGGAAGAAGCTTCTTTTCTGCCAAAGGAACTGTCTCAAAATCCTCTTCCATGAATTCTCCCAAGGCCTTCAGGCCGGCCTCTATGGTTTCAGTGTGCATGGCAAACCCGATTCGGACATATCCCTTGAAATCGTCGCTATTATTTCCGAAGGCCAAGCTCCCGGGAAGCAGTAGTACACCTTTCTTTTCCCACAAAAGCTTGCATAATTCTACATCGTCCACTGGTTTGCCCATTTTATGAAATCTGACAAAGGCAATCGAGGCGGCGACAGGCCGAACCCAATCACATGCCCAGCGATGCTGCTCAATGAATGCTTCCAACTTATCAAGATTGTGCTTGGCCAGACTTATATTTCTCTTCAAGAGCTGATGCAGACAGTTGCCGTCTAGTGCGAACGCTGCCACGGCCTGATCAAAACGGCCCACGGAGATTGACGAGTATGCGCTGTAATTGAAACACCGTTCAATGTAATCGCTGTTCCGAGATGCCAGCCAGCCGACGCGGGTTCCGGGGAGGGAATAGCATTTCGACATAGATCCAGACACCAGCACATTTTCGTAATCTAGCGAAAGCGCTGATGGAGGAAACTCTTGGTCGACGGGGGTTATTCCGTGGAAAAGCGGCCTGTATACTTCGTCACAAAACAGGATAATCGAGTGCTCCTTTGCTAGATTGGCTATTTCTATGAGCTGCGACCGCAGGAGGACTGCGCCCGTAGGATTTCCCGGGTTACTATAGGTATGAAAGAGGCAATGTTAGTATTCTTTGATAGGATTGCTATTCACCGATACGTAACTACTCACGTCAGGACAATCATCTTCGTGTTCGGCCGTAGTAGCGACTTTAGTTCTTCCAGATCTAGTCGCCATTTCTCCTTCTCTTTGTTTCTCCACAAGCCAACCTCAATCCCAAGTGCTCTGGGTAACGAGTATAATTGTTGGTAAGTTGGATACTGAACAACGACATGATCCCCAGGTTCAAGCAGTGTCTGGAAAACCAAGTAGTTCGCTAATGATGCACCAGTTGTAATTAGCACGTTATCAACTGGCAGAGCAGAAGGCGCCTTTGCGGAATAGAGGGCAGCTAATGTTTTTCGGAGCTTTTGTGAGCCCTGAAAGTGCTCTTCGTAGTCTAATGGAATGGATAGTAGTAAGGAGCGGAATGAGTCGGCTTCCGCCTTTGCTTCCGAGAGTGATGAAAGCTCTTCGATCGAGATTGGAGCGGCACAAGAAGAAAAGAGATCATGTTTGACTGGATGTGACTGAGATTCGGCCCACTGCGAGTCAAAAAGAAGAATATCAGTTAGATTGAGCTTCACATTCGTTCTGCGGAGGGGCCGTTCGAGGTTATTGCATGTATTGTACTCACTCGCTGGGCTGTAAATGGCTCAATTTGGACCATCTTTTCGTTATCAAGGACAATTAACTAGGATTGAATAATTGAACCTGGGGCAACAATACCTTTACTGTAGGTAACAGGTAGAACCACGACTTCCTCCTCTGTCTTCCGTTGACAACGATGCGGAGAAAAGCTGTCCACGGCGAAAACTTCGGTGCTGGAAGGTGGGGGTGGCTCGGCCCCTGAACACGCCGACGCGGCTCGCAACCCCTAGTTAACTAGATTAACTACCTACCTATCTAAGCTCTAGGGACTCTACAGGCGGCCAACGATGCATTTCTCTTTCTCCTGGAAAAGCTCATATAGCATATGGATGTTATATTTATGTACAGAAATTGTTGCTTCGGGACTTTGGTCCCTAATGCCTGAATGACCCAATACAGCCCGGCAAAGTGTAGAATAATAGATGATGGACAGTAATTTGGAGAGAAGTTAGTGTAGGGGATTGATATATTTTTGGGGTTCCGACTGGCGGAGGTGACGAAGCGTGATCCGTTGTATTTGTGTGACGCTGATGATCATATCGTAGGGAAGCTCGTCCCTGGCGCCAAAATTTTGGCTTAGCGGCCTCCTCGAGCAGCAGCTGCGAAAATGTCAGCATGAAATAAAACGCTTGCTGGAAATCAAAATCTAGACTTACCTGCAGCAAAGAGGGAGTAGTTATCGGCGTTTCCGAGAGACTGTTGCATATTGAGCCTTCGGCAACTCTCATATCCATAGGCATGATCAACGGTGTAAGGCGCGTGTACGTGGGGAGCGTGGCACAGCTCGTGAACGATAACATAGCCATGGTCGGGATCATAGCCCCGGTTTGCCACGGGTGGCAGTTGATAAAAGCCAGGGCATGTAACAACATGGCTATTGGCGAAAGTCGTATAGGCGATCAGGCCTTGCTGGCACTGGCGGTAGACGTCCTGGCAGTAGAGGGTACTGCGGCCTGAAGTAGCAGAGCCACATTCTCTTGCGATATCAGAAAAGCGACGAGACACCTCCTGACGAACCCGCTGGTCGGTGGTCTTGAAGAATTCTTGGAATTTCTGGGGGTCTCCATTGCCAGCCATTTCAGCAGCAGCTTGGGCGTATCGAACGCAGTTTTGGATACCACCTTGTACAGCTTGAGTCTGTCGTCCCTGGCAGGTCTGGGAATCAACCCGGACACGTTTAACCAGGGTCTTCGAGATGCTTGCGCGGACTTCGGCGGCTTTTGACCCGTCAATGTTCATTTTTAGGTCGTTACTCTGGTAGCGAATAGAACGGGTGACCTTAGTGCTATTTCCACTTTCCGCAATAGGAACCAGGCCTTCGGCACGGACGGTGAATGGGCCACCCTTGGAAAGGTCGGACGTTTTGGCAATATCAAACTCGGTCTCAAATTTGGCACCTGAGTCCAGGGTGACAAAAGCTGACTTGGGGAGGTGGTTGACATCATAATAGCCAAAAACACCCTTGAACTGGACGTCGTCACCTGTGCCGGTGCATCAAAAGATATCAGATGCCAGGCGTCAAACCGAGGGCAGTGTTAACATACCGTCTTTGAGGATCCGCACCTTGCGGACCATATCTGAGCCAAAGATGGTGTTAAATTTCAGGAAAGACATTGTTTCAGGCCCGCTGTTGGTTATGACTGCCTTCACACCGGTGTTACCCGTGGCACTGAGTTCTACCTTCAAGGGAGAGACATCGCGTTCGGGTAAACCATTATGAGGAACAGAAACAGTTGGGCCGGTTAAAGCCACCAGGGCGAGCAAAGCAGAATAGAAGTACATCTCGACCAACGAGATAAGCAAAGAAAGAAATTCGGTGTGCAACTTGGCAATGAAACTGTCCGCTAGTTTCCTTTGGATTGCACGGCATACTTGCCTGGCTTTATATGTGTTCGGCCAACTCGGCCTTCCGAGTCAGTTCCGCCAGGCAAAATCGATCGATCAATTTAGGAGTGAAGCATGACCATGACATCCTGGCTTCATGAGATTGCCCCATTGCTACATGGGGTGCATAGACGATCGCCATGCTGGGCAGATGTAGCACAAGACAGGGTAGCCCTAACTTCTCAAGCCTTGTCATTGTATGTACACTTGAAAGTGTAGGCCATGATAGCGCCGAAGTGAGGTAAAAATAGGGCGTCAATGGATCATGTAAAAAGCCGACAACAGGCAATGACCAGTGGTGGGTATAAACATGTTTTGCACCAAGTTCTCTCATGTTTCGAATCTTCTATCTCAGTTCGGCCAGCCAATGTTCCGGCTTGTTGAGACTAGGGAACCATACCATTTTGATACATGATGTAACTTAGCAAAACTCGATATGTCGACTGCGGGCTCAGGGCCGAACGTTTGGCAAACAAAGCGAGTTTCGATTTCCAACGGATCAGCGCTGGGCTCGGGGAACTAAAGTTTCCTGTTCATAATTTGTGTTTTTGCATAACCTGTATGATGAGAGTACCCCAATTCGCGATGTAGGATTGCAAGCTGATCACAGCGTCGATCAATCTTTCAGCGGGCGGTGACTGTGTTGCGTTCCGAGATTGTCAGGAGATCAAGGGTCCCGCACACATTCCAATGTCGGCTGTCTGTAAAATTGCCGAATATAATGAACGAGATGTAACTGAAGAGCCATAGAGAGGGGAAACAAGGGCCTCGTTCTAGAGTGGAAGCCACCACTCCGTAACTAGTTAGGTGACATTGTTAGTAACTTTATATTAAGTTGTTCCCACACAGATGTGAGGTGCCAACTCCATGGCCCACGCAGTTGTTGCCTCATCACAACCCATTTGTTCAAAGTCTGGGGTAGCTGGACTTTTTCTCGAATATTGCAGGCTTCTGCGGGGTGACTCGGATGCTGAAAAAAGACGGGAAATGTGGGGGCGCCAGAAGAAGTCTATCAAGAGCCGATTTCTTAAGAGTTGAATCCCGATACGGAGTAATAATAAAGGGAATAATGTTTCAAGTTCCAAGTCCCGAGCTTAGTCGACCCTTAATAATAAGGCGTGGTCCTTCTATGTTAATCGTTTCAAGGAGAGCGAGTCGCGCACTTAATAGTTACAAAACAAGAAAAGCGATTCCGCTCCAAGAGTCTTCACTCACCAAAACCTGTGCACGGATTGATCTATCTGCGCCAACTGGGAAGAGGTTCGTAGCCTGGAGTGGTAAAAGCTGTAGCAGTTCATTGCTTCGTGTTCGAAAGTCCTGCCTTCAGGTTAACTTCATAAGTTATCCAATCCTAGGACTATACTCGTCCTAGTTTGGTACAGCCACCGCGAAGTCATTGAGATCCTTGTTAGCTCGGTCTGGAATTGCCGATGAGTTTCATTTGTATGAACTTGATTGGCACTTGACTTCAAAGTACTGTACTTGACCAATATGGGTCGTTCTCTCCATTCTCCCAGTACACCCATCGCTTGGGTCTGGGCTCGGGGCAATATACCGCCGGACACAACGATATCGAGATAGAACAGACGCTACCCGCATGATATATACATACTATGCGGTGCCGGATACCACGTCGTCTGCTGCACAGATCTGTATCTCCCAGCAATTGAATTTGGTGTCCCCGCTCATCGCTGACAAGTGGCACTGTGGAGTATGCGTACTTGAAGAAGTAATCATGTAACGGGAGAGTGTCTCAGCATCACCAGCTTCGCCAACTTCATTTCTCCTCCTTATTAGTCTATATTGAGGTGACGTTGTATTCCAAATCCTGGGATTGTTGTTGAGATCCACCTCTTATCTATCGGGCAGTCCATCCGAGATGTGATACTTGATGACAGATTATCAGTCAGCCAACAGGAAAGGCATTCCCGATAGTTTTCCGAAGAGAGATTCCTTCGTCAAAAGCTCGCTACCTGCCAACTCGATTCAGCTTCTTTCAATTGCAGCTCTGTTGTCGAAATGATGTTGAAGCACTACAAAGCTGGGAGGGATTCGTGGTAAATTATGGTTCACCGCTAACTCATAAACAGCTGAGACCACGTGATTGATTACCTAATTGGCTTGAAGCCCGGGCCGCCGTCTCCGATGGATGGACCTCACCCTACGTCAATCGTCAACTGCAACTCCAACGGACTGCCTACTGACCTCTGATTAGGCTGCCTCATTATCTTCCACCTCAACTTCGGGTTCCTCAATTCTCTGTATCGTCGGTAGAATACTTCTTTTCTCATAAAAGCTTAGATTCCCTTTATTTTTGCCCGTAATCCTTCCCACAACTGAGCCGCAGGGAAACTACATAGGCTTCAGGCCGTTGCTCATCGATGCATAGCTTACAGGTCTAACAGTGATTTTGTCGTATGGCTCTCGGGAGAAGAAAATACTAGCGTGCTCTCATTTCCAGCTTACCAAGGGGGCGGGTAACCGTTTGTCCCTACCTTACTCCTCCGTCCCGTGGTCGTTTCGCCGGAATTCCTCTACGCGATGCGACTCCCTCGGTCCATCCATCTCCTCTCTGTGCTCTGCGCATATTCATCGTCATGGTGTGCTTTAGCATATGAGAACTATACAATCTCCGATACTTTATCCTCACAGTTCGCGCTGCAAGGCAACCGGCCCCCGGAATGCCCGCCTTGCTTCAACTGTCAGCTCGATGCCTTCCAATGCCATCAATTCGCGCCCTGCAATAAATACAATGGCAAATGCTCATGTCCTTCTGGTTTCGGAGGTGATGATTGTTCCGAACCTTTGTGCGGATCTCTGCCCGACGGTAAAGATCGAGTCCCTAGGAAAGATAAATATTGTGATTGCAAGAAAGGTTGGTCCGGAATAAACTGCAATGTCTGCGAAACGAATGATGCCTGCAACGCCATGATGCCTGAAGGTGAAGGTGGCGTTTGCTACAAAGAGCCACTGGTGGTCAAAGAAAACTACCAGATATGCGACGTCACGAATCGCAAGATTCTTGATCAACTAAAGGAAAAGAAACCACAAGTCACTTTCTCGTGCTCGGCGAGTGATGAAACTTGTAATTTCCAATGTGAGCTCATTCCTAGGCTGCTAATCGTACTTAACTGATAGATCTCTTCCAATAGTTTGGGTTGATCAAAAGGAGTCCTTTTACTGCTCTCTGGACACCTGCAACTGGGATATGGACGTCCAATACGAGAGAAACTCCACAGAATACAATTGCGAACATGTTAAATGCAGATGCATTCCCGGGCGGATGCTCTGTGGCGAGGACGGTTCCATTGACATTGGAGATTTCCTTGAAGCGGAAATCAAAGGGCCTGCGTCGTTCAAAACACTTTCCACCAAAGCCGGAAGTTCCGAGGACGGCAGTACATTTCAAGAACCGGCAATGGATAACCTAATCAAAAGTGTCTTTGGCGATAAAAGCATCTTCCTTGAATGCCGAGCCGGGGAATGTTTGTATAAAACCGATGTACCAGGGTATAAAGTTCCTGTCAAAACGATAAATACTCCTTTGATCGCTGGAGTAATCGCTGGATGCGCGCTTTTTGTTGTCGCTATCATCTTGGTTATATGGTACTCGTCTAGGAGGAGTTCTTACCATAGCTATGGGGCGATACAACTTCTCGATGATTCCGAGTCCGAAAACGGAAAGCTGATGACTGACCATAAGCCAGCAGCATTGCAATTTGACAATGTGTCCTACAATCTCAACGGCAAGCAAATCCTTGCGGGTATCAAGGGTATTGCTCGACCGGGGCAAGTAACGGCGATCATGGGCGCATCTGGTGCCGGAAAAACAACCTTTCTAGATATTCTTGCTCGGAAAAATAAACGTGGTACCGTGCAAGGTGAGTTCTACGTAAATGGAGAGAAAGTGGACGATGGTGAATATCGAAACGTCGTCGGCTTCGTTGATCAGGAGGATACGATGTTGCCGACCCTTACTGTACACGAAACCATTTTAACAAGTGCTTTGCTTCGACTCCCTCGAGATATGAGCAATATGGTGAAGGAACAGAGGGTTTTTGAAGTTGAGAAACAGCTTGGGATTTACTCCATTAAAGACCAGATTATCGGTTCCGAGGAGGGCAAAGGACGTGGCATATCGGGAGGAGAGAAAAAACGTGTGAGCATAGCATGTGAACTGGTTACCAGTCCTAGTATACTGTTCCTCGACGAGCCAACAAGTGGCCTGGTAAGAATTCCCTAATTTCGTTATTAAACCCAACCCATATCTGACACCGATTAGGACGCCTTCAATGCATTCAATGTCGTCGAGTGCCTCGTCAACCTTGCAAAAACATATAATCGGACTGTGATATTCACCATACATCAACCAAGATCTAACATAGTCGCTCTATTTGATCAATTAGTTCTACTGGCCAAAGGAAGGACTGTTTATTCCGGCCCATTCGCGGGCTGCCAGCCTTATTTTGATCACATCGGCTACGCTTGCCCTCCCGGTTTCAATATTGCCGACTACTTAGTAGATTTGACCATGCACGCGAGCACTACTCGTTCTCCCGAGGAACCTGCCCTTAACGTTGATGCACAAGCGGGCCATTTCAAAACACCGTCAAGCAGTTTAAGAGCTGTCAAATCCGTCGCCAGTGCTTCAAATGCAAGTTTTGAACATACTGAGAGCGGCCCCGACTCCAGTGCAACACCCAAGGTAAAACGACGTCAATCCCTAAGACAACGCCAAGAAAGGCAACTCTATACCCGAAAGAAGACTTCTGGCATGGATTCTCCTTCGGCATCTCGGACCGACGAAGAAGACAATGCGATGGGCAATTTAAATGAAAGTACTGAGCAATGGCTTCGCCTTTCCCGTCAACAGCCTGGTGCGCCTCCTCAAGTTCTCGAAGATCCAGATCAGCTCCCTCCTATTGCCTCAGGGTTTATAACGGATCTTGATATTATAATATCCAACTACGCCTCTTCTTCCGTCGCTTCATCCATCCAGGAAGAAATAGCGGCAGCCGTAGAGGCGTCCCGAGAGGCGAATGGCTCAGCCGATCCCACCGCTCACCAGGGCCATGGCTCAAATAGTGCCATGGCTGGATACGCGCGAGTCGGTCTATTAGGCCAATTTATTATTCTCTCGAAGCGCACCTGGAAAAATTTGTATCGCAATCCAATGCTTATGCTTACGCATTATGCCATTGCTATTTTATTGGCGGTACTCTCTGGGTTCCTCTTCTACGGACTAACGGATGATATAAAGGGGTTCCAAAACCGACTAGGTCTATTCTTCTTCCTATTGGCCCTTTTTGGTTTTAGTACTCTTACGAGCTTGACTGTCTTCAGCTCTGAACGCTTGCTCTTCATGCGAGAACGCGCCAATGGCTATTACTCCCCAATAACTTATTTCGCATCCAAGGTCGTGTTCGACATTATTCCACTACGATTAATTCCACCGATCATCATGGGGGTGATTGTCTATCCGATGGTTGGATTAATCGCGGATTGGCCAGAATTTTTCAAGTTTATCCTACTCTTAGTTTTGTTTAACCTGGCCGCCGCCGGTATCTGCTTATTTATTGGAATCGTGTTCCGTGACGGAGGCGTCGCAAACTTGATTGGCAGTTTGGTCATGCTTTTCAGTCTATTATTCGCTGGGCTGCTACTCAACCACGACGCCATTCCTAAATCAGCTCTATGGCTTCAATCTGTAAGCTCTCTACGTTCTTGTCAAAGGATCCGTGGCGCTAACCTGAAGACTAGTTGTCCATATTCCATTACGGATTCGAAGGATTGATCGTCAACGAGGTTACCTATCTCACTCTTATCGACCATAAATATGGACTTGATATCGAGGTCCCTGGAGCCTCCATTCTCAGTGCCTTTGGCTTCGATACGCTTGCTCTGTGGCGGGATGTTATGGGGCTGGCCGTATTTTCCGGCGCGTTTATCATCCTCGCGTATGGAGCGATGCACTTTTTGCTGGTTGAGAAGAGGTGACCGAACGATACTAAATTTGATCTAAGGGATGAATTCGAATCCGTCATCGGCGCGAAAGCGTAACCCGATTCCCCTCCTTATCCTCTAGGCCAAATATCTAGGTATCCGCCTTACCTATCCGTTCCCTCCCATAGACATCGACTTTGTCTTGTATTTATTAGAACGTAATTGTTTCGGCTAGTACTTTGACTTGGATATATATTCGCTGCTTCCCTATTGTGTTTTCATTGTCCGACTATATAATATCGTTTTGCCCTGTTAGGCATTGGCACAGATAATTCACTAGCCACCCATATAGGCCATACTATCAGTATAAATAAAATATGTGCACTCAAGAGCCATCATAGCGCTCTTAGCCTCAGAGTTTATCCAAGTGAACAAAGTATTTCTACCCGGAATCCTGATATGCGACACTAGATCCAACATGCAATGCCCCAAAATCAAACAAGTCTACTAGAGAACAATCGACAACCTTGCGCCTTGATTTATTCCTCATCGCAGAGTAAAATGGGACTTCGTGACCCATCCGCATCCTGTTTCGGCAATTTGATATACAAGACAGCAAGGACAATGATCACGTGCACCAATCCGGTACCTACAAATGGCAACCCGGTCCAGAAACTACCCATACTTAACCCCCAAGAGAAAAGAACGGCTAAGAATGGCCCACCAACAAAGGCACCTAGCATTGAGACGAGACAGACAATAGCATACAAGCGTGCTGAGTGCCTCGGCTCGACGAATGTTGATACCAGACTGAGGCTGACGGGCAAAAAGCCGCAGCCGAGTGTGTATATGAGGATTCCACATACCATCAGACCAAGCGTGGGAGCGAGACCTAGACTAAAGCAGCCTGCGGTAAGCAGGACCACACTTATCTTAGTGAGACAGAGGTCTTTTTCCGTGCTCGAGAAGCGACGCGTGTTTGTTAAATACCGAGAGGCATATGGAATGAGCACGAGAAGGATGAAGATATTGCCTCCGGCGAAGATAGAAAGAGTGAACGCGGCATCGGAGATGCGGATATGGTATCTTGTGGAGGCATAGAGTAGAATGAGGTCAATTTGCTTCCGGCCCAGGATAGAGAGAAAGAATGTCGAAAGGAGAAGAATGGTAGGACGACTTTGGAAGATGAATTTTGACGACTGCCATGCCTGACTAAGGAGTCTTTGTAGATACTGTAACCAGGAACTTCTGTTCGGTGCTTGATCTTCGGTAGTGTTTTCGTCAGTTTGAATCTGAGGGGGTACTGGGCGTAGTTCGATAGTTTCTGGGAGGATCAGTAGGGCTGGGAAGCTCATAGTGACCGTAAGCAATCCTAATAAATACGGAAGCCATGGCCCTTTCCACTTCTGGAGTCCAGCTGAGACTGAAGGTGCTATAAGTTGTGCAACGACGACGGATAAGGTTGTTCGAGAGAACGCTTCCGCACTAAGACACATCAATTCAGTGATCCAATTGGACATGAAAAAGCGCACAATTGGAAATCGTACCGATTATCCGGCTCTACTATGTCTGTCACCATAGTCATCATCATTGCGTTTGTCACTCCCAATCCACCTCCGATGGACGTGAACAAGGATCCGAACCATACCGCTCGTAAAGGTAATGCATTCGAAAATATGCAAACAAGTAGAGTCCAATAGAAGTTCAAAATTACACCGACGAGGCTCAGTAGCAGCACTAGCCGTCGGCCGAATCTAGGATTGTCCGCTAAGCGTCCATAGGGAATCAGGAATAAGATACCTTTGGAGTGGTTAGCGCCAAGCGCACGCCTTCATTGGAATGGGCGACATGGATCGCATCATGAGCCATGTTTCAGTCTCGCCGTGAAGAAGTTATACTGACTAGGAATAGCATCGAAACTAGACGACATCGCTTGGACAAAGGCAACCTCTCCCTGGATGGCTCGGAGCTTGCACTCGGCTTCCGGTATCCCTCCTGAGGGAAATCGACCGGGGTCATGTTTATCAAAATAATTCCGACAGACAATATCCTCGAAGATCCGTGTTTGGGGTGCGATGCCCATGTAAGCGCCAAAATCAATTGTGAAGGTCAAAATCACACAGATAAGGACGAAGATGGCGGGGCTTCGTCTACCGGTCTTTTTCCATGGCGAGGCGGAGGGAGAAGATAGGTCCGGTGGAGCATCGTCAATGGAGCTACGCGGTTCGGTACCCGCAAGAAGCGGAAAGTTGTCACTCTCACCATCGTCTTCGTCGTCGTCCCGGTAATAGTCTGAGGATGCGGAGGGCACCGCTGGTGGTAGAGGATCAATTGAGGCTTTATTCATACTTAAACCATTCGCACATCAGTAATCGATATAGGGATTGCATGCATCCAAGGAAAAGCAGCAGTATCCATGCGCAGTGATGGCTCAAAAAGTAGATTGATGGCTAGGCATCAGAATTCCACAGCCACGCAACTGCCATCTCAGCACATTCGTTTTTTGTACGAAGTACCCTGCCCAGCGTAACAAATCACTCGCTGGTCCGTAACTCCGGAGTCGATACGAGGGCACTCCAGCCTGGGTGGTGAACTTTATTCATGAGTGCCTCATCCTCGATTAATGAGTCCCAATGCCTGTCACGACGTATAAAGAGTCTCAGTCGGTTTAAGGATGAAGTTGCAAAAGAAGTCAGCCAGTAGTTAACTAACTAATCTGATCGAGATAAGATTCCATCACTGGACCCGCATCACGTTTGGGTAAATAATTGACAGTGCCATGCCTAGCCGAAAACAGCACCTTATAGCTACTTGACGACTAATACAAGAAGTCCTTCAGGATCGCGATTTTGCTATCCTTGTAATTCAGCCTTTGGTCCTTGCTCTCCAACGTAATAAGAAGGCAAAATACTGTCCCTTGCGTGAGGTACCCAGTACATCTATCGCCTCGAGTGTTTGGTACGAGATCTAGTCACGTGACGGTACCAGGTACCTTCCGTCCTCCCGAAGCCCCAAGGTGCTATCTGAGACCAGGCGCAAGCTTAGAGAAGGGCACATCAGGCTTGACACCCGCGTCCCGAGAGCTGCAGGTGTTTTTTGTGGTTGGTTGGGCCGAAAGCTAAACAGCCTGCAAAATCGACCTCTTCGTCTAGCTTGAAGGGCGAACTAGTTGATAGTGTTTCTTCCCACCGCCATCATCGCATCATCCACCAAAAACATTTGAAAATTGCTGCTCCTCCTTCGTCACCTTTACACCCGCCCGGTAACTAGTTATCCCACTATCCACTTACGACGAAACCTGCCGCTTCTGTCCGCGTGTTTTTCCTGACCGCCCGGACTGCACATCTCTTCTGCCAAACCGTGCTACCGCAGTCTCCCGTCAAAAGTCTGTGCCTCAAAACCAGAAATCCCGAAGCTCTCTCGATTCCCGCCTCCGGACGTTTCGGCACTTGTGCCCCTGCTACTAGCCGCCTACGCTTACGCTTTCTATTTCTCAAGGACTTTGAAGATTAGGAAACGGTCACAAATATTTCACAATGTCGGGAGAAGCGTGGTTATACCTGTTGGCGGTCCTGATCAACGCCGTCAACCTCTTTCTTCAAGTTTTCTTTACTATTATGTACAGTGACTTAGAATGGTGAGTACAATAGTTGGATTGTTGTGTTGCGCTTGAGCTGCATTCTCTTTCAACCCCTCCGTGAAGAACGAAAATCGTCATTGATTTGCTAGTATCGTTTCGCAATGCCTGCTAACCAATTTTAGTGATTATATCAATCCTATTGATCTTTGCAATCGTCTCAACGCATACATCGTTCCCGAAGCCGCCGTACACGCCTTCCTAACCATCCTGTTTGTCATAAATGGGTACTGGCTGACCATCTTACTGAACTTGCCTCTACTCGCCTTCAATGGCAAAAAGTACGTTCCAGCTCTCATCACACGCCCTATAATCTCAGGGGCTCTCTTTTCTTTCCGAGAATTCTAACGTTTTTGCTTCATGCAGAATTTACGAAAACCAGCACCTTCTAGATGCCACTGAGATCTTCCGAAAGCTCAATGTTCACAAAAATGCAAGGCGCCATTTATCGCTTAGTCCTGTTTCCTAGAGCTAACAGTTTCTCCAGGAATCATTTGTCAAACTTGGGTTTCACCTGGTCATGTTCTTCTTCTATCTCTATAGCATGATCGTTGCCCTTATTCGAGATGACTCGCATTGACTCCGAGAGAGAGCTAGCCATGCAATGAAGTACGGCCAAGCTCACGGATATTGAGGGTTATTACTATAATCGACTAAAGACTCCCTATCGTCTCGTCTATCTCGACAGGAGAACTCGAATTAATCGTCTAGTGCCACAACGCGAACCAACACCTATCCCACTACTCAAGAGTACCTATATCCTCGCAATCCCGTCAGTCTGAATTTAGCGCAAATTAACGAACTTATTTGGAATCATGGATGTTTACCAGAGAGATGCATTTCCTTCTACCTTCCTTACTAGCAAATGGAGCACGGCCAATGTATACCAATAATCGTTGTACGGTTCCTGTTTTTTAAGCAAGCTGGTCTCACGAGGATTCACTATTCATTATGTACTATGACACGGTGATGGATCTTTTTAAACATGGTCCATAGCTGGCGCAAAATAGAATGGAAATGGCTTGCAACCTCTAGATGGTACATAGTTTCAAGCGCCTTAAGCCCACGGAGTCCGATAATATCACTTCACGTCATGCATTTCAATGCAAACAGAGCAAATATGACGGTCACGTGATAAAATGATTAACTCGCCAAGGTTTCCTGAGCTCAACCTTCGAAGCCATCGAAGAGTTATGAGCTTGACGAAAATCGAATAATCATCAATATGGCCTCGCTTCTAGGTAACAATTATGACTCCTCTAGCGATGATGATGCAAAGACCTCCGCGGAACAGTCCACGCGGGCCCAAATCGTGGCAGCTCCTGATGTGATAGAGGTTTGGTCCCAAATCACCCGGATTCCGAGTATACATTCTAACAGGACGCAACAGGACACAACTAGCTCCCAACTTATACTCCCAGGACCTTCGGATACCTCTTTAACCTTCAATGCTACTTTCGATCAATTAACACGACCCAAGGTTGGCCCGGTGAATCCTTTCCGTTCCACAAAAGGAGTAAAACGAAAGAATGTGTTGACTGGGAATGCGGAGGAAGCCATGATTAGCGATGCCACATTTACGACGCAACACCGTACCTTTCAGAGTCTCGGTTATACTAAGGACCCAAGTGTAGCGGGCGCATATGTCGGAAACATGGAAAATGTAGCGCGATTTGAAGGAAAGGATGTTGTCCAGATGCGGCCATCAAAAGAAGAGAGTGCAGCTTTGAGAAGGAAGCGGCAGAAGAAGGGCGACTCGAGTATTGTGGAGGGTGATGGCGCATATCTGGGCCCATGGGCAAAATATGAAGATGCAAACCCGACATATGAAGAAGAAATGGCCGCAGCAGGAGCGGAACTCGCAAGTGACGAAGAGTACGCTGATGAAGCGATCGTTCCATCCAACATGCCCGCAATGGACAAAAAGGCCACATCGTATCAGGAAGACTCATTGGAGACCGAAACAACCGAATTTCATGGCGCGGAACAATTCGATTACCAAGGGCGCACGTACATGCACGTGCCACAGGATTTGGATATCGATCTCAGCAAAGAGGTGGGAAGCACAAAGAATTATATTCCAAAGAAGCTTGTTCACACCTGGAAATCGCATACAAAACCCATCACATCAATACGCTTTTTTCCCTCTTCAGGTCACTTGCTACTTTCATCGTCGGCGGACTCGAAAGTCAAACTGTGGGATGTCTATCATGAGCGAGAGCTTTTGCGAACGTATTCAGGCCACACAAGCTCTGTCTCCGATACCACATTTCATCCAACGGGTTCAACCTTTCTCTCGGCTTCATACGATCGCCAAATCAAACTGTGGGATACGGAGTATGGAAAATGTGTTGGGCGCTACTCGACGGGCAAAACCCCTCACGTTGTCCGATTTAATCCAGATCCCAGCCATTCGCATGAGTTCCTTGCGGGCATGTCGGATAAGAAGATCGTACAGTTCGATACACGCTCGGGAGAGATCACCCAAGAATACGATCACCATCTTGCAGCTGTGAACACTTTGACATTCGTTGACAATAACCGCCGTTTCATATCTACATCCGACGACAAATCCCTTCGAGCTTGGGAATACAACATTCCTGTTCCAATTAAATTTATCGCCGAACCATATCTCTACGCACTAGTTCGTGCGGCTCCTCACCCTAATGGCAAATATGTTGCATTCCAATCAGGAGACAACCAGATAGTCGTCTACGCTTCAACCGATAAGTTTAGACAAAATAGGAAAAAGAATTTCCGCGGTCATAACAATGCAGGATATGCAATTGATGTTGCAATTAGTCCCGACGGTCAGTTCGTCACCTCTGGAGACAGCGGAGGCTACGTCTGTTTCTGGGACTGGAAAACGGGCAAGATGTGGCATAAGATCAAGGCTGGTGGTAAAGAAGGATCGGCAATTACTTGTGTTGATTGGCATCCACAAGAAACTAGCAAGGTTGCAACTGCTGGACTGGAAGGCGTCATTCAATACTGGGACTAAAGACCTCGAGCGTCTCATACATCGCTGGAACGGACCTTTCGAAGCTTGCTACTGGTCTAATTAACGGCCCGGCGAGCGCCGTCAATTCGGTAGCCTGTACAGTTATTTCATACCTATCGATACCCGCCGGCGCTCAATCACCACCAAAAGCGGCAAACATTCCATAACAGTCACAGTTGGATAGCCGATAGATTTTGGAACAATCCTGCATGCGCGATATATTGTTAGATCTATAGTCGGCTGCTTTGTTTGATTGGATTTCCGCTGCCTTAGGGACTATACCCATCATAGCGTCACCTTCGTGGGCTGGATGTCCAAAAGCTTTTGAACAGGCCCGCAGACATCCAATAAAGGATACAAACATCTGACACGATGACGCTTTATGTCAGGTTAATTACGGTCTGGGACTGCGCCTCATATTACTTGCGATGCAGGGCGTACAGGGTTTAAACGTTCTTTGTATGTGCTGTGTAGCACACTCTGCCATGAAGTTTCGCTAGCAAACACTTTCAAGGGGCCATGCTGGTTCATAGTAATACAAGGCAAAAGCAACGGACGAAGTCATTGAGATTAAATCATCCCAGTCAGGCGGTACAAATTAGCTTCGCTCAACGTTGAGATACTATAGAAATGAGAAAATTGTGAATGATACGAAATGAAGACCATACCATCTATCAGAAGACCTGTAAATAACCATGCCGCGCCATGTCCTTGAGCCTTTGCACAGCATGTAAACGCCTACTCCGTATTCAATGCTAGAAGCTAATCAAATCAATCCAACTACCAACGAACGCCAACCGTTTCCCTCTGTCGCCCTGCATTCGCCGTGCGAACTCCTCGAAATTCAACTTCCCACCTGAACCACCGCGCTCCTTCACTTCTAATTCAATTTGATTGAGACGATACCACCGCGCAAGGGTTGTCGGTGATGGTGGAGCTGGTGGTGGAGGGTCGGGGCGTTTGTGAGTATCTGGAATGAACGATGAGGAAGGATTGACTCCGTCGCTGGTGGAAGAGGATGCCGAATCACGCTCTGGTTGTTGGAAGCGAAGGCGGAGCCGCGGAGATTCTGGAGTAGAGGAGGAAGTAGACGTGGCCGGTGACTCGTATATAGGCGAGTAAGTGTGAATGTTTGAGCCTCCTTCATTTGGATACGCCATGTCAGTGGGTGTAACGGGCATTTCTACAGAGTCGGGCCTGTACTGCGGAAGTGTGGGATCATGACGTGGAGAGGTTCGGCCAGAGTTGTTTTCGATTTCTCTATTGTCGAGCTCCAATGGCATGTTCGCTGGAGCTGGGGGAAAGGGTTCAATTTCAATATCGCTGGAAGATTCCTGCAGGTTACCGAACTGTGAATTGTCCTGAGGTTGGCAATCTTCCACATCCAGAAGAGCAGTAGAGGTTAGGAGCCCGTGGTTTAGGGGTTCAGGCTCAACATGGTATCCAGATTCATCAAGTAATTGTTGCAGCGGCTTGTCTTTCGGCGGTGTGTCATCGAAATCCCTTTTAAGTTCATCCACAGAGAGTTCTTGTTCTGGTTTGTTACCCCTTATTTTGGAGTGACCGAATTGCGCCATTGCAAAATGTTCAATTTCACTGTTCCACCGTTTCCTTTCTGCACGAGTGCGGTAGGCTTCCATCACTAAATCTTCCTTCGGCTTGAAGATCAAATCAAGGAGCTCATTTAGTCCCTGTTGCGTGACCTGGTACAAAATCTCTTTTCCAACATCTCTCTCCGCTTCTGGAATCTCGATGCCACCCCATCTTTCACCGATAGGGATACTCCGCGAAGAAGTAGATGGGTTTGACCGGGTTTCGTATTCGTTATCCGTGACGTCGTCTTGAAAGCGTACCTTGGAAGACGACCTTGACCTAAAGGATGGCACATGGGACTCTACCTCGTCATCCTCTTCAACAGCATCTTCATCATCGTCGTGATAGCCTGCCGGGGCAGTGGCACCGTCTTCCTCGTCGATATAAAACTGTCTTCGTCTCCATCTCTCCTCGATACCGGCGCGCCTCACGCCTTCGATATGTTCCTGGTCTTCGCAATGAATACGCTCCGCAACACACGTTCCGATCCGGGCCCTGTCGACAAGGTCCGTAATCTCTTCGTACGGAACATAAGCCCCTAATGCGTTGATTATATCCTGAGGTTGAACTTCATTGGGATTCGGCCACTCTTCAAAATCTGCGGTGTAATCCGATAAATCATCCTCGCCATCGTCATCATGTTCATTATCTCGGCCATCATATCGATACATATCTGATGGCCGTGGCCGAGATGATGATCGAAGCCAAGTAGGCCGAGATCTACCGTATGTACTTCTCACTGCCGCATCTCCAATAACAGCATGTCTGTCGCAATCATCTTCTCTATCGTCACGTAATATTCCCTGGTTGTCAATTATTTGCATGTCACCATGCATATTTCTTCGTTTACCTTCTCCCGGTCTTGAATGATCACCAGCGGGAGTCGTGGCGTGGAATGCGGAACTTATTGGTTGGCTACCAAGGATAACATCTCGCATGCCACTTTCAAAAAAATCTTCTTCAATTCCGGCGATTAGGTCCCTAGTAACCTCTCTACTGAGAGTATAGTAGGCTCTGAAAATCCGGAGAAAATCCTTCCTTTCCACATAGCCATCCCTATCAATATCATATCCATAAAACACCCGTCGTAATCGCTCATGCGTGCTCTTGTTTTTGAAGCTAGCCAGGCCCTTTAGGAATTCCTCAAAGCCGATGAGATTGTCACCATTCGTGTCATAAAAAGCAAACATTCGATCGTAAATAAGACTAGGAGGGGGAGGCCGAGCTGATGTATTTGGTACAAAACACCGGTCAAATGTTCTTCGATCAATGGCCATATTAAGTTTATTTGGGTCTGTTGGCCATTCCACGTTTGCCAAACATCGAAATTGATCCCAAAGAGCATCGAGCTCGGTACTTTCAAAATTGGTTTCTTTTATTAATCTTTTCGCCAGCGGTCGTGGGAGATTACGCGGGAGTAACATAGGCTTCCCAGGATAACATACCGGTTGAGACTGCCGGAAGTTACCAAGAAAAGGGGCGGGTATTCTCACTTTATAGAACAAATGGGTCCTTGTATGGCCCTGTAGAGACTCACAGGCCTCGCAGAGATCAAAATCAATACAATTGGCGCACCGATACCGAATTCCTTGTATTGGCATGATCCCACAGCTATTGCAGGTAACGCCCCGGTGAATATATCCATCTCTTCTCGCTTGGTCCTCTGCGATATGGTACAAAAGGTTTAACAAGCTTTGTCCCTCCCTGGAAGGCACCGCTTCATCGCTACCGTCTCTCCAAGAAAACATGCTCTGATCATCCGCAGTTGTATCAAGCGCTTCCCGATTTTCTCTCCCATTATTATTGCCGCTAATTGCGAGGGTCGTTGGTTCGCCGTTACTTCTTCTTCGCCGTAAATCCTCGCCAAAGTTAGGATCTAAATTGAATCGGTTGATTACCCGAGCAATGTTCCTTTCCGTGAATCCCCAATCGAGTAGTTGATCCATTAGGTATTGGTATTCGCCATTTGCTCGTGAGATAACGTAGGATGGCACATACTCAAATGCAAAGAAATTCTCGAGGAAGGAGTCCTCCATCATTCGGCGCATCAATACAGCTTGCTCGATCCCAATATCAAGAGCCTGTTGTAGTTCCTCATTGGTGGGAAACTCCGATGGCATGAGCGCGCACTGAAAAGAGTGGCCATTCTCTACTTCGACCCTAAACGTCCCATAGGGCTCTGATTCCGCTTCCAACTGATGTAGTCTTCGTATGGCATGGATCGAGGTGGATATATGACTTCCCGGTTGCGAGACCGAAGGGCGGTCTCCCCGTCTCGAGGGTCGACGTCGGACTGCATTTCGACGTCGGAGGCCGGATGACGAAGGGAGAGAGGGATAAAAATGCCGGTGAATCAGAAGAATCGCGTAGGCTGCGGCAAGACCGGTAGCGATATATAGAGCAGGACGGTAGCGGCCAATTGAAGCACGGTTAGTATGGTTGCTCAACGGCATGTCGCTAACTTATCATAAAAGCATCAGGCGGACTGAATTCGATGGAAGGAAGACTTCATTGTTGACAGCTCGCATACATCTGACAACGCAGAGATGGCCAAATGAAGCATGTAAGGTAAATATTATCAGCGATTTGCTACCGCCAGCTAGATCAACAAGTAAAATTATCGACGTTCGTATAATTGGAAAGCCATGATTGCAATTTTATGAACAGGGGAGCTATCAGTTTCCAGCAATCATGAGTCTTGGCGCTTTGAATCTGATTAGATAATCATGATCAGGGCCGAAAGTCTATTTCAGTCGTTGAGATGGAAAAGCTTCCGCCTACAGAGTCGAGAGTACATACACTAGGAATCGCGATAATTGACATTGAAAGAGAAGCAAAAATCATAGTAAGCCCGATATCATAAGCCGAATCAAAATTAACCTAAATTGTCTGTATATCATATGGCTGGATGTAGTCAAAATCTTTATCAATACTTCCAAAATACTCCTCATGAGAGATCGAGCCCTAGGGTATTAGGAGAGTTTTCCTGTCATGTTTTCCCTCCATCACCTGCTGAGTTTTGCTTCGCGTATGAACGCCGCGGAAAATAGGCCAAGCAGTGCAACTACCGCCATGAAACCAAAGCTATTGCTCATTGCATGGCCATAGCATTCTCGTACGACGCTCCTGGTATGAGGATCGAGGGCTTTCAAATAATCGAGACTTTGTCTGACCCCTTCGACGATCTTATCAATGTCTTTGTTGCCTCGAAGAGCGGATTTGAGGTTAAGACGAAGCGTCTGCTGAACAATGCCAGAGGCCAGAGCTACTCCGATGACAGAGCCCAGGGTACGAAACAAATAAGAGCAGGCCGTGACTACGGCTTGATCTTCTGGCGATGCGCTTGCAACTGGTCAAGTCATTAGTCAGTTCTTGAAAAGCAATAGATCCTGGCGAGTAAGGAACATACCCAAGCCAACAAGAGTCGTCGTGATTCCAACACCGTTTCCGAATCCACATAACATCATTCCTATGATTATGGCATTGGTGTTGTTTGTGATCATCCCAGAAAAGAGGTAGATGATCATCAAGCCGATAAATAGCAGGAAGTATGCAAAGGCCGTGACCCAAAAGTACTTGCCGGTTTTTTTCATGTAGACGCCGCCCGCCATCGAGCCGCTTACACCAGTCAAGATGGATGGCAATAGCAGAAGGCCGGCTCCCGTAGCGGAGAGGCCGTCGCGAGCTTGGAAAAATAGCGGAATATAGAAAATAGCGGCCAGCCAGGAGCAAAAGCTGAAGAAATTCGCCAAATAGCAGCCAATCAATGCCCGCCCGAATATAATATGGCCGGGCGCAAAGGGGTCAGGTGCGACCCATACTTCAACGCAAACAAATGCTGCAAACAAAATAATTGAGACGCTCAACGAGATGATTGTCAATGGAAGTGTCCACGAAACATTTGTTCCGCGATCTAGTCCAAGTAGAAGACCAAAAACGGCAAGAACAAGGATTGTTGCGCCCAGAAAATCTATACGTTTCAACTTTTCTCGCCAGTGGGACTCATCCATGGCCGGTAGGTGTAACGAAAGAGCGACCGCGATAAATGCAAGGAAGCAGACAGGGCCTTGGGCAACAAATGACCTGTGGAAACAAAGAATTAGCCGGCAAATTGTAACAGCTGCAACACCGATATACCACTTACCAGCGCCAGCCTATAGAATCAGCCAAAAAACCCCCTGAGTCCTGTCAGCAATGCCAATCGCCACTTTAAAGGCTTATTGTCTATACGTACCCAAAGGCGCACCGAGGCCAGAGCCAGTGGCCCATATCAAATTGATTAAGCCCTGCCAAACACCGCGATCTCGAAGAGGTACGATATCACTCAAGAGAATGCTAACGACCGTAGTCATTCCTCCTCCCCCAACTCCTTGGAAAATCTGCAACCCATTTAGCACTACAATAATAGATCATGACAAAACAGCATACTCTTGCAGCGATCAATTCTTCGATATTTCTAGCAAGGCCGCATAAAATGCAGCCCAGCCCGAATACCGCATAACTGAACAGAAGACATCCTTTGCGACCGAAAATATCACTCAAACGTCCGTATAAGGGTTGAAAGGACGTCAGTGACAGAAAATAGGACGTTGCGACCCAGTTTGTAAGGTTAAGAGCGTTGAGATCGCTTCCTATCTTCCCGTAACTGGCAACTATGATAGTCTGGTCTGCAGCAGAAAGGAAGACCTATCCAGATTATTAACCCCTCTTTCATCTATTGGGAATGTAAGGTGCACTCACGCCAATTGATATTGCAGGAACGATATATTTCAGCTTCTTTCGGGCATCTAATAGTTCCTGAGATCGAATTATTTTGGCGGTACCATGGTCGTCCTTCGCCAAAGATTCTTCATCTCTTGGAGGAGATCCGCCAATTGCCGTGACGGAGGATGTATCGGCCGGTGCTTCGCAGGAACTTATTTCATTCTCGTGGGAGTTGAGGAGTGGAGTTGTCTCGGACAAAGCTGGGTTACGACCGTTGCCAGACATGGCTAATACTCCAGCCCTTGCAATGGTCTACTTGAAAGCGTTCAGCAACGCAATGTCGACCATACTGGTGCTGACGTGGGAACCAGAAGCTGGAGTGCAGGATTCGCCTTCGAGCTCCCTCCAGATGTCGCACAACGTTTTTGTCAGCAACAAAAGTTTAACCAGCGGCCGAACGCGGTCTCACGTGATGAGCTCGTATTCCACATTTTCTACAACCGATGAGCTGAGAAATAAGCGTTGAATAACGATGGGAATCTGAAGAAAGATTTTCGCAGGTGTAACGCTTGCTTAGGATTTAGACCAGTTGGGAAAATGATAGTGGTGTTTAATCATGACGAAATTCAGAGGCTAGGGGGTCGCCGCCCCATTAGCACTGGGTATCTGAACAGCACCTCCGGGTGAATCAGGCAATCTTGCTGTGAGAATCTCAACTCCGGTTTCGGTGACCAGTAACGTATGTTCGAACTGGGCGGACTTTTTCCCATCTATAGTGACGCTGGTCCAATTGTCGGGCCAGGTTTTGTCCCGATAGCTTCCCAAGTTTATCATCGGCTCGATCGTAAAACACATTCCCGGTTTCGCTGATCCAACAGTTTTGCTTTTTGCATAATGTGGAATACTTGGAGCGGTGTGAAACAACTGATTTATACCATGGCCACAATAAGTTCTCACAACACTGCAATCCCGGCTCTTCGCGTACTTTTCGATAACGTTTCCTGGATCACGAAACAGCATGCCTGGTTTGACTATTTCAATTGCTTTATCCAAACATTCTCGGGCTGTTTCAACGACCCGAACCGTGTCTGGGTCGGCGAGCGCTTTATCTCCGACATAGTATGTCTCGTTAAGATCCGCATGAAATCCACTGTGGTATATAGAAATATCAATATTAACGATATCGCCATCCTCTAGCGGTCGTTGGTCTGGGATTCCATGGCAAATGACCTCGTTCACAGAGGTGCAAACTGACTTGGGAAAATTCATGTAATTCAAGGGCGAGGGATATGCCTTAGAAACGCATTAGATCTTGTAAAATGGGCGACTGGCGTTGAAACTGTACTCACTTTCCGTTCCATGCAAGCCTGGTAGACCGCCTTGTCGATGTGATCGGTGGTGACACCTGGTTTAATTTCTCGCGCTGCGATATCCAAAACCTCACGGCCCATCCTACACACCTTTCTCATCGCCTCTTGCTCCTTTTCGGAAAGGATTGTGGCATTGAGACGTCTGAAAAACTTTTGTTCGGAGCGCGGAACTCCATCGAGAGAATAATCGGGTTGGGGGATATCCGACGGAACTTTGTTCTGCGGAGATAAGGGGTAAACCGGCCGCAGCTTTCCAGTGTAGGGAAAAGTGGGGAAAGGGTCATATGTTGCTATTGAATTTCAGTATGAGCTGGATCTTTGCCAAAAGAATGATGATATGCGGGCGTGGTTACATTTGGACCGGTGGATCATCTTATGTTCGGACTAAAATGAAATCAGCATTGAGTCAGATTGAAACATTTAGCCTCTAAAATCCGTGAGACTCATTAGAAGCGTACCCAGCTACGTTTAAAACAGTCTTGGGAACAGAAAGAGCTCTCGATGCCGATTTTAAGACATGTTGGACAGCGAAGTTCCCCAGCCGGATTGGCACAGTCCGCGGCTATACACTCTTTGCCGCCCATTTTTGAAGGAAAAACGAGAAATAAAGTATCTGCTAAAATTTCAATGGCTGGACTCGGAAATCTTCGAAGAAATAAACGCGTGCTGAACTGTGGCCGAAGACAAAAACGCGCTCCGTACCTGCAGGTTCAGCCCAAGATCGGCGTTTCCGTTGCAATTTTCTAAATAAACTTTCACTCTAACAACGCGCTACCGCCATTCGTTCATTAGACGCCCTAGACGCCAGGTTCCCGAATATCACGTGGATCTGACGTGCTCGCGGCTATTATCGCCTCCCGAGGAACTTTTTTACGAAAATTCACCCCGCGATATTGAGTCATTCGCAGTCGGGAAAAGGAAGGGTGCGCATATGCCCAAGATGCCTGGAACCTCCGACCAACGCAAAGTCGTCATTGTGGGCGCAGGACCCGTTGGGTCACTCGCAGCGCTCTACGCCGCTGCTCGAGGTGACAATGTTGAGCTCTATGAACTTCGTGCAGGTACGTCACGCGACACGCAGGAACCTCCAACCGTGCTGCTCCCCGTAGTCAATTGCCATTACTTGCGAGTCTTTTTGGGAGCTATATTACTTCCGAGCAAGCCCTTGGGTCTCTGGCATTGGTATTGTCAAATTCTTTCCCCGATCATCTGTCTTTCGAACGTCGATACTTGCCACTGAGTTTTGACTATATCATTTTTGGCCACCAAAAAAACCCCTTCCTTCTGGGTACATCTATTTATTTAACCTGGTAGATCTCCGCGATCCCTCGACAATTCCACTGAATTTCACCAAGTCCATCAATTTGGCCATTTCCGAGCGTGGAATTCATTCTATGAAATCGACAAACCGTCCTGAGTTTGTCCAACAGATCCTTCATGAAGCTATTCCTATGCATGGCCGCATGATCCATGGGCGTGCAAGCAATGGGACGCTCTGGGAAGATGCACAGGCTTATGATGTTCACGGGCGAGTCAGTCTTACCTGAGAATAATTTCTCTAAAAGAGAAAAAGGGCTCTGATGCTTATCCGATTTATAGTATATCAATGCGATAGACCGAGGTACCCTGAATACAATTCTGCTAAATGAGCTCGAGAAGACGCCCAACGTCAAACTATTTTTCAACCATAAACTCACAGGTGCTGATTTCAGAAATAACAAAGCCTGGTTCGAACGAAGGGAGCCCAACGATCCCGTAGGGTCGTTCAAAGCTGCCTCTAGCCAAGACGACAAGTCTATTAATATTACACGGGCTCCAGAGATCGAGGTTCCATTTGATTTCTTAATTGGCGCTGACGGGGCTCACTCCGCCACCAGGTTCCATTTGATGAAATTCGCTAGGATGGATTATCAACAGGAATATATTGATACCCTTTGGTGTGAGTTCCGTATTCAACCAACCGACGAAAATGACTTTCGAATTTCGCCCAATCACCTTCACATTTGGCCAGGGAAAGAATTCATGTTTATTGCGCTCCCATCACCAGATAAGGATTTCGTTTGCACCCTCTTTGCCCCGTCGGCTCAATATGTCGAACTTGAGAAGTGTCCCGACAAGCTTCCTGAATTCTTCGACTTCCATTTTCCTGGGGTAACGGATCTTATCCCCCCGCTCTGCTGAAAGAGCAGTTCACCGCGAATCCGCATCTTCCCTTGATCAGCATCAAATGCTCCCCTCACCACTTCAATTCGAATGTGGTCATTCTAGGGGATGCATCTCACGCAGTGCTTCCGTTCTACGGGCAGGGACTGAATGCAGGCCTTGAAGATGTTCGCATTCTCTTTGAGCTTCTTGATAAACATGGAGTCTACGCCCCCGAAAACAAAAACAACCCTTCAGGTATCAAAGGATCGCGAGCCGCTGCACTAGAAGCCTATACCCTTCAGCGTGTTCCCGACGCTCATGCCATCAACGACTTGTCTCGACGCAACTATATTGAGATGCGCTGGGGAGTCAAGTCCCATACGTACCGTATTCGGAAGGCAATCGAAGAGGCTCTTTACCGCTATGCTCCAGGACTTGGCTGGTCAACACAATATGCTCGCGTTAGTTTTGGGAACCAACGATATTCCGAAGTCGAGCAGGCCACCACCCGACAGAGCAAAGTGCTGATCCGAGCACTAGGTGCAACATTAGTATCGGCTATTGGGTTAGTGGGTATTTGGATGTGGAGGTGGCGTCGCGCGAGATCGCTGGCTTCGGCTCTCATCCACGGCGCTTTCCGGGCGGAAGGCAAATAACTAACACAGTGGTCATGGAAAGAGTGGGGTGGCAAAGCCGATATTTCAGATCATGGCCGTTGTGGAGGGGTGTTTAGCAATGATCTCTCCTTCAATGCCTTGTTTTCCACGTATATCATTAGGATTTTGACATGAAGATATAGAATTGGTATATTGTAAATATCCCCAAAATGAACAATAATCTCGTTTCGGACCGGACATCTCAATTTTGAGGGCGTCTTTGGGACAGAAAACATCTCAGCTTTAGCCCCGGAAATGAGCATTCGTCTAGCAACCTGTAATCATTCAGGGTATATCAAGAGTCGCAAAAATGCCCAACCAACATACAAAATAAACAGGGTCGACCGTCTATCATAAGCGGATACAAGCCCAGGAATCCTAAATGGCGTACTAACAACGACTGGCTTCAAAAATACAGAAAATGAGTACAAAGGTGATGTATTTCCATTTGGGACTCAGGACCCAGTGCGACCTCGTGACAGGGAGATTTCACGGCAAACCAGAGAACAAAATGATGAGATAAGCATTTGGGTATAGCAATGAGATAAAAACGGAATCGGAGGATTCGAGCAAAGATGGTCCGGGCCAGATGGTCGGGTCGATAGGATAAACGTAACGGCCGAGATCAGGTAGACAAGGATATCAAAGGGCATGACGGCAGGAGCCGTGGGTTCGCTATAGTGGAAATTTAACCACTCACTGGCGGTATACACACTCCTATTGGCCATATTTCAAACTTGATTCGCCGGTTTTCCGAGGCGAACGGGAGCTGGGCGTGGTTAGAATCCCGGAAGTTTAATCTTTGGCGATCGTTGAATCCAACACCGGTGCACTGAGCAAATATTCAATTCCTATAGAAAGCCAGGAATGAAAAGATTCAATAAAGCTGTATTTCAAAGAAAAAAAGGGTAAAGGTCCCTAGCGAGCGTTTTCAAATGCAGCTTTTCCGCGATGCAGCCGGCGCTCTTGGATATATCTTTCCGTCTGGACGTATAACCAATCAAAGTATTCCATGGCAGGGGCATCCTTAAGGATCTTTGCGACCTGTGTTCCTGCGGAAATGAACTGAAGAATATTGCGATCATCTTTCAAGACGCGGCTCTGGTTTGCGGTCACATGACGTGTTTCCAAGGCATTTTCCAGGACTGTTACAAACTGCTTGATCTGACCATTGTATAGCACGCGTGCTGGAATCCGTCGCTTTGTGGCCAGTCTCTTTAGCAGGTAAACCCATTCGGTCCATTCACGGTCTTGTGGCCCTCTGACATGCTTTTTATCCGATTCCACTGGAATAGGAAATTGATATTTTGCAACAAAATCAAAAGCACACTTTGACAATCGATCATTAACATCACAAAGAATCTGGTCTTGCTCATGAGCCTCTAGGGTTGTAGGTAGGAGAGGAAGATCCTCTTCCTGTGTTTCCATTGTTTGAAGAGACGGCATATCCAAGAGCTGTGTGGGACCATCAAATTCATCCCGATTTCCTGGCCGGCGCTGCGAGTGATACCGTCCGGTGCTTCTGACGCTGTCTGTAGCTCGCCGCTTCAGCCGTTCCGGAAATAAACTTGTTTCTGAAATAAGCGTTTTCGACGAATGGCCATCACTGACAGTGGAAAGGGGTAGTTCCCAGTTGCCATTGTTTTGCGTCTTTGTCAAATGATCTCCTATGGGCCGTAGAATAACCTGAGATGGCGGTGGGTGTGGATACTGATCACAAGATAAAGGAGACAGAGATAATCTGTTGTTATCCGCATAAAAAGTCCAAGCGTCCGAACAATCAGGTCGCTCAGATCTAGGAGATAACTCTGGGGGTTTGTGGAACTGCTGATCCTTTTTTGGCGATGGTACTCTGATTCGAAATACAACTTCAGTTCTCTATCCAATACTGCGGGCGCGGAACCATAATACCTGTTGCTGTACGCTTTTGATATATCCGAAGTATTCCAAGGAGCACTTATTCTGTGATCTTTGGCTATTCCCGGGCTTGACGGATTTCTTGTGAGCACAGTCGATTTTCTCAAGAAGAACGGGTTATCAATCTGAACAGACCTTCGTGAAGAAAATGGTGCTGGACCCAGTGGCCCGGGGTTGAAAGGCGAATCTCTGACTTCACCATATCTTCCAAATGGGGAAATGTTTGCGTGGTACGCCATGTTTAGTTGCGGCAAGTAAATCAGAGGCATCAAATGAAGTACAGATCCGTGACGGTCAAGGGTGGGAATGCGCTTGTATATCTCTTTAAGGACCGAGTAGAAAGCCGCCTAACCAAGAACAAATAGAATTTACTTTTCGTTAACTAGTTAGTTAGGCATCAACGCTAACGGGCCAAAAAGTGGAAATTTCCTTAGGACAGGCCCGACAGGGCGCCTGAGAGGATTTGAAGGCGGTGGAGTTGCGAAGGAAAGGTTCTAAACAGGATCAAGCCGATCTCGTCATTGTTGACAATCGCAATTTGCTGAATTCTTGGTTTTGACCGGATGGTAACCCGCGTGACGGATGCTGAACAGTGCATCGACGATTCATTTGCAAAAGCACGGCACCCTCATTCTGGATTGCCGTATTTTCTGGAAGGCTGCGGGCGGCAATCCTGGTAAGTGGCCGCGAGGTCCCACGAAACGGAGAAGGGCTGTTGCAATTGTGATTTAACCGTTTCAGGGAGAAATGGTTCCGGTTATGAAGGGGTACTTCAAGCTTTACGGTGCGATGGGGCAGGGCCAAAGGGGTGTCCAGGAAACCAAGACTTTCGGGCAGCTTTGGGCAGCAACGAGGACCCTCATTCCGAGATTAGGTCTTTATATATTCGCCAACCGACGTGGACGGCGCGTTAGCCCACTAACTTCAGCTGCAGGAACTTGCGCAGCTTAGCTTGATTCAGTATAGTCCAACGACATTCGTGCAACTGAGAGGCTAGGACTCCATCGGACGGGTGTTTCTGCAGCATATGATACTGGGTCCTGGAGCCCAACACCCAGCTTCAAGGTAGTCCCGGTGCTTTTGAATTGGCCCACCATACCCTGTCTCACGCTCGAGGAAAGCAAGTCTCGGTCTCGTTATTATTATTGAGCCATGGGTCACAGGGTTCGGTTTCCGACTGGAGAGAAGTTCGCCCATGAGGCGTCGACTGGAGGCAAAGAAGGGAGGTGGAGATCAACGATGGCCAATCACTTCAATCCCAAACAAGGATGCGTTAAACAATTAATATCAAAGAGCTGACGCATGTGGTTAATCTAATAGAGGACTAGGTAAGATACCTAAAGTAGATGATCGGCGGAGGTTCATACAGAAAAAGAGAGGCATGGAAGGTCATTATGTTATGACATCCATACCCCGTAGTTATGCAAGCTGACAAACGTCATGCCAGGTTCAACAAAGTTACATTAGGGGATGCTGCGATATTACATAGATCGACCGTTTAGATATTTACGAATCCACAAATCAGAATTGCTCCTATATCGACGAGACTTCATATCCTTGTTAAACGATTATTCACGGTTGGACCGTGTATCCTGAGGACCCATATTCGAGCCGTAACTCAGCCTCGACACGGCTTATCGGTGCGCTTTATACTCTCTGGCTGCTTTACATCGGCTTGAAGCAGCCTTGTGAAAAGTAACTGCGTGGTGACTAGAGCAGCTGCGGATCGAGCCGTCTCCTAACCCGAACCACCAGTAAAAGCGCTAGACTTTCCCAATACACATAAGTCTGTTCCGTAATTTGGCGATATGGCTCCAACAAAATGCCTGTCAAAAGAGTATACATACATGAGCCGAAGTTCTAATAATATACACAATGGCGGGTCAGCCCAGAGTTGTCCACCTGGGTAACACTGAAACCGAACCCCAGAAACTCCATTCTTGATGCACCCGCCCTAAATCCAATCAGATCACTCGGCACAGTGCCGTTCCTCCAACTTGCCTTTCCACACACTCCCTTGCCTCGAGTATCCCTTGTGACGTGGTAAGGAATATGCATTCTCCCGGCGACCGGAGCCCTCGAACCGTCATACAATCGCTGCCTCGTACGATTTGTCGTATTTCCGGAAGTTTCAAGGTAATGGATTTCGACGGCTTACTGACCATCGACAGTTTCGTTAAAACACGCTCACTCTGCCAGTACTTCAGGCCTAACCACAATCGTCGGGATGCGATATTGTCCTTAGTAACAGGCTCGATCTCAATGACAGACGGCTGGTTCAGAAGGAGGTGAGGCTCTGGGGCGTTAAGTCCGCCGAGTACAACGGAAGAAATAAACCCGGCATCACGGAGGGCCAGGAGGAACGATCGATGGAAATTGGAGTTTGGTACTGAAGTCAGAGCCAGTCGTGCTTTGGACGCATTTGTAAGATGAGAGCAGACGTGGGATAGGTTAGCGAGGACCATTTTGAGCAGTTGCGGTATGGACGAAAGGCCCGGAGGGCCGCTGAGGCCAAATCGAGATGTAAGCGGCGGTCGGATTGCAGGACACTCGAGATCTGGAAGGTAAGTTTTAGAACCAAACGCCTCCCAACGGTAACAAGGTAATTCGAACCGTAGCTTCTTTTGGCCGAGGCCAGATCGTCTGAAAGTGATAGCACGGTTTTCGTTTGTCGTTCAATTGACCGCCTACGCGGGCTTGGGATCTGTGCTGCACAGCTTGACAGCAAAATCGACCCTGTGAAGAAATTCAACGGACAATATATTATCCGCATTCCGTACCCAGATAGGAAAGGCGCGTCTTGTCAATTGTACGTATCTACGGCATATGATTGGTTACAAATAAGGTTACCTTGTTCTGTATGGTTACTTTGACAGTTTCGGCCTCGTCCAATCACAGGTCACAACTGAACTAACCAGCGAATTAAAGGCCTTCCAGCTAAGCGCCGGCTTGGCAGCCTTCCCCTATTTGAAAGTCACATGCTGGACTTTATGTTCTCGTCGTCCTATGAACGCGACAGCAACACGCACATCGTCCAAGGTTGGGTGACAGGCATCTTGCCATGAATGCCCCCTTTAAGCGCGGGGTTGCATTTAGCCACGATGGAGAGAAGCACTCCTCGCACACATTCCAGGCTTCTTACTGCCTTCTTGCTGCCTTCAGAGCCTGATTACTCGGTGTTTACCCATTGTTTATTCATTCGTAATTTCGTGTCATCGTTCTCTTAGCTGGAATGCCGCCGCTTCCTGGAGAAGATCGCCTGTTAACGGTGTGAGTCGTCCCTTTCTGATTCAGTCTACATACAACCAAGCCTAACTATCTTTCAGGTTTTCGGACGTTCATTATTACTTCTCCCCTCCATCTCCACGCCCTCCTCTTCATCGGTTCGATAAAGGATCTTATCTTTACGTTTACCATGATGCCGCCCAAAAGAAGACTAGGCTCGAAATAGCCAATAATCCAGGCTTGCCTGAACAGGATGCTTTTGCTGGCTGTATGTTGTCTTTCTTTGGAACTTTTGGTGTAAGAATAAATGTTCACGCGATACCTCTTAGCCCTGGAGACCATTCTTCTGCGAAACTCGGATAAATTCCCGACCCTTTTCACCCTAACGGTGGACGCCCGGCGTCAAGATGTCTCGAGCGGCGTTCCGGGCCAACCAGAATGGTCGTTGATGAGCGGACATCCCCAGGATACAAGTGGAACGCTCCATAGGATCCACACCTTAGATATATATTTTTGGACTTTAGAGGATGCTAGACTTTTCCTCGCTACCGTGCAACGGGTCCTCGAGCCAGCTCAAGTCGACACGATTACCTCCCAGCCATCTGGGTATACCGCACCGGTTAGCACCGTTGTTCAGCAGTTGGAGCACGTCGCTATATCTGATCAAGGCCATCAGGCCCATGCCGGTGCAGTGTTACCAGCTGGGCCCACTCAGGTTCCCCCTCCTCCTCCCCCAGGCGCTCCTCCAAACCAGTCTTCCCTCACTAGAACTTCTACAGGACGAGTGAGTCCATTGGAAGAGTCTGGCAAACCTCAGGATCAGAACGCAGCCGCTTATGCACCCTTAGCTTACAACCCCGCCGCACCTGCCGCGCCCGAGCCAATCAAGCATCGTGAGAAAACGCCTCCGCCCCCAGATGCGCATGTCGGCCATGGGCTCGCAGCTGCAGTGGCTAGAGACCGTGCATCTGTGACACAGCCTCCTATATCTGCGCCTCCCGCTCAAATGCAAGGCCACAACCCTCGGGCTGAAGGAAGCACGATGTATACTCCGCCTCCTCAGTCTGCTGGCCTGAGTCAGCCGCCACCGGTGTCTCCGCCACCTGGGCAAAGCAGCGGTATGTCCTTCGGGCCAACTGCAGCGCCTGTCTCTACTGGACCGCCAGCCGGCCCCCTTCCGCCCACACCAGGCTATGTGTCACAAGCTCCAACTTCAGACTCCAATATGGGAGTTTATCGACAACAGATTTTTGGGCCTCCACCAACTAGCGCTCAAACTCCACAATTCCCTCCGCAACAACCAACCCCTAACGCATACGGTCAGACACAACAGTACCAGCCACAGGCCCAGATGCAGGCGTCAGTGGGAGGATATCCAGGATATCCATATGCTCAGCCTCAGCAATCGCCGGCATATCCGCCGTATGACATGCACAACCAAATGTATAGGTCCGCTGAAGGAGAACAGCAACATAATCAGCGCAAAAACTCTGAAAGTGTGGCGTCAGGCGATAAAAAGCATGGCAAAATTACGGAGAACGCAATGAAGGTTGAGAAAGGGGTCAATAAATTCTTGAGAAAGTTGGAAAAGAGACTGTGATCTTTGTCTAACTGATGGTATCATGATGTTGTCATAGCCAGCGAGTTTCACTTTCGAATCCATCACTTTTCCATGCACTACACATCCAGCGATCATATATGAATGATTTCATTTTCAGCCTGTAAGAATATGTGTGGTTAGACAACACACCAACCATGTAGTGAAATGATTGGCTTGCGAGCTGAATCAATTTTCATATAAAGCGTGTGTGCTCCTTGAACTTTCTGGCGTTGACGGCCTAAGACCCTGGAATCCAAAGTCACGTACTCCGTAGGACTTGTCGTCATGAGTTACACGGATTTCCAAAGCACCGAAGCATGAACAATCTGCAAGCCATCTAACGCAAATTTTAAGAGAAGAAATGGTTTGTTATGAGCTATGCATGTTGCTGCCTAATGCGAATAGTCGCTAATGGTACCTATGATAACTCCAACCTTCTGAAGAGCTTTCTAGCAACTTTATGGTAAAGAAGGGTAGTACAAAATCCCAGTATGCAATTACTTTTCCTGCGAGACTCGCGGACTCAAGGCAATCGACATAAAGAGATGACTTTCAGGGAATTTGCTGCCAATGAAGTAAACAAGATACTTTGGAACCGAGAGAAGAGAGAGAGAGAAAAATGCAAATGTCAAAAGAAAAAATGCGGCTCCAAAGGAAAACGTTCTTTCTAGATATAAATAGTGATAATGTAAGAGAATTGGAGTGAAGAAATATGTAAGCCGAGATGGTTCTTGGATCGATCAAACCCTTATTTACATGCGTGTGCGATATGTGTGCGCTAATCATGCTTGGATGATTTCAGGTTCCTTGGTATCAACCTCTTCAGTAGGAGCCTCTTCCACTGCTGGAAGGTCAGGCTCATGAGGTACCTGCAGCTCAGGAGTTTCCGTATGGCTTGGCGGTACTACCCGCTCTTTCGGCTCCTCTAACACATCCGGTACATTTGGTATTTCTTGCTTTTCCGATATTGCGGATGGTTCCGCTTCCGATTGCGGAGCTGGGATCTCGTGAAAATGTGCCTCTGGTGATTTTGATTTGCGAGATTGAGCGGAATCGCTTTTTTGGGCTGCTCTAGGTGCTGGCTTAGCTGCTCGGCTAGCTCTCGGAGGACTCTTCGCCTCTATCTTATCATGCATCTTGCTTGCAGAACTTGCAGTTGGACGCATCATTCTCGCCAAAAATGATTCATCGGGTGCCCGTGTGTGTCCGTTATTTGTACGGGATTTCGGTCTGTCGACATTGGCTGGCGGAGCGAGTGAAGGGCGAGAGGACTGTTTACGCAACGAGGTTGACAGAGCCGGCGCTTTGGAAACAGTGGTGCCTCGGTCTATGCGGGTAGAAGAAGATTTATTTGCATGGTTATTTGTGTGAGTGCCGTTGCTACTAACCGGGCGTGAAGTGTTGTTTGTTTTAGCGGCGGACGAAGCGGTCGGGGCCGTCATAGAACTAGGGAGTCGGACTGGACGCGTTGGAGACCTCGAGCGTACTTTCTTCTGCTCTGGTGACGTATGCTTGGATCCTGGTCTCGAAAGATTTTCTCTTGAAGCCTTTGGTTTTGTTGCAGGGCTCAAAGTCGACCCGCCGAGTCTCCTGGGAGTGCTGGTCCTCGGCTGAGCTTTACTGGGCCCTTTTGCAGCAGCTGGACTTTCGACGGAGGACGGTTTGGCTTGGGTTTCTGGAGTTTGCGGCAGCTTTGGGGTACGAGGTGCGGATGGCGTCCTCGGGCCTCTGGAGAGGGTGCTTTTGGCGCCCGAATTGTTGGAGATCATGATGTTCGATGGACGAGAAGAAGCCGTCTTAGTTTCAGGAGAAACTGGCTTTGTCGGTGCAGGCGCTTTCTTGGGTGGAAGGTTGGCCCTGGTTTCTGGGACAGTATTCCTTGGTTCTTCAGGTACAGCCGAACCCAATTCCCGCGGGGGTGGCGCGTTTTTATGTGATGTCGTTTGTGGTTTTGAATCCTCGAAAGGCGAGCCCTTCAATATAGCCCCAAGACCTAGCAGAACTTTCTCTGGCGCGTCGATTGTAGTGGTGTTGGCGTCACCGGATTGTGCGTGCTTCTCAACGGAGGGCGTTGACGTTGCCGATTTCACCATGAAGGGCTTCTGCGAGGACTCAGCGGGCGACTCGGGCGCAGGCTTTTCGATCGGGCCTCCAAATTCGTGCGTGAAGGAAGGCCTGATGCTGACAGGGGAATCACCAGAATCGGTCCTTCTTAAAAAGCCCAACGGTGACCCGGCACCTCCGTTGCGCTCGACTGGGATGAAGTTTGCGCGAACTTTAGAGAGCGGCCGGGCATTTCCTGAGCCCTCCGTGCCAATTGGAGACCTGCCACGAGAAGGAGGGGATGTTGATATGTTGCTTTCGAATTTAGCCAACAGGCTACGGACACCTGTCCCTGCCGGTCTGTCCGACATGGCGTCGTAGGTTTAGGTCAATTGGAAAGGGTTTCAGATGATAACGAGCGAGCAGAGGCTGAACAGGTGGCGGATTGAAAGCGTCGTTCGTCGAGAGGCCTGAAAATCTGGCGCGGAAATGGGAGATGGTGTACGGTTCAGAGCACGCGGAGAAGGCTTGGAGTGCGCAGAGTAAGTAGGCTGGAGCGGGTTGCTGGGGAAATTCGAGGATGCTGCGCGTAGGAGTAACTAACTAGAACGTGGATGTGGCACCACGTCCGGGCGGCAAGCAACCAACGGCCTGCAAACGGTGAGGATGAGGTTGAAAGAAAGAAGCACTTGTTAGACACCAACAACAATCTTGAATGCGACGTCTGTAAAGTGCGACAGGTCTCAGGCCAGGTAGGATTGTTTAAGGGAGCATGAACTTGGCACCAAATTAGTTAACGAAAGCCTCCTCCAGACCATGAAAAAGGGGTTTCGGACTTCCACCAGAAGTTTCGACGTCTATTAGCGCCCGATCCGACAGAGCAACAAAAGCGATTGGACATTCCTTTATTATTCCCTGTGACAGGAATTCAATAAACAATACTCCCGTCCCTTCAGATAGGATCGTGTTCCGATATCACCCAGCTTCAACGGGGTACTGCTCGGTAGCTCCACGACTCTGGGTACCTCTACTCCTCGGTAGTTAGTTACCCCGTAAACAAACGTCAGCTAAACCGTTTCCCGCCAGCTGGTACCTCGCGTGCTAACGGCGAGGGCGGTGTTTTATTAAGTCATCTCTACTGATTCAGTCCATTTCATGAGGTGTGAACTTGTTCAATTCTGCTTGTACCAGGGTTGGGCACCTCTATGTAACTACAGAGTATTCGGGGTATTAAATGGTATTTTTTGACAGCTGGCCCAGGTACCTAGTACTTCATTCAAATAGCGTTTTAGACGCAAGTCTCGGTAGCAGATACCGAGTTTCAGGACAAAATTAACATTTCATATGCCGAATACTCTGTAGGTTGTGTACTGGACTGGTAGTGACTCAATATGCTAACAAAATTATTGACTGTATCATCAAGATAATAGTTAGATCGTGCTCTTTACATTCGCTTTTCAAAGTAAAGTGTTTGGGGGTATGGTTTAGACTCCATCAAACCATTCATCCTCCAACAACTGATCCGCCGTCGGCCTATCTCGCGGATCTAACTTCATTATTCTGCAGAGAAATTTCCGAGTCTCCTTTGTGAGTTCAGTATCCTCAGCTTGAGCGAAGGGTTTCCTCTGCTCATCGCTCATACTTTCAACATAGTCTTTCAGCTGTCTTGCTACAGCCGTCCGATCATCGTCTGTAAGCTCAAAGAACCTTTCGGGAAGCGGCCCGAAGAAGTTGACTTGATTGATCATGATATACACGGGGTACTTTTCGTCATCTGGATCGATTTTTGCAGGCTTAAAAATGTGCCAGCCTTTTCCCCAGATCAAGCTGATGAGCTACGTGGAGTTTGTGCGTCAGCTAATAGGGTGCACAGGCGGTATATTGCCGAAAGTGTTGGACTTACAGTAGCGCCAAAGGACCAGATGTCTGTAGGCGTGCCCCAGCGCAAGTTCAGCATAGCTTCCGGACTTCGAAAAATCCCGGCACCAATTATATATCCATCTTCCTTATGGCCGGCGTTCGGGTCAACATAGCACGTGTCGCCGAAGTCACCAAGAGCTATGTCGCCAATCTCCTTTGAATCGCCACTGTAGTTGAACAATATATTGTCTGGTTTGACATCTAGGATTGCAATTAACGTATGAGCAGTCCGACCACTAACAGGCAATACCTTTCATTGAGACGCATACCTGTATGGACGAAGCCCTGGTTATGTAGGACGGCCAGAGCTTGAAGAACGGTTTTGGCAACAATTTTAAGCTCACGGGATTCCACATTTTGTTTCCGGCAATAGTTTAACATATTGTCATCGTAGTACTGTAATACTAGCAATGGTGGGCTCTGGATATCGTCAACTAATCCTCTGAGCCCGGGTTGATTACCGAACCTCTGCAGAATCACTCGCTCATTATCAAGGTGATTTGGAGGTGCCGACTTCACGATAAATTTCTGGGAGTGCCGAGTGCCACTATCTTTTATTAGCCACTCACTCTATTTGTAGAAAAGTAGCTGATGGGTGATATTCACAAAGCAGTCCAGACATCTCGGTGCAGCTGATTGGAGATTTTATAGCTCCCTAGGCGGCCCTGCACGAGTTGACCGGTCCTCAGGGCTGCCGCCATTTCAGTCTTCGCTCAACCACTGCTTTTTGATATAAGTAGCACAACAAGTGGAAATGCAAGAGTTTGGAAAACTGCGATGTGTTTATCTTACTGATATTTGTAGATGTATCGTTAGTACTTTACACGCAAAAAACACATAAATACCAATCGGAAGATCCCTATATCTCTTCTTCATCTCTCCAGGCTCCAGTTAAATGCCTTGACCCTCTGGTCAAGCCCCTCAGCTAATCAGGCATCACTGCCTGCAAATTCTGCTTCTTTATTTGCAGGGCATTGGCTATGAAGTACTTCGTGCGGTGGTCAAAAGGAGATCTTCGGATAAATAATGTTCCATCCCCGATCGCCCGCTGCGATATCGCAACGTTTTGTTGAAATTCGAAGACTCACTCCTCGGATCGCAGAAAGAACTCAGCAGAAATGGCGCTTCCAAGGTATTTCAGAATAGGTCAATTGCACTCCATACCACCTGGTCTAACTTAATTGAACCATTTACTGACTGCAACTAGGTCTGATTCCCGGCGATGGCATCGGAAGAGAAGTCATTCCGGTACGTGTCAAACATTAATTCTAGGGCCAATTCAGTAACACCCAGTGTTGAAACCAGGCCGGGCGGCGGATACTCGAGGCACTTCCAGCTTCTTTGGGCGTAAAATTCTCCTTCGTTGATTTGCATGCGGGATATGAAACCTTCAAAAGCACTGGCACTTCCCTGCCAGACAAGACCGTGGAAATTTTAGGCACTGAATGTGAAGGGGCTCTATTCGGCGCTGTCAGGTAATGCACTCCGGAGACTCTTTATAGAAAGTAAAAAGGCGAGTGACTGACAGGCATCTCGTTCTCGATTAGCTCTCCAACCAAGAAAGTGTCCGGATATACATCCCCAATCGTCGCCCTACGTAAACGCCTCGACCTGTATGCCAATATCCGGCCCGTAAAGACCACTCCCGGCGCCAAAGTACCCGCTCCAATTGATCTCGTCATTGCTCGCGAGAACACAGAGGACCTATACGTGAAGGAAGAGCGAACCTATGACACTCCAGAAGGCAAGGTCGCAGAGGCAATCAAGAAGATCTCTGAAAGAGCTTCAAGTCGTATTGCCGCAAAGGCTGGCGAAATTGCTCTTCGCCGACAAAAAGCTCGCGCGACGGATCCAACAGCCACACGCGAAGGCCCTATGGTTACGATTACCCACAAGAGCAATGTCCTGCGAGAAACAGATGGTTTGTTCCGAGAAACCGCCCGCAAAGTTCTAGCGGAAAAACGTTTCGAGGGCATCAAGGTCGAGGAGCAGATTGTCGACTCCATGGTCTACAAACTTTTCCGCCAGCCATCTTACTACGACGTGATCGTAGCGCCCAATCTGTATGGCGACATTCTGTCCGACGGTGCCGCAGCTTTGGTTGGCAGCTTGGGTTTGGTACCCAGTGCGAACGTTGGTGACGGACTCGCCATTGGAGAACCGTGCCACGGTAGTGCTCCTGACATTGAGGGCAAAGGAATTGCTAATCCCATTGCTACTATTCGCAGTGCAGGTCTTATGCTTGAATTCCTTGGTGAGGATGAGGCCGCTTCTACCATCTATAAAGCTGTGGATGCAAGTTTGGATGATGGAAAATTTCTGTCTCCCGATTTAGGGGGAAAAGCTACCACCCAGGAGGTCCTTGATGATGTTATCAGGCGCCTATAGTCGAACCCGATATCACGTCTCCTCACCCCCTAAAAGGAAATTATCCGCTTCCATGTGGGTGTGCTAGACTGGAAAATGTCACAGTATTCTCTATCGACTGTTCTCGGACGACCTGTACTATACACTCGAGCAGCAGTCTTTCGGTTTTTTTATAGAATTATAGATACAAATTTTTCCCAAAGGCCTAATCAACTTCAGATTCCTCTGGTACCAATGGTTTTTGTGCCACGTTGCTACTGTCAAGATCCTCATCATCGTCCTCATAGTCAAGTAATAACGTGAAAGCCACTACAAAGTATATATCTCCAGTGGTTTTATTCTTCAGCACATAACGTAGGCAGTGGTTCTTTGGGTCAATATAGTTCGCAACGCCGAGACTAAAGCCGGGTAGTCGTATTGAAAGATCTGTTTTCCAGATCAGTACATTCTACCTCTCGAAAATTGGGCTAAACGTACCGCTGAATCCCAAATAGGGATTCGCAAAATCCGCTTTATAGGTCCGACCGGCTTCGAACTGAAATGAATTACGGTTGCTCTCGGTAAGAAAGAACTTCTTTCGAGCCTTTGCGTCCGCGGGGATGCCCAAGTTTTCTCGAACCTCCTCTCCACTGCCCTCTGCGCCTTCTTCAATAATTTCATCATGCAAGTCTTTTGTCGAGGCTAATGATGCTTGGGTATTATCCATATCCGAGCCATGCCCGCCGGGTCCGCTGCCACTTGCCAATGCCGCGCCTTTCAAGTCCCGCTTAGAGGTTCCCGTTATGCTCTCACAAATCCTGAACATATTCCAACTAGATAGTGCTGGGCCGTATAGATATGGACGATCGGCATAAGCATCCCCTTCAATTCCAGGATCAATGATCCACTTAACAATGCCGATCGCATAATTTGTTCCCGGCGGCAGTCGATCTCGAATGGGATGATCGAAATCATTCCCGAAGACTAGATCGGATCCCATTACATTGTGTTTCGGGACAAATTGAATGGCGATGGAGTATAGGTCGGACTGGTGGTCTGGATGGGAGAAATATTCACTCGTGCGAGGGCTATCCCTGGGTAAACCTGAGCAAAAAACAGCAACGAGTTAGTGCTTATATTGAGAGCCGGTGATCCTAATTCAGTACCATTATAGTCTTTGATTCTCACGCATAGCTTCACAACGCCATGCTCGCTCTCAATCGTGAGTGTCTCCTTTGCGTTGACTGGTACTATTGACTGCTTTTCGGGGTCATAACTGGACCCAGCAGTAACCTTCAACGTATAGGATTCGTGGGAAGCCATTTTTCTATAGAAAACTTTTTGAGATAGCAATTTTATTCATGAGAGCTGGAAGAGGATTATAAGAGAGGGGCGAGCCAAAAAAGGCACGCGACTCAGGGCATGAAGTTTAAGGCAAGAGGCAAGTCGAGGCGCCACATCTTCACTGATCCAATTATCCTTATCTGCGGAAAGGGATAAAAAGACCATACCAATCCAAAACAAAATGCGTCTGAAATTCACATCGAGCCAGGCCTAACAGAGTCCTTTCCTATGTTTGCCCTGATGTGTGCACTTCCGTCGCATCTCTCACTAGTTGGTCCCATGTTGATGTCGACGGCGCCGCCGCATGACGTCATCAGCCGCGAGTCGTCACCTGCTCGAAAGATGGAAGCGCCGTGGATCATAATAGGTAAAAGTGTACACATAGTAACGGATCTCTCTAAATGCCCTGAAAGTAACTGCCTAGTTCCCGATGCTCCATATGACCGTGAGACTGCCTGCGATATTAGACTGCCTCTCCATTTGTGGGTAGGGCATTCGCGGTGATGGTCAAATTCAAGGAAATCAAACAAAACTAGAAAACGGTAACAGGTAGCTATCGGTCTTGGTAGTTACCTGCAGAAGAGAGCCGAAAGGGTGACCGTCTACTTTATCATCTTCTGGATTACTTTCTCCGTGTACTCCCAAACCAAGAGCGCATCATATGCCCTGAATGCACCTCCGGTATACCAGGTATTGTGCTTGCCCTGCAAATTATAGAGGTCCCTGTAAAACCCGGATTTAATTGCATCTGAAGAAGCCCACATGGCGTACGGAGAATGATTTACCCATGCCACGATCTCGGGCTCATCGGATGACAATTTCAATTGACGTACTTTGGTAAGAATGTCTTGTCTTATGTCATCTTCGCGACGCTCGTAGTCACTGTAATAACCGGTGTAGAAGAAGCCCGGAAGATCTGAAGGCTCGAGCGATACAAAGCCGGGACGAGGTAGGTTGTATTCAGTGTCGTGCTCGTGGTTGACTATGAGGGTATGGACTTCGGGAGAGCCAGGCACCCAAGTCAGGACCGGATATATAGAGTGACTTTTGAACTGGCCAAAGACGGATCTTTCTACCTCATCCAAATCAAACCCGTTGAAATTCTCGAGCGTGGGCGGAAATGAGACTAGCAGCTGCTTCGCAAGAATGACTTTTCTCCTGGCAGGTGTCTTCACCATGATCTTAAGACGATCACCACGGCGATCCAATCTCTCAACCTGGCTCGATAAGATAACGTCTGGCCTGAGCATTTCATAAGCCCTGTCAAAGAGTTCGAGCATGTTATTACTTTTAGGCTTGATCGCTCCACCACTTGTCCTCGCAATATCATGCATCGATTGCAGTATGTACAATGCCGGCTGGTCAAGGATGCCGCCATGACTCTGCAGGTAAAAGATATCCTCCACGGCACGCTCAAGTTTATACTTTTTGACAAAGTCACGAAAAAGTAACGTCAAGTCCTCTGGAACAGGATACGGAATTTCAAACCCCGTTTTCAATTGGGGGTATTGTTCGGCTATTCGAGCAAGTTTTTCCATCTCCACTGTCACATTTGTGTTAACGGTATTGACATATTCGCCGCTCTGGAAATCGAAGCGACGAAAATTGGCACTTTTGTCTTCCGGTTTGCCTGCTGTAAAATTCACCCCAAGGCGTTGAAAATATTTCCTAGAGATATCGTCGTCTATGATTTCCCGAACTCCGACCGGGATTGCTTGCTCACTCACAGGATCGAAGTAGGTATTAGCATGCCCGCCCAAGATCGATTTCTTTTCTACCAGCGATACCGACTTTCCAAGATCACGCAGTTGTATCGCGGCATACGTTCCCGATATACCACCTCCAAGGATGCAAACATCCCGAACTATTTCTTCCACATTATCGTCCAGGATTGGAGGGCGGAAAGAGCATTTTTCTCCAAGAAACGGTACAAAGTAACAAATGGTAGACAGCGAAAAGACAAGTTGTGATAGCATGGTGCTGAGCGTTCTATATAGGGAGTATGAGGCAGAAAGGAAATAAAAACAATCAATCGTCGAGGGCACCAAGACAATTGGCCCTCTTGACAGCCCCGCGTGAAAGATGCAAACACATATATAGTCGAGCTGCGATACCTGACTCCTTCAACGTGAGGTGTACAGTCACATATTGAAGAGACGCAATGACTTGTCAGTCAGCATTCGGCCTGGATGGACATATCTACCAGGGTGATACCACCAGCTTACATACATCCAAGACCGTCACAAACGAAATTCTAGGCAGAGCCATAATTTTGGGCCTGTCAACTGGTTGAATAGCGTGCGATCAACCATGCACGTCTACCAAGTGCCGAGTTCAAGGGTTAACTTGCGAAAACTTGACTTGGATCCATTTACTTTCTTGCTGCTCTGTGCGAGTGCTGGTGCACCCAACAATGGGCAACAACCGATCGAAATCGTCGACAGTATGACAGCATCACATACAGGCTGTCGGTACAATATCATAGCAGGTATAGTGGGTATCACGGCCGTAATTCGAAGAGTAGGTAGACTTATCCCCATGTGTGCGTTCAGCCCTTTAAAAAGATTCAAGTATTCATCCGGAACAAGGCATCCGCTCCTCTCATTGCATTATTCCACAAGAGGCCTCGAATCCAATGAGTTGCACAGTGAGGCGCGGGGTTTACAGCACCCGAGCTGTGAACACCAGGCGGGTGACGGATGTTGAGACCATCAGGCGAAAACCACATCGCCGCACAAAAAGGGGTAGTATATCGGATTATTATTACTCCGAAGGCCGGTGTTATTGAGCATCACGTGCTTGGCAGGGGATCCGCGTTGTTGGCGCGAGTTGACGCGACATGTCAACACGGAAGTAACTAGGTAGTTAGGTACAGTATGTTGGTGTGGGACATCGGCATAAAACTACAAAAGCCATGAATCTTCATCTATTCTGAGCCATAAATATTGTAGCGGATACATCTACATAGCTAATTGTCTGGGAAGGTTTGTTGCCTGCCCGCGAATTAGTTAATGGCGCGTCATACGCAGTTGTCAACTAGTTACTAGGCACCAGCGACTCTCCTCGTGGCTTCAACTCGATCTCAAAGCCAAATCAATCAATTATCAACGGCTTGAAACGGTCATCTTCAATCTCGTACGCTGGGTTGTTGCTGTGGCTGTCTTTCTATGCATTCAATCTGAATGTGTTTGGAGAAGCCGTCTTTGAGGTATTCGCTTGCCCAGTTTTGAGCCTCCAACGAAAGATATCAAATGGTCTTGGCCAATTCAATAATCTCTCTTCAAACCACAGGAAGCTCCTACGCTTGAACTATCAAGCGAGAACTGCACCCGATTCGAAAATATTGCGTTACCATGCGCCATCTAAACTCGAGCCCATCTCCACGTACGCCGGGATGTCGTGCGTCAAAGAGATTGAAGGCCCTCGGTCGTGATGCAGGGACTGCCCAGCAGTCCACGGGCTTGACTCCACACGTATCTCGAACCAGACTTATCGCATCCAGTCCAAACACATCCGAAAACGCCAGGGCCGTGAAGCAAACCACGAACTATAAGCAGCGGCGAAATACGAGCCTTTACCCAACCGCAAGCGGTAGCAATGGAAAGCAAGACACCTACCCATCCCCGACGACGGAGAGTCGTTCGTACCAATACATTCCCTTCAGTGACATTATTGATGCAAGGTCCCGAAGACGCATTGGTCGCTCGGGGTTCAGCGAGGAAATGAACGCGATTGAAGAAAAGAAAAGGAAAGAGAGGAAACTGCAAACCGAGAAGGATAATGAGCTGCAGAGACTTAAGGACGAATTGAATAGGCTCCGAAAGGAGGTAGTGGAAATAAACGATGATGATAGAAACGATGGGTTCGAGTCTGACGATTCTCTGAGCTCCCTGACTTCACTGGGCTCTGAAGTAGGCTTTGAGGAGATCGGCGAGCCTTTCGCTGATGAAGACACTAGTCTCATTGCGTTGAACTTTTCGTCATCGGTAGATGCTGGTACTCAGGTATCTTTCCACAGCTGCCGCGGAGAGCTTCAGTCATTGAAGAAGGATCTGGACAAGAGAAAGGCAGAACACCAAAAGCTTTTTCGAGGATGGCAAGAGATAACTAGACCTCAGGCTGACTGCAGATCAGATGGAGAAGAAGCACTTGGAACACCACCACCTGATCTTGTAATACTAGTTATTAACAGCCTGCGTGCGGCAACAACTCGCGCCTCCGAAGCCGCTGAGACTATCGAGAAAGTTCAGAATGAGCTTGCTGAACATGGTTTTGCTGGTGTTGATGCCCTGGAAGTACTCAATAATATCGGGGCTCGCTTCCGGCAAGCGAGACTCGAACTTGAACGAGCCGTACCAGGTGAAACGGCAAATGCAAAGTTGTCGAACTGGAGTGCGACAATTGATGCCCTGGTGGAACGTATATGCCGTCTTGTCACAGATCTCAAAAAAGCTAGGGAACAGATGTCCGGGTATCATGAGCGCGACATTGTGCTACGTCGGCAATTTGATAATACCCTTTTGCGCCTTGAGGAAGCAAGTAAGAAAAACCAGGCTTTAGAAGGATATACAGAGACCATTGCCGAAGACATGCTCAATGCGCGAATAAAGATCCAAAAGCTTGACGAGGAGCTGCAGACTCATGCAACAGATAAGCGTCGGCTTATGGATACCCTGGAGATCTATCGCGAGGATGTCAAAATGCTGGAGCGACTCAATGAAAAACTAGAGGATGAGATCTCCACATCCAGATGCCAGGTAGAAAAATTAGAAGTGGCAAACAACAAATTGGAAGAAAAGAACGAGCTTTCTAAAGCAAGGATCGGAAGCATAGAACGGAATCTGAACCATGAAAAGGCTTTTAGACAAAAATTACAAGATTCACTGGAACAGTGCAACGAAGAGATTGAAAATTTCAAGCAGCAGATACATCAACTTGAAATCGAGCATGAGGCTGCTATATCTGCACTAAAGGAAGCGAATGCAACACAGCTCGAAAAACACGACCAAGAAGTCGGGGCTCTGAATACCCGAATTTCTGCAATATCGACGTCGCTCAACAATGCCAATGCCGAAAGGGAAAGGTTGCAGAACTGTAAGCAGCAATTGGAGCACCGCATATCTGATTTCCAGCATTTGTTTTCGCACCAAGCTATTCAAGCTGCACAAGCCAAAGCTAAGGAAACACTCAAGATGTTTGAAGAGTGGCAAAAGGGAATTGAAGCGATCGATGATGCCTTGTGTAACGAAGAAATCGATTCGGAAAAGAGGCAAAGCTTTTGCATGATTGGAAGTGAGCCTATGACTCCAGCGACTGTTTCTAGGTTTAGGAACGTGGAGATGGGTAGGGGAGGAGGGAAAAAAGGAAGAGAGATGCTGATAGCGGAATTCCTGCTATGATAGAAGAAGATGGGGAAGAGCCCTGGTCTAATCAGAACACGCCGTATAGCGCCTTGTCAGACGTGTCTGGTTCTGTTGTTGAGCAAAGCCCTGGTTATTCCGATCCGAGCCTCCTGGCCTCTAAGCCTTAGAAGGTATAGACTTTTGGATAGGCACCAGTGGTCCTTTGGACCACACCTACTATCTTTTTGGTTGGAATGCATTAACTTCCATTTTTCTTTTGTCATTTACCTTCAGTTGGCATTTTCTAGGAGTTTTCACATAAGATTTAGGACAGCTACAATTTCATTTTCCTAGAGATATCTATTGACATGTCGCGAAAACGTTCTTCGCATAGACCTCAGGGGAAAAAAGGGGATAAGAGATACATTTTGGCCGTCCATGTGAAGTTTCCTTCTTTGATGATACCCTTGAAAGTGATCAACGCGATAATCTGATCAGCCGGTGAAAACGTCGTGGTAATATCGGGGTTCCGGTCGAATTGTCAAGAATCAAATTATGCATTGAAAGCGCCGTGGCGTAATGATTTTTTGAGGCATGCGTCTTCTATTTCTGCTTGCCCAGGGAAGACGTGTTCTGGCCTGCATTCTGTCCGCCGTGGCCCTGGTTTCCGGTGTTGCTTTGAGCTGCGTTGGCGTTGCGATCAGCAGCAGCTTGAGCTCGTGCTGCGAAGCCGGAGGAGGACATGTCCTTTCCACCCTGGGCCTGAATCATTGTTAGATTGGGGCCGTTTGGTATAGGCTGTTAGAATTCTACTTGCCTGGGTGGACTGAATGCGGGAAGCATCGTTTTTGGACATTTCGTTATTAGGCATTTTGGATTCGTTTGCCTTGATATTGTCTTTGTATCGATAGATGGTTTTGTGTTCGATGTTGAGAACTAGAGCTTGATCGATGCAGTGAGGAAAAAGGCTCAGAAAGTGTAGCAGGTAGAGGAACGAGGAGAAGTAGGTTGCTTGTGAGAAGGAAGAAGTCTGGGAGCGAACGACCTATTCATATGTCTACCTACCCCGTTAGTCATATTCTCGCCTGGGAAACTACGTCAAGGTTCATGGAGAGTTCCGTTTCGAATCACTTGAGAATAGGCATTTTTCGGTGCCGATGACCTCAATGCCTTCGTCTCATTGCGGGAAGACCCGAATCATGACGCTAAATATGCCAGTGAATCGATTTCCTGCTCCACTTGATGACCACGCGGTACTATATATATGTTGGTGAAGAGAGATACATATATATTGACTCTGACACAAACCTTGCGTCATCACTTCAATTCGATTGTTCGTCCTTTATATCGTGATATCATTTGCTGTAATTGCCGTCAATCAGCTTATCAGGGTTCTGAGCAATTGAGCCATTCCAAGGGAGAAGATTTCCAAACGTCATCAAAACATGGCAAGAGCAAGTGAAGGCACAGGAATCTAGGAGTGTAACTGGGTATGCCGCAGGCCATTCCAATTGCTGAGAGAGAAGGGTAAGTTCCGGCTACTGCATATGAAAAATCCGCGCCAGACCGATGGAGGCATGACGCACATCTATTAGTAGCCTGCATACTCAGAGAAAGAGCGCTATCATTCTCAAATAATATGAATCAATTGGTGTTTATTGTTTCAATACATGCCCCGGTACCAATGAGAAAGTTGTTCATTTTTATAGCGAGATTCTTTATGCAATTAAGATCGGGGGCTCAGGAGGGCCTAGAATCAAAAAAATATCAGAAAACAAAAAGCAAAAACCATTCATAGTGTATGAGTAAAAAGTCCCTTTCCAGATGACACCGCTCTCTTTCTATCATAAGCATGAAAGTTAGTAAGAAATTTTCATTTCAAAAGTTTGAATAGCGTTGTAGACCGCAGCCAAGCTTCGTCGGTGAGAGATGTTTATTTAACTATATTCGACGAGGCCCAGGTTAGGCTCGGCCGGGACAACACGGATTGTGTTTGTATGGCCCTTGCCTCCACGCCATCCCTGGACACAAACCACGGAGTCGCCCTTGGAGATGATCTCGAGCTTGAGGCCTTGTGCGATACCCCACTTGAGACGGTGGTCGACATCTTCCTGCCAAACATCAACGCTGAAGTCTGGTTTAGGACCGTCAAAATAGAATGGGTACACGCCACGGTAAAGGTGAGAATACTTGTTAAGATGATGTTAGTAACCTGAAATGAGTATCAGCTGTGATTCACTTACTCGTGCAGCAGCTTCGTTACGTGTGACCATGATAATTGGGCAAACGGGACGGTATTTGGACAAGAGGCGAGCAGTGAGACCACTAAATGTAGAAGAAAATCAATTAGATATTGAAGTGAAGTCTTGAAGGTGAGAAACATACCTTGTGGTAAGGACCAAAATTGCACCCGCATTGAGCTCCAGACTGGCGGAAACGGCAGCCATAGCAATAGACTCGACAGTATCAGCAGGTCTTGGGCAAAGGTTTCGCAGCTCGTCGAAAACACTAAAGTATGGGATAGCAACTTCAGCCTGGAGACAGGTTTCGTGCATCATAGCGACTGCTTCTCTCGGATAGTTGCCCTTTGCGGTTTCACCAGACAACATCACACAGTCTGCTCCATCAAGAACAGCGTTGGCAACATCGGAAACTTCGGCACGGGTTGGACGAGGATTGTATGTCATTGACTCGAGCATCTGTGTGGCGCAGATAACGGGTTTTCCCTTGATATTACATTTTGCAATCATCATCTTTTGGGCGATGAAGACCTTAGGAGCAGGGATTTCGATACCCAAGTCACCACGGGCAACCATGACACCATCTACCTCCTCCAAGATCTCGTCGAAATTGTTGACACCCTGCTGGTTCTCAATCTTGGCAATGATTTGGATCTCTTTGTTCTCGTCTCCTAAGACCTCGCGGATCCGTTTGATATCCTCACCGCGTCGAATGAATGATGCGAATATCATATCCACCTTATTCTTCGCGCCAAATTTGATATCATTAATGTCCTTCTCGGAGAGGGCAGGGAGATCGACGTCAGTCCCGGGAAGGTTGACACCTTTCTTAGAGGAGATGCTGCCATTGTTGAGACATTTGACGCGAATTGTTTGGTCATCCACGATGTCGAGGACCTGGAACGAGAGAACTCCGTCGTCGACGTAGATAAGCTTGCCTTTCTCGATGACTTTGGTGATGTTCTTGTAGTCGACGTATCTAGTGAATCATGAATCAGTCACGGCGGTCGCAATGATAACGGCCTCGAGTTAAACACATACAAATTCTTGTCATCGCACTTCTCTGCGTAGTCTTCATGGGTGGTAATGTTTAGCTCGGTGCCGGCGGAGATGGGAATGTCATTGCCGTCTACGGTGAGACCAGTTCGGATTTCGGGTCCTTTCTAAGAAAAACAAAAAACACACGAAAACTATCAGCCTCTTATATCGGGAGTTGGGGCGTTATTCTGAAACCTCATACAGTATCGAGAGCAATTGCAAGAGGACGGCCGGCTTGGACTCTCGCGGCCTCTCTCGCGTTGTCGATCACTGATTGATGGTACTAGAGTGAACAAACAAACCACAGTGTTAGCCAACAAAGAATGCTGTAGATGACATTGTTAAGGCTTCCGGAACCTACCTCATATGTTCCATGAGAAAAGTTCATGCGAACAACATTCAGACCCGCTGTGGAACAGACAACACATGTTAGGATCGAAACCACAGGCCCACAGGTCAATAGCTAGCCTACCCTTGCGAAGAACATTGATAGTTTCAACTGAGTTGGTTTTGGGCCCTAGGTGGTAGTCTTGTTAGCCCAAAGGTTCTGCTTTACTTAGTACCTCCCAGCTAATTGTACAGGGGCAGATAGAGCAGAGGTCCAGGGTGTTTGATTTGAACGATGGGGGTGGAGGACATCGCAATCGGTGCCCTCAGAACACGCAGCCACGGAGCGAGCGACTCACCAATCGTGCAGATGATGGAAGTGCGGCGATAATTCTTAGCCGGCTGATACTCAGTGCTGAGCTTGGAGGTCCACTCCAGCTTCATTCTGTTGGAGAGATGGCTCAGCGAACTAGCCATGTATGACGACGATTGGGGATGGTTGCGGTTGTTTGGAGGAGACATTTTGTAAAGAAACCAAAAAAGAAGGAGAGCTGAATAAGCTTTTTATTGCGAGCTGGACTGAAAGGGAATCAATCCGACAGCGGACTAGCGTTGTGTTTGGGTGACTTGGTGATAGCCAGGGAGACGAGCAAAAGAAGCAACGTGAGGCCGTGTCGGGGAGCAGGGGAGATGGCGGAACAGCCAGACGGTGATTCGTTTTTTTGTTGGGAGACGAGGGCGACGGTGCTGGTGGAGAGCATCCGGCAGTGGGCTCACGGCGTCGCTTGGCGTATCACCACCACCGCAGCCCGGGTTGCACTTCACGGCGCACAATCGACGCTGCGCCCTCAACACATCCTCGCTCTTTGTTTATTCCTGCTTTCTGGCAGACTACAGTATACGCACGCTCCTGGCGGTCAAATCACTCGATCCCGTACACTCACACAGCCGTCTCTCTGGGAGTAATTGGGCGTCCAAGGAGACCGGGATGGCTCTCGTCTACGTCATCAACAGCATCACTCGCGATGCCACTCCACAGAAAACTGAAGTCCGATTGCAAAACAGACTGCGTCTTTGCCAGACTCCTTGTCTGCTGATCATCATTTTTATTATTGATAAGATCGACGCCGGCTGCTGCGATGCAAAAACGCGCGATTTTCTCACGGCGTTGGATTCTGTTTTAATTCCTTGTTCGTTCGGATCCGCTGAAGCTGTTGCTCTCCGCGCTTCTGATTGGCCCGCTGGAGCTCGCCGTTATCTTATCGCAATCCAGCCCAGCGGGAGCCGGCCCAGTGCGCTAGCTGCTTTGGGACTAGTGCGCTTACGGAGTGTTTTAAGATTTACGCTTATTTATGTAAGCATTCTTGGCGATGCACTAGGACGAGTTGGGACTAGCGCAACGATCGCAGTCCCCGGAGTCGGCTGATCATATATCCGATAGCCTCCACTTACATGGCCGAGAACGATGGATGTAAATCTCGATCTTCGAAGCCCGGAATGCATATGGAGCATCTGCGCATATAACTGCTTCTGTCCTTGAACCCTTCTTGCTCTTTTCACTGAGTCGCCCGATCTTTCACTTCATCCTGGAGGAACCGGGACATTCTCTGCCAAGGCCGACTACATTGCCTGGATGACTAATACAGTGATCACCTGCTTTCCTGCCGTCGTGGTGACTACGGCGAGTGACAACTTCATCATCCGTCGCTGCATGCGAGGACGACAGAGATAACGCAACGCCTGCCATATATACCTTTATCCAAGTCCTGAACCTCTCGGTCTTGCTGTACCATTTGATTTCTTTCATTCGCAGTCGTTCGCAAGAAGCTAGCTAACTCTCAAAATTCTTCTCTTCGCTCTGTTCGCAAAGATGGTGGTACGTTCCTTCGTCGCTACACCGTAGCCACCTCCGCAACATGCAGGACCGCTGACAGCTAACGCGATCTTCACAGCTCGGTCGCCTAACACATTACGCTTTTGATGCAGTTTTGAGTACGTTTCCCTTCAGTTTTCTTCTTGTTTTCATCACCGGCAACTTTCTGCACCGTGGTCGAATCCATACAAACCCGGTCGTTTCTCAGGCAACCATGTTTTCCAGACTAACAATTCCCCCTCAGTCTCCGCATTCCTCGCCGGTATCAAACGCTCAACGGGTCTCACGTAAATACTTCCCCCCTTAAACCCTCTCTTACCTACCACGCCCGAACGATCACCGAGCTAACCACATCTACTCACCTCCGCCGCCCGTCCACCCCGAAGCTCACCACCTTCCCAAGGTGCTACGCTTGCGAGGTCGGTGCTCTTCGTGCGGGTGGGCGGAGTGTGTGGAACTACGCATCTTTTAGCCCCAGCCTCAATTCAGACAAGATCACGAGCAATAAAGACGTCAAGGGATGGGTCGATAGCTACCTAGGAGTCGGAGAGTGGGTGATGGATCAGAGCATTGCGGTCCTGGGCTCGACTGCCTGGTTCGAAAGACGGCGCTAGTTGAAATGATTCTCGAATGCATGTTGCGATTACCTTTAGCATCTGACGGATTGGTTTGACGCTTACGATGATTGAACGTATATTTTTTATTTGAGATGGTTTGGCAGCTGGTTGGAATTAGACCTGTCCTCTGGGATGTGGGATATAAGCTAAAGGACCCGCTAAGCGCACTACATGGCTGCGTTTCTGAAATACTGGTCTGATCTTCCCGCTCCCTTCATCTTGGGAAATCCCTTCTCTGTCTGATGTACTGTATAAACACGGCCTCAAGGCGCTCCGGGTTTCTTGCATTGCGAATCATTTTTAACCTAAGCTAATTGATGATATTCTTTCAATTTTCCCCCGTGATTGTCTTCCTTCTCAAGATGCTGAATAGATACCCAACGCAGCGTGCTGCCGAAAGGATACAGCGGAAATGAACTCAATCGGCGCCCTATGCAAGCATGTACTCTTGGGAAAGCAGCTCGTTGATATCAACGCGGCGATAGTAGGCGATAGTATTAAGATCCTTCCAGTAATGTGCGAGCCAGTCGTGCGAAAGAAGGAAGAGCTGCGTCTCAATAAACATGTCTAGCCAGAAAGATTAGCCCATTTCATTCAGGACCCATTGTCAATCTCGACACTAAAGAAAAAGCCCTTACCTCCAACGAAGTTTGTCTCCGCAACATGCCCAGAGCTATGCACAACACGGGCTCCTTGGAATAAATCCTCATGTGCGATGCGAATGGTCCCTTTGGGGCCGATATCATTTGACTTAAAGCTGATCTCTCCTCGAGGTACGTTTGGATCACCAGTCAGTTTGATAGCTGTTAAGCTTCCACTGGGAATAATTTCCGACTCGGATTCTGAAGCGCTGTCTTCCCGGTCCGCATTAATATCGACATTGTTGATGGCGTTGTCAGCAATTTGCTCAGCCGGGTCTGTTTCAGAGCCTTCTTGTGGGGAGTCTTCTTGTATCAGTAATAGAAACTCAGACCCGTGAATGGAGTAGTCTCCGATCCAGATCCCTTGATACGGCTTTTCCTTTGTTGGGGTATATAACTCCGAGCTCACTGTGCCATATGTCGCCAAAGTGTCCAGTAAGATACCAAATTGGTTATTAAATTGAATTCCGCGCCTCACACGAAATCCACAATCGGCAATGTCGTCAATACATGTCGGTAAAGGTCCCAACGCCCGACGACTGTCATCATCGGGATGGGCAACCTCGACTCTCTTAGGAGCGGGAACGTTGCGTGGTGGCCAGACAGAATGACCGGGCGGTGGATCTTCAGAGCTCATCTTTTGGCAAAAAATAAAGGCACTAAAGACGCGGTGCAGCTCAAGATTCATTGGCATTTGAATCTCCCATTTCCGACGATCCACCATTCCCATTGCGCCAGGCCCTAGTATTATGACAGGATCATCTATCCATAGCATGACTTTAGGGTCAAAGGAATTAACAGCAACTGTCAAATCCTCGGTCCACGTCTGGTAGACCCGAAATGAGTGCTGGGCAACAAGCCGAAACCCTTCAATTTGAGCTTTTTAGGATTGTAGCGAATCAGGATCAGCTTCCCAGTCCTCTTCACGTCGGAAAACCACAATCTATGTCGCACGAGAAACCAAAACGGATAGAAAGATCCATATAAAACTCGGAACGAGCTAAATGGCTCACAGGTTTTCAGAGGTTCGCTAAGGTTGGAGTTGACCAACGTGGACCAGAGAAGCTCATTGTTCGCATGTTCACGGATGAAGTGACATGTTCTCAGCAGGGAAGCTAGGTCTTTGCCTGATAGGCATGAGAATATCTCGTGAAGAAGCTCTGATGGTAGCGAGAGAAGCGGAGGTATATATATGAGACTCTGCTCCCCGGGCTCGGTCTCGGAGAGCTTAGCAGATGGAAGAGCGGGCGACTCGTCTGATTCCATGTTCAACTTCAGACCAGCGATGGTTGACTCAAGCCAAATTAAGTAGCTAGATGAATCTAACTTGGATCATCTTCGGCTAGATCGAAAAGGCGGAAGTAATCTGTGAAAGCTGTGAAGAATGTTGCTTCGTACAGCAAGATAGGTAGGTAGTTAACTGACATCACCTCGGTGGCTCGGAGTTTAAAGTTAATAGAGTTTACCGGCTGGCCACCCGAGGCGCGGTGGCAATAAGCTAGTTACATAAGCAACCACCTTTGTCCGCAGTCGACCTCATATGGCGGGTCAAAGGTTTCCACAACGCATTCATTGTCCCTTGAATAGTTATACTCTTGGATCAAGACCTCAAATCAGCCCTTTGACTATGTCATATGATTCTCCAAAGACGTCCTTTAACCCGAAGACGGGAACTTTCAATAGGCTTGATAAAGCAATTTTGATGACTATTAGACCAGCAACAGGATCAACTGAGGGTTGTGGAAACTTTTGTCAAAGTACCTACTGCAACTCCTACCTGCGTACACGGTCTACCGACGCAGGTATGTAGTGACCTTCATACATTGGCTGCATCGCTACGTCCAAGTTATGTATTTAGTTGTTAGGTAGTATCCAAGGTACCACCTTGGAAGTTACAATGCAGGCACGGCACGACGCAGTGAACCATGATTCAAAGCACATAACTATATCAAGGCTGGTGTATCTGGTTCAGACTCAAACACCGACCAACTTTTCCTAAGCAAACAATTTAACAATCTCACAACACTGACAGGCAATATTGATTACCTGTGGTGTCTATTAGATCTACATGCTTTCTGGTCCAGTGCTCCTCCGAATGATACTATATCACGCTAACAAGAATCTCCAGACCGTCGTCCAATAATAATTTCCGGGCCTTCAGGCGTGGGAAAAGGCACACTGTGCCAAAAGCTTGTTGACGCACATCCCGATGTCTTCGCGTTGACAGTATCTCATACAACACGCAAGCCACGTGCTGGTGAAATCGAGGGCGTGACTTACTTCTATGTTTCTCCCTCTACCTTTTCTTCCCTTGCCGCTCAAGAAGCTTTTATCGAAACGGCATTCTTTAGTGGCAACTACTATGGCACAAGCAAACAGACCGTTGCGGATATTACAGCACAAGGCCTGATTGCTGTTCTGGATATTGATATGGAGGGCATCAAACAAATAAAGACTGCAATCGATGCTCGTTACGTATTTATCAAACCGCCGAGCTTCGAGGCCCTTGAGAATCGGCTAAGGAGCCGAGGAACCGAACCGGAAGAAGATATTCAGAAGAGACTGGCAAAGGCTCGAGTGGAGCTTGAGTTTGCCGATAGCGTAGGTGTTCATGATAAGATTATTATAAATGATCACCTTGAGCAGGCCTACAGAAAGCTCGAGGAGTTTGTGTACCGATAAACTGCCCTGGGTATGCAAAAACCTCTCAAAAAAAATAAGTTTCAGTAACCAGTCAAGTGTTTGATATCGGCACAGAGATGAAGATATTTGTTTCACACTCCGATATCTTTAGCGACAGCTTAGCTGTCACTTAAAAGTAGAAACTCATGTTAACCGGAGCCTGAATGCTTTCGCCAAAACGCAATTAGGCCTCCTTGCGCAATGCAGAATTGCGGAGACGCCCTGGCAGATGGAACATCCTCTACTTCATTATGTGCTAATGGCACCGTAGTGGTAACCACGGCCTCTGGAGAGACGGCTAGTCCACCATTCATCTACCCTTTTAGGGCTTTTGCAACGGTGGAACAACCATTTAACTATCTGGACGGCAGGGTAGCGCAACCGTTGCTGAGTCTCAGCAATTTCTGCTTTGGCCAAATGTGGTAGACAACAATGTTACTAAGTACTCAATCATTCAAAATCTGTCGCATGTTATAGATTCATACTTAACCTTGCTATAGATCCTTGGGCATTGGGAAACAACGTTCAAGCGTTCCTCTAGACTGCCCATGTCAAACATAAAATTCAGCCTGATTTCAACTCTATGCAGTACTATAGTTTTGGGATTTTGCATAGGTACCTATCCACTTTACTCCATTCTAACCATTAGGGAAATATATGAGCCCGATAAACAGATATACCTATCATCCTCATAGATTGCAGATACAGTAGATCCAGGTTTCAACCATTATCTGGCTACAACTCACTACAGGCTACCGTTGCCTACTTTTCAATTTACAGCTGCAAGCTCAGCACTATTCTGAATTCAGGTGCTTTCATTAATTCGCTAATCATTCAATTAATTCGCTGAAGCGCTCAAACACAGAAACAAATAAGGAACAGCACCAATCATGGCCAATTTGTTGGGTATCGAAACAATTCTTAAGCGACCATAATGCTATCATGCTTGACAAATCTTTAAGCTTTGGGCTGTGAGCTCTCAAGGGTGCTCACGGCATCATTCTCTCGTTCACCATCTAGAGCGCCAAGTCTAGGTCTTCCAAAAACGGGGTCATGAAGTGAATGCCAGGGGCTAAGCGAGTGTTAGTCTCGACCAGATATTCCGGGCTGACAGGAGACGCTTACTTTGGTGCATGGAGTACGTATCTTGACATCGCTACTCGGAAACGATTCTTGTACTCTTTTGGACTTGTCACGGTAGGCCGATTCTTACCACCACCCGCGAAACCCCTATCTTTGATCCAGGACTCCAATTTCTTGTCCCAAGTGTATGTTCTGATGCAATCAATAATACCGACGACAATCTCATGATTCTTCTCGTCTATGGCGATCATAAGCGAGTAGTCCATGACATTTTGTCGTGCAAGAAATAGAGTATCATTCCAAACACTTTGGCGCAGCAGTTTTGCCCCATGCTCCCTAGTAAAGAGTGGGTTCTCAAAAATAAATTCAACCATGTTCTCATCCAGAAGAACTTCGTTTTTCTCTCCCGTGCTTTGAACCTTTCGGTTTCGCATAGAGCCCTTGAGGTCGAAGATACGAGTAGGAGTGCGATCGTAGAACAAGTTTTCCATCAAAAGAAGAAAACCATTGAACTCCATGCCTGTAGCAGGGTTTCTCATGATGACTTGATAAAATCCAAACATCTTGGCGACGGCGGAAGGAAGTTCGTGAAAGAGGACTTCGGACATAATCTGGAAATAGGCTGGTGCGAATTTCAGGAAGGCTTGTGTCTCAACAGTCGCTAAAGACTTCAAAATAAATCTTTCGTCAAGTGTCTTTAGAAACAACGATTTAGTCTTTCCGCCTTTGGAATCAAATTTCATACATCGCGACAATGAATCCACTATTCGTTCTGAGATACCGCATTTTCTTCGGAGAGCGTCAAACTGTTCCGCATAGAACACCTTGCAGACCATCTTAGCACTGCCCTCTTGGAATTGGAACTTCAAATGTGTCCCCGTACTGCCCAGTAAAGACTGCTCTACCTCGGGCTGATAATTAGGATCGTCGTTCTGGGCAAGGGTCTCCAGTTGAGGTGATACATTGGCTTCCTGAATACTTTGAAGCTTCTGCTTGTATTCTTCCGAATCAAGGGCGAACGCTACCAGCGAACTAGGCTCGTCTTCTCGAACAATTATATCACAATCGGCGAAGACGTGGTCCGAATCGCTCAAGGGGTAGTCGAGGGGCTCCCAGCCACTTGCAGAGCGCTCTGCCCAGAAATTGGCGAGCATTTTTACTAGAGAGCTCCGCTCATGTTTTGGCAGCTCTTTCAATTCCAATGCTATCTCTTCAGATTGGATATTATTGGCATCTTCGGGAGAATTCAACTCTTCAAGAAGATATTTCTCACACTCGCTCTGTTCGCCTTCGCCATCAACTTCTGAAAGTGTTTGACTGTCTTCCCTTGTACATTCTTCTGAAGGCCTTTGTTCATTTTCTTGGTGGCTTTCCTCGGTCAGCGGAGCTTGCTCGGCAGGAGGTGGTTTATGTGGTACAGTGTCCTCAGGCGAGGCAGCTGATTCCTGTGAGGAGGCCATTGGGACATTGCTGACAAAATCTTCGCTCATATGATCCACCGCATCCTTCACACTCTCGTATACTTCGACAATCGGGTTTGAGGAGGCCATAGGATAAGCACGCGATTGCTTTCCCTGTGCCGCTCGTTGTTTTCTCTCCTTTTGCCGCTCCTTCTCAAATTCTCGACTGAGTTGTTCAAAGTGTCTAGCAAGGGACGAAACTCTCGAATTGTGTTTCTTGGGGATAGACCGTGGTATCAACGAATGACCGGAGGCTAATTTGCCGGTTTTCAAGGCCGAAAGTCCCAATCGGTCCGACAATCGCTTTTCAAACCCTTTCGACTTATTGTCCTCACCTTTCGAAACGAAAGGATCATCTTGTTTCTTTGAAGGACATGGCTCGAGATTTGCATGAGGAAGCTTTAGTATGGTTCTATTTTCTCTTTGAAGATGGGCAGGCTGTGATTGTGTTCGTAGGAGAGGAGGTGAGTGTGTTCGGAATGCGCGCCGAAACGCATTCTCCGGCAAGGGTCGAGGAATTCCTGAAAAACGAGGTTTGGGTGTCATTTGACCAGAAGTTTCGGAGTCGCAACTGTTTTCGGGCGCCGAAATATGCGAATCTGGTAAAGCAGGCGCCTCCTCAGCCGTCGGGTGAGGCTCTCCTTGGTCTACTCTTCGCTCTTCTGCAGGTGGCACACTCTCAGGGGGTGACAGGTGATTCGGACTCTCCTTGGGTGGGGAGAGTCTGTCGGCAAGGCTGTTTGGAATCGCTAGATCTAAATGCTGCACTCCGTCCTGAGAGACTATGTCGGTTTCAGGAAGAGTCGCTGCCGCCTTTGGTGTGTGTAAGGGTGACGGTTGTTCCTCGTCGTTGTGATTTTTGTTTGATTTACCTGAATGTTCTTCGACGACGGATGCGAGCACATTCTGGGCCTGCTGTGGTGATAAAGTCATTCTTCTGGAAAGCTTCGGAGAGCCTGGCGATTCTCCTGGCGCATCTGGCTCCGTCGGAGTCACTGTGTTGTCGTCGGAAGTAAGCGAAGTAACTGAGACATCTTTATCAAGAAAAATTCGCCTGAGTTGTAGAGCAGCTAGGCGCCTGATGTCTTTCTCGGACGGAAAGTAATTTTGTTCAAACTCCGTAAAGGTTGCATCCCATTCAACAACTTTTTCTTGCATCAACAAAATGACGCGATTTAAAGGAATGGTCTCCCAGTATCTTGTATTCATATACATATCCTGGTGTTGCTTTATGAGGGCCACATGCTCTTCATTTGCTCGTTTCAGAAGAGTGTCAATCTCCTTTTTACACGACTGGGCCATTTCAGGAACAACGCTTTCGACATTAATACCTCTCAAGCGCGCCTTGACCGAGTTCATAAATCTTGTTACCCTCGCCTCGGCTTTAGTAAAGGTCTCGTTGCGGAGGATAAGGTCCTTATCGACTTTCCATGTAACTCTTGGTCGCGGGACAATAACATTCAGAAGAGTGATTTTGTCATAGTGAATGCGCAGGGCGTAGTCTTTGTAGCCAAAATATCTCAAATAATCCCGGTGCAAGTCATGAGAGCAGCCTCCAGCCCTAATGTGCAAATCGGAATTCGAAAATGATAATTCAAGGTATTTCCCAAAAGAATATTTCCAAGTGCTTTCTGACATAGGCATCGCAGGGGTCTCGTTGCCACAAATCTTACAACAACTCCACATGAGAATTGTATCTTGTAACCCGCGGAGTTTCGACGGATAATTTTGAAGCATTACGGTGACTTGGGCATCTCCGTTCACATATTGATTGTGGTGATCGATCATCTTTTTCTCACATCCGTTCACCGCACATATAGTATTCGCGTTATGACATAATTCTTCGACAAACATCCCTAATGTACAGTCGGGTTGGAACGTCCTGTCCGCATTATATTCATTGTAGAAATCGAGGGCCATGATATCGGGCCCCATACAAGGCACAGTAGTTGTAGTACAGACTAGACTGTGTAGAATAACGATATTCTGATGAGCATAAGGGTCGAAAAGGTTAGTGTTACTAGAAACATAAGTTTCCCAAAGACGTTTTTGAGTATTGTAATTGTATAGAGCCTTGTCGTATTCCGCGTCGTGAAGGGCATGCAGAACCTCTTTGACCTTTTCAGAGGCGCCAGAAGGCGATTCGTGAATCATTTCCGGTCTGATTAGCACAAACTTCTGCGATTTTCCGATCTCATCGTTTGTTGCATTTGAAGCAAAGTTTTGATCGCGAAGACGTTTGAGATAGGCGAGTTGCCTCTCTAATTCTCTGGCGCGCATCAACAGATATGGCTGTTGAAATTGCACGAAGGGCGAAGCGGACAGAATCCTGGTCTGATGCTTCTCAACCATGTCTTCGTAAAAGGCCGGAGTTGGCGTAGATTGAGCAATTTCAAGTTTTGTCCCAGTGTATATATCCTCCAATACTCCGTTGGGGTTAGCAGAATCAGCGTTTTCATCCGAAAGACTCTTCTCGCCACGGTCCACAGGTTCAGGGTCGTTGCTTTTCAAATCAACGATAATGGAAGCGGATGGACTTCTTTGAGACAATATAGAGGTTTCTTGCGGAGACTTAGGAAGTTTTGCAAACTCGTCTCTCATCAGACAGGTTTCGAGTTTGAGATTGTAAACCACGTAGGCCATGAACTCCGTGACCCTTTTGATTTTGACGAGGACGTCGTCACCAGCCCCTCGTAGTGTAATCGTGCAGTATAGCTCTTTAGGACAGCCGGATATATACATATAGGTTTTCTTTCGACCGTGGTGAACATATGTTTTAACGTCAAAACTGCCACAGCAACCCGGATACGAAGGAGCGGCGATAAGCTTGTCGACTGATGTGATGATTTTCGTCTTAGTGCATCTCGAAATGGCGTCGATTACGGACGGTTTAACATTGTAGGCAGTCGCTATTTCGGCCTTGTTAAGAAGTTCTAATGCTAGCCCAGATACGTTCTTTTCGACGAAAAGCAGGTTTGGTCGAAGAGCAGCAATTCTTCCCACGAGATTCTCCAAATATTCCCGCTCTTGGCGAATCACTGGTTCCAGGCTCATGAAATGCTGTTGCTGTCGAGCATATTCAAGGGCGAAAGTGATGATAAGAATATTAGGTCTCGAAATGCTCCTCGGCATGCTCTTCAGAGCCAAGTTCTTTGTAAAGACCAGACCTGATACGTACGAAGTGTCTCCAGGCCGCCCACCGGGAATCTTTTTGAGCTTGACATAACTGCGTATATCCATGTCGTCACCTTGCTGTACGTTAGGTTCCACGTCATCTGTAGCTTTCAAAAGAATAGGCAACAGCGCAGTTTCCCAGCTATGTGAATGAGGTACGGATGCATCTTTCAACAATTGCCGGAGAAGCTTCTTTACGTGTAAAAGACTGGCACGATTCAATTCGACCGGGGGTGCACCAGCGCCTCGCATTGAGGAGCTCCTTGTCATCTTGAAGCCGCCAGAATTGGAGGCTGGAGACTTAGTAGCCAAAGTGTGCTCCTGGAAGTAGTGGATGACCGACGGGTTATCCTTGGAAACCCTAGGAGACAATCGCTGATGGACACTACTTGCAACACTCAGGTTACGCCTTCTCGTTGAGCGACCTGGATTCACAGCTCGAGAGCTAGTAACGCTGCCCTCTTCCAAATCTCGGTTCACGAAACCGCCTTGTCCGGACTTATCACCGAAGCGAGAGCGACTTTTTTTAACTGCGGCAAGAAAGCCTCCGAAGCTGGCCTTCTCGGTGTCGCCACCACTTTTTGAGAGCGCACCATCGGAAACAATAGAAAACAGATTAGACTGATCATCACCACTTGATGCATCATCGGACAAGTATTGTGCCAAATCAGGATCTATAATGCTATCACGGTGAAAGGCATGTAACTTATTGTTGCTGGAATGATCTTCTCCCATTCGACGTTGAAAAGGGGCTCGTTCCTCGTGGTAAGCTTTGAGACCGCGAACATACTGACTTCGCGAATAATGGCGTTTGTGCGATACGGATAGGGCGCGCCCACCCAAAGAGGATCGTAGTGACCTAGAGGATGTTGGTCTAGCAAGGGGATGATCCGAATCGATCTCGAGGATCGCAGACCGGCGATTGTTCCCATCCACCGTTCTACGTGTGGCAGGAATAGCCATAGTAGGAGTTTTCAGAACTTGGCCAATTGCCTGTGAGACGGTAGAGGACGAGTCATCTTCCTCAGTAGGGATTCTAGATTGTATGGGGTTCCCTGAGCTTTCGGAAGTACGAGAATTCAATACAATGGGACTTAGATCATCACCACTGAAGTCCGAGGAGTCGCTTTCATGGCCGTTTATAACAGCCTCGCAGGGCTTACAAACGCGTACTGAGCTTGAGTGACCAAATTGGGCACCTGGGATGAGACATGTACATTTTGCGTCGAAGATTTGACCACAAGTCCGACAGTGGTGTTTTCTTCGAAAAGTGGAAAAAGGTTCACCACAATTGAAACAGTCTTTGGCATTCTCGTCACGCATCCAATAATCCTTACTTAGCAGTTTGCTTTTGTAAGGAAAGGTGCTGTTTCTTGGCGAATGATCCAAGTCCCGTGCGGCCATCGCACGATTCTGGCTAGATCGAATTGGCACCGGAGTATCAAAGGAAAGCCGGGGAACTGCAGTTGATGAGCGAGCTCCTGATGAAACTAAATCTGACGGCATGCGACGCGACGGTCCATATCCAGGCAAACGACTCTGACTGACTCGAGTTTTCGGTTTTTCCGGAGGTTTAGTCAACGATAGCCTGGAAGAGTGACCAGAGGAGGGCTCCTTGTCATTCATAGATACTGATGTGGCGGCGGTGGCGGCGCCTGTGTCATTAATAGAGCCGTTGCCATTTGAAAATTTCGCAACACTATTTGACGTGGAAATGGGTGAGGGGTCTGTGGGGAAAGACATGGTGGAGTTTCCAGCTGGGGGCTGGATGCTGCCGAGTTCGGCGCCTCCACCGCTGTTTTGAGAGCGGCCCAACGCAGTATCAAGTTCTGTTAATTCACTGTGGGGGTCGGAGGTAGTAGTTTTTGTTGGAGACTTGGTTCTGTCATGAGGAAAACTACCTTGTGAAGGAATGGAACCGGGAATAACCCGGCCTCTAGAATCGTAAACTTGGTTACCACTGCTTAGCATGCCAGAGTTTAGAGACGAATTTGTTCCCATTTCAGTCGATGTTTGAAATGAGCTTGATTGATGAGGATCATCGATGCGATCAGAGTAGGTTGAATCAGCATGAGTGATGATACTCGCGGAGAAGCTCCCCGAATTACTCGGAATATGACGTGCCCCGGGCCTGACCGCACTCACATTGACCTCGCTAACAGTAGGATCTGCTGTTGCGGACGTAGATACCTTTGTCAATGTCACAGCCGGTTTTGCCAGCCCACTGCATGGAACCGAAGTTTTCGATGAGATACTTGCGGGTTTCGAGGGTAACTTGGGTTGCTTCTGGGTCCCATTCGTAGAGCTTTCCTGTGACATAGAAAAGGAGCCCGCCACGGGTGATTGATTTCGGGAACCCGACTGGGAAGCGCACGATGTTGGCTGCTTATCAATAGCGATCGATGTGTTCAAATGCAGGTGCGGCGAAAGCGGCTGCGAGAGCTTTGGCAAGGCAGATTCGGTTTCGGCAACCTTCCCCGATCCTCCAACCATATCCCTTACACCGCCAACCGATGCTCTTAAGAGGCCATACAGTCCACTTAAACCTCCCTGCAGGTCTCCCACAACCCCTGGTTTATTCTCCGCGGTCGGAGTAGAGACTGGGGGGCTCGTGAATTCGTTAAAGACGGTGAGTGTATCGGAGTGGCAGGCCGCGCTATGAATCTGATCAAGAGCATCAGTCAAATTCTCTCTTTCTGTCTGGGTGCTGTAAGAAGCGAGAGAGCCACGTCTGGATCGTCGGCCAAGTGGAAGGAAGATAGACGATGCGGAGGGACTGGACGTCCCTTGGGACTTTTGTGACGCCATCTCGAAGAACCAAGGCGATAAATAATAGCTTTCATAGTCTCTTCGAAGCAGATATTCGAAAGATACGCCTACTGCGTCCTCCGCAACAACATCATGTCATGTATCTTTTAGCTTCACTGATTTGGGCGACAAAGGCTTGTTCGTGTAAATCGAAGCGTGGGCAACATGAGCACCAAAGTAGAGTATACAGCACTTTATCAGAAAACGAGAACAATGACAAATCTGATAGATCTATCCCGTCCATTTCAACCTTCCGCATTGCAAGTTGGGGTTTTAGGCAGAGAAGAGAGTAGCGATGCGAAGTCGATACCCAGAGATACACCGACGTCACCGGCGATCGGACCAATGATCTTCCGTGTTCCTGGCGCCGTGGCGGTGGCGTCGCTGAGTCATTCAATGAGGCACGTGTCACTGCGCCCCATGCAGCAAAGAGACGTTTCTGAGCTAAGCCTAAACAATCTTAGCGTGGGCTGGAGGCCGCCTTTGGGCGGACCTCATCCTTGGAACTTCGCGAGACGCGTCGGGACTGACGCCAAACTCCTCAAGAGGGCGTTGAGCAATCCTGCAGTGAGGCCACACTTTTCGTTTGAATCGAAATGCAGCAATGCTTCTGAAAGCTAGTGAGATGGCCGTACTGACACATTCCTGCAAAAGGAAGCTGCGTCTCGAGAGTTCGCGCAGGTCATATGCAGGTCGATCCCAATGGAGTTGATGCAGAATTGGATCCGTCCTTATACACACGCAGCCATATGCCTCTGTTTGGGAGACTTACCAAATGACGGAGAGATTCGAAGAGCGCAGAAAAAACTTTCCCAGCCAAAACATGAGGGAGAATATCTCCGTTTGGGCGTCAACGGCCCACGATCCGTCCAGGTGGTCAAGGTAGAGACCCATACAAGCCCAAGTCCACTGTGTATCGTGTCTTACTGACTTTTCACTTTGAATAGTGGCGGAACTCGAAGTCGCCTATTGAGGTAATTCTTTCTGATTCTTTCTCAACCATCCAGGGGTATATCTCGGATGACGCCGCCAAAAAATATACCTCTGAGAAAAAGGCCGATGTTCGAGCAAACACCAGAGGAGCCGTTATCAAGATGATGAGCTTTGAAATTCTCATAGATAAAAGACCAAATTCGGCTACTCAGATAGCGTTTTCGGTGCGAAGCTTTGATATCATGGGCTGCGAAGGGTCATCGACCTTTGGTAACCCAAGGAGTATTTCCAGTTATCCGGTTATCTCGGCTCTAGCCCAACGTTGCCAGTCAATTAAACCAGCGAAAAATCCCGAAAACTCACAGACTCCAAAATTACGTTCCCAAACTATACCAATCTTTTCTCATTCCATGTCTTCACCAGACAAGTCCTCATCCCAGGCAGGCCTAATGTCACAGGTTATTCCTTCGAAAGTCGACATGCTGCGCAGTCGCCTCAGGGATATGCCCGTCGAATCTCCATCGACAACCAAAGGCAATGACCTTCTGGATATGCTAGTCCCAAGAGGTAAGGTGTCTCGGGAATTTCACGGTACTGTGTCCGCCGAGTCGCCCTCGGTCTATCAATCCAGTAGGGAACGTGATAGACCATCACCAAACCCGGATTTTGAACCTCCATCCGAAACATCGAAGATTCAAGTCTCTTCTTCACAGGAACACTCGCGAGATGTCCTACAAAATTCGTATGATGCACAGGCCGCAGAACCTGTAGATCCAAATAACGCTCCTGATTCCGCAGAAAATATTCAATCCTCTTCAACCAAGACGAGAATAAATAGTGCCCCTTGTCAGAGTGGTTCTTTGAAGCGAAATACAGACTCTGCGAACGCCCCGCGTGCACGTCAGGATTTCACGGCGTGGGATGATCTCGAGCCGTGGAGAGGCATGCAGCGGATTCGGCGCCAAGATATATTCATCCCTAGAGAACAAGAAGAACGCCTCAGTACACTTCTCATGGCATCAACATCTACCGACCAAAATGGTGGCCCAATGCGGAATGGGCGCCTTTCGTCTGAGACAGATCACACTGATCCTTGGGAAGGCTGGACAAGAATCAAAAGGCGAGATGTATTCATACCAAAAGATCAGCAAAAATTACTGGACAGTCCTGATTCCTGGGTCCCACCAGCGCCTGGCAAATCTTTACTTCCAGGACGAGTCCCTATCGATCTCCTTCGGAGATGGAATGAACAGCAAGCTAGGTTAATCATATTGGAGAATGCATCTGAACCGTCAGATAACCAATTCCGTGATCGAGTAGACTCGGAAGAGCTGCTAGAACCATCGACACAAGGCCTATCGCAATCGATGAGTATTCCATGGTCACCATCACCTCCACGCGGAATTCCCCTCCCACCCGACACTCCGCCAATCCCTACCCAAGGACCGATAGCAGAAACATCTAAAGATGCGTATCGCACTGAAGAACTCAACAAGGCCATCATTTCAGACGAACTTAAGTGCGACTGGGCCAATAAACCTGGCTCACCACTCACTCCCGGGTTTCAAGCTCCAGCCAAAGAACCATCTCTCACCCAGTTTTCTGATGGATGTGATGTTTCAGATATTGAAATTTCCATCCCAAGAGGACTTGAAACTTCTACTCAGGACTATCAGCTTATCGGGGAGACTTCCGCAGCAATGCCTAGTTCGAGTCCTCCACGGTTGCCGGTGCCACATAAAGCTGCCTCGTTCACTCAAGTAAAAAGTCACCCGACGTGATGACTAGCTTTGAGAAATCTCACCAACCTTCCCAATGTACTAGCCGGAATCGCGGTCCGGACCCTAACAGCATGGAGGAAATGAGGACACCGAGTCCGGAGGTTATTATACCTGCAACTTTCGGAAGTGGAGGTACTGGACGATGGTTACAGATCCAAAATCCGACTAGCGATTCTGGGGAAAGGATTCAGCAGACCCCCGGTTTATCAATCGCGAAAGTGGAAACAGCAGTATTAGTAAAGCTGAAAGACAACTAGTCGATGAATTGGATCTATCGCTAGTGAATATCAGCCTACAGACCCAACACCTTGATTTTGACGACGAGTTCCCTTCCTTAAATACTCTGGACTTCAACGCTATTTTGAGCGATACTCCATGCCCTAACGCGTGCGCAGTCTTCCCTGAAGTCCGTGAGAAGCGCAAAAGTGATGGCGAAACCCGTAGTTCGGGCAGACAAAGAACCAATTCGCTGGATATTTCTAAAGAACAAGAGCTTCAAAGAGAGAATAAAGTCGGAGAAACGGTTCTTGTAGATCCTCGACTATCATTCTTTACGAGGTCTCAACCGTCTTCCGTCGAGAAGATATATCTCGACTACAAGAGCTCATACCCTTTGTATGAAGGTGATCTAGAAACCTTTTTGAATTCATGTTTCCAGCTGCAGACCTTAAGATTAGAAGGGAAGCTCCAAAAATCTTTCCTGTGGGATGATTTTATATATCGCGAGGTCAGTGAATATCCATATCATGTCCAGCAGAGCGAAAGTGAGGGAAAGATACCGGAGCCTTACGGGAAATATTTTATGAAGCATGTGAACTCTGCTTCTTATAAAAGGCGAAAACTTAGTGCAAAAGGCATTGAAATTGCCGTTGCGTGGCTCGATGAACAACCTCGAGAGAAGCTTACCCCTAACGCATCTCCGAAAGAAAACGCCCAGGTAAATTCAAAGGGGCCCTTGAATCGTGGACTTCAACAAGAAAGTCAAATAAAGTTCTTGGAAGACGCGGAAAATGAGACAACGGCCGAAAATTCCGCGCAACCAGATTCTATTTCGATCCCAGAAAGCGAGGATATTTATACGTTTCATGACACTGCCAGTCCTGAACTAGATCTTGATACCCCTTGACCCTCTTCCAGCGCTTGTAGCAAATTATACTCACTATAGAAATGCAATCTCTTTTTGGCCACAAAATTTTGGTTCTCAAGCTTGTTAATGATTCTAGAAATACCCTATGTCTCCAAAGCCTCTTTTAATTGCTGCAATTACGAATATATAGCGCATTTCCGTATGTATTGGCAAATCGATACCAAAACCACAAAAACTTGCCATACCTTGTTTAAAGGGATTTCAAATTTGACGTTTGGTACCGACTGGTGGTTGTTACAGGATCCTGAGGTTCGGTACAAATTAAAACACGGAATGAGAGAAAATTGCTAAGATTCGAAGGACTTCATTCCTTGAAAACTGGTTCTCTAGTACTCTACAATTTTAGAAGCTCCTCATTGCTATGCCATATGAATCGCCTATAGCAGTCTGTTCATAATTCACCGACAATCTTGTGTTGAAGAGAGCGACGGAGATCTTTCTTTCTTACACCTATTGTCCCCATCTGAAGGACTTCCAAGACGATTCCTCCTTACCCTTTGCTTTTTGAGGAATGCACGAGAGCATAGCCTGAAGGAGACCCTTAGTGTCAGTATCCGGAGATGGGAAATTGGAGTCTTTCGCTGCGAAATCCATGCGTGTTGAATGAAATCGACCCATTTGCCCGTAACTCCGTTGCGAATTATTTCGAAAAAAAGCCATTCTGGAATTTGACAATCCATTTGCTCCAATCCTGCACGCGCCGCCATGAGGTTCTCGATGTAACCCCGATCGTTGGCATCTTTCATCTTCATGGAGAAAATAGAGCGATACAGCGTCTGTCTTCGGAGGTCATATTTATCGGTGAACGCTTCTTCAACGACCGACCAGAGGATGTAAGCATGCGGTGGCTTTGGTTCGATAATCTGCGATTTTGCTTGAGGTGAAAGACTTGAATATATGAAGTCGTAAAACCAATCGTTCCAGGTGTCGTAGAGCAGTTGGGCTTGTGGACTACTTTCAGGAGGGCCAGTCATTTCGTTGTCAATCAGGCATTTGACCCCAGCCTGTCTAGCGGCCTTCAGGATAGCTTCTCGCCAAATACGGTGGTCCTCCGGGCCCATAAGTGGAGATGGGCTCTTGATAGTCAAAAGTCCCTCCTTAAACGCTGATATGTATTTGCCGATGGTCGAAAAAGGGTCGGCTGTCATCGAAAGCATGTTCCTTGCTACCTCGTCCAGCTCATCGGTATCCCAAACTTGCGTGGTGCTTGCGGAACAATGAGAGGGAGTTAGTATTACCGGCTTTTTCGGATGAACTACTTCCTCAGGAGTATTCTTGGCAGAAAGTCGCATATCTATGATATCCTCTAGGTCCTTGGTAATGTGCTTATCGCGTGACAAAAGGCACTGCTCGACAGTAGCAGGGATGCTATCTTCTAGCATGGAAATCTTTTCGGAGATCGATTTCAAAGCATCTAAAAGATTTTGTTCGCCCGGATGGCTCACGCTTTGTAAAGGAGGATGAACATCCGTTTCATGATTCTCGGTGGGTATATGTATGGAAGCATTGATCGAAGACTCAAACGGGTGATGAAAAGTGTCAACTGAATCAGATGGTTTCGAAGTCGTGTTACCGGCAAGCGGCGGCGGGCTAATGCTCTGAGGAGCAGGAGAAGGAGGAAAATTCACAATCCAAACCACATGGCGCCGCATAGGAGACAGAGTTGCCAATCGAAGATTCGACTGTTTGTCCAAACTCACGAGCTGAGATGAGGGGCTGTGAAATTGGGATATCGGTAGCTGCCTGCCGGTTCATGGCTCGTGAATAAGGACTGAGGTACTCGTTGCGGTTCTCGGGGACCCCATCCGTCGCGTTGGCGATAGAATTATCGATAGAGGAAGCAGCTAGAGGTGGTCGCGAATTCATGATAGTGGCTGGTGGCTGCCAATCCACTTCGAAGAAGTGGGTGGCTACTTTGACGGAAGAGCGTATAGTGTCTGGTCAGTAAAGCTGTAAAAAGTTTTGTGGGAAAGATATATAAAAGATGAAAAATTTTTTATGGGACTCTCTGCAAGAGTCATTGGTAATGCCGGAAGTTGCCGTATGTGTAAACTAACAAACGACATGGTATCCGGGCGAACGTGCGGGCGTTCCTAAGCATTGAATCCATGTTATTCGGAAGCTTTTTTCCCATGTTTTCGCAGAGCAAGAGTTGAGGTTACTTTGAAATCCATATATTCATTGTTTTGCAGGGTATCAAGAAAATATGAAATAGGCCACTAGTTCGAATAAACCCCATCCGGTATCCGAAATCTCAAGTAACGCCATGTTCACCGAAGCAACAACAAAGTGGTTTATATACAGCGGAAGTGTCTATGAAAATGAGTCATATTAAGTCGTGATAATTCGTGACGGCGCACAAAGACAAATAAGATGCGGTTACTGATGTCGGTACGGCTCGTAGGCAGCACCATGAGGAGCATTAATCGGCTGAAGAGGCATCGCAGGCTGGCCCATGTTGTTTCCTCCATATGGAGTTGTAACGCGCTCATATGAGTATGGCGCCTTCTCGGCCTCAAGTCCTCGTCGCCCGCTTCGGTCCTTGTGAGAATATGGAGATCGTCCAGAGCAGCAGCAAACGCTCATGAGCCAGAAAATTCCTCCACCCAGTGCGAATAGAGAGGCGAGCCAGGTGATGCTGAGCATGCGGTTTCCCAGGTTTGCTTTGATGTTGAAGGGCTTGAGGCCACTGTTGATGGCACCAGTGAGTATACCGTACAAAGCGGTTGCAGTGACGGAGGCAAGAATGGTGAAAACGGTGGAGACCTACACTCAAACAGTCAGCGATACCAGATACGATCATGGCGTGGACAAAGCAGGAAGAGGTACTTACCGAGGCGATGATTGTCGTTACGAAACTGCCCCATCTGCTGAACATAGCAGAAATACCGACGACGATCTGAACGACGCTAGCGGCGAGAGCGATGGCATAAACAACGAAAAGCCATTGTGCAACCTTTTTGTACGTATCCAATCCTTTGGAAAGGGCCTTGGGAATGAAACTGTTCGCTTCTTTTGGTAGGTTCCAAGTCTCGATTGGGTCGAACCAGTATTTCGCTTTCTTGGGAGTGCACTTGAAATCGCCGTTCTTCTCTTCGTAGCAATGGTTCCAGAGACCCACAGTGTAGCGTTTGTAGAGTTTGCCGGATGCTTCGGCTTGTTGCAAAGCCTTCGCGAATGGAAGGATATTCGCTTCTACCCCCGAAGGGTTGACTTTTAAATTGCTAAGGTCGGCCTTTGACAGTACGGTCAGAGTCGTGGCTCCATCCAACATTGTCAGAAGTTTTGTGGCTCACCTCAATGAAGTATATGCTATTCAGCGGATGGGTTGGTTGTGTCGAGCCCAAGAAAACAAGTATCAAGCATACTAGAGAGGCGATAGAAAGAGCATATGGCGTGAAGATACACGCTATTCTCCCTGCGTTGACCATGGCTTTTGTTTTTCTTTTGACTTTTATCGATGAACGTATTTAGCGAATGTCGAATAGGATAAGTAGCGAACGAAGCGGGCCGTCAAATGTCACGGAGTAGATGAAGTGATATGAATTGCAAGATACGAAAATGATGGCAGAGCTAACTTCCAGGGGCAGATGAGGGGATTTTATAAAAAAATTCACCAACAGCTCGTGTTGGAGGGAAGCTTGAGCAGTATTTATTCGATGCCAAGCACGACGGGGTGATGTGGAAGTGACAGGATGACGAGGATGACGCGCGCAGGCAGGGCTGGGGGGTCGCGGTGGCTGGTCGCTTTCTGGCTGTGTTTTTGCTGTGTTGTTGTCAACGGCCGTTGCCCAACGGAACGCGAGAAGCTGAAAGTCGCTTGTTTGCGGGGCTTCTGGAAATTACCCGGCGGGTCCGAGCCACACTCCCGGATCCACCCCCACCAGCCCAGCCAATCACGCCCCCACCCGCATGCTTAGTCACTCTTCGCGTGTCGCTATTTTTAGTGCTTACTCGCGCCAAGCCTCAGTGGTGCGTGGCTGTGTTGCTTAGTGATCACCCCCTGGCTCAATCTGGAAAGAGTGATTGTTCGCGCGAATTTTATTGTCTGGTTGCAGGAAGCGGTTCCCGAGACAAGAGGCAGGATTCGGTCAGGATTCGCAGGCTCAGCTCTCACGGTGTTTTGCTGACCAGGATCGGAACTGGCCAAACAATTGTACGGTATTATTGCCCAAATTCAATAATGGCTCTGACCCTTCACACGAGATCTTCACCGGTTTCGAATTTCAAACGCTTTCGAGACCTGATCCGCTGATCGAGTCATCGTGGTGAATGTTTTGTTTTTACACTCAGATACCGCTCCGAAAAGAAACTCAGTACGGAGTACTCTGTACTCCGTAAGGGCCCCGTAATGCATGCGGGCGCATTCTCTCCATGACTTGCTCGGCGCGGAGAAAATCTGAGCCTCGAAGTTGATTAACTAGCTAGTTAGTTGACTAGTTAACTACCTAGTTATGTGAAAGAAAACGCCTCGTGTGCTCCAGATTCCAGGCAGCAGGATTCGAATCGCTGGTTTGGCCTTTTTCTCTGACTTGTCTCTACTTTTAGACTACTTCGTACTCCTTTCCGTATAGGTAGATTATTTCCATTTCGCAGGAGAGCATGGGCTGTATTTGATTTACCTCGGTGCTGTTCGGTTCTAGATTCCATCAATATCATTCTATCTGTCGTTTGATTGCCTACTATCTCCACCATATTTGCGTTTACGGAGAGCTCGACACAGATATTCTCTCGGCTTTGAATACTGGTAACTTGCTATTTTGAATATTTGACCTGAATATCACAAAGGTGATCAAGGAAACTGGCCTCCTGTGATGATCAACATTCCGCAAATTCCGATACTGATTTTGTTTTATGTCTTTTGAAACAGATACCAGGCCGGGAGCGGCAAGCTTCACGCACACGCTCTCCACCATGGAGAGCTCGTAGCTTCTACGGAGTACCCCGTAGGAGAATAGAGGTAGAATCGATACCCACAGGCTGTGAACTAGTGCATGCTATTACCCCGACAACTAGCAAGCTTGCTTGGCCCGATCAACAACCAGCCTCCACTTCCCACAAATCCATTCCTACGCCACAAACCATCAAATGCTGTCCACGTCTCCCATTCTTTTCTGCGGTCAAGACCTGCACAGACGATACGTCTGCGACTGGAGTGTAGAAATCCTTCCTCATGCTAACGACCATATTTCCAGCTACTTTTTGATGGCCCACTCGAATGCTCCACATCTTTACGCGCTGGTCATTCCCTGAAGAAGCAATCATGACGTCGAATCCTTCATCGTCTTCATGAATTTCACTAAGAGCTGCAACTGCAGTGATTGCCGATGCATGTGCCTGAGGAAGGGATACTGAGACAATTGACGGCGTTCCTCCTGGGGAGTTGCAGTCAGTGCTAATTCTCGAAACGGTCAAGGAATTGTCGTCTCCACCACAGCACGCGAGTAGATCGGTTTCCGAAATACGAACCATCTCCATGGCTTTTATGCTGCTTTGATGGGCAAGGTATCGGTATCCGCATTCTATTTCTAATGGCACCTGTTGAGAATCATAATTCGAGTTGAGTTTGACAGAACCCCCGCGAACGCTGAGAATTGAGCTGAGAGGAGACGTCAATTCCCATAGTGCGAGGTGCCCATCAGTCGATGTTGTGAGAAGAGTGAGATTGTTTTTTGACTTGAGAAACCGGATATGTGTGATGCAATTGGTCAAATATTGTCCTTGTGCCACAAGATTGAAAATGGCACCAGATTGATCATGCTCAAAAGAGAACAGCTGTTCCGATAGATATAAGCATACGGATAGGATTGAGTTGGAGCTGCAAAACTTACCTTTACCGTCGAATTAGAATACGCTACTGCAACCAAAAGAGTATCCGAATCTTCCAGCTTCAATATATCGAAATGAGTGGTTCGGAGATCCGTGACAGGCTTGCTCTTCGGAAACTCCGCTATAAACACTGCGCCAATGCCAAATCCGGCAATATGGGAGATTTTCCAGACGTAAAACTCTTCACGCCCAGAGCTGCTGAAGAGAAGATCCCCATGAGGCGAAAATTGGACGTGCTGCATGCCCGCAGTATGCCTCTTTAGAGTCACTTGGCAGCGAAACCTTTCATCACATGAACTCGAGCTACTTATATCGGGGACGAAAAACCTTAGCGTAGTATCTTCGCCTCCTGTGACAAGTATTTGTTGTGAATGCGAAGACAAAGTGGCCAAACACGAGGTTTTAACCTCTCTTCCGTGCCCACCAGGGCGTAAGACCCGGTGAGAGGGCCCTAGGCTGGAGAAAAGACGGAGACGTGCGGCTTTGGTCCACATCAAGGTACCCCGTCCATCGCCATCGCCCCGAAATGCCCACATTCTATGACAACCTCCACACTCAGCTGCCATTATCTCCTTTTGGGCAGATTCATTCCATGCCATAAAATAAACGCCATTGAACCCGTAAAGAATAAGATCGTTCGTATTTGGATCCAAGAATCCTCCTTCAATATTGGGCCCAAAGGGCGGACACGCCTTGTGGACCGTTCGTAAGGTGATCGACTTCGAATCGGCATGTTTGTGCTCGACTGCATGGATCTGGTAATATCCATCTCTCCCAGTTGTAATGATATGCCGTGTTTCCGACGTTTCGTTCTGAGGCTCTAGAAAATTGAAAATGGATGAGACCGCATCGTTGTTGTGAAGGCTTGGAAATTCAGCGGCAGGGCTGAATTCATTCGCACCGCTTGACAAGTCATAAATTGAAACCCCTCCGTGTCTTGAGCCGAGAAAGAGCCAATTGGTGGCTTTGATGAAAAAAGCGGCTGTGGCCAGAAAATTTGCGGGTAAAGTCAAAGATATGTCTGATACCAGCTCGACATCAGGCTGTACTGTAACGGTGAAAAGTCTTGCCCTAGTACTGCCCAGATGCGCAGTGATAAATGATACGCATGCAGATTCCGAAGCATTTGAGGGCCTCACCAGCCCTTCGACCATATATAGTCCGTATAATCTTGGGTCACTTTGTAGAATCTGCTCTACATCATTCGAAGCGTGGCGGTATAGCCATATTGTGCCGGTTGAAGAGCCGATTATTGCTACATTCTTTCGAATGTTCCCAGCAGAATAACATTGCGGCAAGGCGCCTCCTAAATTTTTGATAAAGCTCCAGGATATTTGATCACTCGACAGAACGGAGCCTGTCCTAGGAGGCTGGGCCGAGAGATGGCCTAATAATGCTTCTCCTTGGGCCGTAACAGCAACAAGATTGTCATCAGACACGAAGGTATAGCAGGCGAGCCTCAGTGGCTTCTTCGATTTTGCGATAGTTGCTACGCTTCGACAAAGGCCGAGTGAACTGACAACTTCATCAGCTGAAAACTCACTTGTCACCTCTCCCATAATACGCAATGGGAATGTATTTCGATCGAAGGAGAATGAAACAAGATTACCATCAGCACCGCCAGAATAGATGCAATATGTATCGCGATCTTTGCAGAAGGTCAAAGACCAGACATGCTTGCCCGTGTGGTATGTATGGGTCGATGTGTGCATTATTGTGGCATTCAGCCCAGTCAATGACTTGTGGTCGTTCTGAGTTATCCCCTTATGAAGCTCTGAGCTCCATAGTTGACAAGTACCATCTTCTCCTCGCGATAATAAGCAGAAAGCCAAATGATCTTGAATCGGTGAGACATCCAAAATGTGTACACCCCATATTCGCGAAGCATGACCCATAGCCCTCGCCACACAGTCTTCCTGGTTGAGCGAGGAGCCGCTTGCATTATCCGTTCCAAAGCCGGTCGAGCGTGGTAATCTGTGTTTTGATACATCCTCATGATCATGGGGTAGTGGAGAACAAGTAGAAGATATATCCCATATTCGTATCGTTCTATCATCACTGCAACTTGCAAGAAATCTTCGTCTCAAAAGTTCACCTTCAAATTGTGCTTCTTCAGAGATATTCACACCAAAAATCGAACCTTCATGCCCAGTAAAGAAATTGTGGACACGGATTGAGAAAGTTGAAAAAAAGAGCCTTTGGTTTCGGGATCCAAAGCACACGTCCAAACGATGATCTCCCCGAATACGGTGCCGGCAGCAACCAGAATACTGTGCGGGGAGGCCCAAACTATATCCGCAGAGTATAGAACTGGTTTTAGTTCCGGAGCTATTTCATGTAACCGAAAGCTAGCTCTTCTCGTCTTCAGCTCGATGTGAAGCTCTACACCAAGTACAACATTATGTGCGGTGATCAGGCATCCAGTAAAACTTGAGCCCAAGTCAGCGCTGTCTTCACGTACGGCGCGAAAGCTAGAGTCCAGGATCCAGTCCGGGCAGACAGTTTCATCGGAAATAGCCAGTACTGAGATTTTCAATTCAGGCTCCAAGTCATTAATCTCAATCTCGAGTACTCGAAGGGATTGTCCGCCCCAAACGAGAACTTTGGTAGGGAGACATTCCGAACTAGAAGATCGATAGTCCAGAATCTCAATGCCATGAATATTATTTCGTTCAAAGGCCCGGCGACGTGCTAGTGCACGGCCAGTCTTGTCATCTGTCACATGAATATACGGGCCATGACCACTCAAAACGAGTTTACGCTCTGAGAATTGGAGAACTTGAACGGCCGTTATGGGCAGACAAGCATCCAGGTTCTACCACATTTGTTAGTCCACATAGGAGTATCTTGGACAGCGAACGGACCTCCAATACACATGACATCGGGCCCTATCTATTGTTGTAGCCCCAGCACATCAGGCAGTTCATGTGCACCTTCTCTCAAGAACTTCTTGATGCCCAGAAGCAAAAAATGATGGATCCGTGCGCATACTTGGCGAAGATGAGTCAGCTGGGTAGCAGTCATAATTCGAGCTATTCCTAAAATGGCTAAATTGGCACGTGAGGTCGTGTCTGGGTGGCGTCCATGCCGTGAACATCGACTCGAGCCTCAATAATGCTCAGCTTCGCACTTGTTTCTTCCCCAGGCTTCAGACCTCAGCCTAATGTTGCAATGGGCTTTGTACACTCAATTCCATACATATCAAGAAGGGATCCCGTTACATGAACTATGGGTGTGACAGGCCTGTGGACTGTTGTTAAACCGTGCGCACGCCCGATCAAACTCGAAACACTGAATAAAAAGCGACTCGCAGTCGACGCTTCCATATGGATATATCAGTTCCTGAAAGCTGTGCGTGATAAGGAGGGCAATGCGCTTCGAAATGCCCACGTCGTTGGGTTTTTTAGGCGAATATGCAAACTTCTTTACTTCGGTATCAAGCCTGTGTTCGTCTTCGATGGAGGCGCACCAAGCTTGAAACGCCAGACAATAAGTGCCCGAAAGAAGCGCAGGGAAGGGAGGCGAGAAGATGCTGCCCGGACCGCAAGTAAGCTTTTGGCCATACAGTTGCAAAAATTGGCCGAGGAAGAAGAGGCCAAGCGGAGAGCGCGGGACCGTTCCCCTGAAGAGCCTCGGGCACCTCTACCTGAAAATATGGTCTACGCAGAAGAGGTGTATATGAATCCACGAGAGAGAATGCACAACCGCCGGTTTCGCAAGAAAGATGCATATCACCTCCCAGAACTGGATGTCTCCCTTGCGGAGATGGGAGCACCTAACGATCCTAGAATTATGTCTCATGAAGAACTAGAGGAATATGCTCGGCAGTTTCATTCTGGAGAGAATATCAACCTTTATGACTTTTCCAATATTGACTTCGATAGCCCGTTCTTCCTGAGTCTGCCTGCTAGCGATCGCTATAACATATTAAACGCCGCGAGGCTGAGAAGCAGGCTAAGAATGGGGTATTCAAAGGATCAGTTGGACAGTATGTTTCCAGACCGCATGGCGTTCTCGCGGTTTCAAATTGAGCGCGTCAAAGAACGAAATGATTTGACCCAGAGGTTAATGAACATCAACGGGATGAACGGCGACGATACGATTGAAGGATCGAGTTTCCGTATTGCTGGTGAGAGAAATAAAGAGTATGTCCTTGTTAAGGATAGTGGTGTCGAAGGTGGATGGGCATTGGGAGTCCTTGGCAATCGTGAAGGCGAGCATGAGAGTAAACCTATAGATCTTGAAGCGGATGATCAAGTGCCGGTGCCCGAAAAGAGCGATGAATCAGATGACGAAGATGTTGAATTTGAAGATGTACCAATTCTTGGAGCTAATCGGCTTCCCAACCTACCGTTTCTCCAAAATGGCGTTTTCGATTCTTCCATTAATCAAAACGCAAGAGAGGTCGCACAGAAAAGGCAACAGGTTTACGACTCTAGGCGTCAGGCAGCAGGACTTCCTATCACAGAAGAGATATCTGATAACGATGAACTTTTTGTTCCAGATTCAGCGGCGCACGATCCACTATTTGAAGATAGTGAAGAAGAAAATCTTCGCAACGCAATTCAAATGTCATTGCAAGAATCAAAAGATATTGATGTTGATGATGAGGAAGACCCTATGGCAGCATTACTCAACGAAAACACAGACATATTGAACCCGCCTAGTATGGTGCGGGCCACCGACACCAAGCGGACGTCCAATATAGAAGAAAACGAGACCGACCTTTTCTCCGCCATAGCAAGGTCAAGGGCTATGGACAAGTCTTCGACCGCACGGCAAGTTGCAGGTCCGTTCGAGGGCGCACTTCCGTTCAAACCGTTCAAGGTCACCAAAATCACGAAAACCGGAAAGACTGAAGTAAAACCGGCGGATGAAGCTGCTGGAGGATTCGAACCGCCAGAGGGTGAGAAGGATTCAAAAACAAAGCCTCTTCCGCCTTGGTTTATGGGGAACTCTTCAAACCGTGAGTTTGTCGAGCAAGAACCTGACGACGAATACTCCGGAGAACACCGATACCAACAGGCAAGACAATATAACGATATCCTAGCTACGGCAAAGCCTCCGGAAGTCATTGATCTAGACAAGGAAGATTCTCCGGTGTCTTCTTCGACTGCTGATCAACCTATTGCCCTGACTTTGGAGTCTCCAGATATTGAGGCGAAAGACCATGATGAAGGTAGCAGTTCGAATCCCATTCCAGCTCCAGCTCCAGCTCTAGCCACACCGGAAGACCAAGTCACCCAAGACTCATATACTCCCAGCGATGCAAATGCTGTAGAAAAACCGCCAATGAATGACGATGCGGCCACAACCTTGAAGACTCCAGATCAGCCTTCGACCACAGGGCTGCCTGATTCCACGCCTCTCAAGGGGGCACTTCCCTCGAAGGAACCCGACTCCCCAAAAATTATACCACTCGAGCAATATGACGAAACGGCTGATTATGAGAACAATGAATTCTCCGATCCAGAAGATGCCGAGCTGATCCACCAGCTCGCAGCCGAAGCAGAAGAGCATGCGAGATTTGCATCTACTCTGAACTCCAAAAGTCAAGCTGAAAACGCACATGACTATGAACGCGAGCTGAAACAATTGCGTGTTCAGCAGAAGAAAGATAGGAGAGATGCAGACGAGGTAACTCAGATTATGGTCACGGAATGCCAGCAATTATTGAAATTGTTCGGGCTTCCCTATGTTACCGCACCGATGGAGGCAGAAGCTCAGTGCGCAGAATTGGTCTCTCTGGGGCTTGTGGATGGTATTGTCACGGATGACAGCGACATATTCCTTTTTGGAGGGAACCGTGTTTACAAGAACATGTTCAACCAAGCGAAATTCGTGGAATGCTATCTCAAGACCGATCTTGAGAAAGAATATTCCTTAGACCGCAAAAAGCTCATCAGCTTCGCCCATCTACTGGGCAGTGATTATACCGAAGGCATTCCTGGCATCGGTCCTGTCACCGCTCTAGAAATACTGACCGAATTTTCCGGCCTCGAGGAGTTCAGGGACTGGTGGTCCAAAGTACAGATGGGCACTACTATTCCAGACGACGTGCATTCTAAGTTTCGCAAGAAATTCAAGAAGAACGCCGGAAAATTGTTTCTACCGCCCGCCTTCCCGGACGAGCGAGTTGATACAGCTTACCTAGAACCGGAGGTCGACTCTGACCCATCTCCATTTCAATGGGGTGTTCCCGATCTAGATGCTCTTCGCCAATTTCTGATGTCTACTATTGGCTGGTCTCCAGAGCGCACTGATGAAGTTCTGGTTCCTGTCATTCGAGATGTGAACCGAAGAGAGGTGGAAGGCACACAAGCTAATATCACCCAATTCTTTGAAGGATCTCAGGGCGCCGGTGCGTTTGCGCCACGCCGCCGGGCCACTGGGCAAAGTCGGATGGAAAAAGCCTTCACCAGGCTGCGACACGAGGCTGCCGCCAGACAGGGGCGTGGAGAGTCGGGAGAGGCGCCCATCCCTGTCGACGAGAGCGATGAGACAGGCGCCCGTCCAGCGGCAGCAGCAACAAAACGGAGGCGAAAGAAGGACCCCACAGCAGCTGCCGCGGACGATGAACCTAGCAATAATGATGATAATAATACCCAACAGGCGCGGCGGAAACGACGAAAAGCTGCCTAGACCAACTCAGCAACGAATCTGAATTTGGACTAGCATAACATAGAATTTCAAGCAGGCTCTCGGAGCACAATATATTTGGGTTTCGAAGGAAGTTTTTTGGCAGATAGACTCAATTAAAGGGAATCTTAGTGCCTCCCTAGCCTGGACCCTTTTGACTGGTTCATCGGCTCCTTTTTTGGATTATAGTCGATGTCTCTGGCCGGCGACTTCTTTTCACATGATGATGAAAATAGCAGCGGATTCGAATCCCACTCGATGACGTCGCAGAGATCTTGCCATTTGGATTTCCCGCCGGCTCGTTGGTGGCGCATGGATGAGCTTGTAATCCTTCTCGTCTCAAGTGGGCCGGTTGTACTGGCGCAGACCCTGCCAGGTTTGTCGGGTATCGTGTAGAATGCCTGCAATCGCGGCAACACCCCTTGCGTTGATCAACCTGAGGCTAAATAGACGAATGGGAGCGATCGCTCGTACTACTACACACACCGACGTCCTCTCCATCACCTCCTCAGTGTCTCCGTGAGACAATTGTAGCACACAACACAGTATCGAGTGGCTGGTTTCGTCTGGCGGGTGCTCGTAGGAAAGCGGCGTCGGCGGCGATCGCGACTGACATCACCGCAAAGCTTCTTGGGAATTGAGTTGGAGTGTCAACATCCAACTTCCTCAGCCCAGATTTTCCCTCTTTCTCTCCCCATTCCTTTCTCCATCAACAGCCCTATTTAACATCTTTCGACCGCTTTCCACTTCTTCAGCAGATTTCTACTTATAGTACCAGATTTCCACGTTGGGTGATCATCTTCTTCCGAACCCACCTATCCTTCCCCGCGAGTCCGTACTCCCCGGCGGGCTAAACAACTGCAACACAGCTACCAAACAAACCGCATCAATCGCCCAAGGAGGGCCAGTCTCTGTTTCTCATACTTTGGAATCAATCATTTAATCTACTCTTTCTGGATCATCATGCATCGCACGTATTCTATGCGTCATTCCCGCGCGCCGACGGCGTCGCAGATCGAAAACCCGCCGCCTCCGGTTTCGTCTACCAAAACAAGCAGGATCTTTGGTGGTGGAAGCTTAGGTGAGTGTTATCTTCCATTGTAATCGATAGATATGCGCTGCATAAGACCGGTTTCGTTCTTTGAATCGAGTAGTTGTCGTTCCAGGTATTCCCGAAGCCGTGGGAACGGAATCCAGGCACTGAATCTTATCTACTACGTTCCTTGGATCCTGGAGGTATACAGTTCGCTAACAACCCACTGTTGATTTTTAGGCCATGCTTTTCGTAAATCGACCGCTGGGGCCTTCGGGCCAGATCTCGCGAAGAAGCTCTCACAACTCGTGAAGATGGAGAAGAATGTAATGAGAAGTATGGAACTAGTCGGCAGAGAGCGAATGGAAGTTGCGGTATGTCAGCGTATTTCCTCCTCCCACCATATCAGTTCGAATACTAATAAAATTTCTAGCAACAACTTTCTGTCTGGGGAGAAGGCTGCGATGACGATGTTTCGGACATTACGGATAAATTGGGGGTTTTGATCTACGAGATCGGCGAGCTGGAAGACCAATTTGTTGACCGATACGATCAGTATCGTGTTACGATCAAAAGCATTCGCAACATCGAAGCCTCGGTTCAGCCGAGCAGGGACAGTATGAGACTCTTTCTCAATCGCAAAGCGTTCGTAGCGACTAACCTGGCGTGTCCGGTATAGGAAAACAAAAGCTTACCGACCAGATTGCCCAGTTGAAGTATAAGGACCCCAACTCCCCTCGTTTGGTGGTTTTGGAACAGGAACTAGTCCGGGCTGAGGCCGAATCCCTGGTCGCCGAAGCACAACTCTCTAATATCACACGCGAAAAGGTCAAGTCTGCATTTGCCTACCAGTTTGACTCCCTCCGTGAGCACTGCGAGAAACTTGCCATCATTGCCGGCTATGGAAAGCATCTCCTTGAATTGATTGACGACACTCCTGTCACTCCTGGCGAGACACGGCCCGCGTACGATGGCTACGATGCAAGCAAAGCGATCATTCAAGATTGCGAGGAATCACTTACCAACTGGGTCTCTTCCAGTGCTGCTGTGAGCTCCAAACTCTCTGCCAGGTCCCGCACGCTCTCCCAACGACGCCGAAGCAACATCGCTAGAAGCCGAGAAGGTGTGGATTTGGCCGGTCAAGACCAGCCCATGAGAGGTGACCGAGACTCCTGGGTTCCTGCTGGCGAACATGCCGGATATTCTCACTCCCAGGATGAAGAGGACCTGGAGGTCGAAGATGCAGTTGCTAATGGAGAAGAAGATACACGGGCAGAAGTGAGAATTCCAGCATGATTATTCTCAGTTTCGGCCTCCAGGCTACATTATACCCCATGTACGGATAGCCTGTGGTAATGATACGTGAATCGTGGATGTATGTATGTACATGTTTCCATTTCAGTGTTTCTTTGATATGACTACGTTTATAATCGGGCTTCGTTGGTACCCCCCGTGTTTTCTGAGTTGCTTGTGTGGTGTCTTCGTGCCGCTATTGGTATACCGATATATCCTTTAATCTCCCAACCGCCATAATAACGAACTTATGTGAAAGGACCTATTGATTCCGAGAAAGGAAAAACGGCGCGAAGGGGTCGCTTTTTGCAAGAAGGTTTTGCAGATGCTTCCGTTTTTCTTTGCTTTTGCTTTCTCCATCGCCCGAATTGAGAAAATCTCCTGTAGGAACTTATCGTATCCTCTTGCTTGAGGGTTTAGTCTAATTTTATCGCTCTCATGTTTGTTTCTTGATCTCGTAGTAGTGTACAATATTTACCTTTCAGTAGCTACTGTCGAGGAACTGTGACTTGAATCGCATAGCATTATCTTCTAAACCTTGTTACTTTGGTCCTTTCATCAGTAGTCCCCCGTAGACACTGCCATTCCAGCACCAACCATGCCAGCTTGAAATCCACCAGAAACGCCCGTGTAACGCCCAAACACCATATATTGCTTCGTGAAGCATGGAGAATACGCCGTATCAGTCAAACACCTTCCCTACCAGCGCCTTAACAGCACTTCGCCAAAGGCCCTTTCCGAACTGGGGACCTTTCCCATCTGAGGCATGGATCGTCTGCATCAAGAGCTCACTAATTTGCGCCTCGCCTAGCTCTTCCGATTCATCAACACTGTTCGAAAAACCGTAGACCTTATCAGCGGATACATCGGCATCAACCTCAACATCTACCCTGGGCTCGGCGTTTCCATCCTCAGACATTACGGAGCGTGGTTTGATCGTGAAATCAATATCAATTCGAGCTTTCACCTTTCCTCCGGCTGGAACAATGGGACTAGAGCGTGACGTTTTTGGCCGCTTAGTTTCTGTCTTGGCGCCAAGAAGCATACATCGGATTTTCAGTAACGCCGGGTCGCCGCCGGTGGCGTGGATCGTTTTCACCTTCGTAACACCGCAATATTCGAGCATGCGAATTTCATTTCGAATTGAACAGGCTCGATCCCATGTTTGCGAGATACCCTTGAGAAACATGTTTGGGGAAATGGAGGACTGAGTTAGATGCGTCATTCGCATGCGAAGAGAATGAAGAATAAGCGCATATTCGGGTGTCAAAATTGCTTCTTTTTTGGATCCTTTTCGAGACGGTAAGTAATTGAGGGCAATAGGGAGATTCTTGGATGACAGTTCGGAGCGCCTCGAGCGTATCTTGAAGGCTTCGGGATAAAATTCAAGTTGGAGTTGATCCTTGTACCGCATACACAGGCCCAGGGCGACACCCTGATTGACCGACACTATCTTCCAGCCGGAGCTTTTCTCAATGTTTTGGACAGCGACTATTCGAGATCAGTAAAACCATTTAGTAAGGACTTCTAAGGATCATACCTTGAAGATTGGAGACCTCTTTCACGCTCCACCCGCGACATTCTTCCAGTACTCGTTCAGCCTCTTTCATTTCAGCTAATAGTCGCGCCCTTTGCTGGGTCGCAGCCCTGATAGTGTTTGTATTCGTCTCCAGGCTTGCCTGCGCAAGCTCTAGCTCTTTCTTGCGTTGACCGACCTGAAGATCAATGTCTCGCAATTTCGCTCTTGCTTTCTTGAGTTCTTCCTGGTCACAATTCTCCATTTCCTCGACTGCTTTCTGAAAGTTTTGCGCCTCAATCTCTAGTTTTTCATGCTTCTCAACCAACTCTGGCACAACATCATTCAACAGCAACTCTTTCTGCGATAATACCTGTCTATCGCGGTTCATTTCTTCGACGTGACTTTCTAATCCTTGCTTCAAACCCTCGAGCAACTTCATGCGCCACTCATACCACATGGATTTGCTCAATAGCCTGGCATGAGCTTTCACGTTGCGAAACTGATTGTCCATTAACAATCGGATGTCCGGTGGCGCAGTAACATATTCTTGGAACAGGGGAGGGTTATCTGCATAAGTCTCTGCCTCGATGGATCGGATGATTTCGCGGCCCTCAGCGATGTAGGATTTCAGTTCGCGACACGACTAAGGGCAACCTTGTCAGTGAATGGTGGTTCTGGTTTCCAAAAAGGGAAGTACTCACGTGCTGGTAGAGTTCCAGCATTGGAAGCGTGCAAACTCCCGCGGCAACACAGTCTTCTAAGCTTACGTCTTTGGTCACGACCCCACTACCTTGCGAACTACGCCTCTTATTAGCATCAGGAGCAACGGTATGCCGTCGCTTGGTTGTAGTAAGCTCCATAAAATGGATATTAGTCATTTCAAGGAACTCAGAGAGCTGAAGAGCCTGAAACTTCTCAGGACTCGGGTTTCTAGGCTCTGAAGCAGTCTCAGGCTCCTCTGTGGTCCTTTTCGAAGCACCGCGTCCGACGCTTGCGGGTTGAGGCGTCTCACGCGGAGAGGATCCTCGACTTTTTCTAGGCGATTTTTTCGAGCTCGAAGGAGTAGACTGGGCTGCCCTTCCTACGGTTTCCGCCATTGAAGGAGGAGCCGCGAGCTTGACGGCTTTGACGGGGCTAGTGTCTCTCGCTTTGAATCGTTTTGGCGTGTTATCTTCCTCGTCTTCCATATCAAGTTCAACGGGCCGTTTTCCTAGGAGCCCCCTCGCCGCGCCAACGTGCAAGCTTTTCCGGCCCTTTAGCCTGTTCTTCTTGGGAGTCAAACTGGATATCATTTCCCTAATATTTGGGGCCCCATCATGATTCATTCGTGGACTACCAGCCGCCGTGACTGTATGCCCGCCGCTATGTGGTGCTTCTTGAACAGAGTCTTGGGGTGAATTTGCTGGTTCATTGAACCGTACACCTCGCGTCTGTTGAGCCTTTGGAGTAAATGCTTGCGCTTCCTCTCCAATCGACCGCCGCCTATCTAGAATTGCAGCTATACGGGGCGAGCCCAGGCCCGACTTATCCACGCCCAATCCAGAAGGTGACCGAGGGCGGGCCTGTAGAACAAATTTCGGGGTAGAGGGGGCCCCAGTGCCATTATCCATGAATATCGAACTTCGTGTCGGCCTCGGGAGTTGCAAGTCTGGTTTGATTGCTTTTGTAGGAGATCTCCGGACTTTGTGCGATGGGGGTGTGGTGACTGGTGTAGCCGGCGTTGCTGACCCCAATCTATGCGGTGATCTGCTTTTGGGAGGTGATGGTGTTCTGTTAACGAGCACCGCGTGGCTCGGAGTCCGTTTGGTAGGGGTGGTAGGTCCTCGGGATTCAGAACTTCTTGAACTCCGCGGTTTCAATCTGAGATTCGACGTGATTGGGCTCTCGTCATGGAAAGGGGCCGAAGGCACACGCAATGGAGTCGTCGGTTTGGGCGGAGATGGTACAATGTTTTCTTGGAAAGGTGAACTGGCAACTTCAGTATCCGAGTCATTGCCCCTATCAGTACGCGAGATGGGCTGGAAACGGGGTAAAATTCGTCCAGTGGTACTGGTCATATCCATAAAATCTACCTCATTTTCCAAAGGCTCGGTTCGCTCTTCAATAGGAGGAAGAATACCGCCAATGGCCCCAGTCATTTCCATATCAAGCTCCGACAAATCAGGGTACAATTGAGAAAGTTCTCGTTCACCATTGCCTTGTTTTCGGTGCTCAACAGGTTCTTTCTGGGTGTTCCTTTTGAGCATACCACCAACTACAGAGGTGAATTCCATGGTCATTTCCTCGTCCTCCGCAATGTCACTGTCTCCAGAGAACTCTCTTGGTGATAAGGCACCACCTGTGGCACCGGCGGCGGAAAAGTGCATGACTTTCTCACTTTCAGGGGAATTGGTATCAGATGAAGTATGAGGTAGGTTGTACTGATTTTGCTTCGAAAGAATGCCTCCCATCGGCTTTGTGAAATCCATGCCTGTCTCGTCGTTGTTATCATCATCGTTATCATTTTGAAATCGTGAATATCCGGTTGATTTCCGGAAAGGGTTAACATTCTCTTGGTCGAGTCGGGAACTTAGATCTCCGGCATCAAAACTTGTCCTGTTAGTTCCATTCTTAACCCATGGTTTAAATGCGCCAGAAATTTCGTATTGAGGATAATCGTCGGGTAGATCCTCATTTTCATCGTATTCGATCCCATTTGTTCCAGCAATCTGTGCAGCCAATCGTAGGGATCGATCGAGTCTAGCACTGGAATTCGTCGTAGAGCTACCTGATCGAGTTGACTCTAGGGATTGGCGAGTCATGTTTTCCAGACTCATCGCAGTACTTTCATGGTCCATATCTGATTCTGAGGTAGAGTCATCATTTTCAGGCCCAAGAGAAGCTGCTTCTGCTTCTTCTTCATCTATAGTCGAATCGCCACTGAAAGGGCTCGAGGAGAATCCTTCATGACTCACTACGCTATCTAACTCTCCCTGCGAAGCCCCGGATGTACGTTTGTGGCTCGGTTGGTAGAATATTCCTTGTACTGCCGGTGAAAATTGTTCCAAATCATTGTTGTCTTCATCGGGTGTACTTGGAGCTTGGGGCTCAGGTGCGGCCGTGGTCAATGAAGAAACCCGCCGTGTTAGGTTAGTGGCAGCTGAAGAAGCCGTCGACTCCTCCATGAGTTCAATAACATTCCACGTATGCAGCGTAGCCTCTGGGGCAAAGGAAACTCTTCGATTTGCTTTGAAAATTTAGCCGTGGGATCACGAGTGTGAGCTCTAAACACATACCCAGAGATTTCCTTCTGGCAGCACGCTGTTCAAGCGCCGCTTGTTTTTCACGTTCATGCTTGTGTCTTGCTTCCTTTTCTCGCTCCGCAATCTCCAGCTCCCGCTTTGATTGTTGTTGGGTTTCTGCATTGCGGGCTGGAGTGGGGTCGAAAGCATCAAACGGGTTAGCGAGCTGATCAGCTCCTACCACCGGTATTGACGGGGGAGGCGTAGAGAAATCTATAAGTGGCCCAGCGCTTTGCCTTAGGCTACTCGACCTGTGCGGGCTTCGAGCAGGAGTTTTCTTTCGCGTTTCTTCGAAAGTTGGAATGCTCTGAATAGGAGATACAGGAATCGCGGGTTTGAGGATCGATTTCAAAGGTAATGGCATAACGGACTTAAGCACAAAACATGTTAGCCATCTTGAAAGGAATAATTAACAGCAAAGTACCTTGCGCCGGTTTCCAGTTCCATTTTTCAGAGCATCTAGACCTCCCGGACCCAAGCTTTTACTTCGGAGTTTCTTCTCTCTTGCAGTTAGTTGCTGTGGTTCAGGCCGCTGTGGCTTCATCATGGTCGTGCCCAGGGCAAGATTCTCTTTATCGCCTCCATTTCGAAGGGTCGTTTGGAGTATTGGCGCGATTGAGCGCCGTGACCGAGGCCTCGAATCCGCTCTGGACGACATTTGTATATATCAACACAGCGTCTCCAGAGAAGAAAGCTAATCAAGAAAGGCAAACGACAGCTGGGTATATGTAGCCAAAACACACAAAAATGCCGGAAACTCCGGTAGCCAGAAAGTCAAGCGATCGCAAATCGCATATCGATACAGATAGCTCCGTTCCTCATCGCTGCGTTCCCCCGACAAACGGGAGTCGCGTCACTGGTTTCCATTTTGGGACTAGTGCTGTAAACAAACTGAAAGCCCTAGCCGAGACCCGCTAGTCCGAATACAGCCTAGCGTCAATTTGGGGCTCCCACATTGAATTTGACGCTTTGGCTTCAACCACACAAAATCTGTAGCGAAAAACGACGACGAACCAACTCCCGACAACACCCATCGCCAACTCGCCAGCTCGAGAATTTTTCCTCCCGAGTCCTTGTCGGAAGCCGATCAACTACAACCATGGCGACAGAGTTGACCGTCCAGGCGGAGCGTGCGTTCCAGAAGCAGCCTCATATCTTCCTTAACTCGAAGGTTAAGTCCAAGAGCAAGAAGGTCGGAAAGGGTGGACGAAGATGGTATAAAGATGTCGGTCTAGGCTTCAAAACCCCCAAGACAGCCATTGAGGGAAGCTACATTGGTACGGAAGGACACCTTTTTTTTCCGGAGTCGGGCCCCCAGCGAAGTGTTTTCGATGACGGAGGGAGAGATTATATATGACTGCACAATGCGGCGCACTCTTCATTTCAGAGATTTGCGGCAATAATTTTCGAGTTACGCGCTTTTCTTGTTCGGAACACTTCGCTGGGGCTTTCGAGATCAAACTGGGGGATTTTTACAGGGAATGATATCTAACGTTTGCATAGACAAGAAATGCCCATTCACCGGTCTCGTCTCCATCCGTGGCCGTATCCTGACAGGCACCGTTGTCTCCACCAAGATGCACCGAACCCTCATTATCCGCCGAGAATACCTCCACTACATCCCAAAATACAACCGTTATGAGAAGCGACACAAGAACCTCGCCGCTCACGTTTCACCCGCTTTCCGTGTTGAGGAAGGTGACCAGGTCACTGTTGGACAGTGCAGACCATTGAGCAAAACTGTACGTGAATCTATCTTACAAACCAGTTCTCATCCGGGAGGTTTCGTTGTCGAATACGAAGTCACGGAAGCTTCATTTTGCGGCACCAGCTGACGTTTTTGCTTTGACTAGGTCCGATTCAACGTTCTCCGCGTTCTTCCTCGCACTGGCAAAGCCGTCAAGTCTTTTTCCAAGTTTTAAATAGACTATGAGTGGGGGTTGTGTGATGGTGGATTGGGGAATCAATGATCGAGGGGCAAGCGTCTAGAGCTCCATATCACGAAGTCTTCGGAGATCAATGTGGAAGAATAACTAGTCGCTCGGGCTTCCCTTGTTTGGTATGACTACAACAAAAGGCTCATTGCTATCCTGTGTTATGGCGGGTTCTACTTTTGTCTTTATGGGATCCTTATTATTCCAACATGATGGAGTTTAGCTGCCAATGTCATAAGGAAATATGATTTTTCTTTACGGTTTGAGTTACGCCTATTAAGAGCACTTTCAGCTGCAGTATATCCTGAAAGTCGTGAGGGCTCTGGGAATACCATCCACGCACCCGTACGTTAGGAGGAAAGTAATATGGCTAGCCAGAGAGGTTGCTTAGAATCACTGGTATTCATCGAAGTGAAAATTAAATCAAGTAACAGGTATAATATACAACATATCTCGGCAAGCATGACATCAAACCTGATCCTAGTCCACGTGGAACCTAAACAATGAAGGAATATGTTAAAATATTCAGAGAAAATATCAATGATCCATGACAATCCCAGCAGTAATGAAAATAGAACTCAAACAGGAAGCTTTGAAGATCTGAAGCGTCTCCAAAATTGCCATGACTCAAGAAGTAGTCAATCCTTTTGCCGAAGATGCAGAATCGAGTAGTAACGGGGAAGCCAGAATATCTCAGTATTATGGAGCCCAAAAGGTGGGATATAAGCAGCATATTGATAAGGAGAGAACAATGGGGATTGGTTCGTAGGGTCTTAATGACTACGGATGTCTGCGAAGTTCACTCGGAGAGGATTCTCAGGATACTAGCCCTTCTCTTGGCGAAAGAAGTCCTTTCATCTTCAATCGGTGTTGAAACATCCCAAGCATTCTCGGGGATAGGCTCAGGTAAGCGGTTGTTGGGGCTCTGACAAACGCCATGGTCTTCTTCTTCGTCTTCAGTGATCCAGTCCTCAGCATCATCATGTTCGCTGACCCAGTCACTATCTGAGTCGTGAACTGTCTCCCAATCATCGTCCATGGGAAAGGGTGCTGTTTCCACGTTCTCAAGCGCAATGTACGCGTTTATCACTCCTGATTGAAAGGCAGTGAAGTCATTATCCGGAATTTGGAACTTCCAGCTTTTTGCGATTTTGACGGCCAGCTCAACGGCGTAGCTCTGTGGAAATTTCGCCTTGGCAAGGAGTTTTCCTAGAAGGTATCCCGTAGGTAGATCACCGGAGTTTTGATTCTCTTTTAGGGCGCGCTTAAGGCCATTGCCATTGTAGCGAAAGGAACCTACGATATCGGGCTGTAGGAGTTCCTTGTATTGAGCTGGTAGCTCAAGAAGGTCTCTGGCCCTGATAGACCCAACAATATAGTCGGATGTAATATCTCCCCAGACCATGTACTCACTGTAGCCGGCGTACTTGGTTTTGATAGGTAAGGGCTTGTTCTTCAAAACCTCCTGCGCGGAAAAGAGACGGGTGGGTTCAAATGAGGAAAAATCAAAGACAGTAACAACCCCATCTTCATATTTCATGGCCCGATGAACAGGTGACAGCAGGGTATCAAAAAGTGAGATAAACGGGGAATCAACCTGACACCGTATCAGGTGAGAGCGAGCCAAAGACTCAGTGATCCGATTATCAAGCTCCGGTGGAGGTATGTTCCGGGTACGATCTCCCCAGAGACCCGCGGCGAAATATGAAAAAGTATTGGTACCATTGCTCTCCTTGCTCCAAAACCTAAATAACAGTCGTGGCCTCTCGTTAGCGGAGACAGGGGCAATACCACTCGCTGGCAAAGCATCTAAGGAATCCGGTCCCATCGCGATGTCCTCTAAAGAATAGCCGATTACTGATGTAGAGTCGGCAGAGATTTGTTGCGTGGAGCTTGTAGTGACTGGCGAGATGAGGACAGGGGCTACCGAGCTCGAAAAAACCGGCGAAGAAGCCATGAAGTGGGATGGAATCGTAGTAACAGGCGGACTAGTGATGTCCATCGGGGAGGATGTGAGATCTATCGGAGATTGTTCTCTGAAAATCTGAGATACGCCCACGGGAGTCGGCGCTGCAGCCATAGGAAAGGATGGGAAGCGAGGAGCGTTTGGCAAAAAAGCGCCGGATACTGGGGAAGGATAGGGAAAATCATTCATTGGATGATCAAAAGGATCTGAGGGAAGAGCAATAGAAAAGGTGCTTTGATTGTTTCCTCCCCTATCCAGCTCATTTCCATTCGAAACTGGAGCAGAACCCGCATTCAGTAGTTGAATCCCCAGCTTCTGAGCAGCTTCGGAAATGAGGAGGAGTATATTTTTGTAGGTCCCGCTGGGGTGTTGGCAGCAATCGACTCTCCTGTAGACTGAGAATTGTTTACTTCGAAGTGTATGCCATTGCGCTTGCAAGATCGTAGTGGGCATACCATTGTGGTAACCACTTCGGTTGAGTTCTCTCTGGAACAAGTGGTTGAAGATGTCGGACACATGTTTCCACTTGTTCGAGTAATACTTCTTTAAAAGACACAGGGTTTGCCTTTGAAACTCTGTCCAGGGATGGCGAACTCGAGGGTCTTTTGGCATAGCTTCGAAAATTTCCTAATTACTAGGAAGGACAACAGGAATGAATACTAGGCCTGGACCTGGTATTCGTATAGATAGGAAGCTGAGCAATTTTCAAGCTTCTGCAGCCGTAATTGATCAGCACGTAGAGCACAGAGTAACGAGATGGAGCAGTTCAAAGGAAGTAAAAAGGATGAGAGACGTTCTTGGGAAACGGAGTATTGCGATGGCATAAGTTCATGGTTGAGAAAGCGAGATAGGTCTCTGACGGGAAGAAAGAGCGAAGACAAGACGCGCTTTGGCTTTTAGGTTGTGTTCCACTCTCGCGTCGTGACCCGTTTCGCGCATCCATGAATGGCTGTGGTGGAATTTTTGCAGATGTCCTCAACACGGAAATTGATATCGAGCATCACTGGGTGATGAAAAGTTGTTGGCTCTGGCCCTGCCAAGCCCAGAGCCCCGCATCACGTGATATGCTTATGTAATATATTTATGTAATCCATATCTCGCACTCGCCCTTTCGGGCTCAGCTTCCAAAAGAAGCTCCCGCAGATTCCCGTTGATGGCATCCAGCACGACCTGTGGACTTCCGGGTGATAATGGACAGTACCCAAGCTGTCTCGTATCTCGAGTCGCTGCTCAACAAAACCCTGCGACTGCACCTCTCGGACTCTCGCCTGTTCGTGGGCCTCTTCAAATGCACGGATAATGTGAGTTGGCGCTTTCCCGACACCCCAAATTCCTTTTCCACATCTCACCTAAATAGGATCGGAACATCATTCTCGCAAACACACATGAGTACCGCCACCCAAGTCCTACTGCAGTGGGTGAGGCGACTATCCAGCACCAGATCTCCAATGACCGGGAGGCAGTCGAGCCCTGCACCAGGGTCAACATGACGAGTCGCTTCATCGGGTTAGTCGTGGTACCCGGGCAGCACATCACGAAAATCGAACTCGACGACCCCTCCAAATAGACTCAGGTGGCCTGGGAGCCATCTCAAGTTGTCATTGGATACCCGTCCGTCGCAGAGCCAACGCGATGAACTCTACACGATAAGCCGTCCATGGACAAATTAAGACAAGCGATATAAAAGTCAACCGGTCACACGAGGTTATCCAGGCGTGGAGCCTCCGGGCCTGTGGATCCTTGGCGTCAACATACTGGTGCCCATGGGGAGAAAAGCTTCCGAAATTCTCCAGTTGCAGAGCGACAGGGAGCTTCAATTTCAGCTGAAGCCTTGGGAGAGAGATGAAAAGCGTTTCAGAAAATGGCTCACCATCCATTCTTCCGAGAAGATCCGTCGTAAAGGGCAGTGACAAAGGCGCGAGCACCCCGCAGTGAAGTTTCCTGGTCCTCGCAAGTAATAATGGGGGTCCATACATCGACCTTCGCGTTAAATTCCCACCGTTTTCGGTCGTGCTGAGCGGGCCAAGGCGTAGCGCTGTGCTGTAGTCGGGGACTAGGCCGCCCGCCCGGAAAAGTAAAAACTGTGTAGATAAGTCGAGGCTAATGATACTGTCTCCATGATTGCTCCAGCTTGAACACCTCTTATTGCTCATCAGAGAATCTCGCAAAGGTCAATGCCCACAAAGGAATCCCAAAACCCTCGGTTTTGGTCCCAAAAAGCAATAAAGAGGGCGGTTGATCGGCGCTGCGAAATGCCCGACTCAAAAGCAAAAGCGCCAGGGCTTCAAGAAGAGCCATGCTTCAGCCGTGTGTCTACCATGCACACACGATTGGCTGACGTTCGCCATTCACCCGAGCCATACGGAATCTAAAGCGAGGATTCACGCACAATGGAGAATGTCCACCGCGAAGGGTCTCGAAACTCCGCAGATGTATCACCTTCGAGATGCGCAACATCAACACGGAGAATTTGCGGAGTACGCTCTCCATGCCCGTCACTCGCGCAGTGTGCCCTTAGGAAATATTATCCGTCTCCCAAACATCCGGTGTTGGGTGCCATGACGCCACCGTACCTCCTGTGACTGCCACTGTCCGACTCGGATCTCTGGGCATGCATGTTTCCTGCACGGTGGGCGCGGCGGACATGCTTTGTGAGACAGAGCAAAGGCTTGACCATGGTTGTGCCACTGGAAAGTTAACCTTCAAGAGACGAGTTACATAGTTGATCGTTGGCGGTGATGTTGTCATCTCGCTTCGCGTCCTCGTGGCCGATATGTAATAAATCTGATAGATATCTCCAAAGTCCGTAGTGAGTAGATAGACCGCGACGTGGGTTGAAGACGAACTCCACTGCTTAAATCCGAGCAAACAAGCTAGAATAGAACTTAGTCCACGGCGCTGATGCTCAAATGCGATCAAACGAAAAAAGCAGACGAATCGAAACCTGCAGCTTTTTTTAGACCGTCCACCGGCAGGCTTTCGGGCTGGAGACTGACTTGAAATCGCCTAGTGTGCTGCATCAGCGAAAAGTCTAGATGCGCAAACCAACACTCGTTCTGATCTTTTCCAACCCGCATCTTCGTCTTCATCGCTGTGCTCCTGATCAGCCAGCTGTGTCTACTCGTTATTCCTTCTTCTTCTGCCTCTTTCTTTCTGTATGAACCTGTGCAACTTCATGCCGCTACTCTCCTCGCTCTCGGTTTTCCGCCATAACGCCCGCGGGCCTGAACCTCCACTGGATCACTAAGTAGTTAACTAAATGTAAGGTTCCTCCACAGCTTGCATCTGGCCCATATCCGACAACTCCAGCGCCACTCATCCTTGACGGACGGTCCGAGAAGCCCGTCAGTCGTGAAATAGCTCGGAAACCACTTCTCCCTTCACCGATCATCCCTAGTCCTTTCATGTCCTTCCTATCTCAACGACTGCTATGCGTTCTGCTCCCGCCAGCACTGACTTGCCACAGGCTATTGTGACTCCCAGGAACGAAACCAGCAGCCCAGCTTTTGTCCGTCCGCCCTATGTGATCGAGAGACCAAACCAGCCAGCCCAGCCCTTCTCCGCCGTCTATTTCCCTTCTCCATTCTTTGCGCTCGTAAGAGCTGCATAAATCATCGAATCTGGAGCCATTTCACCGCGACCGCCGTGTGCCTCCCATTCCCTTACCTCACGATAACTACGATCGCCGGTTAGCCGTTTCCCTGGCAAAATCATCCAAGAAGTTGGCGAGAACAACCCTTGTTGTGGAAGCCAGTTTCCTTCGTTTCATCTCCACGTTTTTCGAGCCTCCCTAATCCGCCAAGGTTCTCCTCCTACGACTGCTTTTTCTCAATCGATCACTGTTCGATTAACAATTTATCCCACTGCGCCGCGTATACTATGGGTCAGCAGCAATCCAAAGGGAGTGGCGGCTCAAGGATACCTGGGGTCCTGGCCTCGGACAAGAATGGACAGGAATCTCTGCAGTCCTACCCGTCATTCGCTCGATCCGACACCAAAGACTCGAGTCGTTCAATTCGCGGATCTATTCGCTCCAAGATTCCTGGCAGCAGCAGAGGCGATAGCCCTCGTGCCTCCAATGGAAACCTCGCTCGAGGCGATGTCGGTTACGGAGACAGGCCAGATTCCGCATCCATTAAGTCGACGCCTTCACGTTCGAACAGAGCGCCTTCAGACGCCTCCGCCGTAACAGACCAATCTGCGATCTCCCGAGATGACGACGAGCCACAGTCACCAGAATTACCCAAACCACCACCTTCACCGCCACAATCAGCCTCGATCGGCCGCGGTCATGAAAACATTAATGCAGCACAACAAGCAGGCGAGATTGGTAATGTTTCTGAAGGGCCACTCACCGGTGCTGGACAATCAACGGTGGCCCAGAAACCCGGCGATTCGATCTTAATTAAAAGAGAGGACATGTTGAACCCCGTGCTACGTGATCTCAACTCACTGTCGCTTTCGGATGGAATTGCGAATGGCTCGCCAGGAATGGGGATTGGGTCCCTTAAGTCGATTGATCTCGACGATATGATTACACGATTATTAGATGCCGGGTATTCCGCAAAGGTCACGAAGGCCGTATGTTTGAAGAATGCTGAAATTGTCGCTATATGTGCTGCCGCTCGAGAGGTCCTTCTATCACAACCGGCATTGGTCGAGCTCGCCGCGCCCGTTAAGATCGTCGGCGACGTCCATGGCCAGTATACAGACCTGATTAGACTTTTCGAGATGTGTGGCTTTCCTCCCGCCTCCAACTACCTCTTTTTAGGTGATTATGTCGATCGCGGCAAGCAGAGCTTGGAGACGATCTTACTTTTGATGTGCTATAAATTAAAGTACCCGGAGAACTTCTTCTTATTACGAGGCAACCATGAGTGCGCCAATGTCACTCGTGTCTATGGATTTTATGATGAGTGCAAGCGCAGATGCAACATTAAAATCTGGAAAACATTTGTTGACACTTTTAATTGTCTTCCAATTGCTGCAATTGTGGCTGGGAAGATCTTCTGCGTCCACGGTGGCTTGTCCCCAAGTCTGTCGCACATGGACGATATCCGGGGTATTGCGCGGCCTACGGATGTACCGGACTATGGGCTATTAAATGACCTATTATGGAGCGATCCAGCGGAGACAGACGAAGATTGGGAACCGAATGAAAGAGGCGTTAGTTATTGCTTTGGCAAAAAGGTTATAATGGATTTCCTGCAGCGCCATGATTTCGACCTTGTTTGTCGAGCACACATGGTGGTGGAAGACGGGTATGAGTTTTTTAACGATCGAATTTTGGTTACTGTTTTCTCTGCTCCGAATGTAAGTGCATTGACCTCTGCTCTAATATTCAGAATTGTCTAACGCCCTTCTTCTTCATGATTTAGTATTGCGGCGAATTCGATAACTGGGGAGCCGTGATGTCTGTTTCCGGCGAGCTACTTTGCAGCTTTGAGCTTCTCAAGCCTCTCGACTCCAGTGCTTTGAAAAGCCATATCAAGAAGGGAAGAAACAAGCGCAACAGCATTCTAAACAGTCCAGTAAGTTTCTCCTTCGTTAGAAATCTTCAACACCACATTTCCCGTTTTTCTACCCAAAAAGTGAATCAGTTACTTACATTAAATAGCCCGCTCTGGTATCAGCTCAGAGCTATTAGTTTCGATGATTCGATGCCAACTAAGGCTGAATTTTCTCTGATCATGGGGTTTCTCATACTTCGTCAGCAACGCCACGCAATTGGGCTTCGCATATCCCGTACGACCATTAGACGCGTCATTGACGCTGCACTCATCACTTTATGAATTCGATACCGATCATATCCAAAATGGCGTACCACTCCAGCTAGCCGCTGGCGGTGATAATATCTGGTCACAAACACACTCTGTGTCAATTGCCATTATTGAGTGGCCTCTTTGAATCCGTCGCACTCGAATAGCCAGCTGATGTAGCAGGCGCAAACCGATGCAGATCCCGGGAAATGTTTCCCACTATCAAACCCGCGTCCGGCCTAATTTTCTCTCCCATCTTCGATCGCGGCTAGTTTCTAGGAACTATTTCAAACACAGAAAAAAAATTTAATGGGCCGGGTGTCATTCTGCTACTGATTTTACTTCATGGCAGTTCTGTGTATACAAATGAGGGAGATGAAGTCTTTTCAATTTTTTTCTTTAATCATGGGCGTTCTTCTTCATGCTTACTTCATGAGTGTTTTATAGTTGCATTTCCTCCTGCGCGTGCGTGTCTGTGTGTTTGTATGCATATCAGCCTGCAATTAATGTCCATCTTCTGCATATTGTTTCAAATCTAGGACCTACAGTACCTCATTAAATCTTTCACAACCATTATCTCTGTAGAGATCCCTGACTGTATGCTTCGAAAGCGCTTTGCTAAGTCACATGGAATTCCCTGATGATCAAGACATTTCTTCTGAGAGACTTCGCCGAATGTTTCCAGTATACGAGACTTAGGCTCAGCGCAGAAAGAAGGGTAGTAAAGTCGCGGACATTGTCCACGAATAATTGAATTCATATGGTATGCTAGGGGTAGCACTGTAGATTACTGCGGATTGCTTGAGAGCATATCTCCATATCTTCGTCAGTATTTGACTCTGTAGAGTATTGCTCTCAACAAGGCTGTATGATGAATCGAGTCAACACCATTTACCAATTTCGTTGGGAGAATCATGCACCAAAAAAATATCCTTGATATTACATTCAATTAAGAGAAATGCTCAGGTAACAGTACAATGTCAAACCAACATACATAAGATACCTATCCAGGCGAATATTGAAACGTCAGTGAATACATCGGGGTAAAACAAACGGGCAGAATAGAACGAAGTAGGGCCCGTTGATCAGACGAAAGTATCGATGCTTATGTTAGAAAGGTTTTTGGGCAAAGACACGGTGACAAATTTGGAGTCCTCATCGTAAAAGAATGAAACCATAAGGACGGACCAAGGATCCCGGTGAAAGAGTTGTACTGTTTCCCGTAAATAGCATCAGTTCATTACATTTGCTCTGGCACCTTGCTTGTTGTTTCGGATCAGGAAATAAAGAATGGGGGAACAAATTGCAGATACCCACACAAAGGTTGCCCAAGAAAAGACATCGGCTCAAAGGCCTGATAAAAGTCAAAAGTGAAGTATCGCATCCTAATCCAGTTTCTCCATAGTATCATTCCAGTATACAGGTGTCTGAGTGATCTATAACTCAGTGGCATTCTCTTTGCCCTCACCCAAAGTATTAGATTTAGTATTGTTTGAAGAAATTAGCGTTGGTGCGATTCGTTTTCTTTTCGGCGCCCTTGATGTAGAATCATCGTCTTCGGGCTTTGGTGCTGGGAGTTCCTTCTCCTTCTCCCTTGGCTCTTCTTTTTCGGACTCGCTTATAGCCCCAAGATCTCGTTTACCGAGAACACTGCCGCTGACGGAACTTCTTGCGCTATGCGAAATGCCTGTCATTGGAGTTTGCGGAGGAGTTGTGAAAGAGAGAGGTGGAGGAGGGGCGGAATTCGTAGCTGTTACTGAGGGAACGGAGCTGAGAGTCGGAGTAGGATTGTTAATAACGCCAGAGCTTGTCTGAGATGAAGACATGGTGATGGAGTTAGCAGGGCTTGCGGGGCCAGGGAATATTGGATTGGATTTAGCTCCCTCGGGTGATGCAGCTACGCCTGGAGTCTGTACTGGCGTTGTCGATGCCGAGATGGAATGATGATGCTTATCAATTGAATATACTTGGCCCAGTTCCCCAGGAGAAAAGGCGAGAGTCGAGCAAAATCCATCCGAAGAGCTCATTATCAGAGTCAAACCATCGGGCGACCTGAACTGGTTAGTACTTGAAATATAATAGTAATCAAGTGCGACTGACCAAGTTAAATCTGTGAAGGTCGCAAAATGTAGATTGCTCACTACACAAAGTGGCGTTTGCTGCTGCGTATCGTACACTAGCACCGCATCTTGGGTAGCCACCGCATAAACTATCCTGTAAGACAATGAGAATGCGGAGAGGGGGTTGGGAAGTCGTGGTGGCCTCCGGCTCTTGAGTCTTTGGTGAAGGTAAAGTCCGTGGAATATCGCCAGTAGCCGAAGAAGGTGTTGTTAAACGTGGAGGGTCCATGGAAGTAGAGGTGGGATGCGATACGCTGGGAGGTACTATAGAATCGGGTAGGGACGCAAAAGAATCTTCTACCGAGGAGGTATCTAGTGTGATATGGCGAGTTGGTTTCACACCTTGCCGTAAGCAGTAAAACGTTGGAGAGCACCGAACCGCTACAGATGGCTTTTTGTGACCTGGGAGATGGGCAACTGGCGGCCTATTGAACCCGGCGCGGGTGTAAATGTAAACGGTGTTGATCACGTCTTCTGTAGATTTAGAAGGATCTCCATGAGTGGGAAGCTTAAATTGCCCTGCAGGTGTGAATAAAAGACTGCCGTCTGGGGCGAAAGTCAGTCTCCGAAAAAACGAAGTGAAAGTCTCGTTAGCATAAAGGCTGGCATTTTTCACGCCGAGTCCGCTGCCAAAATATCCTGGAGATGGCACGTCTAGTGGTTTGACAGCTGGAAGCGGCATTGAGGGGGCGGGGGATGCAGATCTTCGGATCGATGGAGAAGAACCGAAGGATGAGCGACGGCTGATCGATACAGGAGGTGGATCCATAGGCAATAACCCGGTCATCGGAGTACCAGGAGCAGAAGGGCCCGGTGATGATACCGCAACAGAATTGCTGGTCGTTGAATGGCCACGAAAGCCCATTTCGGGAGGTGCAGGGCTATTAGATGAGATCCGTCTTCCTGGAAGGTCCATCTTAAGGAACTTTCCATGTGAAGTTAACGTGAATTGCCCATCCTTTGTCTTCAGCGTGTAGATGTGGACCGAGCGGTCCGAGGACTGCGTTGCGACGTATTCGTTCAAAGGATCCCAAGCGACGCCTTGGACGTAATGCGAATGCTCTGCAATTTGTCGCACCATTTGGCCTGGAAAAGGGTCAGTGAAAAGCGCCCGAAATTGCGGATCATATCGCACCTGTCTGCGCATTGTATATCCGCGCAACGTTATCCATGCTTCCAGTAATGAAAAACACTCCATCTGGAGACCATGCGAGATCGTAGATCTCAGCTCCAGACGACCTACACATATGCTTCACACGCCACGATTCTTTATCATCCGACCTCTCCTCACCGAATCTTGGATGTTGTAGCTCCGATGGTACCCATAGAAGTACGTTCCCATCGTCTCCGGCAGATGCCAGCATCTCACCTAGACTGATCTTAGTTTCGTCGGATCCACCAAGTCAAGTATCTGCCTAACAGACCTTTAGGACAAAAGCGTACGACATTCACAGCTTGCGTATGCTTTACTAGTGTGCTAAGATATGTGATTTTTCGTTCTTCTCCGGTAGCCTCTACCTTCCAAAGCTATTTCGAGGTCAGGTCAGGGTATTTCGATCGACGGAAGGGAGGGAGCTGCGGGAGGTACATACACGAACATTATTGTCACTTAGAGAGACGGTTAGCCCATATTTCGAAGCATCAGTAAAGAAATACGTACTTTCCAGCTGTGGCCAACCTTCCTCTTTGATCAAAATGCACGGAGTAGACTGGGGCATTGTCATCGTGCCAGGAGATAAGAAGAGGGGTGGCCTTCATCGTAACGGGTCAGGCAATGCTGATGGCTTGCAGAACGCAAGAAGAGACTATTCAGAGCGGCCAGCTAAATCGACCGGGAGTCTTCCGCGCGGACTCTTTATCCAAAGTCGTCTTTATCCGATTTGAATGTGGTTAGTCCATTAGGCCGTGGTTACCCAGGTTTGGAAGAGTGAACCAGGGCCGCAATTGGCCAGGATAATTCATGAAACCAGAAGATATGTAATTGTGCCCCAAAATGAAAGGAAATGATGGGTAGCCAAGCTTAGACTTGGTATGCCGAAGTTGTGGCAGGAGGTGCAGTGTAAGACAAGGTGGTTGTGGTGTTCGGAAAGTCAAGATGCTCTGCTCCAAGGAGCTCCTCCCGGGGCGGCACATTGAAACATTGCGGAAATACGAGATTTACACCACAACACCCCTAATTTGAACATGGGCACGGCTTGAGTCGATCAATTTGCAAATTGAGAGTTCATGACAAGTACTTTAAGTTTCATATCAATTAACCAGTAACTACTCCGTATTATATTCTACATTATCTACAACCATTCTTTGCTGTATGTATGTAGCTACTGGAACCCGACCATTTATCTTTGGAACACCGGATTCATGCAGATTCAGATATATGATACAAGAAATAATGCGAAACTCGCTTGCTCCCAAAATCGATGCACCAAACCGTGGAAAAGCTCTAGACTGAAGGTCGGGGTCCATGTTTGAGTGCATCCAAGAGACCCCACAACCAACTAATGAATAGGATATCGGTACTAAACCCACGTCTCCTGAAACGACTGCAGTAGCTCCAACAGGGAAACAGCTGCGCTGAATCTTTGAGAGAAATCAGTGGGCCCGCCGCAAGACGAGATGCCCCCTCTCGCGATTAACTAGACATGTGATGCTGACCACAATACCAAGCATGCATATGTATGCACGTACTGTACCAAGTCAACGTGGAGGATGGCCAGCATCATGCCAACCACTTCCCAACAGTTTCGCCGAACCAGCTAGTAAATTTGGCACGGCGTTTTGCTTTCGACTCTTCATCGGCTTTCACTAGCGGCGAGACCTCATTCATATACCGCTCTCGCTGCGCAATCTGTTGTCGAAGGGCCATGATCTCCAATTCCCGCTCGTGGGGAGTCATGTCTTTGAGCGGTTTGGAAGACTTCAACCCTGGCGGCACCTGGAGTCCACCAGGGACCACCAAGGGTTCGGCTTGCTCACTGGGCCCAGTTTCCCGTGATTGAAGTTGGGAGGACTCGGCGTCTGGGTTAAATAGCGACTTGAGAGGAGGGGGTTCGACACCGTCGGCTTTCGCTTTTGCCACACGCGCCTCATAATCTAGCATCTGGTGATATAGCGTGTCCGCATGCATTTGTATTTTCTCTTCCTTTTCTGGTTCCCATTCGAAGTTCGAGCCATATCCAAGGGCCTGTAAAAATTTCTGCAAAACGTTGATTAGTCAATGAGACCACAGTGCAACCCTTTCTTTCTGTTTCGGATGCCAATAGGTAGTATCTTACAGCCTGCATAGTATAACATCTTGAGAACTCCTTGTTCTGCTTTGAGCACATCGTCATTCGAGCCCATATTCTCTGCTGCGCATCGCCATCTTTGAAGCAGTTCGTCAAGGCAATATGCTCCTCTGCGCAATTTTCGAGCGCCGCTCGGTTTAGAACATCCTTCCGCTTTTTGAACTGGTCAACTACCTTTTCAGCAGGCGATACTTCCGGGCCCTCCAGCTGCTCTAGAGGTTGGTAGTTTTTCCACAGATGAGCATATCTGCCGTCAGGGAACAGTGAGGCCGAGGGAACTGCCGGTTGGTCCTTATCATCAGTCTCGCTAGCGGGTAGAGGGTCTTTCGACTCGACGGGGGGCGGCAATACTTTGGAGGAGGGCACAAATGTAGTTGGAACATATTCCGAAGGGGTCTCTTTCTCTAAATAATCTCGTAGTCCAGGATCTAAATTCTTCGTTGGATCGCTGTTATCGATGGAGGGACCCCAAAACCAGCCCATAGTGGCAGTTTTAAGCGATTCTTAAGTCGCCGAGACCTAAGGACGAGGACAGGTAAGAACAGAAAGTATCAATGCGGAAGCAGAAGTGTCGTTTCGCTGGTTGTAAGTAGGTAGGTATGTAACTAGGTAGATGATCGCCGCTGGCGCCGAAAACGAGATCATCTGGTGCCAAGCCCGCTGCCATTCTGACGTCTTTAGCTCCGTGTTATGAGCGCGTCTGCGCGTCAAGATTCAATTCATTTGAATCACGACGATGTCTATCGCTACGAGTAGGTGCTAAATCTCCGTGTACTCAATGGTGTTACTGACTCTTCATCAGATCGGGCGGAGCGCCAGCAGATGCGCCAGCGGGGAGCCGCGTAGGTCTCTCTTCACCCACCCCATCACACTAAAGGAGACTATGGACTGACAGATCTCTTCCCTATCAGTAACCGGAAGGTCAAGGATGTTGACTTCGGCTTCTCGTTTGGACCTCCGCTGCCATCCCCAAAGCAGCCGAATGAAGCAGTCTCCGCCTCATTAGCTGCACCGCGTTCTTCGCAGGTTTCTCCGCCTCACGCCTTAACACCCAACAAGAAGCTATCCCGACCATCCACACCCGGCTCGCGAGGAAGTCTAGCTAAACGGGGAAAGACCTCGCCCAATATCAAAGCTTCAGGAGGTAGCTCCGGGCAAGTAATTCCTTCGCCAGCGTCCGTGTACGACATTCCGCCTGACGACGAGCCCCAATCAAGAAGCCCTAAACGGAGGCGAATATGTATGCTGCCTTACATAGACTACCAAGTTATCTGCTTACGGAATTGTGTAGCTTTCCTCCAGACGGCCGCATCAAGCAGTCCACGGAACAAATTTCCAACACCAAGGCCTTTAGTGGAGGAGACAGGAGCAGGTGTAGTGGAGCAACAAGGTCTTACCGCCTTGTCAGTAGCTGCCCCTTCTACTGATCTCCCTAGCAATTCTTTGCCGACGAATGAACATCCATTGAATTCACATGCGCCAACTCCTTTACCTCTTGGAGATCCTGGCCAAGCGGAAGTCGTAACTAGTATCGAGAAGCCAGAAATTAGTATCAGTGCCCGGGAGCATCGTACTTCAGTAACACGGAACAAGCGAAAGAAGAGGAAATCTGTGCTTTTGCCCCCGAAGAAACACAGAAAAACCAAAGCTCATACGGAACCAAACCAACCTACAGAGACTATAGAACCTCCAACAAATACAGACTCTATTGAGCAGCCCTCTGGATTACCAAACACGACGAAACGATCCAGTAAACGACATATAATTCCTGCCATTGACAAGGAGAATGCTACCGTACTCAAAGTCTTAGTTCCGTTAACAGCGGAAGCAGAAGCCTGTACACCTTCAAGATCAACAACAGTCGAACCAGAGGATATTGGTACGAGACACGAATCCAAAGCGAAATCTAAATCGGCCAAAAGTGCCGGCGGTGGGAGGAAACATGGAAGGAAGAAAAACACTCCGGGGTCGGGCGCAAAGACTACTCAACAAACTGAAGCTACTGAGTCTATAGCCCCGGAACAGCCTACGACACCCCAGGAACAATCTAAATCTAAACGTGGGCGCAAACCTAGAACCCAGCAGAATCAAAAAGAGGGACATACTTCAAGAAAGCATACTATACCAGTTACAGTTCACCGGCTTTGCAATATCTCCGCCTTGGAGGTAATACCAATCGACACCCCTGATACCTCCGATAAGGAAAACTCAGTAACCGAAGATGTTAACACGACGCATAAGCATCTTAACCGTAGCGGCTTCAACGCAGCTGACGTACTAAGTCAAGTATGCCAAGAGACCTTGCAAAAGACCATATCTGTGCTCGAATCGAATATCGAACAAGAGTCAAACGTTACCCGTGCGAGCGAATGGAAAAGAAAGCGTCGAGTTATCCAGGAATTCGGAACGGAACTAGAAAACGCATTATTCGATGTCAGTGAGCTGTGGGAGAGTAATTTTGCTCTAGCGACCCGATTGAAGAAGGAGAAGAAAGAGGTGCATAGTCTCCGACATCGACTACTAAATCTTCGACAAGAAAGAGAGATGATCGCGCTCCAAACAGACGATGTTCGAAGCAAGTATGCAGAAGAACAAAAGACAAGAATGGTATGGTAAAATGATTCCCTTCTAGTCCTTCATTGAAACTTATTCGTCAATAGGACCACGAGTCTCTCAACAACTCTCTCCACGATCTCCAGCTTGCTCTTGAACGAACTCACAAGCGTACAGACGTAGATACCCATCCTTTTGCTGGCCTAGAATTCCTTCTTCGTACCGTCGCCCAAGACGTAAGTTCTTCTGCGCCAGATTCACAGGGAGGTCTTTTGAACCAAGTCAAACATTTCAATGCCCAGCTTGAGCAAACAATGGCCAGCCTGACCTGAAATCTCCGTTCTAATAGCGGTCAATGAGGATGACCAACGATGACACCACTTGCTCGGCATCTCCAAACATTCAGCTCTCGTGTTTCCATCTTAAGTTTGGTTCCGGACAGTCCGCATGAAATCCTTCGACTGCCACATCCCCCAGCCCAAAGATGTTTCGTGTTCCACCTCAATTACTGCAGATCGTTCTTGGCCCACCCCGGTTCTTGAGCCGCCGGGCATGTGCGCGAGCTGCCAAGTCTTGGCACTCCGCTCCGCTAGCTTGGCATGGGAATGTTTAAGAGAACATCGCCAATTGCAAGCCTCCTTTCAAGTGCGAACAATGTCTTGCTAACAGGAAATGCAAGAAGCTGTGGAGATTCATAAGCTCAAGAGAGGCAATTTATGTTTCATTTTTTTCTGTTGCTCGCTCAATAGCCTATATTCGTCTTCCGGAGCTTTTTCCATCAACTTGCCATAGTGGAGAAACGCCAAGATCCTAAATGACTCGAGTTGGCTCTAGTGATGAAGAGCTGTCTATCAACTCTTGTCATGACGCAAAGCACGAATAGTGTACCTATAAAAACCAGCGGACTGAGTGATTGATACTGCTGAAAATAGGATGCAGTAGGCGATAGCGCCGTTTCGCCGAGTGCTAAGCTGGGAGGGATATATAAATCCACTCAATGCCCGGCACCCACAATCTCAAATCAATGGAGGCCCTTATCATTGCCGATATCTCAGCTTACTTGGCTGTCTTCTGTTTTTACTGGTAACTCATCGTAGAGTTCCATTACTCCCCTTATCTTAAGAATATATTCCAAGAATAACCTGTCGGCAAGATATCAATATGGGAGAAAAGCCTCGCGATTTAGAGGCTCCCGAAGACCGCCTTAGCTCTGTCTCAAAATCCAGTGCAAGGGATGCAATCGCCAAAGAAGACACTCTACGAAGTTGGGTGAGCGAAAAGCAACAAGATGAGAAGATAAACGATAAGCTCCGCAACCCACTCTGTGGGTTGACGCGAGACGAGCTTTTCCTTGACGTCGAAGAGTTCGCTAAAGAGAAAGGCTTAACCGATATCATTAATGATCTGAAGAAAGGTGCTTTAATCGCTCAGGATCCGAAGTCGTTCGAAAGCCTAGATGATCTATCCGAAGCCGAAAAGGAGCAGCTTCGCCGAGAGAAGACGCACAGGTGGCACCAGCCTTTCATGATGTACTTTATGACTAGTGAGTCGGAATTGCCGTTCGAATGAACAGGCATCTAATATGCTATAGTTCTTTGTGCCGGCTCTGCTATTGTCCAGGGTATGGACCAGACCATTGTCAACGGCGCTCAAGAGTATGCTACCAAAGTCTCGCCTGGAAAACCTGGCTAATATCACTTCGACAGGTTTTACTTTGCTGAGTTCAATGTTACGAACGTTTGGCATCAAGGTTTGCTAAATGGTGCGCCTTATCTTTGCTCCGCATTGATCGGATGCTGGACCACAGCACCATTAAATCGCCGGTTCGGACGTCGTGGATGTATTTTCATCTCGTGTCTTATCTCCTTTGCCGCTTCGATTTGGATGGCGGCTGCACATACCTGGTGGAATCTTCTTCTTAGTCGCTTTGTACTCGGATTTGCTGTGGGAGCTAAATCAACCACCACCCCTGTGTATGGCGCTGAATGCTCTCCGTCGAATATTCGGGGTGCTCTTGTCATGATGTGGCAGATGTGGACGGCTTTTGGAATTATGTTAGGTTATATTGCGTGTGTAGCCTTCATGGACGTCCATGTTGCTTCACTCCCTGGTTTCAATTGGAGACTGATGCTCGCTTCCTCTGCAATCCCGTAAGTCACTTCATACTTCCTCTAGTGTCTTTCGAGTTCTAACAATCTCCTTTCCAGTCCATTTTTCGTGTGCATTCAAGTATATCTCTGCCCCGAGTCACCACGATGGTACATGATGCGCGACCGCTATCAAAGTGCTTATGGCGCGCTTTGTAAATTTCGACCCTCTACCCTCCAAGCTGCTAGAGATTTATATTACATCCATTCTTCATTGAAGATCGAACAGGGTATGCGAGAGGGTAAGCAACTCTGGCGCGAGATGTTCGCTGTTCCTCGAAATAGGAGAGCCGCACAATCCTCCTTTTTCGTGATGTTCATGCAACAGGTAAGACTTTAGGCCCTAATATTCCTGAGACTTCTTCAACTAAATTGTCCCCCCAAAGTTTTGCGGAGTCAACGCCATCATGTATTATTCGTCATCGATGTTCCGAACAGCGGGATTTTCGCAACGCAAGGCTTTGATCACCTCTCTAGGCTGTGGTATCACCAATTGGATATTTGCTCTTCCCGCCGTATACACGATCGATACGTTTGGGCGACGGAATCTTCTTCTTACAACGTTTCCACTCATGTCGATATTCCTCCTTTTCACCGGATTCTCTTTCTGGATTCCAGACATCCAAGCAAGAACTGGCTGTGTTGCTACTGGAATTTACCTCTTCATGATAGTTTACTCACCAGGAGAAGGCCCAGTGCCATTCACATATTCTGCCGAGGCATTCGTATGTTCAATTCTCCACATATGATTAACTTGATGAGTGCTAATGATATTGGCCTTTTTTAGCCCCTATATATTCGTGACATTGGTATGTCATTCGCCACAGCTACCACATGGGGCTTCAACTTCATTGTCTCCCTCACCTGGCCCGTCCTTGTTGAATCTTTCAAGCCCCAGGGAGCGTTTGCTTGGTATGCTGCCTGGAATCTTTTCGGCTGGACATTCTGCTATTTCTGCCTCCCGGAAACAAAAGCTCTATCACTTGAGGAGCTGGATCAGGTCTTTTCAGTACCAACAAGGACACACATCAAACACTATCGCGAGATGTTGCCATGGTACTTCAAGAAATACATCACACGAGCAGATGTGCCACCACAAAAGCAGCTTTATTCTTATGATTAGAATCCAGGATGTAGCTGATTTTGATTTCACGATCAACCTCCTTTTGCTAGTCAGTTATAAAGAGACAAGGAGATGAACATTGTACCTATAACCTCCTACAGAATCATAAATTGCCATTATTACTATAGGAGTGTATGGATTTTCTTATATCTACGCAGTTATTTATCTCACGCCAGCAGCTGCTGCCAGATGATTTGTAAAGTCAACTTGTGTTCACGGCATGCTCGGCGGCAAACCAAAATAAATCTGAAGCTGTAAAATCTGTATTAATGAAAATCATACATACCCCCTCCCTAGCCAGAGCACCTTGATCATCAGACAGTCTTTGCCCCATCATTCAGGAGATCCCTGTCATTGACACCTTGCCCATCATAATGGAAGAAGGAGCTAAGATTAACCCAATCGAAGTAGCCCTTGGCTACGAATTCAAGAACAGCAAGCATCTCGACGACGCGCTTCGACTCGCAGGAAGCAACGCCTTCATGATGGAGGGTAATAAAAGGCTCGCTCAAGTCGGTCACAGAGCCATGGAACTAGTTCTCGTCACCAAGGGATACCAGTTGGGTTTACCCCGGGGTAAGTGCATGTCGCCTTTGTCTTTATTTCCATGTCTCTGATCAAGCTAGGTCGTGTCCAAGATATCATGCAAGCCATCACAGAGAACTCCAATATCGCGGGCAAATTTAAAGACCACAAATTCGATACATTTATCCATAAAGTTCCTGGCCAGTCTACATTGGCGGTAAAACAGATGATCGTCACTATAAGCGCCCTTATAGGAGCGGTCTTCCTTGACTCCAAAATGGATATCAATGCTGTTGAGGCTGCCATGGAAGCCTTGGATCTGGCATGGCCTGAAAAAGCTACTAGCTGTAGGTCGATTTCCTTCGCACCCCAAAATCCAAGTTGTCACCGACGTCTGCTGCTGGCAATGGCCCGGACCCACGCGATGTTTTTTTGAATCAATAATAATACTGATTATCTTGAGTGCTCTTAGGAAAACATGATGTGGGCCAACATCAACGCTCCGCAAAAGCTGAATATTGATGCGATGCTATTGTGACAAGATTTGTTAGGAGAGCTGAGATTGTACCGGTTAGCGACGACGACGTTGCAAAATGCGTCTAACGGCCCGAATCTCGCTGAGCCTTGGCGAACATTTCTTCGTTAAGCAGTTCAAGAGACTTTCGACATTTGGACTCATTGATAACTGGTATAGGAAAAGTAATAGATTCTCTTTTGCTTCTGATTGAGCTGACTTGACTAGTGTAGTCGAAACAAGCATCACCAAGTAAGCCACGGAGTAACAAGACTGATTAGACGCCAGGCTCAACGCCACGGCATTGCCGTCTTGTGTGCGGAGAATGGGATCTTCTAATTGACTACCTCGTGTCTGGAGGAGCACAAGGATGCAAGCGCCAGAGCGTAGGATCACGTCTTGGACACGTCATCGCGGAGGATCTTCCACAAGCAAACGCGTCAATCTAGACTATGCCATTATTATTGTAGGACTCCTAGACCTGCAACAGACTGTTAGGCACCGAATTTTCCTTGGTTACGCAGCGGAGCGTCGTGATATCAAGTAGGCGGAGGATTGTCATGCGCGACGTTGGAAGCCATCAGACGACCGCAACGGCCAGCGGAATTGGAAATCCCGTGGTCCGGGTTCCGTATCGTAACACAAAGAGCTAAAGGCTCAGTGTTCTCTAGTTTAGTGGGGTAACGTGCTAGGATGCCGCCAGTAGCCTGCTAATAAAGTACACAATTTTCGGGTTAGTGTCTTGGCATTACTGTACTCTGTTCCAACGTGACGCCCGCCGAAATCGCGCCGTCGAGATTTTCAACCTTTCGAACAATTGAACCTCAATCGTTTGTCTATTCCATATAACCGGCGATATTTCCGCAGGTGATCTCCACGTACGAGACCTCTGCAAAACCCGCGTTATGATGGTTACCGAGGCTTGACAGAACACGAGACAGGACAGAGTCCTTCTGCCACCACTTACTGCAACTCGCCGCTCGACTGAGGAAAGGCATATAGAACTTGGAATGGAACGGAGCCCACAGCGGAGCCCTATGATCCTGCTTTTTCCCCGCACCCCGTGGGGTTGTTACCGCTCGCATCATATGGCAGACTACGGAGTATAGTCTCATCAGTTAGCATTTCGGTCTGTCTTGCTTCCTGGTTCGCAATTGAACTACCTCCACCGGCTCCACCGTCGATTTCTATGTCCTTCCCCGGACCGCGGAGTATTGCCTGCTTTTTGATGGGCGAGGGATGGCCTTAACTCACTCTGGAGGGATGGATCGTCCCTGACTACCTTGATGAGGTATCGCGTCTTTAGCCAACGGGCCAATTAGCCTGGCCAGGATTGCAAGCAGCTGAATGTTGCCACACCACGACTCTCGGGGTCCTGCATACCGTGAAAAGATCTCGACGACCGCGCGGGCTCAAGATTTGCATTGCTAACCGATTTCCAGAATCATTGCGTGGACCTTCCGAGTGATGGATCATGCATGTATCTCGCTTAATTTTATAGCGTTGGTACTGGAATCTACACTCTCTTCCCATCTGTTGGATTTGGAGGTGGGATGCCAACGGGCTCAGGCATCTAGTGATGAGCAACCGTTCAGATTTCGACCATTCTGCTACCATCGTTCAGAGGTATGGTAGCTATGAGCGCCTGTACGGAGAATGCAAACGGAAGTGGCCGATCGAGCCCGACTTGACCAGTCAGTTCCCTCCAGAATATAGCAGGACTTTCCCGCGGGCCCACCTGCCTCCTATTTGCTGGTTACAATCCATAATCGAATAGGGAGTTGAAGGGTCCGGTCGAATGCACTATGACCAATTTTGTATAATTGACCCGGCAAAAGAGGCCATATTCAGTTTCACCCCTACCGGTGGCTCTGTTCGGACTCACTTGAGCAAAGACCCATCATCAGTCCACCGGCCTTTATCCCGCGTGCGGGCACAACTGTTGACTGTCAATATTTTAACCTGGCCATTCCCTCAGATAATACTTCTATTTTCACTTTCTTGTTGATTTCTGTGATTGATTTCAAGCTACTATATACCCTTTATTTCAAAAAAAGATACCTTGCGGCAAATTATTCATTGTTGTTGTTATTGGAAGTCTCCTTGTGTTCACAATCTGGGCGGCTGCTTCCCTCCAACTATTCAATACTGGCAACGGCTGGCCCTACGGATTCTTCCTCCCGCTTTGGTTTTAACGGCCGTGGTTGATGTCACCACATATTTTGTAATAAACAATAGTGAAGTGTACCATTTTGGTACACATTTCACGGCTCTTCAATCAACCTGAAAGGAGTATTTCTAGACACCTCGCTCTGCCCTGGCTTGAACCTCTTACAACCTGGGACTTCATCGAGACTACCGGCTGGGACCATCGGTATCACTTTCTATTTAGCTCACACAGCCCGTATTCGACAGTGCTCAGCATGGCCGAGAAACTTTCCTCCACGGTCTATGAATCTACTACCAGGTCGTCACTCCCTGCAAGCAGTGATGATGGCACTCAAACCATGTCCAAAGAGGAGCGCCAGGTAGCCGAAGCTGCGGCTCGATTCGGATACGGTCCTCTAGCGTCGGTTAGCAGACAAGAGCTCCATGCCTTCGCCAACTCGTTCCATGGGCCAGTACACAGACCATTTGCCAACCCTGCGCCTCTCGGGCTGAGCGCGTTCGCTTTGACTACCTTTTTGCTGAGCCTTATCAATCTGAATACTCGGGGCGTACACGCTCCAAATATTGTCGTTGCGTCGGCACTTGCTTACGGTGGCCTGGTGCAACTGTTGGCGGGCATGTGGTAAGCCATCAATCGCTAGCTAAACATCCTGCTCCGGACTAATCAGTCAACGTTAATCCTAGGGAAATGGCCATTGGTAATACATTTGGTGCTACTGCCCTGTCTTCTTACGGAGGGTTTTGGATATCTTATGGGCTCATCTTTACCCCTGGCGGTTTCGAAATTCTCTCAAGTACAACGAAAGTAGATGGAGCAGTCGGACTCAATAACCTTGTCGGCTTCTGGCTTGCCGTACGTATATCACTCCTTATTAAAATTTCTTCCCCCAATGGTTCTTCCGAGCTAACAATGTCTATCGCGCAGGGCTGGTTTATCTTTACCACTATCATGACCTTTATGACATTGAAAACGACATGGGCTTTTTCTTGATGTTTTTAACGGTCGACATTGCATATCTAATGCTTACCATTGGTCATCTTGTACAACCTACTCCAGGAGTACCTTACCAAGCCCTCATTCAGGCTGGCGGCGGCTTCGGGATTGTCGCTGCCTTCCTAGCTTGGTATAACGCTATGGCCGGTGTAGGGACTAAGGAGCACAGCTACATTCGATTCCCTCTCGGAACCTTGCCATGGGCCAGGCCGAGATCCCGCATTGATGATCTAGAGATGGCTTGAAGCCGTTGGAAGCTTGAAGCTCTAGGGCCTCAGAAGAGAGAACTGGATTTTTCTTTAAGCAGGGCTTTCTTGTACTCTACTTGCGATCTGTGATGATTTCTCAACGAACTTTCCTTGTTTAGGTAGCTAAAGGCTAGGTTGTTTAGCCCTTCTCATCACAAACTAATAACAGTTTCTTTGGTAAAATCATACCATTTATGCACCACTATCGTTCCCCATGCATCATTATCGACATCTTTACCTTCAGCTTTGAGATTTGATCTGGGAATAGCTTCATATTGTAGAAAAGATAGAAGACCATATTGGCCAAGTAGAACACCACTACGTTTATTAGGCATCTTTTCAGCATCAATGATTCTGACTAAAATGCTCACGTTAATGATGGTATTTGGGAAAGATAGTGCTGCCTCTGCCTCGCAGATGACTCGATCATGCAGTTGATATTCCCGGCTTCGCATATAGGCGAGATTGATGGGGTTGATTAGATTACCTAGTTACTTGATATGAAAGTTGTAACATTGTATGAGCGCTTGTGTCTAGTCAAATCACTGAACCCAAAGTAATGATAAAGCCTTAAGTGGATTCTGCATCTAATAACAGGCTTCTAGGCATTCCTGAGACATCACTCTAAATTAGCAACAATGGCAAGGTTGAATGGACAAGTTTTGATATTGTTTGATAACTATTTACTACAGGCTGATAAAAAGAGGAAGATAAAGAATCAAAACCGCCCGCTAATCTAAGGATGGCAGAGGAAATGCAAAATGCCTCATTCAATGGCGCGAGAAAGAAGGTTGAATGTGTAAGCCCGTCCGATCAGGGTGCAAGCAGAAGGCGGCAGCTACTGCAGCTCTCGGGAGTGTCAGAGCCTTACTATATGAGTTGACGTTGAAGGGGTATATCTCATGGCGGCGAGGGTTGTAAAGGAGTGGAACGAAGGCGCCAGGAGACTAAGTCATTTGTCCTGGGCGCGGGAATACAGGAATCGTTTGAAGATTCTCGAGGCCGCCCATCGTGCCTTGCGAGCCAGCCTGCCAGCCCTGGCCGGTTTGCGGATTTATAAATGCGCTCTGACGGAATGGATTCGTGCTACCTGTCGGGTTTGGGCGGAGTGGAGCGGCAGTGGGGACTTGCAAGGATTGATTTGGAGGTGATTGGTTCCGAGCAAAAGGATTCGTTCCGGTCCGTTGCGGGCGTAGCGGTTGCGGTTGAGCTTGATCCTGAGGTTGGAAGCCTGGTGACGTAGAGGGTCGAGCTATCTCTGCACCCATAGGGACTTGTGAGAGCCGATTTTTGGCAAAAGGATTCGTGGGTTGGCGGGTCAAGGGAACAACGGATTGTGGTGATGTGGGATTCAAGGGTGTTAATGGAGGAGATGCAAGGGTATTATTGGGGAGAAGCATTGACTGTCGGAATGGGTTGTTCGGCCTAGGCGAACCAGTTGCCATTGGCTGCTGGAACGATGGTACTCCGGTCTGAGGAATACTTGACAGAGTAGGTTGGAAGTTCATTTGCATAGGGGTTTGTATCTGTGGCTGTGTATATCCGCCGAACCCGAAACCGGTCTGATTCGGTTGAAGCATCTGCGGTTGCTGAGTCTGGGGCGCAAACTGTGCAAAGGGATTTCCACCTTGCGCCGAGCCCATAGCTTGAGCTGGTTGCTGAACTTGCTGCTGCAGACCATAAGCGGCGACGGGCTGTTGGAATGCCGGCGGCGGTTGAGTAAATCCCATCTGTTGCTGTGGAAATCCAACTGGCTGGAAGGGCTGCATTTGTTGGCTTTGCATACTGAACTGTTGAGAAGTAGGTTGATAGTTCATTGGTTGTTGATTTTGATCTATAGAGTCGAAAAAATCAAGTAGATCAGGTGCCGGCGCTTTGGCCGGTTGAGATGGCGGGTTAATGGCAGCTGGCTGTTGTCTAGCCGCCTGAGTTGGCGCTTTCTTTTCGTCGTTTTGACTGGCTTTTCCATATTTTTGGGCTTTATATTCCTTGCGTCTCGTAGCAAAATCGGGGTCATTCAAATCGTCTTCGAGAAGCTTTGCAAGATCGGTGGAAGCATGTTTAAGATTTGGAATTTCTAAACGTGTAGCGGCTTCGTACTGTCTGGCTGTTCGTAGAAACCGCACGACATCTTCTGTCAAAGAACTGAAATGTTTATAAACACGGAGAGCTCGTTCACTGTCCGGCCTCGACATCTCAAAATAATGCTCTGATAATTCAACAGTAAGCACTGGCTTATTCATTTGCATAACCATGACAAACCTAAAACATTTATCGTCCCCTCGTTCATGACGGAATATAAAGTCAATAAGTCCAGCGTTATCAACCGGTACGCAGTCAGCGATATTTCGTTTTCAGGCTCATCGGTCAGGAGCTATTGAAGAGGGGAGTCAGCCGCGCCGTTTAGACTTGATAACTTCGAATCGCACATACATCGCATTTCAGTAGAGCTTTGATTTGCTTTTGTACTATCTCCGTTTCCCTTAGGAGACCCTTCTCCACGGTCAGTTTCTTTAACTTTCCATGTCCATTTCGAACATAGTCCGTTTTCGTCTCGGAGTATGCGAGGGCTCGTGCGATAAGATACTCCGAGTATCGCCATATATTGCCGCCCTGCGTTTGGACTGTAAAATGGCCACAATGTCAGAACTCATGTTTCGTCTCAATGTATGACGCGGCGTCCGCGTGCCAAGCAGAAAGACCGTACCATCAGAGATGCTCGTTATTGCAATATTCCGCGGATTTTGCGAGAGATATTTCAGCGCTGCTCCAGGCGAGCCTTCCCGTATCATCATATGTATCACAATGAGCGATTTGAAGACGACCGTCCATGCTGAGTCCCGAAGACGAAGGGATAGCGTCCGAAAGATTTCCCCGACCCCGGCATCGGTATGGCTGGCTGAGAGAATGTGCTCGATATACTTCGATTTAGGCGCCGCAAGCTATAGAACGAGATCCTAATGGTTAGCATTGTTTCGACAGTCCGGTTGGAGGAGGGACAGTTCCACCAACTTTCGGTTTTGTAGCGCCCTTTACGGACTTCTCAGAATTCGGCATTGTAACGCAAGATCGGGAGATTTCAGGTATATAAAAGTGGAGAGGTAGAATAGGGATCGACTTCCCACAGGAAGAGAGTCTAGATATCGCAGGAAACGTCCCTGTTTGCTGCCTCGTAATCCGTACTCACAGCAATGCGTGGCTTAGGGGTCGACGTTCATGGCGCAATGCGACGATCCGAAATTGACATGAAAGATGGGCGAAGAAATAATTCTGCGCATAAAGAAGATTCAGTAAATGTATTCAAACCCCCGCAATTGCAGAAAATAGACTGTTGCGGAGTGTCGGGAGCTTGCCTGGAAGTCGAGCTTCAAAGCCTCAGGGACGGTGTTCAAAACTTGAGTTTGGCTAAGAATCTTAGGGCGGCGGGCGTACCAGCCTCTCATCTCCACGCAAGCACGCCGTGCCTCGGACTTGACACCGTCAAAAACTCGCGGAATATGAGAGCAGAACAGTTCCAGCGGGCATTTATGGCTGATTGCAATCCTGAGAATATTCCAATTACAACCATCAGGACCTGGACTCTTTGTAACTATCGAAGTTTCGTTTGGTGAAACACACGCTGGCCAAGACCACGTTTCAGCCATGTCGTCATCAGCAAATGAAGAACAATGGAAGCAACACTGACTTGATACGGGATACTCTAGATGATTGACACTTCTTTCAACGGCCATGCATATGATGGAGCATACAGAGTGTGCTGAACACCCTGGAATATTCTAACACCTCATATGGTGTGAAGTAAAAGCGGTATGTGGGTGCCTCCTGGCTATCCAGCCCCGACTGCAGTATATAACATATCACATTGCCAAAAACCGAAAAGTCCCGCAGATCAAAGCCTTCATTGGCACAGACAAGCCTCGATTCAAATACGTCGGACGACATGTAAAGCAAGGCCAACATAATCGCCTCATTGAGCCCCTGAGATATCCAGGACAGAATGAAGGTCTGAAGGCTGTATCACCAAACAGGTTTTCGTCCGAACCTAACGCCGCCAAACAGAACGCCTCCTTTCATGATCCCGAATACTTGTTTAAGATATACACATATAAATATACAGATGACTTCACATCCATCCGATGCCTCCAACCCATCGCTTATCGTCCGCCGGTGTTGACACTGTCGACTCAGTGCCCGAGTCAACCTCCATGTGCATGTCCATGTCGATGTCCATACAGCCCGTGTCATGGAGGGGATCGACATTGGACATCGAGTTCAGAGCATCCATTTGAGGATGGAAGCTATTTGTGGCTCGAGTTTGAAACGTATTCATCAATGCGGGAGCAGAGCGCCGTACTGGCTGAAAAAACCGCCGCAGGGTTGACTGGTTTGGGTCAGGAAGAGAGGGCGCGTCTTCAATGGCGATATCATCGGGTGTCGAAGGCACGGATGGTGGCTCCTGGCGACTCAATTTTTTCTGCGCAGAGAATAGCCAGGAAAGGGTTTTGTCTACGCATGGTCATCAGTCTATTATTTGGTCAAGAGATCTATATCATGGGATTGAGGAGGAGGCACCTACCATAAATCGACTGCTCATCCGGACGGTCTTGCTTAAACCGTTTTCGAGTCCGGCTATGGAGGTGCTTTGGAGTTTCGTCCATCGTTATAAAATTTCCAAGCTTGCAAGCTATTGGAGACGCAGGGTTGTTATACGCTGCCATTGTTCGAGGAGACGTGATAGTCGTGAAAGAAGCTTTACGCTTTAAAGTCATGATTGGTGGGATTATTCTGCTGCTATGGCCGTAAAACAGAGGGAACAGTAAAATAATCGCAAGTTTAATAATGCCTGAGCGCTGTGGATGATCAGAACCAGTGGGTATATTGGTATGGGTGCGATGTTCACTCCCAATGGCCTTCTGAACAGCTGAAGGAACCGCGAAAGACGAGCTGCAAGCAGGAATTGGACGCCGTGCGCGTCGAGCACGCGAGAATACAAATTGGTGTAATAAATTACCGTCAGCCCAGTTTCATTGGACAGGAGGCTTTCTTGGCATCTGCACTAGGCTGTATTTATACTAGCGCTTGTAAGTTACTGTATTGAGCCTGAAACCGCCAGCCTCGATAGCACGCCATCACGTGAGTCGTTCCTGCGCCGAGCTCAAAACAAAGCAAACCAGCAAGTCAAGAGCGCGAGATCCTCGCATGCGGACGTGGTTTGAATGCCTGGACGAAGGGGTAGGTATATACCACTGGATACTCCTTCCTCATTCATCCTCATCCCATCGAATATCCACGGGTCACTGCACTCGCTCTCCTGAGAGAAAGATACCTCGATTTCGGCATGCCGAAGTGAGCACGGCACTAGTGAGATGAGCTTCGGCATGCCGAGTTGACCTCATCTTACCCCGCCAGCCAACGCTTCAGTTCACGTCGTTTCAGAAGCCAGGTTCAAGAGACAGTATTCAAAACTCCTACGACCACTATTTAGGACCTTCTTATCTCTTTAACAGTCACCATGCAAGCTCGCGAAGCCACCCACGCTGGCTCATGGTATTCCGACGATGCGAGGACCCTCACACGCCAATTGGACGAGTGGATGGGCCGAGTGCCGAATGAGATCGAGGGAGTTGGACAACTGCCTGTCGCTGGTGCTAGGCTGGTTATTGCGCCGTATGTTTGTCTCTGGCTCTTTCTTGTTCCTTGTCCTGATTCCGTTTCTCATACAGGCATGCCGGATACGCGTATTCCGGCCCCTGTGCTGCCTTCGCCTACAAGTGCCTCGATTTATCCAAAGCGTAAGTGATCCAGTCTGGCAGCTGGATACATCAATTGTTGCTCTACTTATTGAGGCTTCTTCTCTTAGAAAGCGGATTTTCCTCATCGGCCCCTCCCACAACCATCCTTTCTCCAGAATCGCCCTCCCAGAGCTATCTCATTACTCAACCCCTCTTTCCTCAGACCCGCTTCCTTTAGACAAACCACTCATCAGCGAGCTACTGTCTCGCGAAGATGGCCATATCCGTTTCTACGGTATGCCTCGACGAATCGACGAGGCCGAACACAGTCTAGAGCTTCATCTCCCCTACATCCACTACCTTCTACAGCGTCTATATCCAGGAGAACCCGTGTCTGCATATCCCAAACTCGTGCCTATGATGGTTGGAAGCACATCTGCAGCATCGGAGCAGGCTTACGCAAGGATTTTAGCTCCATACCTAGCAAATCCAGAGAATGCATTCATCATCTCCTCTGATTTCTGCCACTGGGGCCTCCGGTTCTCCTACTCGTACTATGTTTCAGAGGCTCCCACATCTGAACCTGAATTGCCATTGAATTACGACGCTCTTCCTCAGCCATCGGAGGACATGACCGCCGGCGAAGCGAGGGCCAAGATCGAGGCCGTTTCGAACGGACGGGATCTGAACCGCGGAGAACCGAGCCCGAGTTCTCCACGTATCTATGAAAGCATCACGGCATGTGACCTCGCATGTATGTCAGGCATTGCGTCAGGGCACTACCAGACGTTCCTCGATTCCCTCAAGGCGTCAGGAAACACGGTGTGCGGACGACATCCCATCGGGCTGATCATGGCGGCCTGCGAGCTTGTCCTGGGCAAGGATAAGGAAAACAACAGCGACCTAGAGATCAAAGAGGACGACGTCACGGACACCCATTTGACGCGTGGGGTTTTCAATTTCGTTCGATACGAGCGGAGCTCGGAGTGCATCTCTGTTTCAGATAGCTCGGTCAGCTACGTCTCTGCGTTTGCGGTGCTCTAAGGACACGTTATTCTCCCTCTAATCGGTCGTTTCTGCGCTGTAGCAATAATGGCCGCGTTGAGCTACAGGCTACCATTGTGCCTTTTCTTTCTTTCCAATAATTCATCAGCGGCAAGCAGAAAAATGAGGAAAAGTTGTTGGCTCTGACAACTCACTCAATGCCCCGATAAATGGAAGCATATCTTATCTATCTTAGCGGTATTGCCCATATGATATATTGCATCTGACGCCCTAGGTAGTACACAACTAGGCGATTAGATTCTCATTCCACTACCACCTGCAACATTTCTCCTCAAGTTATTTGCTTCAGCACCTTCCTCTCATCCCCGCGAATCATCCATCCACGCGCACTGTGCATCACACTTCCAACGCGACCTAGTTCGCTCACCCAAAGACGACGCGTAATTACCCCCCTTCGTCTCTTCAAAAGCGGCCTAAACCTTGCCGCATCAAGAACTCTATACCACACCGAAAAGACAATTCTTCTACTCCGTACAATAATGGAAAATCTGCTCAGCGAGCCATGAATGCATATACATACGGAGTACACACTCCGTACATACATTCGCAATCTCAACGTCATTTAATGAAAAATGGTGCACGCACCGCACCTTACGCGGCCCCATACGATCACATTCGCAGAACTACGAAGATGTTCTCTTACAGTTCGCTTATGTAGACAAGAAACGTATGTTCGGGCTGGTAGGGAAGCGATTTTCAGTCGATCAGATCATCACCTCATGTACTGTACATACATACCTACTACTTACTTAAACCTCAAGTTATGACACAGGGATTTCCTGTTTAGGAAAGAGCTAAGCAAAAAAAGCACCCCGTGAACCCGCCCACAAGCTACTCCGTATTACTCGCGGGGAAAAGATATTACTATTATTATTGCCAACTGGGCATAAGAGTTGCTTATCACCGATAAGTTTGACAAACAAGGGGCGGTGTTCGGTGTTTGGTTTTTTTAGGTTTTTCCTTTTTTGAAGTTAAGTTAAAGTCGGGTTTGGTAACTAACTAGGGCCTCTCCAAACGCGCGGCCTTGGAAGTTCCCGCAGATCTTCTTTTTTGAGGTTGTTTTCTTTAAAGTGTCCACAGTCCACTTGGTCAACTAAACTAAATATGCTTGTTTTTGCTCAATCACGCGACGCCCCAGGGCGAATCCAAGCTCTTTTTTAGTTATCGCCTAGATTTTCTTATGGGTTGGCCCGGTTGGGGCATGCACCTGAGGCTTGGAAGTCGAGAAATATAGTTGATCAAGCGGGAATGGACTTAAACAAGCGAGCAACAAAAACGGGAAAATAAAGGGTCCACTTCCTGGGCCTCATGTATGTACATACATACGTAACTCAAGAAATAAGACCGATTCGGAAGTCACATCCGATATATCGATGGAGGGTATAATCCTATTTGTTATATTTGCAGCACTCTAGAACACCATCTCGAAGATGGATTCCAATTCTTAATCAGTACTCCGTAGTGTAAGAGCTTGAGCTAACGGAAATCGGGCGGAATTTCCACATGCCACATGGTACCTATTCCGCTATGGAGAATGATGAGATCTGGTTCTGTGGAGTCCATACTTTACCGAGTGAGAAAAAAAGGCCTCAAGTCTCGACTGGCGGTATAGAACATGATATACCGGGCGGCTCGATTGCACAAGCGAGGACTGGCGGGATTGGTGGTCGATGCAACCAGGCTGGTCTTCTGCGCACTGCCATGCACCTTGCCCGGTCTCCTGTATTTTGTGCTGCCAATCAATCAATATTGTCCGTAAGGTATGACATGTACGAAGCGGGCGTGTCAAATGGGATTTGCAAAGGATCGTCAGTCGAAACCTGAAACCAAACAACTTTCACACAGTGTTTGATAATTATTTTGTTCGGTCGCGGTCGGGAGTTGTGTTATCAGATGCACTGTTTTGGGCCAATTTGTGCTCCGTTATGCCGGCAATTGTACAGACACACAGCGTTGGGGGACGGAAGCCACGTAATCGCCGCCCTGGCCAATGACTAACTAGGTTAGAGCTGGTGGGTGGATCCGTCCAGGCACCATTTTGTCATACATTTTTAGTTCTTTTGATCAGATGAAAGTTGAAGGAACGGAGGGACTGGGCGGGGAGTCAAGTAGTAGTTACTACTAGCAAAGTAGTCTTGTCCGGTGCTGGGTCCCTGGACTCTTCTGGGCCTCCACCGCGTCCTTCCGATGAGGCGAAGTATCCTGTTTTGTATCTCGAGCTACCTGGGTAGGCACTTTTGTGGGTTATCGGAGGGACGGAGGATCGCTGGTACCAATTCTTCCCAGCCACACATTATTATACTGGCGGGAGGAGCATTTGGGATTCCGGAAAATCCTTATCGGTCACATTGTACGCCGTAGGCTCAGACAGGTTTCGCAGAGGTAAATTAATTAGAGCAGCCAGCCATCCTGCTGAAAGGATGAGAAGAGGTTCTGTCTCGCCACGCGATGCTGCGTCAGCGACATCAGTCCATCTGATAGACGAGCCGAGGAAGCTCGACCACCTGAGCACTTTTTCAAGAACCGTAGGTATTAATTGCGTGCTTTTTTCTTGAGGTCCCGTTTCGGTGTGCGAACACTCCACTCTCGGACTTAAGATCCCTAATTTTTTCGTTTTTTTCCCTCTCTCAAGGACGGAGTCTGTGAAATGAGAAAAGAAGTCGAGCCGACGAGCTCCAGGGTGCTGTAGCCAGCAAGAGAACCGAGTTTGCCATGTGCAAAACGCACAGGCACTGGGATTCATACCTCATGCATCCAGCCCCGGTCAAGAATCAGGATGCGCAACATGCATACACGGTATACTCCGTCGATCGCATTGCAATAGCGAAGGATAGTATTTTCCTGATCATCAGTCTGTCTGTCGTTTGCTAGCACACCAAGTGGCGTAATGCTCATCTCATCCTGTTCCATGTGAGGAGGAACATGATTATTGTTTGTCCAGATCAGTGTGGCTCGGTGTGCGACCGAGTCCATGAACTGGAGGAGTTACGCAGGAATCAACTGACTTTGTGTTTTATCAGTCCCAAAGTGGCTCTCGCACGAGTTGGGGTGAGTTGGAGCCGCGTGTTTGGTGTATGAGGTTTAATTTCTGGGAGTCGAGATGGAGTAAGTAGGTCACTAGGTAGTTAGTTAGTTAGGTAGCTACCTGGTTCGGTACATCTCTCGACTACCCCGTGCAGCAGCGTCAGCAGGTACCACTGGCATCTTGAGTCTGATCCAGACCTGCTAGAGCACCGAGACGAGCTCGCAAGTCATGAGGCCCGCGACTGCTTCTTATCCACCGACTCAGCCGACGAGCCCGCGAGTTCGTGCGTGCAGGCAGCGACGGCCACAGTGCTGCCGGCGCGCGCTGTGATTGGAGCGCCAAGCGAGCGTGACTCAGCGGCTGACGACGACCGCCCGCCAAGGCCCTCACGTAATCCACGTCATTGCCCCCTTTCTTTGCCCCTTTGGGCCTAGCGCATTCGTCACTCCCGCCGTTACCTTACGCAACCGTCCGTCTTGGGGGGCGTGTATCGAGCAGTACCGGAACCCCCCCGACGCCCCGCGCGCCCGCGGTTTCGGCGCTGGTATCGCCGTATCGCCCGTACGCAGGCGGGGCTTGGCGCAGGTATTCAATTTCACTTGGCCTTGGCACTGGTCTGGCGCTGTATTTTCGCCTCAATGCGTCGCCCAAAACGGTAACAATCGACTCGTTTTCCTCTCGCTCGACGGTCTCTTGCATCTCTGCCTCTCTCTCTCTTCTCTCTCTCCTTCACTCTCTCTCCCAATTTACCCCAATCTCGCCTCCCTCACGCTCCTTCGTTGGGGAAACCAGGAAAAGAAAAGGCAATCCTGATCAATTCGTATGGTCAAACGTCAACCTCGCTTCCTCCCATTCCTCTCTGTCCTCCGCCATCCTCCCATGCAAGCAAACGACAGCCACTAAAGTCTTCTTCTCTCTTTCTCTCTTTCTCTTTCTCTCTCTCTCTTTCACATTCACTCACTCTCACTCTCTCACACTCTCTGGTTTCTTCCTTTTGTATCTGCCTGGAAGTCGTCGTCGTCGCTTTCATACGTCTGCCCATTCCCACTTTATACGTCTTCGCCTTCCACGTTCCTCCGGTATCAGACTAGCGCCGCTTTACGTGTTGGCTGTGCCTCTTCCGACTTGCGACTGCGCATTTCCCACCTAATTAACTGCCTCGACCGGTCCTTTCTTCCTCTCCTCTCTTCCAATCTTCATCAACCGCAATAATATCCTCGCTGTCGCTCTCTGATCGTCCCAACTTGGCCTTGTCACTGATCCTCTTTCCGCTCTCGATACGAGACGAAAGTCGTTGCCTCCGGCGATCCATCTCGGGATCTCATCATCATATTCCAAGAACGTCGTCCACTCGATTAATAAATCAGCGATAGGCGCTGAAAGTCCTGTCTTCTCCTTCACTTTAATGGCCGATCCTTACCCTCAGTCGGCCTCTCGAGGCCCATCAGCCGCTGACCCTTCCATGGATGCCAGCGAACTCGCAAAACAGTTTGAACAATTACTCAGAACGAGACGATTAAACACATTACAAGCACGGTCGAGATCTCAAACGACCTCTCCCGCGCCATCAACACCTTTCACCGCACAACAATCCGCCTTCCAATCGTCACAAGTCTCTCAACCTCAACCGCCCCAATATTCAACCCTCCGAAGTTTTCCGGTCGTTCCCTCGCCGCCTCAAGACCCAACATCACTCAAGTTTCGAAACCTACTGCATGTGCTCTCCGTCACTCCGGTGAAATATGAAAACCCTGGCCTACTCGACGAGGCTCTCTCTTCGATCCCGCTCGATCGTCTCTACCGTGAAGCAGAGGAGGAATCGCAAATACTACAGGCTGAGGCTGCCAGCATGGGTGACAATGTCAAACCCGCTTGGGGATACCAGGACTGTGTCATCAGAGCACTCTTGAGGTAAGCCATTCCTGACCTCGTTCTTTATCAAACCTTCCGATTTTCTCTTACTAACTGCTCCATCGTCTGGCAGATGGTTCAAACGATCTTTCTTTGAATTTGTCAACAACCCCCCATGTACGAAATGCTATAGCCCAACCATCGCCCGCGGTATGACACCACCCACACCCGATGAAACGGCTCGTGGAGCTACACGTGTAGAACTATACCAATGCTCCGAACCACACTGTGGGTCATACGAACGATTTCCTCGCTATTCTGATGTCTGGGCGCTACTGCAAGCACGACGAGGTCGTGTTGGAGAGTGGGCCAATTGCTTTAGTATGCTTTGCAGAGCAGTCGGTGGCCGTGTTCGATGGGTGTGGAACTCGGAGGATTATGTATGGACCGAAGTATACTCAGAGCACCAACGCCGATGGGTTCATGTGGACGCATGTGAGGAAGCTTGGGATAACCCTCGACTCTACACAGAAGGTTAGTGATCTATACTTCTATATTTTTAATTACTTCCGCTGACTGGTTTTTCTCAGGTTGGAACCGCAAAATGGCGTACTGCATAGCTTTCTCGAATGATGGAGCAACGGATGTCACACGAAGATATGTTCGTGATCCAGCACGACATGGCATGAGCCGAACACGGGCTCCAGAGGAGGTGCTCCTCTGGGTCATTCAGGAAATCAGACGAATGCGAAGAGAAAACCTATCGAAAGAAGAATGCCAAAGGTTAATGAAAGAAGATGAACGCGAGGAACGGGAACTACGTGGCTACATGGTCCAGGCTCTTACATCCGAGATGACCAATCTATTCCCTAACGCCTCGACGAACACCCGGCCCGATGAGGTCAAGATTCCCATCACCGCCGCCGATGGAACCATTGAATGGGTGAACCCTGCTGGCCACCCAGCTCAATCGGGCTCCGACAGAACCGGACGTGGCCGATGACATTAAACCTGCAACCGGCAGCGTCTCTCTTTCTCATCACTTTGCAGCATTCCTCCAACGACAGCTTAGACTGTCGACACTATGATACCTATGATTTCTACGCAAATACTCTTTCCGGTCCCTTTTTAGACCTCTTAAATTTCCTAATGCCGATTTCCTTTTATTTATGACGTTTTCTATTCTATGCCTTGGGGGTAAAAAAAGATTTCTCAATCTCCAAAGGCACTTCTGGACAATCATTCCATACTTTCCTACATTCTTGCTGGCGTTTCTCGGCTTATATCCCCACTTACGGGGTCGGTTAAATACCAGGCGTTCCTCATTGGAAGCTCATCGTACCATATTGGATGCATTTACATAAAGCAATCTTTCTTACATATTCTCATACAATCTATTTTTATAACCTTCCATATCCACTTCCTGTCTACCAGAAATTTCCATGAAACAAGTAGAAATGACCATGATACAAGGATAGCATCAATATAAATTGGACTTGCCGCACTCCGAAATTCCCGGATAACTTCCTGATGCAGAAGAACATGTGGCATTATGATCTCATTGACACGGCAGGCTACAAAGGAGCATCAGGTTTCCCACTCAATGTAAATCACTATCATGCATATCCCTAGTTCCCAGCTGACAGAAGTGGAAACAGAGACAAGAAAACCGGATAGAAGTGGAACACCGTTACAACCGGCAATTACCTACTTTTTTTTCTCCAAACTCGTAAGGTGTTCATCTGATAAGCTAGGTTTCCAGTCCCCACATCAAAGTCCCCAAACCCCTTGCCCTCAATACAGTTTGACATTTACAATTTTTTTACTTCACAGAAATCCAAAACGTTGAGCGGTGAATAACTCTTGTATAAACTCTGTATACTGGAATAATGATCGGAGTGAATCAGATAAAAAAATTTTTCAGCTGTATCCCCATAAATGTACGGAGTAGACCGGGTGGACTTCCTCAAACAAAAATACATTTCCAAGTTATGAAGAAGGATCGAACCAATCACAGCCAGAGGATGACAACCCGGGAGGCTCAGCCACAATGACAACAAAGCCCAGCTGAGTCAGCAGCGGCTATTTACTTCCCTTATCTGATCGGATTGATTGTGACTTCAGGTCAAGGAGCGTATCGCGCTTAAGGGAGAGCATTCTCATGCCATAGCTTTTTCCTTCATATTAACTGTCATTCAAAAAGATCGAGATACGAAGTATTGAGCGCATCAATATCTCGTTACTCTCTGCTGTTCTCTCTAGCTCCAAAAAACAAAGTTAGCCGCCGTATAACTTCCGATGGATGATCTCAATGAAAATGTTCCGAGTCGGACTCCGGATGACTCTGGGACCTCATTCTTTACTCCGACAATTGATGTATGTGAACTCCCAAGACGCAGTTTGGCTTTTAATTACGAATTTGACAGCCTCGAAGCAAAGACGACTCGAATACCTTCCCCCTCGATAGCGTAGATATCAAGACAGTTTCGAATGCAGATCTAATCCAACTCCTTGATACCGCTCCTCTTATATATCAAATCGGCGGGACAAAAGTAGTGCGAATCTCACAAAATTTAATATTGAAATCCGGTAGCCTGGTATTACCTTCAGAAGCTCAGACACTCCACTTCGTTGCCAAAATGACCACAATCCGCGTTCCACGAGTCTATCGCGCATTTCAAGTTGAGGACAATACGCGGCAATTTGGAACTATTGGGTATATCGTTATGGACTACATCAAGGGTGAGAATGTTGGAGACTGCTGGAAGCGCCTCACGGCCGAACATAAGCATAATATTGTCCATCAGACCGTGGACATAATCAGAGAACTTCAAGACCTTGTTTTCCCATTTCCTGGGCCCCTTGGTGGTGGCATTTGTACAGGCCGATTTTTTACTGACCTTGGTGCCGGTCCCTTCAATTCTGCTGCAGAAATGGAAGCGTGGTTTAATCACAAACTTTCACTCTGTAAACGTATTAACAAGGCACCCAAGGAGCTTCCACCATTCAAATTTTCGAAATTCGTTCTAGTTCATCAAGATATCAGTCCCCGAAATATGATTATGGACTCCTCTGGACGAATCTGGTTGATTGATTGGTCGGAGCCTGGCGCTTATCCTGCAGTCTTCGAACGTGCCGCTCTGGCTGATCAAGACAGATTTCCGGAGTTTAATACCATGATGCTGAAACATCTTTCTCCAACATATCCCGTTGAAGAAGAGCAAATTCAGGCAATCCCTTATGCACTCAAGGTTGCTACTTTCGCGTAGAAGCTCCACCTTGAACATGCTAGATTCTAGCAGAAAGAAGAAAGAAAAAAGCAGAGATGAATGATTTCTCTCGTGTAGAATGTGCTATGGTCACCTCCTTGGCATTCTATGCTAGAATGATGATCCAGGCTAAATACAGTAAACAGGTTCGACCTTAGGACGCTATCGCCAGTTCAGTATGGAGTGGTCCATCCTCAAAAGTTTCCACCGCCCTTAACAATCCTTGTTGACCGGCCTTATGAGCCGATATTCGATAATAAACTCCCAAGGGCTTTCTGATTCTTTGGAAAACTTGGCGTGAGCGGAGCTTAAGGCCGTTAAGTAGGAATCATTAAGGGGAGCAGCCGGCAAACCAAGTTACGTGTAATAAGCGCCTTGGTCAAGAGCAAGTGGTATTCCCTCAGGCCATAATTTGAGAATTCCCGCCTTAGCCGCCGCGACCTGCTCGGCATTGGTGAGGATCTGTTCCTGCTGCAAAAGATCCAGCTGGCCTGTCGTCCAGCACCGACAGCCAACCCCTTCTGAATCAAACTCATATTTATGACGGCCGTGTTGAATTAGCGTATCATAGACATCACGAACCGATAAACCAGGACGAACGTCGATATCGAATGTCTGAATGCAAACGTCGGAGGAGGCAGAATTGAGCCTTGAAATTATGATATCTCCTTTAGATCCGCCAGATAAAACGGTGCTTGGAACGCTGTAGCTAGGCTGGCAGTCGAATCTGACAGAGTTGGCCGCGTCCACGATAAGGTAAAGGCACCAGTGGTTGGTGCCTGAATTGGGCCCCTGTCCAGCAGCGCGGATGTACTGCACGGGCAAGTCTAGCATAGCCTCCTTCTGGCTGGCAGGGACAAAGTGGACTATGTTGAAAGACATTTTGGCAAAGGTAGGTTAAAGTTGCCAGGCTTGTGCTTGATCTCCTCAAAGTGATTTGAAGGGGATTATAATACCCCTTGCTTCCAATAAAAGTCTGGGTTTTGCGCTAAGAGTGCCCAATCTCTGCTGCCTGATGGAAGGTTCAGGCAGGGTGTTGTGGTGGCAGAGGCATTCTCTCCCACTGGTGAGGATAGATTGCGGGTGACTCACAAGTAATTTTTATTGTTACTGTGTGTTCTCAACTTATGCATGGATATTTGAGGCGGAGGAGGTAATATAGAAAGCAAGATGGTGGGATGCTCCCAACTTAAGCACGCAGAGGTGCCAAGACCTCGTGACTATTGAAAGCTTCTACATACATAACTATGGCTCTCTGCAGAGACACGGTGGAAAATCAAATCCTACAGAGACTTTCTTAAAAAGAGATCAATATTTTCATTTTGGATATTGTCCTGACACATTACACAGATACACACTCTGTATATTTTGTTCCTTGCTTCTCTTCTGAACAATTCAACGCTCTGTGCAGCTCCAGCAAGGAAAAAATCCAAGAGTAGAAACCTACCAAGCCCACCAAACAGCAAAAATAGAGAGAAATGGCCCGCAAATGGCGATAGAAGACAAAAAGATACCCAAACAAGTTCCAAGTCTATCACTCGTAGTCCCTAACATACCGCCCTGGTAATGGTACATCCCACATCGGCCTCTCCACCACCGCAACCTCCAATTCCTCGTCCTCTTCTACGATACGGTCCTTTTCCTGTGGATGTGACGACACCGGGCGGTTAAGTGGGACTATCCCGAAAATTTCCCGATACTTGAAGGTATACCACCAGCCGCGAGGATTGTCGCGACGCTTATTTGATTTTGAGCTCTGTTGGGTTTGAGCATTGCTGGATGGCGGGTGGCTTTGGTTCTGAATCTGGTTCTCTTGGGAGTCGGATTTGTCCTTGTGCTGGGTATATATCACGACTTCGACAGCGTTGTGAGTACCATTAGGTGAATTCGAAGAGGCGTCTAACTGTGGTGCATTACCGTTTACCTCAGCATCGGTTTCCCCACGTCGAAATTCCGCCAGTGTTGATCCGGTCGCGTCATCCAACTGTTCAGCATCTTCATCATCGTGAAGCGGCGAGGGGTGAGCAGGCTTTGTGAGCTCAATCGGAATCCACTCTGCTTTTAGACCATTTTCTCCGATGACCTTGCGCATTTTTCGCCCTAAGCCAATCCCCTCTTGGGAAACAGGGGCTCGATCACCTGCACCGGCGTTCGTCTCTTTCCGCTTGCGTTTCTTTGATTGTGGAGACTCGTGAGCCGTTTCATCTGCATTTTCGATCGCCTTTTCGCTCTCCGGTTCATTGGGAGTGGGGAAGTCTTGTGATAAATCGAACATCCATAGCCAAGACGGCCCGTACAGCCATAGCCGATCTCTCCGATTTCCCATATCCCAAAGAGCCCCCATGGCTCTGTCCTTGATGATGGTAAATTTTTCGGGAAGGTAGGCTTTCGGATTCCTTCGAGACCAATCTGTGAGTTTGCTCGCTAGTGCGTGAAACTCCAGTAGTTGGTGGTCCGCAGTTAATATCATCAACCTGTCATCTTCATCTGAGCGGCTCCCATCGGTGAGAAGCACAGATTGTGATACTGTGGATGGACGGAACATCATCAGTAGCGGTCCTGTCTTTAGACGTGGTATAGGCGGATCGGACCGAACCACCCACTGTTGGCCGTGTATGTCTTCACTTTCACTCTCTCCATCTGATGAATCCTCGTCTGAGTCTTGGTCTACCTCATTCGCGGGTCCTCCATTCGTCAACGGACGTGACTTATTTTGTAACTCCCACACATCAACTAATCCTGATATATCACCGACTGCCAGTATTTTACTCTTAGCAGAGAAGGATATACATCGTACGGTTCTATCGTATGCACCGAGTGTCCCATGATGCACCTTCGCACGATGGGCACGTCGTTGAACCCGCCGTAATATTCTCACTGGTGACAGTATTCGAGGACGGCCAGGTATCTCATCGTCTAGACCGATTTTGGCAATACAAATCACATTATCTGGTCGCACGAAGCAGAGCCATTGGCAATCCGGCGAGATAGCCAGCTCCTTAGCTCCGAATCCGGACATTTCAGGGGGTATCTGTAGTTTATTAACCTGCAATACGAATTTATCTTCGTTTTCTTTTGGTGCAAGGGCAAAGGCTTTGATCTCAGAGATGGAAGCCGCTACGAGCATCTTGCCGTTGGACGATAGTACTGCCGAAGTTAAGCATTCATCGCCCTACCGATGTTGTCAGTCTGATGATGGTTAGGCTGGATTGCCGGACAGGCACACACCTGAAACAAGACCTTCGCCGCGAGCCTATGTTGCGGTTCAGATATGTTTGGGCGAGAGACGCGCCATATGTTCACTTCCCGATCCCACCACCCCATTAATAGCCGTGACGCAGGAGCCGACGTCAACTGTGGTGCTTGGGGAAGACTTGGCAATTTTCGATGAAGTTCGTTTCCATGGGTCCTCAATGGGACGACTACTGGCACAGTGTCCAGGCCTAGAAGTCTCTCAGTTAAAAGCAATTCATTGTCATGAATGGAAGATTGGATATACCTCCAGAAACTAACACACTTAATTCCGTCGTTTCGTAGACCGCAAGAGCTTTGACGTCATGAGTATGGAAACGACGGTGCATCACCTCAACCCATCGGCCGGTCCTCGCTCCCTTCTCCGGAGCCTTTAATTTGTAGAATGATGTCTGTCGGTCGGCACCAACGCTGACCACCGATTGCCCATCCGCGCTAACAGCGACGTCAAGTATATCCGCACGGTGACTTTGTATTCGTTGAACAAGAGAGTAGTTCTTAGAGTCCCAAAATCGTATCTCACCCGCGGAGTCGCCAGATACGATCGTTCCGTCCGGCAGGCACTTTACAGACCAAACAAACAGCTCCTTAACCGCTTTATTAGGCCCTTTTCCGAGAGTCACGGTGCGAAGTAGCTTTCCATTGCGAATATCGAATATCCGAATTGAACTATCCGCATAGCCAGCGACGACTGTGTTTCGGTCCTGAAACGTTATACTAAGCACGCGCGATTTTTTGGTTGAGGGTCTCATTGTTCGAAGATATCTTAAGTCGTCATCGGCCGTGGATAGAATCACAATCGCTCCATCCGCACATCCGACTGCAAGATGCTGGCCTGTATACTCTCCTTCCGCCGGAGGCGCCATTCTCCCATCTTTCCCTTTTTGCGTAGATTCCCATCTCGGCTGCGCCGCCAGGCACCAGATCTCACCATAGTTCCCACTAGAATGCCTCGCCGGTCGGCCTTGCTCAAGATCCCATTCTGTCACCACACTTGAGTACCCGATGCTAAATAGTCTCAGTTTGCCGGGGGATTCATTGCCTTCGTGATCCTTTTCGCTCGGGTCCAGGGTCCATGCAAGTCCCTCAATACTTCGGTCTCGTCCACCGCGTAAGATCGTTTCCTGATACCAGATCCCTTTAAGCGGGTTCCATAGCTCAATGTCTCCGTTCGCGCGACCTATTGCGAGTCGTAAGGTTGGGAGACCGCGCCCTGATAGCTCCGTGGACGGTGGGTGTGAAAATGCAAGGGCGTTGATCGCCTGAGGGTTGTATGGCACGAAACGACACCGATGGATATCCATTTTGAGCTGAGCACCGACAATCGATTAGCTTTATGGAGCCATTGGTGCACGAATCTTTTTGTCGCGCGGAAAATAGAGCGTAGATTTTCGCGATCTCGCTCTCGTTCACATCGACTTCCACTAATATTTTTTTAAATTTTAGAATGTGATGCAAGAGCTATTCGGAGGAAGTTTTTCCCGACAACTATGCATTGATCACGTGCTCTTCGAGATTCTCGGCAATACTTTCCGTACCCATGAACCCTAAAGAGACGTCAATATCAACTTCCAGTGTGATCTCGAACGTCGAGGCCAACAGGTGGCAGTCAAGGGAGCATGGGACGTGCCAAACTTCCTCTCCATATTGATGTCTTCTCAGCTAGGCCTATGTGGCTGATACTGCTATAAAAGGAAAAGCTGCTAACATACTTCGTGCACAAAATTGCAACGCTGATACCCTTAGTCAACAAGCCACTTGGTACCGGGATATCGGATGATTTCTTTGATCAACTATCATTATCAGTATTCCTTGGTCTCTCTTTCTTTTTCGATCTTGAGGATTCCATTTATACCAAGGTTACTACTTGTCCCCGGCTACCTACGCGTAGCGTTCTCTAAGGACAGGAGCAACGATCTCTCCTGTAATCTTCTGATATGAGCCCCGTGTCTTTAACTGGTTGATACGTTTGCTTTGTGAAGCATTTTAAGCCTTTGGGCCGGAAGTTCCCTTTAAATTCACCAACGCTAGTCTTGTCGCTCATTTTTTCTCTGCTTCCCTTCCTCCTTTTTTTTTTCCTACCCTCTCATCCAAACCCTTTTACAGTACTAGGTCAAAAGCTCCACTATCCTTCATTATCCCTTTTATGCCCCCCTAAATTAAGACCTCATGTCAGCCCTTAAATTTAACTTGAATGATTTTCCAAAGACACACCTTGAGCGTAAGACTCTTCAAGAGGTTTGATGGAGCAAACTAATGACTATTATTATCAAGGGTCGTTAAGGATCAGCAAAAGCTGAGGGTGTGGAAACTTTTGACAAGGTACTGTACCTTTCAATCCCTCTTCACCTTTCCATTCCCTCTTAATCTTGCTCATCACCTCATCTGCTCAAGATGACTGCACCACCATCCAACAACTCCCTCCTACAGTATTTCGACAATGAGCCACCCGCAAAAGCTCGAGGTCGAGATTTTGAAAGCCAAGGTAGTCAATCAACGGCACCGCTGTCGGGTGGGTACTCCTTGGCGAGGAGCCAACCATCAACTATCTCCCTCCCAGGCTCGCCCACATAACTACAAAATATGTGGAGGGAAAAGGCACTCCTCAAGGCTCTCAAGCGATTAAAGTCACGAAAACTCCAAAAACTCAAGACCGACAACAGCAGGCCCACCAAGACGGTCCGCACGACAGAGAGACAAAGCTACACAATGCACTATCGCTAACTTGGGTGACAGTATTTTTTTCTGGTCTTAGTGAAGTCGGCCGCGCCAGACCATGAGACTGCCCTATCTCGCGTAGTAAGTAGCAATTACACCCGAGCTTCGTTAACCATCGATCTAATCAGACATCAGAGCTTTCAAAAAGGCACGAAAGTCAGATCGGGCGATGTGAAGGGCCTCCCCACGACACCGTATTTCAACGAAGCGCATTCGTTAAAGCCGACCGTGGATTGCTATAGCCAAGTACTTGCATTCGACGAGCTAGGATCCGGGGTTTCAGGATCCGCCTGGGCTACTACATAGTAGCTGGTCGTAAGACAGAGTGCGTCGCAAAAGTCGTGGAACACAACTTTTATTCGTTCGAGTTCGAAATTGTAGCCTACGAAAAGCTCTGTGGTGAAGGGCTTGTGTCTGACTTTGCGCCTGAATTTTACGGTGGATTTGCCGGAATTTGGGCAGACTGACCCATCGGGCTGATCTTGATGGAGCGGCTAGATAAAACTTTCAAAGGCTACGAGAAGATGACCGAGGAGGAAAAGTAAGATTTCTTATCCTATCATGAGCTATGCCTCACACTGTGGGTACTTACTGGCCGGAATAACATAGACAAGGTGCTTCACGGTGCTTTAAGGAGCTACACCAGGCTGGAATTCACCATTGCGACCCCCAACCCTCAAGTTGCGGAAAGAGAAATGGGGAAATGGTAGCTTTGGATTTCTCCAATGCACAGCCCTCTGAGTGTGCTTTGAGTAAATACTCTACTCTTGAGGCACGAATTGATCAGGAGTTACTGGAGAATGCCCTTTTTGGAGCGAGTGGAGTGGCATGAGCAATCTCCACTGGGTGCTGTAGCGGTCTCCCAAAATTGCGTTTTGCCAAATACAGAGTATTCGGCATATGAAATGTTAATTTTTTTTTCTGGGTTTTGGTATCTGCTACCGAGATTTGTGTTAAGAATGCTATCTGCGGAGGTACCAGGTACCTGGGTCAGCTGTCAAAAATTAACATTTCATACCCCTAATTCTTGTAAAAAAGCGTCTGGGCACCTTTGCGCCTTTGTACTCGGCACGTGCAATAATAAGAGACGCATTGCTATCAAGAATTGGGACAACGAGGTATTTTCTCACATTCAGATTACGAGACCACCTCGTGCTTAGGCGGATTCAAGCCAGGCCATGCACTCTATTAAGCCTTAGTATCTTGCTTGGAAACTAGTGGACCTCAACATTCTAAGCGTAATAAAACATTAAAAGGAATCAAATCATTCTTCTGGTGCAGGTCTGATTGCACTGCTCCTAGGGGTTAATCTAATACTTAGTGTCTCTTAACTACCCATGATTTCTGTTATGTCTCATGCGTGTTTATAAGTGAGTGTATTTCTTGAAACCTCACAACTTACACTGATCAATCTGCTGCAATAAAAGAGTAATATATAAAATCACGCAATACCTGATGTATAAACCCCCGAGACCACCCTGGGGTTTTCTGTCAAGTTTGTGATACACTCTGGTCCCCATCAGGCCAATAAAAGAAGACAATGCTTTTAAGTTGGGTAAATCAATGGCTAATATCAGCTTTGGCCTTAATTATTCTTGCAAAGACCGTTCTTGCTGGTTTGTGATTCTTCAGTCAAACTCCGAACATACCTACATGAGCCTCAAATGCGTTGCTAACATCTATAATAGATACCATCCCCACACACCGGCCCTCAGGTTCTGATGTTCAACCTAGTTCCCTTGTCGGCCGCAATGGATCAATCTTGGATGCTGATACCGAGTCAACACCAGAGAGATCAAGGGAACTCTCCAGGCGACAAGGAGATCGTCAGATCGGGCCTTGGACTTATAGGCTTCCACACCCACATGACTTTTCGCGCGAAGAGGATTGGCTTCACTCCTTATGGGGGCAGAACAGAAATGGCGAATTTCAGGCGTACGGGGCAAGCCCTAGATCCATGGCTGCAGCCACCGAAGCATATCCATTACTATCGAAAAAGCTTCACATCGCGCTATTGACTCACCACACCCGGGAGGGTAGCATTATTGTAGCGTCACGAGGCCTCGTCTGGATGGTAACATTTAGGAGAAGGGACTTCAGCAATCCTGGTGGATTCTTAGGCCGCCACGCGCTTGGTAGCCTGGGGTATCGGAATGCCGATTCACATGTGTTTACATATATCCAAAAGGGAATCGAGACTGCACGCAATGCAAAGACGCTTGCTGGCTATGCAAAAGAGGGTTGGTTCAAAAAGGAATATCGCCCATGGGTTTGCATAGTGTTGCCGCTAAGGTTCCGTTTTCACATCGACGCAGTTCGACTTAAAATAGCAATCCAGGATATTATACAATCTCCAGATCTACCAGTCATTAGCCACTTCTGTGATAAGCAAGAAACAATTGCTGTCCAATATTCGCCTTGGATCAAACACAATTATGATAAAAACGGCATTATAGCACCTTTCGGAACGTTAAGGTTGTGGCTAAAGGGTGGCTGGCAAAGTGGCCTAGCAGCTTACGAGGATACTTGGGAAACTTTTCCAGAACAAAGGGAGCTCAGCGAATCCTTCCCGAAGCCGGTCGCAGTTGACAATCCCGAGGAAGGAAAAGACCCAGAGTTCAAGCCACCAGCGTATCTCGATGATACAGGGAAAGTGGTGATGACGCCACCAAAAAAGCGGGACTTCAAGCTCGAGGCGACGGTTGGGGAGGACACGGCGAAGCTGAGAAATAGTAACAAGACGCAGGGGAATGCAGCATGAACAAATAATTGATCAGTTGGTTGCAATAACTGCCTATGAGCACCTGGGCATCATGAGAACTGGAAAGATTGCATCTCTTCTTTAGTTATCATCTTGGTAAGAAGAAGTCCAGATATCAGTTTTCCTTTCCACGCATTGTGTCTGTGAGGAGCAACTATTGCAAAGCTCCGAGCGAAAGATATTTGAAGGCTGAACGCCTAATTAGTCCTATTGTGTGAACGGGGAAAGCAAAAATATATGCCAAATGGAATGAGATAGAAGAACTTCTGGGGTCACGCATTGGCAGGCCAAATGTTGGTTTTTGGCCAGCGAGCAGTACCTGTGTAGCTGATACTTCATTACCTCGGCCTTTTTAGTTGTCAAATTCAGTATAAAGTTCCCATTCATCAAGCAATTCGAACATTTTGGCCGACGCACCTAGGTTGGTAGGTACATACACACCTATGAACCTCGAACTCATGTTAGATGATGCATGTTCATACATACAGATAGGGCTTCGCGGTCCATCCTCGTCTTTGCTAGGTGCGGAGTTCCGAAATATTCCCTGGCCAATATTCCGATGAACCACAGCCCTTAAGCTAATGAGAGTTGAAGACCTGAAAAACTGGGCTCAGGTGCTCTCGCTAAGGGTTGGTATTGCAAAAGATTCTTGAATGTTTCAAGACTAAAAAGATTGACTAGCAACTTGTCGCAGTTGAGTAGCCTAGAGTAGGTAGAAAAGATGGAAATCCTGGCCGAGAAGCCAGTAAATGCCATGAGCATTGGCACCCAGAGTATTGCGGTTCATTTGTATATCTGATTTCGACAAAAGGAAAGGCTTTAATTGGGTATGTTGCACTCCGTATACGTCGTAATACTCAACGCACCGCTATCAGGGAATGACGTGAAAATGAATTTCTTCGCATCATGTGTCAAATGTCCATCTAGGGAGAAGGGCTCGGTCTTGGACAGATTCAAGCTGAGGCTGTGCACTGGTATTAGGAAAGCCTTGGACATGAATTTGATTCAAATTGTCAAATTCTTCGAGCGAAATAGACCGGTTGCAAAGAAGCAAAGAATTCAAGTGAAAAATGTCACATATTCTCTCTGTGTAAGCTAGAAAGCTTACCTACTCTCAACTGAACAGGGCTAGCACTAGATGACATGTAACTAGCAAACAGTTGGCACTTCACGTCTTGTGCAACAAAGACAGAAGAAAAAAAGACAAGACCCACGGAAGCCGTGGTACGGAGCTGCGAGGTTATCTCTCAAACAAAATACGGATCGATGCCGTCGGACATGCCGTCTCAATTCGGAAGCGGCAGGCTGGCATAATGAGAAGAGATGTGAGAATACGGCGACCACATCATCGATAATAATACCCATGAGCGAACGAGGTTCTCCAGGACGTAAAATGATCTCCGAACTTGGAATCACATCCTTCTTTCGCTGCCAGAAAGTGTGGGGTTCAGCTTAGCCCTATGGCGAGGTACGGCTGACTCCAATGCTATGCATCATGACGGTCCCCGCAATACGCATCGCCACAGCAGCAGAGATCCGATTTAGTATGATATAGCCCTGACAAGGATGGGTATGATAAGTAAAGAGTTTCGAAAGTCGTAGTCGCAGCTCTTTACTCCGCACGCCAACACCAGTTGCCACCTGTTGGGAAGGATGATCCCATCGCAAGCGTTTTCTCCGCGGCGTCTTTCTCTCGGTTCCTTTCTGCCATTCGTATGATGACATTGCCAAAACATGGACGTAACGATGGCAAGAATCTGGCATATGTATGTCTATGTTGAGGGCCCTTTGGCAACCAGTTATACTTGCGGGCAGGGATACTGTTCGCATTCACCGTGGGGCGCATGAACTACACTAATGCGGGAAAAGAAAGAAAAAACAAACCGACGCGAAAAATCAAGGAAATCTCAGAGAAACCCGTGCAGGAGAGCGTTAGAAATCCAACCCATCATTCCTGCGTGTTCGAGGCTGAGAGGATCGTGGATTTGAGGAGTTTATTGGCCTCAGGAGTGCTGGGAGTTGCCACGTCAGAAGGTGTAAGGCGTCTTCAGGGATGTTCGTTGGATTTTCTCATTCCAATGAAGAAGTCCGGGTCTGTTTGGCCCAGAGTTCGTTCGACTCTCCGTCGCGTTTTTTCGAGCTTCTTCCTTCGTCTCTCTGCCCGCGTCCGCGAACGAACGGTTTAATAAGTAAACTCAGCTCCACCCCAGAACCAGTTTTATCATTCTGGAACAAAAGCACGTATAACTAGTGAGGTTACACGTCGGTTGGAAGGGTAGGCTAGAGGGAAATACAGAAAGCCGCGTATATTGGGGGTCAGAAAGGATTCTCGCCTACCTGGTTATTGGGATAACCTTGGATGAAATCGAACATGTTTCGACACGGGAGCAACTCCGAAGTCAGTGGCGACGCGCCTGGGTTTGAGAGACGAGACGAGACTCCCTGCAGTCTCAATTGATTGGCGACTGTGTGTCGACGGGTTTCGATTTGTTGTCTGCAAAACATCCATCGAAAGAGCTCGTTGATTGGCCTCATCCAGTGCCTCCTGGCGTAGGGCGTCCCACTGCAAAGGGCGGTTCATTTATTGGTGTCTCGACTCTCGAACGAACGACCAAACGAACGCTTCCTCAATCAGAAGATGCTTCAGATCTGATGCTAGGAATCAGCAGTAGCTGTCACTTTGTTTTAGAAGGGATTATCCTCGGATTTAGAAAGCCACCGGCCGAAATGCTCTAGATTGGTTACTCCCCTCGGGTCGGGTGGCATTTCGCGAACCAAACCACTATCTGGAGTTTTGAAACACTGAACGCTGACCTGAACGGCTTGAGTTACTGCTGCATACCTAGCTCGCGCCCCAGCGCTGTTCTAAAGCAGTTTGAAACACGCTCTGGTCAAGCAAATGAAGCAAATGTCCAACATTGCTATCTCAACGAGCGATAAGATCCCGTCGGTTGACGATAGGCGTGCATTTTATTCAGTACACATTACGCATTTCATGTATGTCTGTCTGGACGGACATTGTATCGTACGGATGGATCTCCTGCATCCGGATGGAATGTGCGACATCAAAAGACGAGCCTGCAAGGAAGACTGCGTTCCAAGCGAGAAGGAGGTTCCTGTTCGCGTTGACGCGGTCGAAGACTGTCTGACGTGCCCGTCACGATATTGTGATCCCTCGTCCTGTATGAAGTAATGTATGTAATTCGCAACCGGCTGGTCATTCCTTCCATGGTCCGGGATGGTTACAAAGAGACTGGATGCTTGAACATAGTCGCTAATAGCTCGTCGTGCTATGTAAAATCGTTGTGGTCAAAGGCGCTGTTTGATCTGCGATCGGCGCAATCGAGTCATCATCGACGCTCGCAGCGTCTTGATATTGCTCAGCACCTGACCATCTTCTCACGCTCTTCCGCTGAGCCGATGGTTACTGATTATCGAATATTGAACCTCGTGGTTGTCGATTATCGACTTTTAAACAGGATCGCTCTGTTCATATACGGAGACAGGCCGGTAATACAGTTTCCAGTAAGCCAATACGCAGCGTTACTGTTCGATACATACGCCAAGCACTCAGCCCGATGCTATTAAATAACATTGGAACTCCCTCTTTTTATTATATTTTTTCTTTTCTTCTTTTCGCTCCAGGGACCTGGCACTAGTATCATTGGATTACTACGATCCCTTTCGGACTGGCAGACTAGTGAATGGAGCCCACAAGTCGATCGACTGAATAGACGCGGGGAAAGGCCGGGATCTGATCCAATCAAGACGCGTCACCGCAACGTGGATAGGAGACTGCCCAAGCAGGATCAGGGACGCTCGCGTGTCTGATTGGATGCGAGGGCTGCGGATTGGAGAATGCGCGCATCATACGGAGGACAAGGGAGAAGACGCTCAGGCATTTTTGTTCCGATCTCACAGGAGATTGCTGATGGCCTTCGGTTCGACTATTGGATTCTCCTGGAGGTTCTGTGAGGTGCAGAAGACGATCCTGAGCGATCTGAGGCCAGATCCCGGTTCTCAAAAATTATTCCTTTGACGTGCGCGGGATCGTACCGTGGCTCGGCTCTTGGTGCTTCGTATTTTGGGATCCATCTTGCCATTCGGGATCCTGTCAAACTTCACGTGCAGAAGGTAGCAAACATGGGAGTTCCAAGAAGCTCTCTCAGGCAGTATCGGCCCTGGCTGCCTGCTTTCCTAATTTTCACTGATTCTGTTCCATGACGGAGAGAAATTTTCGCTATGCGGAGCATTCTTGGTAAGCGCAGTGCTAGAGAGCTGCTGGAGCTCCACGCAGTATTTGAAAAAGCAGGGCGTCATGATATCATAGAAACCAAGTTGTAAAATGAGGTGTCTCAAGACGCCTGTGGAGATCGAGGCGGGCTCAGGACGGAATACACCACTGCTAGCTCCAGACGGAAAGAAAATGGCATGACTGACAGAAGTGGGCCGCGAGTTGAGCGATATCAGCAGCAGCCATGGGCCAAAGGAAAGGCAAAAGCGTCCAGGCACCGGATTCAATAGTGAACGGCAGCAACGACGCACCGCGCGATAGTCGTGTGCCATTTGAATATCGGGGAAACCGTGACAAATCGCCCGTGACGAATGATTTCACGGCCTGCGCCAAACAAGCTCCCTTGGCAGTGTAATTTATAGCCTGTGCAGCCTCTCATTGGATTAGAGAGACGCGGCAGCGCTTACCGGCGAATCGCAGGCCGAAGTCTCCGTGGTCATACAGGCTAGCGCGGCAAAACGCGGAGATTACGGCGAAGGTTGCCAAGGGGAACGCTGACAAGCTTGACATTTGGCCAGATGACAGGGAATATTTTGCATCTAACGAAATCGTGCATGAAAAATCGCTTTTTGTGACGCGTGGGAGCGATGTTCGATGCCAACATTCCAGCTTGTCCAAAAAGCCATCTTCCCCTTTTTCCCGACCACATTCTGCTGTCTCATTCACCGGGAGCGGACCCTCCCCTTTGCGACACCAAAACACTCCGCTTTTCATCACACAAGCAAGGCGGGATCATCCACGATGGATCTGTGACATGCAGCCAGGAAGCGAGTATTTGTCAATCAAAGGAATCACACTGCTTGGTATGATGAAGATCTCTCTCGCCTTGACCCTCCACATAATGCAATTATTCAATATTAATTGGCATTGGTAGAGGCGGCGCGGATGACAAGTCCGCGACGGGGTTCCACGTCTGCTCCTGGATACTTGCGGTTGGCGGGCGGAGTTTTCCGTCTACACGACCAACCAAGCAATCTTACCGGCGTTCCCGCAGCAAAATGACATCTGTTACTCCCGCTGCGGCGTTGGAAGGGGGGCAACACCCCTGAAGAAAAAAATGCGCGATGAATGCATGTATGTACGCGACGTGACGAAGAGGGTGTTCTCGGGCGCTCTGTCTCCTGTGCCTGCTGCAGGATACATACATACATGATGCATGCAATTTATCCAGCGAATGGAGCATGAGGAAAGATGTTGGCAATCCATTGCTGCCTATTTCCTCAATGCCTGCTTTCCAGCCTTGATGCTTCGCTTTTCTCGGACATTACGCGAGCTTTGACCCCGAATCATATGCAAAAGGGTTTTTTTCTTCTCAACCCTCTCTCTTCCCGTCTTGATTTTTCTTCGCGTCCGTCATCGGTGGATGGAGACCTAACTTACGAAATCGTGGTAGCAAACTGTTGCTTTGGTGGAAATTGGATACCCGTAAGTTACAGCGCGTATTTCTGATGTATCACCCGAGAAGGCTCTGTACCATACCGCGGCCATACCACACAACAAGTGTCAAGAACTATCGAACTCGAGTCTCCAGCAGGCTGAGAGCGAAGTTTCATCCATGCGTGCTCCAGCGACTCAAAGCTAAAACAGCCAGCGAGGGAGCGCAGACGTGAAGGAAAAAAGACAGCTTAGGACGGTTTGAGCTCTTGAAGAGGCTTCTAGCATCGCTCTTTCTTACACGGTCCTTTTGGTTGATCGCACAGGACTCGCTTCTTTGTCAATCCAAGCCGTCCTGAACACAGCAGCATGCAATCCCAGCTGTCAATCTGAGATCCTTCATTTCTTGAAACTCGATGCCAACGGAAAAAGCAGGGTGCGAGCGCCACAAGACCTTTTGCGTGACAAAGATGCAAACATGTATAACATCATCACCTCCAAGCGAAATGGAGTCTTACATTACCTGGGCATATCATGTATTACTCTTCTCCCTTTTCTCAGGTCCCAAACCGCAGGATAATGATGATACGAACATACCTGAGGTTTGGGAAGAGATTGGCGATCCACCTCACCAATCAGATATGCACAGACAGACTCCAAAATTTCAGCTTGTCAGGGTTGTTTGCCATTCCTGGTGACGGTACGTGGTATATACCGTACCGTACGCTGGTACAGTGGGCTCTCAATTCGTGATCCACGTTTGCTTCCGTCTGAATGACAACGATGAAAGAAAAAAAACTCGAAGCATTCGAAATCCAACCATCGCACACTGCAACAAAGAGCTTTTTTTACCTTTGAGTATCGAGTACAAACCTACAATACATTACTCTTACGGGTATGATTCAAGACTCTGTCGTAGGTCTCGCTCTGGAGTTTCGAGGAGCATGTCGGTGAGCGCTCTGAGACAGTTTCGATGCAGACCAGAATAGGAGAAGCATGCAACGAGCCTGGATGATTGGAGCCTCGCCAGCAGAGCCATGCAGGGTTCGGGGGTTTTCTTCTTCATGCTCCGGGAGTCAGGAGACAGCGGCGTTCGAGAGAGCGAGAGACAAGGAACGCAGGGAGCGTGAGAGCTGCATCAGTTGAAACAGAACTGTAATGCCCGTAATCGATACCAGGCAGGTATTCCAGCTCCCGGTACCAGCTATAAATACTACATCCTGCGTAATAAGTTGAAATGCAAGCATGGGGACTCAGGAGAAACCTCCCCCTATTATCCCGAGCCCGTACAGTACCGTACGGTTCCAAAACCGGTGAGCAGAAACAAGCAGGAAGCAACCAACTGGGGCGTCGGCCAATCACAAGCCGGCAAGCCCACCGGAAGAGCCGCCAGCCCCGATTCGGCCTAGTCTCGCATTGGCAGGCTCTTTGAAACTCTGTTTTCACCTTCCGCTTTTCTTCGTCTCGCTTTCTCTCCCTCTTCCTCTTCTCTCGCTCACTCGCTCTCTTCTTTCTTCTTCTCCCCTCCTCCTCCTCCTCCCATCTCCTTTCAAAGGAGAGAGAATTCCCCCTTCCATTCTCTTCTCTCCTTCTCTCTCCAATTCTACTCCTCTCTCCCTCCTTCCTCTCCTCTCCGCCTCTCGTTTGTCGCCATTCTTCGCGTCACTCTCGAGGAGGGTGCAAGCCGGATTGGTCTCGTGGTAGAGTCGACCTGTTTCGTCCCAATTGCTGGTGAACCGCTCTCGTCTCCCGCCGACTTTATATTCCTTCCAATTCCTCCTGCGTCGGGGTCGAGCTCGTGTGCAATTTCTTCTTTCCTCGACACCTGTCTTGTCATTCCTTCTCTGCCACTTTCTTGTTGCATCAAAAAGTTAGCCCCCTTTCGAGACGGAACTGCCAACTCGGTGGCTTCGACAGTACGTGGCCTTGAGCTTTGAGAACACAAGCAAGCATAAGGAATTCTCTGGAAGCTTCTTCTTCATTGCCTCGTCTACGGATTCTTCAATTGGGGTCTCCTCGCGGTATTTGATTCCCTCAAAAGGTGAGTTTTTTGACCACGGTTGTACCCTTGGCACACCTTCACATCTCTGCCACTACCTGAAGTTATATACGCGTATCGAGCTGCCTAGATCACGGCCTACGCGGTACACCTCTTCGTGAACTACATTACCGGGCTTCATAGAGCTTTTTATCTCATTGCCATCCAACCATCTGCCCGTATCTCGTATGCTCAAAAGCCTGTTCGGGATTTGAGTTTAGCACCCCCAACTCCTCTAGACCAGCTGCTTCCTACCTTCTCCACTCCATTCCTGCCGGTACCATACATCTTCACGTGTTGCAGGATCACTATTACTCTTGGTTCCGGCTTCTTTCTCTCTGTCGGCATCCTGCCCCTTTCATTTATGCTTCATTTCCCTGCCCGGTTGTGATAGCCGCGCTGACATTCGCTACTTTACTTAGATTCATCTACTGAGCCCTCGAACCTCCAGACGGGTAATTCCGGTGACCACACGCTACACAAGCAGTTTACAGGTCGAAGTGCGTATTCTCCGGCTTAATCCACATCACAATGGCCTCTGTAGAGTGCTGCTAGACCCGGGTCCGCTAACATAAGAGCAGGACCAAGCTAGCTGCTCTTTCAATCCTTTGTCGATACCTTCAAGGGGTGAAAATTGTGGTCCCAAGGTGGAGACGTTAGCTCGTTGTTCACCTCCAATTTTACCGCATTGTGCCGTTGGGTCGGTTTCTGCCTATACCGAATCTCAAGTCTATACATGTCTCGGCAAGCCGCTTACAAAGGGTCATTGAAAAGCTCCGTTTGACACATTGATTGAGGTGGGTTTTTCCTTATTCCCGAACCTCGCCATCGAGCCCATCCCTCTCGGCACCTTGGATCTCAAGCCCATATTGACGTCTGGAATGACAGCCTATATGCCCAACGAATTTCGCTGATCTCCTTTCAAACCTGGCGCAGATTATCGTCTGCCCCAGTCATCTCTCATTAATATCTGTTCCAACTAATCTTCGTTCTTTACTTGCCTAATTCTGCCATCCTGCTCTCATCACGTTCTTTACTTTACAATAATCCCCAAAAGCCATTCTTTCATTTTTGAAGCTACGCGGCGCGTCTTCAGTCAACTAAACCTATTTATCAGGGGCAGCCAAACTGTCAATCTACCAAGCAAACATGGCATACCATCGGCACTCCACGTCCTACCAGCCTTGTGACACTTTCTTCATTGAGTCCTATGATGATTATCCACCGACCCGATATTGTCCCGACCGTGCCAGATTAATGGCACGCGAGCGCCAGCTTGTCATGGGCGATGAGATGTCGAAGGCTGTGCGAGATGAATACGAGGATGATATCGTGGCACATATGCATTTCATGGACGTAGGTTCTACCGTTGATCTTTCTTGGTAATAAGGAGACTTTTTTTGCTGACGGCTTGAATGATTAAGACTGCCACGTTACCTGATGTTGATTCGATCGATATCCAAGCCGAGATCAGGTGGTTCATGCGGCCCTATCTTCTCGATTTTCTCATTGAAGCTCATGCTGCGTTTCAACTGCTCCCAGCAACCCTCTTTTTGACCGTAAACCTCCTCGATCGCTATTGCTCAAAACGTGTGGTATATAAAAGGCACTACCAGTTGGTTGGATGTGCCGCGTTGTTGATTGCTGCAAAATACGGCGATAAGAAAGAGCGTGTCCCAACAATCAAGGAGTTGAAGTCCATGTGCTGTGGCCTCTATGAGGACGACATGTTCGCTCAGATGGAATGGCACGTGCTGCAGACCCTTAGCTGGTCAATCGGCCATCCGACTGTTGACAGTTTTATACAAGTCGCTCTTGTCGACACCGAACCGGACCCAGAGGTCGAACAGCTGGCGTATTATATTCTGGAAATAGCTCTCTTCCACAAGGAGTTTGTTTCCAAATCTTCTGCCGACCTTGCTCGGGCTTCGTTGGCGCTCTCGAGATGCATTCTCAACCGTGCACAGCCCCCACACAACCATTGGGCAACGAAGTACGATTCCTTGACCCTGGTTAACTTGTCACAGCATCTGTACCAGCCTTCGCACGTTCTCGCGAGAAAGTACTCTTCTGCACATCATATGCGGGTCGCGAAAGTTTTAGAACAGTTCCTGGCTTGTCAAACTGCCATCAAAGCGCATGCTCCTCCCTCGCCACCTACCGAGACGCCTGAGGATTCCAAGTACCAAGGTGAGAGAGGCCTCGTTACGCCGCACAAGCCTCTTTCCTCAAGAGCGATGACCAACGGTTATATGACTCCGCCGATCACCCCGGAGAATGAGGTGTTTGATCCTACGAGCCACCCCATCGCGCCAAAGGATGCACCTGGCACCTTTTACACATGTGCCGCATCGCCAACTCCACAGACCATGCACCATGCACGTGAACAGCAGCATTTTCACAAGATGATGAGCCAGTCACAAGGTTTCCCTCAACCGCCAGTTTCTTATCCCTCAGTATATTGAGGCGCGCTCTATACGCAATCAGTTCTCTCAAGTGATACCCCAAAATTCGGCTTCATTGGATCTAATGGCCAAACCGTAATTAGTCCTGGCATTTTTTTTCGAAATTCCTACTGTTACGTGGCCATTTTCTCAACTTTACGCGAAGCAAAGAACGTCGACTGTCGCAGTCTTCATCACCTTCTATCCTTCAACGATGCCAAAAACCTCAGTTGTTAGATGGTGACAGTACTGTTGATACCAATTTCAAGCCGTATGTGACTGTCTGGAAGCTCAATACGACCTTCCCAGTTGCAAAAAGAAGTTCGATGAAAACATAATACCCATATTGAAATATTTCCTTTGTTATCTGGCATTTGTTTCATTTCCTATGTCATGTCTGTATTGCATCTCATTCATCTGGCATTGCAAGCGCGAGTCGTTCTGTTTGGATTTTCAACGTCATTTTCCACCATACCTTTGCAGCGTTCCGCGAACCCCCTCAACCCATTTGCTAATTTTTTAACTCTTATTTCCTCCTCTGTTTGTGATATGTAATTGGTTCGGTTGCCGTCCTTTTCTTTCCAAATATATTGTCTGAGTGATACCGTGAGAGGGACTTCTGTACTTTCTCGCAAGCTAATCTGGTTCTCTTTCGTTTTTCTTGTATAACTTTCATATACCCCTTTTTCGATACAATGTTTCCATTACCTTGCTGATGGTTATCGGGGGGGATTTATGGGTTGAGATTGAGGACAAGGTGGCGGAAAGGAAGAACTATACCAGTCTTTACGACCGGGAAAAATCTGCGGCCCCTTGTGGAAGACGCGCCTTGTTGACACGTCGGGCGTGGAGAGTGCGGTGGATGAAAAAAAGAAACAAGAAGCGCAATAATCTCTGAAAAAAAATTATCTTGTCTTGTCTTTGCTTTGATGGGGCATACGATCCATTGCACTTTGGGCATCGTCATGTTCTCACTGCTTTCAATCCCTGTCTGTGTCCCTTCCTCCCGACCTGATGGTCGGAGAAAGGCTCCATCTTGAGATGGATCGTTTCGTTTTCTCTTCCAATTATGGCAAATAATAGGCAGACTGAGAGTGTTTTTTATCAATCAAGGAGATTGCCTAACTCCCAAGTACTCCCTTGTTTGATTGTTGGTATAAACCGAGATACGTGTAATTCTAGAATAATGACAAGTTTCCCTTTTGTATCATCAACAGATAATTCCTTCCAGCAAGATGTCTTGTGTCAATATCTCTATCTGACAAGCTCGGACCAGATACATCGTCATCGAGGGTACCAACGGCGTTGATATGTAGAAGGACCCCCCCAATCAGGCAAGTAGCGACGAGGACCTCTCCGCTCCGACCGACTTGGCCCGCTTTCCGCTCTCGAGCGCATCAGCCACCGACGTCACTTGTCGCATCTCCGCCAGGGGGCTCGGCCCCGCAACCCTAAAAGACTTGCCAGCCAAGAATCCCGCCAAGTTGAGACTAAGTTTTGCGTGCAGGCCAATCAGTAGCCGAGATTTGCGCCTCGTCGAGCCGCCATTGGCTGTGTGGCGGGGCCCGGCTTCGCGACTTCCCAAACGTCCCCAGATTGCCTTTTAACTCGGCTTGGCAGAACGCCATGTGGAGAAGCTTAAGTTGTGGCGCTAAACCAGAAAGGGGATGAAACTGGCATCTTTTCGTCTTGGCGCAGGTGTTGATCGGTAGCCGTGGCGGCAGATGGCAAGGGGGCTGAGCAGGGATTACCTTGAGATTAGATGGGATGTTTGAGGAGGTGAGACTTGGATGGGACAGGCTCAAGAAGAAACGGCGGTTGAGTCTAGAGTCGGTAGTGGTTGTCTTCGTGGGCCTGTGGCGGGGAAGGAAGGAGCTGTTTTTTTTATCGGCCTTAAGGATGAGCGAGCCGACGATGAGGAATTCAGAGCGTGCGTGCGTGTGCATGTGTCTATTTTGAGAAGAATGAAAAGCCGCGAAGGAAAAACAAAGAGGCGTTTATCAAAAGCAGTCGTCATCAAAGTCTGAATCCCTGGCTGGGGCGCAAACAACGCCCAAGTCAGGAAAGGCATGGAAATTATTATTATCATCATCGCTAGTCGGGTGTAGAGATGTCAATTTCTTCAAGGTCTTTGTTGCTCCCGACATCCCGATGCCTCCAAGACTTTATAATTGAGGATCGCCGTTCAAGCTCCTTGGGTGTTCTCCATGAATAACTCTCGAGTCAGTTTTTCTCGCTTTGTTTGACACTCGCGAGTCCTCTAGCCACTTGGCATCTCCAGTTTTTTGGTGCAAGCACCCAGCCGCCAAGTGCCTTTGGCATCTTGTCAAACACACACAGTGTCGAAAAAGGTCACGTCCGAGAAGGCCGGATTTCGTTTTCGGCGGAGATCTTCAAGGTCCTTGTGTGTTGGTCTCCTTTTTACCCGAATTTCATAAGTCGATACATCATTCCGAGCCTCTCCTTTTTCTCTCATTCGTTTTTCCTTTTCTCTTCTTCTTGCATATTTCTTTCCTTGTTTCGAAAACATATACGGAGTACACACGAAAAACACACCCCTTTCGATCGTTAGGTGTCGTTGATGTTCGTTTATCCACTCGCTTTCTCGAAGCCAGATGCCGACGACCTGCTCGGCTGTCCCGTAATTCCTTCAATTGCCTGCTCCCAGCACACAATTGATACTGCTCCTCTCCTGGCGTCGTCTCCCCTCGATCGTTATTAATGATATATCACACACTCTTTCTCGACTGCCGCCGATGTCAGTGCTTCTATCCGGTCTAACATCAGCCCTGCAAACACTTGTCATGGGAGCTAGTCCTTCCAACAGCTCCAGCACCGACAATGGACGCAATGTAAAATGGCTAGACGTGAGTGCGAGCTCCACCAATTCCCTTCCCTCCCCGTCAGGAATAGCATCCACAGCCCAGCTCTCGTCTCCGCTTTTTCTCTGAGCCCATAATCCACATGAATGAATTCTCGCCTTGTGCACCTGGAAGATACTCGTCAATTGCGGTTGTAATCATAGTCGTTGTTGTGTTGTCGACCTCATATTTACTTTACTCTTATTGAATAGGGGCTGCGTGGCATCGCGTCTTTTCTGGTCCTCGTCACACATCTGTCTCGCGCATTTGACTATAACTTGTTCAATGCTAGAGATACCGAAGATGGTCCCGTGCGATTATTACAACAACCCGTGTTGCGGATTCCATGGCAGGGCAGAATTGGAGTCACCATCTTTGCCTTTCTCACGGGATATGTTTGCGCGCTGAAGCCATTGAGGCTCTCCCGAGCCGGAAACTCCCAAGCGGCGTTTACATCCATCGCGAAAAGTGCGTTTCGTCGGCCACTGCGATTAATACTCCCGGCAACGTTTGCGATGCTCATCGCGTGGACGGTTGCCCAATTTGGCGGGTTTACAGTCGGGATACGGTGCGACTCCGAATGGTTGCGAGATTCAAGCGCAAAAATCGATGGATCATTGTTTCTCGAAGCGAAGAGGCTATTTTGGGTGTTTTTGAGCACCTGGACGAATGGCCACATGGACTACGATGATCACCAATGGGCGTTGTTGCCGTTGCTCAAGGGCTCGATGATGGTCTATGTGACCCTTGTGGCGACGATGTATGTGCAATATCGCTATCGCATGCTCGTCTACGCCGCAATGTACGCGTATTTCTGGCAGAATCCAGCTCCAGACACAGGTAAGCCTTCCAAGGAGCCCGCTGCTCGCCGTGCACCGAGCTTCCATATCCAACAAAGCCGCTCTCGGTACGCCCTTTAACTAACATTATTCCACCCATAGAAACTTTCGGCCAACAATTCTTCTTCGGCATGTTCCTCTCCGACCTTGCGAACCACCAGCCTGCCCAGTCATTTATATCCGGCCACCGCTGGGCACGTATCGTGTTCTCCATTTCCATAACAGCCATCGGCCTGTTTGTCGCCTCGTACCCCGCCCACAATCCAGAGTGGTGCGGCTGGTCAAACTTCCTCCTCAACATCTCCACATACATCTTCCCACGCGACACCAACATTGGCAAACGCTACACCGCCCTGGGTCTAGACCTTGTCATCCTGGCCATTTTCCTCTCTCCATCGGCCAAATCCGTTCTCTCACGTCCTTTCTTCCTGTGGCTAGGGCGAAACAGTTTCGCCGTGTATTTGACCCACGGCACTTTGCTGCGAACAGTGCTCGTGTGGATGATCTATGGAATTTCCGGCCAGCCCTGGGACGAATGGACGAACGATAAGGGAGACTTGGAACACTCGCCATACCTGCCGCGTGGCTCGATGTTGAATTTTGCCATCAGTATACCCACTTGGTTCGCGCTAGTCTATGTTGTAGCGCACTACTGGACAACTTATGTGGATAGCTTCTGTGCGCGTCTGACCCAGCGCGTGGAAAACCATGTTTTTGAACAAAGCGAAAAGCCTGTTGGTGGCCTTCCGATCTAACAATAGATCTCACCCTGAGGTGTTTTCATGGTTTTTTACTCTCTATTTTCTTGGCATTTTATAGCCATGTTGTGACTTGGATACCACTTTTTTGTTGGCAATTAGATGATACCAATATTGTTTTACTGTCTGTTGAAAGGCGTTGGATGGTGTTTATAAACAGCTATTTATTGCATTTTATTGCATTTTGGACATATCCTCGGTTACGCATACATATTTCGTTTGATGAGGACTACAGCTACTCTCAAGAAATCAATGACCGGTTTATTATTTCAACAACTCCCAGGCCTCTCGTATGCCGCAAGGTAGACTAGTCAAGCTAATGTTGCCACTCTCTGTTTGGAAACCTTTGCTATTCAGGGCTTGAGATGGCTTGACTCCTTAGTACAATACCTCATCGAAGACTTCCTCAATCTCCCAGCTATTGTTGACCATCCTTGAGGGCTCTTCGATGTGCATGAATACTCTCAATTTCGGGAGGTAAATTCAAGAGACAATTCTGCAGAGGCTCAAGAGTAATTAGAGCGCCCATTGTAAGGGTACATACATACTAGGACCGCCAAAGTTTATGGGCATTTTCGATCAAGCGCTGATAGGCGGTCGGCAACGATTGTCAATACCCATCATGGTGTATATCGATACATTTTGACACGCACTAGAAGAAGGATTATTGGCTCTCCCTAAAGATACCCAAAGCAGCATCGGATGTACTATACAAAAGAAACATGCCCTTCATCCAAATCTAACATCATCGTGTTTTTAACATAAATAGAGCCTTTTTGACTGGTCTCGAGACGGAGATTAGGAGGAGACGCCGATGGTTTAGTTCATGCTCACATCTACGGCTGGAAGTCGTGGTAATGTTGAAATTCAGGAGAGCGTTATAAGAGTGGTAGTCTCTTGAAACCCCTCTTGCAGCGACGAAATTGTATGATTTCCTGCCCTGTTAGACTGTATCCACGATACACCAACAGATTGCCCAAGGAGAAATCGCGACTAGACTGAAAGGACTGCCGGGATTTTTGAAAAGTTCAATCCGGAATGTGTATGTGATCGGGCCGGCTGGTGTGCTCCCAAGAACCATACCGTTCAAGTCGCGCTCCAGCGCCGTAAACCCTTAAATAATATGGATTAGGCCATGCTCCAAATGTATTCGGGCAGCCAGCTGGTGTCTCGAGCATGGCATCCCAAGTGCGCAGGTAGCGGGTTATAGGAATGTCTTAACATCACCAGCTGCCTCTTAGGTACTTTACGAGTGAGCTCGTTGTCCTAGGGCCATTGCAACAAGGAAAATATACCGAAGCAGCTGAACGTAATTTCCGCAACCTCTTGCCATTCTCGTGGCATCAAACTTCAGGTCGCCTGTGTGAGAAATATTAAAGGTAAATGACAGCCAGATATGAAGTAAAAAGACCTAAAGATACCATCTCTGTCTGAACGTAGGGCAATAGAAACATAACTGCGTGATAACAGCTCTTATACGCATACAGCCTCTTGAGCCCTGATATTTCCACGCTTCCGAGTGGCTTCCGCAACCAGCATCGCCGGAGTTGCTGGGTTATGCGGCAGTAGCTGAAGATTCGAGGCTCCAGAGGAGGTGTAGTCTATTTGATATGATGACATGGGAAAAGAGGGAACAGTAAACGATGATAGCCATAGACAAATCTAGAACACCCCCAGCCCTTTCAGTCAGGTTGTTGGTTACTAGTTCGTGCATCAAACGTTTGTATAAGGAGTCAAGAGAGTTCTTATTCATTCCAATGGACTGGTTCCTTGGAGGTGGTCTGCACCACGTTTGGAAAATCTAGAATACACGCCATGCGATAGGCATTGGAGGTTCTGAATTAAAGAAAGGAGAGGGTCCCGTATTTGCCAAAAAACCTTGAAAAAAAAAAGGAAAAACCTGAACGCCATTTTCTCCAATCCAACAGCTCTAACCGATGTTGAGCTTTTCTACCGTGGTAGTGAGAGCTGCTTGATTCGGGGCTTTGACCAGACCTTGGGCCTATCTAGCTTGGGAATGGGCCCAGTGAGGAGCAACCGAGACGACAATAAGACTGATGTGAATGGTTTTCGAGAGGGGAGAGTGGGTATTAGGGTATGGCTTTTCCTTCTCATTGATATTCTCTGCAATCAAATGAGATAAAAGTTGCGACGAATGACATGGCTGAATAATAGTTGGAAAATAGTCGCGGATGTAACGGTATTGTTTGCGTTTACTTCCATCTTGTACTGTCGTTGGTGGAAGAGGGTCGAGTATTCCCTTGGGCTCCACCTCTGACGACGGCTTTGGACCCTTGGGAGGTAGTAGAGCTCTGACTACTTCCTAGAGTGGTGCTCAGAGTTAGCAGTCAGCGGAAATTGGTGGCTTTTGAGCTCAAAGAACAGTGGCGCAAAGGTTCAGTTGAAATGGAGCGGTAAGGAGGGCGGGATGGAGGCTAGCAACAGCAAAGCGTACCTTGCGAGGTGAAGGAGCCATAGCTGCCGGTGCTTGAGGTGCTTCCGGTTGAAGAGGTGCTGGAGGAGTAGGTGTGAGGCATGATGGGCTAAAGGTTCGCAGTACGCGAAGGTAACAATACTTGAAGCGACGTGCTGGAACTGGTAGCTAGGAAATTCTTTGGAATGGAAAAACGCGAATCTAGAGTCTAAAGAGAAATGGTGAAGTATTTGAACAAATGGACAGTTTAATAACTGTGTTCGAGTTCTGGGGCGCGATTGAAGAGGAAAAAGGAGGGGGAAGTCCTCCTTTTATATCTCGAAAAAGAGAAGGAGAGGATCGGAAACGAAAAGGTTCTCCGATCAATGAAATTGGCACTTGCTGCCTCTACCGAAGCAAAGGGTTTGCAGGCATTCTGCTTCCAGACCCGCTGCGATAGAAGGCCACGAAGATGCTGATTCGCAGAGCGCTTGTCGCTGCACCCCAGGAAGGTTCTGAAAATGGAAGTGAAAGGGAGGGGTATCAAGCATTGGGCCAGGCAGCCAGGTGAGAGAGCAAGCGATTCCCAGGCATCAAGAGCGATAGAGCGGATGAAAACGGTAAGGCGGCTTCTGTAGAAAGCCTTGGAGTGGAGTTGTCGTGGGCGATGAAATCATCAACGGACGCTCTGATGGAACGTCCGTAGGCAGAACACCATTTTTGAGTAGGCACGGCGTTTCAGACCCACGGAACAAGTGCTTTTCCGCTGCAGATGGAGAAGTGCCGAAGCCATAGCTCGGCCGTTTGCTCGGGTGGATGAGGAAAACGAGAGCAAAGCAAGCAAAAAACGAAAGGTCGCGGTCCCATTGACGGGTCGGCTGCAGGGACCCCTGGAAGCAATCACATATCTAAGAACACTGATTGGATCGGCAGTCGAGCTAAGAAGAGAAACCAGTGGGTTCAAAGACGCCTGCAGACAAGGGGACTTGACTGATCTCGCTCAATAATGAGGATCACTACTGGATTAGACAGGGTCTGTGTCACGGTAGGGTAGGCACCAGCGGTGATTTACCAGTGAAAACCGAGAGACGAGCGAGTGGCAGGCGGTGGGAAAGAAAAAACCGGGGTTGCAAGCAGTCGCAAGCGGTTGCTGTGGTGAAGCTGCGACTCTGCGAGGAAGAGGCTGGGAGATCGGACGGAAAGCGCAGTCGGGTGGGCGGTAGGAGTCCCTATTGGGTTTAGCGCACCCGTTGTTTGTTTTGTCGCGTTGTTTTTAGGGTTTCTGCCGACGCGTTCCGTCCCACACCGCCCGGCCGAAGTGGGGCCAAGAGACGCGCTTAGTCATCAACAGATGGCTGTTTCACGCCCGGTGCGCTGGGATTCGGAGAACTGGGGACTTGCGAAGGAAGGTCGCTTTCGTGAACTCTGTCGAGCAAACACTGCTGGGCTTCTCGCGGTGGTTGAAATCCACTATTCTCACTAAACGGGGCGCTCAGACTGCCTGGTCACCTGGAGCGTGGCCACATCACACCTTACGCGGGTTGAAGACATCAGAATAGACCCGATCAAAATTGCCGATTATGAGACGGAAGATCGCCGGTCCCGCTACGTGCATCGGCTTCTATGCATTCGACGTTGTGCTCTTCGGGCGCTGAAATTGCCTATGGAAGTGCTCCATCATCCACCCACCATTATTCACCGGGCGTTTGAAGTGGAAACTCCCGATGCGGCCAGGTTTGTCCACTCAAAAACGACCTGCAGCGTGCTCAGGCCGCCCGCTTCGCTGCATCTAAATGTGGCAATAAATTTGCCTCACATTCTTCCATGGATTGTCCGAGCAAACCGTATGTCGGAACGACGAGGTGCGAAGTGTTTCACCGAGGAAAGGATATGCTTGATTGCGATGGCCGTAGAAAATGGAAAGGACAAGGAACCCCCGAAGTGCACTACCTAGCTGTTTGAGAAAACGGCGAAGAACTCGTAGTCTTGACTCCATGGTGTTGCATTCCTTGGGTAGAGACGGATGATCGAAGTCGCTCACGAGTTCTCCAGAACCGCACTTTGCGGCACCTGGGATGCGAAAAAGGGGCCCGGTGACATGGAATCTGGGGCATTGAGTCATATCCTTGACGAAACAGTCTACTCGAGGACGAATCTGGCCTCGAGATCGGTTCCGAGGCTACGACAAACCGTAAGGAGTGTGTGAGAGGGGACTCCGTAAATCCAGAGCGCCAAGCAATGGGCATTTGGATTTGTTTCAATCTGTTCCATACCGTTTCCATTGGGCATTGGTGGAAGAAGACGTCGCTTCATTGCTCGTAATCACAGCTGTCTATTTTTGTAACCGTTGGTGGAAGCGTAGGGAGTTATCAGACGGGATGTGGGATGTGATGTGGGACCTTTTCCGGAATTTGGTCGCTGCAACCCCAGAAGTCCATTCATCGAATCGACCGGGTAGCTGCCTTTCTGAAGCCCACGACGTCTCAATATCCCATTAACCCATTTCCACAAAGTCGTCAAGCTCCATTATCCCACTAAAAGTTCCCGGTCTCAAAGGCAGGATTTAAGCAGTGCCAGGACGCACGATTAGTCATCATATGCATCATCAATCAGAAAATCCTTGATCTCATTGTTGTGCGCCACTTACCATCACAGCTTTGACAGAGCAATTTGGGACCACAGCCATTTCGATCATCCGGGATAATATTTCGTACATCAAATAGTTTACTTAGTCTTTGTCTAACAGATATCACTCAACATGCGTTTGAAGGGAATTGATAGGCTAGAGCTGCCTCCCGGCGCTGATATGCATGTTCATCTACGTGACGGGCCCATGATGGAACTGATCACTCCTCAGATTCGTAGGGGAGGTGTCGACACGGTATTTGTCATGGTGAGTGGAGACCAGCTGCTTTTCTCAAACTCACAGTGCTCATGGGTAATTCAGCCGAATCTCGTTCCTCCCATCACGACAGTTGCTCAGGCCCTTGAATATCGGGCCAGGTTGGAGGCAATTGAGCCACATGTGAATTATCTTATGTCTCTATACCTACATATAAGTTTCCCTTCGGCTCAAGCTACATGATCGTCAAAGCTGATGCTTGTGGCATATACCCTTCGATAACTGCTGAAGTGATTGCCGAAGCAGCAAAATCTGGTATAGCCGGGGTAAAGGTGTACCCTCAAGGTACGGCATAATACTCCTTAGAAGCACTGTGCCTCGTCAAACTGGTCTCCACTCTGGCTACACCCTTTTGTTGTCTGCAGCAGCCTCTTTAGAGACACTCTTTGATGCTCAGGAGTTGAGAGGAGATGAACGCTGCATTCAAAGACTCCATAAAAAGACCTAGGCTACCCTATCTTAAAAAGGCTCTCGCTGTTGATGAAACACTATCTTACCCCTAGTCCTTCATCTCGAAGACTTTGAATAACCGCTCTTTTTAGGTGTCACCACCAACTCCGCCTCTGGGGTGGCGAATTTGGACGATTTCTTCCCTGTGTTTCAAGCCATGGAAGAGTACGATTTAGTGCTCAACATTCATGGAGAGGTTCCTGATGTTGATGTCATGAATGCCGAAGAAGCATTCTTGCCCACACTAAAGCGTATCCATGAGAAGTTTCCGAATTTGAGGATAATTCTGGAGCATTGTTCCACTGCAGCTGCCGTGGAGGCGGTTCGTTCCTGCGGACCATCGGTTGCGGGTCTGTGTTACTTTCCCCCACCAAAGAGCGAATGACACCCTTCATGACTGACAGGCCGACAGCAACTATAACTGCACATCATCTCTACCTCACAATCGACGACACAACCGACCCGTTGGCATTTTGTAAGCCGATTGCAAAAACCCCGGAAGACCGCAAAGCTCTTCTCAAAGCTGTGTGCAGCAATGAGCCAAAATTCTTCTTGTAAGCCAAGGGCTCCGCGTCCTACTCTATCGTTATGACTAATAGTACTCCTTGCCGTAGTGGTAGCGACAGTGCTCCCCACCCAACCAGCTCTAAGCACGCCGCCAAACCGGCAGCTGGTGTCTATACCCAGTCCTTTGCCACCCAATATGTTCTTAAAGCTCTCGAGGATGCCACGGAATCGGGGATTCTCAGCGAAGAGGACGTCACCCAAGATGGACTCGAGAATTTTCTGAGTCGGTTTGGCAGGAAGTTCTATAAACTTCCCGAGAATACCGATAAAGCTACGAAACTTATCCTCGAAAGAAAGGGCGAGTCTATCCCTAGAACAATTAAAAGCGAGGACGGCAGTGTCGAAGTCGCTCTTTCGCGGGGAGGTGAAAATGTGTTTAGTCTTCAATGGGTTGACTGATAATTTACATATGTTTCTAAGGGAAAAGTTGGTGTTCGTGTATAAGTTCAAAATGAAAGTATGGACCAAAGGCGGAAGCTAAGTTTCACGAAAGTGGTGACACATTTACTCGAATACATGAATAAGGAATTCCTAGTAACCAGGATGACTTCTCTACATTCTAATAAAGGTTCTACTGCATCCTGGTCAGACATCCGTTGTGTTTGGCTTACTTGACACTTCGAAACTTCAACTGAAGTCATTTCTCCATATCACTGATTCATAACTTTCAGATCAACATCTCAACAAATTATATCCCATGAGCGTTCTATCTCCCTATGTCAGCTCCTATGTGCTCTTCCAGCTCGTTTAAATTGGCTTTATTCCATCAATATAGGTCATGGTTGTCTGGAGGCTGTGGCGGAAAAAGTTCCTACCTACACAATGAGCGATGATCAAGAAATGTTGATGACAAGGTAATAGTCGACATCAAGGACATATTTTGATACCATGTCAATTCTCAGCAGAGTGGGACTACACACGGCAGCCTTAAGTTAGAAACATTCGACAAATCGGCCGTGTTCATGTTGGGAACCGTTTCGAGGGTATGTTGGCACGGATTTCTCTCGATGAGCCATATTCATGGTTGCGCATCAAACAGTGACGTACTTCGTATGTATGTATGTACCCACGTACACGAAGAACTTGATGATATCTCGCTCGTCTGGCTGCATCTTGACGCGTTGATCTGCAGTAGTAGTGGTAGTGATGTAACTATGTACAGTCCTACAAGGGGGAAAATGTTAGCGCGGTACTTTCATTGAGTATGGCTGACTAAGTAGCTGAATTCTAAAATTACTGCTGTTTTTACTTGAATTAATAAGGATGTGCTTATATAATATATTACCATGGATTACAGTAAGAAAACAGAACATCATTTTATTCATCTTATTTATTAAGATGCAATCAAAGTTTTATCCAAGTAATATTTATAAAATTTTCAGAGATTATAGATAATCATACTTTATTTATCTTAGAGAGATTTTATTTTGATATTCACAGAATTCATTAAGTAATGATAAAATGAATACTTGATGTAGAGCTGATTTACAGTACAGCTTAGTCAGATAATGATGTTCTGTCCTTCAAGCTGATCCAATTAGGTATAGTCTACTCTCTAAGATCTGGGCGCTCAGAAATTGAAACCTTATCTCAGGGAACGCGCTAACATTATCCCCCCTGTAGGGTAGTAAACAACTGAGCGGTCAATACGAGATGGCGTACGGAGTAGACCGCTCGCCAAGCCTTCCTAGTTAGGAGGTTGCGCCGCGAAGCTCTGAACAGATAAGCTTAATCGGACCTTTGGTAACTAATTCAAACGCTCACATTCCGAATCCCTCATCCCTAAACTCCTTACAGACCACACGTCTTCGAACACGAAAATCAGATCGATCGTCCTAGTCACAATGCGTCTTCCGTCTTTCCTGGCTGTCATTTCTTTCCTTGCTGTCGCGTCCCTCGCCACAACCGAAGAACGTCCTGACGGACTAAAGATCGAAAAGACCCATAGCGTCGAATGCGAGCGACGCACTAAGAGCGGCGACGGCGTTCAGGTTCATTATCGCGGGACGCTCGCCAAAAACGGAGAGAAATTCGATGCCAGCTACGACCGAGGGACACCACTGGGCTTCAAACTTGGAGCCGGCATGGTCATCAAGGGGTGAGCTTGCATTTCGTCTTTCAATTGCTTTCGGAAGCTAACTTTGGGACTTTGGCTTTGACAGCTGGGATGAGGGACTTATCGGCATGTGTATCGGCGATAAAAGAAAGCTGACCATTCCTCCTGAATTGGGCTACGGTGACCGCGCTATGGGGCCAATTCCTGCTGGATCGACGTTAATCTTCGAGACCGAGCTAATGGGTATTGATGGAGTTGAGGTTAAGAGGGACGAGCTCTGAAGACAAATTTCTAGCAAGCGAATTTATAGGACCCGTGGGATGGAAGGATCGATCAATCCTTTTTTTTTTGAGGGCTGCGCGATATGAAGAATGGTGATTGTGCAAGCCTTGTGATAGATGAAGCCCGGTCGTATGGATGTATAGAGCTACATATACTGTTATGAGCATACAAACGATTCTTCTTCGAGGCAAGGAACCAATCAAGGGACTGTCTTGCCATGAATTATTCTGATTGTTTCATGCTTATGCCAATGTATCTAATACCGCTCAAGTTCTCACTAATCCATCTCATCCAAAGGGCTGGTATGTTCCTGGTCGTTTTCACTAACCAAGATGCCAACCATGCACTCTGCCAGCATCCCATCCCAATTAACCCAAGGGTGGATTTCTAAAAAGAGCTCAGCGGAGTCTCTTCCGGCGCCTTTTAAAAGCTCCTTCTTCCCACCAGGATGGAAAGGTAGATATGGAGTAATGTTATACACCTTTCCTTGATACGATGTCCAGACATCGCGCCCTTTGCGGCCATTTTGTAATTTCAACATCGATGGTGTTACTCGAGTCAAATTTGGAGGAGCGTCTTTCCCGCGAAGTTTGTTATGTGGGTTTGCCGTTAAGGCTGCCCAGTCCAGCGGCGAATGGCCGGGTTCTAGAGTAACTTGCCGTGAAGACTTTTGCGGTTTGCCTTTCAAGCCTAGCGGCGAGAGTGTGCTGCTAGAGAGCCTACTGCCGGCTGGCACACGGGGTGGAGGGGCTCGTAGAGAAGCTGCAGCAGAGGGTGGGGGTCGTAAGGGGACGTTGGAAGGGATTCGAGGCGGAGGGGGCATTAGAGAGGCAGGCTTCTTTGCGGTTGGGAATGTGGGAGGCAGAGAAGGAGGTGGCATCGGTATAGACGGCGCAGGAGACGGTGATTGTCGCGCATCTAACGAACACGGATAGTCGTTCGGAATTGAAGGCAGAGTCGATGATATGGTCGGAGAGTAATCTTTAGGCTCTATAACACTTGAGATCGCAGGGTCCTCAACATCATCCAGATTCAGTTCCGGAATGCTTAACGTTGGTGGTGATTGGACCGCCGCCGCTTTCGGCGTAGATTCAGATGATCCGGTACAATCCACGAGATTGTCATCTTGATCTATGCTTCTCCCAATCTGCTCTGTAGTTGATTTGGGCGTTTCTTTGGTTGCGGCTCGCGGTTCCTGTGGAATAAGCCTATCTTCTTGAAAAGCACGGCATAACCCTGATACCCAAGAGTTTGGAGGGTGTCTATAGAGTATATAAGAAGCCGACACAAGCAGCAACCCCAAGCCAAGCCAGCCCATTTCAGGCGCAACGCTCACGATGGGGTCGGGCAGTTTGATGTCGCAGGAAAGGACAAACCTCCCTGTATGTAAATGTCCGTCGCCCGCGCTGGACTAGTATTACATAATCGCTCAGAAGTCATGTGATGGGAATGGGAATAAGGTTATTCCGTCCGAACCTTGTTTTATGGGAGCTTGTTTTAGGATCATCAAAATATTTCGGGATCTTGATTACTCCCGTATCGATCACTACATCGACCATTAATCTCTAAACTCGCTTATGAAGTGTGATTCCTTGAGGCATAGCCATGTGAACCATAGTGATATATAGCTGCTTGTCTTTAAAGCCCTCTTAGCGATATCAATCCGAAAACACCCCATTCAGGTTCATATTTCTTTCGGTGCTTGAGGGCTCGAATTACCCTCATACATTATTGCTTCACTCATTCCGCCGATTATCGATAGCACTTGGGAATTTTCTATAAGTAGTGGTCGAAGCATCTTTGTGGTACTGCAACCTCCTCACCACAACTTACCATGATGAGACTGGGACTCAGATGCCATCTCAAATCCATATCCCATGGCAACTCTTTCTATATTGGCTACGCCATATGCAGGAAATCCCAGCCAGCATGGCTGCAAATGGCGGAGTGTATCACCTCACGAGCGGCGAATAGTTTCTCTAGGTCTTTACATACATTTTCCACCAGCTCTCGGGGCATCAACGCTGGTATGGATTTGGCTCAGGCGCTTCTTCTGTTTGTTGTTAACCTTGGCTTACATTATCTGTGGAAGATCCATTTCAGCACACAGATGGGCATTGGCTGCATCAAGATGAACTGCAGAAGAAAGCACGCCTTCTTCAATTTGATTTTCCTGGCCTGTGTGAGATTGCCATCAAAGCTTGCAATGCAACCAGGGTTACAGGCTACGAGAAAAAGGAGGGCGGCTATAACAGGGTGTTTATCCTGACGATGAATACCGGGAGACGTGTTATTGCGAGAGTCCCAACACAGATTGCTGGAGCTCCTCGGCTAACGACAAATTCCGAAGTCGCGACAATCGCATATTGTGAGTTGTTATCGCAAAGTCTTAGGAGCTTCTCTCACATGCAATAGTGAAGTCGAAGCTATCTCTGCCAATTCCTAAGATCCTCGCCTGGAGTGATGATCCCAAAAACCCCATTGGGATTGAGTACATAATCCAAGAGCTTGCGGATGGTGTTCAGTTGCATGATAGATGGACTGACATGAGCACAAAGGAGCACATGGATTGTACCCAAGACCTATCGTACAAGATCCGAGATATGGCGGCTCTAGACTTCCCGGCCTATGGCAATATATACTTTGCTGATGCGCCCATAGCCGCCGGCTGTAAGGTCCCGCTAGAAGATGGTTTCTGCATTGGTCCATACTGCAGCCCTCTTTTCTGGAATTGTGGAGCCGGTGACCAGCAGCTGTATGGTGCGCCAAGTGCCAATAAGGGCCCATGTATGTATTACCCGCAGCGTCAACCTTGAGTTTGCTTAACCGTTGCCTCAACATCAGGGAAATCTCTCACGGAGTATGCATCCGGATTAATAGATACCGCTTTCGCTCGCTTACCTGAGCGAGCCGCGGCTCACTCCTCGTGCCCATACCAGGGCTCGATTGAGGACCATGTTCGCCTGCTGAAGACATGCCGGGAGACCATGCATCAATTGGTTGGTGATGAACGGGTCAGTAAGGCCGGCCTGCCCGCACTTCTACATGCGGATTACAATAAAAGGAATATATATGTCTCGCCCACCGACACGAAGGCCATAACTGGCTTGATTGACTGGCAGCTGACCTGTATCGAGCCGGCTTTCATGTATGCACATACTCCGCCTGATTTTGCTGCTCTCCCGGACATCAATCCAGCCGGTGAAAACGAGCCAAAATCCAAGGACGAAGAATGGTTAGCAAAAGACCGTATGATATGCTATCAAACCTATAATGTCATTGTGACATTAAATGCTCCAAAATTGCGGCCTGCTAGAGAGCTCGACTCTACCTTGTTCAGGCTATTCCATTATTGTTTCTTGTCTTGGCGGGACGGTATCCCAGCCGTCCGTCAAGAACTCATTGATCTGAAAAATCTCTGGTCGAAACTCCAGCTTCCCGGACAATGTCCGTACTCGCCAAGTGAGCAAGAGCTTGCAGAGCACTCTCAACAGTATGAAGACTTCGAAACCAAGCATAAATTACGAGAATGGCTGAAAATGTCAATGCAAACGACGTCTGATGGCTGGATACCGAATGAATTGTGGGAGCTTGCACAGGATGCCAACAGAACAGCATATAACGAGTGGATCCAAACGGCCCGTGAGACGGATATGCCTGTGGAGAAAGCGGATAAGTTATGGCCGTTTGATGCTCGATAGTCAGCAAGCCAAACTCGAAAGCCAAATGTATTGTAAACACTGACCCATTTTACTCCCTACTCTGGACGGCTATTAGACCATTACCACTCCTAAAGGTTTCGGCAAGTTTTATCGCCCGTCTGCTGTTGTGCCAAATGCTGGGACTAAAAACGACGGGTTTCAAGTAAAGAGCCAACTTTGCTCTAAGTTAGGAGTAGAGGAGTGACAACACTTTTGGCGAAGCACGGACTATTGGGGGTCGACTTGGTACCTTGGCATGGCTTCACATCCCCAACCACCACTCTGCATTATTGGGCTTCTCCGTGGAGCGTTCTCCGGAGGACTTCATCACAGGCTCGGGCCAAATCACTCATTTCAAAAGCTGCCAAATGAAACTCGGGCATTTTTTGAATCTGCAGCTTCCAAGACCAACCGGCATACCTTGGCAGGTGAACTACCTGATTGCCCAGACTTCAGCCTTGTTGGGGCTTTTTCTGTTCGCTCGAGTCAGAGGACTATTATTAAATAACAGATGAAGTAGCCGACCACAGTGGGCAATTCCTCGAAATTGCAGAAGCAATACGTCGGTCATGTCCTGAAAAGTGATCTTGCCATATTAATATGGCCATTCTGCGCGTTCTTTTCATTATTGCAGCGCTTGGCGCTTCAATTGTCAACTGTTCTTCGGTATCCAAGCGCGCTGAAAAACTGAAAGTTTTATCACCGAGTCGCAGTGATAAATTTAGCATTGGCGTTGATATCGACATTCGCTGGGAGGTCACTGATGAAAAGGAGGTGAAGATTGAAATGAGAAAAGGACTGCCTGAAAATCTCACCACTGTACATGTTGTTTCCCGTATGTGCATATATTTTCCTATTAATGCAAACGATATAAAGCTTCAGCAAATAGCTAATCCAAGCGCTCCTAGCGAACACGCCGAATAACGGTTCCTATCTATGGCGAAGCCGAGACGACTCCTTCCTCCGAAGCACAACTCCAAAACTACCCACGGCTCCACCGAGTGGTTGTGACTATGTGATCACCATTCGAGATGCAAAGAACACCGTCGCATCGGAATACTTCACTGTCACTCATCCTCGCGACGACGGAATACCGGCAAATGCTCGGTGCCCCACAGACGCGCCGACCATCAAAGAAGGGCCTGCCGGAAAAGCCAATGCGCCAGGGTCAAATGATCCGGGTGAGTACCCATTAAACCGTGCGTCCTAATGATAGACTAACTTATTGCGGTTCTAGAAAGCGGACAAATGCCCTCGACGAATACAGTGACCGCGGCTATCTTAGGTGGAGCCCTTGGTGGAGTTGCGGGTGGCTTGATAATCGGGACGGCAATTGTGGTTTTTATCGGCAGATCTCGTGGCTGGTTTGTGAGTGACAAATATATCCGAGATCTCATTGCCAATGACCCCAATGTGAGGCGGTGTATGGATATAGGGCTTGATTCAAAGCCGCTCTCACCTGCTCAAATATATCACCAGATGCCGGCAGGGGCGGAAGAGCGGTAGAGTCGCACCTGAAACATGGTTGTTTGACAACTTCTCTCTCTCCTCGAATCATATGTTCAGTATCACACAATGAAGGCTCTTATCGACAGAATGGGATATTCGAACCAGCGTTGAGATCCTCGCGAGATGAAGTAACTGGAGGTTACCCTGTCCCACAAGTGAGAGCTATGTGTGGCCGTTATTCGATATGTAGCACATTGCTTGCTCATCACATTCAAGATACCAGTTTATAAGACCCAAAGAGGATATTATTCCATAATAATGTTAGTAAAACGGTTATTACCTGTTCTTTTATTGCCACTAGTTCTTGGTGATATATTTGCCTGTGTGTTGTGGGACAACACAGGCACACGTTTACACATGCAGGCATATGCAGTTTCCCGTAGGCATACAGTGAGGATAGATGGCGTCACTGGTGCCCTCAGGTACCGTCCCACCAAGTTTCTTATTACATGAGCAACTAGAAACATGGGAAGTTGCATTGTATGACCGAGAGTGTGAAAATTTGTAACCAAAGGAATCAATTAACAGTTGTACTTGTTAAGACAAGAATTGTTCAATAATGTAAATCATGACATTGCATCATTCGTATTCCAGATTCCTTGAGAGTTGTAATACCTACCATGAATGCCTGCACAAACAAACAGAACAGATAACGACAGATCAATAATCCTCCATATACATATAATCCCAGATTCATAATTCACCAATAAAGCTTTTGACTGTACAATATTAAGAAGATGACGATAAAGGTAGCGGCATGAAACCTGTCTATGCCCATTTTCCCAACAGCGCCATCAATGCCGCACCCATGCACAACAAACCAAATGCCGAGAGGACAACACGGAGAGGTGCTTTCCGCATGGAGGTGCTAAACATGAATTCGTGCGCCAGCAATTCCACGAGACCGGTGTAGATCAGGATACCCGCAGAGATGGAGTCGAAAATACCGTTGACGATCAAAGTAGTGCGTCCCTCGGGTGGGTACGTCTTGCGCACACCAAGGCCAATGGCGATTGCGATAGGTGTGGTCACGCCGTATCCAAGGCCAAGAAGGTACGGTGTCCACTTCTTCGAATCTGGCCATGGAAGCGTGGCCAGACGTGCGCCGAGACCGAGGCCCTCAAAAGTCTGATGGAAAACAAGGACTACGTAAAGAGTCCTGAATTCCTCGCCCGCAACAGCAAGTGTCAGGCCGATGAAGATGGAGTGGAATATGATACCGAATTCGAGAATAAAGACGGAGGTAAGCTGGGCGCTATAGTTTTCGAGTTGTGTAGAATGGGAGCCATCCACACCAGTAGTGCCGGCATCATGCGGGTGCTCCCGAGAGTGTCCGAGGTGCTCGTTGTCGCCACTTGCGCTACCCTGTTCTTTCGCGGGATATCCATTCGCGTCTGTCTCCACGACTTCGTCATGGTCGTGTCCGAAACGCGCAAACCGCATGACCATGAGCTCGACGAAGAAGAGGACAATGATGGTCATCAGCATGATCGCTTCGACCCAAGAGTATTCAGAGATGGGTCCTGTAAGGCATGGATTCGTCAAAGATTCGTTCGCGGGCGCAAGCAAGTGAATGAAAGCCGTAGCGATGATAACGCCGGACCCAAAGAACTTTGCGACAAAGAATAGCCAGGGCGAGACATGGCAGCGTCGTTTTCCTGGATTGTTCGGGTCCTGTCGAACTATGACAGGAAAGAGTGCTCCGAATAAGGAGCCGACCAGGATGACAAAGACAGCGGAAATGCGCAGGCCCAGGTCGCCATTAAACTCGTTTCCGGTCTTACACGCGGGAACAGGAGGTGCCGGATCGTCCCGTGCGACCAGCGTTGTCAACACAGCATCCATATTGCCAAGCAACCACCAACGGCAGAAGATATTTCAGGATTCAAATGACTAAGGGCGTCAAGTATGAAATATAGAGATTTGCTGGGCTGCGGGCGGGACGGGGTGGAGAGGAGAATGCGGAAGGATTAGGAGAGGAGGGTATAAGGGAGTATATATGTTGGTCAAGAAAAAGAAAGTAAGGAAAGAAAAATCTCCCGTCTTTTTGTCGAGATGGCTAGCGTATACTGTGCGGGGGGTGATAAAAAAGCAAGGAAAACGCAAGCCGTGCGTATGCGCTGTTGTCTCTGCTCCTCGGTAACTTTTATATCTGTCAGACTATATAGGTCTTGCTGTAGAGTCGGCAACGACGGCAAAGAAAAATCTGATGACACGACGATGGAAACTGACTTATCGACGAAGATCCAGAATCGGAGGATCCAGTACTGAAGCTAAAGTCACCTATTGATGGTGAAAGACGATCAATGCACGCGAAAGCGTGAAAAATTCGATCCCAGAGGGAGCCAAGCTCAGACGGCGTAATGCTTGTGCCTTTTTGCCTATCGGCGGGCCTGTGATCAAGTGGGCCTTTCAGGAATTCTCACGAATAAAAAGTGCGATAGTATGGAGAGTAGAGGTCGCTTTGCGAGTCAAGCATCAGCTCCGGACAAGGATGCGAGAAATCTCCGAGGATGTTGCTCGTATATCCCTCGTCGCCTTGAGATTTGCTTTTGGGGCAGCCCAGCCTGACAGAGAGGAAAGAAATAGTACGATGGAGACAGCAAGCAGAAGAGATGAGACGTTGCTCTCAGGGTTGCTTTTAGGAGAGTAACGGTACGGGTAGCAGGCGAGCTTCTAGCGTGTCATGCGATGACCTCAGTCTAATAATAATGACAATAGAACACTGTGAGAGAGGGTGAAGAAGTAGGATGACATGACCAGCGGAGAATTTCTTTTCTTAAAAGTACAAAAAGATATGGAAATGAAGGGAGTTGCGGGCAACCCTGGAAGTCAACGGTCCCAGGGTTCAAAAATTAGGGTCCAGTCTCGTGGCATCCACGCACAACAGGCCCGACCCGCGGGTTCAACTGGAACACAGGCGACCGCACGAGAGGGAGAGAGACTGGCAGACATGGGATGAAAGCATGAAAAGCTTAAACGGGTATTGTGGGAGCACTGGGGACCTTGGAAGCCAAGCGCTGCGAATTCTGATTGGCTGGAGGTCTGGATATTTTGGGAATGGGCCAATCAGAGCGCGGGCAAATCACGCAAGGCTCCTGGGGACCCTGCGGGTGAACCGCGTCATTCCGGGACGCTGATTGGCAGGTTTTGCACGTTCCAAATCCCATCGCTCTTTCCTTTCCTGGTTCGGGTCCCTCCTGCCGGTTTTGATTATTATTTATTGAGTTTTTTTCTGTTTGGGAAGGATCGATGGAGAGATAACGAAGAGTGACGACATGATTGGACCACACGCTGTCTGTTGTTTCTTTCGCCGCCTGCATTTCAGCCAACGACGAGGTTGCGACTCCGGTCTCGCCGACAGCAGAACGAGCAAAAGATCGCGATGTAATAATAAAGTAGCATCCAGCGCGGGACTGCGTCCACTCTGCCCCGTACGAAGTACAGACACCCTTCGATGCGCGCAGTAACCGCGTCACCAGTCGCTTATAGTCCCAGCATAACGCCAGCCTCGCCCATCGGTTTCGGCGAAGGTTTCTCCTGCTCTGTTGTTGGCGCTGATTCCTCAGTTGCTGCCTCAGGAACCACTTTCGACCCTCGAAGAAGCCCAGTCCGGACCATGTAGATAAAGAAGGCCCCCAGGCCGACCGTCACGGTCGCCACAGACACCAACAACTCCCGGGTCGACTCATCAGCAACCGTTGCCACTAGTTCTAGATTCTGTGGATCCTCCTGCGCCAACTTGCGAAGACGTCTGTGTAGTCGGATGTCCCTGACCACAGGTATGGAATCAATTATCCCATCAACAATTCGCAGCCCGACACTTCCTAGGCTAAGTCGCGGTGAGGTCTGCCACGGTAGAAGCGAGGTGCTGGTGGTTTTACCCTCCTGCAGCACGGCTGCCGCGTCTAACAGTCCCCCAAAGCACTTGACCCTAAGTTTCTGCATACAGTCCGCCAGCTGTGGTGCTCGCGCCAGAACATCATCCTTCAACCAGGAAAACGGTAACTCAGGAACAAGCATCAGCGATAGGTATCCTACCGCCAGGCAATCCAGGCTCGAAGGCGACCGGTCGGAAAGAAGATATTCCTTTCCCTGCTGTCGCTCCTGCAGCGGCTCCGCAAACCTCTCCGTCAAACCACGCAGGCGGATTCTGGAATTTCGTGACGTTTTACCTAATATACTACTCACTGTTTGTAGAGGTGTGGTTGCTAGGCTTTTGGGAATTCGACTGGCTGCGATTATGCCAGCATCTCGTCCCTGCTGTCGTTCCTCCTCCACAGCATCCAAGTCCAATGAAGATAAGCCGAGGTGCTCGGTCCTGGATTTGGCTTGCGCCCGTATCTGGGGAGGTATTATCCATTGGTTTGGCCACTGCAACATGGTCCCATATGCAGGTGATGTGGCAGCCCTGTAGTTTTCGCTGGACACATAAAGTGAGAGATCGATCAGAGATTGGCCGTGAAGTTCCACGAAAGACGAAAATCTATGTTCGTTCGCAATCTTCATTAGCTTCATGCCCGCTAGGTAGTGGCTGTTGCCTGATATCGATAATGGACGTACGCAGCACGGTCTGCACGCTCATCGGTGCCCATCCACTGATCCAGATCCCATTCTCCTTCTGAATATTTCCTCAAAAAATCCACTATATTTCGAAACCCACTAATCCACACAGAGCCGGTCCATAGCGCTGGAAGTTCGTCTACGACGAAAGAACAAAGATCGTAAGCCACTTAACATCATTGTTCGATCTCATCAAGAAACACTTACTCGTTGGAACTCTTTTAGGGTCGCTATCTGGTACCAGTGCCCACGTTCGAGACTTACTTGATGGTAAAGTAAGCGCTAAGTATGCGATAGCAGCTAGGCACTGAGGATCAATTGATGGTAACCCGAAGGCTGGCCCCCATGTATGAAGTTCCAAGGTCATATCGGGGTGGCCGGTTTTCTAGCGAAGATACAGCTGCGAGACCGATAAAATAAACGCAAGAAGATAATGTCCTGCCACTGCAGCCAGAACACCAAGATGCAAATCCCTTTAGTTGATCAATTCAATGACTAACTCCCTAGAAAGCTGAAAGAATTCGGCGAAAGTTGCTGGACACGAGCGAATTTTGATATCACGTGACATAGAGCCTCTACTTATCGCACGTGACCTTATGCCGCTCGCTCCGTTCGGCGCCCGACTTCCGGCCGGCAGCACCTGCTGACTCATCTCGCACTCGAGAGACTTCGCCTTCTCTCAGCGAGGAAAGACTGTCTGTCATTATATCAACATTCCATTTATGCCATTTAATTATGTCTCTTCTAAGGACTCTGATGAGATGTGTTTCTTCCACCACGCCCTGTCGGTGCATCTCCGCAAGTACTTCCCCTTGTGGACTTTCTCCGGGTTTCTCCGACGGTTCAATTGATGTTCATTCCAGGGCGCGTGGTGTCCAGTCTACCTTGGAACGCCATCACAAAATCATTATTTATGAGTACAAACGTTAGCACTGACACATTAATTGATCGACCGCGAATCCGGATGTGGCAATCTGCCGTGGGTCGATTGAAACAAAGTACACAATCTAGACAACGATCCAGAGAATGTTGGGCCACTCAGATTCAGTTGCGATCTTCTGGTAAGTTGGCAAAGCTACTCAAACTGCTACAGAGCCTATCATTTTCACCTTCTGTTCGGAGTTCTTCACCGTTGGTCTCAACGGGAGCCTTGGCCGAGGGTCTAGAAAAATCCTCCTTACTTGGCGACTCAGTGATAAGCTTTGAACCCCCGAAACATCGACTTGGGGACTTCTCCATTCTTCCTGACATGACAGGGAGCTGCTGTAGCCTGTGGGATTGATGATCCCCGGATTCTGGAGAGACTCAAACATGCCGACCCAAGGTTGAGCACAGGGCCGAAGGCGCGAACAGCGAAGGACGAGGGGGCACAATTTTCAATACCCCATGGGTCGTGGGCCATGTTCAATATCCATCAACAGTGCTATGGTCCTGTGGGGGGAAACCTGCATGACCTAGATGATGATATCTGAATAATTCTGCTGAAAAAATTCACTCTAATCCCTGCTTGCCATACCCTTGTTCAGTCAGAATCTGAAGGCATCCATCGGGGTGATGACCATTCAGAACCCCCATCCCTTCAACAGTATCATTCAAAACCCGACCACTTACCCGGCAAACTTCCCGTGCCTTCATGATCTTCATGATGCTTACTGTTCATTGTCCAATATCGAATGTCTGAATAGTTGGTCAGATTTTGAACCTGACTGCGATTTTGTTCCTGGATTCAGGGCAGCACGCTGTCGCAAAACATTCTTGTATGGAAGCGGAACATTGGCATATGCGGTCCGGAGTTATGATCCTGCCCGACGTTACAAATTAGCATGCATCTTGTTGTCATTTCAATTGCGTCTGATACTTCCCTGAAACCATTGAATAGTTGGCACACAAGGTCTATTCCTAAAGGGCGTTCAGGGTACACATATCACATGGATTCTATAGAGAGTCAGCATTATGGATTAACATCGGGAGGATTCCATCGTTGAGAGAGCTTGAACCAGAGGAGTGACACTGCTGTGTACCTACCTCCTCCTCGAGGCCCTTGAAGGCCGGGCAAAACCTTGGATAATTGGGTATCTCACCACTTCAGAACTATGGATTAACCTTAACCAAATGGCAAATGGCAAAAGGCAAAAGGCAAAAGGCAGCACGCCATTCATATACAGCGAGGCGCTGATAGCCCACTTGCTATGTCTCAAGTCACCAGGAAGAAACTATCATTGGCAAACAGTGCAGCCATAGGAGAAAACAGACTTCATGGAAGGAAGGTCCAACGGTGGAATAATGGATTCTATATGTGACCGTCTCTATAATTTGTTCATGCTGCATCAAAACATATGCAAGGCTATAAACCCAAACCCATTACATTAACATTAATGATCACCCATGTGAAAACTTTATAAAGTCAAAAGAAGCACAATAAGAGAAGGAAGAAACAATGATACCACCCATCGAAGCAGTAAGAGGAAGAGCTAAAGAACGATGCCCAGATATCATGCAGGTCAAACGCCTAGTGGGTAGATGCGGCAATGCAAGAAGAATGAAAAGCCAAGGCCGAAATAAATAATCCCAAAAGATCAGGCCAGAATAGAAGTGCCAACTCATCAATAGCAAACGGGGGGTCAATGCGCTAGAATGTAAGACGTATTGAATGATCGGCGGGGTGAAATCCGCCGATTCTCGGACGCTGCGGGAAGGAAGTTCCTGCGTTTGAGGCCAAAGCGGATTCGTCTACCAAAGTTTTTTTTTTCGAGAGAATAATCTAGAGAAGCAAAAAATTTGGACGAGACAGTCGTAAGAATGAGACTTTGAGAGGCACGAAAATTGAGATGCCGACTGTTAAGGTTGTGTGCGGAACCAGGGTCAAACCGGAGTGGGATCGCGGAAGAGGCGTTCTGCAATTGGGGGCTGGAGAGGCCGCATCTTTGGGGGGCCGATCGCCCAAATTTGAGAACATCGATCAGACGCCAGTTTGGAAATGCGTATGGCTCTGGTCAACGAGGCCTGCTGCTCGTATAATCGGCCGAAACTATCTCGCATGACGTTACGTCGCAGGACGAGGCATCCGAGAGCAAGTGATTGGCGCAAGGCGGAAAACTGGCAGTAGCCGGAGCCTCATTATTATTGTCCTGCTGGACACCAGTCAAGAACAATGGGCACAAGTAATAGTTGGCCGACAGGGATTGACAGCAGTCATATGATTTCGTGTTGGTTTCTGACCGATCGAGGGCCCCACCGGAAGGTAACGCTCTCAGAGATAAGATGGCCGTGATCATGCTATCGACAAGGTGGTGAAGAAGGTTGAACCTTTTTTGTTTCCGTAGTCGGTTATTCCTCCTGGTCTCAGGGACGTACCAGATGATATCGGCGGGTATAATTGAGCAGATCGTGTGACACTGTTTCGAACGGGATATCTTGCGCAACGTCGAGAAAAAACCGCTTTTGATGCAAGTTTTGGAAGAAGGCCCGAAAAGAATGAGGGTATCAGAAAAGAAAGGTAGTAGAAGAAGTGGAGTGCAGCCAGCTGCCCCGAGAAATTGTTGGTCGTGAGAGAGAAATTTTTATAACCGGGAACCATCGTTATTGAACAAGCGCGCCATGGAGGTTGCTACTTCGGCAGAGGAGGAAGAGGACCAGATGGCGGTGGGCCAGGGCAGGGAGGATATTGAGAAGAGTTATAGGAAGGCATTGTGAAGGAGTTGGTGGTGTATAGGAGCTGGGAAAGCGTATAGACCGAATGGCAGTAGGCACCGAACAGGTGAAGGAGGGTGTGGTGGTATGTAGGTTTGGTATTTGGATCAAAGAGCGGCTGCGTAGGATTCAAGAATCGGGATGAACAGTGTAGAAGCAAGATGTTTTGGTTGATAAAGGAGTGGAAGGACGAAGAAGTCGTGAGACTTGAAAAAAGGGCAGAGGCAACTGGTATATATAAGATTCGAAATTACGGCTCCACCTCTAACGTTTTTTGATATGAAGACGGACTTCACGGGTAGGGCTCGTCATCAGAAAAGATGAGGAATAATGAAAAAAAATAGACTAAAATGAAAAGGTTGTTTCACAGCTAGCTCATTATTATTATCCACCTTCTCATTAATTGCTCTTTTTTTTTCTTTGCTGTGGCCCGGTTGCCTGCCTCTTGGGGGAAGGGATCCGCTTCCCAAAAACCCACCTTGGTTTGGCGCCCGGGTCAGCCATCCCAGGGCTTAGAAAGGCAACGCTGCCAGGGCCCAGAGGAGAGAGCAGGCATATGATTCAACTATTCCCTGCTCGCACCGCCTTTTTCTTTTCTTTTCTTTATGTTTTCTCCGTGTTCTTTTGTTTTTATTATTCCCTGTTGGCAATACAGCTGCCGTATCTCATCTGTAAGCTGCAGGAATCATTGGCAAAACCGTGGCGTGAATATCATCACATGAACTCCACATCCTTGTCTCTAGTTGACTGGCCTTTGCTCAGTCCTCTGGAGTAGCTGGCGTCAGACCTTTTTTTTTCTTTCGTCTTGATGCTCCTTGTGTTCTGTCGACCTCATTCATGGCTCGTATTTGTAAGACATAGCCGCTTTGTGTGATGTTCATACCGGCTACGCTACCCCTCTCTGCTTCACCGAATCCATGACATGTTTGTGGAGGGTTTGAGCTGTTGCTATATCGGGATCCTGCAAAGAATGAGAATTGGCCTCATTCGTTTTGTCCGTGTAACAGCTGTACTCTAGATTTTAAAATCCTGCGCGATGCTGGATGGGGCATGGGTTGGCCAGTCTCCTGAAGACAATCCTGTGAGATGTTGTATATGTGCTTGTTTGCCTTGCTGGGGATATTATTGACTCTTGAGGATTATACAAAACTTCTGGCCGATTGAATTCGACGCCATTGATCCTGTTGATCCGTGGTCCTGAGCGGCTTTCATTTCCGTTTCCCATCGTACCTACCCGCCGGATCAGGAGCCAATAGCCCATTGTTCCAGCCGAGATCGAGCACCAAACCCAACGCGGGGGGATCTGAGGAGAAAGGAATTGATGATTCATCTTCCACCGGCGCCCCAGAGTGCATCACGAGGCTGATGTTCGTTGGTTAGCCCCTGTCTCACTAAATTAGCTAGTAAAAGGTTTGATGCAGGGGTTTGAGTTTGGGGAAACACAATGTGGTGGCCCTGTTTGGAGTCAAAAGTCCTCTGTCAAAAAGGAGCGAAAAAAGGATGGGAAAAAAGGGAAAAAAAAGAAAAAAAAAGAAACCAAAAAAAATTTATCCCGAAATATCTTTCAATCAATTCTGCAAAACCAGACTGACATCCACAGGTTTTAAAAAATGGTTTTTTCAATGTTTGGATCCGGATTGTCGGGATCAACGATTCGTTGGCTTGCAGGAGCGTTCGCACAAAGACATGTCCGATAACTAGTTAACCCCCTTGGTTGAATGTTCTCTTTAGTAAATTCTAAGCCGTGTTGAATCCAGTAAAGACTGGATTCAGATCGGGATTCCTTTGCCCCGTTTTGTTCCAGAAAGCCAGAATCCCACACCAGCTTCCTTTATGGTCCTTCCTACGTTCCAAAGCTCTGGTTGGGCAGGCAGCTCTTCCCAAGAGGAATGGCAAATCCATCTGCACTCGAAGCTTGAGCTGCTAGACCTGCGACTCCATAATCCTATGGACTTTTCTTGTCCGGATGGATGAGAAGCCCCACGAAATCCAAAGGCCCGGCCTCGCCTTATTGAGAAGCGGGTGAAGCTCGCATGTGGGACTTTTCTCTTGCCGGTTTCTTCTCTTCTTGTCTCCGACGCTCTCAGAGAGTCAGAGGCGATAGATAACGTATCGTTTGAGGGATTAATAGCTGTCTGCTATATTCCGTAATCTCTTGAAATCTATATTCTGCTATCTCATCCTTGCGAGGTCGCGAGGGAAGCTTCTGTTGGAAAACCGCATTTGCTCGGATGCATCGTTTACCCTGTCAATCGCCATCATAAGACTCACTTTGAAATCTGGACGTTAGCAAGAGTCCGAAAGGATTATAGTCATAGTTAATTAGCCATTCAATCATAATGCCGGGATTGAGCACCTGCTCAGAAATTTCCAGTGCCGTGCTCTCAAACCTGAGCTGCCACGAGGTTACTCTTGAACATCCGAGGCGTTTCAGAAATCATGACACCAAGACACCCCGCGGTGCTCATTCGCCAAAAACCTGGATTTCCATGGACGGACCGTAGTTCCCAGATAGAGTGTATGTACAGTATGTGCACAGCTTTCCTTCACCGCCCTGCCACGGAGCACGGAGTGAGTACTCTGTGCTTTTGCTACCTCCTTGAGAAGACTGCGAGATCTCCAGGCAGGATGGAAACATAGCCGCCAGAAGGAGAATTTCTAAGCAATATTGGCGGGCCTCTGTCATCCAGTTGCACGTAATCTTCATTGTGCTTGGCGTATGAAAATTGTGATCCACAGTGCAAATTTGACCCATTCGGGTGCGATTGAAGAATATCAGCTGAGGGCCGTTTGCTTTCCTTCGGAGTCATGGCTTTCCCTCGTGAAGAGTAGGCTGCTGAAAACTCTGCCCTGAACCAGATTGATAGTGTCATACTTGGCAAACCACCTCTACTATTGTAATCGGCTTGGATTTAGGCCATCGTGGAGGCCCCCTAAATGTGAGCTTGAGTCAGGGCTATCGGATGAATTTGCCTAAACACAGTCATTGAGACCCCATTGACACGAGGTTTCGACCCCCAAGGCTCATCCACATAAGACCAAGCACTGAATTTCCCAGGCTGTCGGGTAAAGCCATATCCTAAAAGGGAATCTAATAGGTGGATCCGGAATCAAGCAGGACCCGCCGACAACGTGGCAGCACATTCGGTCCGTAATATAAACCAAGGTCCATGGATCGTGGTCAGTTAGTGTGCACCATGCCGGATTTGCCCGCTCGTAATCGAAAGTACCGGCTCAAAGTCGTCATTGATTTCTTAGAAGTATCGATTTGATTTCCTGCAGAAATGCACTTGAGTCCGTGGCGAGCAAAGCGCCATTCTGTGGCTCACTAGTCTCTGAACTTGTGCGAAATGTTTGTCGGCCACACCGAATCGAGGGCTTGGACTGACTTTCCACAAAAAGACACAAATTGATACGAAGATAATACGGCTACCATCCGGACTTCAATGTTCAGATGATCCGGGCTGGGGAACCTGATGCTCTGCGCAGAAACCGGGCTGCTGGCGGGGATGTCCCGGTTCTCAGGTCATCCGCCCGGCGAAGGAAAAGAAAAGAGTGCGAAAAAAGCAATTCTGACCCGTTCCTGGCTGCGGTCCGTGAATAATGATTTGCATCTCTAACGAAAGGTTAAGGTACGAGGAGGGGATAACTTTGCTCGAACTGGAAGGGCGGCGATATATTTAGTCTGCAGCTTGACAGCAAAGCCACGTCTGTGCCCAGAAAATGGTTGGAGCTTATGCAGTGGCATTGACTGACTCTGTTGCGATGCCATGATCTGAGCTCGCGACTATCGAACTGTTGCGTGCATATCTGGAGATTGCACCCGAGTCATACCCCAGTCGCGCGTGATCTTTCAGGAAAAGTCATGCATGACGCGTGTTGCAAGCATTTGCAAAAGAAAGAGGCGTCGATCTCAATTGAAATTCGAGCAGGCTGCCTGTTGTTCAAGGCTGAGGGTTTAAATTGCAATTGGCCGCGATTTCAAATCAAGGGCTCCCACAATAGTGGACAGAACCGGACCTGACAACGGAAGGGTCGTACGATTCCGGACAGGGACTGAGCAGGCTTGGTCTAGCCTTTGAGCGGTCTGAAGACGAGCGGGAATAGATCGCAGCCAGCGGAAAAGAATACGCCTGTGGTTACTCGATTTGACTTGGAACGAAATGTTCTTTTTTGGCTGTGTCCCGCGATAGTCTGCATTTTCAAACTCAGAGTTGTTTCGGCTATGCAGTCAACGGGACCGTGCGAGCTAACCTTGCGATGAGGGAATTAATATGGTCGTGCAAATATATCTGGCCCCTCAATAGTCAGTTAGTTAGGCCTGGAGCTACGGAGATCGCGGCGGAGGACTCTTCGTGCCGCTCCAACTCGAGCCTGTGCTGCATAAGAGGAAGCGAGGGAGGGATTGTAGGTTTCATCCACCAGCATTGGAGAGCAAAGCGGGAAAGGATATGTTCGACAGTCGAGATGCCAATAATAAGGCCGATAAGCCATGGATTTCTGACAGCCTTTCTCAAACAATGTACGTGTGTATGTGCATATGCTCGAGGTTGAATGAGAGATAGTTGCATTGGTCGGAAGGTGCTTCTCCTGACAAACACTTATTCACCCCAGCAAGTGAGGACACTGTGTTTCCTTATCGGAGTACAACCCTTGATATCTGTATTCATGTCTACATAAAGCAAAGCATTTTCCTACTGTACTAGAATATCGCTGCTCAAGATGCGGGCACTTCGGTTATTCTGCCGCGGCCAAGCTACCTGAAAATGCTCGCTGTATCATCGGGAGTTATTAATAGGTTACATGGATTATCGGGAAGCTGCATGTCTGATTCCGCGCATGACGCTCCAAGGCTCCAAGGCAACGTGGGAGCCAGGTTCTTGTATCCCTCATCCATCACGAATTTTATTCATGACCCTAGCTTCCTTTTGTGCAACGTTCATGCACCGACGTATCAGGTCGACAGGAGGAACGGTCACGTCGCCCTCACTACCATTGTCGAAATTCTGTTTGAAACGCTCGTTTAAGTCTGTCTTGACAAAGATTCTCATTAAGCTTCACTTGTAAGTCCGCGGAGATAGACCCGAGTCGTCGTATTCGAGCAGAAAACCGCCGTTTCCGCTCGCAGAAACCTGCTTTTATGTATTTTGGAGCCGTCACAATCAACAGCTGAGCTGAATGAGGTGGATCTCGGGAGGAGTATACAGCCTATGTATGTGGATACCTTTTCTGAACAGGATGCGGGGATTCGAGCGGGCCGAAGTTCCAGTAGATAACCAGGCCCTCAATAGATCCTAGGGAACAACGGGTCGAGGGATTGGAGCCCTTCAAAGGGCAAGAGCCTCATATTTTCCATCACCAATCATCAAACTCACCCTTCATCGTATTCTAAGGGTGCTTGCGTACAAATCCACTCCTCCATCAGAGCTTGATCCGATGAACTATCGGCAGTCCGGGTAAGCTTGGACCGGTTGTGACGTGAAACAAGAAGACACAGCACCCAGCCCCAGATATTGAAACCTTCATAGGTTGAGTCCATTCCCAATTTCTTCTCGTCCGAAACAGTTTCTATCGCTGTTTCAGGACTGTTTTGGTTTGATGGAGTAGATACAGTCTCCACGGCTTCAGGACCGGTTTCTTGAGCCTCCGGTATGTCTTGAAGGCAGATCGAGTCGTCATCCTCCACTTCGATGGGAACATGGGGCGATTGTTCTCCATCATCGGTAACCCGAACCGGAACATCGTCTGTTTCAGTGGGCCTGCTGCCAGCTGAGGTCATGTCTTTGAAGGATTTATGCCGCGTTGCGATGGAGTGACGAGTTCCCGTTTTCCGAAGGAATATTGATACTTGAAAATCCTCTGATAACTCGGTCAGTTCTGGCATTACCTTTTGAGCATACCGTGTCTCGCCAAAAGTGCATGCACTCTTTATCACCGAGGATGATCACCTTCCGTCCTAGGCACGCACACAGACCCGATCTTTGTGTGTCGCTACAGTCTCAAAGATGTGACATTCGGGATAGGATTGATCACAATGATAATGAAGTGTCGACACTTTTGGCGAAGCACGTATCGAGATTCTTGGGGACAGACCTTCGACCAGAACATCCTTGACCGGTTTGCTTTTCTTCTTCGCTCGCGCATTTTCGTTTTCTTCACGTAGCTTAGGGAGAACTAAAGGTCGAATGCATTGGAACACGCGTGGAAGGGCTGGTTCCCGAGAATCTAGTAACCAACGGGTGTCGGCGGGATTGTCGACATATATCCTGCATTCAAGCACGGAGTGCTTGCTTATACGCAAGTACCGCCTGATCGGTGCCATTTCGTCAATGTAATTCGAGATGTGAAGTTGGAAGTCAAGCTTGACTCGAGATTGTTTTCGGCGATTCGAGTTAGCAGTCGTGCAAACAGTGCAAACAGCTCTGCACATTGGCGACAAGAATCCACGATCGCGGCGATACAAATGAGTGGATGACTGAGCTTGATGGTAACGAACATCCGATTCTAAGACCTTCCAACCCACGTCTTATGTATCGAACCCGAGACTTTAACTGACCGCAAATAGTTAGTCCACTCCTCCATCAAGTGTGTCTTTGAGGCAGTTAGGTAGTTATCTCAACATGATGTAAAAACTCTGTTGGTAAGCGAGTCGCGAACCGCGAATCACAAATATCGCGATCATGAAATGGGCGGGGTATCTTAACTAGCGAAGATAGTGATAAAAGGCGTACAGTACCCGGTCGTCGAGTTTCTGAAAGGGCGTCTCCCTTGAAAATTCAAAGGAAAAGGCATACAACTCCGAAGGCACTTCCCAACATCACCGCAGACCAGCTTCTCACTAGTTAGTGTTCTTCGGTCTTGGTCGCTTGCAGACTTAAAGCAGGCTTTCCAGGTGCACTTCAACGGCGGTCCATCCCAAAATCAGAGCGTGTAACCTCTCTCCATTTCGAGATTCTTTGAATTTTCTATTCTTTCCAGATCTATTACGACCTGATATCCACGCTCAGCTCATTGACTGCAAAAATGGAGCACGGCAAACTTGAGTCACCGACGGCTATAGGCTCTTTGCTTGACACAGACCTCTACAAGCTGACCATGCAATGTGCTGTTCTCAAATACTTCCCTAATTCGGGTAATATATGGCTCTTCTATCATGTCTGCTTTACCGTGGTATTTGCACATGACTGACTTTTCCACTGTCTTGGTCAAACAGTGGTTACCTATGGATACACAAACCGTACCAAAGATATGAAGTTTACAAGAGAAGCATTCAATTGGATCGAGGCACAAATTGCTAGTGAGTGATTTAATACGTTTCCAAAGATGACTATTTGAGCTCTAGGGAACTAGTGGTATTTATGAAAGGGAAGCTTACCCAAGCTGCACGAAATAGACCTTTCAGCCCTCTCTCTATCTACAGAAGAATACGAATTTCTACAAAAGCGATGCCCATATTTCAACTCCGCATATCTACTATTTCTTTCAAATTTTCGATTCAAGCCCTCAGAGCATGTCAGTATCTCGTTCATGCCCGTAACAGACACAAGTGCCCCCTCAGACCTCGGCGATGTTCAGTTATCGATTAAGGGTCTCTGGGTAGACACCATTCTTTATGAGATTCCACTGCTTGCAATAATCAGTGAGGCATATTTCAAGTGGTGTGATCGTGACTGGGATCACAATTCACAGGAACAAAAGGCCTATCAAAAAGGTTGCCGTCTTCTAGAGAGCGGTTGTGCGTTTTCCGAATTCGGGACAAGAAGAAGACGGGACTATCATACCCAAGATCTAGTGATGCAAGGCCTCTGCCGTGCTGCAAAGTTGGCCAGTGAGCAGCGCTGGCAGGGGTCACTCTCAGGAACGAGCAATGTCCACTTTGCCATGAGGTATGATGTGGCTCCTGTAGGCACTGTTGCCCATGAATGGTACATGGGCATTGCTGCCATCACAAATGATTACGAAAATGCAAACGAAACAGCATTGAGGTACTGGCTTGGCTGTTTTGGAGTAGGAGTAAGTTGCTTCTATTTGTATCAGGCCAGACCGAATACTAACAGCAGTAGACCCTTGGTATTGCTTTGACGGATACATTTGGCACTCCAGCATTTTTAAAAGCTTTCGGTAAACAAGTGCCTCTAAATGAAATTGCTCAGCAGCATCCAGAGGACTCAAAAAGCTCATCGATTCATCCAACACGTGAAGCGGAGCCCGAAACTTCGGCTCCTGATGATTACAAGGGCAATGAATCCCCAAAAACTTACGCGGATGTCTTTATAGGTGTTCGACAAGACTCGGGTGATCCAGCATACTTCATTAAAATTGTTAAGAAGTTTTACGATCAACTCGGTATTACAGAAAAGAAAACTGTCGTGTTTTCTGACTCACTGAATATCGAACTTTGCTTGGAATATAAGGCTATGGCAGAAGAAGCTGGGTTTAGTCCAGCATTTGGAGTCGGTACATTTCTCACTAGTAAGTGAACATGAAATCTAAAGGTATCTTACTGCCATTGAACAATGCTAATGCACTTAATCTACAGATGACTTTGCCAATCTATCGACCGGCAAGAAATCTGTACCGCTTAATATCGTCATCAAAGTATCCAGCGCAGGGGGTAGACCGGCAGTAAAGATCAGCGACAACCTCGGCAAAAACACAGGAGACTCCGACACGGTAATCGAAGTCAAGAAGCGCTTGGGGTATGTCGAACATGACTGGAAAAGTGGAGATGAAACCCAGCGTTGGGGAAGAAAGGAGGACTAAGTTTGCTGTATCAGAGTGAGATAACAACTCACCCAAGTATCAAAGCAGCACTAAAAACCAACGGTATACTCGTGAGACTTTATCAAACATCACAAGTGCTAGATATACGTAGAAGATATTATGAAACTTCGATAAACGGAACTCTAAGAAATACCGTCAAGTTGCAATAGAACTTAGGACTTCAATCTTTGAGAGCAGTATGAGCTGCCATATTAAAACCCGAAATAACCCTTACTTGAGAGATATCATAGCCCACTAAACTTCATTGAATACATGGAGCTCTAGGTGACCTTCCCCTCAACATGTGAAGCCCTTGCAATGGCCATGAATTCCATAGTTTATCTTCCAATCTCAGTGATATCAAAATTCCCGTAGACAGAGTAGGCTTCGGACATGACGTCCAATAGCGGGCCCGGCGAATAAATCACCACTTCCAGGAGAACGCAAATTCCCTATATACAAAGTGCATCCAACGTCTCTGGTATCAAATGAGTTAGAGACGAATCCACGAATTTTCCTGCCTTCAAAGGGGAGAATAACACCTTAGAAAATGACAGTGGTAGCCTTGTTCAATTGTGATTGACCCAAGGCGTTCAGCACTGTAATCACGGTCAGACTCACATGTCGTGTAAGTACCTGGGAGAAAGTATACAAATCTTCTTCAAGTGGTTTGCATGCGCCATCTGCGGCAATACCGGCCCTTCGACCTGCATATTGGCGGTCCGAATAAATCCATACCTGGAGGCGCCACGGCGTTCAGTATCTGGAGTCGGATGGAGGTCGCCTAAACCAGACTGCTAACCTGTTCGTTTTGCTCTAGGCTTATAGACTCGGTTGAAATGGGCGTAGAAGGAGTAGACATGGCAATAATGCTCAACATGATCAAGCAGATATAATTCATGATGCTCATGATGTTTCCTGTTGGGTATATTGTAACATGGGTCGTAGGTGCCGTTAAAAGCGCTGTAAGAAGTCCTAGCTCTTTTTAATAAATAGCGAATATTGTAGGGTAAATATCCTATCCATCTGCTACTCTACATCTACCTAATCAGACCACCCGATTCGGCAGAAAAAGATTGATGCCACATTTTTGTCGATAGCCCACAAACGGGAACGTAGCCGCGATCCTTGAATATCAACATGGGATGTATGTACGCTGCCGTGGAAGAAATGTGAGCATGCCTAGCGAGCATCAACGTTAAATAATTGTGTGACAAGCAGATAAAAAGACCAATTTCGGATAAGAGACGACGAAGAATGGCTTGTGGTGTAACTATTCAAGAGTCGTTCGGCCGCGATGCCGTCCCGAAAATCGCCAAGCTGTTTTCTGAAGGATGAGAGCGGGAAGCAATGCTTTGAGGAGGTACTCCATAAGCTTGAACTCTTGCAATCAGACCGTAGTTTCCGTCCAGTTTAAAGCCTTCTTAGCGGCTCGTATGTACTTTTGCGGATATCCAGGGGAGACTCTTGTGTTTAGAAAACACTCATCTATTCCGGATCACTCAGGATGAGAACGCAGTAATAGGTTGATCCTTCAATTGGACAATACTGATAAAACCAGGCTAGACCAAAATATTCACTCCAGCGCAGTTTTCCAGGATCCTGTCTTCTCTTCCAAATATATCTGATAGGATTTTCCCTCGCTTGGTTCAGTTAAGCATCCTGCAGATGAATCTAGGTATCCTGGTCGATCTTGTCACGTTTCATCACCTCCCATGAAGGCTTGTTGAAATCAACAAGAGTGTTCTTAGCAAACTTCTATGGCAAAGAGGGACATCGTGCGGAAAAACTGGCGTTGGTTGGTTGTTATCTTATCATGAATTGTGGCAGGATTGTTCGTGCATTAGTTTGCGGTTGCGGGACTCACGGACTCGAAGACTAGCAACTGGCGTTGAACTGGGGTCAGTCCCACGTGAACCTACCAGACGTCTTCATCCATCCAGAACAGGCCTTTTGACATTTGTATCTGGACGATTGATGACATTTGCATCACCAATGTTGAAGTCTAAAACGTGTGAAATCCTTGTCGGAAATCTTCAACTGGACATTACTGTCCTACACTTCTTCCTGCTTTTGGCCATTGTGCTGGTCTCATGATGATGCCTCGCAGTGGAACAACTTATCTGCCCGCCTTCAGAGGCCGTTTGGGCGAATGAGCATGGACCTGGCTGAGGACTCTCGCTCGCCTGATTCGGCATCTGCATCAATTCTGGGGCCAAGGGGATGAAATGGAGCAAAAGGGCCTTACCCTGCATAAGCTCCTGTGGTCTCCACGCCACGCAAGAGCAAACTTAGGACTGGCGCGGCGGAAGGGATCTTGCCCGAAGGCTACTTAGGAAAAGGTCTTCCTAATCCTAATACTTAAGCCTTTCATGCTTCCCATATCCGGGAGTTGGGATACTTCAGGGCCGTAGTCATGCTGACGGACGCAGTGCTCTTCGTTTCACAACACCCGTTCGTGGTGTTGTGCTCAGTTTTCATGTGTATAGCAAGCGGTGTCCTTGTCTATAGATTGTTCTTCCACCCCTGGCGAACTTTCCTGGGCCCAAGCTGGCTGCGGCGTCTCTGTGGTATGAATACTACTATGATGGAATCAAGGGCGGGCAGTATACCTTTGAAATCCACCGGATGCATCAGAAATATGGTGTGTATCCCTTTGAATGGAATTAGAAGGGAGGACTTCTTTTTTATTTGGATGCTGATGAATGTAGGGCCCATCATTCGTATTAGCCCTGACGAGCTTCATATCGACGATCCTAGCTTTATCGACACTATTTATGCCGGCGCGGGAAAGCGTAGAGACAAATATACGTATTCTGCGTGGCAATTTGGGTATGAGAATTACCTGACCCCTGGCTATCGTTTGTTACTGACTACGGAAGCACAGGCTTCCCAGAGTAGGTCATATTCCACCCTGCTAGTCAAGTCAGTATCATTGGCGATTCCAACCCTGAGCGTGAATTGCAGTGCGTCTTTGGAACTGTAGACCATGATCATCACCGTTTGCGCCGCTCTGCCCTCAATCGATTTTTTTCTAAAGCTTCTGTGACCGGTCTGGAACCGAAAATCGCCAATAAGGTACAAACCATGTGCCGAATGATCGAGGCGCACGCAGATACTGGAAAGCCTATTGTGATATCGAACGCATATAGCTGCCTGACTTGTGATATCGCAACGGACTATGCTTTTGGGCGGGGTACGAACTTCATCTCCTCCGAAAACCCAGCTTTCGAGAAGAATTTCCGCCATGTTATGGTGGCAGGTAGCATGGCGGCAACACATTCGAAACGATTTCCGTGGATTCGGCCCCTTACCAAAATGATTCCGCTGTATGTCGTTTCGAGGATATGTTTTCCATCACGTTCTTTTCTAATACACTCACAGATCCGTGCTTCAGCATCTGGACGATACTTTCGCCTCGTGTCTGGAGTTTCAAATCGTAGGGAAATAAATCATTTCGGAGATAATAGATACTCATATGGCTTTTAGGATATCGTAAAGCAAGTCGAAGATACCATCGATGCTTTTGAACGTGGCGCAAAACAGAAAGGCACGACCGTTTTCCACGAGCTTCTTGCAGGAGATCTCCCCCGGAAGAAAAAGATAAGGACAGGCTTGAGCAGGAGGCTCAGGTGATAATTGGCGCTGGCACCGAGACTGTTGGGTGGGGTATGTTTTCCATTCGAGCCATTGTATATGATTCTGAGCCACGGTTTAGCACTGTCCGTGGCAAGCTTTCACCTGTTGTCTCAGCCGTATACTCTTGCGAAGCTACTTCGAGAGATTCGAGAGGCTATTCCGGATCCTGCGAATCTCCCCCAGTTGCGGTTCTGGAAAATCTTCCTTACTTGATAAGTGTCCCTAACAAGCGGAAATAACGGATATGACTCTAACGAGAATCTCACAGTGCAGTTGTGTGCGAAGCTCTGCGGTTATCTTACGGAGTTATATCCCGGTCACCGCGAATTTCGCCTCATGAGCCGTTGCTCTTTCGACCGGAATCCGCCCCTGAAACCGAGTATGTGATTCCAGCCGGTACTCCCGTTGGAATGTCATCCTACCTTATCCACAATGATCCCAAACTATTTCCTGATTCAGCAAAATTTCTTCCTGAGAGATGGCTAGATGATCAGGGGAAACGGCATCGGCACCTGGATCCTTACTTGATGTCGTTCTCTAAGGGTTCCAGACAATGTATTGGTATCAAGTATGTGCTCTGAGTCGTGTATCTGAATACCTGGGGCATGGGGCACTCTCAGCTGATTTTTTGCCGCTTGGTATAGCCTCGCATACGCCGAGTTATTTCTTGCACTCGCTGGTGTATTTGGAACACTTGGGGATCGAATGGAGCTCTATGATACAACCCTCAGAGAAGTAGCCGCCAAGCGTGACTACTTCATACCAGTCCCAGAGAATGAAAATGGAGTCAAGGTCGTAGTGAGAGGAAGTTGAAGGGAAATATTTGGAAGCGGCTAATGCGAGATACGGGTATACATTTATTGCTGGCATTTTGAGTAATCGCCTTTACCTTGAAAGCTAGATTATATGTCTGAGGCTTGTATGTGATGCAGAAATTATTCCAGGGTATTGCGATAGAAGCATCGCACGTCTGTTTAGGGTATCAAATTGGTGTTGCCTGTACAAGTATCGACATACAAGTCGGCATTGCATTTTTGAAGGTGCATGAAAAGGACGGGTAGGAAAATCTTGATAGTTCCGGATATAGTAGAGCCGAGCATTGTAGTTAGTGACGTAGAGAGATTATTAAGTGGAATAAATTCGAAAGAAGAAGCTGGGGCCATGCCATGCATTTTTTCATAGCAGGTCAAGCAAGGATGTGTAAGGTAGTTATGTGCAGCCTAAGAAAAGACACAGGGCGGCGACTGATGGAGCGAATGTTGCAGCTGCTTTATTATTAGACCAGTCCGAATGGCAATAATATCCGTGTGCTGGACCGTGGACGTCTTTGATAGTTACGTATCATTGGCGGGGCAGTCTGAGTATTATTAGCGAAAGCTTTGTTGTACTCCACTTGCACCACCCACGGTTCCTTGAAGTCGGCTTCCGAGGCTCAGACTTTGGATCGCCGTCGGTATGAGGCGCAAGAGGTAAGAGCCGCAGGGGGCAAGAACTCCTTGTTCGCCGACCCGGATGGGATTGACTTGGTATCATTCATGTCTTGGAACCAACGGCTTTTGTCTGGATGCAGACGATATTTGACAGCTGACAAAGTCCAAGTTTATCTCTTAGATTAGCCGTGAGTGCCAACGGGCTCGAATTGCGTCAAGAACGTTCGGATACGCGGGCGGAATCCCAGGCGGCTGGCGTCGTTGATGGCCTGGACATCGTTCCATGTCTGTTGAAGAGGCGAACCCGAGATTCTGCGAGAACCAACAAAAAAGCTGCCTGAACCGTTTGAGGTCATATTTGACGCAGACTGCTTACCTAATACTCGCCTTGGCCTATCACGGGCGGCGCTCCCGAAGCTTTAGGCCGAAACAGGCTAGCGCTGACTGGAAACAGCTCGACTGACTTGGCAACTAAGCCCCATTGGGCCGGCTGAAGTCGGTCTTGGCGTCACGGGGCCGTATTGCTGACTGTTTCTGCCGCAGACTCGCAGCGTCACAGACTTTTGGCTGCGGTTTGAACTAGTAATTTATGGCTTAAATCTCCTTTTTCGCACGGCTCCAGCCAGGCTTCTCCCTTTGGTCTTGGTCTCCATCCCATCATCAACTCATTTCAGCGTCAACAGCACGCGCTGTCACTACGGACAACTCTTTTCCTTTTCTTCTTCGGCTTCTCTTCTTCTAACCAATTAGTCTCTCGGCTGCAGTGGACAGTCACGCCACTGCTTCTCTGGGGCTTTGTTTGGTACTTTTGATACTCACCTCTTTCTTAGTTTCGGCTCACCCGCGTCTGACGGCGACATTTTCTCTCTTCTTCTTTGACAGCTCATTGCCTTTCCTCATTCTACTTCTCGGTGACGCTGAGCTTTTGCCCGCTGCGGCTTCTATACGTTTGGGTCGGGGGGCTCTTATTATTTGAATTGGCCCCTTTTTATATCCTATTCCCTGCCCGCCTCAGAATTCCTCGTCAACATGAGTGTAAGTCTCTGTGCTCCGGCCTCGGAGGTGAATTTCGCGAGCTTGGAATGCCTGGGCTAAAGCTTACTGCGCTGAGAATACTGTGAGACTAACCTTTTGGCGGCTTCATTAGCGACCAGGCTATAATAACAATGGCGGCTACGGCTACGGCCAATATGACCCGTATACACGGCAAGACAACTACAATCAAGGAGGCTACGAGGGACAATCAAACTATGGTATGCGGAAACCCCGACTTTACCGAATGTTTGGGGTTTCAAGCGTTCAAGATGCTAATCCTCCCTTTTTTGCCCGACAGAAATGAGCTCAATGCCAGCCAACCCTAATCCTGGTTATGGTCAGCCCGCAGGTCAGCCAGCAGGCCAGCCCGCATATGGCCAACAAGCATACGGCCAACCTGCAGCTTCCGATCCCAATGCAATTTTGAATCAGTGCAGAGATATCGATAGTGGTATTACTTCAGTTGAACGCTATATCGCGGACATTGACTCGCTGCATAAACGACTCCTAAGTGATGTCGACCCTGTTCGGGAGAACCATATTCGCGCCGAGGCAGACGAACTAGCTACCCAAACAAAAAATCTTTATCGCAATCTCATTGAGCGCATGAAGACCATCAAGCGCATGCCCGATGCCGGAAGTCCTCGTAACTCTCCTCAGATCGGAAAGGTGGAGCGGAGATTGAAGGCGGCCGTTGAGCAGTACCAGCAAGTCCAACAGTCTTTCAGGAAAGAGTCCGAGGCTCAAATGGCCCGACAATACCGAATTGTCAGGCCAGATGCTACGGACATGGAGGTTCAGGAGGCTGTTCGAGACACTTCAAACCAGCAGATCTTCAGCCAGGCTGTAAGTTACAGCAGCATTAAAGTCCTAGAAAAGCAAGATATGCTAACTCAGAATTTCTAGTTGATTCAAAGCGACCGCCGAGGCGATGCACAAAAGGTGTCTCAGATGGTTCGCGCCAGGCACGAGGAAATCCAAAAGATCGAACGGGACTTTGTTGAATTGGCACAAATGTTCAATGATCTCGATGCCTTGGTTGTCCAGCAAGAGGCAGCCGTTACGCAAATCGACCAAGCTGGCGAGGAAGTCTTTGCCAATGTTACCAAGGCTAATGAGGAGATTGGTGGGGCCATCGAAAAGGCCCGGGCCCGTAATCGAAAGAAGTGGTGGTGCCTGCTCATTTCCCGTAAGTTAAAACTGCCTTCTACAAGATCACCCCTTTCACTAACTAATATGGATTACAGTTCTCATTATCATCATCATTGTGGTAATAGTGGTGGTCGTTGTTCTTGTTCTCAGAAAGTAGGTGCTCGCGCCCCCTTTGATATCACTAGTTTCTCTTGTTCCTTAACCACTTCCAAAGAAACAACCCGAAAAATTAAGCCCTGCGACGCGAATGAGCCTGTATAGGTTGTTCCCTACCTCCTGACCAAGCCTGACCTCCCGAGATCCCCGTCTCTGGTCACTCTTTCTGCTCAGAATCTCCGTTTATACCCCCGCTCCACCTCATTCTCGATAGCATATATCTTCCTCACCAGCATCGTCGATCTTTGATTCTCTGTCTCCTTTATCAGCTGTGCTACTAGACAAGGTTGGCTTCATGAAAGTTCTACACTCGTTTGCTTTTAGCTGTATTTATGCTCTAGCTTTCTCCTTTTGTCTGTTCTGTTTGGGTCATGTATTTGTTTTTTACTACCTTTTAATCTTGGCTATCCCTTTCGTTGCATTGTCCCATCGTTCTGCATCCTCTTTGGCTGTATCAAAATTCTTTTCTTTGTCACTGTTGGAGAATGGCCATGGCTCTTTGTCTATAATGTACTACCTAATTAAATGAGCCTGGCTCACCTTTGGAGAGTGCAATTATATGCTTCCGATGCAGGTGGACTGGGGTAATTTCATGGAGAACTGATATATCTCTCAAGATTGTCTGTCATATCATCATACAAAAAATTGCGGAAGTAATATGTCCAGCGTACTAGCCGATTGGGCTAGCCCGGTATAGCAGAATGCCTTAACTTCCTGTTGGAAGTTGAGAATTAGGGCGAAGTAGCTGTTTACCTTAGTAGTGTAGCCTACTGCGTTTGCTCATTCTTCGCCGCTTCCTCCGGAGTTTTCGTCTTGAGTTGTAATGCATGTATCCCCCCTCCTGCGCTATCTCGTCTTTTAGTAATCCATACACCATGCGATGTCGTGCGGGTTGCGATTTGGATGCAAATTCAGAGGAAACTATTGTTAAGCTGGCCGCAAATCAGTGAAATTCCACATCACCAGTCGATGGTGCTCGCGTACTTGAAGTGTGTTTCTTTGGAGGTGACGCCGCGCATTGGCGCATGGTGAGCGTGGAGGTGGGAGTCATTGCGGATAATGAGGGTGCTAGGAGAAAGTGCGGCTTGAATCTATAGAGAAAATGCTAGAATTAGCACTCAGCCAGTAAATTTGGGTGACGAATAAGCGCAATTACCTTGGCTCTAATTGTATCTTCCATGGGGGTGTTGGAAGGTGTCGTGGTTGCGGCGGAGCCCTCGGGCGGAGCGGACATGTTGGAGAGGGAGCGGAGAAGTGTCGCGCGGTGTTGGCGGACGAGAACTAGAGGACGGCGGAGCATCGGGTGGCTTAAAGAGCGGTGCGGAGGAGAGGTATGCTGTAAAATAAAATGAAATGATATCCCTCTAGGTACTCTTAAATGCAGCTTCTCTCATTGGGTGTTAACCAAGGTGTCGTCGGGATTGGAGCTCCGGTCTTGGCGTTGGTCTACGAAGCTCTAAAGCAAACGCTCCACCGGCTATACATTGGAAACCACTGCTGGCCCTATATTGACTACATCGCATGGTATTCTTCGATGCGTCAGGCTAGGATCAATACGGCCCTCTTTGGTGCTTTAACAACCACAATTGTCTAAATCACGATCCTCCTCGATGTTACGCTGCCTCCGTTCTCCTCCGCTGGTGGCCGCTTTTCGCCGATCCCACTCACGTACTACTATCTCAACTCGCATTTCCTACCTCCATACCCTACCCGATATTCCTCTCTTCAGAGCTCTTGCGTCGCACAATCCTGAATCAACTTCGATAATCGACGGCGTTTCCACATTCACGTATGGACATCTTCTCGGAGACGTTGTTCGGGCACAAGAATGGCTTTTGCGGCTTGGAAAAGAACAAGAAAAGATTGGGAGCGTAACCGGTGAACCGGTGGCATTTTTGACAGAGAAAAAATATGACTACGTTGGTACTTTTTGATCTCGTGGTTCTCTAGTGGAGAGCAATATTGATTGCTTACAATTGGTGATACCTGATGATAGTGACGCTACTGTCTATTCTTGCTTCGGACGCGATTGCGCTACCGATCCCTGCCACGTATGCAGCTGGAGAATTGAAACATGTATTGGATAATGCGAGGCCGAAGCTCGTTTGGGTATCGAAGGACAGCATCGAGAAAATCAGAGACACAGTTGACCATTTTCAGAAATCTGATCCGGACTGGAAGGTTGATCCAGGGATACACAGCCTTGAGGGCATGAGCTCTGGTGGTAAAGCTGTCTCAGATTTACACTTTGAGGCTCGGAATGGAACGGGTGGGTTGATGCTCTATACCTCTGGAACTACGAGTAGGCCGGTAATATGATCTTCCCATGTCTCATATGGAGCTTTTTGCTAACTCCCGTTATAGAAAGGAGTCCTGCTGCCTCATTCTGCGCTTACGGCGCAAGCCCAGTCATTGAATGAAGCATGGAAGTATACCTCAAATGACCGGCTGCTCCACCTCCTCCCACTGAACCATATCCATGGCATCGTGAATGCGATTTTGGCACCGTTATTAGCGGGCTCATCCATCGAATTCATGTCCCCTTCAAACCTGAACAAAGTATGGAGCCGGTTTGCTGCGCCTTTCCTTACATCTGAATCTCAGCCGGAGGCCAAGAAGCCTGCTCCTATAACATTTTTCACGGCTGTGCCCACTATCTACACCCGACTTCTCTCGGCCCATCCCAACCTACCACCCGAGCTTCAAGAAAGCTCTAAAACCGCTTTAGCGCCCCAAAATCTCCGTCTCAATATTTCTGGATCTGCAGCTTTGCCTGTACCGTTGAAATCGGCTTGGACAAATCTTAGTAACGGCAATGCCCTGCTGGAACGCTATGGCATGACCGAAGTCGGCATGGCATTGAGTTGTGGTTTAGATTTTGCGGACCGCGTGGATGGAAGCGTTGGCTGGCCACTCCCTTCCGTTGAGGTTCGCCTAGTGGATATCGACACTGAGGAGGTCATACGGCACGGTGAAGAGACTGACCAAAATGGCCGTGAAAGGCTAGGTGAGATACAACTCCGTGGTCCAACGATATTCAAGGAGTATTGGAGAAACGAAGAAGCCACATCCAAAGAATTTGTCTCCGATGTCGACGGCGGAGGAAAGTGGTTCAGGACCGGAGACGTGGCAATTAGACGGAATGTGCAAGGAGCTGGTAACAGCTCCCAGCCCTGGGCTCGCGGGCCAATGTATTTTATTCAAGGTCGAACGAGCATGGATATCATCAAAACCGGCGGAGAGAAAGTCAGCGCTCTAGAGGTCGAACGGGAATTGCTTTCTCTGTAAGAGACCCCTGCCATTGCTTTTCACACAAAATGTGCTATCTAACCTGTCCCTTACCAGTCCTCAGATTTCCGAAGCTGCTGTAGTCGGTCTACCATCTGAACAATGGGGTCAGAAGGTCGCCGCGGTTCTTGTCTTGGATGCCAGTATGGGCTTCTCGCCAGGCGGATACGGCCATGGAGGGAAAAAGTTCAGTATTCTCGATCTGCGGCGAGCGTTAAAAGGCCGGTTGGCGGCGTTCAAAATTCCGCAGGAAATGAAAGTTCTTGCAGATGGATTGCCGCGAAACGCGATGGGGAAAGTTAACAAGAAGGATCTTGTCAAACGAGTCTTTGGGGATGGATTGTGATCCCTAGGTATCTCTTGGATGGTGTGGCTTTGGCTCAGTCGACGATCTGTACACTGCAAACATTAAATTGCCTGATCTGGATGCGTTCGACTTCTCTGACGGCGTGCGGGAAAAGTGATATATGGAGATTTGTAAACATTGGATCTTGATGGAAGCTGTAGGAACAATTTGGTATAATATTAGACGAATAATAATGAGAAGGCTTCGGCAAAATTGCCGGCTCCCAGATGGTCACCTTTAAATACTAGCATAAGTCATATTTGGATAAACCGGTATATTCGTCGTTCCATAGAAGCAGTCAATGAAGCGAAAAGCATGATACCCGTCCCAGAATGAAGACCCGTATTTTCCCACTCCCCTCTCCGAAAATTGCAAACTGAATAGCGCCATGACCCTGATGTTTAAACGAAAAATTTGGCCTTGGCTCTGGTGCTTCCTGAAGACGCACTCTCGCTGTGACCGGAGAACTCTAACTGATCTGCTTCCTTTAGTCGCAACACTTCTTTGAACCGTTTCCCGATTGCTTTCAAAATTTCTTCACCTTTCTCGGGGCTGCGGCGTTCAGCTCCGGGAATACTCTTTCCAATGGTCCTCGTCCATAGACCAACACGGTAAAAGCCCTTGCGAACATTGACCACGACACCCATGACTTCGTTATCTCCATCATTTTCCAACGTCTCACCGATGGCCGCAAGCTGTGAGTGAAGCCAAAGTTCATCAATAGGAACAACTCGTTTGTCTTTAAATTGATATGACCATTTACCACCGTGCTTATTTTGTCGATCTTCCCACTCTGGTCGAACTCCTTTTTTGAATAAATGGTAGTCTGCTTTCAGGCCAAGCTCGGAGGTTGGAGTGATGTTATTCTGCGCAGGCGAAATTTATATTAGAACCGAACAGGATTTCTAAGAAGAGTTTAACACTCACATAGATTCCCCAAAATTCCTCGACAGAGTTGAACGTGACAACTTCCTTCAAAAGATCGTTCCAGTTCTCGCCCTATTGTAGTAGCATTAGTAGGAGGTCAACAGAATCGAAGGTCATGCACAAAGGATCTTCTGTACCTTGCCGCTTGGAGGCTTTGTGAACCAAAGGGTCCATTGGTTCTCAAGAGGATGCTTCACATTGAAGTTATTCGGGTCATGGAAAACTGTGACATCTCCGTCGGCCTTAGTCTCGGGCTCTACACCGTTGGAGTCATTTGAGCCGTTGGCACCGTTGGGAGCAACATTCTCATCGTTGACCGGAGCCGCAGCAGGAGTAGCGAGGGTGGCAGTCATGTTGAGCTGCTTTATCGTGAGAATATGCTTGTCGGTTGTCGCAGTAAGAAACGGAAATCTGTTCAAGAGCGCGAAACAGCTGGAGTATTGAGCGTTTGTTTGTCAAAGGCACGGCGGGATGATTAGAGGTTGGGAATGTGGTATGTTGTGAAGTGAAGTAAGTTGTGGGAAGGCTCGATGCGAAATACTTGCCACTCCGCTGAGAGGATATCAACAAGATTCTGAGGAGATTTCAAGCAGTATAATGAAGTAAAATGATGTCTCGGCTCCAGGCGCAAGGCGTGAGTTGTATTAGGTGGAAAAGTGTCTTACTGGGTCTCAAGCAACAGCAGAGTGGTTATCGACTCATGAATTTTTCGGTGCTCTTTGAATCTCCAGATCCCAACGGCGAATCTTTCTTCTACTGTTTGTCTTGTTTGCTGCTTATGTAATGAAGTTTTGCGTTACAACATGGCGTCACGTGATACGAAGTCAGGGATGGCCGTGCCCAAAGGTGATGGCTGTCAAAAGAGATAAAAGGGCGTGTGCCCGGAATATCTATTGGCTCTATAGCTATAATAAAAAGGTGGGTATCTATGTAGCTGCATGTTCAATCTCTTCAGCGATCGTCTTCTATAGAGCGCACTGGTGCATCTCCATCCAGGAGAGGAAAGGCAGAGGTCCAAGCGCTTTAAATCTTCTCAAGGGTCTGGGGCTGTTTCTTGTTATTGATAATGCTGAGAGCGCAATTCCATCCTATTCTCGGAGTTAGAATCGGACTTGCAACACCCCCAAAAAAGTTGAGACCTACCTAGGCTAACGAAGTTGACGACGAGTACCCGGTGCTCCAACGGCACAAACGTGAAGTTTGCAGCTTGAACCCATGGCCATAGCATTAAATTCGCTTTGTAGGCGGGTAAGAAGCTCGCCTTGAGCTTTTCGGCCGGGCTGTTGCCTTCCATCAATGCCATCGAAGAGAGAAAGGCACAAAGGTGCACGGGAGTGAAGAGCAGTTGGTCGCTACACACTCTGGCAACCAAAGTGAGTGCATTGTTTTTGAGAGCTACATGGCCGGCAAGAAACTTGTACCAGGTCGTAGCAGCCGGACCGAAAACGGCTATAACGTGAAACAATTAGCTTTCAATCTCCGGTATATCTTATCGAGGAGCGAGCGCACCGCCGCCGTAAGCTACCATTCGACCGGTCCGAGCGTAATTGTGGTTTTCAATGCCGACTCTATCAACAAGTTGCTGAGCTAAGACATCTCCGGTTCCAAAAAGGACCTGTATCAAACTCCCGTATGGAGTTAGCGGAGATTGTATATCTTTTTGGTTCTAGTATTCTCCGTCATGTGTACAAACTCACCGCGCTTGCGATGCTCTGGGTGAGCAATGGACGCCGCGCCAGTTGAGCTTGGTACCTATATAAGAATGATAATCAGTAGCAGTTCGAGAAAGCTCAGCAGGGAAAATGTAGCTAACCAGCGTAACATTATGTCGGTGTTCAGTGATTCCGTAATAGCACTGAAATTTCAAGAGTGTCATTGACCATTTTCGGTCGGGTTAATGAAGCTCAAAACTCGAATGGACTCTCATAAAATCCAGCTGCTTTTGTCAAAAGAATGACGAAGGTTCTCCTGTTCAACAGGTTATTTGCAAGCACAATGCCGATCGCTGTCCCCTGGAAGGATCCACTTTGTACGGGCCTACAGGCACGTCCGCCTTGACACTATCGCCACGACCGAAGTCTCCTTTTGGCTTTTAGGGCAAGAGGTCTTGGCAAGTAGGGCTTCATCGAGCACTCGCTAAATATTAGGTGGCTTATGTAATATACCACCACCCTGAAGCTACGAGGATCAACCGAATGCGGGCAAATTTTTGAAGGTCGAAACGACGACAGGCACCATTCCAGCCAACCATTCGACAACCACCCGATCTCCGTTTCCCTCGTCCATTTCCCATACATATCGAATATGGCTGACGCTCCCCGTGGAGGCGCTGCCCGTGGTGGCTTTGGTTCTCGTGGTGACCGTGGTCGTGGCCGTGGTCGTCGCGGACGCCGTGGACCTAAGAGCGAAGAGAAGGAATGGCAACCCGTCACCAAGCTCGGTCGTCTCGTTAAGGCCGGAAAGATCACCAGCATGGAACAGATCTACTTGCACAGCTTGCCCATCAAGGAATACCAGATCGTCGATTTCTTCTTGCCTAAGCTAAAGGACGAAGTGATGAAGGTACATACATTCTACGCCTTGCGAGGAACCATTGGATATTGCAGTTTTAGCAATCTGCGAAATCAGAACAGTGGAAGTTGAAGAAAATGTATCGGATCAAGCTGCTAATTGATCCTGCTTGAATATAGATCAAACCCGTCCAGAAACAAACCCGTGCCGGTCAACGAACCCGTTTCAAGGCCATTGTCGTTATTGGAGACTCCGAGGGCCACGTTGGTCTTGGTATCAAGACCTCCAAGGAAGTCGCAACTGCTATTCGCGCCGCCATTATCATTGCCAAGCTCAGTGTTCTTCCAGTCCGCAGAGGTTACTGGGGTACCAACCTTGGTGAGCCGCACTCTCTACCTACCAAGGAGAGCGGAAAGTGCGGTTCCGTCACTGTCAGAGTATGTCATATTCAGCTTGAAGGGCTTTACGTGGAACTCTCGAAATGCTGACACATCTACTTTAGTTGATTCCTGCTCCCCGAGGTACCGGTCTTGTCGCTTCCCCAGCCGTTAAGCGTCTACTCCAGTTGGCCGGTGTCCAAGACATTTACACATCCTCCTCCGGATCTACCAAGACCCTTGAGAACACATTGAAAGCCACTTTCGTCGCTGTCGCCAACACCTACGGCTTCTTGACACCTAACCTGTGGAAGGAGACCAAACTCATCCGAAGCCCACTTGAGGAATTCGGTGATGTCCTCCGGGAAGGAAAGAGATATTAAACAAAAGAAATTTATTGTAATCCTTGCCGCTCTATCCTGTTTCTAGCTAGGTTCACGGGAGTCTTTATGAATGAGAAATGATTCCAATTCAATAATTTCACAAATCATTCCAGAACCATCCTTATTTAGCAGTCAACAATATTCAAGTACGGCGACCGCCATCCGATATTCCAGGAATTTGGTGGCATCTTGCTCAAGGTATTTGTAGGTCAGTAAAGACCGTAAATCCCTATAGACTTCTACCTCTCCTTCAACTATTGGCCATCCATTCATCCTTGGACAAGCCGAGTCCTAGCAGAGATGTAGGATGCTAGTTACAAAGCTAATCGACATTCTGTCCGGTAGGGTCCTTTGCCAGAATGCCTTTAGGTAACTACATGTTAAGGCGCAGAAAACCTGAGTGCTTATCAGCTGTAGATTAATCTGTTCTAATCTGCTGGAACACGTTGGTTTACGGCTATGCAAGCTCTTCTGTGGACATCTGGTGGATTGATTCCAGAAATCACCATTTGATAAAGCAACTATATGAGATCTTGACTTTGCAAATTCCTTTCAAAGAGTCATGTACATTACCAAGGGCTTTCTCAAGGGCTTTCATACGACCGACAATGCCTTCTATGTCCTTTTACCAAGTATAAAGGGAGGCCTTCTATTCGGGGTCTATTGAGAAGCTGTAAATATAAATCAGGGATCAACTTCCAGAGAGGCCCTCAGTAGAGAATTCCACCGCTTGAACATATAGATGCCTCTTCATCATAATCACCCTAGAGGAACTTCCCGGTTTGCAAAGATTTCACGGAGAATTCCATGTTCAACTGCCCTAATCTCTTTCAATATGGCTGATTTCTTTTTTCCCATGGCACGCTCCCAAATCACTCCATATTTTCCTCTTGCTCGGCAACGACCTCATCTGTTGCAAGTCACTCACTATCATTCACTCTTTGAGCCAAACGAGCCAAACGCAAGGCGACGCCGAGAAGGTGCTGAAAAAAATGTCCTGCCATGGGAACAAAGGCTGTTTTCTCAACTGTTCCACAGTGCATGATGAAGAAGAGGATATAAACATCAACACTGAGAAACAGCCAGGTGAGTGAAATCCTTACAACTAGCAGTGCCCAACATGTAAACGAGCAAAATAACTGAAGCCGGCATAGGACATTTCAAGAGATCATTCACCCCACTTCCAACTCGGCCAAGCACATCAGCATCGGCTTCAAACGCGCTCCATCGCGGTATATTTAGGCGCCGACTAAGTATGAGTGACAGTCCACGCTTCTCTCTGCGCTTTAATAGCGCAGAGATCACTCGCATCTTCGATTTTGGGCGAAACGGACGTACCCGTGCTACCTCAATTGGAAGCAGCTCCTATGGTTTGTTGCTGCCAATGGAAGAACAGACAGCAACCGCAAGCAGCGAATTGTTTCGCGATGACATGAGATATGCTGATGGCTCCTCTACACCGATCGTCTCTTTCCGCGGCGGCCCTTCATGGCGCCACTTAGATCCAAAATCCGACCAGCTTTGCCTCGATTTATTCTGGTCTAGTCAAAAGGAGAATCCGTTCCGTCCAGATATCATGCCGCTGGAGGAGCTTGCCCCACTGTCCAATTTCAGGAACTTACGCAGCCTCAAGTTGACTGGAATGCTCCAGTCGTACCAGTTTTATATTTGGCAAGCTGTATGGCTCAATCCAGGCTTGGAGGATTTGCACTTGGAGATGGCTCTCGAGCCATGTATTCGGCAGACCTTCTGTTCCAGCTGGCCAAAAATCAGAGGGAAATGGGTTCCTCGTACTGCAGTGACAGTCCGAAACCTTTACTAGTAAGTGACAAGTCAAATGGAAAACAGAGTAGGCGTGTCCGCCTACTCGATATGTGAGATTGATTCTAACAGTCTGTCAATCAGTGGCAAGAATGGCCGCGGCGAGCTTCAGCGCCGAGTCGGTTTCGGAGAATACCTCGACAAGTACGCCATCGGAGCTGCAAAAGATGCTGCCGCAGCTCTGGGGCCGACACCAGAGAAGCTGCCAGTGGTCAAGCTCACACTTATGGGCTTTGTAGTTGATTCGGACCCATTCTTCCTCTGGTTCAATCCTCATCGGCTTCGGACCATCGACTTCAAGGACCACTGCGTCGATGCCGGGTTCGCACTTCCAGTGAGAATGAGTGAGCATGTTGTCGTTTCGTGGCCACCAGAAGACAACATGGGAGAGCCAATGTGGGCTCGGAGGGTTCGGCCAGGCGAAATCAAGCTCATTGACTTGGGCTCCAAGAAAGGCGAGAAGAAAGACAAAGCCGGGACCGGAACCACTGCTTGTGGCGGGACTGTCAAAGGGAGCAACAAGCTCACAAAAAAACTGGAAGTCGCGTGGCATTGAATGAAAGAGATGAAGCGTCTCCAGGAGCACTCGCCACGCAGGATCAAGCCCCTCGCCGACTTGGGGGCCTATTGAGCATTGGTGGTCGTCGCTTTGTCCGGAAGAAGAAATAAGCGGAGGTTTTAGGGAGGAAAAGAAAGACCCATTCTTCCTCAGAGACTGCCAACACCACGTCCAGCACAATCAGAAGCACTTGAGGCTTCCATAGCTTCTCTCCTTGGATACATGGCAGTAGACTGCCAATCACCTTTTTATTTCAAATGAAGGATGGGATGATACTCCGGGCGAAAAAAAAACCAGCGAGAGATTGTTTTTGTGCCATGAGAGTTGACGAGGGTTCGTGATTACTAATGCTCGTTTTTGTCTTACAGTAATGTTTTGTGTAAAGTCCTGGTTACTAAGCAGCATTGATGCAATTACCCCTTTTCCTTCCTCCAACTCACCTTCAACCTCAAGTTACTGTGAAGGGCTGACCCCAGCGCGTCGCAAGGGGCTATACAAGAGCCACTAACATGAAACCGAAGTCTTAGTGTAGCTGTTTTCATAGACTGCATAAGCTGTCAGCCTGATCTTGTCATTTGTGGTGATGCAAATAATCTCCGTAAGGGAAACATTGGGCTGTTATCGTGAAATTGACGGTAAACACAGCGTCCATGCTTCTACTACGAAGCCGATTCCTGTCTGCTTTTGCCACGCAGACCTCCATTTCTTTGCCGTTGCTGAGAAATCTCAGCTCGGTAAACTCTGGGAACAATAACAATGAAGACTTCTTTCGCTGTACTTCACAGCGATGGCTCTGGGGAGAAGAGGAGCAACTGCGAGAAAGGTACCGCAAATTCGATGTTGAAGCACTAAAAGCCACCGCAAGCCGTGCGCTTAGTGCTCAAAAGTGCATATCTATGTCCAAAATTGGGGAAGGTAATTTCAACAAGGTGTTTCGCCTTCTGATGGATGATGGAGCTGTCGCAATTGCTCGAGTTCCGAACCCGAATGCTGGCCCTCCCCGATATGCAACCATGTCAGAGGTGGCCACCATGGACTTCGTGAGTGCTTTGAGTGTCCAGCGCTGATGATTAGACTGACCTACATAGGCCAGAACCGTTCTCCAGATTCCAATCCCTAAGGTTCTAACATGGTGTGAGACTTCTGAGAACCCCGTGGGCTCCGAGTATATCATCATGGAAGAGGCCAAGGGCACCCAGCTCTCTAAGGTCTGGAAAACTCTCAAGCTACGTGAAAAGAAGCCGATCATTGAAGACATTGTTTCAGTGGAACAGAAACTTTTATCGGTTGCGTTTAACCTGTCAGCACACCCCTTACATGATCCTAAGAAATCAGTTGACCTTCTACTAGGTATGGTTCGTTATATTTTGCTGCAGATCGCTTTCCCGGCTGCCAACCGGCAGAGGCCACTGGAGACATAAGTCAAGACATCAAGAATGATATTCGTACTCGTTTTGTAATTGGGCCATCCACACACAGAGATTTTTGGGATAAAGAAAAACATAGAATGGATCTGAATCGCGGGCCTTGTAAGAAACACTCTCCGTCAGTTGGCTTGTGTTTACTTTGCTAAACAGTATATTTACACCAGGGAAATCTGCCACGGAATATGTAGAGTCCATTGCACATCGCGAAATTGCATGGCTTTCTCAGTGTGCCAAGTCAGACGAAATCACTCCTGGGATACTTGGAGGGAGGCAAAAAGAAAAGTCACCCCAAGAACACATTAGCTTGCTTCAAAAATACTTGTTGGTAGTTTCAAAGCTTCTCCCGGACAATCCTCAATTGATCCGTCCCCAACTCTGGCATCCCGATATTCATGATGGCAATCTGTTTGCTCAAGATGGCCAAATCACCAGCGTGATTGATTGGCAATCAATTTGGATTGGCCCGTTGATTCTACAAGCCCGCACCCCTGAATTGATTGATTATGATGGGGAGATCCAAATGCGGCTCCCGGATGATTATGAGAAGCTTCCCAAAGAGGAGCAAGACGTGGTTGCTGAAAAGGTCGAAAAATCCATCCAGATATATCTCTACGAGGAAAAGACATCAACTGACAATGATCTGCTCAATCGTGTTATACGACGGCTATATGGCAAAACTTTGATTGAGCTTGTTGCCTTTGCCTCGGACCCTTGGGATAACCATCTCATTCCCTTGAGGGATACTTTGATTGAAATTTCAAGGTACAGCGAACTAAATTTCACTCAGTAAACTCCCCGCATTTCTTGCTAACGTGATCTAGGAACTGGAAATCAATCGTTGGAGTGGGCGAATGTCCATATCACTTTTCGGAAGATGAGCTCTCACAGCACCGCGAGCAGTCAAAAGCTTTCAACTCCACGCAGGAATTCTGGGAAAATCTGAAAGATAAAGTTGATTTTGATGGCGCAACCTCCATCGAGGACTTTGATGATGTGGTCGATTATTTCTTCGAGCTGCGCGAGATGGGACTTTCTGTGCTGGAGGGAGCTGACCGAGAGGAATTTGAGAGACAATCACAATGGGTGGTGGATCGCAAATTAGAACAGAAGCAGAAGTAGAAGCGTCAATACCCACTTTACTACCTTCTTGTAGGATGTTTTGTATTTTACAAGAGAGCGCCCTTGTGCAATTATGATAAGAATTCATCGATTTTAGAGCTTCAATCCCTTTTAGTATGCTACTCGGAAGGGTCTTAGTCGTCCTTCGCAAAAACCTACTTGAACCCGAAGGAAACGTCCACTTGACCTAGACTGTCATGTCCTTATGCGGCCGACCTGATTGAACAAGTGATTGAGCTCCCCGAGCTGTTTAATTCTGATCCGCTCTCTCTAGCTATACGATCTGGGGAAAACCATAGAGTTGATGCCGAAAGCCGGATTGGTTCTACAGCAGAATTTGCTTTGCATACGCTCGGAACACCTGCTAGGACCAAGACTTGTATTGACTAGTTAGATATGTGCTGAGTGCCATCGGCCCAAGAAACGACAAGACATCTCCCCTCTCAACAGTAAGTTATTCAAGCGTTCAACTAATTCATCAAGAGTCCCTCCCAGCCCTCAAAATTAGTACCCTTGCCCTCAACTATAGTCAAATACTTTTCCACAATTTCCAACGCGTTCTGTATTAGCAGTTCAGCAACAGATAGGGCACCATAATCCTCCTTCTTTTCAGAAAGCATCTTCATGTATTGGCTAAACAGCAAGACTCTTGTCTCAGGTGTATTGGTTAAAGTGATATTGACAGTGCTACTAGGGCCACAAATCCTATGTGTTCTGCTTTCTGTATCTTGTTCTTCTGGTACAGAGGTAGCAAGTTCTGAGCTGCTGTGAGGGTTGATCGAGTGTTCCTCCCAACCCCCAAAATTAGTACCCTTGCTCTCAATAACAATCTTTTGTTTTCGCACAATTTTCAATGCGTCCCGTAGTGCTAGCTTAGCTGTGGATAGGGCACCATAATCATTCTTCTCTTCAGAATGCATTTTCATGTATCGGCTGAACAGCGAAAATCTTGCCTCAGGTGTATTGGTGAGAGCAATATTGACAGTGCTACTAGAGCCACAGGCTCTATGTGTACTCCTTCCGGTATTTTGCTCTTCTGGCGTAGAGGTAGCAGTTTCGGAACTCCCGCAAAGATCGATACCATCAAAAACCTCTTTCGTTTCTATGTTCGCCCGTTCCATTCCTCGGTCCTTAGCCGCCCGAGAATCGACAATTTTGAGTTTGAGGCGAATAGGTGCATTCTGCTCAAGATTTGAAACCGCGTCTAGTTCAATGCTTGGTGCTCTGATCCCTTGGAACAACGAGGAGGATCCAGTGGTATTATTCAAGATGCCCACATCAGAATCGCTTGAGGATAGAGGAAGACACGGCCTTTTACCGCGGAGTAAACGGCTGGAACGCCCGGGAAAGCGAGTTGAATATCGAGTCGCGTTCGGCAGCTCTGTACCCCGCTCTGTCGAGGAGGTCGATTCAGTGAGCGATTCAGCGGTCGAAGCGAGTTGGGAAGCATAACTTTGGACGTAGCCTGAGCGAGTACGTGCACGTTTGGGATAGCGGTGCTTGTGCATATGTGTAGCGACATTCGGCCGTTGCTTACGCTGCTCATTCGTGGGTTGGCGGTCAGAGCGAAGATTGCATTTCGTGGCACCGCGCCATAGACAATTGGCACATGGTCCGAAAGCAATCTCTGAATCTCCCTTCTTGGCTGTCACACAGGTGGCGAAAGGGGATGCATAATCTTGGCAGACCAAGCATGGCTCTTCAGAAACCTTCCCGCGGCTTTGAATGATAGCCGCATGGAAATGTGATGTTGTTTTTATTGATTTGATCACAAGATCACTCCCATCCTTTCTCCAGTCCAGCGGTCTTTGGATTTCCAAGGTCGCAATGTCGCGAGCAGCCTTCGAGCACGGCTTGACGAAGAACCGGCGGACGAGATCACTATCTTGAGCTGAGATCTGTTCATATACTTCCGTCGAGCCCTTGCTTCGAGAAACATCGCGATCTGGAAGCTCGGGATTGAGTTGACCCTTAGGAACACAAAGTCCCTTGATATTTTCGAAGCTGTAGACGCTCGGAACAAGATTTTCTCTAGAGTCTGACATTGACTGATACGAAATGTTGGTATATATCAAGCCAAAGATATCACCATTCGATTAGGAGCTTACCAATATACATATGAAGTCGGAATGGAATCCAGATCAACTATGTCAATGGGAAAAGTGTAAAGAGGGGCTTGTGCTGGTGGGCAAAGGATGGTATAAACAAACAAAGAGCCTCCAGCTGAGGCCATGTGAAATGAAAATGAGAAAATTGAGCAGGTATAGGATGGGCAATCAATCATAGTCCCACTTGAGGTAATCAAACAACACGCTACCCATAAGTTTTTCTAGGTGTATATAACAAAGGGTATCCCAATAGAATGGTAAACCATTCATGAAGAAACACCACGGCTTCATGATATTGGGAGTTTCTGAACAAAGTATATCATGAGGTGTGGCACCTGTCAGCCCTGCCAGATGTGCCTTCCATTGAGTCCTCCTCTAAGATTGCTTTCGTCACCATATCTTCTTCCCTTGTTTGGAAGTTAGATATAGCTGCTGATAATGGTGTATCAATGGTGATCTAAAAGGGTTGACCAGCCAGGGCACTCGGGCTGTTGCCCACAAGCAATGGTTTCCGCTACTCGATTTGAGGCTAATTGATCCTTCATGGAAGCCAGGCTTGGTTACTTTTCAACCTGGCTGTCTTCGCAATGCCGCAATTTTAATGTAGAAATCCTTGTGCAGTCCAAATGTCCTCGGCCACTTCTCTCAGGCTCTGTGCACTTATGACAATATCCCTTTCTCGGGGATTCTGTTTTGGTCTTCTTAACAGTGATTCAAAGGGGATTACAAGACCCCTTGCTCCATCTGTTCGGTCGGAAGGTTCGAGCTTCATGCTTTGTGTAATTCTTGCCGACTGACGGAAGGATCGGGTGGGGCGCGGAGGAGGAGGAGGCATTCTCTCCCATTGGTGGATGTAAATTGCTGGCGACTCGCGGTTGATCTTTACCGTGATTGCGATTTCGACAGCCGAGTCTTCGGCCTCTAGCCAACCTTGTGCATCAAGAGCTAGCTTCTTGTCGGTTTCAGAAAGTCCGATTTCGACGACCACTGAGGGCCATTTGTTCTCAAGATGGCTTGAGGGCCATTTGTTCTCAAGATGGCTTGAGGGCCGCCATGAAATGTCCGGCTGTTTCACAAATTTTTTATGTTCGATTCTTGTCGTACCGGTTGTCCTAGCCTCCCGCCGGACTCCCATATTCTGGAGTTGACTGTCAACAATCCAAGTAAGCCCCCCCCCATCAATTCATGCGGCTCAAACACCATGATCTCTATGGTTGCAATGGTGTGGTTTTCGTATGCAGATACTCTTTCAATATTTGTTTCAAGCAGATCTCTCATAGAATTTGAAGATAACCCGGTAACTACGAGAAAGGGACTTTGCTTTGGCGTGTGAACTATGCGGTTTCTTCTTGAAATCTCCTCCTCGAGGGACTTAATGTCCTTGAAATCAATGCGTGGAGTGTCTGGAGGTAATCCCTCTATGAGGGAGGAAAGTGTCGGGTTATTCATGATGATAGTGTTATTCATGATGGGGACTAATGGATTGTTCAATAGGGCACCCTTGCTCTGAATATACAGCAAACGCGTTATTCGAATAGCAATTCAAGAGTTGCTCATATTTATATCTACTCTCTCAATGAGAGCCCATGCATGACCTCATTTCCAAAAGAAGTGTGGCAAATCCTGGTCCAAGTAACCTTACACTTACCACATACCTCCATAGCCTGAAGCGAGTCCCATTTAACCTGTCTACGTGACTCGAAGACGACTTAGTTATCTCTATCAATCAGTCATATGTACGGAATAGTCAGTAAACTAATCGTCGCTGTCGAAAGCAATTCCAACTGTGTCCTTGTACAAGGAAGTCATTGGTAAATGGCATATTCTTCCTATGAGCTCCTAACTACTACATATGTTCATATCAGACGAATTCACTTTCCAGTCAGGCCACCGATCCAGATTAAAGGCCCAATCATACGCGGCACCAAAACTGCAAAAGGGGGAAAAAAAGATCAAGGTATCCAAAGTCCTTCATATGGTATCGAATGTCATCGCGAATGACAAAAAACATCATTCAGCTTCGGTAAGATTGCCCTTCCTTAGCACGCTGTCCTGTTTTCAAGGACGGTTGGTCTTGAAGCCCTTATCTGGTTTACGGGGGATTCTGGGCTTTGCTTCGTAGCTTATGCGGCATCGTTGTCGCCAATACGGATGCCTCCCTCGTTTCCGAGACCGTGAGACCAGAAACCGTCAATGTTGACAGTGCTAAGTGAAAGGTTAGTACTGCGATTGAAGCTAGGGGACTTGATATAGCATCTTAACTCACATAGACTGCATGCTGTCGTGGGAAACGAGGAGCCAGTAGCCGAACACTCCCTGGGACAAGACGTCAAGAATAGCGTAAACAATGATCTCGGCATCGACACTCATGACGCGAGACATGGGAGACGCGGCCCAGATGCTAACATCATCTTAGTCAACGGCGTCTTGGTTTTTGTATCAAAGGCTCGACTTACATTGGATAGATGAGCTGCAGGATGAGGAAGTATCCCGCAATAGAGGAGAAGAACGCTCTGGCGCGGTTATCCTTGTTCAAGGTGGCCTGGCGTCCGAGGAAACCGGAATGGTAAACGATGGTGAGATATGCCAAGCATGAAATGGTGAACCATGCCCATCTGGTTCCACCATGGCCACTACCGAAGACAGCAAGGAGGCCAGTAACAGTCATCACAATATTGGCGGAGACCGAGACGAGAAGGCTAGCGCCGTTAAGGCCGGAAAGGAGGGCGAGATTGATGAGGATGAGAGAGAACGACAAGCCCCAGTTGAGCCAGCGGACCCAGAAGACCTGACGCCAAACCTCCTGGATCGTATCAGGGGCATTCTTGTGGTGTTCGCGAATGGCCTTGACGTTGAAGCCAATACCGACTCCCGTGGCCATGGCAAAGTAGGTAAGGAAGGAAATGACAGTCACAAGCGACGAAAGCACATGGAAGATGCGTTTTTGCTAGATGATATCAGCTTCAAGCTTTGATAAAGAAGACCCAGATGATATGGACTCACCACGACCACTCTAGCACCCAAGATGAAGAAGATCACAGACGAAACGAGCATCAAAACAGCCACAACCCTGGTTTGGCATTAGCTATAAACCCCATAGCTTCATTGATCACTGCTATCGACTTACCATAGTCCCCGTCGGCCGGTGTTCCCGAGCTCCTGGAAAACAGGAGGATGGCCAATGGGCGGGATATGCGGGCCTGGCTTCATTACTGAGATGGTCATTGTGTTGTGAGCTGTCTAAATGGAGTAATGGACAATAAATTCAGATAGAACTAGGATAGAGCATGTACTACCATTCAGTAGGGACAGTTGAACCACCTTTCCGAAGTAAATATGCAGATCGCTAAGAGCGAGAATACCTGCTCTTCATATAAATACCCTCCCATGCAGCGATGGCGAAAACAAACGTTTGCCAGCTCCTTTCGTCACAGAACAAGCTTGGGGACGATGGCGAACCGGCCTGTTGCCCCGGGTCTCCAACATCGTCATCGGACTTCCACCGCCCTCCGTCTGGTCCAATCGGGCATTGTGGAGCGACACGGTTGGCTTTCCGAATCCCTTGGAATTGTTGGAATGGCTGCACTTTGAGTTTCAAGGTCTCAAGGATCTTCGCGGAGGGTGCGAGGGTACAAGGATGGGCTTGGCCGGTGGGAGGGAGAGACGGGAGAAATGGCAAATGAAAATGCGGCAGCCTTGCTGGGAGTGACCTGCTGCTTTGCGATCTCCGGGATCGCGATTGGGTGCTGGGGCATGCAAGTCGAGATGGTGAGCTGAGAGGAGAGATGGCTGGTCGTTTGCTGTCACAGTCTTGTGACACAGTGCAGATGCAGGTTTTGGAACGGTCGAGAACCGAATGGTGAGGGGATTCAAAACCTCCGGGGTGGAGACCTATGACACCAGAATGGCAGAACTCCATGCAGCTGCGAGGGATAAATAAAATTGGGACAGGAGATGGACTTTTATTTCAATCTAAACGGAATAAATCGCTCGCTCGCTCGGTCTATTGATGATACATGAGGATGTGCCTGTAAAGCATCATCCGAGTCTAATAAAAATACAGTGTGGTGGAGGAGAGTATCAAGCAGATCTTCCTCCCGCAGCAGCCTCTGAGCCAGATGCCGCTGTCTCATCTGCAGCCATGTCGCCGACGACCTCCTCACACCGCTGACAGAGCGCATCCTCGCTCATTTTCTGCTCGGGAACGACGTATTTCCAGCACCTTGCGCATTTACCTTCAGTGGGCGCGTATATCCACGCTCTGCCCTTCTCGCCACTCGGTAGCTCGAATTCGCTTTCATAGCGCCATTCGGCCGTCTCCGCTTCACGAGGAACTTGGGTACCTCCATGGCCCAAAGTGACCGAAGACACGACGAAGATGTCGGCCAGTTCGGCGGTACCGAGTCCCTGGAAGGCACTTACGGAGGCGGGCACGTCTAGATGAACGTATGATTGGAGCGATGAACCCATCTGCTTTTTCACTCGGGCGGCTTCTTGCATCGCTTTCACGGTAGTGTTTGCCGCCATGACAAACGGATAACTTCTCTCCAGTTCTGGATTATCCCATTCCGCATTGGGAGCTACTATTGTGCGATGGAGTGGGTGCTGGATTGTGGACCTGATCAAGTCGGGAGTGTGTTCCCACGATTCCTCGACAAGTAATGGGACAATCGGCCCGAGTATACTCTGGAGATGGGAGTAAATATGGAAGAGTGTTGTTTGCGCGGCCCGTCGACTCGATCCGTCGGCGGAGTCTGCGTACAGACGATCTTTGATGCACTCAATGTAGAACGCGGAGAAATCGGCATTAGCCCACCGGTTGATCGCCGTCACCGCCTTGAAAAACTCCAAATTCGAGAAAGCCTCCTGGCACGTAAGCACTAGTGACCGCAGCTGCAGAAGAGCAATTTTGTCGGTCGCTCGCAAGGATCGATAAGGAACTTCACTCTTTGGATCAAAGTCCTGAAGCGCTCCGAGGATGAGTTTGAATGTGACGCGGTACTTGTGGAGACTCCCGTTGATAGCCTTCAGAATCTGCTGACCAATGACCACATCTTTCGTATAATCGCTGCCTGCAACCCACAAGCGCACAGCGTCTGGGCCCAGGGCGTCGTATATCGGTCCCGCCGGCTTTTCTTTCGCGCCTTTGATCTTTTTAATTTTCAATGGAGGAAGAAGTGTGCCATTCATAATTTCGTGCGGACGTATTATATTACCGATAGATTTGCTCATTTTGCGACCATCTTGATCGAGCGTGAAGCCATGTGTGACAAGAGTCTTGAATGGCGCCTTGAAGCTACCATTTGAATTTTTTGAAAGTTGATGCGCAACAAATGTCAATAAGCTTGATTGGAACCAGCCGCGATGCTGATCAGTACCTTCGAGATACACATCAGATGCACTTATCACATCTTTCTGTTTCATCAGAGTCCAACTAGTTCCGCTGTCGAACCATACATCCATAGTATCGACACCTCTGGTGTAACCGGGCCCGGCAGAATCACGAAGACAGGGAGGTATCCATGTAACATCGTTCTCATCATCAGTCCACCAGGCGTCGATGCCGCGTTCCCTTATAACACTCATAATGTGAGTGACACTTTCTCTCGTCAGGACAGCTTCACCGGTTCCGCGGTGATACAGAGCAGGAATTGGGACTCCCCAAGCCCGCTGCCTTGAAATACACCATTCATTTCGGTTCTTCACAAACGCTTCCAATCTTGATTTGCCCGATGGGGGTACAAACCGAACAGGCTGTAGAGCGCCGATAGCTTGCTGGCGAATATCACCCACGTCAGCAAACCATTGTTCCGTTGCACGAATAATAACCGGAAGTTTCGAGCGCCAGTCGTAGGGATATTTATGTTTGTATTTATGCTTGTGTAGTAGCCGGTTTTCTTTTTTAGACATTCGATGACAGCTTTGTTACCATCACTCAAAACGTGTTTGCCCTGGAGGACTGAAGGATTCGAGGGCATAGCGGTATCTGTAAATCGCCCTTCGCCATCCACGGGCGCGGCTATAGACAGGCCATATTTCAAGCATACTTCGTAGTCCTCCATACCGTGGCCTGGAGCACAATGAACCAATCCAGATCCAGACTCGTCCGTGACAAAGTCTGCCGCAATGACTGGTTGGCTCGAAGCCTCGGCACCTTTGAAGAGTGGGCGGTAGGTAGCTGATAATAAGTCAGAGCCGGAGACGGTAGCAAGAACCGAGAGAGCATCATCGAGCAGTTCTTGAATATATTCGCGGCGAGACTCAGCAACTAGTAGCTTTCCGTGTTTCTCGGAGCCAACGACCACGTATTGAAGATCCCGGTTGACAGCGATCGCAGTATTAGCAGGAAGAGTCCATGGCGTCGTGGTCCAGATAACTGCAGATACTTCTCCAGCGATGGACGAAAGGGTTTCAAGTTCCGCTGGCAAAGATACAAGGGCAAATTTCACCAGAGCCGCGTGGGACACATGGTCTTCCCGATATTCCAATTCAGCTTCAGCCAGCGCCGTACCCGTTGAAGGAGACCAGTATACCGGCTTATATCTGCGGTATATCAGACCCTTATCCACCATGTCTAGAAAAACTTCCAACTGTCGCATCTCAAAGTCTTTATCCAGAGTTTTCCAGTGTCTCTCCCAATCACCCATGACACCCAGCTCTCGAAAGCCTTTCATCTGCTTCACTACCGTCTCCTCCGCCAGCTGTCTAGCAACAGAACGAATAGTAGCCGGACTTAAATCTCTTCCTGACTCTTTTCTCGCATTCAATGCTTTCAGTTCGATCGGTAAGCCATGACAATCCCAGCCCGGGGTGTATTCCACCCTTTTTCCATTAGCCAGTTGCACCCGGCAAATAATGTCTTTCAGAATCTTGTTGAGCGCATGGCCCACATGCAATTCACCGTTCGCGTAGGGTGGGCCATCGTGCAGAACGAATTGGGAGGAGGAATCAGCAGGTCGATGGCGACGCTGCCAGGCGTAAAGGTCATCTGTGCATCGTTGCAGGTATTTTGCTTGTTCGGCAGCCGCAATGCGGGCTGGAAACGTAGATTTCGGGAGTTTGAGCGTCGATGACCACGACCGAGCTAGGGAGCGCGACAGGTCAGGCATGCTCCTTCGACTTTGGCATATTTAAGAAGCTGCTCTCTTTGTATGGCGCTTGAGAGCTTTTGAAGAAAAAGTTTGGTGGTTTTGCATCCTCCGTCGGATACAACTCAGTACAATAGATACGAAAATTACATGCCTTTAAATAGCGTAATTACGTATTAGTAGGTAAAAGTGACCTACTGGCAAAATGGTAGACATGGAAAGGGAGAGTGTGGACTATGGGCCTGACGGCATTTTTTGTCTTTTCTACTTTGGTTTGAGCGATCACTTACACAGGTAATTAACTACGATTGCTGTTGTATACCTTGCTCAGAATAAAGAGTTCTCTTGCCTAAGACCCATTCAAACAGGAAGCACCTGAAATGGCAAGGCATGATTTATCGAGGAATAAGAATAGGTACGAAGTAAATTATCACCGAATAAATCTCAAGAACTAAGTAGGGTATTATACGCCAAAATGACCAACTAAAGCTTGACACAAATTCAGTAAATTGTCAAACAGGTGACGGTGCCGTTGGAAAGAACTTCAAACAAAAGCCCTGGTAGTCCGTATACGTGCGTGGTCCCTAGATCCGTTGGGCCATTTATTGATGAAAGATTTCTTTGTTTCGAACTGGAGCTTTCTTCCCAGCTTCCAAGAAACTCGACGCTACTGCTTGGGCTTTCACCCCATCCTCGGTTTAATACCATGCCCTTATGGGACGCCGCTTCGTCGGCGGCTGGATAATTTCCTTTCCATACCTTATCCAGTCTCTCTGATATTTTATTGTACGGCGTTTCAGAGGTAAGAGAGGTGTCTCCGTTGATAGCAAGAGCCCAGCGGCTTCGCCTATGACGATTGAATGGGTAGGAACCGGGAACGTTTCCGTGCAGTATCACTTTTGTAGCCGTAAGCGGCGGCCGACTGGACGTTGGCGTTGACGTTGTCGGCGCTGAGCCCGGAAATGGTGGCCCGGGTGTGGTTGGTGAAGATATAAAAACGTCAAAGCCGTGACTGAAGTAGTTGTAAAAGCATTCCCCTCCTACTGCAGATGGGAAGTCTCCCGGTGACGTTGATGAATCGTCGGATTCTCCGTCAGCATCATCGTGCCCATCTCCAGCATCGTCACCGTCTGAGTCGTCTGTGGGTCCAGTGTCAGTATTAAATCGTCCAGAATCCATAGGCTCGTATCGAGCCCAGTTCCTTGAAGGGTTGGTACCGGAGGTATTGTGGCTATTAGATGTCCGTCTTCCATGGATCGAAATTCGGTGGTCATTCTTCTGGTATATTGCATCAGGTGGCCCAAATTCCGCTACCAAGTCTTGTGGGGTGGTTTCTGACAGAATGATCCAAACGGGAGCACTGGATTTCCGGGTGAACTCGATTCTACCTCCGCCATGGACTTTGACTAGTTCAACCTCATCTGGTATGCACTCCTTGTCTTTCCCCTGCAAAATTGTCATCCTGGGATAATCTGGCTGGCGGATGAAAAGATCCGACCGCGCAATGTCCCAAGTCTCTCTATGGAAAACTGCCATACTCGTAGCGGGAGAGGCAGAAGGGGAGGACAAGAGAGATACATAATTATCGAGCTCAGGAGACCACGATGAGTGTAGAAGAGGAAAAGAAAAGGCAAGTCCAGGGTAGGATAGAACATAAGTTCCGTGTGTTTCCCCAGACGGAGGGGGAGATACTCTCCAGCATAGGTCATTCCGAAGATTCTGTTATAAATCTGTCGAAATTTTGGATGCCGTTCCCAGTTTGAATCTTGTTTCAGAAGATCAAATCCTTCGTAAAGGAAATTTGTCTTCTTGAAATCCAGCACTTCTATCAAACGAAGCCGCTGGTCTGGCCCATCGAAACGAAGCCGCATGCCGTTGTCTGGAAGCTCTACGACAACAGGTTGCCTGACAGGCTCTTCCGAGGAGTATGCTACGTTGACAGTAGGATACTTGGGATTGCCCTTTATTTGCGTCAGGGTGTAGTGTAGCGACGCTCCGAGAACTGTTTAGTGAAAGGAATGGTTAGAAACCTCCTCGAAATGGTCGAGGGAGTACACGTACCAAATAAGCCGATCCCACGACCTGGAAAAATATCAGCCGTAGCCATGGCTATAGCTCTAAAGGTGGCTATGGATACGGTTTTCGAGTATTCGATGACTGCAGGGTAGCAATAAGAGAAATGGAGGTGGTTCACAGACAAGCGGGGCTGTTGATAGTAAACCGCAGGGAGTGAGAAGACAGGAAGATTAGGAGTAGCACACGCGATAAATATAGACACATCTAACGCTTGGGTAAAAAGATGATGAGAGCGTAGATGGAGCTGCGTGATTCGACAACCTATTGATGACTTGATGATGAGATGGGAGGGGAAAGAACCAATGACCCACAGTGGATCCATTGTGCGCGGGCGGCTTTTATTGGGGAAGGTTAGCCCTAGGCAAACCTTATCAGTCATGAGGCTCGGCTCGCCTCAGCTGATTGGGAATGCTGACTAAGGAGATAGGGCTTGGCAAATCAAGGTTTGAGTAGAGATTCCACCTTACCGCTTTGGGGCGGTTATTTATCTTTTGCTGTTTTGGGCTTATTGTCGACATCCTGAATCACCGATATGAACATTTGATGGTATGTTTTCTCATCCATGCTTTATCACAATCCGGCGGACCAAATGACGAATACATGATTAAATTTGATATTTACTCCCAATACATTCACTATGGCTGGACCAACGCGGTCGCAGCCCGCCAAAGACCCCAAATCCCGAGAGCCTGCTAAGCGAGTACCGCTTCGTGCTCCCGTAAGATCGCGGCTGTCAGCGGCTCCCGAACGATCTGGTACACCACTTAAACCTATCAAACCTCCGATCCCAAGTTCGGTGCGCACCAACACTTCACCTGGCACTCTCTCTAATGCGGGAGCCAAACGAAAGGACCGAGAATTTGAACATGAAGTCCCTGGAGATACGAATATCCACGTTGTCGTTCGATGTCGAGGCCGAAATGATAGGGAAGTTAAAGAAAACAGTGGCGTGGTTGTATCTACTGAAGGGATACAGGGTTCGACGGTCGAATTGTCGATGGGACCGAACGCTATGGGAAATAAGGCATACAATTTTGATAAGGTTTTTTCTCCGGCTGCGGATCAAGCCATAGTATTTGATGAAGTTGTTGTGCCGATGTTAAATGAGGTATGATCCCTCAAAATTCAGACTATGGTGCTCGCACTGACGGTAAGACTCTCTAGATGCTAGCAGGCTATAATTGCACCATCTTCGCCTACGGCCAGACTGGAACTGGAAAGACGTATACTATGTCAGGAGATATGAATGACACGTTAGGGCTGCTCTCCGATGCTGCCGGGATAATTCCTAGGGTACTTTATGCTCTTTTCAAGCGGCTTGAAGAAACGGAAAATTCTGTCAAATGCTCCTTTATCGAACTATACAACGAAGATCTGAGAGATCTATTGTCCCCGGAGGACAATACGAAGCTAAAGATATACGAAGATGGTGCTAAGAAGGGTTTTAACGGGACCATGGTTCAAGGGATGGGGGAATCATACATCCATTCTGCATCAGATGGCATCAGACTACTCCAAGAAGGTAGCCATCGTCGCCAGGTTGCCGCTACAAAATGCAACGATCTCAGCTCTCGAAGTCATACAGTTTTTACCATTACCGCTTTCATCAAACGATCGACTGACAAGGGTGAAGAATTCGTTAGCAGCGGGAAGCTTAATCTTGTTGATCTAGCTGGTAGCGAAAATATCCAGAGAAGTGGAGCGGAAAACAAGAGAGCTGCAGAAGCCGGGCTTATCAACAAGAGTTTACTTACATTAGGTCGAGTTATCAACGCTCTAGTGGATAAGAGTCCGCATATCCCGTACAGGTAGGTGTGATATACACAGCCTTGAGAACTATATACGAATGCTTATATTGGCGAGTAGAGAATCAAAACTTACTCGACTGCTTCAAGACTCCTTGGGTGGTCGAACGAAAACATGCATAATCGCCACAGTTTCTCCGTCGCGCAGCAATCTGGAAGAGACTATCTCAACATTGGATTACGCATTCAGGGCCAAGAATATCAGGAACAAACCTCAAATAAATTCCACGATGTCGAAGAAAACGCTCTTGCGAGAATTCACGACGGAGATAGAAAAGTTGAAGAGCGAATTGATTGCAACGAGACTACGTAACGGTGTTTACCTCTCCGCGAGCTCATATGAAGAGATGACCGTGGAAAGCGAGTCGAGACGCATACTGACGGAAGAACAAAGGGCGAAGATTGAGAGTATGGAGGCCAATTTGAAAAACAAGGTCAATGAATTATTCACCTTAACTAGCAATTTCAACACATTGAAAAAGAACAATGATGCGACGCGAGTAGCCTTGGATGAGACACACGATATCTTGGAAAAGACTGAGATTGTGTTACAGAACACACAGCAAAACCTCGAAGAGGAAGCAATGCTACGAAAAGCCCATGAAAACACCGAACTTGAACTCCATGAGATAGGAACAGATCTTATGTCGCAGCTGGAGCGATCTGTGGCGGATGTAGAAGGGCTTCATTCAAAGCTAAGACGGCGATCTGAACTTCACCACTTGAATCGTGACACTTGGATGTCTTCTACAGATAGCATTGCGCACATTCTCAAAATCGTCGATGATCGAATGGCAGCATTTCAAAGAGATCACAATGCTCGGCTACAACACTTGACACTACGCGTGGAAGATTTTGTAACGGGAGAATTGGATACTATAGAAAAAGATCAATCACTGCTGAGTGACGTGGGTGCTTCTTTACAGAACATGGAAGACGACGCAAAAATGAAGATGACTTCGAATCGAGATGAAATGAATCTAGTACTTGATGAAATCAAGGATTTAAGAGAGGATGTTCAAACAAAGGTTGGTGAAGGCCTTAATGGCTTGTCTTCGGCTGCGGAGAGGATTTCCGGAGAAGTTATCCACGAACTTCAGCAGTTCCAAGGGGAGGTAAGCAGCTACGGTCCGCGAGTTCACGGCAGGGATCTAACTTTCATAGTTTCGTGAGATGCATAAGTCATTGAGTGATGACTTCGCGAAGCTGTTTAGCACCTTGGCAGATCAACTTCGTGCGCAGAATGAGTATGTAATTGACATTCGCCGACAATTGCAAGAAGCCAACCAAAAGGCATGGCAAACCAATGAAACAGCTGCTTCGACGCTTGAGGTGCTACTTGAAGAGGAAAAGCAAAACTCAGAAAGAGAGCGAGTCGAACTCATGGCTCAAATCCAGACGCTGTTAACTTCGTCTGCAGAGAAACAAGCATCAAGATTGAGAAGAGGCATCAATGGAGTAAGAGCTGAAATGCATGAGTCTCGCTCGGCCTTTCAAGAAGCGGACTCCTCCTATGGAAAAGAAATGGACCGCTGGGAGGCGCAAGATAACAGCCTGATAGAGAATGTATTGATTTCAGAAAAAGAACTGAGATCCAAGATGGAAGATGCCATGAAGGTGCGTGATGCTCGGAATTTGCGGTCACCAAACAATACTGACTGAACTATAGGTTTTTTCGACTAGGCATTCTTCAATCGAGGAGACCACGAACGCAGTGCATGGAGAAACTGTACACATCGTTCAGCAACAGAAAATTGATATGGAAGAACAAATGGAGGCTTTAGATGATTTTGTTGCTCGTGCGCAATCACAGAACAATGACTATCACGACCTGAATCTTGAGACTCTTAATTACTTTGCGTCGAATGTACGCGGTACGCATGGTGAAATACAGGAACACCTAGATGGGGTGAACCAGCGAGCAAACGACTTCCTTGCAGAAGCGAAAGCAGACCACCTGAGTATAGGAGACTTTGTCTCGGACATTTCTAAGAATGTGAGAGGGCCGCTAGCCGAACTTCAAGAAAGCGTTAAGGACACGAAAATGGTAGAGTATAACTCTACTGGTGATACCCCTGAGAAAGCGCAGTACGATTTTCCAGCTATCTTGCCAAAGACAGAACCCCACGACCGACTCATCCGCAGACTACGGGGGGTAAAGAGTCCTGTCAAAAGTCCTATGAAAAGCCCTGTCAAGAGCCCAGTTAAGCAAACGCCCATTTTACTTGAACCGCTTTCGTCTCCCATTGGATCCCGTTCACCATCTCCAAGTAAAGGGTTAGTCTATCATGATGAAGATGGCTTGATGGAGTCCCCAAGCAAGCCATCCAGTACGTCTTCTGGACTGAGGGAACTTGATGTTAATATTTCTCGTCTGCCAATTAGTAGTGTGATCTCGGAATGTACATTTACGGCAGACGAGAACGATGACGGCCTATGCACGGACATGCAGCCACCCACGAAGAGACGGTTATCGGCGACGCTTGCAGCGAAAGCAAATTTGACGGGCGAGAGTAAGATGCCTAGAAGGGTAACGAGGAGAAATGTCTCGACGATCGGGCCTGGAGCTGCGTTAGAGGGAAGGGAGAATTTGGCTCCTTCGTCGTTAGGAAATAATGGAGGCTTGGCTGGAGGAAGGCGAGTAAGAAGTGGTTTTCAGTGATGGGTTTTGGTTCTTGGTACATTATGCCCGGCTATCGGATTGTATATGCTAAGATTGGATGTGCATTACGGAGTATGGGCTACCTGTTCCTGACATCTCAAAGGTTGGATATGGTCTGCTGGGAGAAGGGTAGGCAATGACCTGGAGAGGACCGGTGTAAGGTCGAAATCAAGAATTGGGACGGAAGGCGATCGAATTAAATTCAGATCCATTACGGGTTGCGCGTATCTGCCTCCAAGTCTATGGATTCCGTAGTCAACATCTGTAGCTTAGACTCCACAAAATTGCGGGCAGCTTTGTGTTATACTCCGTACGGAGTATAGAGTAGATTTCATACATACATATTCGGTGACTGAAGTTTTCTTCAGGGGCTATTTAAAGTAATTCTCGATCGTACAGGGATCCATTGGACAGATAAAGCCATGTACTAAAATTAGACGCATCCCGTGACAACAGCCAATAACGTCGCTGCTCACCCCTGTAGTTAAGCAGATAAATTTATCGTCAGTAAGGAGTACGGAGTAGTTTTCACTGATCTCAAGCCCTGGATGGAAATGATTTGACCTCACCAGCATGGGAGATGGACCGTACTGGTAGCGAGTTTTGAACCCTTCCACTTTCCTGCCTCTAAGAGACAACATCATCTCTCATTTTATCCCTCGAATGCTAGGTAGAGCTCAATAGAGCGAAGCAGAGCTGCGGAGTCTTTGATACCAGGTGTTTTCTTGACGAGTTCCTATCTCCTTTTCCTTCTCCTCGAACTTATCCCAGCCTACGGAGTACAAATGGCAACTCTTCCTTTGCTGAGAGGGGAGACTGTCACCCTGGAGCGCGCCCTCACACAAGATGATCATATTCTTCATCATTTAGACTACCCGCACAAACAGAAAGAATTTTGGGACTTACTCCACTCCCATAAACATGATATTGAATCACTCGTCCGTTTTCACCTTCGCATTGAACATTGTCATGTTGCTGAAGAAGATGAGTGGCTATATGGGAGCTACAACGTGGCCATCCCGATTTATGTCGGCAACCCCCTCCGATGAACGAGTCATCTTCCGGGTTCCTCTCCCTTACAAGATCGGCGAAGAGTTCAACCCTGGAAATGTTGACGAAAAACTTCGAACTGAGGTAGCTACCTATATTTGGATTCGCGAAAATTGTCCGACTGTTCCAATTCCAACCCTATACGGCTTTGCGTTCCCCGGTGGACAAACTGTAGGTAGATATCTTCAAGTTTTGACCCTATTATGACTCTCAGTCTCAATAAAATACAGTCATGCTTCATTCTGAACTTCTGGTCTCATCTAGTTTGCGGAGCCAGCTTGCGCAAGTTTCACAGATCGTCTCTACTGGCATGCCGACCGAACTGTACGCTCGACTCTGAACTTGCCTGTACCATGTCCATTCATCAATGTGGGCTATCCTAGTGCCTTGAAGACAGGATACATTCTTATCAGCTACGTCAAAACCGGCCGTATGCTCTCAATGGATTGGCATCATATCGTGGACGATACAGTTCGACGCCACACCCTCTTTAACGATCTCGCGAAGATCATGATTGCGCTGAACAGCACTCGGCTTCCTCGAATTGGATCACTTTCAATTGACAACGATGGCATGATTCAGTTAAACAACCGTCCGCTGACTTTGCGGCTCCAGGCTTTGGAGGAGGAGGGGGTTACAACTATACCCCGAGGCTCGACTTATGAGTCTATAGAACAGTACCTCCTTGATCTTCTTCAGTGCCATGATAATTGTATCCGCCGCGTACCAAATGCTATACATGACAATCTTGATGGCTTGATGCAATGTGCCGCTTTGACCATCATGCGGGGTGTCATGCATCAGTTCTTATCTCGGGAGTATCGTGATGATGCCTTTGTGTTCACATTAACAGATCTTCATGCAAGCAACATATTTGTGGATGATGATTGGCATATCACATCTCTTATTGACTTAGAATGGGCGTGCTCTCTCCCCGCCGAGCTACAGCTACCACCATACTGGATTACTCGTCAGGCTGTCGATACAATGGGAGAGGGAGAACCCCTAGATGAATTCACAAAATCTATAAATAAGTTTATAGATATTTTTGAAGAGCAGGAGAAAAAGCTCCAGATTTCGCATAAAAGTCAAGCACAAGTCATGAGGAAATGTTGGGAAAAGGGAAGCTATTGGTATTTCCAAGCCATTGATTCCCCAAAAGGTCTGTTTACATTGTTCACCGACCACATTCAACCCCTATTCTCTAAGGAACACGGCTCCGGGGATCTATTCGACCGCGTTGTTGCTCCATATTGGTCCGAAGGTACCCAAGAGTTCATCGATAAAAAAGTGGTAGAAGACGCTGAATATAAGAATCGATTGAGGGAGCGATCCGGAACTAACTTGGCCGTAAAATGCTACAGTTGACTACCTTAACTAGTTACTCCATACCGACGATTTTTAAGACGTTGAACAACTCCGGCTCATTATTGCCCGATAGCTACATGTATTATTTGGATGCCGGAAACCTAAATTTATATGACCCTAAATTGGAGGCATCGAGGCATTATTTTCCTAATTCCAGACTAGGAATCAACGGAATCCAGATAGGCCCAATATTTTCTAGGCCCTAAAGAAAACGATTCTTGACACTAAAAAAAATGTATGAGGTTATATTGTCGGGTTATGGATATAAGTTCTGGAGCTCGACCCTCATTGTCGTGGAGCCCAAGGTCCCGAGTACAAGGGATTGCAGGCCCTCAAGGCCAGATTTCCGAGATTAGCTGGAGCTGTTCTTATCGTTTGGCAGACCTTTGACCTGGTATTTTCCCTCTGGAGCATCTGGGCAATATCCGTTTGCACTCATTACCCTTCGCAGCGCATCCATCCGTTTATCAAACCTTGCTACCATCTCATCTAGTGATTGCTGGGTGGTCGCAACTGATGGACCGCCTTGCGCGGCAGGCCCTCTCCGCCTCGGCCTTAGTCTCATACCAGATGATCCTGCTGTCCCTTCGAGTTTGAGCATTAACCCATTGGCGGGGAAAGCTGGGTTTATCTCGGGTGTGGCTGAAGGATTGAGGGCAGAGTCGAGGGTCGGCGCCGGAGCAAGGTTGGCATTGAACACTTGCCAAGTGGGCGAGAGAGAGTTGGCGGAGGTGATTTTATAGTGTGAAGGGAGAGGAAATGGGTGCGAGGTTATTCCGTTCGTCCCAGGGCTGGGACCAGTGGACGGAGGGGTAGGCGAGGCATGGAGAGGTGATATTTGCTCGGCAGAGGGCGGACCGGAGGAGGTATTCGACGGCTCGACGTCGACAATTATGAAATGTTCTTTGACTCCAGGAGTTGGAGGTGGAAGCTTTCCAGCGAATGAATGAGTGGTAGCTTCTTCGATATCATGCTGTGTCGTAGCGTCTTGCTTGCCTTTGCCCTTGCGCTCTCGGCTTTGTTTCTTTGCAGATCTATTTCGATGCTGCTCTAGCGACCTTAACGCAGCCTCAGTAATGATACTGGTATCGTCGTCTGAGAAAATATAGTGGACGGTTGGATGGTGGAAATTTGATGTGGTTGTGTCCTCAATCAGAGTGAAGAAGGGCCGAAATGGTATGGGTGTAACATGGGCGGCTGGAGAGGGTTCGTGCTCTCGGGGTGCTTGTCTCTGCCCAGGCCCTTCTTTAATGCTAGAAAAGCCTTGATCTTGACCTGGCTGGGAGTCTGCAGAGCCAGTTGCGGTTCGGGCCAGGTGGGAGGGCCTGGCGGTTGCGGCGATAGGTCTTGGTGAGGAATGGGAAGTGTCATCTTGGGGTTCGGAGCTCATAATCTACGCTTTTAGAGTCAGTAGGCTAATGGTAGTAGTTAATAGACTTCTTTGCAATAGACATTCAGCTTTATCATTGAGTATGGATGTTGTGAGCTGGTTTGATTTGGTGATGGCTTTTACTTGGATTCTAGCTACAGCTCGGACCGATCCAGTGCTCTCGGAAGTCTGGAACCTTGATATGGATCAAACCACGGAGTGATCACCGAGTGAATGCGTCCAAACCTGACAACTTCAAGCACAAACAAAATTAATCAAGTTCGAGAAAGGTCTTTAACATTCATACAGCCCTGGGTATCACAAATCTAAATGCTATAAAGGGATAATAAAAAGAACGACATCACTCCGCATCCTGCTTCCACTCGAATTCTAGATTTGCAGATCAGCCGCAGAGTCGGGCCAAAATCCAGCAGAAGATCCACTTACTTTGCCTACACATTGGACATAATCCATTGGAAGTCTCTTGCTGAATCCATGTTAAAAGGCAATGCTGCGCATGCAATGATAAGCATCGTGATAACTGTATATATCCTCCGCAGAGGCGTAAAACGCGGCAGATGCTTACCATGTGGAAAGAGTGTCCGCATTTTCCGATCACTATAGTCGTGAAACAGTCAGCTCAGCCCGCACGGAAAAGTAGTAGAAACTGTGTGAACCGCGTGCTGACTCCGTTGGATTGGACTGGGGTTAGACTCACACAGGGTGCAATCATCACCAGGGTACTTGCAGGTCGGACATGTCCCGTCAAATTGTACTCGACAGATACCGCAAACATCCTCCTCGGGCATGTCCCATCGCCATGTTGCCACGGCGTTCCATTGCTTGATTGTAACCTTCATATCGCTTTGATCGCTCCACCACTCCTCGGCCGTGGTGTTGAGGATCGGGAGACTTGAACGATATCTCGAGAGTAGTGTGTTCCTTTCCGTGACTAGCCAAGCCGGAGAAGCCCAGGACCCTCGTTGGTCTTAGTTGTGACTAGTTAACTATGTATCTGGACGCTAATTAGGCGGCGTTTCCAATTGTTTATTGGCTTGTGGATGCCGCAATGCTTCACCGAAACAACGGCAACAAAGCAATTTCTCGCGGCTTGTTTCGCTTCTGCCGCCAGCAACGTCTCCTGAAGATCCAGACGAATGTTTCGTACTCGGCAGTCAATCTTTTGTCAACGATTAGAGATGATCAGATGTCAATGTCAAGGGCGTGGAAATGAGTAGGGAGTTATGTATGAGTGTGACTAATGTGTCCAGCAGGTTGACGGACGTTGGCCTCTCCTTCCCCGCGGCGGAGGTGTGATTCTTGTGGACCGGCAGCCAACTCCACAAGGTTTACACGACCTCATCGCTTCGCATTCTCTCCTGCATGATGGGATCGAGCGACTTTTGGTAGCTCTATATAAACTACCGTAAAGTTCCTCTTTAGCCCCAAAGAATGCCTCTTGGGGTTTTACGACCGTTTCTCGTCTCACAACGTATTCTGCCCCGCTTCATTACAATGGCTTCTACTGCCACTCAACAACGCGCCTCGTCCTACCTTATCACTCCTAAGGAATTGGATGATGGATTGAAGAAGAATGTTCGCACTAAAATCGCAACTTCCCCTCAAATGATACCACTATGCGCCTCTTGGTTCAGGCCAAACGACCCGCAAGGTCGCACCGGAATTGAGACGTTCAAGAAGAAACGAATTCCACAGGCGCGATTCTTTGACATCGACGAGGTCAAAGATCCCGATTCGCCATATCCTCATATGCTACCCACCAAGGAGCGATTTGCGGAGGAAATGCAAAAATTGGGGATTCGCCGTGATGATGAGGTTGTGGTATACGATACCGAGGAAATGGGCTTGTTGAGTGCTCCTCGTGTCTGTTGGACATTCAGATACTTTGGCCATCCCCATGTGCGCGTCCTGAACAATTTCAAGGTCTGGGTTCGGGATGGATACCCTACCGAATCGGGCGAAGTTGTCCCGGAGGAGAGGTCAACCTACGAAGTTGATACCTGCCATCCTGAAATGGTGGTTCACTTTGATGAGATGAAACAAATTGCTGGAGATTATGGAAAAGAGGGCGCTGAACATGTTCAGATCTTCGATGCTCGCCCGGCTGGGAGGTGGTCCGGAAAGTCTCCTGAGCCCCGCCCCGAGCATTCGTCTGGGCATATGCCTGGCTCAGTCAGCTTGCCATTTGAGGAATTGCTTGACCCCGACACCAAAACCTTATTACCAGATGCCGAGCTGCGCAAAGTATTCGAGTCGAAGGGATTCGATCCCGAGAAAGCCGTGATCACAACTTGTGGATCGGGAGTCACCGCAGCAGTGGTCGAGTTGGCCCTGACTGAAGCAGGCCTTGGTTCTCAAGAGTCTAGGCGCTTATATGATGGGAGTTGGTCGTAAGTTTTCCGCATTCTGCAGTGATAACCTTTGCTGACTGGCAACTATAGGGAGTGGGCGTCCCGAGTTTCCGTTTCTAGTGGATTGATTCGCAAGGAGTGACGATCTTCCTGTTTTCAGTCTTAAAGACTGAACTCTTCAAAGACTTTCGATGCCGTAGAACTTATCAAATATTATAAAGCGGACATGCTCAGCAGATCTCATCGTTTTATCACGATGACTCATTGATAGGACATGATCGCTTCGCGCAGAGTCTTCTCGAGATCCTTTGAGCTGACAAGGTCTTTATACGGATTACCTAGCTGTAGAATAATGAAACCGGTGATATGCAGTGCAAATGAAAGCGTCTGTAATCCTTCATCCTAAACCAGAACCTGAAGAATCCTCCGTCCTCCACATCACCCCATTTTTAGCTTCAATTTCCAACCGGCGTGCTTAGTCATGGTCCCTCTGGCGATCCCGGTGCAATTCAACCCCAGCCAGCAGACTTCAACCTCGCTTGCCTCGCAATCCATGAGCTCGAAGGAGTCCATCAAGGTCCTATCACTAATATTCGCTTCTTCAGCTACTGGAGCCTTGAGTATCTTTCTTCCAAAGACCACAGCTAGCTCTGTGCCAGCTCTTCACCAGGCAATCCAAAAATGCTGAACAAAACTGCCTACAGTGACTTCATTGACTGTAAGTTCATGACTCTTCTTCCGACCCAGAGAATGGTGCCTTTATGACTCTTTTGCCGGGAAATCCTGTATATATACTATCGCGCCGCTGCTTGCGTTACAATTGTCCTTGACGTTGTTGCCAGAACCTCACATTCATACAACTGAGTGACTCGAGTTTATCAATCTAACTGATCAGACATAGCGCATACGTTCGCACAAAGCCCATGATATTTGCCTCCTCTCTCTCGTAAAACATCGGCGGGCGAATACAATATTCTCCCTTTCCTATATTCCTTTTACCCGTCATGTCGGCTGGTCGCAAAGTTTTTCACTGTGTGGTGGATGATACCGCCTTCGCTGCTAATTTCGGCGAGATTAAAAAATGGACTTCTCAAGGCGCTATTACCTTGATTGTACCCCTCTATAGTAAGTGCTTCTGAGACGAAGGACTCTTTTACAACTAATTTAATCATGTTCAATACTAATTGTTATGAAGCGCTTGATCGCCTTCGTGCGCTTAGGAAAGCCCCCTCCGCAACTGGTATCAATGCCCGCGAATCTGTTCGTTTCCTTGACCGTGTCACTTCCGGTAAACACAGTATTCCAGCATCCAAGATTCTCCTTCAAGGGCCCGGTGAAGAATTCGAAAATTGGGAAAAAGCTGAACAATACCTCCTGCCGGAGTTCAAGGAGGAGGCTGTGAACAACCAAACCGTGATGTCCCCTTCTGTGGCTGTAGATGCGCCGGAAAAGTTTGCAAAGCCTCTTCAGAATGGCCCGAATATCAACGGTCTCAACGAGATGTCGCAAATGCTCCTGAGCAAGCTGAACTTCACACAACCGGACGTTGAGACTGTCTCCGCAAACTCCATTGGAACACCAAGCTTCCCCGCCTCTCCTGCCACTACGAACTCCCATCCGAGCCCGGAATATGCTGCACGCCAACTGGGAGGATCAATGAATGGAGATATACTCGTTGAAGAGCATGATGCTGAACCTGAGCCGGTGTTGGTCAATCCAGTGGTTCCGGACGATATCAAGCCCCTCCTAAACGCAGTCTTGTGGCGGCTCCATGCTACTACTGGTGCTACTAGTGCCACTGCGCCCGGATGTATTCTTGTCACCAACAACCGCAACACCCAGGCTTGGGCTCAAAAGTTCGGTATCACCGTTAAGACTGTCCCGCAACTCCGCACTTCTATAATCTACGAGGAGAAGGAATTCAAAAACCATTGCAAGTACCTTGAAAAGAACTCTGTTACTACCACCGCTGTTACCACGAATGAACCCAAACCTCTTCTCTCCTATGAAGACGAAAGCGAGGAGGATGTACTCGTCTTCGTGCCTCGCGGTAAGGGAAAATCCAAAAAATCACCTGCAACCTCTGGGAAGCCAAAAGATTCACCCCGAAGAGTATCTCCAACTAATTCGCGACTCGCAAATGGTAATGTTGGTGTAAGAGTCGAACCCAGCCCTCCTTTGGAGCCGCAGGTTGAAACCCCTTCCGTACCAATTGATCCAGACTCCTTCAATCGCAACTTTGGACTGTCTAATTCGGGTACCACCAACGCCGGGAACAATAGTAACCGTGGACCAGCAGGAAACCATACACGATACGGCGGTTCAGGCCGTCGTGGTGGCAGTACTCGAGGAGGCGGGTCGGCTCGTGGTTCCGGTAGAGGCCGTGGGAGACTCTGGGTGCCTTGATATCATGCCGATTTCCAATAGTCCTTCCTAAATGGGCGGGCTATTGGAAAGCGACATGTCTTCAGACCAAGAATTTTCTTACCTTAATAAGTGCCGGATTAACAATGACGAGCTTATCAGTCCATAAGTCGAGTGAAATCAATCTCGATCGGCTTTTCGGGGTGTTCGCGGATAAGGATCCTCTTTTCTTTCACGCAATCTCGATCAATATGATATGAGGCATGTACAAAGCATAGCACACCTGCGTGGCTTTGCGAACAGAAACAGCGACTTTTCCGGACAGACTCAAACCAACAGCGTTTCGATCGACCGTCACAACTTGTTACCGTGTTTACTACCCATTTTTCCCATATGTGGCAGCCAGGGGTCAAAACTTATAGGCCAGGTACTTTTTCCTCACAAGTTCGGGTCGTTCTTACGGTGCGGGAGAGAATTGCAGACTGTGTGTCTCCCACGCACAGTCTATAAACTTAATACTGCGAACTGCTCTTTTTGCTCTTTTGGCGGTACTCTTGTGTAAAGCTATTTAGGTTGATACTGCGCGACCGTCTCTGTGGTGATGAAAAAGAGAGTCGAGCGGTTGCCGAGATAGAAGGCGAGGGAGTTTCGCTTACGTTTAGGGGCGGCCTTTCACAATTTGTTTTCCTTTTGCCGAGTCTATCTGTACAGATTTGTGCCTCATTGTAACTTTGCAGGTAATAATAGCCATGTGTCTCTAAGAAGTCCTCAAAATCCCTAGTAGTATTTTCAAAGTAGCTTATCATAAGTGATGGGAGGCGAAGGGCGGTCTAGGTATTTTGGCCACCTGAGGCCTCGACTCCCTGAGTTCTAGCGTGTGTTTAGCGTGCTCCCGCCCCAAGGTTTAGGGATCAGGTCGCCCCACAGCTGGCGTCACAAGGCAAATGCGGGGCCGGTGCCATTCCTTGGTGATGCCATCATTTCCCCAAGGAAATCAGTTGGTACACATCAAGGTGGTGAACTTTGTTTACCCTACCTACTCCTTAATGTTTGTTGACGGCCCTGCTCCGTAGCCTGTTACGAATTCCTCCGAGGACCCTTCGAACACGAAGTGTACCTTCGTCTTCCTGCCATCTCTTCTCCCTTCCACTCCGATAACACTCATTCGAACCCCATCTACCTAAGTTTGCGACTTGCTACCGTTACCATGACCGACTCTCCGCTCGTTGACGAATCGACTATCGCTCCGACAATGGAGCGTCGGAACTCGCTGGAGAAGCACCTCCAGCGACGACCTGGTTCTCAGGACTTAAAAGACAGGCATATTCTCCTAGATACCAATGTTGCTCCGTATGTCCTTGCGCTTCTAAGTGTTTCGTCGGAGATGGTGACGACACTGACTCCCGACTGCTACCAGATCCCTCCAGGCCGCGCAACAAGAGCTCGCCCGCCACCGTGCTATGGATAGTCTCAAAAAACATTTGGAGTCTAGGCCTGAGAAGGATGAGCTTGTTGAGAGTGCGCATTTTGGCAGACCATATTTTCAGGGTTTGGCTAAGAGATTTTGCTTTTCTTTTAGGAAACATCCTACCGGCATCCAACGCCGCTCCGGCCCTACAAGCACAGGCGAAGGACTTGGAGAGACACATGCTCGCTGACTCACTGGAACATAAAATCCAGAACCGACCGAAGGTGGAGGAATTGGTGAAGAGCGGTATTTTGGACCAGGATGAGACCCCACTCAAAGCGTGAAGGAATTGAAAAAGGAGGGATGATTGGGATACCTGCTAGTCTACTATGGACTAGGCATTCGTTGGATTTGCACATATGATTTTGAAACGCCCTATGATTAACTGACATTCTTACGATAGCAATGAATTAGGACATATACTCCATTCACACCTTGTTGTATCCGCCATCACCCTTTAACGCCTGTTCGGTTACCATTGTTACCAACCGATGTCCATTTATGATCCATACACGTAGCAAGGGTACCATAAATCCTCTGTAGAAGTTTCTCCACAACGGTCAATAACTTTCAACGGGCGCCGCGGCGGACGACAAATCTGGCATCCAACCATCCGGCCGCTCTTTACCCCGAACAATCAGTCCGTATGCAGCTTTTTCCACTTTCTCCACACTGGTCTGCATAACTTCCATCTTCTTGGAATAGTCTTTGGACGAGAGGGGGTGTTTTCGGGGCACATTCAATGTCTCGAACATCGCACGTAACGCTCGGAGGTCTACCATGATACCTTCTGCTGGCGAAGTTTTTGACGGCTGATCACTTGGGCCGTCGAAATTCACATTTGATGGTGTTGACCGCGAGATGTGTCCTCCCGCACCCATGGTGGTGATTGCGAATCTCATTAACTCTCCAGTTAGATCGAATAGTCCCAGTAAGTAATCCGATTCTGTTACGAGGATTCCGGATGGAAGCGAGCATTTTACTTCCTCGATGGTGATAAGCTGCTTCTTTTCAATGTAATGATGAAAAGAAAGCGCTTCGATATACTCCTGGATACCCCATACTTGAGATTGGTAACGCCAAGCATTGATACCTGAGACATCAGGGACGATAGAGGCGAAAAGTCCGTGTATCTGCTTGAAGCGCTCTTCGTTTTCTTTCGCGATACCTTTCGGAATAGGCGCGTTGAGATCTCGAACTCTTAGAAATTGTCAACCAGAGCGTCTTTATACTAGTGTAGGCGATGAGAGAAGAAATAGATACCTTTGAAGAGAGAATATACTATAATAAACTTGATTAGAAGAAATCTTATAGCCTGGGTTCGTAAGAAACATACATCTTCTTACTCAACGCCGTGATATCACGCGAGGCCTTGATCACGCGTTCTCTGCGATCATGGTGTTGATCAAGCTCAGACCGAAAGAATGTAAAGACCGATTGGACGGCAGACTGGTTTTCAGAATCTGCCATTTCGACGTCGCCCTGGGTTGTTACAATCAGACCTCCGTCCCAGGACCTTTTGCTTCCAGCCATCGTTACGTCAATCCCAATCTTTGGAAGTTCAACGTGAGCTGTCTTTGACATAAAGACATCCATGTGCCAAGCTATATGTGTGATGCCAAGAGATTACTAAGCATACAATGAGGCCTATTTGTTTGTTTTGTTTGATTTTACTATGGACATGGATGGAAATATCGACCCTCATACCGCTTGCATTTTCCCATCTGTGATATCAGACTGCCTTTATTCATCATCTCCAGCCTTTTAAAGTGGCTAGGAGTGTGCAGCATGCTCCAATATACTCCTTATTAGTGTCTTCTTCCGGAAGTTCCAGTCAGAATCTACCCAGACAGAAGCACATTCCTGTTTAGGTATGTAGCTCAGTCTAATCCGTAGAAATCAAAGAATTGATCGATTCTAGCGGAGGTACCTGAGGAAAAAACCTAGTAAATCCTGGCTTTACGCGGTACTGAAGCTGAAAGAACCTATGGGAGCAATCTCCTAAAGGCAAGGTAATAGCTGTGGAGCACCGGGTAGTATCATCGAGGCCTAAATGGAATACTATGGATTGGTTCTGTCCCTTGATTTAAATGGTATCCAACTTAGTTGGGAATAGTCCAGTAATCCATGATGATGCCTTTTAAAGGAGATGGTATCGGTGATAAATCAGGAGAAGCATGCTCTTTTAAACGTCTTTCAATCTCACGGTCGTTCAGGCTCTCGTATAAACGTTTTTCAAGAATCAATTCGTAAAGAACAGTATCAAGAGCAAAGATATCATCTGCCGGCGTAGCATCGATGTACTTATCAAGCTCGGGATTGGCATAGCGCACTCCCGGTGCCACTGTAGGTGCCAACTCATCGATCCCCGCTCCTGCAAAATCGCAAAGAACAAGCTGTCCATTGTTGTGGATAAGGTAATTGTGAAGGCCAATGTCTCCATGTGTCACTCCTCGCGAGTGAATATATGCAATTGCTGAGCCAGCTTGGTAAGGCCAACTGCCTCAGAACCGGAATATCAGATTGATTTCACTGTTCACCACGAGATTAAAGATAATTAGAAAAGGACAAACCATTGTCTCTGGGTTTTTGAAACTCCAAGCGAGTCCAGCTTATTAATTGAGGATGACAAGATTCCGCGAGGATGGTATTCAAACAATAGTCCACCCCGTAAAATTTCATTCTCGCGGGGACTGAGACCAAGATAATGAAGAATATTCGGGTGTCTATCCCCATCTTTCTGAAGGCGTTCATATATCCTCCTCTCAGTATGCTGATCTTTATCCAAAGGAGGAAATGTTTTGGCGACTATGTCAGTGCCTTTAATATGGATAACGATCGCTGATGACCCAACACCAACGGCTTCCACATCATCTCTCGTAAGCGACGAAGGATCGAATGAGAGCTTACTCATGACTGCAAAAAAGAATGTTTGGCTACCTGATTGCAAGTAGGAGCAGAAGGTATTCAGGCTCAGAAATCGTTCTTGACTATGATATGTTCGACATCACCAAATGTGTTCATTTGAAGAACGTCTTGAGCCCCTGCCAAGAAATCAAAGCCTAGGTCTTGGCAGGAAGCGGCCAGAACGGACTTTCTCACCTTTGGGACCAATGGAAAACACTCACAAACTTCCAACGAAGTGGTCTCACGACCTCTTTGATCGCGCTGTCGAGCTTTTCTGCCGAATTCATTCAATTTTTATTCTCTTTTCCCTCGCTACTCCGTACATAAGTCTAATTTGCGAAATATCATGTTCTACAAGGTTACTCAATGACTGAAGCCGTTGCTCGACGTGAACTTTAGAAATCCGTGGGCGAACGCCCGAAGCTCCAGACTGGAATGATCTACTGCCTGAGAGTAATTCATAGTTCCTCTTCATACCCATAAGGAATTGATTGGATCATTCGAGTGGAACACTATCATCATGTCATCCTTTTTCTCTTCTCCCGCCCGCGTTTTCACCGCGGCAATAATTATGCGTGCGGTGTTTGGTTTCTATGGACTCCATCAAGACGCCCATTCTGCCATGAAATACACCGACATTGACTACTACGTCTTTACCGATGCTGCCCGCTTTGTGTCTCAGGGCCAATCGCCCTACGACCGAGCCACATACAGATACACACCTTTGCTCGCGTGGCTTCTCGTGCCGACGGCGTGGACCACACCCGCGCCCTTGGGCAAGTTATGGTTCTCCTTTGGCAAAGCGCTGTTCGCCGCAGCGGATATTGTAGCTGGCTGGCTGATTGTGCGAGTGCTTGTCGGGAGAAAGGGAATGGATATGGAAAAAGCTTTGAAATATGCAAGTATTTGGTTGTTAAATCCTATGGTGGCTACAATCAGCACAAGAGGAAGCTCGGAGGGACTTCTGGGCGTCATGGTCATGGCGCTACTGTGGGCGGTGCTTGAAAGGAGAGTGATTCTCGCAGGCTTTTTATTGGGCCTAGGAGTACATTTCAAAATCTACCCGTTCATTTATGGACCGGCGATTCTTTGGTATTTGGATGATCAGAGTGAAGATTTCGACAATACAAATCAAGACACCGATCTAATCTACCGATGCCTTCGGTTCTTTACGGTGAAGCGACTTAGCCTCACATTCACCGCATTAGGAACGTTTTTCCTGCTCAACCTTTGGATGTATGCGATCTACGGATTCCCTTTCCTTCAGCATACGTACCTGCACCACCTTACCCGAGTGGACCATCGACATAACTTCTCACCGTATAACATGTTGTTATATCTATCTTCCTCGGATGCCGCGAAAGGCATACCACCGAATAATTTCGAGTCTCTGGCTTTTATCCCGCAACTTGGCCTATCGTCAGTTCTCATTCCAATAGCTCTCGCAAAAAAGGACCTTGCTGGTAGCATGTTAGCGCAGACTTTTGCATTTGTAGCGTTCAATAAGGTGTGCACGAGTCAGGTACTGTTATCGCTCTACCGTGTGCCAGTTATCGGTGTACTAATTTGTCACAGTATTTCTTATGGTACATCATTTTCTTACCCCTTTACCTCCCATACTCTTCTTTGGTGACCCGCCCCGTTCTCGGACTTACAGCAGCAGCATTGTGGGCCGGTGCACAGGTATGGATGATGACCTCATTACTTACCTATCCGTATGATCACTTGAGCTGTCAACTAACTCTTGGGTGTACTTGTAGGGACTTTGGCTTCAGCAAGGATTCAAATTGGAATTCCTAGGGATTTCAACATTCATGCCTGGTCTCTTCTTGGCATGTCTGGCATTTTTCGCTATCAATATCTGGATTTTGGGTATCATCATTTCGGACGTCGGGCAGTACAGTTTATCCACAGGTGGTGAAACCGGGGCAAGGGAATCAACACAAAAGAAAATGGCATAATGTGCGCGAACTCATATCATACGCAGCTCTCATGGATTCCCGTCCAATATAGCAATCGTGCAACACTGCATTCAGCCTCTGTACATTTGTATGTAACCTTGGAACCCTGTCTCGGAAGAAAACAATTTGATATCTTTGATTGGGCCAACGATATACTCGTCCTCATCGACTTCTTTCTTTGCTTTTACTTCATTCGAGGCGGCCGCCTCCTTCGATTCCTTACTTTGCCGCGCCCGGATAGCCTTACGGGCCTTGCGGGCCTCTTTTGCCTCACGCCGCTTCCCGACGCCCTGATGTGCAGCAGCAGCAGCTGCTGCTGCTCGTTGTGAGCGCAGACAAGCTTGTGGTTTTGTCATTTTCGAGATCAAATCTCTGAGCAATTTTCGGCTGTTCCCCGAGGGAAGGTTGCACGCCTCCTGCGCGGCCACCAAAACACGCAGATTAATCAAAACGTCCATTTCGATGTGTTCAAACTACTCATGTTAGCCTTGAATCCTGCGTATATGAAAGCTCCGACTCACCGGAACACAAGGTCTGTGCAATTTGGCACATCCAGCACATTTATTTCCTCCTCCAGAAGGCCTACAAACAACGGATGGCTCGCCGAATTTGGGAAGACAACGCACACAAGGTGGGGCCCTACCTCAAGGTTAGCATCCAATGCTGAAAGCTCCGTGAAATTGCGCCGAAAGCAGATATATCAGTTTATATCAGGTACGAGATGGGATGCGAAAAGCAGTTCAACCTGATCACCATTCTAAAACACCGGAGAGCCACTAGATCTGCTTCTATCGAAGTCCACAAAAACTTTGCGCGCTGATAGAGACTCAAAACGCGTACTTTGACTACCGGCGTGGCAGGAAACAACGATAACAATAAATGGTATCAAGGCTCGAGCCTTCAACTCGTCCGCATTCTTGTCAAAATCAAAGAATCTGAGCACAGCACTTACGCAATGGCACCATAATCCGGCAAGTTCATTGTGTCGAGCGACAAAACTCCTTTCAATCGATGTTGCTTGAGGACAGAGGAACCAACACGGCGCCTTTTGGAAATCTTCAATAACCTATTAGATACGCGACAGGGCTATTCCCCTTTTGGTCTCCCCAGCTTCCGGATTCTTGGGACACCAGGCAGCCGGAGAGCATCGTTACTTTTGAGATTCGTCTATTGTATACTAGATCAGCTGGAGTTACCTAGGTACTTATACGTGGGTATACATATACAGGCAGACTCTTTTCTATATAAAACGTGGTATTGGTCGCCCATAGGTAGTCACCTGCAGCCAATAGTTCGAGAGCCAACTACTTGCTACGTCACCATTGGTTGGAAAGTGCAAGCATCCATTTCGATATCACTTCATCGAGGAAGCGGCCGCCTACAGCTCTCCCTAACAGCCCCATGCTCAAAGTGGTTCATTTCATCCACTCCATATCCTCTTGCAAGTCATTAATCATAGGAGATGGCAGATGCTAAGTTATCAACTTCTCAAAAAGAGCTAGAATGGCAACATAATCCGCCATACGTCGTTCGGGCGCCCGAGGAATTTGGTACCGCCTATTGGCAGGCCGCCTGCCATTGTGGCAAGATAAAATACCAACTTAACAGAAAAGAACCTTTGGATGTGAAATACTGTCATTGTGTCGCCTGTCAGAAACTACACGGTCTGCGTTTTCGAGGTCTTGACATAATAGTTGCTCCGTTATAGCTGACTCGGGGAGCAGGTGCACCGTTTCAATGGGCGGCCATATTTCAGAAATCGGATATCAATTTCTTGAATGGACATCATGGATTGGATTTTTACCACAGCGGCGCAAAACTGCCTGAGCATACACTGCCATGCAAGGTTCTATGCTCCTATTGCCATTCTCCGATAATGGACGAAGGCCGCAATATGATACTATTGTTCCCAGAGCTGATAGACCTTGGTGAAGACGAGAACAGACATGAAGCCCTGAAAATATTTGCTCCGAGGTAAGAAATGCCGGCCGAAGTGATTTTCAGGCCCGAGCATATCAGCCAAACCAGATACTGATCTAGCTGGTAGCTGCCATATTTTCTATTCACATCGGGTTGTGGACCTTGATGACGGCAAGCCGAAATGGGAAGGGCTTAATAGTTCAAGTAGGAGAATGGATTTATAGGCTCTGTAATTGATATTAGCATCAACAAGTCGGCTTTGGTACAGTACCTTGTCAAAACTTTCTACACCCCTCAGTTTGCTGGTCCTTAACAATCCTTGATAATAGCCATCACGATAGCCTCATCAAGCCTCTTAAAAGCTCTTAAGCTCAAGAGGTAAATTTGGAAAATCATTTAAAGTAGCTCAAGGGCTAATTTGAGATCTTGGTCCAAGGGTACATTTAAGGGATAATGAAGGGTTGTGGAAACTGTTGACCAAGCACTGTAGCATTTGGCCAGAGTGGCACGGCCGTTACCATCTCGTTATTGCCACGGGAGAACGGCAGCAGATGATAGTTACTTCGTAATAACCAGCTCGTCATCAGAGACCCGGCTTGATATCCAGATTACCCGGTTCCGTCGTGCCAGATTCTCAATTCCTGGGGCTTTCTTAACAAAAGCACATTTATCATTCTGATTGTAAGAACGATGAATATCTGCACCGCCGAATGACGTCGTCACATCACCGCTTCGCAACCCCACCAACAGCTTCATCTTTCCTCCAGATAATCTTCCTCCTCGTCTTTATTCTCGCTTTCTTTCCAAGTGTTCTGTTTACTGTCCTCAATCTCCTAGCAACGCTATCCTCCTCAGTTACACACCTGGCTCTTCCTCATCCTTCGAACCCTTCAGCCAGTCTATCCCCGCTAGTCACTCCACAGCCCTCTACCGCCAGCGCTGCAACAGCAACGATGGCCTGGCTTCAAAAAACGATAGAGCTTCCCGCACACTCTCGCGGCTCCTACTTAATCACAGACCGTATAGTTTCTGAGCTTCCAGAACTGCATAATTTCAAGATTGGTTTACTACATCTTTTTATTCAACATACGAGCTGCGCCCTAACTTTGAATGAGAATTGGGATGCGGATGTTCGCGAGGATATGAGCGATTGGCTTGATAAGATAGCCCCCGAAGATGTCCCATATCGGCATAGCGCGGAAGGTCCGGATGATATGCCCGTGAGTAGAATGTGGACTCCGCTGTCCAGTATTTGAAGATGGTTGCTGATCAGTGTGACTTGCTATGTATTAGGCGCATATCAAAGCCTCTGTGATTGGCTCGAGTGTCACAATACCCATTTCGAACGGTCGTTTGGCTACAGGAACATGGCAAGGGATTTGGTATGTCGAGTTTCGTACATCTAGACACACAAGAAAGGTGGTCGCGACCATCCAAGGAGAGAAATCTTGAAATAACCATAAGTGCCGTGGAGCTACATGGTGGTCTCGCAAAGGAATTAATAGGGCAAAACCGTCTTGTTGAGAGAGTCATGGTGCGCTCCCGACAGACTAGTCTCATATGGTTCGGATTCTCTTCCGACATAGCCTAGTACTTGTAAACACAAGACAATTCGCCGAAGAAATGGTACAAGGGGAAAGGGACCATGATATTCGGCCCTTAATGGGTTTAGATCTTTAGACACCGGACTCAGAAGTAAAGGTACAACATTTACACAATCTTTATCTATATTGAATTGTTATCGCTGTTCGAATGGAGGTGCTGTTTGCGACTGGGAGACTTCTGCAGGGTCTTCCAGTGACTTCAATGGATAGGGAGTAGATGGGAGGGACTCGAGGAATGTTCGGTGTTGCTCATGAGCCTAGCGCAAAAGGATAGTTAGTATGAGAGATCCGCTGGGTAATTTTGATGTAATTTCTCTGGGGGGAGGAGGAGGTCATACAAAAGGAAGTCCACAGTATCCGCAAACAGCGATCTCTGGTTTATCGGTATTGATAAAAATTCTGGGATGGCCCAAGGGACCACCACCGCCATCGCAAGAAACGACCTTTTCCTTGGTCCACCTCACGGGCTGTTTGTGGATCAATTCGATGGCAGCATAAGGTCGAGGCTGGTTTACTGTTAGCAAACGGTTTACTTTTCGCAGTATGTGACCGGTTGGGCAGCCCTGACCTGATAATCCATTATCGTTTGTTCAAATCTAGGTCCTGTCATAGCCATCTCCCTCGGTTGTTGACTTCTCGCCCAAGTATTTGCTCTATTCGGGGCCTGCATGTGCAGCTCCGAGCTGGCTTGCTCTACCGATTCTTGCAGTCGAGCATCTTGTCCACCCATAGAGTCCAGCGACACTGTGTTTGTTTCCGATATGCTCGTTACTTTCTTGTGTGGATTAGGATCGTTGGTTGGGATGGCATTCTCCGACTTTTCGGCGAGACGGGGAGCTGTGATGGAGTAATTGGCCCGAGAAATGAAGCGAGAAGGACGAGCTGCCAGGAGCCGTAGGCTGGAGCGTGTTGTAAAAAGCATCTCGATGGCTGGTGAATGTCCAAGAGACGTTAAAGGATCTCTTGCACTGCTCAGTCTCGTGGGTCGAGCGGTACGTCGGATGAAGATCATTGAAATCGAGATCGTTTAGTGGCAAATGTTGTTGGGGGATCAATTATTCTCCACTGCAGCAAAAGGTTCCTTCTATTGATTTGTTCAACTCCTGATTACTCTAGACAACAATTAGACCCGCGATCGGCTTCGTGATAGCTTTTTGTGTATAACTAGGTCTTGATGTGATAGTATTTTAACTTGCAATAAAGTCTGATTGCTTCCATCATGCCTCGTTCACAGCCTGCGAAGACTATGTCTTCCCGACTTCTCACCATGAAGGTATGCGCATTGGTCGATTAAGCATCTAGTTCAGCAATCTCACTACTAGCTAGTTTATGCAACGAGCTGCGGCAGCCTCATCAAGTGTTCCGGCGACTCCTACCGGACAAGATTTTCCTGCTGAATCTGAAAACTCAACGCCTCCCACGAAACGACGGCGATTATCGAAAGATGGATCCGACGGCTCACCGATCACTGCATCGCGGTCGGATTTGCAAGCGATATCTGCTGCGATAAAAGCCGAAGAAGACAAACGCACTGCAGCCATTGCGAAACAAGCGTCCGAAGCTGGAGAGACGCACTGGGTACTACAACTTCCTTCTGGGACGATACAAAAAGCTCCGGATGCCGTGACGGGCACTGGCGATATAGAAGATCAAGAATACGAAGGCCGAAGGAGTTACGGAAACTATAGAAGGAAGACAAAGGCAGTGGTTTGTTCCCTTCCTTTGTTATAAAGATCCCGTTCCCGCATTCCTATATAGCCATGTTCTTACCATTTCTTTCTCCTCCAGAAATATACTTCAGCCGACGACAATCAGGATCGTACCGAAGGCTCTATTGACGATGATGCGGCTTTATTAATCGCCCAATCCCGCGAGGAGAATAATTACAGGCACGGCAATTCTCGTGGTCAGGATCGCACATCTAAAGGAATTAGTTCTGGTGGACATCGTCAATCGGGAGACGACGACGACATGAGGAGGATTAAAAGTATATCAGGTGGCAATCAAAAGGATAAAAAAACTAGTGGTGGGAAAAGAAAAGGACACAGATAAACAGAAGTGGCCGGACCGACTGAGTTGTCGACTATATTCGAACAATTAGTGCCGATATTACCTCGAAGAAACATCACGGCAATCGACTATCTCAGGATGAGTGTGATCGCATATAAAGAAACATATACAGCCCATATCTTGGGATTTTTCATTCCGTCGCTGTCGGTCCAGTAGTTCTGTGCAGGCTGCAGTGAGGATGAAAACCGCTAAAGAGCAAATGGATCAAACGCCTTCCACACAAAGCGATACCGGTATCCATTTCTTCACTCAAACTAGCTCAGAGCTTGGCTTTCTCCTTGCGCTGCTTTTCGTCCCAGTCGAGCTTGCTGCGGTAGTTGATCGCCCAGTTCCATGCGGCTACACTGATTCCGAGCGGCGGAGCGAGCAAGAGGACCCACGCCCACCACCGAGGACTCGAGGCTTCAATCTGCGTCATGGCTTTCTTTATCTCAGTTTCTAGGGCGGCCTTGTCGCTATCATTCCAAACAATAACACCCCTGCCGGACTCCACTCCTCGGAACTTCGCCCGCTCCACCTTACCCAGCACATCTCCCTGGCTCTTCACTCGATTTTCGGCATCTTCGGCGCTTAAGTGAGGGTCCCGTGATCGCAATCTTTGCATTTGTACCGCCGGATCTTTAACGCCAACTACAATCACCGTCCCGCAAAGCGCATCGAGCCCGCTCTCGAAGAGTAAAGGAACGTCCAAGACCACGGCCCAATGCCCACTGAGATAGTACATCAGGAGTGCACGGTACATCTCCCATCTAACGGCCGGATGCACAATGCCATTAAGAACTCCGCGATCTTTCTTTCTCTCCTCCGAATTACCGAAGACTCTTCGTCCCAGAACCGGGCGGTTCAAAGGACGTCCTTTTCCCGGCACTTCTTCGGGGAGGAGAAGGTCCGGTGTGGTAGGACCGAAGTAATCAACAATGGCCTTATAACCGGCCGTGCCGGGCTCGACGACCTTTCGAGCGAGGATATCGGCATCGATGATTGGGAGATTATATGGTGCTGCGGAAAGAAGCGCGGAAACGGTGGATTTGCCCGTGGCAATCGAACCGGTGAGACCAATGAGGAGCATTGTGGTTATGTAGGATGGCAGAGATAGATTCGACGGAGATATATTCGTCGATTGATTATGGTACTTTCACTATGATAGATTGTAGTTATTTCTCATGCGAAGTAGTAAATGCACCGCGTCGTTTTCTAACTTGTGCCGTCAGCCGGACTCGAGCGACCGCAAAGCCGTACTTTCGATTGAGCAAATCGACTCCGATATTTTCTGGTACTGCGAACAAAGACATCTTTAGTTCGGGTTGAATTGCTCGCTCCTTCCACCTCAGAACTTACCTGGTGATTTCCGAAGTACTGCCCGCAAACCTACGGTAACTCGGTAGCTGTCCACGCAGCGCTGCAGGGGAATTTCGGCGCTGTTGGGATGGAAATTCAAGGAGCAACCGATGGGTGATTGGGATGTGAGGACGATCACGCAACGGCGAGGATCATTTCATTTCGGGGGAGTTTCGCCGGAGAAAATGCCGTGATGACGGCTTCAGCGAGGAATCCGTCCTGGCTGGACATCGCGAACCTCGGCACTAAAGTCGGGACTAAACAACCAGAACAAGCTACCTACAGCTTTGCCTACTAGTTATATCGCTATCACATATACAGTTTTTTCTGTATACTGGCTAATCACTTCATTTTGACACTTCAACTACAGTTGGGATGCCATTGTTAAGTTTCTATGGTCATTCTGTGGAGTACATACATAGCATACATCCTAATGCGATCTAAAAGATAGGCCTATCCACCGATTTGAAAACCATTGCGCCTATACTAGGGCACAGATCTAACTTCGAAGCGATAGATATGTGTGTTGTTCAGCTTCAGTCCTATCAGCCGCTGTTCAAAGACTTCCTCACATTCTCGTCCTGACGATCACTGAATGTCCCCTCCACCAAAATCCTCCATGGCCATATCCTGATGATTGCCATTCGGGTTCGCGGTATCATCTCCGGCCAAAACTTTCGTTCGTATTTCGGTTGGGGCCTGGTCACCGGGTGTCACTGCGACAACATTGTCATTTTCATCAACGAATTCGAAGTTGTACCTTGACAGTAAGTGTGGGATGGCGGAAAGCTGCGGGCCATATCGGGCGGTGTTGTCGTATAATTCGAAAAGGGGGACGGCGAGGAGTTTCATGTTCTTAGGAACGGATAAGACCTCTGTTCACAATTGGCAGTTCCAGTTAGCAAAGTCCATCAACAATACCGCATGGAATCCAATAAAAAAGAGAATTTGAGAACCAGAACTCCGTGTCACCACATACTCTTCTTTGGTAGCTGTATAAAGTACAGCTTTTTACACTCCTTCGGCCGCGTTACATGTCCAGGCAGAAACGGATACATGAACGTTTCAAAATTTGGTCTCCACCATTGCGCAAGTGTGTCTCCGACTTCCCAATCTTCATTAACACCTTCACCAGAGAATTGTGAGCCAACGGGTGCCAATCGCTCGTTTAATCGTGCTTTGAAGCCTTCAACTTCTTCATCTGTGTGTTTAAGATAGTCTCCAGGGCTAGAATAGGTAGAAAGATTGTCAGTCTCGTCGCTTTCAGGAATTCCATACCACCATACACCACACAATCTCTACCTTCCCGAATGATAGAAATATGAAAAGAAAGTAAGCTAAACTCACAGTTTAAAAAACGCATTCGCAATCTGCAACATCAACACGTGAGGATGATTATGCTCATGGCACACTAGCACCCCTTCACAGGTGCGTCGCATACCATACTGCTCATAGTGCTCTTCTAGACGTTTTAATCTTGCCAGGACTGAAGGGTCCTCCTCTGGTTGAGTCTCCTTGGTACCAAATGTGTAATTTGAGAGAGGGTACAGACGGATTGTCGTCGGCTGCCTGTCGGAAAATGGTTTGGGGATGATAGGTCTAAGACAGTAGTTAGTATTCATAAGAATCTACATCTTGCTCACAGAGTAGCGAATTAAGACCGAGTGACTTACGTTCGCGAGCTCTCTTGAGCTGCAGGTGCCACGGCCGACATTGTTTCTCTTGATCGAATGCGGTTGCAGAGGTTGACCAGTCAAGGATATATGCGCGACGATGGGATGCAACAGGGGAATATAGTCAATTTTTTTTATGAAAGCTTTATTTCGAGTAGGTAGTAAATACCAAGATCTCAATGTGATGAAGCATCCGAGCTCTTCACACCTGTCTCCCAACAACTACATCACCGGAAAATAGATAATCCGTTAACACAGATTCAGCCCGGTCCAACACCGGAAGTCTTGCCATCACCAACTGGCAACGGTATTGATCCAGGAGAGACTTCTGTTGTATCTTCACATTCAATCTTACTTGCACGAGTTATACTTATTCTTCCTTCACATTTGAATATAACGTGGGTTATCGAAAAGGTCTATTCAGCTACTATACAAAAGAAACTCCATCAACTATCCAAAATCAAGCACCAAGTCAACTTGGAAGTCAGAACAAACTGTTTGTCGAGACCATGCCTTGAACGCTCAGAACGGGTGGAAGTTATGCATTGTGCCCAGTCTCATGGCGTCAGTGGCTTGTTTCTGAGTAAATGACACTTCACTCAGAGCTTAGGTTCGAAATCTTCGTACTCGGTCAAATCGATGATTGGGGCAGCGGCCTGACTGACGGTAAGGCGGGCCTTGAATTCGGGTACACTCGTGATATGAACAGGCTGCAACCTTTTGACTTCAGTCCCGTTGGTACCGTTAACTCCGTTAGATGCTTTGACACCGTTAACGCCGTTGACACTCTTTGCTTCTGCTCCATTGGTTGTGGCAGCTTCACCATTCGTTGAAACCGAGTGGCTTGCATCGACGGTTGAAAGCAGCTTGCTCAATAGCTGCTTGCCACCTTCGACGATAGAAGAAATTTGTTCCTCAGCTAGTTTGGCCTCCTCGCTCAGGAATTTCTTGATCGCATCTGTTAGGCTATTGGTATCTTCGCTGGTAACAGTTACGTTCTCCAGTGCAGCCTGAAGTTTTTCGGCATCAACCTCAACATTGGCTGCCGTCAAGAATTTGGTGATGCCTTTGGTTATAGCCTCTTTCTGATCCGCAGAGGCCACAGGACGAGCGCTAGCTTGTGCCTTCATGTAAACAGAAAGTTTGGCACGAGAAGGAGATCGAGGATCGATGTACTCCCGATAGAACTCCATGATCTCAGCTTTTGTGAGTGGCTTAACTGCTTCGGCATCCGTCTCGTGTTGGTAGTAATCGTAATACTCGGATCCAATATGCGCCCAGTAACGACTAGATTCGGAGGCTAAATTCTTCAACTTCTCAAGCCTTTTGTTGACAACACTGCGTTTATGCGCTTCGAACACGGAATCTGTCATCTTGTCGAGGGATGTTGCGAACTCAGACAAGAACGAGTCGATACGCTCTTCGAGGTACTCGCACGGGCGTTCGCTCTGTATAATCACACGGTAGCCGAGCGTGGTCGCCGAGTAGCGAGCGCCACTCCAGACGACATAGCCTAGCTGCTCCTTGGTACGCAATTGATCAAAAGCAGGCTCACTCGCCATCTGCGCGAACAGCTGGATTTTCGCTCGCAGCTGAGGATCGGTCAAGTTTCCAACATACAGATAATACTCAATGCAGTGGTTGATGTTAGCGGGGTCTTTCAGAGTATATTCGTAAATATAGTTACTTCCAGGCGGAATGATCATATTTCGCCTGACTCTCCACTGAGCAGGCGGCAGTGGTCGCGCCTTGAAGGTGTTCTCCACAAGATCGGTAAGCTGAAGCGCATCCTCCTTGTAAAGGTTTCCGTGAGCCAAAATCTCAATGTGATGTTGACGTAGGAGTTGAGGGAAAAAGATAGCAACATCTTCCGCTTCAATATGTTCCAGCTCTTCTGCCAGCTGTTGGTTGATATATGCTTTCTCGGCGGTTAAATATCTCGTGTAGTTTCCGACCTGATAGTACGGCAATTGGTATTCTGAGTTTCGGAATCCTCTCGCCAATCGTTCCTTAATGATCTTGAACCGATCCGGCTTCACCTCTAGATCTCTCATGCTATGTAAAACTTTCTCTAGAAGAACGGCCATTTTATCGTTGTAACCATCGATTGACACGTCAAGACCGAAAACACTTGATCCTAGGTCGTAGTCCAACCCGGCCAACTCGGCATCATAGGAATACTCGGTTAATGCATCTCTGACCAATTCACAATACAGCCTGGTCTTGACATTGTTACCTGGCGTTGAGTATACGAGCGGGTTTCTCAACGTAATCTCCAGAGATGCTTTAGGCACCCAAAAGGTATCGTCTTTCTTGAACCAAGTTCGAACACGTTCATCATTGCGAATCAAGGTTGGGTTCTGCGTCGGCTTTTCAACTTCTTTTTCTCCACCTCCAACCGAGTGGGTACAAATTCGTTCTTGTGGGGAAGATGTAACTCAGGAATCTTATGAGAGGAAGGAGATACAAGGGTGTCGCGAAGCTCCGAGATAAGCTCCTCTGAGATCTTCTCGACCTTGTATTCCGTACCGTACCACTTTTCTCTTTTATCCCAGTCACCGGGATAGGTTTGGGAAACCAGCTCAAGGTTGAAATTATCGACATTGAGATAGCTAAGAGCATGTGTGATCTGCTCAGGGTCGAATCTTCGAAGCAGAGAGGAGCTGATCAACCACTCTCGAGGGAACGGCTTCTGCATCACGCTGCTAAGGCTGCTAGTGAACCGACTCGCAGGTGATTTCTGTTTGAATCGAAATTCCACCTCAGCGAGATTCTTCATTTCTTCGAAAATCCATTGTTCTGGAGGACTTTCCTTGATAAGAGCGATATACTTGAACACTGCCTTAACCACCTCCTGATAATTGTGCAAACCATCATTGGTGAGTCGTATGGAGATGGTGAAAAATGCAGCACCGGGGCAAACAGGGATAGCTCCAGCTGACAGCTCCGTCACCCAGCCCTTGGCTTTGACGTAGGAAAGAAGACTGCCTGGGCCTTCATGCCCAATCAAATGACTGATATACCTGCTTGGTTGAGTTTCGTACTTGTCCAATTCATCTTGGAAGACGAAAAGGAAATCAAGAGAACGCATATCCATCACAGGTCTTGCATAAAGCAGTGTCTTCATATCCTCGGGCGCGAAAGGTGTGACATCGTCCCATCGATTCTGTGGAAGATCTTTGTTCTTAACATCAGAAAACAGTTTGATAACCCATTTTTCCAATTGATCCAAAGATTCTCGTCCCAGCACCACTAGTTTCATGCGGTTGGCGGAATAGTGCTTCTCATGAAATTTCATAAACTCCTCTCGAACATTCAAGCCCCTTTTCTGGGGTGCGTCACGCAATGTCTCTAGATTGCCGGTGGAGAAATGGTGGTATGGATGTTTTGGGTTGGAGAGCGATTTGTTCAGCTGCAATAGCCGCCACGGATCGCTCTGCAAGTTTTTCTTGTTCTCTGAATCGACGGCACGAAGCTCACGATCTAATGTCGAGGGGAGAAACAGAGGGCAAATGAAAAACTGAGCAAATCTATCAAGGGCACCGTATAATGGAGAATCCGCTTCGTCTGTCGTGGAAGCCGATTCTTCGACTGTGTTAGACCGTCTATCGACAAGCGGAGCCAAGGGACTGGGGTTTTCAGAAGGCGCAGGTGCACTGGGTGCCGATGGTTCGGCTGGGTTAGAGTGAGCGGTCGCGGCAACCTCAAAATAGTAGTTTGTCTCCGTAGAAGCGGTATATGCGTTGGAATGGCCAGAGTGGGCGGCAAGGTATTGGTTGTAGTCATTTTCTCCAGGGTACTATAATCCACGAATCTCAACAATTAGTCCAGGGTACATCAACCAAAAACGCCTAAAAAGACAGACAGGGAGAGAGCGGGAATGTTCGCACCTTTTCAGTGCCCATGAAGAGCAGATGCTCTACAGCATGGGCCATGCCCGGCATATCATCATCGTCGGAGAAGTTGCCAACATTGACGTTCACAGAGGCACTGGCCTTGTCTGTATTCGGGTCATGAACGAGCAGGGCCTCGAGCTTGTTTGCCAGTCTGATGACACGGTAGGAGCGGTCATCGACGACCGGTTTCTCCACGTCGTCCGTGAGTCGTTCAACGAACATCATGGTTTCGAGATCTGTGACAGACATGGAGAAAGGAGAAGAAGAGGAAGAGGGAGAAGAGGAAGAAGAACTGGAAAATCGAGAAGATTGGCGAGAGGTATATGAGGCAAAGACAGGCTGCAGGAGATTATGCAGGGGCACCCTTGGAGAATGTAGCAAACGAGAGCTCCGATACAAGGGGAAAGCAGGAGGACGATCCAGACGGCGAGAAGCCGGATGACGACAAAGAACAGGCTTTGAGGATCCGCCGGCCAGCGGGTTCCAGGCGGCGAGCGAATCGATTCGGCCGGAAAGAGCAAATTGGTGGGCGCGTAGCGGGGACCTTGGAGGCATCCAAGGACAACGACTGAAATTCTGGTGAAGGACGATCCCGCAAGCGAGTGAAACAATACGGGAAAATAAAAAAAACCCAGGAAAAAAGATAGGGAAACGAATGGACAGGCGCAAGGCGAACGTGCTTTATATCGCAAAAAACTAGCAATAATGCCAGGGAAGGCAGCAGAAATAAAGACAGATAAGCAGGGGGTTTATTTGGAAGAAAGCGTGGCGGGAGAGGAGAACGTCGGGGAGGACGGATGTATCGCCAGGTAGCTGGAGGTTACTCCCGACACCAGCAGGGCTTCCGGAGGTTGCAAGGGACGGATGCGGCACGACGCGGAGAGGGACGATCCCTGGGCCCGGTCAATGTTTCATTTCACGCGACGTGTGATTGAGAATGTGAGCCACTTTATTATTATTTTATTTATTTCTAGCATCTGGAACTACGGAGGATGCAAATATATAGAGCAGGTGATCGAGGAAAGGGTCAGAGTGACTGCGAGGGTACCTTGCTGGCACGCCGACTCTCGTACAATCTGGGCGTACCGTTGAGGTACCATATTGCTTTTTGCACAGGCGCCGGCGGTGATTCGTTGAATTGCCGCAAGCCAGCCCAATTTGGCAGGCGGTAAGCGATGCTTGGCAGGGGCTAAAAGCTCAGATAGTGTTATGTAATCATCTCGAAAGGGGAAAGCGTGCTTTCTCCTTAGTCAGCGAGGTGATCGCTGCCGGCAGCTGACTTGCAGCCAATCAGAATGCGCGAAAGTGAGAATCAGACGAAAAGAGAAGGCGAGAAGGCGACAACGAGCAAGATGGAAGCGAGTGGGAGATCGACTTCAGCCAGTTGATGGGTGATGATTATTCGATGAATGTCTAGGATTAATGTTGGTATCGCCAGTGATAACCCCCGTTGCTGCTAGTGTTACCGCACCGAGAATCCGGAAAGTCATATTAATACCGAATGTTCAATCCAGATCCCCATCACCGAGATGGTCAGCTAGTTATTCTAATATCGGCTGTTCATTCTCCTCGTCACTCGGCCGCAAAGTCTCGCTTGTGTCGCCATTGCAGCTTTCCAGAGTTCTAGTCCATTCTCTCTCCCATTACTAATAGCTAGCGATCGCTTCGTCCGTCGCTGTGTCAACGGAAAGACGGGTCACTATCTATCCGTTCCATGGACGAACAGGTCGCCATCAGGGCGAAAAAACCCTGATCCTCACCATTCCTCAAAGCCGAGCCGAGTCGTGGAAGGGCTCGAAGTCTGTCTGTGTGGTACCCTCATGTATCTTATGTATCGCATGTACCATGTCGATTTTGGGCTACGTTTTAAAGGACAGCTTGTTCAGAAGTAACTATGTCTCCGACCAATCCATTTCCTTATACGGGGGCTCGGAGGACTGAAGAGAGACCGGAGTCAAAGCCTTACATATCTCTAACTGATCGGGCGTCAACACATACACACTGCTATGCAACCTAGATGAAAATACGATAGATGCATGCATAATACGACCGATGCAGGAGACGCCGCGACAGGTTTGATTGCGGGACCTACGGAACGGCGGATTCGGGATGCGGATGCAACCCCGCAACGGCGCGTCTACCCCATATTTTATTTATTATCTCTGGCAATATCTATCAAGATTGCTCTACCCCGCCACGGGAAGCAGTTTTCCCGTCATGGGTCTCGCACGAAGATTCTCCGGCTTTCGTGGACCTATCCTACGGACGATCAAGTATACGCCTTATCTCGGAAACAAGACTGGGAATTTCAAATGCCGTGCATGACAAGAATCCATTATGTTGTCAATACCTAGCTGAAGGACGACTCCCTGTACTTCCTGCTATGCAGAAAACGGCTCACGTATTAAAAACCCTCTCCCACGCCCTAGGTACCTCTCATCAGAATCACCACCGACTCATTAGGAATCATGCTCGCAGAAAGTCTACGTTTAGATCGTGTAACGGAACTCCGCAGAACGCTCAATGACCAACTCTCCACGATCTGCTTTGCGATTGCATCGCCAGAAATACAAACTCATGACGACGAGGAGGACCAAGATGATCAGTTGGGACCTGAGAGGAAGAAAATTGTTAGGACGTCGACAACCCTCGTTATAAAGGAGATAGCTGCGGTACTCACGTAATAGCAGCCCAGATACCAGGGATATACGTCGGAGCATCCTGCGATCGGAACACCAAACTGCCGGCAATACCACCGACACCACCCATGCCGACAAGCGTGGCGCTGGATAATGCCCGGGTCCACTGTCCTCGAATATTGTTTGCTTGGTATGCCATGGACGCGGGGATATTTGCGTTAGCCCCACCGGTGGTGAGGAAAACACCGAAATATCGCACAGCATTTCCCTTTGCAAAAGCAATCAAGGGAAGACCAATGATTGCAATAATGCAATTAAAGGCAAGAACAGGAGCTCGTGTCTTATATTTGTCTCCAAACCAGGATGTGGCAAACATGAGAATGGCGGCGAATGCATATGGAGGAGCGAGCAAACACTGAGATGCTCCGACACCGAAGCCCATTCCGGTCAGAATGATCGGAAGGAAATAAGCGATGGCGTATGTGACCGTGGTAAGGCAGCTGGCGAGTAATTATGTCAGTGTGCAAATCAAATAAGGGGAAAAATTGACTTCACGGCCTTCCACATACAAGAAAATCATTGCAAAGCCCCAAACCTTCAAATCCAGTGCAGGCCGCAAAAACTTCTTAATGTCGAATGGCTCTGGGTCGGCATCTCCTCGGTCCTTGTTGAGTCGTCGAATGATGAACGCTTGCTCGTTAGTGTTCAAAAAGCCCCATGCCTTGTGTGCCTTGTCCGGGAAATCGACAATAAAGATAACGCAAACAATAGCGGCAGCAAGAGAGAGCTGATCCCAATGGTCAGTTACAGCACGGTTTTGACTTGAAAATATACACTTACGACTCCCTCGATAATGAAGATCCATCTCCAGCCTCTCAAGCCTTGCACACCTTCCATCTGACTGAGACCAAACGCAAGCACTCCGGATAGAGAGCCAGCCATAGTACCGATGAAATAGAACAGGGAGTATCGTTTGTGGACCTCATCTACTACAGGGTTAGTATGCCGTCCTTTTTGTATCAGGAGCTTTCTTTCGTGTTCTCACATCGGGAATACCAGCAGGAAAGAAGATACACAGCCCCTGGGAAAAATCCAGCTTCGAGGGCACCAAGAAGAGCTCGCATTCCAGCCATAGCCTTCCAATCTTTCACAAAACCGGTTCCCTATCACGAAGTCGTCAGCTTATTTCTAGACTGGAGAATCCGGTGTTTCTCTTACGATTAAGATGAATCCCCACGAGGCAACGACAGCTGTGATGAAAGTCCGAGGTCCAATTTTCCTGATAACGGCAGTAGCGAAAGGTTGACAGACGATATATGTAACGAAGAAGACCAAGACAATGATGGACTGGCAGAACTGTCAGCAGGTTTGCTCAATAATAACGCGAGTTCATCGATCAACATACGTAACGGAATCCGACTTTCAATCCGAGATCCTTGTTCATACTACATGACGAAAAGTCAGCTATGACCACGAACATGGCAGATTCAAAAATGGCGGCTATCATACCCAGCGATTGCTGCCATTGAGGTATTTGTCCTGTCCATCAAACTGACACAGTAAGCCAACCCGCAGGTGGTGACCAGTCGCAAATCGACGCGACGAACGATCTTTCGTTGTTCGGCATAGGTATACTCCTCGTCGACATCAACATCAGAGATTTTGCTAGTGGGAGAGGTGTCGAGGTGCTCGGCACTGCTCCCTGGGCCTTTCTCTTCGTCTCGAGACATGGTTCTCTGCACGGCTGACATGACGGGTGAGGATCGAATAAGGAGAGGAACTCGCTCGGTCAGTGCTTGATTTTCGATGACCAGGGTGCAGCAGAGGCGACTTTATATGCTCCATCGGAAAGCTCCACTTCACTTTGTGTTGACTTCACCCAACCCCAGGTTTCACGGTCCCTCCCCCGCATATTGACGATGTCCTAACACAATGAAGAAGATAGGGTTTTATGCAACTTCTGGATGCGGAATGGACTTGAAAGAAATCGCCCTGGTGTGGATCCTGTTGGGATTTCTGAATCATTTCACTGAGTACTCAGCGAGCATGGAATGCCGTTAAACGCAAAAGCTTGAGCAATTTTAAGCGTTGCGGCCAAACTACTCTTTGACTAGCCTCTCGAAAAGGGCCCGAAAGTGAACCTGATCGAGGCTCGTATACTAGGCCAATAGCCGAGTAGCGTCACCCTTCAAGCTCTCAACCGACAGAGCTCCGAGGCATATTGAGCCTGGCCCAATCCTTTCACCGCAAATCCCTGAAGCAGCAGCGGTTATAGGATTGAAAATAATTATAGCGGTCCCATATCAGCGTGTGGGCTTCGATATATGATCCACTTATTCTAAAAGCTTTTCGCTAATATTCGTACAGAAGGGTACCCTGTGGGACTGCAATATACCAACAAGAGACCGGAGGACCGGAGTATAGAGGCGGCAGTCGAAACACTGTATGAAAGCTCTGCGGGATTTCGTGCACGATGTATCTCTACAGCGGCTTTTCTCCCCTGTGGTCCTGAGCGCCATACGGTCACTTGACTATAAAAAGAAGCCGAGCATCACCTTCCAGAACAACCATTTCGCCCACTGCGAGTTGCGCGCAGCCGTCTGCGGATTAAGGTTTTCCGCCAGTATGGGGAGGAACCTTATTACCCCGCAAGAACATCGGGCGGAATCGATTGCGACTGGTCGCTCGGGCATATTCTTTTTTCCTCATACAACAGCAGAGCAAAAAACTAACCGAAAAACCTCAGTGACAAAGCCGACATCGGGTTGCCATGAGGCCGGCCTTGGGCATGGGAGTCCATGCAACAGCCGCCCGCGCGTATAGCTAGACTCGGAACATGGCCGTCCCAGGCTTTTTTTGCTTCGGTTTTTGTGGAGCTTGAATTCACGATCTCCCGGTGGCTGTTTTGAAAATTGATACTATTGACGCCCAAGCTTCACGAAAATATACGGCGAATTACATGCCGCCCATTTGCTTCTGCAGAATCATGATGATAATAATGGAGTGGTCTTCGCCAGCACAACAATTCGCCATGGCGTGTTGGATGAAAATAGATCTTGATGCCAGTGGCAAGACTGGGTCTCTCAGCAGATACTAGTCCAGATATGGCAGTTTTTACCACCGAATACCCTGTTGCCCCAGTTACTACGGTGAATCATTGGGGCGGCATGTGTGCAGTTTACTGGCCACTGTAATTGGCTAGGCCTTTTGTTGTCGCATGATGGACTGGGTCTAGTGGAGAGTATTGCTTTTCGCGGCTTTTGGAGCCTATTGTTGACACACAAGGACGGCTTTCCATATCATTGGAAACGGAACGCAAAAAAGCCAAGACACAGCCCTGTCTGAGATAATAGGACCGATTTCGTGATAGTATCATACCATAGGCGTTTGGCCACCGAGACTTCATCTCCCGGTCAAGATATGGCGTTGGCTACAAGAGTACTACTGATTGTATGTATGTGCACTCATACATACAGTCGCAGTAACTGATGACTTTTATCTCATCAGGAAGATGAAAGGCTCCAGCCCAGCGGGGTCAACGGCGGGTCTCCAGTACTCCCGCTGTTCTACTGTGAAATTCTCAACCTCATACTGCGCTGCGCACGGTCCAGGTGGGACAGCTGGCAGAGTTGAACCTCCTACTTTAACAAAGAGCGCTTAAAGCCTACAGCCAACAGGAGTGCATGGAACTTGGCATTCTCCATCCAACGCTCGTACCAAAGCCCGTTCTCTAGCCATGAAACCACAAGGTCGGGCCTCACTCGGGGACTCGGAGAACTTCCTTGAAAGCATCATCTGCCCCGCGGCGATGGATTTTTGGAGCTGGTGTAGTTAAATCAGACCAACCACAGAAGCTATGATAGGCTTTACCGAACTCAAACCTGTCTGAATTCATGAGTCCAAGCGTCTAAATCTCGTATTAAAAGGATGAATGGGATATACGGTGGAGTCTAGTGTTCTTGCTTGAAGGATTTGGTCTCGTTCAGTAATAGCTGACTTATACAAGGGACCTCCTCAAATGCACGGTTGCGCGTGGGACCCCATGAAGGACTAGTTTCCAATGGGGTGGAAATTGCTCAACCTCAACAGATTCAACAGATTTACGGAGTGGTCCTAGCTCAGATTAATCCACTGATCCCCTCAGATATCTATAGCAAGCGAGCAGTCCAGCCCTTGCTCGTCAATGAATTGACGAATGGGATATAAGTGGCACTGAGACACTATCGCCGCCATGGAAATCTGGGGTTATGGAGTATGCACCATGAGGTCAGTGCTTCGAAGGCTAGAATCACGGTCATCTTTTATGGCATTCATTGCGAGGGTTCTTGGTACGCAATATAAAACTTGATACCTAGCGTTATTCCTGTGTAGGATGATACTTCCATTGAGACACTAACAGCTAACTACTTCGTAGTTACACATAATTTATCTGGTCGAGCTGCGCATGAATCTATTTCTTCAGTTCTAGAGGAATGCGGGAGAACCTCCAATCTCAAGATGCAATCGGAATAACAATAGTATTCATAGCCAGAAACCCGTACAAAAGAAGTATTTCTAGCTTGAAATCACAAACTTTGGCATACTCTTTCGCAGGAGAAGTTGACATAGAATCAGATGAACCACCACCTTGAGGAAACCAGACTTTTCAGAACTCTGAAACAAAAATGCCAAAAAGGAAACCAGGAAACATAAAATTGGCAATTCAAAACCTTTCACTGATGTAAAATCAAGGGCCCGTGATGCATAAATGAGTCTTTTTGCTTCAGTCTTCAGAGTCCGACGTAGGGATATACTCTGGAAGCATGGAGGGGAAAGGCACTGCCCAATGCAGCCTCGCGGCATACCAAGTGATGAACGCCGGTATCTTTTCCATCCTAAGAAAATCTTCCATATATGGAAGTCCACGGCAAAGAATAGAAGTTGGTATCTCATAGACACCAACAAGGCGGTCACGAGATTTGTGTAGTTCGAGTTTGGCCTCGATGATTTCTTTGATTTCCACAAAGAGATCTTCGAAACCCCCGATCTCGTGGAGCTCGAAGCAATCCCAAAGCGGTTTTTCACGTAAATATTCCGCCTCATAATGACCCGGGGGTTCTTCGCGGCAGAGATTCTGAAAAAGTTCGAATCGGAGCTGTAATAGGAGTAGTCGCTGAAATAATAGCGGCTTGGTGTAAATCAAATCATGTTTAAAGCAGAATACCCGGTGTTTTTTCTCACCCTCCATTCTTTTCCACCATACTATCTCAGTAAAGAACTTCACCGTTCCCAAGATGCGGACTATATAGCTCAATGACGTTATGGAACGAGGGACACTCCTTGGTGGTTTGTCGCTCTTTAGATCGGATCTGATAAAGGTGTCCAAAAAGACCTTGAAAGAGGGCTTGAGTCTGGTGAAGGGGCAGACATTTTGAGCCATAGGCGCCGCAATGATCCCATAGACATATTGTGTTAGTTTATCGGCTTGTCTGGCGTCCGTAATGTACGCTCTCATTGACTTTCGAAGTAACGGAGGTAGGATCGTGTTGAGGTATCGACACACCAGGTTGCCCAAGTAGGGGTATGCTGCTAAGAACCGCATCAAATCATCCAGGTCGTCGAGTGCTAGCATGACGTGGAGCACAATCTCAAGTGGTAGTTGATCTATGCGGGAGTATGTCTGCTTGGGTACGTCTTTCGTTGAAGACATGGTATAGGTTTTTCGGAAAAGTGGAAAAATATTGTTTCCTTTTTGTGTTTTGGAGGATTTGGTAGTTGAAAGAATGTGAGTATTAGCGATAGATGGTAGACGAGTTGAAAGGAGAGAGAGAACTGGAATTCGTGTTGAGCGGGTTAGTAGGTAGCTGCTGTTTGTATAAGTGCAGATGTACGGAATAGGCAGTTGCGGATGATCGAGACCCATTGTGCTTTCTGGCTCAAGGCTGATGCCCAAGACCCCTTCCGCATTCCTGAAGTGGACAAGATGGCAACCTCATTCCACATATCTACAGTGAGTCTGCCTAATACCGCGCAGCAGGTGATGCTGCTAGCTGCTCTGAAGGCTGTATATCACGGTTCAAAGTGTGTTCCTCGAACTATGTAAAGAACAATATGATAAGAACGAGCTGTATTAGGATATCTAGCCACATATAAAACTCTTAGTGCAATCTTGTAGTACAAACAATCTAATCAAGTGTGTGCTCAAGTATATTTCCAACCATCACACACTCTCATTTTCCATCACCGATGAGGCGCTTTACCTTCCTTTCGAAAAGTACATATTTGCAAATAAAGCACGCTGCCATCCGTCAAGCTCGTCGATAAGTTTGCAAGGTTTCGCACAATTCGCTATAGATCCTTCTGCATCCGGCAAGAGTCATACTGGTAGAATTAAAATCATACCAAGGTAAAGGTAGATGTTCCAGAAAATCATCCGGAATCGGCTTGCAGCTCGGGCGGCATAGCTCAACGATGACCAGCAAAGAAAGGAGGTAGAAGGGTATAGCTTGGCAACAATCGCGTACCTGATTCCGGCCACTACACATATGCCAATAGGATGTAAACATGTGTATTGCTTTTAGAACCTTCCCCATATGGACCACCGCAGCAGCAGAATGAGGAACGTCGAAAGGAGGAAGAGTACCCGGGTTTTCTGCAGGCGGGAAATGGATTGATAAGAACTCTCTAAAGCTCATAGATTTATTTCTTTCGTCAAGGAAAGCATCTCGAGCGCTCGGTGCTGAGACAATGGCATAGAGGAGTCGTTCCCGGTGCGCAAGATGTGCTTTATTCATCCTTTCTCGGTCTCCGTAATAAGTTTGTTCTTCTAACATAGTAACCCCCGGTTTCGGAATAGTGGTCATAGCGGCTATTGCGCTATTAACCAGTGGAGGAATCATCGTTTTGAAGTACAACTCTGGTATACCTGACAGTTCAGGGTAGGCTTCTAGAAGACTATGCAAATCCTCGAAGCTGTCGAGGTTGAGCATGACAAGCATTTGTAGCTCGCCTGGAAGCCGATGTATCATAGCCGGGCAGGGTGTCTGTTCGAGTGCGTTCTTCATTGTAGGTTCTTGAGGGGTTTTGGGAGGATTCTCGGTCGATTTTCCGGACATCGTGGGTTAATAGAGGGTTAACAGAAGGAACAGTGGGATAAAGTTGAAGGGTAAAGAAAAAAGGATAGGCAAGAACTTCGTAGAAGTAGAGTCAGGACCACTGCTAGGATGTTAGGTAAGAGCTGCCGATGAGATAGATAGTAGAGGAGCAGGTTAGAAAGTTTGTACAACCACGTTCAGCTTTCTTCAAAAGCGTAGAGCTGCTGGTTTATAGCTTGAAGTTTGGATAGATAGTGCTTGATGATAATAAGAGTGCAGGAGTTGTAAGATGGATGAGCATGGGCTTAGTTCGAGGAGAGGGTAGAGTCTTTATATGAGTTTAAACGGGTGAAGAGGCTCTTATAACGTAGCATCCAGCTGCTTCTGGTTGGTAGCAGGGTGTGATACACGAGGTTGGCAGGTGGGAGACAGATGGAAGGATCCATGGATCGTCGAGACCGTCATCCGTTCGACATCGTCGTTATTTCATCACGAAGATGCATTTGTAGATGCATCTTTCATTGCTTAATATGAACAGAGAGGGTATTGGGATATGAGCTATATTAGGACTTGGCTATAGAAGGCTGGATATCCTGCTTTGTAAAAGTGATCCGGTATTGGTCAATAGGACAGTGAGGCTGACTTGAGAGACAGCAGGCTTTGAAAGTGAAAAGGCTGTGAAATTCCCAATCATAGCTGCGGACAACGGGATCATGTTCCACAGTCGAGGGTATCCAAAGAGAAACGTCTTTCCTAGCCAGCACGGCTCTAGCAAATCGCTAGAGAAGATTTGCAGAGATCAAGGTCTGTCCTCGAACCAATATTCAGACACTGACGCACAGACCAAAGTAGGGTAGTGCAGTTGATTATTAACCAGCAAACGAAGACAAAAAGAAACCTGATAACCTGATTGAACCATGATCCATGTTTTGTTTGTTTCTAAAAAGTCGCGAGTATGAGACGGCCGTCAGGAATCGAGGATTTGTCCGTTCCGTCAAAACGTCTTAGAAATAGTGTCTCCTCTCCTCAGCCCTGGATACGACGCTGGGCGGTAGTTACCTGTGGGCATTTTCCCGACGTTGTTTTGTAAACAACTTCCAAGTTTGGTTCCGATGAAGGGATGGAGACTGTTCGATCCTCCGTGGTCCAGTGGAGGTTGTGCATATTATACTCCGTACAGAGAACGGGGTGCATCTGATTCATCCACTCTTGTAGATCTGTAGCAGGTGATGCGGGCGAGCTTTGTCACAGCAAACACCTGGAGAGTGGTTACAGAGAAGTCGATACTCCATTGTCGACACGGGAACTGGGCGACGGAGCGATGTCGTCCGTCCACAGAAGTCGATAGGATCCAGACCATCAGCGCTGGTTGTACTCCGTAATACTCCGTTTCGCTTTGCTTCCGTGCTCCCAGACGAAACAGTACTTTTTCGTTCTCTCACTCATTATTCTGATTCTTGTCACAGGGAGAAACCGCAGAATAAGACGGCACACAAAGCCTTGCTGCCACCGCCCACTAGAGAATCTTATTACATACAGGGCTTTCTTTAGCTTTCTTTTGCTGTTACGGAGTAGGTATGTAACTGATGACTGATGAAATGCCTCTTGTTATTTATTTTTTTCTCATGGGGTGTGAGGTGAAGACTTCAAGGCTCGCGACTCGAGTCGAGTATGCCTGTTCTACTTGTGTCATCGATGATAATAATAAACATCAAATGATCGACTCTCCGTATATACGTATCTAGTTACTGCAGCGATGACCAGTTGATTCTCGCAGCAAAATGAGACAAAACCCAGCCAAAAGAGGGAAATCACCTGGGATGTTACGCGCACTGGCCGGCTGCTAATCAACACGCACACACATGATGTAAGACCCCGTGGTCCAGCGTGATTGTCTGGCCGCCCACCCCCCGGCCGCCTTACAGCCACCCACCGCCCACTTTTCGCCCTGTTCCCCTACCCTCTCCCTCTGCCCTGCCCCCTCGCCCTCTCTCTCTCTCGCTCTCCCTCACATTTTCTCTCACTCAATCCTCTTCCCACCCAATTTTCGCCCATACATTTTCCTCACTCTCTTCACTCTCTCCCAATTCCACCCCTCCGCCTAACAATTTTCCCCCATACAAATTTCAAGTATACCGAATTCCGTAAGTTGAATAGAAAACCCCCTTTAATTCTCTACTTCCCTTTCGCGACTTTAATTCCCAACAACCCTCTTCCCTCTGCCTGTCCTCCTCTCTGCTCTTCTATTTCCAACTCCTTCTCGTCTTGCATTTTTCCTCTTTTTTTTGCTTCGTCCTGTTGTCTTGGTCGCGCCGCTCGTCTTGTTTACTGTCTGCGTCCCTTGCGCGACCAGCACTGTCTCCTGCTATCCAATGGTCATGTCTGCGACTCGAGAATTTCATGTTTGGGAGCCTTTGCTTGCGTCTTTTCTCGCGCTCTCTTGACGTTTTGCGACCGTCTTCCAGCTTGATTGCAACCTCCCTGCCTCCCTCTCGCCACTCTCACTCCTGCCAGACCTGACTGGCATTGATACTCATCTGCGCTCTGCTCCCACGCGCGTCTTTTCCTTCTTTCAAATTCTCTGCGTGTTCGTCGTGACTGGCATCTTCTGTCTGCAAGTTTTCATACTTCTCGCGACGCGACTTGGGTGTTAAATTCTGCCTCACATTGCACGCCCCAACAGCACACACAAGTTGCTAACAAGCCTGAAAGTCGAAAGTCATCATGCCTAAGGAGAAGACTACCCGTGGCAAGACCCGCCGTGTTGAGAAGAAGAAGAAGGGTATGTCGCGCGTCTGCGCCCCTGTCTCCTGAGTTCCCTGTGTCACGTCTTGCTAACTGCAGGCTCACGCAAAGATCCCAACGCGCCCAAGCGTGGTCTCTCTGCCTACATGTTCTTTGCCAATGAGCAGCGTGAGAATGTCCGTGAGGAGAACCCTGGCATCACCTTTGGTATGAACATCCTCCCATCTTCCCCATTAACTCTGCAATGGCACTTGTGTGCTAACCCAGCACAGGCCAGGTCGGCAAGCTCCTTGGAGAGCGCTGGAAGGCATTGAGCGATAAGCAACGTGCTCCTTATGAAGCTAAGGCCGTTGCCGACAAGAAGCGCTATGAAGATGAGAAGGCCAACTATAATGTAAGTCCCGTCCACCACATTGCACACCCTCCTTGCACGCACTGCGACTCCTGCGCGACCCCTACTGACGCGACCTCTCCGCAGGCCCGCGACGACGACGAGGAAGAATCCGCCTAAATCTCAAGCTGATCCAGGGTGGTTGATGGCGTTCGCATTCGTTGGTTTTTCTTTTATGTGTGCTTCAAAGGGTTCATGGGACGGGTATCGACGGTGGTGCTACATATCTCCTTTTATCTTTTTTCCGCCCCAGGGCCCCCCTTTTCTTTCTTTCCTCCTGCGTTGTTTGCCGGTCAGTGAGAGAGAGGGAATGGTCATCGGATACAATTGATCTCTCTTTCTCAAGAAAAGAAGACAAATTCTGTTTACGATTCGCACCTCGTGCTAAGTATGCAAAACGCACACCCTGATCTCACACACGTCTCCGACACGTCGCGTACTTAAAAAGAGTCCTTCCTGTCATCTCGCTACCAATTTCGTTTTTGCGAGACGCAGGTAATCCGTGTCTGACTTTGCCCAAGTTTCGGCGCCTCGAGTTCCAAAACAGAAAGAATATGAAAAAATTGGGGGATTATTCACTTACAGGCCAATACACTTGTACATTAACAATATGCATTGTATTATGGGGGGCCCTTGGGGTTTCTATTATCTTGCTCTCTCGTGGACTTGTGTTCTCTCGATGCCTCCTTGCCGAGTTGGAAGGGCACATATACATCAACCCACGTAGTAGCACAGACACGACCATCTCCGGGCGTCTCTCGCAATTCCGCACGCAACCAATAAAGCAGCGCGGCATGGCACGCGAATTTCGCTTATCTCATCAGCGGGCATTGTCGTTTCATTTGATCCACGTCAATCATGGATAGAAGTTTCTACGGAGGGAAGTCGGCAGACCGGAAAATATTGACAGAGGAGGAGATTGAGCGATGGGATGAGTAATGCGGCATTTTTCTGGCCACTTCTGCTGTATGGAGTGTATACTCGCGTCCATATGACTACGTACAGTATGTACAAATGTGCCAGTTTGCTTGCTTGCTTCTCTGTCGTACATACACGAACCCGGTTGTCACTGCTGATCTGGCACTCTGGCGTCGCGCCGCGCTGTGTTTTGGGCAGGAAAAGTGCTGAAAGTGATTCTTCTTTTTTTGTTGAGAGAACACAAGGTTCGCCATGTGGGAATCGGATATTCGATGGGAAGAGAGAGAGGCTCAAGTTCAGGAGGGATTGCGTGGATCCATGCAAAAAGTATGAATTCCGGGGGTGAAACTGTTTTATGGATGATCGACGATGACTAGTGAGGAGTGAGGAAGAGATGGGATACTATCATACAGTAAATACTACTGTAGAGCTATAGAAAGATCATGCCTGATTGATATCCCTTCTCTTCTCATCACTGTCTCAGGTCTAAAAATACCTCTTTACCCACACTCGACACTTCGGCGCTTAGCCCTTTTCCCCCTCCGTCTCGCTCGCTCGTTCTCACGACTGAATAATAATGAATGTATAATCGATCGGTCTTGACGATTGGGCCGTTCGGACGGCTCCGTCTCCATCCAACTGCATCCAATCCAGGCCGTTGGACAAGTCATCGTTGCATCTCAGACCCCAGCAACATCCATGTTCGAAAGGACTAGCTTCGGGCTTTATTTATGCGTTGCGATCCTCTTCTTTTCTCCCCTTTTCTTTTTTATCGCTACTCTCTTATCCTCTCCTCGGCTTCGTGGTAAAAAATAGAAACCCTTACAATGAGTGCTTTTCTGCTTCTGTCTCGATGACATCCTGATTCACGAGATTCCTTTACTCTTGTGAAGGAGGCTGTCGTCCTGTTGGTCATCTCAGCTACTCCGTACATCAATCACTCCCTCCCCTCGGCCCCCTCATCCCTACCCTCTTTTACCCGCCCGAAATACCATGCATTAAGAGCTTCTACATAAAAACCTGCCCGTCACAATGGCTCGCACGGAAACATTACATACCTTCGCAAGAGCATCCGAGGATGCCGCCCATAAGCTCCACCAGCTCATTGACACCACAGCTCCAGAGCAATCATGCAATATATCCGAGATCATATCGGACCTCTACGCGATCGGCGGCGTGGTGAGGAACATCGAGACTCTGTCTCTAAATCCCGTTCTGCTGCCATGTTACAACCTGATCCGGTCGGACCTATCGCTCGTGGTGTATCGCAGTCTCAAGTATACCCTGCGCGATATCCGTGACTGTCTCCACTGGCTGGAGGATCCGAAGAACAATCGCATGGTCAATAGCTCGACGCCGCAGGACCAGATGTGGTATATGCTGTGGAAGAGGACGTATGATCAGGACCATCGTACCTTGACGTCGCGCATTCGGTGTTATCGAGAGATGCTGGAGAATATGCGACTAGTTTTGAAAAAGCGAGTTTCTCGGCTTAGTTCCTATTTCTTATGCATTGTGTTCTTTGTCCTTCGTGTCTCAATTGATAGGGTGCTGCTTCGTCAATGCCCAATTGTACCCCTTTTCGATTCACACTCCGTATCTCCAGCAATGATGCGCCTTGAACAGATTGAACGCAGGCACTAACACAATACTTTTCTGGAAATATAGCGAACCCGCCGATGAGAATGAACTGGTGCTATGTCGCGAAAAAATCATGTATCTAGTTCGGAAACAGAACGACGACCACGCTTCCCGAATGGCCGGCAAGAAACATCATGATGCAGAGCCGCCAGCTCCTCCAACACCACCGCCGGCGCCACCAATGGAGCCAAAGAAGCCAAAGTCGGATTGGGACGCATGGAACCGGCCCGAATCGTCCGACCGACGTCGTCCCCGGTCACCATCCCGAGTGAGATCGGGTAGGGGGGCGGCACAACAACAACAGCCGCCGCAGCCGCCACCGCCGCCGCAGCAACAGCAACAGCAAACAGGAAAGCCGGCACGAAAGCCAGGAAGGACACGACCGCGCTCACCAATGCCGATGGCTCCGTGGCCACCTATGGGAAGTCCGCACTCCTCCAATGCGAGTCCATTCTTCGAGGGGACGGACCAATCCGGGTCAGAATCGGATGGACTGGCGTTTATAAAGGGGCCGAGGAAGATGGTGAATGATTTTCCTGATCATTGGTCGCAGTTTATCTTTAATCAGCAGATGTTATCTGAGACTCCTTTGATTACCACGAATGATGCTTCGTAAGTGTCTTCTGAGAGAGAAAGTGGAAGAGAGAGAGAGAATATGAACATCGATACTGACCTGAGGCTTGATAGCTCTAAATGCTATGGTCCCAAAACGATCGGTATAATGGACAAACTCGCCCCGAAGTACACACCGTTGCTGAGAATGTAAGCTTCTCCGCTTCTCCTGACCACCAGGAAACCCCTACTCACATTTAAACCGCAGCGAATTTCCTTCCCAAGTCGCCGAAGATCCTTCACTAGCGGTTTCATTCTACATTTACGGAGACAATCACGAAGTGTGGGTTGTATGCGAAATTAATTCCAAGCGCAATGGGATCTACCACTCAGCGTTCCCGATTACTAAATTGGGTATTGAACGGGATGCCTCTCGGGTCTTCATTTTTAGAAACCCAAGCTATACGGAGGGAACTACGGCGTGGTTGAATCTTGACTTTGATATTGTCGAAAGTATGTTGCGGCACTCCCTACATCAACCATGCTGACTGGCTGGCTGGATCCTGGTATGATCTTGGACTAATCAAGTTTTCGTTGTTAGAAATGGAACTGTTTTACCTGATGTTCGTCGCATTGCGTGCCCAGGACTCGAGCGATCCTGTGACGTTTGTGACTGACCAGGCGATTAAAGGAGAGGAATGTATCTATGAAGGGTAGGTGGTGAACGCGTTGGGATTCTTTTTGTCTTTTTCCGTCTGTGCATTCTAATCTTTTTGATCCAGAATTATCAAGGACGACGGGTTCATGCATGCCCTTCGAATCTTCCGAGACTTCGATAGCAACGCGCTACGCCTCGAAGCTGCCATCATTGCTGGCGACATGATCAGGTGAATAACCTCACACTTCAGAGGCTCGTAGAACTTACTCATTTCCTCGTCTCCAATAGAACACCCGTCTGGACAGCATTCATCCACTCCCTGATCCGCGAAAGAAAATGGTGTCGAAAAGTGTCGGAGAATCAGCTCCGCTTGTCGCAACTTCAACGATTCGTGTTCATCGATAAGACGGAGTATAAGCCGTATATCTCGAAGAAAGGAGAGCATGTGCTTGACTTTCCAGATCCGTCACGTTAGTTCTCCCCGATTCGTTTTTTCCGTGTCTTTCCTTTTGATGGACTTTGTCCATGCTGACTGTTTCACTCTCTAGATCTGGAAGGCTTTAGGAACAATATTAACGACTTGATTCGCAATTCGCCCATTCCGAGGGGCACGTTTAGATGTATTTGAGATGCGAGCTTGCAGTGTCTAGCTCGCTGATATCTTGATGAAAACGATGAATTAATCTGGCTGAACGATTCGACGAATTTCTATATTTTGCATTTCTTTTTTCCAAGCGCTTATGCCCAAAAACATTCTGCTCTACTTTCCAGCGCCAGTGTTTTCGCCTGTTTTGTTCTCTAAAATGACTGGTCTCATTGACGACTGATGAAGTTGATGTCTGTTCTTTTCTTGGAGTTGGAAATGCCAAAAAACCCTCCCCGCTGAGTGAGTGCTTTCTTTTCGCTGTTAAGATAACGGAGTATCTCCAGGTAGTTTCCCAAATAGGTAACGAATGAAATTGCCACCAAAGTCATGATCACGTCAGCAAGTCCTCAATTGAGTTCCTCGGAGATACATTCTCCCGAGAGACCGAGAAGTACACTTGTGGTCTTCACGGTGCTCCGTAGCTCCGCTGTCGCGCGTGGGGGGAAGGCGCGATCGATCGAGGAAGGAAGGAAGGAAGGGAAGGAGGGGCAAATCAGTCGATTATCAAAACATCAACACATCAACGACGACGACAACAAGAAGAGACAAAAGCGGCGGTCAGAGAATCAACTGCATGTCGACCGCCCTTTAACCCGGAAACTATGCTCTCCACCCGCAGAGAAAGAAATACAGACGCACTACGAGATCTATTTGACGGAGCTAGCCGTCAATGGGACTAGACGGAAAGAAAATGCCCGGCTGGAGCTGGAGGAGGAGGAGGAGGAGGGCTTCCCGCGGAAGAGGGAGGAATCTCGGAGTTCTGGATTATCGTTTGGTGACCGCTCGTGTGTGTCAGTAACTAACTAAAAATTGACATTCACCCGGGACAAATCGGGGATTTCGGGATGGGGTGTGGTCTTTGTGTGCTTGTCCATGTGAGACACTTGAGATCATCTATCCGGATAAACGGTGTTTTGATAAGTGGTGGACTTGTAAGACAGACAGACGGTGAGCTATGGATACCTGTCTGACTGACCTGCCTCTCGCATCTGAGTATGGCCGATGATTAGAAATGTCTGTCCTCTGTAGAAAGAAAGGAAAACTCTTAAGTTATTAATCAACGGCGGTCTTGCGTCAAGCAATCGTCATTCCGGTGATTAGCCGTCATGGACCAGTTATTACCACGGCCTTTCTCTGAAGGTAGTTCGCAGTAGTAGTTACTCCGTAGTGATTCACACCTTGCGGGATTGAACGCACAAGTGGACCAGAAAGAGAAAGTCTGGACGGAATGGACGTCGATCTGGATTGCCTGTAATACCCGCTGCCCGCTGAACTCGACACACCGGAAACTGTCGAGTTTGTTGTTGTTATTTAATTGTCTCTTGTTTCCCCTCCTCCCCCTAAAAGCAGCCCACTTTCCCACTTTCTCTTCCCCTCCATCTTTTTTCTTTTCTTCATCGTCGTCCATTCTTCTTTACTCTTCATCTCTCTCGTGCTCTTTAATCAGTCTATATCTTCTATAATACTTGTAAGTCGAATCTTCCTATTCTTCATCACGGAGTCTTGCTTGACATTTTCAATTCGTCCTGCAAGTGGCGTGTGTTGTGGAAGCTAACCGTTTACCCCGCCAGGCATATCATCCAAACTCGCCATCATGGTTGTCAAGGTAATTCTCAATTGAGCTTGCAGTCACTAATTAAACACATCGAGGAGCTGGTCTGACACTCTGTGCAGGTTGGAATCAACGGCTTCGGTCGCATTGGCAGAATTGTATGTGGTTTCGTTTAATTCCCTCATACCGTCGTACGAGTGTCAGCTAACATAAGAGTGCTAGGTCTTCCGCAATGCGTAAGTAGATATCTCGGTCCATCCTCGTGGAAGATTGAATTCCTTGGTTCTGACTTCAATTTCCAGTGTCCAGCACCCAGACGTCGAGATCGTTGCTGTCAACGACCCCTTCATCGAAACCCACTATGCTGTACGTGACCCGATCATTGACCACCATCAAACTAGCGTATTCACTGACTTTTCCCCTCAATTCAGGCCTACATGCTCAAGTACGACTCTACCCACGGCCGATTCGACGGTGAGATCTCCCACAGCGACCACGGCTTGACCGTCAACGGCAAGACCGTCCGCTTCTACCAGGAGCGCGACCCCGCCAACATCAAATGGTCCGAGACCGGTGCCGAATATGTCATCGAATCCACCGGTGTCTTCACCACCACCGAGAAGGCCAGCGCCCACTTGAAGGGCGGTGCCAAGAAGGTCGTCATCTCCGCTCCCTCTGCCGATGCCCCCATGTTCGTTATGGGCGTCAACAACGAGAGCTACAAGTCCGACATCCAGGTCCTCTCCAACGCCTCTTGCACAACAAACTGCCTTGCTCCCTTGGCTAAGATCATCAATGACAACTTCGGTTTGACTGAGGGTCTCATGACCACCGTCCACTCCTACACTGCTACCCAGAAGACCGTCGATGGCCCCTCCAGCAAGGACTGGCGCGGTGGCCGTACCGCTGCTCAGAACATCATTCCCAGCAGCACCGGTGCCGCTAAGGCTGTCGGCAAGGTCATCCCATCCTTGAACGGAAAGTTGACCGGCATGTCCATGCGTGTTCCTACCTCCAACGTCTCCGTCGTTGACCTTACCTGCCGCCTCGACAAGGCTGTCACCTACGACCAGATCAAGGAGGTCATGAAGAAGGCTTCCGAGAATGAGATGAAGGGTGAGTAAACCTACTTCAATGAATTGTCCTTTCAGATCTTAACTTGCTCCTCCTAGGCATTGTCAGCTACTCTGAGGACGCCCTTGTCTCCTCTGACTTGAACGGCGACTGCCACTCCTGCATCTTCGATGCTACCGCAGGTATTGCCTTGAACGAAAAGTTCGTCAAGCTTGTCGCTTGGTACGACAACGAATGGGGTTACTCCCGCCGTGTCATCGACTTGATCGGTAAGTGAAATGCTTCGATCATCTCCACTAGAGCCTGCAAGATCTTCTGACACCTTCTTTAGCATACATCTCCAAGGTCGATGCCAAGAGCCAATAGCTAGCCGACCTTGAAATCAAAGAGAAGAGCTTACTTTAGACCGGGTGATGTTTTTGTAATATCTTCAATTTGTCTGTCCAGGCATTAATGCCCTCCTTTCACGCCTTTTCCTTTTGACCTGCTTTCTCTATCATCACCAGTATTATTATTATCGGTTTTCTTGACTTGAATCGTCTCCCAAAAGGCTTGTATCAACGGACCTTTTTGGGAAATGTATTCAAGGAAAAGTGAACCATGAGAAAAAAAAGGGGCCCTAGGCAAAAATCGAATACTAAAAACGCGGCACATGTTTCAATATAGTGGCCTGTATCTTATTATTTTTCTTTATGAAAATGAAACCGACCTGAGTCATGGCTCTTCTCCTTTTTCTGCTGTCTGTCGATCGAGTATGTAGCATCTGAAGCCTGCACGTCCTGCTATCATGGTCTTCAACAGCTGTAAACACTGGCCGGTGGGATCAAACCCAGCTCTTTCCACTGAAAACTTTGACTTACAAAACATGGTGACCCTCCACATAGAATTGGACAGAAAAGCGAGGATGGCATAAATTCGTTCATTCATTATATACCGTTACTCTACTGCATTAAAATGCAGGATTCCTAATCGCCGCAGTAAACCTCGCCCGTTGAATCCCACACGGATCCAAGACCTGTTTAAGCACCGGCCGCCACCAACTCTCAATACAATCATGAATCTCCATCGCAATAGCATACTTCATATATTCCGGGAAAAAAGCACTATATTCCCAATCAACAATCTCACTAATACTCCCCTCATGAACTATTATATTCTGCGCTGCCAGATCTCCATGCGTCAATACAAACTGCTGCGTTTCACACTCTTTCAACTGTTTGCGCATTCTAGGTAATAATCTTTTCCAAAGAGCCTGTCCCAACGGTGATTTCACGCGCTGCAGACATCAATTGTCGAACTCTTCCTCTATTTCGAAGGGACCCATGTGTCTGATATGAAGACGGTCGTAGAAATTGTATCTCTTTGGGCGGTTGATGCGGCCGATATACGGTTGAGTGCAGTTTCGGTATAGACGGAGTTGTTCTTTGAGTTGTGTTTTGATGGAGTTCTTCTGCGTGTTGCTCAGGGTGTGCCAGACTTGATCGAGAGATTTTCTTTTTTGGGAAGGAGTTCCATGACGGTTGCGATGATATGGGGCTTCACGTCGTAGCAGGCGAAGAGGCGTGGGGGGCGAGTATTCCGGGTTGTTGAGAGGCAAGATTCATCATTTCGGCTTCGGAGCGTAGGAATGTTGCGGCGGGTTTCACTTTGATGGCGATTAGTTTTCCAGCGGTTGTTTTGGACTGGACGACGCGGTTTTCGAAGTGGTTGTAAGTTATAGGTCGGTGCCTTGGACTGTGAGGGTATATTCTGAGGCCATTCATGAAGGCTTTTTTCTTTTTGCTTTCCTTTTTCTTTTTTTAGATCTGGGATGTGGGAGAGAGATGAGGTTGTCAAGTGTATTGCAATGGAAGTATCATGGTATCGAATTTTGATCGAACATTTCCAGAAGACAATGTCTTTTGGGAGTTTCGTTCTTGTTGACAAGGCCTCTGATTTCGAAAACATATCCAATCACGAATCACCAGAAGCTGATCCCTGGTGCTGCCCTTGAGCACCAGGCAGGAAAAAGCAATTAGAGGCGCACCAATAGTTAGGTGCTAACTAGCCAGGATGCCCGAGGGTCATCACGAAAAGAGGAGAAAGTACTGCAAGGAAATACCTTGACAATGCATCCATATGTCACTGAACCAGAACACATTCCAGCCACTGACTTGTACGCGGATACTCCGCTCTACGGACGGTATCTACCCAAGCCAGGCGAATTCTCCGCCAAGCGAGAGCACATCGGATGCCATTCTGCAGAGGCAATGCAATACTGGGAATCAGTACTTGACCTATGCGATGACTCTATCCGAATGTATCCCGCAGACGAAGGCGGACGTGATGTGTTCGCACTAGGCAATATCATTGTAAAATCGAGCCACCTTCATAACACGCGAGAGATCGATTATTCGTTCGCCGATGCCAATGAGGTCGAAGCGATTTCTATTGTCAAAGATGTGCTCGGAGGTATCAAGGTACCGGAGATATAATTTGCTGGGAAGGTATATTGGCTCTCTGGTACCTTTTACAATATATATTCTGAATACTTACAATATCTCAGATACGTGGTCGCCAAGTACTTATCCAAGAGAGGCTTCCAGGCGTTGCCTTGAGTGTTGCATGGCCGTACCTTTCAAGGAGTCAAAAGCAGTCCTTCAAAGAGCAGGCACGAGCAATACTACGACAGCTGCATACCATCAAACCTCATGACGGACGCCGGTCCCGGTCCCATGTCGTCCAAGATCCAAATATTTTCAGTAACGGCCGGATCAATCCCCTAGAAGGAGAAATTATCCTTTCCAACACTGATAATGACGCGGATTTGAGCTTTATGCACAATGATTTTACCCAATCCAATTGTATCGTGGACAATGACAAGATCGTAGGAGTTATCGATTGGGAAATGGCAGGATTCCTTGGTTGGAAGACAGCGGGTGAAATTCATCGAAAGATTCGGACTCCTCAGAGGGAGCATTTTGTGAATGCCTCTCTGAGTGAAGAGAGCCTTCGGGATATTATGTTCTGGAACGACCTTTATGACTGACATTCCTGGACTTTAAGGTCACACCTGTTTCGATATGTCCTCACAAATTCGAAAGGATTGATTCCATGTCCTTGTGCCGGCATTCTTTGTCAGATTCCCCAACATAGTGACATTCAAAGTCATCAGGCCGCCAATTCTCTGTGGCAAATTGCATTTCGCGAATCGTATAGCGTCGCGACCATTTACCATTTTGATGCTGGGTGGTACACCGGAAGGACTGGATCAGCGGTCGTACCGGAGGTGGCCTTGCCGGAGACACTTGGAGGAATAAATCTGTCGAATCGGAAGTCACATTTCGATCATCAATTCCTGAGCGAAGGTTGGAAGGCTGCATCACTGAAGAGTAGAAAGAAGTCTTAGCAGCGTGTTCTGCTAGAGTCAGTCAAGAGTATCAATGGCAAGTTGGCAACATGCGTCATGTAGCAAGTCGAATAAATCCTCAAGCGAGCCAGCCGCAGGGTGTTCCTTGATAATAGGCTCTTCATCCGGTGAGAGCTCCGCCATGCTGGCAATGTAAGGAGGATTGACTTGGGTATTCCAGAGAGGTTTGGCTTGCTGAAACCATTCCCAGCCGGACTCAAACTGACACAAAGGATCATCACGTGACCACAGGCTCGAAAGAAGTTGGGAAAGAGGTATTAAACTATTTAACTCTTAAGAAACACGGAAAAACATCTGCATGACACATTATATATATAAGTATCTCATTGAACATGAAAATGAACCCCATACCTCCGGGTATTATGCCTTCATATACTTTAAAAAAAGGAAAACATTCACATGCCCGCTTGTTCAATAACACACACAAAGACTGAATCACACAATTCTGTTATGGCTCTGGTTATAGGAGCGCCAACCCTTAGACAACCTCCTTGGGAGAGTCTGAGATGGTTGTTTCTAATTGAGCACCCTTTTCGGTAAGGCCCATATCAGCAGCAAATGTGGTGCGTGGCTTCCATTTGGCAGAAGTGCGAGGAGTGGTCTCCTCAAGCATCTTGTCGACTTGTTCGAGGGTAAGACCCTTGGTCTCGGGAACGAGGAGGTACGCGTAGATGAAGCACAGGACGCAGAGAGAGCCCCAGAGGAAGAAGACTTTGGCACCGAGGTTGGCCTTATCGGTTCCGACGAGGAAGGGTGTGATGACAGCAATGATCTAATTGACAATTATGTTAGTTGTTGGACGGCACTGAGATGAATGGACAAGATTTTTGGAATGAGACATACGCAGTTCCAAAGCCAGTTGGATGCGGTGGAAAGACCGACACCTCGGGAACGAATTGGCAGAGGGAAAATTTCACCGATCACGACCCACGCGCCGGGACCCCAGGTACTGGCAAAGAAGAAGATATAAATGCAGATGAACGCAATCATGGCCTTGACCGCATTCTGGTTGTCGCCGACAGTTACTCCGAGGATCGCAACAATGAATTCGCAAATGAACATGCCGCAGGCACCCCAGATGAGCAAAGGACGACGACCGAGTTTCTCAACGGCCCAGAAGGAGATGGGAGTGGAGCACACGTTGACCAAGGTGGTGATCAAACTGATCAAGAACGGGTTGCTGATAGTGCCGAGCGACTGGAAGAAGGTGGTTCCGAAGTAGAAAATGAAATTGACACCAGTCCACTGTTGCATCATCTGGAGAGAGGTACCGAGAATGGTTCGTCGCACGTTGCTGGCCGGGTTGAAAAGAGAGCCACGGAAGCAATTGAACCAGGAAGACCAATAGCTGTCCTGAGGAACAACGGAGAGTTCGTACTCATGGTTGGCAATGATCTCTGCCAGCTCCTGGGTGATATATTCGGATTCCACGGGTTGACCACGGAGAGATGCGAGAGCAGACTTGGCGCTCTCATAGTTCCCTTTCTTCACGAAGTAGCGAGGAGACTCCGGGAGGAGGAAAAGACCGGTTCCGAGAATAAGGGCCCACAGGATTTGAAGCGCAATGGGGATGCGGTACGAGCCGGAATCGGTTCGGTTCTGTGTTCCATAGTTGACGCAGGACGCCAACAGCAAGCCGATGGTGATACAGAACTGATACCCGGAAACAATGGCACCGCGGACCTTCCGTGGCGCAATTTCAGACATGTAAAGAATGATAGTGGAGGAGACGAAACCGACACCGAAGCCCGCAACCAAGCGACCGGCAACAAGCAGGCCCAGGGAAGTTGAGGCAGTCTGCAGAGCCACGCCAACACAGAAGACCAAACATCCGGCAATGATGGTAGACCGACGGCCGAAGAAATCGGCCAGATCACCGGCCATGATGGCACCAAAGAAGGTTCCGGCGGACAGAATGGAGGTGATCAGGGAGCGCTGCCAGGACGGGAGCGTAAAGTGTTTGGCGATATCCTCGGGGGTCTTGAAGTCGGATTTCTTGAGGCCGGTGAATTGGGTGATGAAGAAGTCCATACCCAGGACACCGTTGATATAACCGGAGTCATATCCGAAGAAGATACCACCGAAGGCAGCGAAGGCGCACATCATGTACGCCTTCAGCGTCACCGGCGCCTCGACGGCCGAGACGTCTGTAGTGCCGGCCATGGTTTCTTTGGATTGCGCACGATTAGAGAGGTATGCGATTGGAGGGTTGAGAAGCGAGGATTCAAGCACGAGCTTGAGGGAGAGGAAGAAGATGGAGGAAGGAAAGAAGGAGAGAGAGAGAAGAAGAAGGGAAAAGGGAGAAGAGGGACCCCGCACGAAGGGTTACCAGATCGGGAAGGAGAAAGGGGGTTGAAGGTCGGGAGCGGGAAGGTGCAGACCAAACAGGCCGGGAAACAGCTGGATATAAACAACACTGAAAGCAGAAGGAGCTTCCCAGTGAAGCTCGCGGCAGGGCAAGGGGGACGCACCTTCCTTTTAATAGTGTGCCGCTCTTTCCCTGCGCGCAAACAAAAAAAACACGACCCCCCGGCTTTTCTGGGAAAGAGCGAAGAAACTTCCGCCGAGGGAAGGCGCGTGTGTGTGGGTGTGGGTGAAGTGGCGCCGGGGGAATAGACTTTACGCTTTTAGGCTTTTTCTCTTTCTTCCGCCGCTGATTGGCTGATCCTCGTTTAGGGTTTATGCATATTCCATTTCTCCATCTTTTCGCGATGCGATAATTTAATACTAACGACTGGCTCTACTCCGTACGGAGTAAGGTAGGTAGTCACTACGGAGTACTAGCGACTAGTAACGAGCTAACTAACTAACCGGCCAGGTCACAGGCTGTTTTATCAGACTCTTGATTCCAGGAAACCGTAAAAGCTAGCCAAAGTCAAACCGAGCTTGTCAGGTTCCCAACTTCCTGTCAAACATGCAGGAAGAAGCGGACGGAAGTGGACGACATGATGAAAAGAAAAAGGGCCCGCTGATCAGCTGGATCGTTCTGCTTATTCTTAGGCCGTGTATCCCTGTGACAAAACCCACTAGGATGTCAAATTAAACAACTTGCATGCATGCAAGGCGGTTCTGATTGGCGACTCCGAAAGTCACTCCTTTCGGGTTTCGAGACCTTCATGTCATTTTTCTTTTTTTTTCTGCTTGTCGGCATGCCTTGCGACGGTCAGTCTCAGTTGCATAGTTACTTATTTTTACGGGCTCGCTGTCACCAACCACATATGCCGCGATATGATTGAAGAAAAACGGCTTTCCCGCGTTTCAAATCCGACCATCAAATTGTGAACCAACACCAGGATAAGGGCCTTTTCCTCTCCCCGTATTTGCTGGCTGCTTCTTCTTTCTCGCCCGGAATCCGGAGTACTGTGACCGTGGTTCATCTGGAAATTGGGGGTATCCGCTTGTTACCAACAAACATAACTCCGTCCATAGTAGTAGTCTTTTTTTCGCTTCCGGACAACGCTTGCCAGAGGTTTCGGTCTTTGCCGCGATCCATTGGCCCCCCTGGTCGAACCTGGTTCGCCTCCTTTTGCGGTTGTTGCGGTCTGAAGGATCGGGACATATGGGGAAGTTTCCATCAGCCAAGGCACTCCTTCGCTGGTGCTATTGGTTTATACACGTCAATAATTTATTCTTACTGACATGACAGCCTAGAAGCCCCAGAGAAGCTGTGGAGACGGAGATGAGAAAAGGAACTTCTTCAAATTTCCGTTTTTCTTTTTCTTTTTTTTCTTCTCTTTCTTTTTCCGTGCGGTCAGACGACCGATCCATCGGGTCATCACCACCATCATCATCACCAGTTACTACTCCGTAGTGTATCCTCATCCTCATCCTCTTCCTCTTCGGGTCACCGTCTTTTTCTTCGTCGGGCTGTTTCATGTCGGAGGCTGGCTATTTTCCTCCGTGGCTTTTTTTCAACAAGCGAAGACCAGCAGCCGCTTTGATACCACCTTGATGCTACATGGGTCCAACCTCAACCCGCCCTTAGCTCAACTCGTACTAGAACCTCGTCGACTAAAAAAGCTTCGCTCTTCTCGCATTTGCCCAAATTCCAATCAAAATGACCAGTTCGTATGTGGGGTGGCGTTGTGGCGTGACGATCTTGGTGATTTTTTTTTCTTCTGCTTCCTGGCAACTTTTTTGTTGCAGGAAAAAGGAGTCGCCGGTCGTGTTTAGTGTGAACTCTCTCGGATTCTGCCGACGAAAGAGAAAATGTTCGATATCAGAAATTAATTCTTCCCGATCTCCGTCGTTGCTATAGTCAGTTCGAGGTATAGACATCGGATTCCGCATTCATCGCGGCCTCCATCAGTCGCCGCGTTCAGTCGAGAATTCTCAGCTGTAACTACCCAGTCAACTAACTAGCTAATATGCCGGTACCCGATCCTCAAAAAGCGCTCTGGACGAAACCAGGGTCCTTACTAGGGTCTAGTTAATTTACTTAAGCTTGCGCAGGAGCCTTCTGAGGTCGTCCTGCGCCTCCTACGACATTATTGCCTAGGTATAATTGTCCGTGAACACGAACCTCACAGGTCGCAAAACCAACAACAACCAGCCATCCTGACAGATTCCTGCGTTCCTCTCGTCACATGGACCAGCGGGGCCGGGTCTACCCTCAGTAGTATCATGATTCCTTTTCTGTCTCTCTCCATGCGACTGGCGAAAACGGCAGACATGCATGAAGCCATGAGGTGTCTCCAAGGCTGACCGACCGACAGTTGACTAGTTAGTTACCCGTTCGACGTGATCGTGGTCATGCATCCCACCGTCATAGCACTCACCGGACCTGGGGAACTCGGACGGAAACAGGAACATTCTTACCACCACCGCTACTATAGACTCTCAACTAGCCGTCATCCATTTTCCGGGGAATCAGCGGTCGCTTAATTTCTGTCCGGCGTTCGCTGGGCCTCAACAGCTGACTTCCTGTAGCCGCCAGCAATTAAAATACCCAGCCGCTCGATGGATTCGCATTCCTTCTTCCTGAATCACTACTTTCTGGATTCTGGAGCACGTACCTATAAGTTATGGGGCGTACGGCCGAATAACTTACGGAGGGATTTCAAGGTCGGCCAAGCGGCCCAAGCAGAGGTCGGTCCCAAGAAGCGAAACTCCGTTCTCCCACATATCTTGCCACAAAAACGTGGAGATGATGGGCTCTGGAAACTATCTTTTTGCCCTACCAACCCAAAAGGGCGTCCCCGGAGAAATTTCAAATCTCAGCCCCTTTATTTCCCTTTGTTTTTTGGCGCTCTTTGCTTCCATCAGCCGAGGATATGTGTGGAGAGAGTTGGAACGGAGTGGGCTCCTGAGCGCCAGTTACGCAGCCGCTCTCGACCACTGTACCACAGTTTATTAACGCAATATCGATCCAGGGCGGTGGGAGTCTTGGGTTCGTACGGAGCAGAAGCTTTTCGAAGAGAAGAAAATGACATCCTTGGTCTCCAGTCTTTTTTCGGGATGCGGTGATGCTCTCATCTCATCCGAGTAGCTTTTTGGGAGCTTGCATCGTGACGGAGCTAACAACGCGAGCCGTGGATATCATTTCTCTGTGATCTACAGTGCATAGAAGGGCGTTTCAGTCCTTTGACGTCTAACGCGATCGCAGGACCACCGCGCGATTATCGGATATGTCACCTTTTTTGTATGTCCACAATGAGTTGTAGCCATCATAATTCTCCGAAGTGGTCAGTCATAGACTCTTTCGCCAGCCATTTTCGGCCATGGCTCGTCACTAAGGCACAGTCAACTTTCAGATTATACTCCGTAGAAAGAAAAGAAGTTTGTTGCATGGCAGCTGGGAAACAAGCTTACGACCTCGCTGGCGCAGTGCCCTTCTGCCGTGGCCACCCGATGAACTAGACTGCTCCAAAAGAGCAGTATAACTAACTAACCAGCCTTGGAGAAAAGAAACGCAACCGGGGCTGAGAAGTTTTTGCCATTATTTTTAGAGACGGTCACCTGCCCTGATATGTTTCAGAGAGAACCAGGTAAACCCATATGGGCTTGACTGGCGACGACGACGACAGCGATGATGAATTAGTTAGATGAATGCATCTCCTTCTCCTCCACCTGAGACGCGATCCAGCCCTCGTCCGACACCAAGAGAATGGAGCAAAATCAGGGTCCAGTTCAGCCTGTTCCTTCTCAATTTCTAATAATTCGCATTTTGGTCTCCCAGCGACTCGGTCAACTAATTTCCCAGGTTATTCCACTTTGCCATCTGAACACTAACAACTACATACTGAACAGACAAAACGTCCGGATATGGTTGTGTCTCCCCATAACTACTCCATACATACGGAGTAGAAAAAGCGAAATTGAAAACGGAGCAAAAGAACGGCAAACGGCAAAAGACATTTTTTCTGTGCAACCACGCCACTGCTGTCTCAACACCACCGTAACACTAAGGTAGCGAGATAGCACAGCATAATGAGATAAAAACGGCTGTATGTAGTGTACCCGCGCCTAGGTCGCACTGCAGGTAATACCGTATGATTTTCTCGTTTCGGAGTAAAAAGAGACAATGGGCATTTCCATTTGGGAGGATGGGATGCTTGGCAAAGGGTGTTGACTAAACTAGACAACTCCAGACTTGAGTGCTTGGTTCAGCTCTGGATATATTTGAGGTCTTGATGTGAGCTTCTATTTCCATTGAGACCACATCTAGATCTGTTGTGCTGGGCCAGCTGAGCCCGGACCGGCTGGGGTTATGCATAGCTCAAAAGACAAAAAGCCCATATGATGTTCAAGTAGAAGAAGAAGTTGATCTCTTATACAGCTCCAAATTGCCTCTTGAGCTATGTGCTGATGTCCAGTTGTGATATGCTCTAAAATCCAGCCTGATCAAAAGTGTCATTCTCATAGAAGCCTAAGGATCCGTGTGAATATCATCCATCAGTAATGAGCACTGAAAGTAGACACTTTTAATGAAACTGCTATCTTTTATGCTGCTTAACCTCGCAGGTGCCCAGGATAGTTACCATGAGAGAGCTACAGCAGGTTGCAAATAGGCAATGCAATTGCTCTAAAACATCATCCATTGGAATTCACGAGCGCACAGGTCGCCCACTGACAGGCTGACAAGCCATCAATTCTAGTCACTTCGCGACCAGATACAGGTAAAAATCGCGGTTTCGAGAATATACCTCTTCCGCGTCCATCTCTTCTATCTATTCCGATTCAACGGTAATTCTTTCCTCAATCCAAGAGGTTACATTATGCTTATGAGCAAGTAACATCTCGTTCAGAGTCTTTTTCGGCGATCGCAAAATGCGCCCATAGCGCTTGGAAGGCTTTTTGGCAGTATCCGCAAGTTTGAACAGTCTGTGGTAATCTACCACATAAATTTGGGAATTCTGTGGCGCGCGAATATGAGAGTTAGACAACCAGGTCACTTTTTCAAAAAGGCAAGGGGTCATGCGTACTTCTCTGTACCACCTGGAAAGGTAGATATTTGTGTGGCTTGCCACTGCTCGTAGGTCGTTTTCAGCAACAAAGGAGACTACTCCATTAACTCGCCGGTGAACACGTTCTGTCATGAGTTCGAGTAATTAGCTTCTACTTTGTATTATATTATGGGCTGTATTCACCGTTGTTTACTAATAGATTGGCTAGGCCAACATAGGCATCGCCAATGCCTAGGAAGAAAACATGAGTTGCATCGTTGGGCCTAAACAGAACGAAGTCAGCATGGTTTTCCTCTGTGTAGCGTTCAAGGTCCTTGCGCCCTCTAGAGGCTAGTGGGTGTAACAGAGCACAATATGTCCGGGGTCAATGGTGTTCGTACTCAATATAGTTCTCCCATAGGTACAGCGCAAGTTCTTCCGCCAATTGCCCACGATTTCGGTCATCTTCCTCATACTGGTCCGGGCCCTATAGCGACAGGATCAACTCAGCAGTCTTCGTTTACCAAACCAAGCGCGATCGCCTACTTACGTTGTCTTTGGTAATATGTTTCGGGATGTTTACATCAATTATGGCTATGTTCTTTTCCATAGCCCATTCGATGTAGGTCTTTACCGCATCAGCCTTAGTTCCGGTTAGCCATCCTTACTTGATTAGGGTTCAAAGGTACCCGTACCATCCAACAATTGTGTGCTTCGAGAGCATTAGTCAGGGGATGTGGAATTCCCATAAGCTCCGGTCTAGAGTTAGTGTTAGTAGCACTTCTAATTACGCTCTGACAAGGCAACATACGGGTCGTGAAATATGACTAAAAGTGGAACTGGTGAATCGTAATTCGGGCTGTAGATCAAGTGGTTAGCTAAAAAGTATGCTCGACATATCGGTGCTCGGCCGTCGAAACTTACCTTGCTAGGACTTGATTTTCGAAGGATTTAGAGATAGAATCACGATAAATATACAGACTCGTAAGCTTGTGTTCGTCATATAGCTGCTTTGCTTGGTACTGCCGAATTATATCTATTTCAATGTTAGACGTGGCTAGCAATATAACATATCTCTCGACTTACCGTGCATCCTATTACCCCTGAACGCTTCTGAAGGAGCTAGAATACTATCAGCAAGGTGCTCATAGGTGGGAGAACGAATCAAAAAGTCTACCTTTAGGATACATGCAATGCCAGAACTTGGACTGGATCGAGACAACTTTTCGAACCGTTGCAATACCAGCATCTGATGCACCAGTGCCAATGAGTCTGTCTGGAGGTTCACCCATCAAGGTTCTCGTGACCGCAAGTGCTGACTTTGATATTGATCGAAAGTTGTACCCTCCCTGTGCGAGTCAGTGCAGTTCGAGCTTTAGACACTAGGTAGACACATACCTCCAGGCATACAGCAAGTCTGCCATTGGCGAGATTCATGAGCATAGCAGTCATGTGAGCATAGCAAGGTGGAGTGACGAAGCACCCGCCTAGCTCATCTCCTGCGGCAGCATCAAAACCAGCGGAAACTGAAACCGGTCAGACTTTAGGAAAAGACAGACTCGTTTAGTGAGACTTACTTATAACAAGGTCTGGATCGAACTCATAGCCAATGGGCATGACTACTTCTTGGAAAGCATAAAGATATTCCCCATCTCCCATTCCCTGCGCTGGCCATGGAATATTGATGTTCCTACCTAACATGAGTATATAGAGGGAAGTCATTTGAGATGAGGTGGACATACTTTCCGAGTCCAGCACCTTCGCCACAATGGTCCCAGTTTCCTTGCTCACCACCGGGATAAAAGGAGCCATCTTTGTAAACGTGAAGGGAAATATACAGCACGTTCGGGTCGTCATAGAATGCGTTTTGAACTCCATTGCCTACACAGAGATGTGAGCCCCAATACCATTTTCATATAGTCGTATATGAGCCTATACCATGATGAACATCCCTGCAATGCACTATTAGCTAAAGGACGTACGCAATGCAATGCCAGCAATTCTTACCAATCTACAATCATGATCTTCCGACACCGTTCCCCGAAGATTCTTTGGCAAACTTTGGCGGCAACGCAGACATTGTTAAACAAACAAAAGCCCATCGCCTGGCAGTTCTCGGCATGATGACCAGGAGGCCGAATCACAGCAATCGCATTTTTGACCTTATCGGAGACAACGGCCTTACACGTCTCAATGGCACCGCCACAAGCGAGAGTCGCCGATGCAAAAGTGAGTTTGTTAAAGTAAATCGAGTCTCGGCTAGCCTCCAAAGCAATTAATTCCTCATCGGCCATATCTAATAAAATCAGCTTTCACCCAGGAATCATTTTAGTGACAAAGGCAATTCGATTTTGAACAACCCCAATTATACATCAAGGGAGCAAATCGGAGTAAATAGGAGTATCAGAGCGTGGAACTCCATACCTTGGGTACTAAGTACGAAATCATAGTGTTTGGGATCATGGACCAAGGCGATTTCTTCTCTCGAGGCATCTCGCGCAGGGATGCTAGCCAAAGGTTGTGAGACGGTTTGCGGGTCATCATCATTGTCAACAAGACCGGCTTTGCAAAGTTCCTTATAAATGTAGTAAATCCGCCGCGGGTCTTCAGGATGGACATCTAAAGTAGGCCGCACTTCGCAATGAAATCGCATCCTGACATCATAACATAGGCCTGAAGGTAATAAAGATCGGACCAGAGGGGCAACTTCTCCTTCTATTGAAGATGGAATGGATTCTTCATCTTCTGATATATGAATAATCTCTTCATCCTTCTCACTTTCTGATCCAGGAGCAGTTTGTATAATATCCGCCGATCTGTCAACACCTTTGATCAGAGTACCAGGCGCCACGACCTTTTGTTGAAAGGCTGCTAAGAGGTCTGCTGCCTGGCTTCTCCGTGGTTTTCCATCTTCCTTCAGACCTGTGGTTTGGGGAAGCGCCTTTGATCCATGACTTTCTGAAATTGGAACGGGGGACCCGCTCATGATAATATCCTGCTCAGGGTTCATAGTTGAGGAAAGCCCGAGCCTGTCTTAACGACAATCTAACCAGGCATCGTAGCCCTGAACAGCATAGGAGAAAAGGGTTATGTCTTTTCAAAAGCACTAGCAGCCCTCAGTAGCATTAGAAAAGTAACATGATCACCCACTGCTCTACAAATTAGCTCCGGCGTATTTTGAGGAGAGACGAGCACAGTAACACCTGTAAAAGCAGAATAAAAGATTTTTGAGTACGAAAGCACTGAAGAGATTGTGATTTTTATATCCAACCAAATATTTGGTAATAATTGAGCTTGACTTGGAAGCTGCAAGTAAGATAAATTAAGGAAGAAAGAAGTGAGAGATGTGGAAGTTAGATAATGAAGCAAAATAGTAGGCTCATGTGACTAAATCCGGTGACTAAGCTATTATGGCAACAAGTAGCTATCCAATCACTGTCAGACAAATAAGAACCTCAATTAAAGCTGAAAAATCCTGTGGTCTTTCACACTCTCAAGTTCTTAAGTCACAAGGGCCTAAGCCCCAAGGCTTTAGTTAAGCCTTTAGCTGCTTTACAGCAGTATACTTTCTGTTTCTCAGCTTGGAAGCCTGCAACTGTGGTAAGTACTTCTGAGCCTCTTAAAATATTTAAATATCTATGTAAGGAACTGGCCTACGGCTCCGGGGCACCCCCGGGGGTCCGGGGGTTCCGGGCTATATAAGTGAGCGAGGCCGCAAGCTAGTAGCTTGCGAATCTAGTCTTTTTACCCGTGGCCGAGTGGTAAATGGGCTACACCCGGAACTCGCCCCGGGGTAGTGTAGTTCTCACAATCTAATACAAAAATAATGTGCTTGCAGCCTGCAACTAAAATAGTAAGCTTGACGATTTTAATTATGATTAATATAATAATATATCAATAATTTAAAATTAAAAGTTTTAAAACAAATATTTCAAATTTATAGAATCTTATAGTATTTGAAAAACTTAAGTTATTTTATTAGTTATCTACTAATTTCATTATTTTAATTTTTTTCTAATTATTATCAAAATTATAAATGTATAATAATTAAATTTAATAATTTATGTAAATAACAGTTAACTTATATTATTATTTATTTAGTAAATCAGTCAATATTCAAAAGAAATAAAAACACTTTAAATAAGTAAATATTCAAAGTTGAAATAAAATGAAAATACTTTGTATTACTAATTAGTATGCTGAGGTGCCTTTCATACAGTGCTTTAAATTTCCTTCAAGTGACTGAGATTAGCCACCACCTTGGGTGGTTCCGGCCCGTGCTTCAGCTTATCCATTTACCACTACGCCACCGGTAAAAAGACCAGATTCGCAAGCCAATAGCTTGCGTTCACGCTCACTTATATAGCCTGGATCCCTCTGGGCTAGAGGCAAGCTGGAGCTAGGAGGAGCCCTCAGACACTCGGACTAGAGATCCTTACAGCTAGCACTTATTAGCCGCTATTTTTCTTCCTTCAGGATAAGCTTAGATAGGCTTAAGGCCGCTTTTATGTTCTTTGTCATTTCTAGGAACTTGAGGCTCAGAGGGCAGTATTCCGGGAATCGACTTTGGCTCGATCTCAAAGGATATGGCATAAATCCGCCTGACGTTGTTGCGAAGGAATGCCACGGCATCCTCTGTGCAATACGCACTTCTCCAGATTTGTCTGTTTGATGGAAGAGGCCTGGTCTCTTCTTCACTTCCAAAATATGCGGATAAGGCTGCTGCCATTCTTGGCTCTTCTGGTGCATGCAATATATCTGGCCAATCGTTCGTATTCTTGCCGTGCAAATCCCGCATTCCGCTCCATTCGGTGATTCGTCGCTCCTGGGTATTGACTGGAGCAAATATTTCATTGCATCTTTGGCTCCATGCCTGAATAGTCTCCATTTCAATAATCTCGGCTGTTTGGTTTAAGGGCGCAGGGGTAGAGGTACAAAAAGTAAGCATCAAGCACCCTCTGAAATCCTCACCATCGAGAGTAAACGGGTGGTCAACAATATCGGCTGTAGGAGGCATGAGCATAGCCACGTTTGACTGGAAGAGAGCCCAGAGATATGAACGCAGTCCATGAAACGAGGTATGAAAGACTCCCCACGGAGCCATTTGGTTTTGATGTCCGATTAAATGAACATGCCCACGACTAAGGTAGTAGATTGACCGTGGTGACTGCCAAGAAAGGGCTGTTCCATGAAAGGCCATGGGAGCATCATGCATATCCGGCCTAAACCCAGGAGCCGGGCGCCACGGGGCGGTGATAGTATTCCGAGATGGCGAGACCATGCTGTACGAATATCTGAACCGTGCAGGATAATTTGCTGCACTGTTGAAGTTGATGGGCCTGGAGATTCATCTGCGCCACCATAACCCAAGGGCAATCTTTGATGAATGAACTTGTCCAGAGTTTGGATAATGAGCCAAAGCCACTGCAGTCGTGACCTTTCTCGGATAAAAACATCGGCGAATGAACCACCAGCAAGTCTATCAAAATTTCTCATGCGGCTAGTTAAGGAGTCGACATATTGTGGTTCGAAGATTTTGTTGCACGTCATCAAAAAATCTGAAATGTCATCTGGGGGCTGCAGCCAGGCATCTCGTCCTCCCACTGTCAGAAAAATATCAATGGAAGCATGGAGTGGATATCCCGAGTTTGCTTTCAGGAATTGTACGGTTTCTCGGAATGCAGGGACGAAGATATCGGCGATGTCAGCGGGCGAAGCCATGCAGTGCCTCGTCAGGAGTACCCGCGACCCTTCACCATCCTTATTAGCTACCCTTTTTCTAAACACTTGAGCTAGTCCTTAACCTACCCTAAGTAAGCCCTTACAGATGCTCCTTCTTGATCGAGCGACCTCAAGGACTCTAATCAAGGATTTTTCAGGTGAATAATATCTCAGGGTTGTGGAACCTTTTGACCAGGTACCTACTGTAGGTAACTAATATAGATGAGAAATAGTAATGGCGAAAGTAATGAGTAACTATTAATATTAATTAGAAGAAGTTCAATATGCATTTGATCCACATGGTGACAAGGATAATATGTACTTACGGAGTAAATAAACGCGAGTTACGGAGTACAGTGGATGATTTGTAGATTTGTGGAGGTCTACCAGATGTGTCACCACTCACCAGTCAAGAGAAAGCAATAGAGTTAGGGCTCAGTTGCAGAAAGTACTCCAAGTATGAGTGAGCGTGTTTACATTAGCAACTGAATCATTGAGTCCTTTCTGTGAGGTACAAGTGAGAATCCAGTGAGGATATGAAGATCATTTGGGCTGACACAAGAGGATCCGGCTTCTTTTGACCATTTGAGATCGCCAAACTCTTGTTCGCGAAGGGTACGAAAAGAGTTCGTGGCCCCTCCATGAGTCTCAGGCTCAAAAATAAGCAAGCGACAGAGGGAGTATCAAGTTAATTTCCCCCATAATGGAGCCGGATGGGCCTCCTTGATGCATACGTTATTTGGCGAAAGTCCTCATGTTTTCTCGGCTATCGGCATTCTGTACACTAGCCGAATTACCAAAACTATGAGGCTCTCCAGTTTGTTTTGGTGTTTGCCATCTGAAAGCTCGAAATTGATGTGTGTCATTAGAAGGCGGTAAGCCAAACGTCTTGGTTAACTATAAACCGCGCGCAAGTCTGATCGGTCACGCGCTGTAGAAATGCATCATTTCCTACCCCATTTTGGGTACCTATGCAACTCTCTGGGCATCTATACAGATTTCGATACGTTTGGGGTATCGTACCTGCAAAACTTGATTAGCTGGTTGGTTGAGACGACATGAGGTTTCGTATGGAACATGGCAAGAATGGAACAAATGGCTGTTAGAAGATCTCGAAACACAGAGGTGTGATTTTTTGTTTCTTCCAACCAGTCACATAAATCACTATAAGTCTATTGCAAGATACGGAGTTCGCACTCTTGGCTAGGCTGGATGATGTGACTCTTCTGTCGGGGCTCCTGACTCGTGTTAGTTGCTGGACTGGTGATCTCTCCTCGAAATGGGGTTCATAAAAAGATTGTAAGACAAAACAATGAGTCACAAAGCGAATAAACCAGTAGGCAGGCAGCTCGTCTATATCAACAGCAAGGAAGAAGCACTGATCTTGTCCATTATTGTCAGGCACGAGAGATTTGTCGTTGGATTCCGGGCACGTGAGACCCTCAAGCCCTAAGTGCCTTTTGCTGGTGGACGCCCGGGCCTCCTGATTCGTGGGTGGGCCGTGGGGCATCCGACCTCCACCAACAGCACCTTTGCTGCCTACGAGTACGATGCGCATCAACACTTGATGTCTGCCTCCTCACGATCTTCCACTTGAGCCTGGTCTGAGAAACATTGTGTCATTCTTCAGGTGAAACTCCTCATTGGCCGGTGGGGCACTGGACTGCCCTGTTACTTCGGTTCTGCCACCTGGTCTGATTCAATAGCTGTTACCAGGTCCCATGTCAAAGCGGTTTAGAGAAATTCGATGTTTTGAATTTCATCTTTGCCTTAGTACCTATATTCCTGATTGGATAGAAAGTGGAGTGTGCTGGCAAGCTCCATTTTGGCCACAACTGCCATTTTAGTCCAGTCCACTATTTTGGGGACACTTCTAGGCAGCTGCGCCTTCTACTGACCTATAATTTATCTCACCATGGAGGGTCCAAGCACTTTGACGCAGGCGGCAAGGCCTGAAGAGGATACTCAGAGGAGCTCCCCTCAGCTTAAATACTCGAGTATCCTCCCGCCCTCTGAGCAGTCTGGATTTCCAGATCAACTTCTCCTCAATCAAACATCAGATGATACCGAAAAGAACTCCTTGCAGCCACTATCAGCACCAGAAAGAAATCATCCAAGCTTATCGAGTGAGGAAGAAGAACAAATGTTCCTCGCCTTGAAGAAGGTATTTGAGGAGGCGGAGGCGGAGGCGGAGGCGAAGGCAGAGCCTGATTCACCTAACCTCGACCTGAGCCGATTAATGGAATGCCTTGAGCTGGCGGATAAGGATGCCGCTGGTGGCTGGCTGAATATGAAAATCCTGGAAGCCGTTAATTCCAAGGTGGAACTCTTATGGAAGGCAAAATCGAGTTATTTTGCACCCGTTACTGAGATTTTGGCAAATGGCAGCAGAAATCGTGGGTGCTCCGTATTTCTAGATGTCAAAACTCGTTTCCAGCCTTGTTGACAAAGTTTTGCAGCACAGTTGCGTTTGCCCTATGGCAGAAGCGGGATTCTGAAGTTCTACCTCCGGGTTATCACCACCAAAGATGCTGATAATGATACTTTATTCCATGCTTTAAGGCTGGTTGGGAATTCATGCGCCGATACGGGTAAGTTCGAGATAGTCTAGGCTCTCATGAATGTTATGCTAATAAAATATAGATGAAAATCGACAACAAGCAGTACAAAGAAATTACACACGTTCAATCATGAAGCTACTTGACAACCCGGCGCTTGTCCACGTCGCAATCCCTGTCATTTATAATCTATGTGTTGATTTTGGTTCGTTTCCAAATAAAATCTTTCAAGGCCATAACTAATATCATTGATAGAGCCTGCACAAGTTCAAATATCCGCTAACGGACTTTACTTCCCTCTCTTAAAGCTACTCTCCAATGGCCTCATTAAGGGGATGGCTTTGTTGACCTATACTTATGAGCTACTTGAGATATCGAGTGAGCAGGGTATTATCGTACGCTCGTACACGATAGCTAGTACGTCAACCTCTTACGAAGGGAAAGCGCTTGATCGGGCCCCGGACGTATCGTTTCGTTACATCGTGGATTTGGCCACGAGTCGTGATATCGCGTTCCCTCACTTAATATCTCTTCTAAACTCTCTCGTGGCATGGCTGAAAGTGGACCGATTTCAACAAATTTGTATAGTGCAAGGCTATACTGAGCGTTTACTTTCGATTTTCATGCATCTATCCGAGCTAGAAAAAAGAATACAGAGTCCGGATGATAAGCAAATGCTTCATACAAGCCGACAGGCCTTTAACCAAGCCATCGCTGGGTTTTCTAGTCTACCGCTCTATTCTAGATATTGTCCTCTGGATTCAACGGTCACCGAGACCCTACTTTCCTGGCTCAAAACGTCCGATAGTAACCTACATCTTTGCGCTTGTGTTATGATCGGGAACCTTGCTCAGGACGACAAGACATGCCAGTCTTTGATACAGCAATTCCAAATACATTTGCTTCTGAAAAGAATAATCGACGATGGAGCCAAGGCAAATGTGTTATACTCCGTGCTAGGGCTGTTGAAGAACCTTGTCATTCCTGGCGATAATAAAGGTCGTCTCGGCGATGCTGGCTATATCGAAAGTCTATCCAGACTGTGGACTACCGACATGCATTCCGAAGTCCAATGGAAAGCTGTGAGCCTAACCAGGCAGATGGTACAGGCATCAATTCCCAATACCTATCGACTCCTCACACCACTATCTTTGGATCCCGACTCCCCCGCCCATTCGCGGAGCTATCTTTCTCTGTTACTCACGCTCTTCGATAAAACCGAACATCTGCCTGCTCAAGTTGAGGTCGGCCGAACTGTAGCCACAATTTTCCGCGTGCTTTTACCGCAAAATAGCCAATCGGAGGCATCGACTTTAGTAGAAAGCCTTGCCGAGCGATTATTTATCTACCATTCCGATGTAGCACGTCCGATTATAACGATGATTCTTCAGACGAATTGGCCCGTCGTCAGGAGCGAAGGATGGTTTTGTCTAGCTCTATTGGCTTCCTCCAAAGACGGCTCCGAAATAGTGGGCAATTGTCTGCAAAATCCGGATGTTACTGAAATGCTGCGTGAGCTGGTTCGCAAGGGGGTATCTGCGCGTATCGAAGGGGAATCTACTCAAGACACTCCTGATCGGGAACCTCAGAAATGGAATACGGACAATATTTTAGTCCTAGTGAAGAGGGTATTGGAGCACAATGTGAGTTTGGCTCAAAAATCCTGATATCGGCTGTGGAATATGCTAATAATGGAGAAAAGCCCTCGACTCTAACCCCTTCACGAAGGCAAGAGCTTGAGAATTTGATGCAGGAAGTGGCGCAGCCGCGCTCTGGATGAAGGCGCGCGGTGTAGAATCATGTCTAGTCGTAATATTGAAGGTCAAGTTTCTATTTTTTGGACGTGAAAACGACCATGTATCGAAAGATATTATGCAAATATCTATACTCTCTATAGAAGCCAAATTTCTTTTGGTGAATAGATAAGAAGTTATCCATAAGGGTATTCGCTGCATTTCAAATTCGGCGGAGTGACTGTGAAGATAGTGTCAATATACGTGGGATAAAAACCCACGACGTCAAGCGGCTTCTCGCTTGCTTCGCTTTTTCTCCCTTAACTTCTTCTCCGTTTTCATAAATTCTCTTATCCCAACCGGTATTCCCTCAAACAGGTCTGTCGAGTCCGGTAGACCTGATTCGTCACTCCAATTACCCGTACTACCTCCCCCATCATCGTCCATGCTGGTACTCGCACTTGCAACTTCTCGGCGTGGAAGCTGCCTTGAGTCCGCTTTGTCAGTTGCTGTTGCACTAGCGCGTGGCCGACGGCTCTTTGCATCGCGCACTCGTAGCGCCCATTCCTCTACATCATCTCGATAATCATCCCAAACGCAATGCACGCATCCGCTCATGCAGCAATTATCTGGCTCTGAAGGTCTCGGAGGAATAGGTACGCAGTTTATGGTCTGCCAAGTAGAATCGGGCGGTGTAGATGGGTTATAACGAGACGTATAGCCTGGTCCAGCAAGACGAGTTCCGAAAACGATGCCCATTTTCTCGGAGGGACTGAGGTCACTGATATCTCGGGAAGGTGGGGCAGGGGGCTTCCGTTCCTCTGCTGATGCGAGGGCTTTGAAATGTGGTTCGGTTGTGTCAGGATGTCGGAGTAGTATCCTTTGAGAGGGTAGGCTTGAGATATATGCGATCTATCGTGAGCGGCATTATGGCGCTCCGTTTGAAGGGAACGCTTCGGTTGTGTTGGTGAGATGATATTACGGAGTTGTGGCGTTCGATTGAAGGAGTAGTTGGGATGTAAAGAAGATATTTGGCGACAACAGGATATGCATAGTTCTATGCTCCGATGATAGCCCCTTATAATGAGGGGAAAGCCCTCCATATTAAATGAGACTTGAGTCTGCTTCAGCAGCAATTCTCGGGCCCGATCGCAATGACGAAGTGGTGGACGGTGCAAACAGTGCAAACTTACGGTTAGTTAGTTAACTACCGCGCGGCCGCGTTTGTTGACCCAAAGCACACGATAAATGAGCGATGGTAACAACGGACTGAAGGCTCCTGGAGCCCAGAAATAGCCTCTCTATCGATTTCCGGGACCCGTTTGTGCTGGATGCGCCTATACTTTATCCAAACGATCTTGAAATATCCAGATTGCCCGGATGTTTCCCTCTCCCGCCAAACGGCGCAAATCCAATTCCTCCTCCGCGATTCCCGTTCCTATATCGAATGCCGGAAAACGCCCAATAACCCGCGATGCGCGAACTAGAGCCACTGCGCATTCGTCGTTTCTTTCACCGACAAAAGCGAGTATTGCGCGATCCAAGTCTGAGCTTTTATCAAAAGTATTAGGCTCACCAGCCGAGAGGGCTTTGCGATCCGAGAAGCGCGCTAACGAGGTACTGAACTCCGAAGAGCCCAATAAGCCCCAGGAGGGTTCAAAAAACGACGAGGAAAAAGCGAATGGTGCTGCTTCTCAAATTGATTCGAGTCGTGACGCCGGAACAGAGTCAGTCGACCTCTCCGCTTCGGAGCTGGTTAAAGAATCGAGCCCGGGAGGATCCGGGCAACTGAACCCGAATAATGGAGCTGTCAGGAGATCAGCTCGAAGAGCATTGTTTTCTGCGGAGCGCCGGTCTCTCTCACTAGAATCACCCAGGGCTAATGCGAACCGTTCTTCCGGGCCACGGAACGGTAGCGGAGAGGACTTAGAGCTACTCCCAGTGGCAGCTCCATTTGGCGTCGGGAAGCTCCCTGTTAGGCCAAAAGCTCTTGCGGGCGGTAGTCCGAGCCTACGACACGATTTGCGGAGAAGCAGGAGAACCTCCGAGCATCGCCATGGATCTAGTCCCCTAAAACAAGTCAGAGCACAGGAACCCGCCGTAGAAAATGGCCATCCAGAGGGACTACCGAACTTGCTACGGTCCAAACGCGACATATCAGAACAAGTACTGGCAAAACAAAAGCTACGAGATGAGTTATCTGAGCAGTTAAAAAGACTGAAAAAGGATCTCGCTGCACTGGAAGAATGCGGACGGCGATTCGAGCAAGAAGATAACCTCGACACAATGGACCAGAAGTACTTGCAGGACATGCTGTAAGTTTTACATTCACAACACTATATCATTCCGAACTAACTCGATATTTAGGTCCCTACTCACCACCGACAATCCATCCTGCGCTCCGCCTCCCGCAAAGCGGCCCTCTCTACCAATTTCCACCCTCATATCTTATCTACTTCCGTTTTCTACATATACTCCACAAGCAGAAGTCAAGCGTGAGGCCACTCCTCCACCAGCGAATCCCTTCGCCCTTGAACAGCCTGATGACCCTTTACCTTACTTAACTCTCTTTGCATCTCTCTGTTTGACGACAGACACAAAAACTGTTTCTTCAGCGTCCTTAGACTCGAATGAATCATCACCTCGTCTCGTTCAAGTTCATAACTTTATTCTCTCTCCTCCTCCTGAATTTCCTCAGTCAATATATAGGGTCCCGATTACTCTTCATTCAGATCCAGAACAGCAAACTGTCCTATCGATCACCATTCCTGATACATCTCCAAGTGCTGGTGTCAAAAATATTCCGCCAGAGCTACTTGGATGGATGAAAAATCGACTGTCAAATACTCTATTGAAGCACGATGTGTCTGGACTATCATGGGGGGTCTGCCGATACTGGGAGGCTTGCGTTTCTCGTGCCAAAATATGGCTACGCTTGGAAAAGCTTAGCTCAAATATTGGCGAAATAAATCCTAAGGACGCTGATACGGACTTGGACATAGAGGACTATGCTCCTCGTATGCTGGTTCCGCACCTTGACCGGCCTTCGTTGCTGATTGCCTACCCGGACAGAGCCAGGAAGTATCAAATTCTAGTGTCGTGTCCAATGGAAATTGATCTATGGACTAGTGAGCCCTTTCTGCAGCCGGATATCTGTATATCAGCCACGACACAGCGACCAAGTGGAGCAGGGGAAGGCAAGGTGGAAACCGAGGCACGGCGGGTGTTTTGGAGCATACTGAAACATCATGCTACCGATATTGAAATCGACCATGGGCGAATTGTTAGAGCTGTAGAAGCAGTTGTGCGTGTCCTACATGGGAGCGAGTAGCATGCGTTTCGAATGGAGTTATCTTGATTCAATTGCTGGTTGCTGGGGCTATCGGTTTAGCATGGAATTCTCACGTCGGACTAGTATTATATTTATACCAATCAAGTCATGCTACATTCATAGAGCTTTTAATTTGTTAGCAGAGGCCTATTTCATAGACTTCCTCCCGTTTGGATCTCGGGGAAAGCCCAAAGTTTGCAGCCACCAAAAGGGATAAAGAGATCAACTGAAATCGAGTCATCATGTCATTCCATTTGGTTTTTCTAACTTAGATATGTTGTCAGAAACTGGAACTGAGCCACAGAAAATTCCCCTCGTAACTTCTAGGATAATGAACAGGTACGTTTTCGAATTCCTCTCCCATTGCATTTATTGTAAACAATACCGGGGAGTAAGTACACCTTAAGCCATCAAGAACCAACCCCACTGATTCCCATTGGACGACCATATTATCATAGCAACGTAAAGGAGGAAAAGGCGGGTAAAATGCGGTAGAAACTGGGGAGCAAAATGAACCAGAAGAAAACAACAGCAGGCTTTTTGAATTTATTTAATTTATTTCTTAGCTGCTGCGGCCTCTTCAGCCTTTGCCTTTGCTCTCTTCTCTCTCCTACCAGCATAGCGAGCTTCAGAGCGAGCATCCCTGAGTTTTCGGTAGGCGGCCTTCTCTCCCTCTGGCATGTCTGACTTGGAAATCTCGGTAACGGCCTCGGAGCGAGAGAGGTTCTTAATTGGGAGTAAAGAGCTGAGGCTCTTGGCAAGGTTGCTGCCCTCGCGGGCGGCTTTGACGTCCTCGGGCGAGGAGTCGAGCTTCTTGAACTGTCCGCTCTTGCGTGGGAAAAGGATCAAGCGAGCTCGGTATTCCTTCAACCGGGCAACGTTGGCGGAAAGTGACTCTTGGCATGCATTGACACGGCGGTGGTCGACGCAGACACCGATTGTTGGTGCGAGCTTGCGTGGAATACCGGCTTCCTGTATAAATGAATATCTGGTTAGACTGCCAATTTCTACTACTTTCGAGGCATCAAACCAATAACAGGTGTCCATTTAGCGCGTACCTTCAACTCTTGGAGTGTGAAACCGCGTCCGGCTCTGACCCGGCTGTTGTACTTAACGGTTGGGCATCTGACAACTGGGCGGAGCTTATCAACAGGACGAGGGGCAACGGCGGCGGCCTTTGCAAGACGAGCTTCCCGACGGCGGTGTTTTCGGCCAGGCTATACCATCAGAATATAATCAGCCAAGTCCAATCCCAATGGACATCCCCAGACTGTTTTTTTCTCGCATCCTCCATTTTGAATTCCATCGTCGATGATAGGGTTGATGTTCGTACCTGGTCGAAATGTACTCTGACGCGACGTTGCCAGTCCTTGTGGAAATCTAAAGCACGAGAACAAGGTCAGTCAATTTACCAGATATTGGAAAGTCGAAATCGCCTCATGATAAGCGACGGATGGAATGGAGTTACTTACGATTCTTGGGAATCTGCTGGTTGTGCTTGATCGCCTATAATCCCAATCGCACATTAGTCCCTATCTCGTTTCACGCATTGCCGGAATCGATTCTTTTCGGATCAAAGTAACAAGGTAGTGCGGATTCAATCATACCATTTTGAAGGCCGGTGATCAAGTTGTCGAGTCCCGGGTGATGTCGCTGGTCGTCGTTCGAAGATTTGCTATGGTGTATTTGCTGATGGAACTTTTTGGTGTGGCCTGCGCGCCAAGCCCCAGTCTCGCTTAGTGGGCCAAGTAGCCCTAGGTCTTAGTCATCACCCACTCAAAAACTCCTGGTCAACGCCCATTGGGCACTCAGCCACCGGGCTATCGGCTATACATACTTCCGTCCAGCGTACATACAATTGAGGTCATCGAGTTGAATGCGGCGCGCCCTCTGCGGAGGGAACTGTAGTACTACTACGGAGTACTGGAATGCTATATATCGTCGGTAATTCCTTGATTCATGAGTATCTATCTAAGCTAAGCTAAGCTAAATTCCAAAAGTGACTGACAGGGGCACGGAAGGGCAGTGTAAGTGCAATTGTATCGTACAGTATCACGAAACAAGTAAGCATTTCGAGCACATTGTAGTTGAACTGTTGGACGCAACGTTTATTGAATACACGAGGCGTAAGAGAATGTAAAAAGGAAGTCGTGATACACATTTTCTGCCTAGACTGGGCAGTCGGTGAGGTCATACAAGTCGTCAAGTAACTAAGAAAAGAGAACCTTTATGGTTCGACATCAACATAGGTGGATTCAGCGCCCCGAAATCGCTTTGGAGAAATTGCTTTTCCTTCAAAGCTGCGTTTGCGCTTCAAGCTTTCAGTAGGACGATCAACCCCTGCCTTCCTAACGTGTCCAAAAAGCTTGGTTTGAAGGAGATGGCTGGACTTCCCGATATTGGAGTCGATCGAAGGCTCTTCTTGACTACCGGGTGGGAAGCGACGCAACATGCTGGTAGCAAGAGAGCTAGCCTGAGAGACCGGAACGTCCTCGTCAGTGAGCGCCTCTTCGGCCTCGGAGGCCGAGATTGTACTATCGCGATCGTGACGGTCACGATCGCTTTGTTCAGCAACGAAGGACCGATTCTGTGGCTGCATGGGTGTGCGTTTGTTGATTGGCGTAAAGAAATGGATACGTTCGTTGCCTATGACTTTACGCTGAGGAGTGACCGGCAGAGATGAAAGAGAATGTGTTCCTCGCGCATGGCCCAAGGGCTTTTGAAAGTCTTTCCTATGCGGGGGCGATTTAATCCTAGCCGGTTCCCCGTTCAGGACTTGGTCGGCTGCAAGCAAGGCTGCGAGTGGGTCGTGGCTCCCAACCCTGCTAACATGAGAGCGAGCACTATCAGGATAACGCGTGGTTATTCTGCGATGAGGGGTGTTGAACTCTGTTCGAGGGCTAGAAGAAGGTAGTGAGCCGTGATCAATCATGCGGGTAAGGTGATCCCTGTTATCACGAATGCGCTTCTTGAGACGATCATTCTCTTCCTTCAGCAGTTCGAATTTGTCGGCATCTTCTTCGATCAACTTTTTAGCGCGGCGCAGTCTGCGCTCAAGTAAGAAATTTGCTTCCTCGAGATCCTTGATGCGGCGTATAGCATTTTCAAGCTCTTGTTGCGGCGGAGGCGACAAATCCCTTAGCAGCGTATGACGAGAGCGATACTCGACGCTTTGCAAGATCTCAATTTCTCGCCTTGCGAGTTGTTGCTCAACCTCTGCTCGTTTAATAGCCTCACTGCTGGTCAAAGAGAGAAGGCTATGTTGAAGCTTGAAATGTGCTGCTGACATGCGCGATTCTTGGGCTACAGCCAACAGGTCTTTTGCGATAGTACGAAGAGATTCAGCGCCTGCACTTTCTATTTCCGTTGCTGAAGGTAAACTTTCTGATGCTCCATAAGCGACGCAAAGGCTATGGTTCACAGTTGCCGGAGGAGAGGCGAGAAAGCCATTGGGACCGTTTTGGGATGGCGGAGGAGTTATCTCGGCCGACGAGGTAGGAATTGAGGGAGAGCTGAACCTGCTTTTGTCTAAGATGTTTGTCGAATACTGAATTACATCGGGGGAGACGGATCGACTGGCTTCGCCTGCTATTGGGGTACTCGGAACGGCAATCTCGGCAGCAGGTTCCAGAGAGGGCTGCTTCGGAGTCGAAATATCGGCCATGATACCTGTCTCCGAGAATACAGAGTAGACTAAGTTGCGCTGCTGCGAGGATAATGATATTGTAGAACTCGGACCTGGCGCAACTACTATATCAGGGGCATATAGGTTTCAAATGGGGACAATATCCGAAACAATAATATCAAAATTATGATAGAATTGTAGGGAGAAAATTTCCAAGGGCAGTATACCAATTGGTAAGGCGCATAACAATGTGATTGTAGGATACCCAAGCAAGCTGGCAACAAAGTAAACAGTGAATTGATGCCCGGATTGGGGTAGAAGAAAACTGGCGAATTCAAAGAGTCAAAGAGCCGGAAGAGAAGAATTAGGAGTGAGATAGTGGGCGCAAACAATCCCTGGTAGTAGAAAAGTAACAATAAAGCCCAAGAGAAGAAGCGCGCGATGAACGGTCGGGGTGGATTGTTGATGATGATGATGATGACGGATCGAGTGATTGGGTGCGATGCGGCGACGACGGTTGTCTGGGAGGCCGCTGGACGAGGGGAGGCTGGGGCAACGCCGCAACGGGGTTTAGCGCCGAGTCGAAAGCCCGCACCAGCCACCGGCCATGATCACGTGGGCCATTTATCCGGTGTCGGGATCACGAGGAAAGTGGCAACGGCGGCTAGTCTGAATCGGGCTAGCTCGATGGTGACGGCCCGAGGGGCCGCTTAGTCAGCAAGTGTAAACAAAACTTCCAAGGTTTCGTCGATATGCAAGGGGCAGAGCTCTCTTCAAGCTCATAAAGGTTCGAGCAACGAGGGAACACTTGACCAGGCATTGGCATTCATAATGAGGCTTCAATAAAACAATGCTATGTTATCACCATTATATGCTTCTGCGGTAGTTTTGTCTATGGACCTTCAGCAGTCCTTTTCACCCCTTCGCCGCCATGGAGAATGAGCCGATGAAACGGCCACCACAGAGTGGCATTCCCCGTTTATCGAGGCTTCCGTTACCGACTACTACGGCTTCGAAGACTGTACGCCCCTCTCCTTCCAGAGAGCGGCTACAAGCAGATCAGGGGCTGAATGTTTCCAGGCTCCGCAGACCGTCAGAAGATGTATTCAAAAAGCCATCTCTTCCTCCACCTTCGTCCCGCAAGTTGCCTGAAATGTCAGCTTCGCAGCGGAGATCGTCACTGAGAATACCGTCCGTGAAATCCTCCGTCTCTACCGAAAGCCTGTCGAGCAAACAAAGTCCTGACACCTGTGCTCCAGGACTTGTGCCTTCGCTTGAAGAACGAACTGTCGAAACGCTTGCGCAGATGCCCCCATCTCCAGCTCCCAGCAGAAGGCAATCGAGCTTTTTTAGACCGGCCAGCCCAACACGACCTTCCTCTCGTGCTTCTGACTTAGCTCAGGATCCATCCACCCAAATTCTATCTCCGAATCGTAAACCGTCATATCGAAACTTGTCGGTGACTGAGCCTCCTCAGCTGAAGCCAACAGCCAAAGCGCGGGCCCCAGGCGGCGCTCCTTCGTATAGGAGGGTTAGCGAAAATAATTTCAAGCAACAACCTTTGTCCACGACTTCTACAACAGACCCAAGAACCCCCGTAATCCCTCGCGAGGCGATAGTAAAAATTTAGCTCTTCGCGGTTCGAAATCTCGAAACTCTCTGGTTCAATCTTTTAACCAACTGAATACCGAGGCCAATGAATCTATCGGCACAAAGCGTGTACCCAAACCTAGAGTACCTTCAGCCCGCATGTCCTCCTCCACCCGCTCATCCAATCTGACTTCACCGACTTCCACCGCCTCCAAAGTCTCTCAAAGTACTGCTATAACTTCCAGTAGTAGCCGCTCGGCGGTACCTAACAACGGAAATGAGACAACAAAAGCCTCTAAATCCTCAAACGCTCTGAGAGAGAGCATTGCAAAGGCGAAAGCTGCTCGGAAAGCCGCCCGGCAAAACAATACAAGTGAAGGCTCCTTTGAGAACCATGATGATCCATTTAACACGCTGCAAGCGGTGGTTGCAAACGGCGCCGTACTGAAGAGCAGAGCCTCCACGGGGCGAAAATCAGGTGTGCTCAACATTGCCGCATTGGGGCTAAAGGAGATACCGAAGGAAGTTTTGACCATGTATGATTATGATCCTGAAAGCTCTGACAAGTGGTATGAGGCCGTCGATCTCGTCAAGTTAATAGCTTCTGATAACGAGTTCGAGTCTCTACCCGATAATGTCTTTCCAGACATCGATATGTCATCAATGAATTTCGAAGAGGAGAACAAAGGCATCCAGTTCGGTGGCCTGGAGCTCTTAGATCTGCACGGTAATTCTCTTGCCAGTCTTCCATTAGGCCTACGCCGGCTTCAGCGACTAAACTCCCTCAATGTGGCTAAGAATAAGCTCAATATGGACGCAATCGAGGTTGTTACCCAAATACGCACTCTTGTTGAGCTAAAGCTAGGAAACAACGATCTCGAGGGTATGCTGACTCCTCAGCTCGGATCTCTTCAGAATCTCGAAGTTTTGGATCTTCGCGGCAATGCTTTGACAGGGCTCCCAGACAACTTATCGGATTTGACTGCTCTTCGAGTGTTAAATGTTTCTGAGAACCACTTAACATCTCTTCCTTTTAGTGCATTGTCCAAGCTTCCACTGGTAGAAATTAGTGCCCAGAAAAACCGCTTGCAAGGGAATCTCATCCCAGCCTCCATTCAGTGTATCAGGGGACTCCAGCTATTGAACGTTTCAGCAAACTCGCTGGAGGGCCTGTCTGCTGGAGACTCTTTGGAGCTCCCTAGCTTGCAGCAGCTTTTTGCGGACTCCAATCGCATAAAAGGGTTGCCAAATATATCCACATGGAGCTCTCTTCTTACTCTGATGCTGGAAGACAACGATTTATCCGAAATTCCTCCAGGGCTACCAGACTTAAAAAATTTGAAGCATGCAGATTTGAAGGGCAATAATATCACCACGCTTGATGACAAAATTGGCTTAATGGAGGCTCTATCAACATTTCGTATCGAAAATAACCCGCTTCGGGAACGAAAATTCCTGACTATGGATACGGAGATTTTGAGAAGAGAACTTCGTACCAGGTGTGAGCCTGAAACTCAAGAAGTTGATGATACGGAAGGTTCTGTTCATACCGAGTTCACACTTGCCCCGGAGACACCACAAACGACCCAAGTGTGGCGAGTAAAGGCTGGTGGTGTGCTCGATCGGTCGTCAACCGCACTCACTCGACTTGAAGTCGAGGATATTGAACCTTTGCTGAATGGCCCCGACATCCGTTGTCTTTACCTTCAACGTAATCAGATCCACACACTTCCAGTACCGGCCCTGTCCCTCCTTTCGCGCTCTCTGACGGATCTTGACCTGTCACATAACCCAATAGATGGGGACGGATGGATGAGCGCCAAAATCGAGTTTCCACATTTGCAAAATCTCACCCTGACATCCGCTGGATTGAAATCGTTTGAATCTCTTCAGTCATTCCTCGTTGCTCCTATGCTCACGTTTCTTGATGTTTCCAACAATCAATTGAGCGGGGAACTTCCAGTCATGCGTGAGCAGTATCCAAACTTGATTACTTTGCTTGTGGGAGATAATCAGCTTAACTCCCTGTCTTTTGAAGCTGTGCAGGGGCTTCAAGTTCTAGACCTAAGTAACAACAATATCGATCATCTACCTCCTCGGCTGGGCCTTCTTGGAATTGAAGATTCTGGGGGTCTAAGGCGCTTGGACGTCTCTGGAAACAGTTTTCGTGTCCCAAGATGGCAGGTCGTCGCAAAAGGAACTGAAGCAGTTTTAGACTGGCTAAAGACCAAAATCACTCCAGATGAGATGAGGGAGTGGAGAGGTGACACCGAAGACATCTAGTTGAATATATCAATTTTATTTCGTTGTGGCGCGGTCGAAAGGTAGTGACTATCTTTTCGTTGCCGAGACGGCGCGCTGTATCATTCCATATAACCGGCCAAATACCATCATATAATAATGCAATAAAGATGAGACTGAACATTTTTTGAAATCCTGAAATACAGTGCGAGAGTATTAAGGGGTTAGAGAACATTTTACTGTTCCTTTTCCTTTCCGAGATCTTCAACTATTTTGACCCACACGGCCATCCATTTTGAGAATTGATCCTGATCATCCGCTTTTATAACATTCGGTTCCTTTTCCGATACTTCGCGCAGTATATCTACTGCCTCTAGTGCCTTATCCCGAAGTTTTAAGCTATATGCATCGGCAAAATCGATGTTAGTCTCATACAGAGACCCAGCAGCTTCATCCACAAGATTTGGTAACTCCCGTAGACAGCAAGACAGTGAATCGAGCTCTGGCACGAGATTTGGAAGTATTGTCTTTTCATCCATCTTCTTTAGGCGGTGTGATATGATCGCTGAGTAAAGTTGGGACACCAGAGTGAAAAGACGGGCTAGATATTGCTTTTCCTCCTCGAGCTTCAACTGCTGGTTTTCCTCGTCCTCGTCCTCATCCTCATCTTCGCGTTCATTTTCAGCATCGGTCCCACCTTTGCTGCTCTTCTGGGCAGATTCAATCTTCTCACCCCGTGGTTTGATGGTGCTGGCGTCTTTCTCATGTTCATCACGGTCATCCCACAGCAGATCATCGTCGTCTAGACTGTCTTCGGGATCCCATTCTTTCAGCTCCCGTATTCCATCCTTCACTAAGTCCAAATACTCTTTTGCTTTTCTTATCAATAAGCCGACGACTCCGTCAGATGCGAACGTAACGAGTTGGTCGCATATTTTCCACAATCGGCCAGTCGCGGTAGTCACGTCATTCTTCTCTGCATCACTAATTTTATATCGCTTCTTCTCCTGGTAGTTTACTGCAGTCCTTTTGACAAGAGCAGTCAAAACATCCAGCTCCTGCAATACGTCCTTGACCAATGCCTTAGCTTCATTATGGAACAACCGTGTGTATTTCTCCGGAGTCGAGAGCAACGCGGCAGTAACAAGGGAAGGAAGAACGGATCCATTAATTTCTGAGAGTACGGTAACGATTGCAGAGGGAGTAAACGGTGTGTTTATTGCCAAAAGTGAGAGCTTGGTTGTATGCGACTTGAGGGCTTGGGCGGAAGCTGAGAGGAGGAGCGGGGGAGTGAGACCAGAGCTCGAAGATTGAGAGGAGGCTGTTTCGGCGGTGGGCGGGGAAGAAACTGCTCGTCTGAATTGCTCGGAAAGCGCTATAGTAGTTTCTAAAGCTGTGAATAGTCTTGATGCCATTGTGAACCTCTGAGGACATGCGTTCTTTTGTCTTTGCGGCTTCCAAGCCCATTTGGAGCACTTCAGTGAAATTGCAGCACAATAGTGGAGGATTAGGTAACTATACTCCGTAACTAGTTAGTGAAAGTTACTCTGTAGTTAGGTGACCAATTAGCGTGTGCCTTCAGTTATCATTTCAACAACCTCTTGTATATACTCCTTTCTTACCTCATCAATAGCCTAATGAAGCAATACTGTCATTGTATCCTCTCCCTCCCCTACAAGAATTTTCAGCTCTTTTTCATGCTTACCGGTCCAGCTAGACCCGGGAGGAGCTACTGCTTTGGCTAACTGGTCACCGTTACGGTGAAGGTCGGATTAATGATAGTCCGACGATGGCCAAGATATGAGTTTCGCTACTCCGTATAGCCAGACTTAATCGTGGATGAGGCTATAACTGCCATATCAATTGAATTATAAATTCAACCTGCACACCTGCTGTTTGAAAAATTGCCCAAATAGTTCTGAGGTTTCCTGTCCGTCGCCTGTCGTTTGAGATCTTGATGATAATGTAAGATTCTGATTCTCTAGCTCGCGCAAAGCATTTTCCAGGTGGACAGTGAGATCTCTGACGCGCAAGGGGATTCTTCATAGCTCTGGACTCGCCTAAAGCTTCTTGTGCTTCGGATTCATCTGGAGCTTCTTTGTCTAACATTCCGGATTCACCTTGAATGCTTCCATCCTCGTTTTGATTTGCTAACCGTATACGCCTGATCAGGTTCCTCCATGGACCAGATAACGAAACACAGAGTTGATGCAGCTTGTGATGATTTCATTGCCGCGATTGACCCTTTGAAAGTGTGCAATTTGGCCTCATCATGCCATCCAAGATTTGCGGCCTGCTGTATCTTCGGAGAGTGGAAGAGAGGAAGCTACAATGTTTGTATTCCGGTGCTTTTCAAAGATGAGGGCGAAAAATGGATGGTTAGAATTCCATTACTTCCTCGGTTGGCATATCCGGAAGAGAAGATGAAAAGTGAAATTGCGACAATGAAGTAAGCCTTATCACCTCCAGATAGTTCATGGCGACTTTTATGCTGACCAAAGGATAGATACATCAGAGAAAAAACCACCATCCCCATTCCTTACATCCACAACTACTCAATTACCGGTGATAACATCCTTGGCATTCCATTTCTAATTATCGAATACATCGAGGGAAACACATTATATTCCTTAAAACTCAGTACCTTAGAGCGGAAGAAACGACGACACCTCTATTCTCAATTAAGCGATGTCTACATTCAATTATACCGGCAACAATTTGATAGAATTGGTGCTCTCACTTTGACTGAAGATGGAAATTGGGTACTAGCCAACAACCGCCCGTTAACAATTGATATCAATGAACAAGAGATCAGTGGAATTGATACCTGTCATCTTATGGCTCCTGATCAGACCTTTCAGTCAACTATCGACTATGTCTATATGATAGTAAAGCTAATATTCAACGACTTTTTTCACGCCCGTGAATCTATCCTGGATGAGAGTGATGCTCAACTATACTTGTATAGTATCTATGCCTGCCAAGGAATTTTGATTGAATGGGTTAAACCTGAGCTCAACCATGGGCCATTTGTGTTAATGCATGGTGATCTTCGTCCACCAAATATCATTATTGATGATAATTTAAATATCATCTCGATCTTGGATTGGGAATGGAGTCACACAGTTCCAGTTCAAATGTTTGTTCCTCCATCATGGCTTACAAACCAAGATCTGCTGCAAATTTCTGACAAAATCTCCTCTGTTGGGTATTTTGAAGCTGTTTACAGCTTCGTTTTTGAACTGGGTGGCCAGGAACATACTTTTCATAACCCTGAAAGGCTTTTGATGCAAGATCTCCCACTGTTGAAGTATTGGGAGCGTTTATCCAGCATTCAAGATTATCTAATTCCTTTGGGGCTTTTGTCACCACACTGTTTCTCAAACATCTACTGGAAAGTTTTGGATAGCTGCTACTATGGCCAAAATGGCAATAAAAAGCGAATAGAGGCTTTCTTCGAGCTCGATATTCGTAAACCTGCTCTTCAGGCTGTGAAGAAAAAGATGGAACAGTATGAAAGTTACAAGAAGGAACGGCAGGAATTGGGCTTGAAACCAAGATGCATCATGCCTACAACGGCTGAAGACTTATCCTGGCTGGCAAAGGTTTTGGAAGAAAGAGAGACCAAAAATGCTGCAGGAATACAGGATGTATTTGGCTCTCAACAAGAACCCCAAACCCATCAGCTGGTATACAAATTCCCAGATATTCCTGCCATAATGGGGCGCATGACAGCGGCGACCTGGCTCATTATAGCTTTCAGCACTGCATCGGCGATTTGCATCATTAGTGGCAGACCCATAAAACAGCTGGGGTAGGGACATACTTATCAACAGAGCAATGCAATCGCATTTCAAAAACTTGCCAAATCATCTTTTGATTTTGCGCAATTTTTCCTCTTCCTTTTGGATTTGTTCGTGGATGATTGCACCCTTTGTCTCAATTTCGCGGGCCTGTTGCGCTGCCTTGGCTTTGGCACTAAGCTGTTCGAGGGAGGCTTTTTTCTGTACCAGGACAATTATGAAGTTTCTAATCTCCCCGGTTGCTCTCAGTACATGGGAGCAACAAGCATCCCATAGACTTCAATATAGCAATGTTGAACAGGAAAGATGTCAGGACGGTCACGGTGGTTCTGGCAGTGGCCGTAAAACACCTTCTCATCTGTAAACCACTCATGGCAGATGAAGCAGAGCAAAGAGAAACCATGTTGTGTCTTTAGGTGGGATTTAAGACATCTGTAACTGTGTTTCCATCCTCTCTTTGAGTTCAGACTGCTTGGGTACCAGTTAGTCAGATCATACCACCAACAGCCAACAACAGTGTGAAGCTTTATCTCTTGACCTCCACTGGGCATCTGGCAGCAGAGCTGGGTGGTCAGACTTGGTTGTCCACCTTCTGCAGAGTGCTACCAGGTCTTCAATGACCTGCCTCCAATCTGGACTCTGCAGTGGAATAGACAAGAACAGCATCTGACTGAGTCTCTTCCTCTCAGGCATCAGGTGAGAGAAGCTTGGTTAAACCATGTCAGATGGTAGCGCATGGTGAGGCCATCCTCATCCTCTTCAACTGTTCCGGCTTGCAGTTGTGGGTCAGGTGTCTCTGCCAGCCATCCAGCTCACGGTCCAGGATCCTGTTCTTCTGGCTATAGGGGGCCCGACGCGGGTCCCGCAGCTTATGTTGCCTCTCCCCTGGACAGGTAGCCTGGATCCTCTCCGTGAGCTCATCAATCTGACTGTCTAGCTGGACAAACTCTGGGCTCTCGCTGAAGTTCTGTAGCAATTGGGAAGTGTCTGCCACAGCATCGGGTGACGGCGGAGAGACAGCCCACAGAAGTGTTCATGGATATCATCATGGTGCTGCAAGTTAAGGGCATTGGCGACCCCATCAACTCTGGAGTAGCGGCTCATATATGACTCAAAGTATATCCGCGGGTCTCCCTGGCCGGCAAATTTCATCACAGGTTCTCTTTCCGCCTCCATAACAAGGACAAAGATACCCATTCTTTACCTCGCAGCACTAGCAAGATGTCATTTTCTACCGTTGGCCAAAGGTCAAAGATTTCCTCGGATGACTGCCGGGTATGTATCGGTGGCTTGAGTAGCCCTTGAATCAGTGAGCTCAAAATTGACTATTGAGTGTCCGAGGCGGACTACTTCCTGTCGGATGGCTACAATTGCTGGGGGCCATTGTTGATCGGTGGTGTTAGTATGAGCGCGGTCATCGATTGTTTACTCCACTTCAGGATGCGCTTGAGTAGTTAACTAGTGTCTTTGTAGGACTTTAGGCCTTACCGCTTGGCCACGCGGGCTTTGTTCATTAGAATCTACTCCTATCACTTATCCAGCCCCTAACTGTGATTTCGTACACAGTGCGATTTTGATTGCGATATCTGCTTTGGGATCACATCGATAAGGCTTCGGCCAACAAAGGCCTCGGGCAAACAGGGACAGAGCTCACCGTCGAAAAGGCCTCGGGCCAACGAGGTGTAGAGTTTTTGAACTTGAAATCTGAATATGGTCCCAGAAAGTCTCCCGGCTTGCTGAGAGTGGCCCAAATTACGAGAAAGCCATGGCCTATCTCTCGCGGCGAAACGGTCTTCTCAATGCAACTGAATTGGCCATGGCATGTTCTGATCCCGAAGAGCTCGCGACGACAAACTAAGTGTCAGGGATTAGCATTCAAGATATCTATCCACATAACTATGCATCTCTTAGCTGGCAGCTGAGAGAGGAGGTTCTCTTTTGGCCTAGATGGCTAGGTAGTTATGCGACACAAATCTCCACCTTGGAAAGCTCAGCTAGTTAGTTAGTTAACTAGTGGTTCTCGCCCGTTACAACTCCCACCTGTACAAATACCTGCTCTGGGAGCTCAAACCAGCAATTCCCAGGCACCATTGGGATCCCACTTGCGAATGAAATACCTCTGGAGGACGATCATGACTGCCTCTGTATTATTAACAAATGCCTCTCTCGAGGTGGTATGAGTCATGTTGATAGCCTGGGGAAGCAGCATCAGCAAGTCTTGCAAGACACACATTTCAGGCATTTTTTATGAAAATAAACAGCTTTTCTGCAATTCACACAGTCGACAATTGTCTAAGCTCCTTCGACTTCCATCTCAAAGCTACGGAACCCTCATGTATTACACCCTCCAGATTGTGCATCGACCAATTCCGACCCGCTCGACTGTCGATTAAATGACACGCCGAGTCAAAGCGTCAGAGCTCACGGCGAGTAATCGCTTACTTACCAATTCCCTCTCGATTGTTTATCGCATCGATGACCGAACCGTGGCCAAGAAGACCGATCCGCATCGAGTTGCTGAGGCAGAAGCATTACGATTTGTTCGTGCGAACACCTCCATTCCCGTCCCCGAAGTTTATGATGTTTACACGGATGAAGAAGCAAATTGTGGTATAATTCTTATGGAATACGTTGAGGGTTCTGTTCTACAAGATGTGTGGGACAAACTGGATCAAAAGCAGCGGCAAAACATTATCTCGCAGCTGAGATCGTTCATAAACGAGCTAAGATCCATCAAGGGCACTTTTATTGGTTCGGTTGACGGCACATACTGCTACGACCCCGTCTTCTGTGCTGAACTGGATGGCTTTGGTCCTTATAAGACCGAGGCGGAGTTCAATGATGGCCTTATCCGAGCAATGAGGCTTTCCCAGAACCATACATGGGTGGATCAGGTGGCCAGATTTGTGAAGGCGTTAACTTCACATGAAATCGTTTTTACACATTCGGATTTATCTCCAAGAAACATCCTTGTATCCGGAGACAAGGTGGTGGCAATTCTAGATTGGGAAATGGCTGGCTTTTATCCCGAGTATTGGGAATATATCAAGGCATTATACCATCCAGATTGGCAAAGCGAATGGATTAAGGATGCCGTCGTCGAAAAGATAATGAAACCGTATCCCCTTGAACACGCGGCCATGTTACATATGCAAGCGATTGTGTTCTAGCTGGAGACGCTTCAGCTAGCATGGAAATAGATATGACACGACGTAACGCAAACAAAAGTTGAAAATACAAATATCAACGGGCGGCATTGAAAGCGCGAATACTATGCAACAGAACTCCTTCTATGAAACAATCAACTCACTTCTCTAATCCGCCCAGCGATCAATGCTGTCGTTTCCTGATAGGTCGTTCGATTCCCGCTTCTCGATGCTTCTTATTTCACGCTACATCGTCGTTCCGGTATTCGTACTCAAGCCTCATCAAACCTAGGTTCGACTTGGCTCCCATTATGGGCACAAGTTCCCGTTGGGACAAGACTTGCCTTCTCCTCGAGCTTTTATAGAACGGCTACACCAGCGCTGACATATCTGCAAGGGAACCGCTTGCGCCGCCGCTTTGACTTTGTTGATGTCGCTAGCGGCAATCGTGGACGCCTTCCATCCCGTTATTTGTCTTATACCTTATACTCAGTTTATTATATCCGCAATCATGCCGTCAAAGAAGAAACAGCCCTACCCTCCTCCCCTGGTAGTTCCTCCGGTTAGTGAAATTCACACGCACACTTTTTTTGTGCTTCATGGCCGTGGAAGCAACGCCGATCGCTTCGGCCCTGAATTCCTGGAGTCCACCAACCTGCCTTCCCATCTTCCAACTGTGAAATTCGTCTTCCCCACAGCCAGCAAGAGACGTTCTACGATATTCAAAAAAATGCCGATCACACAATGGTTTGATTTTTTCTCGGTTGAAGATCCAGGGCAGAGATCCGATCTTCAAATTGACGGGCTGTGTGAGACCGGTGAATTTTTGAGACAATTGGTAAAGACTGAGGCGGACCTCCTAGGTGAAAACGGATATCAAAAGATTGTTCTGGGGGGTTGAGTCAGGGCTGTGCGGCAGGGATATTTACTCTCCTCGGCGGTAGCTTTGGGCCTGATGGTGATCAGGCCCTTGGTGGCTTTTTTGGAATGAGCGGATGGTTACCTTTTAAAAAACAGGTTAAAGATGTTTTCGATTTTGCTATCAGCGACGATGAAGAGCTCGATGTTTTCTCCATCACCGAAAGTTGCGGGACCGTTGTAGGTCAGGATAATAGAGTCAAATCGCCAATTCACGAAGCGGTTGATCACATTCGCGACATTCTCAACCTTCCACTTTTGTCGGATTCTCCAGGAAAAGACACGGAACCAACGGCACTACCTCATCTTCAAACCCCAATCTTTCTCGGCCATGGTGCCGCGGATCCAAAAATATCGGTCTGTCACGGAGAAAGGATGTCTAATTTCCTCTCAAAAGAAATGGGCATGGATGTTACTTGGAAGGCATATCCGGAATTTGGGCACTGGTACAAAATTCCGGAAGAAATTGATGATATTCTTCTTTTTTTGAAGGAGAAGGTGGACAGAACTCTTGTATCTTAGAGAAGGGCCAAAAATAATCCACATGATAGGTATGCACGGTACCCAAAGTCATTTCCGACGACCCTTTTTCCAGTAGAAATGGTGTATCCCGGGTTTTCCTTTCCCCTATGAAGGTTGATTTTGAATATTTACTCCGTGGTTGTATGGTGTACAGACCGAGTCCAGATTATGCTAACTACCTAGGTACCTAGTACCTAGTTAAATATGTGGTTACCCAAATTGTCCACGTGACCTAGTTAGGTATCCTCCTTCCATCTTCACCTTCTCGCGTCTGAAAACTCTCTCTGTCGTCAACTTCTCTCTGCTTCAATGTAAGATCATGTACGCAGTATTATGGAACTGAAAACATCCATCGGACCAAATACCTGAGGTCTATATCTAGCTACGTACCTAGTCGGAACCGCTGCATCCATTTGTCCACCCACCAACCTTCTGAGTTGCCCAATCATTCTTGAAACAACGCGCTCTCACCCAGATCGGGGTTTGAAATGTGACTTTCCACTCCATCCCGTCCGCATCTGGCCTATCAAAATATTCCCACTTCCATGCTGTTACTCCTAGTCCTAGACAGGATTTGATTTTAGGGAGCAAAGTTTGTTTCCCTTCGTCCCAGCTACTCCAACCAGCGCCTGTCGAGGTGAGGTTAGCCATTCGTTTGAAGTCAGATAAAATTCTAGAGTGCTTTGACTTACCTCTAATCTCATATTTACTTAACAGGACCCGATAGTTTCCATTACACGACCCATACGTTTTCTTGATGGGAGGCCAGGGTCTATTTTCCCTCCTGACGTTGAGTTCATATATGTATTCTCCTCGTCTCCATCTTCCCCCAAACTTCCAGTTTAACGGATTTTCAGGGTCATTTCCGTCGCATCCGTGGACGATGCGTTCGAATGATTCCAGACATTCTTTCTGATTATACGCCGCAGTCTTCTCCCCCAGCTGTATGATAAAAGAGTGCTCATCGGGAGTGCCTTTGAAATATATTTTCTCAAAATCCCAGCCGACTCTGTGATCGGGCTGCTTGACACTGGCACAGAAATCCCGGTAGGTTTCATCAACCTTATTACCAGTCACATAGCCGCGGCGGCCATCCTTTTGCCAACACTTAAACTCATCTGCGACATCACAGGTCTGAGGCGCAACGCCAAGGACTTTGGCACGCAAGTCGATAGCTTTTGCTACTGCAAATGAGGCAATCGTGACGTGACCCAGGCTGTTCGGGTGAAACCACTTTCCAAAGGAATCGGGCGTACCGAGACCGATGCTGGAGTCACTCCAATCATTATCTCCCGGGCACCCCGGCGGAGTAGGGGCGCGTTTGTCAAGCCTGCGTCGCGCTTCGGCCCGTGGATCTGCTGATTTCCAAAGCAAACTGTCGTATATTCTCTTATCGATGGTTTCTTTTATGAGGCTATTCCTCCTTGTCATCTGAGCTGCTTCCAGGTCCCTTCGTGTGAACCCCTCATCGTGCCAGTATATGGGTGTGTTGGGTTTGAAAAATTGAAGGTCGGGCTGTTTCGGGTCTGGATACGATCCTGTCGACGAGGGGTCGCACATTTGGCCTTGAACACCTTCAATTGCCCAAGGATCCCAGTCAGAGAAACCGATAGTGTACCTCACATCGCCTGAAACTTCTTTGATCACTTCACGGATGGCCTTGTTCGTGTTCTCCACGAGTTTGTTGAATTTTTTGCGCCTCTCAGCAGTCAGCCGAAGCGCTGTAGAAAGCCAGTATTTTGGATACAACACTTTGAATATGCTCCATAGCTGCTTTGCGCAGTCTTCGTTGTCAACGTTGAAAAAGCGTGCATATCCATTATATACCACAATGCCGTTTTTAGCCATCTTGCTATCCAATTTTTTGAGAATTTCCTTCAAATTAGGTTTCAGTATGTGATCAATGTTATTTTGAGCCTTATTGATGATTTCGTCGCACACTGATTCTCCAAGATATGGAACGATAATGCAGTTTTTTATCATCGTAGCCTGTTCAGCTACGAATCAGAGATGTATCAAAGGTAGCGTTCAAAAGATCTACTCACAAGGCAAAGATCATTCCCGCCGGCCGTCATTACCAGTAAGTCCACGTCTCCATCAAGCTCCATAGCCTGTTTATATATGTGCTCTGACCGATCTCCACTACAGGCGCGAAACTGGTACTTTTCTAGAGAGGAGCCAATCATGTCGCGGATAAGTTCTGGATACGCCTCGTCATATCGAGAGCAAAGCCAATCCTGCCGGCCGTAAAAGAACCATCCCTTTGGGCTCCCGGCGCCGATACCGGCTGTAAAGCTATCTCCAATAGCTGCCAGATGGTGAACCCAGGCAAAAGTCGTGGGATCACTCGCTAGATTCGAAGCCATGTTCGCCGCTGCGCCTAAAGTACCATTTACCCAAGCAGTGTGGTACACTGGGTTGGCGAGACTGTGCGCTATGGCGAGAAGTATGGCTACGAAGCCGGTGATCCGTTTGCTGGTCATGGTCTCCCTCGAAGCTCCCGCCTAGAATTTGTCGAAGTCACGTTGGAGTTTCTTGAAAGGAATGATCGTTTGTTGCACGAGGAGCTGTTTTCTAGAAATGCCTGTCTGGGGAAGCTACTGTGTTCATACTTGGTTGTCAATCGACAGGTAAGGGGATTCTGCGGAGAAAGGATTCCAAGAGAGCTGAAGCCACGATTCCGTCTTCTAGGTGCATGAGGTCTTGATTGATTTAAGAAGCTTCAATTTCACTTCGAGTGGCTTTAACATGTAAAATTCTTCTACTTACAGTGACGCTCTACAGTTGTGGTGGCTCTGTATCCCGGCATAACAGGCCCCACAGCCGGGTGATCCCATGCGTTCAGGCGTCTGTGCATGAGCAGCCCACGCTGTGCCACACAATGCGGGAATTACATTCTCCTTGGCCACGGATCTGCTCGGAGAGATGCTCAGTCGCCTCTCAATCTTTCCGAGATAATTGTCCCAGGTTGCAGCTCTACTGTAACCTAACAGCCGATATTGGGAATTTGACCGAGACTTATTCTATCGGAAATGAGATTGAACCAGTCTGCGGCGAATGCCAGGGGTATGTCTCTGGATATGTATGCCGGTTCCGCTATTGACCAGTTGAAAACTGATACGTTGAATCCCTGAATCCCTGAATCATGTTTATGTACTGGTACTTATGCTAGTACTTCTCTCGTTTGCCAATCAATATGTTCGCACCAGTCAAGGATTGCGGATATTTTGGACAGTGGCCTGTGCACCTAGTGGAATTCCGTGCAGAGGTAAAAGATTATGGCATAACAGAACATCTCGCAAATCAAAATAAAAAGTGATTGCCATTGCTTCAGCCTCCACGCGCCTTCCTACTCATTGACAATCTTAATATGAATTTGTTCTGCTTTTGCTAGCCTTTCTGCTCTCAGGCGGCATTATACCTCCTACAGGATGGTTTCTTTTATGCCAGTTGCGCTCCTAGCAGCTCTTCTCTATATACCGGTTGTTCAGGGGGGAAATCCTGCCTGGGAAGCCACAATACAATTCACTGGACCTCATGATCTCCCTAATTTTGTCCCATTAGTAGTCGATAACTCAACCAGCGTGACTTTTGGATCCTTTTCCAAGCGTGGTACTACTTTCCGACCAGGAGTCGAAGATGCCGATGTCCATCTGTGGCCGCACAAGGAGATCACGTATTGCTTTGAAGACAAGACTTGGCCGGAGAGAGAAAATAAACGGACAAGGGATATAGTTTTTCAGGCGCTAATCGAGGCCCGGGACCTATGGTATCAAGAAGGGCTGCCGGAGGATTTTAGATGGACCGAGCTCAGTCCAGCAGAGTGCCAGCATCGCAGGAGGAATCAATATCTCTTGATTCACTTTAATTTGAAAGGCTTGCTGTCAACAACAGTGGGAATTCCAGCTTCTAAAAGTGAAGTCTCGGGGCCTACCATGCATCTTAGTGATCTGGTCAATGTTGGAATGTTGAATGTGGTTTCTAATTATGCGCATGAGATGGGGGTATGTGCTCTTGAAGAACGTCCAAGGTCATCAGTTGATTTTGAGATTTATTAGCACTCATGGGGTTTGCACCACGAGCATCAGAATCCCGCGTTCTGGAAGTCGCCTTACTCCTCGTCAGGAGGAAAGAACTTCGGCCCAGACCAGTTCAATTGTCAGAATTTGAAGGACTACGATTCAATCGCCAGAAAATTCAAAAGCCTCTCGGAAAAGGACTTTCAGAGGGAGATGGGAAAAGCGTGTGAGGATTTTTCTGCAGCCAGGCGCGTATTTTTTTCGGCGTCCCAATGGCTACCAATGCGTGCCGAGGAGCTCATCTGGGATGCAGGTAGGGAAATCGACTGGGATTCCATAATGCTCTATCCAAGCGGTGCCGGCGGAAAAGGGAGTGCTTCTCCAGGAAATGATAACAGAGCACCCGTTTTGCTCCGCCCCGACGGTCAACGAATTGGAATCAATCTAAAGCCGAGCCGACGCGATATACATGCGCTACGGAGGTTGTATTCAGAAAATAGAAGAAAATTAGCACTACTACATTTGGACCTCAGGAGCACAGTCAAGAGAAAATTCGACGCAATTAGACGCAAGGATTCAGATAGTGGCTGTACCTAGTCGATAGATCCAGAGTGCCGACATGGAAACACATATATATTAGCTACCTATTACCTATTCATGGGCCTTTTTTTTTTTTTTTTTTTTTTTTTTTGGGGTCAGAGCCTGGATAGCCTTGGTTTCCTGGAGCAATGTATATACAGGGTCTTAGACTTACAAAATGTCAATTCCTGGTTATTAGTGGATTGATAGTTACTTGATACCGAATTTTGAACGAGAAACTGCAGCAAGGTACCAGGTAGTCACCTGGTTAACCCAACGGTCAACAATTTAACAGTTCATATGCCTAAGACCCTGTACACGCATACTTTCGGGCAAGGGACCCAACTATAGACTCTATATTTACTGCAATAAACTACGTGTCAACTTTTCTGTATCCAAAGTAGATTACTCGAATATCTCAATGCCAGGTGTATGCTTGAGGCACTTTCATAACTCATCATGTCCCGTGCCCAAGTCGGGTAAAGTGTCAGATGTGTCACGAAAGATTTCCGACTTATTGCGCTGCAAGCTTGAGCCCAGTGCCTCGATCAGCGTGCCATCATCTAAATCAATGGCCCATATCATAGTTCTAGATGACATCGCGTGCAAAGGTATCATCAGCATCTCATAACCAAATGAGGAAGGCTAGGGCAAACTCACCCGCCTAGGCATCTACGGTTTGCGTATTCGAGCTTCAGTTTTAATGTCTGAGCGTCATCCCAGCTTACCCACTGATTTGTATCCCATGTTACTATTTTCACGGCGGCGGTCTCATCATAGGTGATTGTGGCACCCTTCTTTATCACCTCATTAATTTCAATGGCTCCGAGAACACCTGGAACACCCGTACACGCGCCTCCTCGTGCACCGTCAGAAAATGGACAGCCGGGTGCCAGGCAATTTGGATCCTTCATGGTAAAACCTAGCACAGTGTTAGAGGAGCCGATTCATTTTGAAGTCCTAAGCTTGAGAGGTTGCAATACTTCGGCCATAGAAACCCAAGCCCATGACAACACGTTCTGGATTGATGTTGTTTCGCCAAAGCAATTCAAGCCCGGACTCTATCTCAGTGAGATTGGTATGAGCATAAGCAAATGACCCGATCGATTTGACATCACTATCCCAAACTCCGTCTGCCAGTACTGTGAGCAAAAAGTACTACAAAGAAAGATGTTTTACGGGAAACTTACGTATATCATAGGTCATAATGTTAAGCCAATCGACATGCGGTTCCAGTTTAGCAAGATTGAACCCCCGAAGATACCAGTACGATGCGGGCTAAGTCAGTTAGTAGACAATGTTTGACGAACATCTTGAAGAGATATACTCACCAAAGTAATGGTCAATCCATAAATTTTACCAGTTGAGTTAAGACGCTGCCTTAAACGTTGTAGCAAAATGCCAAAATTGTCAAAATCCTCAGGCTTTCCGCCACGGTCATCTGCCCATGGGTACTCCCAGTCGAGATCCACACCATCGAATCCATAGTTCTGCATAAAGGTGATAAGAGACTCAAAAAACTCATCCTGCGCAGCAGTGGATTTAGCTAAGTCCGAAAATGTTGTCCTATATGGGCCCGGGTCATTCATTGCCCACCCCCCAATTGCTATGCTTGAGTAAGAAATTGCCAGGCAACACAGTAAGAGTGCAGAGGGCAAAGGCGTAAAGCTCACCAATCCAAACTTCAAGCTTTTCTTGTTTTTGCTTTAGTTTCGTAACTCGGCGGTAAAGCGAAGCGGTCCGAGCATCCATGGGGTCAATGCGGAAGGTTTTGGGATGAATTAGGGCAAAGGCAAAGTTGATATGTGTATACCATCCCAAAGGAATCTGTTCCGGGGTCATTGCTGTAGTCATTTCTGTGAGAGTGAGTTCATATCATGTCTGCTCAGACCAACTCACTTCCACATGCCCTCTTATGCAAGTTCCAGCCTTCGTAGTAGCCTATAACTCTTTTGGTTGCGCTATTACCGCCCGGGCATTCAGGAGAAATGACTTTGGCATCACCGCAGAAGTTCACAGTTGTCCCACAAAATCCAAATTTACTGCAGCAAACATTCAAAGGGCAAGTTGAGGAATTAGACCACTGAATACCCCATCCCGGATCACATTCGCTCTTGTAATCACAGGTTGAAGTGCAGCCCTTGCCACAGAAATCGGGGCCCAGGCCACACACACCATTGCCAGAGCTGTCGCTAATAGCGTGTTAGCGTTGAAGAATTTGATCTATATAGCAAAATGCGACTTACAGCGGACCACAGCAGCCAATTTTGCAGCCTTTTGTTCGGCTGCAGGAATAGTCATCCCTGCCGTTGGCAAAAAGGCCCAATTCCTTACCAAAGGCTTGAAGATCCTGAGCAAAAGCAGAGCTTATGCTTGGAAGGCAGACCCCAAGACATAAGAGCCACGCGCCCTTCGTCATGCTCTTTCAGTGATATTGAGCGCCGTTTCTGAGTAAACAGCAAGCAGAGCGTTTACAAACGGCAGCTTATTGAATCGATTTGAAAGAACCTTGCCGTTAGATGGTCAAGAGTGAAGCAGAAAAGGTCATATCTGTGTTGAAATGGAATTCAGTGATCGGTCATTCCCATTGCTGCCCTTATCACAAAGATGAATTCATCGTGCCTCATCCCGCACTATTCTCCCCTCTTTGCTGTAGTCCAAGATTCCACCCGATAGTTACATGTGGAATACATGGAGTTTGCCCTTGCACAGGGTTCGATGCTGCCGGCGACGTACCGGTACATACTGAGTTTGGTGGAGTGTTTAACGACCGGCAATTAGATTGGGTTTAAGACCAGAAACCCTTGTCACCTGGATCAGGAACAATGTAACTCAGGGCAAGCAAATGTCTGTCTAATTAAATTAAGGGGAACAATTCACTGACAGGGACGATTGGGTTCGGTCCGCGAATTCCCGAGCGCTAACTAAGTTAACTTGGGAACTAATAGTAGTTACGGCAGGGCTACTCCGTACGGCAGGGCAAATTAGTTAACTAAGTTAACTAACTAACTACGGTACTCCATAGTTAAAGTAAAATTCTATCTTGCACTTGGATAGTCACCTAAACGCCGAAGCCTTGAATTCTCATATCACTACGGAGTACGCCGTACAGAGTAAGTATGCAATTGGGGGTCGGGAAATTAAACCAGTCCGCTTCTCAACTGCATGTCTTATTATGTTATCTGTGCTACCCTGTAGAGGCAACACGATCTATTAGCCCAGACACCATGCTCAAAAAAACGATGAAGAGAACGATCATTTTGCCGATGAACCCTGAGCATCAACTGATACCAGAACACTCCGTCCAGCAATCTTAACCCTTGTATTAGCCTGTTGGATGCAACGCAGAATCGTGACTCAAGACAGGATGGTCATCAACCGGCCGGATATTTGCGCACATACCCGGTGGCCGGCTGACCGTCTTTTGATACTGGGAGCTTCAGAGCTCAGTCTGGGCTTAGAAAGATTCCCCAAGTGCACAGTGTCCTGACATTAGAAACCCGCGCCATATGGAAGGCTATCAGCAGTTTTCTTCCCAGGAAGATATCCAAGTCAGCCAACATTCGCGTTCGGTAAGATAGCTAGCTAAGGCTCGTTGTACCGGAGCGAAGTGCGCAAGGCCACGATGATCCGTCCACTCATCACTTTTTTATCGGTAGGTATTGTTTCTGTTCGATGTGCTACTGCTCAAGAGACATCACCCACAGGTACCACGCTCCCGAACATTGCAAAGAATTGCAATGCGTGGTATACAGTACAAAGCGGAGACTCCTGCTATACGGTCGAGGCGAAATACATGATCTCGCATGACAATTTTATCAAATGGAATCCTGACGTATCGAAAGACTGTTTATCGAACTTTTGGGCAGGATACTCATATTGTGTCGGAATTGGTACTCAGATGACAGCATCATCAACACGAAAAACAGGCAGCTCGAGTTTGACCACATCCACCATATCCATGACGACCACGACAACCACGACAACAACATTAGCAACTAGCAGCCAAAATACAACATATTCAATTCGTGAGCCTATCATATCATGGAACATCACAACGCCAACGGTGGAGAGCGTATTTCCGCCCAAGAGAACCCAGCCTGGGCAACCATCGAACTGTAGGGACTGGCAATACGTGGTTCCTGGTGACACGTGCGACTCAATCATAGGTAGCAGCTCGTGGGTATCAATGGAGGAGTTGTAAGTCGACCTTTGATAGTCATTGAATTCCCTTGGCAGACGGACAGCTACTGAAAAAAGCACTCTATAGTTTAGAATGGAATCCGACTATCAAAAAAGACTGCTCGGGCTTGTATACAGGCTGGTGGGTCTGCGTTGGGGTCCAACCGCAAAGTATGACGGCAAGATTTGAGTACACAATTACTCCGCCATCCTTGAGTGTGCCCCCGTCCCCGACCAAATACACACCCACGACCTACCCGTCGAATGTCCCGAATTTCACGGCATCTCCAACACAGGCAGGTCTGGCAAAGGAATGTAAGGGCTTTCATCTCGCGGAGTCGGTAAATGCCATCCACCCGATTTACCATAACAAGCACGGCTATGGTTAACTTTGTACTGCAGGGAGAAACCTGCCGAGATATTTTGAAAAGGTATATCTACATCACGGAGAAGCAGTTCTTTGATTGGAATCCAGCTCTTAATGGAAACTGCGACGGCTTATGGGCAGGATATTACTACTGCATGGGAGTGCCCGGATTCACGCCAGTGATACCGACTGTGACGACCCGCCCGTCGCTTGTCCTGCCGGGCCAGCCAAGCAATTGTAATGCGTGGTTTCAGGCAGAAGAGTCAGACACTTGCAATCTCATTGTGAATATATTTGGAAAGTTCTCTGAAGCCGATTTTCGTGCCTGGAACCCGAGCGTTGGGACAGATTGCAAGGGAATCGTAGCTGGGGTATATTATTGTGTCGGGATTCCTGGAACACCAACCACGCGCACCGCATCCATCACAACCTCAATTTTCCCTACCGGAACTCCTGTACAGAGTGGTATTGCGCCTGATTGTAGCGACCACTGGTTCGTGTCAATGTGCGTAATGTTTTACCCTAAGGTTTCCTGAGATGAATGCTAATAGTCAGTTAGGTCTGATACATGTGACCTAATTGCAGAACGCAACAGCATTACTTTACAGCAACTTTTGGCTTGGAACCCGGCTATCGGTACAAAAACCTGCGACAACCTTGTTCCTGACGTCTATGTCTGTGTTGGTGTCCGAAAACCATCGGTTACGAGCAGCCAATCGGTCAGATCCAACTCACCAACAAGTTCCACGGGGTCCTCCTCCACAATTCAAAAGCCTTCAAGTACCTCCTCAGAAGGGGGCCTGAGTACTCCCGTACCTGTCCAGGCCGGTATGGTCGTAGGATGCAGAAGATTTTATTTGGCACAGTCTGGAGATTATTGCTATGCCATAAGCGTGGCAGCCCGTATCGAGTTGAGGTAAGTTGTCCGCAATCAAAGTCAATTTACGACCAGTTAACCACCTGTAGTGACTTTATCAAATGGAACCCAGCGGTCAGCTCTGATTGCCGGACTTTGTTATTGGGATACTGGTATTGCATCGGTATCTCAGGGCTAGTGACCACTATATCAGCCGGGCCACCTGTACCTACATAGAAGGCCACAAAACTCATATATGCTCGATGAACTGACTAATAATTCTCAATATCATTCCTGAAATTACTATGACAGGAAAGAAGTGCAATTTGTCACTTGTATAGCCTATTTGGCTGAATAGCGGAGTAGGTGTGCGCCCACACGGAGCTGGCCACCAGAGGAATAATAGGTGGCTAGGCATCCTATAGTCTCTATAAGTATCTGACTATTTTAGCCGTAGATGCTTTGATGTGGATAGCGGTAGCTGGTTATCTCAACTGGATTTCTATAATTCGATAAGCCTAATATCTCTTTCCAAGATCACACAGCTTAATCATCTCCAGGTTTGCTCTATATACGTAAACTAAATGTCTGATATAGAATGAGAGGCTACGAACCCCTTGAATCGTGCTTTCCACTCTTGCCCTCGCACCTGAGCAAATTGATTTATAACTTCATAGTTTCGGGCCCGCTTCTAGCTACTTATAGCCTCACCTTCCAGGACCGATCATGTGCCAAAGCAACGCATCAGATAAAGATTCCGCTTATCCCACCCCCGAGTAACCCAATAGCCAGACAAACTCATGCAGCATTCATTTGAACCATCCGAAGGGAGTGCTCTCCAGAGTTGCCGCAATTCCCAATAGACGTCAGACGTTACATACGACAGATCCTCGCCAATGATAATCTCATAGATGGATTCTGGGAATGAGACCTGGAAAATTCTAAGACCCTCTAGCCTGAGAACCATCTCATCAAGTGGCTTCAAGAGCTTGGTCCCGATAACATCAGACGGGCTTCCTTCGAGTGATTCAGGTGGATATAGGTCGCCTTCTAATGCGAGTTGCAAAATTTTCAAATTTGGTAAAAGCGCTGGGACTTTTAACAAGTTGTGAAACTCCGAAGCACCACAATTTGAAGGGTCAGTTGAGTCGAAAGGACGAATTTTCCAGCGCATCTCAACACGTCTGATTCTTGCGAGATGCTGGTGTGGCAGTAGTCGAGACAAATTACACATCAAGGTAGGGTTTGCCATATGAATGGCATTGGTTGAATATAGCACGTCAATTCCTTCGATGTATCTGAGGTGTTGATATTGCAAGTCAGTGAACTTGGGACACTTGGACGACCCAGCGGGGGAACTCACGCCTGTCGGCACGATAGCAACCAGCCCATGATTCCAATCAGACAATTCCGACGACCCTTTCCAGGTACCGCCCCAGGCCACGGGTTATACGAGCAGCTCAACTTTCCATCATAACAGTCATCAGTATCAGGACTGCTTATTAGGCTATTGTCAGAGAGAATAGTAAGAGACTTATGGTGGCACACAGTGCCTAGCCAATACCACCTTTTAGGCTTCCGTGAATGTGCTTCCTTAGGCTTATAGTACGCATGGTGGCATTTGAGCGCCGGCCGTCGCTCACGCTTTCTCAAGCGCAATGGCGGATGACCGTATTGAAGTTCCATATGCACAATTTGATCACCAAATGCATCAATAAGAATCTGCCGGCGTATTTCATATGGAAAACGCTCGAAAAAGCCATTATTTTCTGTGGCCGTAGCGATGAGGCATTCGGATGAAGGAGATGGTGTCAGGGTACAAGTTCGTGGAGGACAAAAGGGAAGTTCGGGACGCTCTTTGATCTTGCTGTCAATCCACTTTGAAAAAATATTCGGCATCGTGAACTGTCCGCCTGAGTGCTTCTCGTGATGCGGTATTAGTGGCAGATAGGAATGGTATAAATCGCATTTCTTTTAGAAGTAAATCGATGATGGTCGAGAGCTGTTACTGATTAGTCTTCATTTCCATTCCCCAGAATCATTAAACAAAACCAACGGCTGGAAGACAGGCTAACTATAGTCGGCGTGTGTGAGGTAACTAACTATCCTGGTAAGTTTTAGAGGTGCTGATTCGATCTTTCGAGAAATTGGCTCCAACACGTTACATTTCGTCCTCGGGTCCCCATGATCACCTATTTTCCACTGATCATAGAATTATCTGCCAGCTTTTAGAAAATCGCTTTCGTCAAATTTGCCGGCGAGATGGGTGTTGCTTTACTACACATCTACATAGGTAGTTATTCTGTAAGGAAAGCTTCCATACTCACTCCTGCAAAACAATAGAAATTCCAAACTACCCCACTGTAGATATAGGCCTACAGCGTGTCGTCGAAATTGCCCATTGTCGGAAATGATTGTCGACAGGTCGGGATGCAAAAAGGTGCTGCTTAGATGGGAAAGTGAAATTTTGAGACGCTTTTGAGAAGAATTGTATCTTGGGTTCTTCGGCGCACTCCGATGCGATAGCAAATTTTGAAGCCTTTCTCAAGACTGAGGGTTCTCTCGTGACTTTTTGTGACGTATCTGACAGCAGACAAAGCAAGAAGTCTTTGAATGCTTGTCTTCGGATATGAGCATAAGGAAAACGGCAGAAAGAATCTCGACCTGTTTGCACTCGAACCTTGTCTGATGATCTCGGGAGACAACAGCAGGAGGGTTAAACGGCCAGAAAAGGAAATCAATCAGCGATTCTGCACGAAAAATGCTTCCGTCTTCCGGTCAACTTAGGTAGCGACATCAATTTCGATTTTCCATATACGGCCAAAGCTCTCATCGGATGAGCAGGACCTCCTCTGCAGATATGAAGTGTCAAATCAATACGCGCCGAATGTGTTCCAGGCTTTGGACGCATACAAGATCCTCGTCGGGCATCCACCTAAAGGTGAGGGCTTTCTTTGGGAGGTCAGCCGAGACCAAATGCCTACAAAGGCGGAGGAAAAAGAAGAGCGACAGAGCTTGTTGATGTTATTAAAGACGGCCGAGTCCACAAAGAAAGCAAGTATCTTCATAGAGAAACCTGATTAAGCTTTTTGTGCTTTCATACTAAGGAAATCAAAAGGTGAATTTCTGCCAAAAGCAGGGACACTTTATGCTGGCATCAGAAGCATGCAGAAAGAGATGGGTGCGGCGGAATGGAGTGTAGATTGACGTTGAATATTTCCCTCATCCGGTCGACCCATTCGAGTGCATCGTCCTTGAAGATCCGATATTGTCCTCCGTGCATCCATACCATATTCTTTGAGCCCCTCTTTGTGAGTATGCAAGCAGAGAATATTTTCGGCCTATTGCCAGTATCGGTGATAGGTATCGATGCAGCACAGTATGCATGCATCCGTACTCTGAAGAACAAACACTGTCATTGTCTACAAACATCGCTGCATGAGACATAAAGAACTGCCGCTTTGACCGCGCGGTCAGGTGACTCGTGTGCGGAGAGCGCCAGAATGTTTATCCGCGCCAAGAATGTGCATGCAAACACGACAAACAGAGGACCCTCCAAAGCTGCGAGTCGTGAAGTTCACATTTGCGGCTGTAATTCAACTTCCGATCAACGAATGGCGCCTCCCAAAGGCTCTCGCAGCACGAAATCAACGATTCCAGCTACGCAACCACTCCCATCCAAAGTCTTCATCCTCGATAATGGTGCCCATACGATAAAAGCTGGTTATGCACCAATCAACTCTCCTATCTCCGACTCGAACCCCGCCGATCCTCTCGCATCATGTTCCAGGATACCCAACGCGTTAGCGAAAGCTCGCGACAAGCGCGTGTATGTTGGCGCCCAGATTGACACCCACATCATAGATCAAAATGAGGTCTCATTCCGCCGACCGATGGAGAAAGGATTCATAGTCAGCTGGGAAGCGCAACGGGAAATATGGGACCATAGCTTTTTTAATGACAAGATATCACGGAAACGCGAATTAAGCTGCACGAACCCGGGAGAGACAACATTAATCTTGACCGAAGCTCCAAATGCGATGGCCGCTTTGCAAAAGAACGCAGATGAGATTATAATGGAAGAATGGGGGTTTGGTGGCTATCTACGATGTGCCGGTCCGCCGTTGAATGCGTGGAACGATGTCCATTCCTTATTCGAGGATCCAGTCGTGCCCAATGCGGGCTCTATCAATTCTCCAGCGGAATGCGTACTTGTGGTCGATTCGGGGTATTCTCACACCACTGTTACACCTGTGTACCAAGGTAGGCCGTTGCAGCGAGCAATACGGCGATTGGAAATTGGTGGAAAGTTCCTTACGAATTACCTCAAAGAGCTGATATCCATCCGTCAAATCAATGTGTTGGACGAATCGCTTATTATAAATGACGCCAAGGAAGCAGTGTGCTATGTGAGCCATGATTTCGCGGGTGACCTGGAACGGACAAAACGAGGCAACAAAAAAGATACGAGTGACGGCGCAGTGGATGGTATAGTCGTGGATTATGTCCTTCCAGACTCCACTACTGGCAGGAAAGGGTTCATGCGACCGCATGATCCACTTCTTGCGGCCAAAAAGCGAAAGGAACTCCTTTCCGGACCCCGGCCTCCGGCTAGTGAGGAAATGCTTACTATTGGTAACGAACGGTTCACGGTGCCTGAACTCCTCTTTCGCCCTGACGACGTCGGCATGAAACAGCCCGGAGTTCCAGAAGTGATAATGCAAAGTCTTTCAACGCTGCCCACTGGTCTACAACCAGCGTTCCTAGCCAATGTCTTGGTAGTTGGGGGCAACGCAATGATACCCGGACTTACTAGAAGATTGTGGGTGGATACTAAAACGAGTTCGATACCCAAGTGAACTAACAAGCTTTCGTTTCTAGGGAATCGGAGTTGCGACAGCTTGCTCCCGCTGAGTGTGTTGTTCGTGTCAGAACAGCTCCTGAGTAAGTTCCTATCTTCCGAGAGGATGTGCTTTTTGTGCTTCTTTACTTACAGAATTTCTGAATAGCCCTATTCGATCGACGTGGCTCGGAGCTTCACGCATGGCCGCTAATCGTAATGTGTTGGAGGAACACGCCATTACAAAGCAGCAATATGATGAACATGGCTCTTCTTGGGCCGGAAAGAGGTTCTCCGGATTGGTGTAACGGGCTGTAGCTCGTGTCATCCCAAAGCTCATCCATATATTTCTTCAGGGAGTACGGAGTACGAAGTGCATACATACATAGGCAGAGGAAATGCATAGCAAGTGGAGTCTGTCTCAGGCAAGTGTAAAGTTGCTCAAAATTTGGGTTGTGATTCGGGTTGGATTTAGGACATTTTTATCAGCCAAATGTTTTAGTCATAGTTTCATGAAACACGCAGCCGAGTATAGCGGAAAAAACAACAGCGATGGGACTGGGAAAGGAATCCAGCGTTAGAGCATCGAACGCGAGTGGGCCAAGTGCCACACGACCTGGCACTAAACAGGCAATTTCCACGACAGGGCTCGACCATTTTTAGCGCGAACCGTTAGCATCTAGCGGGATCGTGACATGTTCCAGCCTCCGATCTGATCTGCCATGTCAGTTTGACATAACGTTTATAGTTACCGCTAGATTAAATAATATAACCTGATATTTGACGCCGTTCGAAGCGCCTTTCGACGTTGAATATCTGATATGTATCATTCAGCCCGACATGCCGATAACTCGCAAGCGTCAAGTGAGCCTTGGGATCTAGCTTCTCGTATAAGAAGTATTCGATCCCAGTCTGGTCCACCGGATAATAAAATGCTGATCCAATCAGGTCCTTGGGAAGTTGGTCGTCAAGGGTCGCTGTCATGAAATTATGGGCCACGACGGCGCCAAATAATACCAAGCTGGCCAAGGCAAAATCCTTACCAAGACAAGAGTCCAGTTCATCGATGGATTTCTCTGGATTCTGGCATTTATGGAGTGCTGTCGGCGTGTCGCAGTGTCGAACTCCGGCGAAACAGTGATCGACGTTGAGATTCTTAGCTTTGGATCCCATCCTTTGCCCACTGGAAGGCCCAATGAGTCCACCAGGCCTGCTTGAGTTGTGCACGTGCGAGATTCCATCCAAGAAGGACAAGATTGCCTCTAACGGGTTCTCCCTTTACTCCCCAAATAACACCCCTGGACAGATTGCATCACCGGAGTCACACCTAATTATGATCCGAGTCCGTCGCTGTTCCATTGTCGGGATCTCAATCAAAGCAACTCACCACTGTGGCGTTGAGGCATTTACCAGGACGGTGCAAACGATGGAGTGACAAGCAACCCCGCGGGAGTTGATGCGCGCCTGCATATGCAACCCATAGTTTGTGCGCCTTTCTTTGATGCAAGGATTCTTTTGTTTTGCTCTTTGTGCGCGCCCCAGCATGTCGGGAACCATGGAACTAGCAGGACAAGGGGCCATCCTGGGCAGTGGAGGCACTCGGCTTCGAGCTAGCTCTTCGTGACGGCTTTCCTTTCCAGATCCTTAATTGGCATTATTCTGGTCATTCTCTGCCTTGCAGTTCTTTTTCGGCTGGCAGATAAGAGGGACTAGCCGCGGCTTGGTTCAAAATGGGACGGGGCGTACGTCTGCATTTTTATGGCTGCATTGTCACGCATCAAAGCCCTCTGAAGCTTTGGATTTGTGTACTAGACATAAATCCCTTATTTACGGTCTCATAAAACTCGCAGCAGCTCCTTTTTTCCCTTCCATTATTATTATTATTATTTTTCTTGCTTCAGTATCTGCTTCGAATCCGCACTGATGCCAATGATAAGTAACATTGCATCAGTTGTGACATGATATACCGTTGACCATGGCTGTGCCAACGTTCCCTAGTCTTGCAGACTTTCCTACCCCGCCAACACGGCCTGAGCAGTCTAGTCCTGCAGATACGGCGGCAGCAACTTTCGAATGGCCGAGATTGGATGGTATGGAAGATGTTGACATCAGTCATGAGCCGCCGGCGGATTGGATGCACAGCAGCTGCCCTGCAGAGCTACTGGACTTTTCTTCAGCAACTCCTCCGGAATTGGTTCGAATACTGAAAATGTCCGTCAAGATGGATTTTTACAAGAGTCCAGAGTGTGAAAAAGAGATCGTTGTTCCTGGCATCCCATACGAGAAGATTTCGTCGCCCGTTGAGTCTCGTTTCAGACACTTAAAAAATTTATCCAAAAGCGATACGGGATCATTCATCACCCGCTCGTCTACGAACCTTTCCGAACGAAGCTCCACCTACTCTAAAGATAGTTCGAGACTGCGCGCCTACTCGTCGTCAATACGAGGAAAGTATTCGGTGCAGTAAGTTATCAAACAAATCTCATAATTATCTCAACCATTTCTTAATTTCCTAGGTCATATCATAGTAATTCGAGCTGTACTGATAACGCACTAAGGGAGTGTGCAAGTTGTCTCGAGGGAATCACTGAGAAGAACCTAATTCTCCTACAGTGCCAGCATAGGTACTGCTTGAAATGCTTTGTTAAGCTGGTAACCACTGCCATTCATACTGAGAGCCAGTTTCCTCCAAAGTGCTGCCTCGTGGATATCCCTATCAAAAAGATCTTGCACAATCTAGATAACGCCAACAGAGAGCTTTACAAGGAAAAGCTTGTGGAGTATTCAATTCCTCAGCGGGAGCGATGGTACTGCGCTTCTCCGGCTTGTGGGAAATGGATACACCCTAACAAGATCAAAGCCGATTCTCCCGTTCAAAAATGCGGAGTTTGCAAGACCAAAATGTGTGGCTACTGCCGTAGGGCCTTAGATAAAAATCGACATGATTGCCCAGGGGATGCCAGTCTAGAGGCCACACTCGAGGAGGCAGAGATCTATGGTTGGAGGCGCTGCTACCAATGCCATACAATGGTCGAGCTGGTATCAGGCTGTCGTCATATGACATGCAAATGCGGTGCCCAATTCTGGTATGTGAAGCTTCTCACGTCACACAAGCTCGGCTCGTGATTAACCGGTTTCGTATAGCTATACTTGCGCAGCTCCATGGCGCACTTGCCAATGTACTGAGGCCGACCAGCGGCATCGGGAAGAGTCGCTTCAGGCCAGACGTCTCCAGAGAAATGAAGCAGCCGACCAAGAAGCCCATGAGTTGGCTCTTGCGCTTGCTGAGATCGAACAGCTTGAACAGCGCGAGCTAGAGGAGCAGATACGTCAAGCGGAGCGTGAGGCTGAAGAAAGAGCCCGTCTTGAAGAGACGCGAAAACGACGAGAAGAAGACATCGCTCGTGAGCGAGAGAATCAGCGATTAATGGTGGTTTCGGAATCGATACGGGGACTGCGCCTCGTCTTGGACCAAATCAACGAATCACAGCAAACGATCTTGATTGCGAGACACGAGGGAACGTCAAATTCCCTGAGGCTTAAAATTGAGGAAGAAACGAAGCACTTCGACGATCGTCGTGATCGGCTGCGGAACGCTTTACAATGCGCGTGGAAAAAACGTAGCGAGGCATTAGCTTCTGCCCAAGACGCGGAGCTCAAAGCGATGACGGAGAGACACGAGGAAGAAGAGGACGAAACTTTCATCACTATGTCGCGGCACTTGAAAAATAGGCCAAATCGCGAAGAAAGGGAGAGGTCTATTATGGAGAAACTTAAGGCCTCTCAGGACAGAGAAGTCTCCGCTCTTCAAAAGACACACAACGAAGCCTTGGAAGAGCTCGAGTCCAAGGCCAGGATCGAGACTCATTCTCTGGAGGCAGGTCTAGCAGGGGAAGCCTCCAAGTCTTGTCCAAGTATCGGAAAACGGTTTGAACTAGCTCACCAAATCTCAATTGACCGTCACTGGTTTCGAGTTGTGATTAAGAAGAGATATGAGCTCCTCGAGCTGCATCGACTGCGTCTTGTCCAACCTCCCAAGCAGCCTGAAGATCGCCCGAAGATATTCGCAAAACATTCTTCAAAGCCGCCAACACCCCCGCCGAGATATCCACTTCCGCCCACCCCGAACGAGGCTCCTAAACCTCCCGCCAAAGCTCCAAAGGTAGCACTCTCGGTGACTCCTCCTCTAACTATGTTTCCTCCGCATACTCGAACCAATTCTTTCATTTCTCGGGTGCTAGAGTCGCAGCGACCACCAAGCCCGATGAAGGTCCCACCTGCGGCTATCGTAGAGCCACCACGACCTGTTAAAAAGGAGACCGTGTCTCTCAAGGAACTTATTATGGCGAATTCTCGCAATAGGCGACTCAACCGTTCTGCATTTTCGGTATTGAATTGATTATTAAGCCTGTCTACATACGCTGATACTGGGCTTTGATTTGGTTGATGCATCATTTCGATACATCATAAGCGGAAAGAGAAGACCTTTTTACACAACTGACAGTTTTCAGAAACGAATATCCCGGACATTCAGCATTCTTCCCTTTTTTTTGCTTAAGCAAGCCATATACCCACATTTTTTTGTCTTGTTTTAGCTTTGAACTTTATGGTGCAATGTGTTTTCTAGATGAATGGAACCGAATCCTCCAATGTCTTTCAAGGATGTTGTTCCTGGGACCGTTGGAGTGAAACGACCAGGGCCAGACTTGCATCGTTCAGGTTCTGATTCCTTTCCTTTAAGACACTTTACGATGACATGTCTACAACGCATAGCTATAATAATACTCTTGGGATCATTAATATAATTGACGGGTTTACTTTTCTATCCTTTTAGTATACCAATTAGTCAGTATATACAGGCAGCATTGACCAGGGCATGCATTTAACCTCTCAAAAATTTACCCGAAGTCTAATAGTCATAAAAACCTTTACTGGTCTTCTTTCCTAACCATCCAGCATCAACCATCTTTTTCAACAGACCTGCAGGGCGATATTTAGTATCCCCTGTTTCTTGGTGCAATACATTCATAATGGCGAGGCAAGTATCAATTCCAATGAAATCGGCGAGCGTTAGAGGGCCCATGGGCACGTTGGTTCCATACTTCATGATACTATCAATATCCTCTCGTGTACCGATTCCGTTTTCTAAACACGAAATCGCCTCATTGATGTATGGCATGAGGATACGATTGGCCAAAAATCCCGGGGAATCAGTCGACCGGGCAGGGATCTTGCCCATGCGCTTGACGAATTCAATCGCCGTGTCAATGGTATCTTGTGACGTTTGTAAGCCCGTAATGATCTCAACGCCTTTTTGAACGGGAACGGGGTTCATGAAATGGGTTGATATGACTCTGGAGCTGTTTGAGAGATCTTTTGGGTCGGTGGTGGTAGCGGCAGCAATCTTGGTAATGGAGATGGAGGATGTGTTCGTAGCAAGGATAGCGTGTTTAGGTGCGACCTGAGCTAGCTTAGAAAATATAGAGATTTTGAGGTCGGGAATTTCGGGAACGGCTTCAATGATGAAGTCGGCGTTAGAGGCGTCCTCAATTTTGGTTGTGGGATGGAGCATAGAGCGAATTTTGGTGGCATCTTCTTGAGTGATGCGCTCTTTGGCAACGTCTTTAGAGAGAAGTTTATCTGCAGCCTATCAGCTTGAATTGTTCAACTTAAAGAAGCTGCGATGGTTACCGGCGAATTTGAGACCCTTGTCTAGAGAGGCCTGGGAGTTATCAATCAAAGTGACAGGGACGCCAGCTTTCTGTGCGGCAACCAAAGCAATTCCCAAACCCTACAACTGCCATTAGGACTATGTTTCTAGATCAAAGCCTCGAAAATGCTGCTTACCATCTGACCAGCCCCAAGCACAGCAACCCTGTTGACCTTCGCGGCAGCAAGTGCGGCAGGGGAGGAGCTGAAGGAGCGAGCACCAATTGCCGGAACACCAGCCGACAGGCTTCTGTTTGCTGCTGTGCGAAACATTTTGAATCTTTTGAAAGCACGAATATCACAAAACACAGAAAAAAGATGCTGCAAGGTGTGCTAGCGGTTCAGCGCCAGATTCAGGACGTTGAGCTGCGCTTCTCCGGAGTTGAACCGCGGCCAAGCGGCTAGCAGTCTTGTGCCTGGACGTCATTTGCGCCGGGAGTTTTCGGTTAAATTCGGCTTGTGAATGAGCCCGGCATATTAGTATTTCCGGATCCGAGGCCTTCTTTAAAGTTTCAGCCTCATCAGACTCTATCCAATCAAAACCCAGTTCTTGAATTGAGCCTGCTTACCTCAGCAGGTGTCTTCTGATGAGTCAGCTTTTCAACGCGTCTCGAACGCGTCTTTTCTCGACGTTCCTGAACCACTCTTAAGTGGTTTACTGGCGTGTGATCACTGTGTCTGTTGATGATGAAAGATGAACTAGATCCCTCTGGCTAAGATTGCCGTATCTTGCGCAACAATGGACCCTGAACCTCCTGAAGCTGTATTTACAGTCGACCCCGAAGTGCGGTCGTTCGTCTATAGTTTAGTTACCGCGGTAGGTTTCCCATCAAGGTGGGCTTCATGGTCGATAAAGTTGACAATCTCTAGCTTGGTGGCACCGCTGGGGATGAGACGGGACGATATGTACTGGGTGACGATGCCCTTGGGTGCCTCCGTGACCTGAAAAAATGGCTGCGGTTCTACGACGAAAAGCTCAATCGCATGGATGTTGCAAGATGCCTGGCAGAATGCAAGCTTGTCAATGGCGATTTGGTACATATTATCGCTCTTCATGGGCATGCTAAAGAAGACGACAAGCATAGATCGCGGATTATGCTGGCCTGCCGTACGCTGAGTACTCAACTTCCCAAAACTTTTCTAGATCTAACTGGCGGTGTTCTTAGTGGAATTGCTCGTCCCTTTAACGTGGCCCGTCGAAGTTCATAGTCATATGACAGTCAATCATCACAGGCACACCACTTACCTTCAATATTCGCAGGTGGAATATAAACGTGGTCTCATTGGGTTTACTGCAACGCCTATTCTTCGCGCAATTATTCGGGTTGGACTGCCGAGCTTGGCCATTTCTCGATCGGAAAGATCTACTAGAGACGAAGGAATTTTACGGCTGGTACTATATTTCTTTCGCAACCTGGCTGTTATAACCTCACCACCGGATTTGCCAATTGATAATGACGACGATAAAGCCTCGAGATCTGCAACCATCAATGCCTTTCAACAGCAGGCTGTATTTGGGCTCCTGCTGACAATGTGCTCAAATATGGGCGACGAGTTCACATTCCAAGATGTGATTATCCTTGAAATACTTTTTCATTTGATAAAAGGGATCGATGCCAGACAGTTATATAAGACCGACAAAACAACTTATACCAATAAGACAAGCGACTTGCAAAATGTTCTGCGAAAAGAATTGGATTTCAATCGAGAACAATCAAAGGCTGCACCAACTCGCCATGGTCGCTTTGGCACGATGATCTGGGTCAAAACAGGCGAAGACAAGCGTTCGACCGTAACGGGCCAGGACGTGTTAAAAGACGACAGGGCCGCCTTTTCCAGAATGGACCAGACAAAAAAGTGGAACAAGCCAAGGGGAAGACGTGCTGCTATGGATGAATCGTCGAATAACTTCAATATGAAGGTCATTTTGACCTCGGCCGCCGCAGCGCAATTGCGGACTTTCATCGAAGAATTAATAGATTCTGGTTTCAACCCACTGTTCTCTCATTTGCGAAAGGCGATAGAACGCGAGGCGGAGCGTATCACCGAGTCAACTCCTCGTCAGTTCTGGTACGTTATTTCCTGGCTGCTGCAAGCCGAGCGTCTTCGACGGGAGAACCAGAACGAGCTTCATGCTCGAACGAAAGGAACTTCGAAGGAGATTGAGCCTGACAGCTTTTCAATCGTGGCGAGCGTTTTGAATCAAGAGACATTCGTCAATCTCAACAGTTACATGCAGCGTAGCATTGACAACAAAGAGTGGCATGATCTTACAGCTGGGATGAAATGTTTCACACAAATCCTTCTTACTGTACAAGAAATGGCAATATCCTCTCTGGATGAAGACCAAGAAATTGCTGAAAATATTCAAAGTCGAATATTCTATGAGGAGACTACGCATGATAGAATACTATCCATCGTGCGAAATTACAAAGATCAAGGGTTCTGGTATTTAGACGCATGCACAGAGCTTTCGCATGTGTTTCTTCGCATGCTTGAGCAATACTCAAAGCAAAATGTCGATATGCAAGTACGATCGCGGCGTCGCTCTCGAAAGAAAAAGGCCCAAACTGCAGTTCTGGATCAGAATGATGCAGAAGATGCAGAAGAAGATGGCGAAAATGGATTTGAGGAAGAGGATATTGCAGAAGCAAATCGAGTAGCAGTGGAGCGGTCTTTCGATTTCAAAAAGTTTTCAGCCAGATTCTGCACACAAAAGTCGGTTGATACCTTTGTCAAGCTTGCCGGTTTCTATCGAGAACTGGAGACGGAACAATTAAAACGGGCTCATAGGTTCTTTTACCGAGCCGCATTCAAGCAGGATTTGAGTGTGCTGCTGTTTCGAGTTGATATAATTTCACTTTTTCTCAAAATGGTCGAGGGCCCTGGAGGCCTGGATTCATCAACTCCTGAATATAAAGATTGGCGAGAACTGATTCGCCAACTATTTAAAAAACTTGTCAGAAAACTCGAGGAGCGCCCTGAATTGATCGTGGAGATGCTATTCAGCAAGATCAACTCTACCGTCTACTTTCTGGAATATGGCCACGAAAAACAGACCCTTTCATCGGAGACAAGACCAGCTGCCGAGTTGGAGGTCAAGCCAGGAAGCGCTTCCACCATGGACGAAAAATTGCGAATCGTCATTGCTGCCCTGATTCGAGAAGACAAAATTGAACTCGTACAATGGGTATGTCAAGTTCTGGATACAGCGATTAGTGAGAGGCTGAGCTGGGAGCTGGAATCCGAGGCGAGAGCCGCGGAGTCAGCCGAGGATCAGCCTAATAGCTCAAAAGCCCCCTCAACAGGTATGCCAACTCCAACCGTCCATTTTATGCTGCTAATCTCAGTATAGCTGTGATATCAAAAGACGAGGCATGCCGTACCGCTATGTTCACAAATGGACAGTTACGGTTGTTGATGGAATTATCCGGTATGGAGCTTCTCGGTGAGGATGTTCCCGGTGCTTCGTGGATAATTCCATCGTCCCAAACTTCATCGGCTCTCAAAGAACGCCATACGGTGATTAAAAAGTACTGTGAAAACCCTTCAGGAGATGTTGATGGATTGGATCCACGGGATCTCTTACGTCGGAAACCAGCTGCTGGTGCCGGTCGTAGTGCACGCTATGATCCACCGGAAAATGTAGACTTTGGAAGCGATTCAGAGGGAGATGACGAAGTTCTGTTCCCTCCAAATCTTCCAGAGAGGTCTAGAGTACTTAAATCCTTGAAAGAAAGGAGGAGACGAAAACGCAAAGATGTCGAAGATGAGCGGTTGGACGACGAAGTTTTAGAGGCACGACGGTCCGCTAAAGAACGAAACGCCCTAGAACGCCAACGAAAAATCAAAAGTGATCTTTATGTTCATGCCAGTGATGATGAATCAGACCCAGAGGCAGATGCAGAATTTTTTGCTAAAGAAGAAGAAAGAAGACAGGCTCAGGCTAAACGCGTGGAGGAAGCCCTAACGACAGGCCTTTCTGAGGACGATATTCCCACTGAGCCCAACGAGAGCCGCAAACGCAAGGGAATAGCAACATTAGAACCAGATAGTGAAGGGAGCGCAGAAAGCCAGCCAAAACGTCGACGTGGTCGGGGCCGTGCCATTGTAGAATCAGATAGTGATGACGAGATTATGGCTGACACGGAGTCTCCTCCGCATCGGCAATCGCAGACACCACCCACCTCAGCAGATAATAGCTTTGGCCGTGAAAGTTCTCCCGCCCCTGCGATTACATCAACCGTTGGAGTTGACCAGATGATGGTAAAACTCCAGGAACTAAATGCGACATCCACCAATGAACAGGCGACCGATGGCGCTGTGGAGAACAATGATATATCCCCCACTACGGACGGTCCAGCGAACAGTCACGATTGATCATAATAACTCGGAATAAGACTAATTGCACTGGTCAACAACGATACTGCCTCATTAGTAGAAGTTCGGCGACTTGGACATTTGGATAGCGACCTCCTTTCTACATGCCGAGAGTGACTGAGCGAATGTGGCAATTAACAAGGTATGGACCCATTAAATTGAGTCCACACGCCAAATCCCGTACCGAAGAACTTGTACTCCGTGTCCACGCCTTGTGATTGATTGCGGGTCTAAGCCGAGTACTATATAGTTAGCCTGACTCCGGCTTCTCTTTTCCATTCAGTTCTCTATCGATTCGAGAAATTTCATATTTTTTGGGGCCTGACCACCAGACGTTCTCAAGATGGCCAAATCGCTCCATTATGTCACGCTCGACGTGTTCACCACCAAGCGGTTCGAGGGGAATTCTTTGGGTGTTGTTTTCCTGGAGAGCTCTCAGCAAATAAGCCAAGAGCAGAAGCAGCTTATTGCCCGCGAATTCGACTACGCGGAAACAATATTCGTCCACCCCCAGGAAGCAGACCAGAAATGTCGCAAAATCGATATTTTCACGTCGGATCAGGAATTGCCTTTCGCAGGACACCCAACAATTGGTGCAAGCTACTGGCTTCTCTGCTCCGGAGGCTACAGCACCTCTGCACGACCACCGTCTACCCTAATGACAAAAGCTGGAGAAATATCCATTTCCTTGTCAATGGAGTCTCCCCAGAAAGTCGCTGCTTTGATACCACATGACGTCCGTATTCATTCGGCTAGAATGTCTCTGAAGGAACTCCTTCGGCTTCACCCTGAGCTTGAACCCTACTTAGACGCTGCGGCTCATGCAGATGGGTTTCCGGTCGTTTCGATAGTGAAAGGCATGTCTGCAGTGCATGTGCGTCTGCCGAGTCTCGATGCGCTAGGCAAAATTACAACCCCGAGTGGAGGATATCTGATTCCTGCTGCAACGCCAGCTCGTGGTGGATATCTTGACGAAGGCTGGGATGTTCCTGGTCATGTCGCTATTTATTTCCGAGTGCATGACGTTTATGACGAGAAGCTGCAGACAAAGGTCATTCGGAGTAGGATGCTTGCTGGGACTTTGGAAGACCCAGCTACAGGGAGCGCCTGTAGTGGTATGTGCTCCTATTTGAGCCTAACAGAAGGGAAGTCTGCTGTTTATCAGGTAGTACAAGGGGTAGAGATGGGAAAGAGAAGCGAGATCACGGTTCGGATTGAGGTAGAGAATGAGTGTAAAAAGTCAAGAGTGTCTTGTTGCAGGGAAGTGCAGTCAAAGTCATGGAGGGTGATATTTATTTGGCAGAAGAATAGGTGTTTTGAGTCTCTTGACTTCTTGCAGGTCCATCTACTACATAGAATGTATCCATTTTCATGACAAACAATTCCAAGGCACACAAAAGCAATCTGAGGCTGAGTATGAAGACTTTCTTTGAATGCCATGAGTGGATTTTCTTGAGTATTATGTGTCTTAGCATGATCAACACAATAGCATAACAACGATGAATGTATGCGTGTATGTTTCTTCCTTGAGTTCTTGTATCAGCTAACACTCGATAGATCTATCATGTTGTGTTTCAACTCATTCCTTCACTTTTCATGAATTATCTTTTTCCTTATCTTTTCACCCGGCTTCTTTCTCATATTGACAAGTTATTATCAGAAGAAGGCCTTCGACAAACGCCTTGCCCTTCTAAGGCAACAACATCCCCAAAAGAGACTGACATGATCTCAGATACCAAACAAACAGGCCGGAAGTCCTCTTTGACTCATTCCCTCCAAAAACTCGCGAATCGCACACTCTATTCTATCCCACGAAAAATAGGCGACGCGACCGTGGCCGCGACGCAGTCCCAGCGTCATGTCTCCGCACCTTTCACAGGTCCTAAATCACCTTCAAAACTGCCAGTCCCGCAATCGCGCCTGACTTCTTCGATGAACGTGGCTAGAGTACCATTGCCGCGTTCTGCGACAATATCTGAGCTTCTTCCTCCACCTCCATTCTCGGCACGGGGTCCTGGGTCAAGAATACCCACGCTGGGTAGGATATCATCGCATGAGCGACGGAATGAGCCACATCCTAGAACGAGTTCACACACAGCCACGGAGACGGAGTCAGGTGAAAAAAGAGAAGCTCTCCCTATCCCGAAGCCGAAGCCGTTTGTAGGGTACCAAGATATCAAGTCTTTGACAAGGTTTGGCGCTGTCAAATCAAAGAAAGCGGACGCACGGCACGTCTTGATGGGGAAAGAAGCAAAATGTGGAATGGGCTCAGAGGTAGAGGAGGCGAGGGACTCAGTGCCACTGAAAGCACGTTTAATATCTTCCAGCGAGAAAGAAAAACAGGTGGCAACAAGGGATTGTAAACGACCAAGTGGTACAATCATGGCAAGGTCGATATCAATGGCAGCCATCGCTCCTTCAAGTAACACATCGGCGGGCCTTTCCTTCCAGCCTGTCCTAACAACCACCCGGGATCGAGATGAACCACCAAGCAGTCGTGGATCTGGAGCTGGAGTCAGGAAATTTGAAAAACCGACGCACGGCACAGCAGCATATAAACCACCAGCAGTGCCCCATAGCTTAGGAGTGGCTTCCATTGACAGTGAGCACAAAAATAGGAACTTACCACTCCCACCAATTCCCACATTGCCCAAGAGCTACTCAATTGGGAAGATAACCATTGATGGTCGGGTTGAGAAGATCCATAATCCACCAAAAATGGTGCTTCCGGCCCAAGCGCCCCCTTTCGATCGCCGGAAATTGAGGGACAGACCAATAGACCGCCAAATGTCGGAAACACAAATGACACCCCCAAGCCAACGAACACCATAGGCGAAATCCGTCCAAGGACTGCGATAGAGGACTGCTATGTGACTGCTAAATATTTCTCGGCACCAGCGGAGATTACGGAACCACTGATAGACCTGACACCCACAAAACGGATGCGAAAAAGTGCTCCAGATTGCTCGATACCAGATTTTTCTGAAGATCCATCGCCTAAAACTTGCGAACAGCTCCAAAAAAATGTGCAATTGGTATGTGTTGGTAATCAGGGCCGGTCTTTCGAGGCTAATGGCAAGTTGCTAGGTCGTAAAATCCCAGCCACATCAGTATTGGCTAGGCCGCTTCTCCACGCTACTCAGTAGCCTCCAATATGAAGAGGCCTTTGAGGAACCGGACCCGTTTATCAGCCATCGAGCGCCATCCAGGATCAAATTTCTTAGAACGTGTGGCTTGGAAAGCGCGGAAGAATTCAACTCTAAACGAGCCTTTTCAGCGTTAGAGAGAGTCTGTATGACAGCCGAAGCTACGAAAAGCTTCCATGACTTTAAGGATGCTTACGAGCGCCGACATCCTAAGTCGAGGCCTTTGAAAGTATTCAAGTCTAGTGCGGTCGCGCACCCAGAAACCGGACGACGAACCGTGATTCGAGCTGAGGAATATGTAGAAAAGTATAAACCCCCAAACGATGCCAGATAGAGGGGACAAATGACGTGAAATGTTGGTGTCAAGGGAACGAGGAGTTGAGCTTTATAGCTCCTGTGATGATCGTGGCAAGAATTCTGTTAATATACCTATACCGCAAAATTCAAGTATGCATCCGATCATTATGACTTTGCTGAAATTTCATTTCACACTAGATTGATTAGTTAAGGTAAAATCCCAGGAGAATCACCGCAACATCAAGAACGCTGCCACGGTTGCCAAATCCAAGTCATTGTGAGAAGTGAATGCCGACCAAGATGCTGCGGTTACTGGGTCTGTAAGCCGAAACTATCACTTCGACGCTTTACTCCTTAAAAATGCTGCCACTTGTTCATGCCTTGTAACAAAAAACATTCTCCGTTTTTCTGATTTCCATACCAAAACGCCGATTTCTTCCGCGTAACGACATGGCGCTTCGAACTCCACCGATGTCGCAAAATCTTTAAACAAAAAGCCAGGTGTGGCTTTCAGCCTATCCCGTTCCAGTTGCCATAGGCGAATTTGATCTACTACGGTAGGTGGTAGGACAGATGGAGGTAGTCCAGCCGTATTCGAAGTAGACTTGGACATATTAACTTTTTTCATCTGCGGGTGGGCATGGGTGGTCAGGTAGGAGAGTATTTGATCTGCCGTGATACCCATTTCAACGGCGCGACGAATGGATTGTCGGGTGAGTTTTCCCGTGACAAGATTGGGAAACCGGTATTTTAATGTCGTAAATAAGGCAATCAAGGAAATTTGAAGCGGCGAGGATGTGTAGGCATATAGACGGTAGTTAGTTTCGATGATTATGAAACCGGTGCCAGGAGCACCAGTAGCGGCATTGATGTTAGGACCAGACGGATCAAGACTTCCAGTTATCGGGCTGGATAGAGCCAAAGAGTCTGAAGTAAGAGTTGTCGCCAATCGGGTGGGGTAGAAGCACGTAGAATTGGCCGAGGAATGCTGATATACAATTCCGAAATCCGTCAGATCAGCAAGAGTGCGGAGTTGCGTTGAGTTCAGATGTTTTTTCTCGTACGATTGTCCAAGTTCAAGGCTACTCAGAAGGAAAAGGAAGGACAGAACCTCAACGCTGTCCATTCCGATGGCTTCCGCGTTTTCAACGTAAAGAATAAGAATGTGCCAAACTTGGGTGTTGACGTCCTGTAAAACAAAGGCAAACCCTTCCTTGGTGATTTCTACCCTGCGGTCCCGAACTTCAACAAGATGGCAGGCTTGCAGGAGGGACTTCACGCCTTTGCTGAGTGTGACGCTTTCCCGCTGGATGCCCAGACTGTTTGTCCCAACCATGTAACCAAGGACGCCTTCCCATTGCCGCCTTGCATAGTCATCTAAATCGGCAATGGACATTGGATGAGAATCAAGTGTGTCCGATACGACTCCAAAAGATTGCTGTTTGTCTTCACCAGAGAGGGCCTGGCGAAGGGAGGATGAGAATGGATTGGTGATGGTATACGCCCGTACGCGGTCCGAAGTCGTCGTGCTCGAGAGGATATGTAAACGGTTGAGTATCGATATGGCGTTGTCTCTCTCGCTGATATCACTTTCAGACTGCTGTCACGACATATTCAGGGATAACATTTCTCCATACCGCTTACTGTCCGCCTTAACCCAAAGTTCTAACTGAGCAGCTGGTAACGGATCTCTCAGATACAATAGTGCCATCACAAAGCATTTTGCTATAGAGCGGGATTCGGTTAGCAGGCAGAGAAGCAAGTCCTGAAGGCATCAGTTTACCTAGGTGAGGTAGCATTCGGCGAAAGATCGCTAATGCGGTTGAAGGTTGCTGGTAGAGCTTCAGGAAGACGGTCCCTGGAAGACCCTCGAGGTATTCCAGAGACCGGGAAGAAGAAACGGGCATGCTGAAGTAGGGAATTGGGCTGCCCGCCGCTTGTAATGATCACTTGTCCGCCATAACGCTGCAGAACTTTGTCTCTAAGGAAGTTCTGACGTGAAGATGAAGCTTCATAATGACTTTAAGCCGCCTGCGATTAAGGTTACTGACTAAGCATTCAAAAAGTCAGTACTCCGTACTAGAATTTCAATTGGTTGGAATTCTAGGAAGATGGTTAACCGCGTACGGAGCACCTGATACTCCAATAGTTATATCTTGTCGGTAAGAAATGCAGCAGTGATGTAGTGAACAATCTCATCGACGGACGCTTCTACGCCTATCAATACCGGGAACAAGATACTGCTGGGCATGATGTCTTGCGAGAAGTTGCGCAGCAGCTAGTGTCAGTGATAATGACATCAAGGGTGGTTGCAATCCGATGAAGCGGCCGATATGATTGACGAAGCCGCAGCAAAGAACAAAGGTTCTGGGACAACGGGGTGTTCCTACGCTCATCATCAAGGGAGGGACGGATGAGCGCAAAAGTAATACGCTCGTCGTCCAAGATGAGCTTTCACGGGAGGATCAAAAGCAAAGAGTATCCCAGAATTGTTAGATGAATTTGCTGAGCTTAGGAAAGCCCGGGATCAGGAGAATGCGCCCAAGAGTCGGTCTTTCTCCTATGGAAATGTGAAATGAAAAGAAAGGCGCCAACAATAATGTTTCGGTAGTGAAGGGGTGTTCAGTATGTATTATCTGAAGTGAACGTGTTTCTGTATTTGCAAGGTTGGGAATATGAGGTCAAGCCATTCCACATTACAATGAGAGAGGAGCTAAGTTGAGCACTCGAATGAGTAGTCATTAATAATTATTGAGCATCAATCTTCCGACAGCAAATGGGCAGACATCCGTCCGTCTTGCCAAGGTCCACGGTGACTTGGAGAAGAGTCCTCTTGACCCCTGTTACCAGTCAGTTGTGGAGGATTCCATCTACGAGAATAGCGAATGTTCGATGACCTCAGAGAAGTTTGAGGGCACCATGACCCGCAATAGGCTAGGTAAGGGTGCATCCGAGTCGTCGTCCGCATGTTCATTCTTCACCCGGCCGGCTTGACTCCATTCACAATGCGGCCAATCCGCGCCCACTACTCTTCTGAGCTTCCATTTTCTATCTTTTCTGGTCTTTTTCGGCCTCTGTTTGAATTGTATTCATTCTCAGGCCAGAAATTTACTACCTCGAGATGTGCAAGGCCGAGATGCTGAGCTAGGTCTGCTGAGGATTGGATGAGGCGTGTACTTCATGTCATAAGTTATGAGGACCTGATTGCTCGACTCATTTAAAGACTCTCTCTTGCAAGAATTAACTCTGAAATGCATCTTCTTCCCTCTGTAGTTTCTTGCGGTCTCTTCACAGTATTCACAACTCGCGCCTTCTTCCCGGTAGAGACGTGAGACGGACTTTCCCACTTTTTATAGCACTTTCCAGGAGGCAGAAGCGCGCCTGCTGCTTCCGGGGAGCTGTGCTGTATCACACTTTCCAAATGTAGATTCTTTTCCTTTAGTCTCTTGTTGTGTCCGTCATCTTCATCCTCGTCCTCATTCTCATCTTGGTCCTCGTGCTCGTCCTGATCTTCGTGTTCATCATCATCTTTCCCATTCATTCCCTACCATGTTCACGATGGCCTTGATACATCCGCTGTATGAGGGGTATTGGCTTTTTCTTGAAGCTCATGTCTGGATCCGGGGTAGTCTCAAAGTGGGTACACCTTTCTAACCATCGTTTCCGACCGGCTGCCCCCAGGGGCTTTGAAATGTGAGTTGGAATACCATGCAGAGATGTAGTGGTTGGGCCCGGGTTCATTGCTTTCTGTTTTTCCTTGTTTAGATAGCCACATCCAGGCCAGTTCTCACATAGATAAATGCAGCCTCTCGTATGGAGGAGGAAAAATTCCAGATCAAGAATAGTGAAGTGATATTGAGGTACCTGTAAATAGAAATGGACAAAGTCCCCTAGCCTCTCTCTAGTGATGACAAAAGGAATTAGAACTAGCAGACTCATGGAGAGTCTGCCGTCACTGTCAGGGCATATCGAGACAGATAGCCAGTCTAGTACCAGGTACTCTGTAGAGCGATACTATTGAAAGTGGAAGTTGTCCAGACAAAAAAAAGGACTTTTGCGCGGTGAAAGGATCGAACCCCCATCGAAAAAAAAGGAATATGGGATTTTTTAAGCCAACCGTATCTTCCCATTGAGCCATTGACCGCGAATCAACTGAACGATTCAGTAAAATTACTCTATTAATGATAGTCCCCAAAAACACACTAGGCTGCATTGGGTACCACATTAAATTTTAACTTTCTAAGCATCTTACCTGCAGTCCACCTGCAACACACCCAACACTATGTGAAGTGTCTTTAGAGATATAGCAGAGGGGGAAAATGATGGGCTGTAAGGCCCTGTCAGATTCACTTTATTATCAGACCATAATATTAGGATAGTCATACAGAAGATTAGGGATATGAAATGTTATTTTTTAAAACCTGATACTACTAAATTTTCATTTCCTATAGCTAATTTCTAAGGGCCTTTTCTAAGTGCCTCTAGGGATATCCTTTACTTGATAGCAGGGAAAAACAGTGGTGGGCCGTAAGACCCTGGCTGATTCACTTGTTAGTCATGTAGCTATAACTAACCCAAAGCACATATTTTGGCTTGGTTAGTCAACATAACCCAGAACCATAGCTGGCTAATTATGGTATTTCCAACCTCCAGGAAAGGTTCCAGTAACTAGGTACTCCGTACCTAACCAGTTAGTTATGTGGCAGCCATACATGATTATCATACATACACAGAATGAGAGCACCGGACCACCTGGTCCCATGGAGACTTTTCACATACCACCATACCCAGAAGCAAATTCTCCATTTGGTGATTGTATAATCTTCTGTAAGGAATCGGATCTAGGGCCCGAGTGCCTAACAGCCCGGTGGCCACCCCCGGGGACCCAGAGGGTTCCAGGCTATATAAGTGAGTGCGGGCACAAGCTAGCAGCTTGTGAATCTAGTCTTTTACCCGTGGCGTAGCGGTAAAAGGTCTGGTCCCGGAACCGCCCCCGGGGTGAAGCCAGATCTCACATCTTCCTTGCTGACGAGTCAACAATCAACCCCGTATTGCAAAAAGCTGCACGATGGATATTCTGACGTTCTGCAAACATAAAGACGTGGTTGTTAATGCAAGATGCGACATGCAAAGCGAATGATCTACAGAGGCCGGAGCCTCCCTTCCATAGTGACTGGAGCTCTTCTTCGGAAATATCATCTAGTTTTTCTTTGACTGTACGCGGATTGAGGGAGCATGGGTAACGCATGAACATTAGGAGTGGTGTGTCCGTCAGCTTCAGTAGGAACTCAAGCATAGCAAAGACATATATATATATATATAACGTATATGGAGCCTGCTGCCATGTCTTGTTATAAATCATTTGGGCATCCATTCGTACGTTGGAGAATTTTGCTGTAATGATCATGCGAGATACTCCAACAAAGAAGACAATCAGCAAGAGTCAGTCTAATCAGGAAGAGGCAATGGCTAGAAAGGGAAGTACCATATGTAATCTAATGTAACAGCTTCCCGATGTGCTCTTCATACTCGATATCTTCACCATTATCAAATGGCAAGTGGTCTAGTGGAGCTGCTGAAGTTAGTAAGTGTATTATAAGTTATCAGCAATGAAGAGACATACTAAGAGTCTGTCCATTTTTCTGAGCATCTTCTTCTAGTTCCGCTTCCGCGCCTATACAAGCCTGTTTGAGCGGCGCGGAAGCGCAGCGGCATTGGATTTTATAATTGATACTCCATAAAATAGTTCAATGTACGGAGATGTGGACCAAAAGTCGTGGTTTCTTGGCAGTAACGCCACTGTACAGAGTAACCAAATACTACCTAGTCTCCCCAACAAAATCCTCACAAACTCAGGTATCTTCTGATTGTGCTTTCTCTGTCTCAATCTCAAATCATCAAATCTCTTCAAGATGAGCAGCTCTCCTTACTCAATTCCCTTGCGAATCCAAGCTCTTGCTTATGTTGGATTAGGCTATACCTACAAGGATGTCTCTGAATTCCTTTTCATTCCAATTCAAATAATAAAACAGATTCACCAGTGAGCCCTAGCTCGCAGCTTTAACCCAGATGAATGTCTCTAGATCAAGATTAAATATGTGAAGAATGTATCTTGATTAGGTCAACCCAAAACTATTACTGAGGATAAGAAGAAGAAAATCCTGGAGATTGTTTGTAAGAATAGAGCTGGAAGAGAGAAATCTATAGAGATGATAGCTTTTAAGACTGGTATATCCCAATCCAGTGTTTTGAGAGTACTTCATGAGCATTGCTTTTCATCTTGCAAATCTACATGAAAACCTGGTCTAACTGAAGTATAAAGATCAAGATGGCTTTGCTTCGCCCTAGCTCATGAGAACTGGATCTTAAAGAACTGGATGAATGTGATATTTACAGATGAAATCTCTGTAGTTCTTGATTATAGAAGAGATGCTGTTCAGGTTTGATGATAATCCTCTGAGGCATATGATTCTACTTGCATTCACAGATGATGGAAGAAGGCTACAGTCTTCATGTTCTGAGGCTCTTTTACATATGAGAAGAAAGATTCCTGTCATGTTTGGCTACCAGAGACTCCAGCTTAGAAAAGACAAGTAGTTCAGGATCTTGAACAGCTGAATTCTCTGATTAAGTCAGAGGCCAGGAATCAGTGGGAATTACAGAGTAGGATGGATTGCATGAAGCTTTGCAATGGCAAAACTCCAGGCAGAGCTCCAGAGTGAAAATTCACTGCCAAAACTGGCAAGCTTGTGCAGGCAGGAAAGAGAGGAATAAATTAGTATTGATATCAGAAGGTCTGCTTCTTTTATTAAGATCTATAAGAAAATTCTGCTAATTCTTGATTACTTTTCATCTCTAGAAGATCCTTGTTCCTAAGCTTATTTCTTTTATCAAAGACTGCCTTGCTACCTGCTCTCAGACTGTTGTTTTGGAAGATGAAGCTACTTCGCATAAATACTTTGCTCAGAGACAAGTCTATAGTGCTTAGGAGATTTTCAAAATTCTAGATTAGCCTGGGAATTCACCTGATTTGAATGCTATAGAGTCAGCCTGGATGTGAATGAAGCAATGTACAACTGCAAGAGAAGCTTCTAGAGAAATCAAAACTGCAAAAGAAGCTTGGATCAAGGCATGGAGAGAGCTTCCTCAAGAGAAGATTAAGCACTGGATTGAGTGAATTCCACACCATATTAAGAAGATAATTTGCTTGAAAGGTGACAATGAGTTTAGGGAAGGAGGCTATTCAAATACAAGAGCATGGAAGAGGCAGCAGCTAAAGAGAAAGCTCTCTACAAGACAGGATCTGAGCTCAGATGAAGCTCCAGAGATTACTGTAAATAGAAGTAGAGAGGAAGCTGGAGATCTCTGGGAGGATATTGCTCAACTGGAATTAGAATGATCTTTTGATCATGAGAGACCTTAGTCTGCATACAAATTTTGGTGTGGGAGCTGGTATTCATAAAACAGGTTTTCCATACTAGCGTGGACACGACTTTTGGTCCACATCTCCGTATCAACAGTTTAACCCATCCATGGCGGTCTGAATTCTAGAGGTGGGAATGGACGCCACGCTCCGCTTACGCTCTGTCATCATGAACTTTGGGATTCAGATGACTCATGACTTTGATGGGGTGAACCAGCCAGCCAACCACAGCGCGCGTAGCGTCTGCCGATATGTACTCCGTATATTGTGACAAGTTAACTAGTTACTGGTCTTGGCCATGTCCAGGGGTCTTGTCGGAAGAAGAGCACTTTGGCCCAGGATCATCAATCACGCTCGTTCGCTTGCATGAACAGAATGGCGGCCCTCAAATTTGTTAGATCAGTAAGCCCGAATTGAAAAATGCCTTCTTCCTTTCTGGTTGTTTAATAACATTTCCTTTAGGTATGGGAGTCCTTTCGAACTACGTCGGGGTTGGAGCCGAGGTACGGATATCAGGTCCATCAAACTTGAGATATCCATATTAATTGCTGTCCTCTTATCTAGACTGTTGGATAATGTATGTCTGTCTTAATGAGGAGATAACCCGAGCCTTTGGCTCCTTTCTCAAGGGTTGAATCCGCGAGGGTTCGGTCGAACTATCCTGCGTCCATCCCGAGTGCTGATGCCGGCCATAGCTTCGAGTCACAGCTGCCCGTCCCGGTGTCGTAAACTTTGAGCTAGACATTAAAAAAGAACATACTGTAGGCTCCTAGTCGCTGCTATGGCTGGTCCTCTTCGCATTTTCATGGTATTTGTATAGAGCACAGCGACTAAAGTTGGAATTTTACTAGAACCGGCTCAACATACTTCATGGCGGCACAATTGCCAGCATGGGTATACTTCCACCTGGAAAACACAACACCTTCCCTTATTGACTCTAATTTCGCTATCAAATTAGTTGATCTTGGTGGCTCTCTTGCGGTAGCCTCTCGCGGCCTCTTTGCGACAGGTGTCTCAACAGATTTAAACGGTAAGACGCATTGCCTCGAACCGTCGTTGTCACGTATTAATGCAAATTTATAGTGACATATCTCAGCTCAGGAGGTAAGATTGGGGACAAAATCCTTGCTGTATGTGAACCATCGCCATTTTAGTGATTTCTTAGTGCCCTGACTATCGTTAAATATAGGAGGTGACCTGTGATAAATGTACGAGCCAATTACTCAGAGGACCTTATGAGGCCCGAGTACTAACAAACTTTAGTTGGAAAGAATCTGGCGTATACAAGCATTAAATTCATGAACGGGCAAAATGAGATCGTGGCCCGAGGTAGCCATACAAAGTAAGGGGTATCATTCCGCTCTGGTTTCCATCGTTTACGTTTACCAGATATGTTGCCCATGCTTTTCGGGACCCTAAAAACATTGTCGAGGAACTCAAATCGGAGTCTTAACCAGGTCCCTCGACTTTGGCGATAGCCAAAACATAGCGGAGAATAGTAGTATGCCATGAGCTAGCTGAGTGTGCTTGGATAGATCCATCTAGACGATAACCCTGGGCATTTGAAATTTCCGTTGGCATTTTTCACTGAAACAACGCTGTTTTCTTAGTGTACAGAAAATAGATAATGTATAACGAACGAGGTAAACTTTCAATGAATTCAAGTAAAGCTTGAATATGCTGGAATCACTCTAGAAGACTTTCTCGCTCAGCATCGTCCTCCATATCATCCTCATCTTTTCCCAAATCCTCATCTTCATTCATGGGCGTAGCATTCGTTATAGTCACATCTTCTCCGAGTGCCTTGATTTTCGCCTGCGTCATCTCAAAAACGTATTGTCCCAGATGCTCTATACCCTCCATGGCGGTGCCAGCACCACCAGCGTCAAGGGGTCGAGAAGACGGGAACATTTCCCCGGGAACTACCATTAGTTTGTCTGGCCGCTTGGCAAGAAGATCGAATGCTGGTTTGAGTTCGAAGCATGCTTCGAATACTTCACGACGGCCCAAAATATACAAGCCTAAACGTGCCCGTGACAGAGCAACCGTCAGGCGACGAACATCTCTAAGATATCCAACTGTTTTGGTCCGAGTAAGAGACAATATAATGTCTGGGGAAATCGTTAGTTTTTCATGATACACAGGACAATTACGATTAACTTACAATCGTTTTGCTCTCCTTGATATTTGTCCACGGTTGTTACAATTTTAGGGAGGCCAAAAAGTGCGTTTTTTGCGCACCTATGGCCCAAGACGTCTTTGATCAAGGCTTTCTGACCCGCATATGTTGTTAAAATCGATATTTTGGACGCCGGGTATCCTAACAACCGCATATACTGGAATAAGGCCACAGTGTATTCCGCCTCGCCTAGGTTTTGGATGAAATGCGGTGAGGGTTCCCTTTCGCCAACTCCTTGGTAATCCGGTACATTGATGAACTGGTAGTCGTATTGGAATCCTGCATTCGCGAGTCTGAATTCCTCACCATGCTCAACTGTTGGTAAATTGTCTAGTCGATCATACCTCCATTTGAATAATTCAGCAATTGTTGGACGCGCGCGGCCTTGTTTATCTAGATTGATTGTCGGTACTCCTAGTCTCACTAGTCGCAGAAAGAGCGTTTGCTCAAAATTTGCGTACTGGCGGAAAGCCATGTTTTGCACAATAGGAGAGTTCTGGAGATGATCACCACAAAGAACAATACGCTTCAAAGGCAACTCGCCGTTCTTCGTGTTTTGCAGTGCGCATGGAATCACACTCTCGACCTCTGTTACTTGTGCCGCCTCTTCCATCACAACATTGTCGTAATGGAATCCAAGAGCAGCAATTTCTTGGCGCCTCATAGCAGCATGTGTTGTTGTCATTGCAATGATTCTCGCTTCTTTTATCAGGAGATAGTTCGCTCGGTCACGCTGCTGACGTAGTATTTCAAACGGCCGAATATCTTCAAGCTCAGAAAATAACTTCTCAAGATGTCGCTGACACCCAGCGGCAACGTCTTGAATATCCTGTTTCGACGCACCCTGTGGGAATAGAGGTTGAGGGGCATTTGAGAAAAATGAGTGGAAAGGGAATGATTGAATGATCTCTTCGCATGATGATTTCTCCAATCGTGCTAGGTCCCAAAATTTGGTCCAAGCTGGTTGTATGTATACGGTATTGAAGTACCCGGCTGTTTCACAGGAGTTTCCGTGTGCACCTTCGGCCTCGATTGATGCTGCTAGGCGATTTATCTCGGCCAGATAACCGGCTCTATTCTCCAAAAACGATTCCACCCTACCGAATTTGCTATAGCTTGTCTCCGTTTCTAGCTCTTCCTCGCCATGTCCAAGGCGAAGTAGATGACGCTCATCAATATCTAAAGCAATGATCTTCTGAAAGAGCTGGTTGAGCGCCTGATTGCTGTGGGCGACGAGCAACGTTCGCTCATTCGGGAAATTGTGATACAAGTTGTTTATGATCTGCGTGGCAACATCGGTTTTGCCTGTACCTGGGGGTCCAACGATGACTGTTAAACCTGGCTGTGTGCCTGAGACAATTGCCTTGGTCTGTGCTGGTGTGAATCGCACTTTGTTCGTTTTTGGCACATCCACAGGATAGGGCCCTTGGTTTGGTGGTTTGTACGTGGAAACACGTATGGTAGGTGGCGCGGAATGTACAGATTCTGCACGGTCTCTTCTTCTCTTTTTGGATGGATTCAGCGTTTCGCTTGTCGATTGATTGCCAAATTCCAATATGTACGGTGGCCCAAACCCTGGTCCTTTGTCCTCTGTGGCTTCAATGATGTGTCCCGGAAAGCTTTCTATTAGATGATCCCAGTTTAGAAACGTGTCTCGAAAATCAATTGATTCCAATTTGTTAGGAATTGCAGGATATGTTGCACTCTTTGGATCGCCGTATCCTAGAAAAACATCGTGAAGCCAAGATGGAAGTCTTGTATCAGCGATTGTCAGAGCTCGAATTGTCTCGAGAATGAGTTTAAAATTGTTTTCTCGACTTCTCCGGCGTACAACAACGTTGATCAGGGAATAAATATCAGGGCTGCCCTTTTCACGCCCCTCTAGGTCACTTTTGTAAGTTTCGGCGTCCAAGTTCAGAAGAAGCCTTCTCTGGCTATGTCTCTGCCGCGCAAAGCCGTTGTGTTGATCGCTCTGCGGCTCCCGGATTACGCGACCATTGGCATCGAGCACTTGCACAATTTCCGCACATCGAACATGTAAAATGCGCAACTCATCATCTTTATGAGCACTATTCAGCATCAGAGTAGAAGTAGGTAAGTCAGATCCGATGGCCAATAAAAAAACTACATCACCCGGGCGAAGCGCCTCCCATTCTCGGCGAATATGTTCATTGAGCTTGGAGACGTCCAATACAATCTCCGCGCGAACATGAGCAGGATTCGAGCTTCCAACCTTTGGCTGCGCCACGTCTATGATTGCAGGTTTGGAGATAGGAATCGCCATGCGTGAAAACCCATCAAATGTCACCTGTTTAGTATCTCGACGAAAGCGAGGAAGGATTCTTCTCACAACAGACTCCAAATCCGTCTTTATCTGAAAGAATGACTCGGCGCGGTATAATACGAGGGAGCGCCATAGGAAATCCCCAAGGCTTAGATACTGCAAGTTCAGCTTCGGGACTGCCAGCGGGCGTGAGCCGTCGTATGTGTCATTTCGATCCAACGCGGGTTCATATAATGTGGTTTCGGTCGGCAAAACAGTCAACTCCGACGCAACTTTTTGGAATGGCTCCTGGCGCTCAAATGTGGATAAAATAATTTCGAGAAGGAGCTGTCGGTCATACTGCACACCTGTTTGCCCTGGGTATTGCGTTCTGAAACCTAGAGCGGTACAAAGGTCCCCTAGTTCTTTATCATCCAAGTTTGAAAGATGGGTTTCCAACTCGGTACGCTTTTCAACAGATCCATGATTGGACAGCGCAAGAAGCGTCAATTTATCTTTAAATTGTTTGATAGCAACTCTTTGAAGGCTGGAAAGCTCCTGGCGGCGTATATCGAAAGTCTCTTGAGGAGTATACTGATGACCCGTTTGGTCATCTATAGAAAAATCAACAAAATGCTTGAGAAGTTTGTAAAAATCACGGAAGAGAGATATCTTTCCGGCTTTGAAGAGATGCGAACGTCGAATGATAGGCAGAACATTGAGGTCCTTTATTAGCGCATTCACGTAGCGCCGCGTAGGAAGTTGACTTTCGAGATCAACGAGAAACTCCATGAAGCGCTCAAGATACTTGACCTCATCTCCACTTAGATCCTCGACTGTGCTTAGACGTTGCAAAAAGTCTAGGAGCATCGAGAATAGCCATGACCTTTCGAACCGTATCCTTGCTTTGTTAGTATCATCGGCGGCGTCGTACCGCTTTAAAGAAACACGCCATGCCCGTTTCAGAGCTGCAGATTGTTCCAATAATTTATTTCGGGATTCGGGACTGGCCAAGTTGTGCCAGATGGCGATTGACACTAGCGGTGCGCACTCTTTTCGGACCTGTGCATTCTCCAAAGATTGAAAAGCACTGATAACGAATGAGAGGAGATATATTCGAGAAAATATGGGAAGGGTAGAATCGAGATTCATAGAAAGGATGCGCCGGCAAAGGGTCGAGAAATCGTCCGGTCGATCAGAAAAGTGATCTATAGTGAGGTTAGCGATACATGTACATACATCTAGAGAAAGACCTTAGATTCCTACCCCATATCGGTAAATGTTCTCTTTGCTTGATCCCTACTATCACGGCAATTAAAAGGACGTGGTAATTGGAGGCGTCTTCGGAATAGGTTGGCCATAAATACCTAGAGAGGATCCGTTAGCTACGCTTGGGCTCGGGACTCGAATTAACTTACTTTTCGAGGATATGAAGATTCTCCAAAAGAAGCAATGAGTGTAGAGAGAAACCATCTGCCACTAGAGGGTCCCAAATATCGTTCTTAATAGTCTCGGGCCTGACCTTTTGGGATTTAGATGCTTGGAGCCAGTGGTCACGAGCGAGTGTGACCCATTGGTTCTCCTCTTGAAGATCGCTCACTGTCGGGCGCATATCCAAGCTGCGAGGGCGCATTTGAAGCCCCGTCATAGCTATGGATTTTGGGAGAGTTGAGTCTCATGCGCCGCGTTGTTCTTCAAAGCTTTTGATAAACAGAGCTGGGGTCATGCTCTGCTTTGTATTTATCAAATACATAATTACGACTACTGTTACGAAAGTTTCGGGTACTCTTGCAGGGCATCACTCGTATCTATGTATTAGTCATACGATTCGAAGCTCCAAGCGATTAATAGCATTTGCGCTCAATGGATATGGCAATCCTTACAACGCAACGCGACAAAGATCAGCTTCGAAACCCATAGGGCCATAGCTTTAAGATGGCCGTGGAGGACATTGGTGCGGTCAGGCTATACCGAAGTAAGGTTCAAGAACTTCTAGACAGAGCGGCAGAGCTGAAGCAGAGCTCTTCGATCAACCCTGCGATCTCGGAAGTTGATTTGGGGTCGCCATTTTCTACCAACGAGAATGAAGAAGACGCAACGAAAGGTCAGAACTATGCGGCCGTGGAGACTGCTTTCAGAGAAAAGTTTTATCATTTGCTGGTGAGTCAAAATCTCTTTTGATCGGTGATCAATCTGAGCTCAGGTTTTCCCAATTGATTTCGAGAATTTATACTGAAATACATCTCTTCAAAAGGCAACTACATCGATAAATGAGCCGAAATTCGTCCACATATGGAACCTTCTCGATATAGTGTCTATATTCTCCGATAATGGTAAATTTGCTAGTCGTTGCGGCCTTTTTTGACGCCGACTGTTGACTTCTTATCGGTTAGAACAGTGCGAACCCGGACTGATATTTTGGCTGATCGAGGAGCTTCTTGACAGCCAAACCATCGATGGCTGTCGCAAGGTATTTGACTATCTAGAGTCAAGGAGAGAGCGCAATACTGCCGTGAGCATACCATGCGACTTCGTTGTCATCGCAGATTGGCTAAATCGGATTAGAAACATTTCAAACAAAAGAGCCTGATTATTCTTCGCTCCTGCAATGAATTATTGCGAAGGCTCTCTCGGGCTGAAGACACCGTCTTCTGTGGGCGAGTTTTCATATATCTATTCCAATCATTTCCCCTGGGTGACAAGAGCTCGGTAAATCTAAGAGGCGAGTATCATACCGAGAATGTGACGACATTCGACGAATCGCCCGCTACGGCTCTGGATAGCCAAGTCGCAGATGTGGAAATGAAGGACGCGCAGGTAACAAAACCTTCAGAAGGACCCGCAAGCACGCAGGCAGATCTCGCGTCTACCCCTGCCGAGACTGATAGCCAAAAACCGACACAGTCCACAGTTCTCGCAGCTCCGCCAGAAGATAAACCTATCGATATGGATGCCCTTTACCCCATATTCTGGGGTTTACAGGCCAGTTTCTCACAGCCTATTCGGCTTTTCGACTCTGAACACTTTGTTTCATTTAAAAAAGGATTGGAGGCCACTATTTCAAGTTTTCGAAAGGTCAGCACTGATTTGGAGAAACGCGGAATGACAAAAGGCTCCGAAGAAAATTCCCGACGTGGTATAAAAAGAAAACGCGCTGAAGCCGGGTCTGAATCTGCAAACACATTCAACCCGAAGTATTTAACAAGTCGAGATTTGTTCGAGCTTGAGGTCTGTCATTATTGATCAAACCTATGAAGTTAAGGGAGTTAACTTGACTCTAGGCGAACGACGTTGCTTTTCGCAGGCACATACTAGTCCAGTCGCTCATAATTCTTGACTTCTTAATCTCCCTGACGCCTAAATCCAAAACGAAGTTAGCTGATGCTACCAACAAGTCCGTACTTTACACATATGTGCTCAGTGACGATGATGTAAGTGGGTCGGTGATCTAGTAAAATTGGTACTTACGGGTCTTTTAGGCAAAATGGGCAAACCAGATGAAATCTACGATAGCAAGCTACCTACAGCAAGGGCTTGACGGTAAATTTTATTACAGAATGGTTGATACTGTTCTCACCAGGGACAAAAACTGGGTTCGTTGGAAAGCAGAAGGATGTCCACCTATCGAGAAACCTGCTGTCCCTACTCAGGACTACTTGGATGCGCAGACCAGTGCCTCTAAACTGGCTGCCAATAGAAGGCTCAAGCAGACACCTTTAGGCTCCCTCGATCTCAAATTCTTATCTGAGGGCGCAGCGTCGGGTAATTTAGACTGTCTTAAAAAGGCCGACAGGTAGGACATCAATTCGGGGTGACCTAGTCGTACTGCCGCTAATCTTGGTCCTCATCAGATTCTCGGTTCCTGAAGCGGACTCATATATGCTGAGTATCGCCGATGATGAGTTCGACATGGACAGAGCTGAAACCAGCGAGGAAAAAGAAGAGGCAGCGAGGGCTAAAGCGAGTAAGATATGGAGGGTTTTGCGTCTTGCGTCGCGCAATAAAATGAATCAATTTGATAGCATTGAAGACGGCAAGAATCTCAAAGTACTGTTCGAACCACCGGCGTCTTCCGAAAAGATAGCCTTGGGAGGCGAAAACCTTGTCGCTGGTTCCAAAGATGAAGAGCCCAAGACAGAGCAAGTCCAGGATATTAACGAGAGTACCGGCGGATGAGGAAGACCAAGTTCTTTTTACCATATTCTCTTAACAATTTTGAGGGCAACATCCTATGAGACCCGACAGTGTCAGCCTACAAGAGGGAAATCCGCATATTGGACAAAAGCTCCAGCTAATTAACTGGCCGCTTTAGCGGCATCTATGGATATTCCAGACTGTTCGATGGCTGGTTACAACCTTTGTGCGCCTTGTCAAAGCCGTATGTACGGCGAACCCGGTAGTACTTGTCACCCCCTGAAATCCTTCCAGTCCAACCGTCAATTAGTGTGAGGACTGTTTGATATATGTGCAACAGGGCGTACTTGGAGTCTACACTATGGAAAGCTGCAAGCTTCTTGTACAATTAATTACATGGAGAAGATCAGCGTGCCTATCGTCTGAAGGATCTCGATTGGCTTTCGTCGCTGGCTGCAGCACTCCGTAGCGGCCTGCAGAATGCCTTGTGGTACGGAACATTAGGTAACGCAGGAGCGCAGGGCATACAGTTTCATCTAAGTGCAGAATTTCCTAGGTCTCAGGCTGGAACCAGCCACTGGACACTGTAGGTTGGTCTTAATTCATTATCTCGGTTCCCGAGACAGTGTTGAACCACGACACCGTTGGGATTGAGCTATAATCATCCTCTCCAGCGTTACTTTCTTAGTGAATAGCGCCTACGCGCTTGCCCGTACTATCTTGGGACATCGGATTCTTTCAAAAATAGTAAACCGCACATAACCCCATTCTAAACTTGGTATCAAAATCGGAAAAGATATCAGTCGGCCTTAGTCTTCAGGAATTGACCGAGAGATGCGAGGGTGCTTTCAAGCCAATTGCTCTGGTACTTGGGGCCGTGACTCCGAATCTGGAAGAACCTCCGTCTCGTATTGACTGAATCGTGGAGCTCATCTCTCGAGATGAGGATGCACGTCGCTCCTCTTCACCAAGATTTCAGGGCGCGGTGGATATGGTCCGACATCTGCTAGAAACACAAGCAAAAAAGCAAAGAGAGAAACAAAAAATCACCAATAGGAGAAAAGAGAAGCGCAGTTTTAGCCCTCGTTTCATGTACCCGAGTTTTTTATAGCCTGTGCCTCAGCCTCCGCGAGCGATGTTTGGGGTCGTCGTGACTCGTTTCTAACTGGTCTGGCTAAAGACGCGGGCTCCAGTATTCCAAATTGGAAACATGTCCGCGTGCGAACTCAACCCGACTGCCAGTTTCTGATACTTGCATCGACTATGCATTCGATCTGCTGGATATGGCAGTTCACATACGCTCCGTATGCCGACAGGAGTCGCGTTTTTGTTACCATATGCTCTTGGCCGGTCAGCACGATGCTCCAAGCTGTTGAGAAACCATCAATCACACCCACACACGTCAGAAAATCGGTGCATCTCCGCCCGTTGGAGGGATGGCATCCATGACATTTGGAGTCCCAACCATTATTCTCTTCGCGTGGATCAACCCTCGGCCCCTGGATCGATTCTGGCTTCGGCCCCATTGATGACATGTCGGTGGCATTTTACGGACTTGTGGCGATGACATCCGCAAGATTCGTGCATCGCATCCCCTGCTAAACGGACCCCGCGATTTGGTCAACGAGCCTTTCGGGCATTAACTCCGCGCGCAGCTGGCCATTTTTGACATCACTGCGTTTGTTGCCACGCTTTTCTAGTTCCAGTGCCCAGAGTCTAGTTCGTCGTGACCCTGCAGGGCCCCAGGTTGGGGCTGGGTTCTTCGCTTCGCCGACCGCTCTTTACCACTGCATCTCCCACATTTCGCCGCCTGGCCATTTTTGGCGACAGTCTTGTCGCTGTTGGCCCGTACCTGATAATCAGATCTCGGTCGTGCGCACAGGGCCCTAAGATACTACCAACGGACCCCGTTGAAACGAAGAGATGTGTGCGGCGTTGGCCGAATGACGCGCCTTTCCCATAAGCCCACGATACGAGATGGAATGGCAACCCTTCCTTCGGCAAGGGGGCCGGGGTAGGTTACTCCACGGCAAGAATGCGGATCTTTCGAAGAGTCAGATGAGTTCTTGCAGATGGACAAGTCATGGTTTGCCGCGACAAGCATTTTCGGATTGTGAGCACTCGCCGATTTTGTCATCGCTTCCCTGCCAACGTTGCCTGTTCCTTGGGAAGTTTGTCCCCAACAGGACCTCTGCATATCAATAACATGGCCGTAAACCGACCTAATACCACCCTGCCCCGCATCCGTTATCTTGGTGCTAGGGTCATGGCCACCATTTATTTACGTTCTACAGGGATACCCGATAGAAACACACCGGATGTTAAGTCCTGCGAGTGTGTATAGATTGGCTTCTTAATCACTTCACATATCAATTACACTTTACGTCCCCTTCGTTCAGCTCCTTTTTTATTCCCAGGTCTCCTTTTATGAAAATGCTTTTGGCTTAGCTGGAAGCGGTCGGTAAAATAATAAGCCCTGGTCTTCAAAGGATTGGATATATCATCAAGTAAGTACACGTGCCTTTCGTTCTTTAGAAGCGCACTACTGCCCGTCATCTCGAAGATTCATCCTTCCTTTTTCTTTTCATCATTACCATTCCTTTGAACTAGTCACTACCTTCTACAAGTAGTCTAAGGCTGTTTTCGTCTTGCATCTTCACTGAATGAAAATTTTCCGAACTCAGGCTAATAAAACGTGGAAGGATCCGGGCTCTGCTTGTTTGGGGGCTGGGATTGGATAACTCTTCATTGGCTTTGCACCAAAACACCCCTTAAAATCTGAGTACTCGAGAAGCTAGCTATTGTTTTAAAAACTTGGCCTATATGACCATGGGTACCTGCAGGAACAATCCAATAGGGCTCTCAAATCAAGGCGTGCACCGTATGAACGATAATATATGGTCACTTCCAAGTGACACCACAATCAACTGCACTTCTGAATCTTATGGGAAGGTTGAAGAGTATCACAATCGCTTGATGGACGCTCTGGTGACCAGCGGCGGCGGCATAGACGACATTGATATGAAGGGAAGAGGGAAAAGGGAGGCTTCATCTCCCTGTCTTGACGATATACCAAGTGAGGATGGCTTTCAGACTGTGTCTGCCGAGCCCATTGATGAAAGCACGTCTAAGAAGAAGCTGAAACGGTTCAGGTCTGTCCATTACCTCGGGTGTTTATCATTTTGTGTCCTCTATTAACAGTTCTGTGGTATAGACTCACTCATAATCAAACTCGCTATCTCATGAATGAATTCACTCGGCAGGCACATCCAGACGCCGCTCATCGAGAGCGTCTTTCTCGTGAGATACCTGGGCTTAGCCCAAGACAAGTACAGGTCTGGTTCCAGAACAGGTAAGATACTGGCATCTGTCACAGGCGAATTGAGGACTAATTGTATTGAAGGAGAGCGAAGCTTAAGCGGTTATCCACAGATGATCGTGAAAGGATGCTCAAATCTAGAACCGTCCCAGAAGATTTTGATATGGCAAAGGCGCTCCGCTGGCCTTATGCAACATATCCGAAAGTCAATACTACCCCGAATATGTCAGGAGACTTTGATATTTTGGTCGAACAGAAAGAGACGCCAGTTGTCATTGAAAGTATCAAGTTCAGCAGAGAGGAATATCTTTCAGCAGCAGCGAACACTCACTCTCCTTACGGCTACTATACGTCTACGCCTTTGTCAATGACCGAGGTTAATACGGAGCCGGATGATATGCCATCAAACCCATCGCTCACCGAACGGAGGATGCCATTCATGTCGTGGAATTACTCTCAGATGCCCACTCCTCCTTTAGAACCGACATCCTTATCTGAGGCAGGAAGTTCTGCAGACTCAACATCGTCCTCGAGCCGCCCTTGGGTAGGAATTACTTCCGTTACCAGCGCAACCACCACCGCTCCCATAAATTGCACACCGCCGTCTCTGACCTGCCATGTGAATTCGCCTCTGACACCTGCGATGAGCTATTGTGAAAAATCAATTCACACCCCACTACTAGCTAGAAGCTTTTCCGATAGATCTGGTAAGTCATAATCGTCTTCATAGATTAGATTCTATCAACACTCAAGACTAACCTATCAAAAGGCTTACGATCGGAGGAATTTATTCCACTAACTCGCAACTCGTCAATATCACCACACTCAGCCTCATCGGAAGGCCAGATATTCCAGGTCAATCCTTGTTTCAGCCTTAGTTCGTTTGACATAACTTGTCCTCCCGGAACTTCACTTAGCATGGGATTTACGAATCCAGGGATTGCGGTGAACCCGCGCTTTGGCGAAATGGTGTATCCGGTCGACACAGGGCGAAATATTTGGAGCATAGCACCTTGAATTTAGCCGGTATTTAATACCGTTTGTCTCAGCATTTTACTACACTGTTCTTTTCTTTGCCCATCTCACAGACGAAGTACTGGGGATTTTCTCATACAGTTCTACACACCTTCTGGTTGCCTTTGATCTATTTCTTATGCATGTATTTATAGTCAGCTTGTATTTCTCTTACCTACTAATATTGCTTGGAGCAAAGGATAGTTACCTAGTCATATCACATTACGGATCACAGGTGGTGCATTATTAATCCAACAAGTCACGAGATGTTTGTAAAGTTTGCAGCGTTTGCACAGTTTTTGTTTGCTAGGTTTGACTTGTTTGCTTGAATTAGGAGTCAATATATTCCACCAATGAGCGTTCAGATATTGCTAATTCTTGAATGAAAGATGGCAGCCAAAACAGGGAGCAGAGAGGTGAATGACGAAGAGCTGGTGGCATGACTGGGATATATAAAGCTCATGAAGCGCCTCAGTGCTGTGAATATTCTTGAATCTTTATTCATTCTCACTATCATTGACATCGAAGTGCCATCTCTCCAGTCTCATTAGGATTGATCCCTCATTCTATACCTACCATAATAGTGTCTTTTGTGATCCTGAGACTCCAAAACATCACAAAAATGGTTGCTCCATTATCTTGCTGCCGCTCATCAAAGGAGACCTGTGTTTGCGCTTCGCAAGCACGGTGTTCCTGTGGAAAGCAGCCGGCTCTTCACTGCAACTGTGATCGAGCAAAATCAGAGAATGAGATCACCGGGCCCAGGTGCTCTTGCAGTATGTGCTTTCCTTGAAATCTTCTATTGTTCCGCATATTGACAGTATATTATAGGAAGTAGACCTGCTGGCGAATGTACGTGTGAGCGGGCGGACTCAGAGAACCGTCTGCCAAGCGGAGAAACTTGTCCGTGTGGTCGAAGAGTCGCTGGTAAGTAAACACCACGGGGAGGGTATATAGAAGAAGATTCGCTGACAGTTTGGTAGACTCTTGTACTTGCGAGAAGGCACCCGATGCGGAATATTATCCAGGAGAGGTTGATTTCACCACAAGGGCATGAAAGCGGAGCGGATTGTTGTTAGAACCTAATGAAGATCTTGGGTGACATTTCCTTATCGTGCCTGGAGTTTGGGGTTTCGAGTTTCGGTCGAGGGGCCTACATCGAGACGGCTAGCCGTGGAAATATAAACTCTGAGTTAGTAGTCCAATGATCATGTGGAAGATTAGAGATATGAAATATTATTTTTTAATATCTGATACTACTGAATTTCTATTAGCTAATTCTCAAGTATCTTTAGGGATATAGCAGGAGGGAAAAATGATGGGCTGTAAGGTGTGATATGAGCCGAACGGGAGAGGAATATCGCTTGATTAGTCCTAAGTAATCGGGGATCCGTTGATCCTTATATGTAGACGGATCAACGGCTCCTCGTTACGGAATAACTATGTAGCGAACGGGTGACTAATCCAATATAAAAGTGAAAATGGGTCTACAACCACAAAGGCCCTGTCAGATTCACTTTGTCAGATCATAATTCATACAGAAGATTAGAGATATGAAATGTTATTCTTTTACCACCTGATACTACTAAACTTCCATTTCCTATAGCTAATTTCTAAGTGCCTTTTCTAAGTGCCTCTAAGGATATCCTTTACTTGATAACAGGGAAAAACAGTGGTGGGCCGTAAGGCCCTGGCTGATTCATTTGTTAGAAATGAAAGAAATATAAATGACTCATACTCCGTAGAGTGTTTCGCTTATATTAAGGGCGTGGGACCCCACAATCCTATCTTCAACAACCGAAAGACAAAGTGATACGAAAGACCTCCCGCAACACCTCAGAAGATATTCGCTTGTGCACCAGCTTCCAACACAGACATCGTCCTTCCAAGTCGAAAAAAAGAATATAACGATACTGTAGCTCCTTTCCGGATGACGAAAACAGTCCCTGCCAACATGAAGGATAAGGCAGCGGTCCCTCTCACGCCCACATCAACACAGCAGAGTAGGTGTTGGTCTTCCCCCTGCAATGCACATGGATCTGGCACATCAAGACACGAAAGGTCGACATCGAATCCTAACGCGCGATGGAGCCGCAAGCTGTGTACACGGAGACCTGGTATAACGCACCCTACACATCCTTACTGCTGCTATAGTCGAAGATCATCTACGTAGCGCAGCGGATGTCAGTGCTCCAATGAAAGCGGAGCTGAAGGATATCGTCCGTGCGCTGAAGCACAATATCACACCAGACGAGGATGTTACCACTACCGAAATGACCATATTCTTGCGAAAGGTGTTCAGAGACAATTGGAGTACCGCAAAGCGGGTTAATATGCATGGACGAAATCAGGCCCAGGCCTCATTCCAGGATACTGCTGTGATGATCGGGACTCTTGCAAGGGACCTTCACAGCCCCGCCACAACTAAGGCCGGACGCAACAAAACTGAACGAGAACGTGTATATGCAGCTGAGCCTGCCAACTCACAATCAAACCTCAGTCGTATCCGTGGAGCCCCAGTATATATCCGTACCTCGATCAACGAAGGCCTACAGTCAATCAACTTTCAGTTTCTTGATGAGCGGGGGACGATTGTATCATCAAAGCAGGGCACTTATGTGACTGCCTACTCTCTGCAAGAGATGTACTTTATGGCAATGCAGCAGCATGATGATTACTTTGTAAAAATCATGCAAAACTACAATGAACGAGTAGCCATCTCTCTGGCAAGAAAGCGCTTGCAGTAATGGAATGCGGGTCACGCGATTCATACCACACCCGCAGAGGCAAGTCATCATATCGTTCCAGTCACTCCCTGCCGTAACATCGGGCCCGCTCTGCCAGATGCGCTTGAACAACTGCAACAGACTCCAGCCCCGATCTTTTTTGAGGATCAACGCCAGCGATCGGCTACACTATATGAAGACTCACACGAATAAGCATGAATTTCAATCATCTCACTAATAAGTAGTATTAAAGTCTTTCTTTTAGTCATATCTATCTAATCTACTAAAGTTTGAGATTACATTCTTAATCTTTTAATTCTAAAATTTCAAAAAGATAATATTAAAATTAATAATATTTTAAGATATGTTTCTGAAAAATCGGGATTCGGATATGTTTTTAAAAAATCAGATATATTTCTAGAAAATCAGATTCATATAAACTGATATATATATTTATATTAAATTAATATATAAATCAGACAGCAATATCTCTTTTCTAGCTATAATTATTATACTACTGCAATCAGGAAATATTTCAGAGTCAGTATACAGTTGAGCAACAGTTGCACAACCATTGCTGAGTCATACTAATTCTCCACTATGGGATGCGGGTGAGGAATGTCGGATATATATTCTGCCGAGGGTGGAGATTCCAAACCTTAACGGTATGACGCGTGATTATATAATAAGTGAGTCGGTCTCGGTGTACGGAGGAGGATTATTCCGGGGAACCTTGGCCAACAACGGGGAATCGAGGGCATAGGTGTCACGCTCGGGATGATATTTGATGCAGCTGAAGTATAAGGCCATTTACTAGCGAGCAAGTTCATTTCTCAAGAACTGCTATCACAGCGGATCGACTTTAAACCGTTATTGTGGGTAGCCGGCGGCTTATCACTGCTACAGCTTCGAGTTCCCATCCCAGTCCTCTGCACGATTTTCCCCCTGATCCGTCATACTGCATCCTCCCGAATCCCGCCATCAATTCGAGCGCTACTCGCATTCCCAACCAGGTATCGGCAGTGATGCTGATGCGGCACTACCCGTGACTCTCTTGGAAACATGATAGACTAAACCGCGCGAGAGGCTTAAGTGGACGCGGATAGTCCGCCGGGAGTGGACCAAAATCGGCAAAATGTCGACATCTATGAGAGGACTAGTTCAATTTATAGCCGATCTGCGGAACGCTCGGGCTCGTGAGTTAGAAGAAAAGCGAATCAATAAAGAGTTGGCGAATATACGGCAGAAATTCAAGGACGGAAACCTGAATGGTTACCAGAAGAAGAAATACGTTTGCAAACTCCTCTACGTTTATATTCAGGGCTACGACGTTGATTTTGGGCATTTGGAGGCGGTCAATCTGATTTCTGCGACAAAGTACTCGGAAAAACAAATCGGATACTTGGCCGTGACGCTGTTTCTCCACGAGCAGCACGAATTACTGCACTTGGTCGTCAATAGTATCCGTAAGGATTTACTCGACAACAATGAGCTCAACAACTGCTTGGCATTACATGCCGTTGCTAATGTTGGTAGCAAGGAAATGGGTGAAGCTCTTAGCTCTGATGTTCATCGCCTATTGATTTCACCGTATGTATCTCCACCAATTGGACTTTCATGGCTGTTTGACTAACCGTTACGTAGGACGTCTAAGGCCTTTGTCAAGAAAAAGGCTGCTCTCACCTTGTTACGACTGTACCGTAAATTTCCCAGTATCGTACAACAGGAGTGGGCTGAGCGCATTATCTCCCTCATGGACAATCCTGATATCGGCGTGACACTATCCGTCACCTCTTTAGTTATGGCGCTAGTTCAGGATAATCCGGACCAATACAAAGGTAGCTATGTGAAAGCTTCACAAAGATTGAAGAGAATCGTTGTGGACAAGGATGTTCCGATGGACTACGTTTATTACAAAGTACCGTGTCCGTGGCTCCAGGTCAAGTTTTTACGCCTACTTCAATACTACCCTCCTCCAGGTACATCCTATATCACCTTGAGCTCAAAGAGGCTTTATGCTAATTCACCAAGTAGAAGATACTCATATTCGCGAACTTGTCCGCCAATCGCTCCAGGAAATTATGAATCTTGCAGTGGATATGCCGAAGAATGTGCAGCAGAATAATGCCCAAAACGCAGTCCTTTTTGAAGCTATCAACCTTCTTATTCATCTCGAGAGTGAACAAGCGCTCATGATCCAGATTTCCGCACGACTTGGAAAGTTTATCCAATCGCGAGAAACAAATGTTCGGTACCTCGGATTGGAAGCAATGGCCCATTTTGCTGCCAGAGCAGAAACTTTAGATCCAATCAAGAAGCACCAAAACATTATCATTGGCTCTCTACGGGATCGAGATATCAGCGTAAGGCGCAAGGGTCTGGATTTATTATACAGCATGTGTGACACTACGAATGCCCGGCCAATCGTAAACGAGCTTTTGAAGTATCTTCAGACCGCGGATTATGCGATCCGAGAAGAAATGGTTCTAAAAATCGCAATTTTGACGGAAAAATATGCCACGGATGCCCAATGGTACGTTGACATATCGCTAAAACTGCTTCATGTTGCCGGTGACCATGTTAGTGATGAGGTATGGCAGCGAGTTATACAAGTTGTCACAAACAACGAGGAGCTTCAGGCATATGCAGCGCAACATATATTGTCATATGTCAAAGGTGATTGCCATGATAGTCTTGTCAAAATCGGCGCTTATATCCTGGGTGAATTTGGTCACTTGATCGCCGACAACAAGGGATGTTCTCCAATTGAACAATTTTTAGCCCTATACTCCAAAATGGGCTATTGCTCAGATCACACACGAGCCTTCATCCTATCATGCTTTATCAAGTTTGTCAACCTGTTTCCGGAAATTAAATCCCAACTATTACAGGTTTTTCGGGCTTATTCTCACTCTCCGGACTCTGAATTACAACAACGGGCCTTCGAATATTTGCAACTTGCCTTATTACCGAATGACGATCTTTTACGAACAGTTTGTGATGAAATGCCTCCATTTTCAGAGAGGATTTCAGTCCTTCTTTCAAGGTTACATCAGAAGAACGTTGGCACCACTGATAAACGTACTTGGGTTGTCGGTGGAAAAGCTGCAAATGCAGATGAGAAGGAGTTTATGCTCACACAGAAACCGAACTTGAAACGCTCATTTACAACAGTAGGCAACGGTGCTTCTTCGTCGAATGGGACACCCATATCAGCTGCGACGAATGATCTGATGGGATTGGATCTCGCGACAACAACCAATGCTCCTGTTCCGAATTTTGCCAGTGCTGCTCACCTTTCGCCAGACTGGGAAGCCGGCTTCAACAGACTCTACTTTAGCGACGAGGGAGTATTGTTCGAAGATGCTCAAATCCAAGTAGGACTGCGTTCAGAATATCGTGGACATCTCGGTGTTTGCAAACTCTATTTCACTAACAAATCCTCATTTCCTATTGGATCTTTCACAACCACCCTTGATAACCCATCTGCCACGGGCCTAAGAATAGACACTAAGAGCCTCCCGAGCCCTGATGTTCTTCCTTCGAGTCAAACACAGCAAACCGTTTGTTTCGAGTGTATAGGAGCGTTTACTAAGCCTCCGACGATTCGAATATCATATCTCGCCGGAGCACTACAGGCATATACTTTACAATTGCCTGTGCTCATGCACAAGTACATGGATGCTTCCGGCCTTTCGCCGGATGAATTTTTCAAGCGTTGGAGACAGATTGGAGGACCGCCTCTCGAAACCCAGTCCACATTTGGACTCGTCAACCTCAAGAATCGAACCATGAATCAAGGCACCACCCGCAGAATCGTGGAAGGATTTAGGTGGAAAATTCTGACAGGAGTGGACCCAAATCCGAACAATATCGTTGGTTGCGCTGTCTATCAGGCTGAAGACCGCAAAACGGGCTGTTTAATGAGACTAGAGCCAAATTACGAGAAGCAGGTCAGTACATATATTAGGAGATACTCGGTTGTCCTTTGTGTAAAGCCCACTAACGCATGGTTAGATGTATCGAATTACCATACGTGGAACACAGGAAGATGTTCCAGCGGCATTAGTGAAATCAATGGAAGAAAAGTTGGCGCAGGGCGTACCCACTGATGAGTTGTACAGATAGCATCGTGGATCGCAAAGCCAGTTCACCACGGAACGATACCCGGACGATTCAGCGGCATTTTAGGGTAACAAGCAGGGCAGGGTCGTACATTCGTTTAATAATATACAATGTATATAGGGATTTTGAACAAACTTTTTTGATACTTTAGGGCGACAATTCTGATCCGAGGGTTTCGTCCCTAATGTTAGAGAGCCAGTTATGAAGCTAGTTTTTGGCTCCCCTTCGGAGGACGAGCCCCAAAAATCGTGCTTCCAACCCTGACTTCGCTGCTGCCCATGGCAATAGCGCCTTCAAAGTCTTCGCTCATGCCCATGCTCAGCTCCAGTTTATTTTCCCCATGTAAATCTAACTCCTGGCAAACAGTATCTCTTGTTTCCTTAAGACACTGAAAGTCTTCATTTTCAGTTTCTGGAGTTGTGGCTTTCGATCGAGCAATGGCTCCAATAGTCATGAGTCCTTGCAGCTTCAACCGCGGACACTTTTCCTTGATAAATCGACATAGCTCTGCTGTTTGTGATGGCTCCACTCCGGACTTGCTTTCCTCCCCGGAAGTGTTGACTTGAACAAAAATTCGTAACTGTTCCTCAGGTTGGTCTTGGGACTGGGCTTTTATTCTCTCAGCCCATCCCTTGTCAAGCAAAGAAGCTTTCTTCTGTGTGTCTACACTCTCAACGGCCCAAAGACCTCGCACGTCTCTCGCTAGGGTCACACATTTATTTGATTGCAAACCACCTATAAAGTGCCATCTAATTTCTGGTGGGAGGACTTTGGATTTTTCGAGAAGCTCCTGAAGATAATTTTCGCCGAAGTGAATATGAGAGGCTGGAGGGCGGTGTAGAGCCAGAATATCAGACGCAGGCTTCAATTTGGAAACAGCGACGAGACGGACATTGTTGCCAGCGGAAGAGGCAGAGGATATACGGGAGGACACGGAGGAGAGATTAGCGAGGAGGGTAGAAGTGCGGGATGGAGAGGGCATATCTGAAGCTTGCTCTTTGCCGGAAGGGTCATTCATGACGGAGATATCAGCATATCTAGACGGAATGAGCTATAAAGACAAGGGCTGTCAACTTGTCTAAATCATCATTGAACATTGTGAAGCGGGGAAGACGATGCCTCCATGGGCTATTAGTAAGCTAGGCATGCGCCTTGGCATCCCTACTCCTCTAGTTAACATCGCTGGAGCCTTCCAAAACTAATCCTATGAGATATCCTTCAGAACTATGATACCCAGGACTACGGAGTACTTTACCAAACTTCAAAGATTACTTATAACCAAGACTTGTCTGTGAATACATCTTCGATTTCAGAGTCAAGGGGCAGAGTCGCAGAAAGCACAAATTTCTCTTTCTGGAGATCCGCGTAAGTGGATTATAGGAGACTCATGTCTGGAAGAAAATGCCTGCATGGGTCTTCATAGGATCCCAGACGGTACAAAATATAGTAGTTATCGAAGAAATCCGATCATCAAGATCCTTGAAAGTTCGATACGGACCGGACGGATAGTGCTGAGAATGAATTTGGGAATATCATCGCTGGCGTCAATCACCTGTTCGTCTCATCCCAGTGAACCGATAGCCTTGATTGATCCTCGCAATGAAGCGATATTGAGTTGCAGCCCAAAAAATATTGCCATTTTGTCCTCGTTGCTACCCGGCTCTCACTTCTCATGCAAGTCGACGACCTTGGATCTTTTCCGTTAGACAAGACTGGCTTTTCGGTTGGACTAATGACACTTTTTCCATGCAGGATAGACAAACATGCGTCTGGACCTACTGGCAGCTTGTGACTCCTTCGTCATGTCAAGAGAACGGTGCCGCCGAATGACTGTAAGAGCATGGAGTTGTGGGTTGGCATGAAAGAGCCAGTCCAGGAGAATCGTGTTAGACGGAAGGTGAGGTCGGGATAGGAATTTTGCCAGCCTGCCGAGGTTTAAGCCACTTTGGTCCTAGCGCATCACATGACTGGTATCGGCCCGATCATCCGCCCAGTTCCGTTAAATAGTCCTCCCGATTGGCCAGCAACCGACCCCAATCCAAGTTCCAAGTCAAGATCGTCCGCATTCCGCAACCGCCGGCCTACATTGAAATGCGGGAGGTGCATTGTTCACCATAGCGAAGCTGGCCATGAAAGCTGCTGACTCGCTGGCCAACAGAAACATGCTTTCACAGAGTCATTGCAGGATTTCAGCCCTGATGAAGCACCGGTGCTAGTGGGCCGGGCTATGACATTGTTATGCCTAATTTGGAAAAGAAACGGCATATCAATGCACCTCAGCCCAAGCTGAAAAGGATTTGTGCTTCTCGATTCCCTGTAACTTGAAGATCAATCACATTTCAGCAACAGATCTGCAGTTTAGTGCGGCTGTACTACCCCTCAAGGTAGTTCAGCTGATGAAAGACCGACTGTATCTTGTTTCAATATCCGGAGCCGACGACTCCATGGACAACTTATAGTCTATATAAGACTGCTTCTTATCTGTTCAAGTTTGACTCACTTCAATCCAACCCATAGCAAGACCATTAATAGCAAACGAGCAAAATCGAGCAAGTTACAATGAAGGGCTTCTTTCTTCCAACCTTCTTCCTCCTCACGGCTCTGGCTTCCGCCACTCCCTCACGAGTCGTCGCTGATGCGGCTTTGAAGCCCGCTAAGTGCGGCGTTCCGCCTACAAAAGTTCCGGGATCGAACCCCCCAATTACACGCTGTCCCGGGAATACCTTCTACTGTGGTGCGGGCAAGGAATGCTGCAAACCCGAATGTGGCTGCGGAAGCAGGGGATGTTCTTAAGGAGATCTGTATGCCCGATTCGCCAATTCTTAAGCTCAATGCTGTAACTAATGCTGTTTAAGACCACAAGATGATTGGCTTCGCGGTATCATTCATTAGTATCGGACATGCGTAGGGAGATTGGGCAAATGTACGCTAGTGCCAGCAGGCATATGCTTTATTCACAAGCAAAGATCATTAAACCGCGTGGCATAGTCTCAGAAATAATATGCATAACGATAATTGAACTGCTACTTTCAAAGAATGTTGACTATATCTCATAATAATTTCCGCTCAAATCCTCTCTATTTTAGCAATCGGGTCTATGTTACGAGCCTGGCTAAGGTAGACAGCCAAGGATCAAGGAGTAGCTACTTCGGTACCGCTTCAGCTATCAAGAGTTAAATTGGGGAACTATTTTATGGCGGGCAATAGGATACCGAAGCGCTGTGGACGCTTTAGGGGCCATTTAGATGACTTCACGGATCTTAAAAAGGGAAAAAGATGGGGCTTTCGAAGCACGAACAGCCCAGATGGCGTCGATCCATTAAAAAGAGCTTAAGGTCGGTGATGCACATGTGTGCAGAAGGCACTTCCTAGAGTCCTCCATTGAAAGTGTCAAAAATGCTTCATTATTCCTTAAGTCTAAGCGTTGATAAAAACCTCAGCTCAAACCTTGGAATGATTTCCTAAAGATACCCCTAAGAGCATTGAAGGAGCTTGATAAAGTCATTGCTGAGGACTATTTTGAAGGGCTGTTAAGGAATGGTTATAAGAGTAAGCTGGGCTGTAGAAACTCTCGACGATGCACTGTGGTCTCTCTGAACCATATTTCTCGGTTCGGCCAGTGTAAGTTGTTGACGATCCATGTTCGTGTTGAGGGCCTTCACTGACTGCAAGGTATAGTTATAATTATCAATCAGATAGTAGCGTACCATAGTCAACCCAGCCTGAAGGAGGCACGGATTACAAAGTAAAGACCGCAAAATAAAGAAAGACCTTGGAACTGGGAAAGCTCTTAGTACCCGGTATCTTAATATTGGCACCGATACTTTGGGATCAGACGTTCCAAAGATCCTGAAGTTGAAGTTGAGCAACACCGAGAAAAATGATCGAGAAGGCTCAAGGGTATACCATTTGACTAGCAGAGTAACTTTAGGAGTTCGTTCCATAACTGTCGATATCCTACATTTTCTGAAAACAAAATCAGCAGTCGCTAGATTACCTGACGTCTTGAAGCCCAAAACCAATATCTAAATTGCTTTGTCGCCCGAATCTGATTCCAAAATCATACCATTGGGTGGCTGAAATAAAGGATACATAGGCACTCCTCGAAGGTCCTCAAAGGAAGTCACTGATCAGTAGGTTTATCAATTTCCTAAATTGAAGTTTCTGAAAGATTGTTCCATATCGGTAGCACGGGTGACACCTTCAACGGCTTCATGATGTTGACCGCCCACTTGCGAGCCACATTCCGGGCAAAGCGCGCGCTCCATAGGCATTCCGCATTCTCCGATAGTAAATGGATGTCCAAAGGCGCAATAATACCAATGCCCAGTTCCGAGGAACTCACTTGCCATGGCTTTCATAACTTCCAGACGCTCGTCACTGGTGATAGGGGTATAGAAAGTGTCACCGCGAAGCATTGTTTCTGTGCCTTCAATCTCGTCCCCAAGACCTCGAGTCTGATTTGGGTAAATTTTGCAAAGTTCTTTTGCGACAGCAATGGCAGTTTTTGCCCCATCTAACAGGGCTTCAGCCAAGGTAGGGTACTTTAAATTTTGCCGCTCGATAGCGCACAGTTGGGCGCAAAAAATGTATCCTTCGGCTTGTTGCAAAAATCGTGACGAAAGTGAGGCCCTTGAGATAAGTTGCTGGCATGCTTCGTAATTGAGTCTTAGGTCGAGACAAAGTTCACCCCTATTGACCTGTCTGGAGAGTTTTCCCCGTAAGGACACAAAATCTGCCAGGAGTGCAATATCCAGACGGAGAATCAATGCAGATACCTGCAGATACCCTTTTGTCTCGAGCACTGTTTCATCAAATTCGAACTTGCCGGTGATTTGCTTGTGCTTGCGGGCTGTCTCGACCATATCGCGTACGCGGCTAAATGGTTGCTCCGTCACTTCAACTTTCTTCTGGTAGTCGGTCATTCTTTTTCGTAAAGCAATCAACGCATTCCATCTACTGGCATCCTGTTTATTTATGAGAGTAGCCATGGACTTTATCTGGCGACTTCGTGATCCCTCGATAATAATCTTCCCGGCGTCGATAAACAGGTGCTTTGCCGTATCTTTATGCTTTTGGAGTCGAGTCAGCTCGTGTGGGAGATCTTGAGCTAGTGGGATTTATTTTTGGTTGACATATAGAATGTGCCTTTTGGTAGCCTCATCAAGTAGAGCACGTCGTACCAGTCTTCCATATCGTGAGATGTTCCTAAGCGAGCCCCGGCACTCGCCGCACACTTTGATATCCTCAACAGAGAATGGGCGAGAGGATGATGCGATGGCAATTGGTTTATTCATCTCATCCATGACATAATGCTCTCTAAGCCCCATCTGGCCATCCATGGACTCAATGGTCAGGAAATGCTCACATTTTGGAAATATGCAAGGATTCACATCAAGGTCAATCTCAATATAAGTTTCACTTGCAATGAAGTCTACCACCCGAATTTTGATGTCTTCAGCAGCACAAAGTTGGCAGAATACAGGCTTCGGACAGACCTCACCGCAGACAGAGGGACATCGGTGACCACAATCTAGGGTTTTACTACACCGAAGTGAGCATGGTACATGGTCGCACGGTGCAGCACAAGGCATCGTGCATGAGCTGTGTGGGCACTCGGATGTGCAGTTTGGAATTGCACAGGGCGCACAGGGGTCGGAGCATTTTTCAGGGCATCTTGAATGTGCACATTGTACATCGCAGCTTGCTTCACACGGCGGGCAAGGGGTCCCTTCATGGCATTCGGCACGGCAGCTATGCGAGCACGTAGTATATAATCGGCCGCATATCTGGGTACACTTGCCATGATCGACCTCAAGTGTCGTTTCTGTACGAGTTATGCACTCACAGCATTTTCGTCGGCAACTATGTGCACATGGGAGAGTTTCCTGGCAGATACCTCGACACATGTATTTCAAACTGTTGACATCGACATGACAAGCGACGGTCACCTCGTGATTGCAATGATGTATACGCTTGTTGACTGGACATCGACACTTGACTGCACTTAAATCTTGAGCTTGCCAACAAGGAAGAGTAAGCATTGAATGCCCACAAGGCAAGACCCTAGCGTCGTCTGTTACAGGGGCGATACAAAGCTTTGGGCAAGGATCTCCGCAAAAGTACGGACAAGTATGCGCGCAATCTTTCCGCGGCCTGGTGCATTGCTCTAAGCAATAGGCTGCCTGATGAAGAGGCTTGTAATGGCACTTCTGTTTGCAAGGATGGCCACATGACAAACGTTTATCACAAATTAGGCTACAGCCTCCTTCGGGTGAGAACTGTACAAAGTCATCCGGTTTCGTGACCTTAATCGGGATATCCTCGTGGCGCGGGCATTTGAGCTCAAGGCTGGTACCAATGTTTCCATTGCTGGAAAGAATGTCAATCACTTGCTTCCACATTTGAACATGCCTGTAGGTTTGGGAGTTTCCGATGATATACATTCCATGTTTTGCACGCGAAAGCAACACGTTTATTCGATTCGGTGAACGCAGAAAGCCGCATTGGCGCTGGCTATTGCTCCTGACTAGTGATATTATCACGACCTTAGCCTCCTCTCCTTGGAAGTTATCAACAGTCGCAACACGTAAAGTTTGCAAAAGGTTCGATTGGGCGACTGGGGAACTTGGCATTGCTTCCCCGTCAACGGTGAAGCCTCCGGTATCAAGATCGTCCTGATCTCTCTGGCCCACGATGATAGTGAAAGACTTACTCAATCGGTTGCGTAGCCGATGGAGCTGGCCCAGATATGGAGTTAATATGGCGACTTCGCCTCCTTGGTACCTTCCTTGACGAAGCAGATGACTCGCCAAAGCAACGGTAATGTCTATTTCGTACTGATTCCAATGTGATGTAGCCATGATATCCTGGCCTACCTCGCCACCCTCCGGGCGCTGGTGGTCAAGCCAAAAGAGTCTCTTTCGCATGCCCTCAACCTCGGGATAATCGAGTACACATGGTGCATCTTTCAGCTGAGGGTACAAGGTATCTCGCACTAACTGTGAAATGGAAGGATGCATTCTTCTTTGTGTTTCCAAGGAACAAAATGGCACCTGTAGCCCGAAATCTGGACCTGGCTGTACTAGCCTTTCAAAAAGTGAAAGATCCAACGAATGCTGTTTTCCTGTTTCGCTCTCGCGAGAAAGTCCGTAATTCTGGATCTGCGGCCTTAGTTGCAGATGATCTCCAATCAATATAACATGTTCAACGGACGGTATCAGTGTCGTGAGTAGATGGGCCTCCAAGACTTCTCCGGCCTCCTCACATAAAACCACTTTCGATTTTAATCTTCGCAGCATTTCTAAATTTCGAGCAAGCCCAGTAGTCGTCACGCCAACAATGTCTGCAGCACGAAGACATCGCAAATCAATTTCGGCCCTTATTTTGTCTCTAGACTCTTTGGCTTTAGCGTGCGTAAAGCAGGCAGACCGTACGAGAGAATGGACTTTATGTCGGCATTCCGTGACCCAGGACCCATACAACGCTTGTCGTTCCGCGTATGTCATCTCAACGAGGGATACAGTTCTAAGCTCTTCTAAATTTCGAGTACGTTTGTTCCCGCTTGGAGCGGACGCTACCCAGCTTCGAATATGTCCTCGTGGGTTCTTGGCAGTCTCCCAGCCCTCCTTATCGGCGCCAAAAAGTTCATTGTAGCGATGTGGCTCATGCGATCGGAGATAGTCCTCGAGAGATCTATCCGAGCCCTCTTTGTGTAGATCAAGCCAAGAGAATATCATTGCATTTTCCTCCAAAGCTTTGGCTAGTTCCGCTTGCCTATGCTGCTCGAGCCTGGTTCGTTCAGCCGATCTAGACACAATTCGGAGGTTTAATGGCTGTAGAGCTTCAGATTTTGACTGAGAGCCAATGCGCACAATTTGAGTGGTGATTTTCTTCTCAAGGAGGTCCTCGAGAAGTTGATCGAGGGCATGATTAGTGTAGCAGACGCAGAGAATTGGACCAAGCCCAGATTTCACTCTTCGTTTATTGTGCAACAGGACTTTGATTAAAGCAATACCGGTATAACTTTTTCCAGTCCCTGGTGGGCCCTGGATCAGGGCGAGACGTCGCTGTAGTGCATTGACTAGTGCCTCGGCTTGTGAATCATCGAGAGCTGAAGTTCTCCTAAGATCTCCCACATTGGTAGGCTCCAAGGGGTTGACCTCAAAACTAGAGCCATCTTTAGTGATACAGCTCAGATCGAATATGAAGCCAGGAGCCATTGTATACGCTGGGCGGGGCACCTCTATGCTTCCCGAGCTATATGGGTCCTGGGGAGCAATGAATTCTGACATGGCGATATCAGCAGTATTTTGCATCTCTTGAAGCGCCAGCAGAGTTGGCTTAAATGATGGTAGAAGAACTCCTGGGAATTCGACAATCGATAGAGCAGTAGCATTCCTTCTTGATGAGTAGAACATTAGGATAGCATTCAGATTCTCTTCAGTGGGCTCAGCCAGCTCCAGCGTCAATGTAGCAAAATTCGGGTCCAACCATAGCGGCCCATCCTCTTCATTCTTTTGTCCATCCCCGTCGGGGTTTGATTGGAGCCGTGAATCGATAACCGTGCAGAAGACCACCGATTCCAGCTGATAAGTGAAGCAAACAAGAGCTCCATGCTGGAGTCTTTTCGATAATTGCCACCATTCCTTCCTCTTCGCTTTTGACATTCGCTTGAGAGTGCATGGCTGCGCAAAGCTCACCACGATTTGGAATCCTGCACGTTTGTCTAGCGCCAGCCTACTGATTTTGACCGGCTGATAGACATTTGTTCGTAGTAGACCCTTTTCCCTCCGCTCACTGCGCTTCAGCTCAGCATGAACAACGTCCCTTAGCTGGCCGACTGTATCTTCTCTCAGTAGCCGGAAATTCATGTCCAAGAGGCCAGAAATCCCACCAAGATGCCATTCCCTAGGATCTCTTACTGGTAAATACTCCGAACGTGAGCACAAAATCTCCTCAACAGTCGGCATAATTTGAATTTGTCGAATATCAGGGTGGTCATTATTGTGACGGCCTCCCGGTGGGTCCCTTTCATTGACAAATTTCGCAGGACGCCGGTTTTCCTTAGCAATCCTCGAAGCCGGGTACAATGGCGGCAATGAGCTACCAATATCGAGACGTCGCTGAAGTCGTACCAAGTGATTCCGAGCGTCTTCTAATGGGATTTTAGGCTGTGATTCTTGAACAGCGAAGAAGAGCTTTTCAAATTTCTCTACCAGGGGCTTGAAGGGTCTGTGAACAAGTGCTGTTGAATTCAGCTCCACAAGCTGAGAAAATACTTGAAGTGATAACTCAAGATGAAGAGAAGCATCCTCGCTGCTACTCTCAACTTCAAAAGAGACAGCACTAGCAAGGAAGCGAATAAACGGTTCACCTCGATGACCATCTTGGCCATAAATGCAGTTGTAAATTGTGCCAACAGCTTGTTCCAAGACCAGCGATAGAAGAACCTTTTCATAGGTAATGATTTGAAGAAACGGGAGAACCTGATCACGATACGTGGCTTTTGTGGCTTCAGTCGATAGCTGCGAGAATTCTCGTTCAATGAGTTCCTGGATCCTCATAAGTCCGCCCTCTTGAGAAAGGCAGCGAATAACCTCCTGCAAGATGCCATCGTTAATTTGAATCAGTTCATTAGCTACAGTGAAGAAATGAGCGAGCCTGGCGCGTAGTGGTCGAGCATATTTGAGGTTCAGAGGAACATCGCTCCTCCAGGATGTGAATTTGCTAGTATTGCTGTCATTCAGACCGTCGTCTCTTCGCCGAGGAGGTTTGATATGCAAATCGCGGTGGTCCGAGTTTTCACTAATGTCATGGGAGTATCTGCAATTCTTGTATTTGCAGAATCCTTTCTTCGCAAATGTAAAGCACTTCCTATTTTCTCTATTAGCTTCTTTAGTAGCTCGAATTCTAGGTATTATGGTGTGCTCACTTATCAGGGGCCATTTTGAAGACTTGAGAGAATTCTGACCATTTTTCTCACCAGGGCTGGGGGAGAGGGAGTTGAAAGTGAGGGAAATTTTTGGGGTTTTCAGATTTTATGCTGGGGTGCTGAAGGACACAAATAGGCCGAGAATTGGCAAACAAACAAAGATCATTAATGACAGGAATTATTTCCTGAGTACGCGGATGTTTGTGAACTGTGCATGTCAATGCGTCAGCCTGGGGATCATTTGCCAGGCGACATCAGTACGTGAAGCTTAGCACATGAGAACGCAGTGAAAGGCAACCAATCTTTGGTTAACCTCTAGGTAGCTCAGAGATTTTACCCGCCTTGCGACTCTTATCCATTGCCCCTGCCTGACATGCTGAAGTCCATTGGTCTGAGGGAGGGCTTTCGGGGCAGAGCTGTATAACTGTCTCACTGCAAAGTATGACAGGCAGGGTAAAATTCTTGAATGGTAATTAGCCATGGCCTATTATGCACCATCCAGTACAGTATAGACATTTGGCAATGGCCTGAAAGCACTACTGAAAGTGCCAGAGGTAATTGAAGACCATGACCCTAATACATATGGTGGTTGGAGCCTTTCTCTGGGATGCTGATAATTCATGGCTGGATTCCAAAGCCACTGAGCTCTTGAGCAAAGTGTTTCCACAAAATCAGCGTTCTAAACAGAGAGAAAGCTGAATCCATCAGCAATTGCAGTCAGGTCTAGCAGCAAAATCACAGCAGTGTATCATTTGAATCATGCTTTGAATATAGCTGGTATGAATAACATAGCGTAATTTGCATCCTTGTGTCGGCTGCCTAAGAAGAGCCTCTTTGACGTTCACCATCTCAACGAATTGTCGCATCTGATACTTGACAGTTAGTTCTTCATTATAAGGTGAAGTGTATCAAGTCTGATATCTTACTGAAGGTTCTGGGGTGAGACAGAGCAATGATCAAGATTCAAAGTTACATTTCCCCGTCCAGAGTGCTGGAATGGCGGGTAGTTATACCTGTCAAATACAATCGACTCTTTCGTGAGGTTGAAGTACTCCGTGTAATTCATTATCGGATGGAGGTTTTTCCGTACCGGAGAATCATTCCCAAACTCTAAACGAACTTCTCTCCACGTTTGACAATCGGGTCTCAAAAATGATTTTATCCTAAACTACAGCTGTCTCGGTATTTTAATTCACTTTTCACTTTTCAGAGCGCTGAAGACTGCAAGAATTCAGGCGGTATCGAAAACCCATACTTTTCTAGGTCCAGAGTCAAACGGTCACTTTGCGCTCCTCGTCTATTTTCTCATGAAGGGAGCCCGTGCCAGTGCTTCTGCCTGAATATTCCAGATATCCTTTCCCAGCATCACCAATGTAGGCCCGAAGTCTTCAATCACTCTTTCAACCTCTGAGGCCAAGTGGGACTCATCGCGCATCGCCTCATATTCCTCATCTGACCCGAGTGTAGCTACTCTGTAGAAGGTCTTCCATTTTTCGATTGCACGAACAGCCTCAGGGTGCTGGGGCTGAATATTGCTAGCAATAAAATAAAAGGACGACCGTACGGCATGGTGCTTCTTCGGCTTGCAAACTTGTATGGTGCTGAATTTACTGAACGTGTACAATAAGGAAGCAACCGGCCATATCTCGATTTTATGGAGGCGAATAATCATGGTCGCCCCTTCTCTGGCACGCTCAAGGCCCAATATTTGTTGAGTCAATATCAGACGATTGGCTTCCCGATTTTTCCGTTACGCAGCCCGATCATGTGTTCGTAGAACGTTACCATCACAAATAATGATATCAAAAAGTTGCCCCGTCTCGAATTGCTTGGGAAGGAAACTATGGGCATCCGGGTGATCTGCTGGAATATTTGTCACCCCTATGTCTGCCGCAAGCATCGTAATATCCAGGAGCTTGACTTCGGTATTCGCATGTTCGCGTAGCAAAACTTGGTGCCCTCCACTTTCAAGGGGTAGACTGAAGGCCAACGCTTTAGACCCAGGGTTCAGATTGACTGCCTTTTGGAGAAATCCTCCTGGGGCCATGCACATGTCAAGTATGGCCGGTGTGTGTCCTTCGTCCCGGGAAATTCGGAAAGCATTCGTCGAGCGGTGGAGTTCGGTCGCGATTTCCTGCATCATTTTATAGAAAAACTGAGCAGAACTTTTGTTAGGTTTATCAGCTGTCCGCCGCTGATTCTTAAAATGCCTATCACCAGCTTCGCTGCCCCATCCCTGTTCCAAAACGGTTACTTTTTTGCGCGGATAATTGTATCAAGGTAATCTACATAGGTACTTACTTGAAGTCGTAGATCATGAAGCCTGCGAAATTCAGGGACTCTTTCCATCAACCACTTTATTATAACTTGAGTGGCAGATTCAACGCTGGGATCAGCAATCATTCCATCCACTTGGGTAGGGGTGTTATCTTTAGGGTCCATGTTATTGAATATCAATATCAGTAGAAAGATGGGGAAAGATTAAAATAGATCACTTCGTGGATGATTTGTGTGCTGGTCTTTGGCGAAGAGGAAAAATTTCCGTCTACCAAATAGTCATATGGAAGGGCTTTTTGCGGAATATGCCAGACAAGAAAGCCTATTCAAAACAGGAAGTTGCCGTTTCTGTTTGCATGGTCGGTAAAGGAACAGCCAAGTTAACGCGTACCATCCAGTACGGTATATAAATATTTGACAATAGTGTTTATAATGGTCAAATGGAACATGCTTTGTTCTGCCAGAGGCGCATCAAATCACCAATAAACCTAGCAAACGCTTCCTGATACTGAATTCTAGACCTTGCCAGCTCTTTTCTGCTGCCAAATTCCAGACTCCGGCTGGTCCAAGCGCATTCTGAATGGACCTAGACCGAGATCAGAGATTTAGGCAATCATATTCCCACTTGCCTTCTCACTCCACAGGAGCGCATTGTGAGGTATGTGCCTCAAAATTTGGAGCGCCGTGTGAAAATAGTTCAAGAGATGACTCTATTGAAAATCTTCCTAGTCTAAACCAGACTCTACGGTCTTGAGCGTCGCTATCTGGTCGCACTCGAACTGCTATGGTGCGGTGACCGAGCTGTCAGGGGACGGGCCAATCTGCTCGATCCTAGTCAAGATTGTTGCTGCTCGTGTGTCGATCTCATTGCATGTCGGCGTATTTGGCTCTAAGGAGGTATGGCCACAAGAGCCCGCCATGGTATATGGGTATTTGGACCAACAGTTTCTTAACCCAGTGACTTAGTTTCCTGATCGACGACATTACGCCTGCCAATCGAAAAAGGGTTTTATAGCATCCATCAGACAACTTGAAAAGAAAGTGCACATTACAGGGTAGCAGGGGTATGAATTGTGAAAGTTAATCATGCAGCAATTGTTCCTGCAAAGTCGGATGCAAGTTATGATCAAAGAATGAAGCCCAAAGAGTCCAAATCCATTCATCTAAGAACTGCAGGAGACTTGCAGGTACATTTCTGCATCCTAGACTTTCACACTTCATACCCCTGCTACCCTGTAGAGTGTTGCATGAAATGTTTGCTCTAGTGGGCTCCAGAGCACGTTCCTGCAAGTTGAAGCCCGTATTCGAGCCCCTTTCTCGCTTGAGCCGGATACCAGCGTTGTTCTTGTTTCGTTTTCAGCTGGAGAAATACTTATGAGATTGAAAGTGTTGCAAGAGCAAGATATTAAGGAGTCTCATGTAGGCAAAATTGTTCGCTTGTCCCTTGCGAAGAAAATTCGAATGCATAACTACGGCTCGTTTGGCGAATTAAAGGCGCGACAGTCGCGTTCCTGCGCTGAAAGCCTGATTCACCCAAATGCGGCTGGTGAGTAATTAGTCATCAATTGTCACGTGCCTATACGTCTTGAGCCCCGAATTTCGCCCGACTCCCTCGTTGAAGCTGATGTTTCGAATTATTCACTGCGCGATTCAAATTCATCCGCAAAATGGATATCCGACGAGGATCACAAAGATTCTGAATAACAAACCCCGAGACGCTAATAGTCGTGCTCCCGCTGGACACATGCACAACGCAGAGGTGCATTTTGCGACACCCTCCAATCCACAGGACGTTCAGTTAAACAACAGCCCGGAAGCGACCACTCAGCATCACCCTAATGCAATTCCCCTATTACCCGCAGCCCCAAGAAAACAACGCAGCACGAGAAATTCGTTTCCGAGACGGCCAAGGGGCCCCGGGTTGTGCATAGGTTCACGACTCTAGCCCCGTGAGACTCGACGAGAGTTTGGAAGCCGTGGCATGAGCGGCTTCGTAAAAATTGCCTGAGGTGATCAACGGGCAAACCAGAACGTTCTGAAGCTGGTGACCATGCATCCGATATTGTACTTAGTCCCTCCATCTAATAACGGTTTCTTGCAGTCTTTCCTCCCGCTTTTCTGTGACATCTATTAATATCCTAGGTATTAATTAGCATGCTTTTTCACTCCGCGAGAGGCCGTGTCTGACCCCTCCGGTGCGGATGTTTTTATCTGACATGCCACCCTTCTTTACATCCTGCAGTTAAGAAAACGCCGGTGTTATCAGTCCTCCCATTGTATAACAAACACCTATCCTTATTTTTTTAATTCCAAATTTAATAATATCACCGCAATGTTGCATGGAGATTTTCCTCTGACGCCCTGCGCCGGTCGCTGCCATTGACTTGGGCTGGCAGCATTGAGGCCTAAGAGCATCGAGAGCAACATCAATTTTGGCTTGATTTCTATGAATCCCTTCTATTTATCGTGTGTTTACATTCGAATCCTTGCTTGGCCTCAAAAAAATCGCATCTTGCTCCTTGTAACCTCAAAGGCATGAATACGGCCTCTACACTCATTTCGGAACCTTGCTCGACCAACAGACCGTCGCAGAGTCTCGCTTTACACCATTGTCCGCAAGCCAATCCGGCTCCTCAAGCATCATGCAAGATGCAAAATAGTCCAGGCGCGGCTGGGACTGATTGGGTCGTGGATGATAATGATCCGAGAGCCTCCGTAGCCACCTATGCCTCCACGATACCTCCGGGCGACGATCCGGAACGGAAAAGGGATAGCCAACTGGTACAGGAAAGATATGAGGCCTTTCCGGCGGATGCAATCACTTCGACACCCATCAGTTTTGCCGGGTTGTTTCCTTCGTGTAGAAAGCTTCTGGTGAGGCATGATGACACAACCCGAGATGGCAACCTGAACCTGCGCATATCAACGCTTGTGACCGAATCGCGCGGTCGGCAATGTGAAGTCATTCTTTTTCACTTGCGTATGCTTGACTTGCACGAGAGGAAATTCTCGCTACGGCGTTATTGTCGCCAGTCTGGCAGAGAAGTGTGTCATTCCGCTAGGAAATACCGAGAGGACGTCGCCGAAAAGCGACAGTCCTCGTTTCCATGGGTCGGGTTTCCTGTCCCTTGGCCTAAACCAAGCCTCCAGCGGAAAGCGGACAACGGTTTGAGAAGGCAAGACTCTGGCTATAGATCGGGCATGGAGGATGATGGTGGGATAGTCGAGAAGGCGAACCACCCAGAGATTGAGATTCCACCACCACGACATGAATTATGCCCAACAAACAGAATAAAGCTTGAATTCTCCAACTATGCCCATGTGGACGTCGAAAGAAGGGGTTCGAGACATTCCAAGCACTACAACTACGAGTACTGGAGTACCAAGTATCAGTGGAGACGATCGATCCGCCAGGACGGTTCTACGGAAATTATATCCTACCACTTGTATGACGTGAACCGACCGAAACCGGTTGCGCATATCGTTCCGGAACGGCTGGGACCGATGGAAGCGCTCGACGAGGAGACTAAGGGGGTTGGGTTCCGCCGGTGTCGATCTGGATTAGTGATGCATCAATTTTCAGGAAGATGAGTGATATTGCAGAGTGGGTTTCTCCGCCTCGCACACAATTGAAACCTTGAATGTGAAACAAACTGACAACGAAGCATCTAGTGTTGTCATTGCTACCGGTGTCATTGCGTTGGTCGATGATAACATCAAGCGACGCTGGCACAGCAGAGAAAAGTCATGGCCGTCTTCGCCCATCGCATCCACGTTCGTCAAGAGCGTAGACTCACTTGTCTCAACCAAGCTATTCGACCGAGTCTTCCAAAATCGCTGGTCGACCGGATCTCAGCATATCAATTGGATTCGCCAGCTGGTGTATCGGGGTCACGGGTCATGATAAAACACTTTCAGGATCTCCATTCACGGCGTGTTATGAATCCGAGTTGTTTCCTTCTTTCCGTGTATTAGTTTTTGAGATTGATTATGACGGTGTGGTGCGGACGAGTAAGACATTTCTATACGGCGTTGTATGTATAGGAGGATCGTAGGCTCAGTCTCCATATGAATGCGAAATTTGGGACGCAGTCTTCCCGTAATGACGGCCATGCGCATTGTCCTCTTTGGCTTACATGGTTCTGATATCGTGTCTGGCGCCCATCCCAACCATCGCCGCTACGATGTGGACAGCTGTTCACCTCTCGAGCTAAATCTCCACCATTCTCGTCGTGATCGCTGCATTGTTCGGGGCTTCCGAGCAGAGGCCGTAGTTTTCTGGGTCTTTCTTTCAGGTGACCGCCGGGATCGCTGGAACGGGCAGCAGTCAACGTCCTGCACTCTCGAACAGCTACTGACAAAACATGAATCAGCCAATCCGCCGAGTTGGGTGAATTGCTTGTTTCGGGCGCATATTTGAATACCTACCGATCCGGAGCGGTTCGTGGATCAGTTTTGAATTCGATGACTCCGTAATGCCCCTGCATATTTACGGGTAGCCGGACGGCACAATAATGGATGTTGGTCAAGGCGAGTCCTCCACGAAGGCAGCGTGTTCAGAGATGGAAAGGATTGGCCGTTCGAGGTGTCCGATCACTCGTCAACAGCGGTTATGTATTTGTTTTACGAGAATCGAGCTGACTGAGACCCAGCCCGTCGCCGAGGATCCGCGCACTGACTGACTCGAGATGCCCGGCGCTCGTTCGTTCTCCCTGTCTTGCCTAACGATTAGTGAACTAACCGTCTACTCGTTAGCCCTTTTTAGCGTCTGGACGCTTTGCAACTTCGCCTCGTTCCTTCAACTCTCCCGACAATCAAATCACCTCTCGATATCCCTCTCCTTCCCCATGCGCTGTGGTTCGTGTGGGATGAACAAGATGCACGCACGAGTGCCCAACACAAAGCGAACTTCGGAGCCAAGGGAGAAAGAGAAAAAAGGAAGGCGAATCAGTCCGTGAAAAAATTCGGAATGTCCCCTGTTGGCCAGCATCCACTTCTGATCCCAGCACCCTTCCTGCTGGTGCCGCGTCTCTCTGCACGTCGGCCTTGCTGGAATGGAGCGAAGAGAATGGGATCCTGCGAGCTGCAAGCACCAGTCTCTTGTCTCGTGCTCTATCCCCGCTGGTCTCCGAGCCCGCAATACCCACCGCATCTCTGCTTTTTCTGGCGACGTGCCTACAGGCTACCGAGGCGACATGGAACGGTCTCTTCGCTCTCTTCCCCAGGCCCCACCGCTGACTAGGGGTCGGGATCAGCCAGGCAGAAAATGCAAGGCGTTGATTCTCTCGAATGAGCGCCGAATAACGCTCACATATCCACCTGTTTTCGTTCGTGTGCTCCTCTTTTTATGGTTATGGTCATGATTTGCTGTTTTCTATTTGCTATGGCCATTCCATCACTTATCTGATTTGACTGTTTTAATATTATTTTGGGTTCACTCGGAGGTCAACACTTGATGCGCTGGCAACTCCGCGCTGGGGTAATTTGCGTTGCGAGATAGAGAGAAGTCTCCGCTGCCCAACCTCTGCTAGCAACACATCATCCCAGCTTGATCCATTTTTATTTTATTTTATTTTTCTCGTTCTTTTGTTTTGCGGATAAAGACGACTGATGATTAACCAGACTGGGTAGATTCGATCTAGCCCCTCACTGCCACTGAGCGAACGAGAAGCTAGGGCAAAACCCCTCGCTGTCCAACCCCCCGAATTGGCACCCGGACTGGGGGCTTAGAAAAAAGAGAAGAGACGATATCATCCTGCAGCCAACTTTCGTCCATTCCGTCTACCCCTCCATAATCGGGATGCTTTATTTTTATTAGTGGGGAAACACACACTCGCCTTGTTGCACCCAATCATCCTGTTTCTACTCCCTCTTTGTATCCTGTCGTTTTCTCCCTTGATTCCGGAGGATAGGCATGCTTACATGTGCAGGGTTGCGGTTTGTTCGTCCATTGAGCTTGTCCTGTTCTCCCAAAAAGATCTAATGGGGGCGCTGCGGGCCGACCCATCAGCCTCCTCCTGGCTCCTTGTCCAAGAATGGGATGGGGTTTAGCCCAACTACAACGCATGAGGAGTTGTAAAATGGCTTGTCCACCATGTGTGTGGACAACTATGACATATTACCGTCCTAATTCCTATTATGCATATTCGCCCGCTCCTTATATGACGCTGGCCAGAACGGCTCCAGTGGCGTGGATCTCACATCGCGAATTCTTCAAAGGACCTCTACCATCGAGCAGCAATACGTTTTCGTCGGTTTTGTTGCGTTTATAATATCCTGCTCGCCTCCCTTTTTAGGATACTCGAGTTTACATTTCTATTTCTATAAGATAGAAACCCGCACGTGAATACCCAACATCGTGAGCTCTGCCATACGTACGAACCCAACGGCCAGCTGATATCTCTGCTCCCTTGGTAAGAATCGTTTGGCATCGGAACGCACCCGTGGTGGAATGTCTGACACTTCACATAGCCCCCGCCAATTGACCTGATTTAATAGACTTCGCTTTTACATACAAAAAATGGCTTCCAATACCATTAATGGAGCCATCCGCCCCACATGGCAGGAAAAGCTTCAAAGTTCGATCTCCCTTTTTCTTTCATTTCCGTGTCCGATACTGGCCACTAATCTGCATGACAGACTTTTGCAAGCTAACAAATCTACCTGCTCCCGTTTTCAACCTCGTATCTGACCGCCGAGGTAGATTTGCCCATATTTCCTTTGACCCTATATTCTCGAACCCTCGCCGCACCTCTCTTTGTGAGAACGTGAAAGGCACCTCAAGAAAATAGTCTCTGGGAGCACGATGTTGACTAAATGGCCTACTACCAGGAGGCCGAACTGCCTGGTCAAGCAATGTGATCATCCAGGGCACCACCTACTCCGGTCGCTACTTCTACGACGGAAGTTATACCGAAAACGCCAAAGAAGACGCTGCAGAGGTCGCCTTTACCGTTTTAAGCTCTCATGCACGTCCAACTGCGTCTATCGCTCTGCAGGGACGGGTGTTTACATGAGCTTTGCGGGCTGCCGCCTCTGTTGGCACAGCCCTCCTGAGCTGCAAAAGAATATCGACAGCGATGCCTCTCCATTATTTCACTCACGGCGTCGGCCTGAAAGACTCTTGACTATTTTCTCCCCTTCCATTTCTCCGGTGTCCCGGCCACTGTGCAATGCTGCATCTTTGTCCCCTTTTTTTATCACTCCAGACTTCTCGGATTCTGGCGTGTATTTTGCTTCATGTGATTCGTTTCTAGCGAGCTGTTTTTGGTTTTGACCCTTATCTCATTTTCGACGATCCGTTCAATGGAGTTCTCACAAAACGATGTTCTGCGCTGGTTCCCAACGCGGTTCAAATGTCCTCTGTTTGGCTCCTTACTCTTTTCCTTTCATTATGTTGTTCGAAACTCAATTCTTTGGGGTGTCTGTACGCTTTTCGAGTTGACAGGGGGTTGGTTTGCGCTGAGAAAATTTGGAGAAGCGTGGCAAAGTTTGTTGTCTTTGGAAAAGTGAATGCGGAAAAATGTTCCAGGGGAAGTGTGGAGGCTCCTTTTGAGATCGATTTTTGTTCCCAGTTCTGAGCTACTTTGGCTATGATTGGCAGTTCATCACACAATTGACTTGGAAGCAATTCTTTCTCTCTCTCACGTGCCCTTGAGATTAGATATCTAATGGGAGACTATCGAATTTCTCTACGGTTAGATTTCCTCATCCGAGGCGCAGACTGAATGCGAAAAGCTGTGGAGAAGGTTACAGCACACCACATCGTCCTTGAATCGATGGAATCACTCCGTATGTGGGGGAAGAGATAGAATTTTAGCTGCAGGGATTCGATAATCAGTCCCTGGCGAGTGGACCATGTATGGAGTACTGCATATGCGATGCAATGCCACTTCAAACTGGCATGCGGCTGGGAGCCCGGTGAGGTCAGAACGGTGCGTATAGTGGCCCCTGCTTTCGTGGAAATAGAATGAAAAATTTCGATTCTCGAAAAAACAATAAATAATGACAGCAGGAATCTTTTCGGTGGGCTTGTGTTGTGGATATCACACCAAATTATTTTGGAAATCTCACCCCGTGCGGTCCCTCTATCTTACTTCGAACTCGGCTGTGAAAGCTTTTTTATCAGATGGAACCTTGGGTAGCTATCTTGGGGTCTTGGAGAGGCCATTCCCAGCTCCCAAGCCTTTTTCGCCCGGGTATTTTGAGAGTGCATTTGCTGGCACTTACTCCGTACTGGCATGGGTGGTATCCTAGAAGCCCCACCAGAGGAATACCGGTCAGAAACTGCCAGTCCAATTGAAAAGCGATGGTTTTGCAGTATAGCATTGGTCATTTGGCAGGCAGTTCTACACTTTAAATCTGCAAGTGTTATTCTCCGTGGCCAGCTGTGGCGAGCAAGAGCCAGGAATCTTCCAGGATAAGGACTTCTGTGTATGCAACTCCGAGGCAGAAACGATGACGCCGGCAAGAGGACAGAAAGAGGCTGGAAATTTCATTTCTTGATCTCTCGGAGCTTGAGTCACGCCCCAGAGCTAGTCACCTAGTTACTTACTCTCATCTCCATGACAATATAGCCGAATCTTGATCCAGTTTCCTTGTCAAATGCTCTCGTATCTCTAGCACAACAAATACTAATCACGTTACGATCATAGCATATTTCGCTACATACAAAGTCAACCAACAGTCTAGGTCAATAGTAGCGATAAAGACAATAGGGATTACAGACACTGTCGACGAAGCGCTGAGGCTTTTCGAGAAAGTTAATGAATCAAATAGCTGATTCGGCTGCATAGCCCAGTCAAGAAAAATAGAGCGTCCTCTCTTAAAATCCAACTAAAAGGAGAATATGTGGCTATATATCTCATAGATCCCTCTCCGCTACTCCCGTACCTCGTTGTACATTTAGATCGTAGGGATGCGCGTCACTTGCCGTAATATTTCCCTTCTCGCACCGCTTAATTTCGCCTCTTCGTGCTTGCTGATTGAGGCTCTGAGCATCAGTTCTTGGATTTATTTCTCAAAAATTTCGCAACAGTTATCGGAGACAGTAATCGGTCAAGAGCCCGAACTACGGTTTTTCAACGACCTGGGCCGTTACATTTGCCATAAAGGCTTTTCGGCTCATTTTAAATGTAGCATATAAGCAGTCAAATACCATGTCATAGCTGTGCTTGTCCATGTCTGGGTCTGCTCGCTGAAAATAACGATGAATGTTGTGTCCACGTTGATGTCTGGATATAGTGGTCGAAGGTACAGTTGGGCATTATATGACTGCCAGTAGAAGTATCATCAATGCATGCCTCAAGCTCAAGCTGTTGCTTTCATCTCTCATTACCATGCTTCGCGATGGTGTTATGGGATAGTTTTCAATGTCTTTCTGGAGCCAGTCAAGGTCAGTAAGTGCATTTTCGAACTTCAGAACCAATGCAACCCCCATGCGGACAAAACCCTCTGATAAGTGCCTTGTGTAAAACAACTTAGAGAAATCGCTATGCCGCTTTAATATTTTATATCTTCATCATTGTTAAATGGCATACATTGCAGGTGGGCTGGTGATGTTTGATGGTGTATTATAGGTTATCAGTAATGAAGTATGTACCAAAAATATGGTTATTCTTTCGAGCATGCTAGCTTCCTGCCTGTGTCATGTACGCCATTCTTAATATGCTTGACGTAAGACAGACTTGCAGCTCGCTTTCTGAAAAAGACTTTGGCTTCACACCCCCAAACGAAACGGACTTGGATAAGATACACCGAGCGCCAACGATAATGTCTCCAAACCATGGGTATGTTATCTTGTGGCTCATTATAAAGCAAAAAGGGCACAGAAAATGGAGCCTATTTGCAATTTGACCTGTTCCCTGAAATCAGGTCCATGTATTTCTAGAAGCAAGCTGCTTCTCTTGAGGTAGATTTTCTGGTGAGTCAAGACAGCGAGAGGAATTCTGATTCGTTGAATATTTCAAAACGTTAGAGAGGCCTAGAGCTGCTGGCCAGAATTCTTGGAGGTCAGGACTAAGATCCATGAGTCAAGTATCAAGAGCGGCAAGTTGATATCACCATTGCCTTGTTGCAACCACGCTCTTGAGAGCGGTGGTGACTTTAGTTGTAGGTGCGTAGCGTGATTAAGTGGTGTGATAAGGGTCAGAAGGAACCATATCAGATAAATAAAGGTTCAATAGGGCCTGCCACATGGGAGTGTAGCAGTAAAATACCCATAAGAGTTGGTCTGCTTGTTGATGTAGTCGGTGATCTCCCAAGGGGCTAAGTGGGACATGTCACTATCCCCAGAAAGGCCCCTGGAAGTCGTGTCCGGCTCCCCGAGGCTCATCAAACTTTGTGCGGAGAACTGCGGAGGAGGGAAAAAACGAGCCACAAGTGACTGATAAACGACCAGGACACTGGACAGCAGCGACAGGGAGTCCCGACCCTAGCCTTCGATCCACCCGCACAGCAGCCTTTTCGGCTGTGGGACTTGCAGGGTGTTGCGACCTGTCTCTGTCCTCTCCCACTCACACCACCTCACTCGAACATCTGCTACAGTCCTTCGGTCATGGAGACCGACACCGAAACCGTCTCGGCCAGCACCCAATAATTGAGCCCTGTGGAAATCTACCCCTATTGTTACTATCATTTTGATACGCGACGGGACAGCGACATATCGCTCCGCGGCCAGGCAAGGGGAGCCGAAAAGAAATACGCCCGTAGAGGCGCCCAAAATAATAAACCAGCCGCCAACAAAATTTTTATAAGACGATCGACCATGCAGGCTTGTGACCGTTGTCATCGCCGAAAATCACGTTGCGATAAGCAGGTACCAGTCTGTGGCCCTTGTACGAAAGCTGGTGTTCCATGCGTCTACACTGATCGTTCAAAGGAACCCACATACAGAAAAGAAGTGGTCGAAAGACTGGAACGTCGATTGAAGCAGGTTGAATCTACTAATCGTGCGTTGGCTGCTAGGCTAGCAAGTGCCAATTCCCAACTTGCTGCCGCTACAGGTGTCGCTGCTCCGGTAGCAGCTGAAGACCGGACTGACTGTGCGCTGAAGACTCCCTCTCGGGATAGGCAGCAGTCGCGCTCAGAAAGTGACAATGAGGTGACGGATGAGGTTTCATTCCTCTCCCTGACAGCCGGCGGAGACAGGCAATTCCTCGGATCTGGGAGTGGAGTGCTGTTTGCCAATCTCGTCCGTGCTACTATAGAAGCAAGCTCCGCACCAACCTCGTCAATTGCTCTCAAAGCCAGAGAGTATCAGCGAAACTCTCCCTACCAAGCCAGCCTTTCGGCTTCCCTGGCGCCGATACCAAAAACCGACCTATCCCAGATTCCTCCTGGTCAGTTTGCGAGAGAACTACATCATGCATACTTCGAGCACGACCATCTCTGTTACCCTTTCCTCCACCGCCCTACAGTTCTTGCTTCCTTCGAGCAGATATATGCCGATCCAGCGTCTCTAGATCATGACCACTCCGCCGCGTTCGTATACTATATGGTGCTGGCTATATCTTCGGTGGATTTCCATAAGTTCGATTGGCAAACAAGGCCTGATGCTGAGACCTTCCATGCATTGGCATTGGCCAGGCTGAATGAGGTCCTACAGCTCGGCGGTATCAAAGCGTTACAGGCGATTCTCTTGCTTGTGCAGTACCGGATGAGGAGTTCAATACAGGACACCTCTGCAAGTATGATTTTACTTCCCGATAGGTAAATAAAATCACCATCAGCTAATAAGCGTTATAGGCATGTGGCATTTGGTCGGTGTAGCGGCTCGAATTTGTTTCGAGCTTGGTCTTCACCGAGAGCTAGTTTATCGGGTCCGGCAAACGCCCAACGAGTCTGAATTTTTCTGCTCTGAAATTAAGCGGCGGTGTTTCTTCTGTGTCGTTGCCATGGATCGGTATGTGTTTGGCAGGCCTATATATCTCATTCCATCATTTTGACCGCTTGACTATAGTGTCGTGAGTATCACGCTTGGTCGACCGTTTGCCATTCGGCTCGAGGATATCGATGTATCCCTTCCTGATACAAAGTTCGATTCAGATATTACTCCGCCTGACTCCAGTTTTTGTACCTTGACGGGCGAATCATTCTCCCGTACTGCACTCTTTAATCACATTGTGCGTTATCGAATTCTGTGTGGTAAGATCCTAGCGTCTTTGCACTGTACGCAGCGTTTTCAAACCAAACCTGAGACCACGCCGCTTTTGGAGGTGCGCGAGAGCCTGGTAGCGGAGCTAGAGGCATGGCGACATGACACTGTTTCTCTCAATCTCCCCGCCGTAGATCTCTCCAGTGCAATCCCTGGTGATCGGTCAAGTTTTCGAGCGCATGAGTGGTATGAAATTTTGTATAACAATGCAATATTAATGCTTTACCGGCCGTGCCCTGCGCTATCTGGGCCGTCGATCAAGATCCCTGTCGCGATCCAAACCATATTCATGGCGGCCAAACGATCGATCACGCTGTATGCACATTTGCACCGGTCTCGAAGAATCAATTACACTTGGATCACTTTACATGCCGTCTTTATGGCAGGGCTTTCATATGTTTATGCCGTTGGTCGACATTTCCGTGCGAAACGTCGAATCGCGGCTGGAGGTCACGCGACCACAATGCTGGATGAAGACCCATCCATTATCGAAATAGTCAACGACACACGGGCTTGCTCGAATGTTCTGGTGGCGGTCTCGGAACGGTGGTCAGCTTCGCGAAACTCTCACGAAGTATTCCACCGTCTGAGTGACGCTGTCCTCGTTGACGCCATCGAACTCCTTAGCGGACCGCAACAATCATCCGCTACCAGCCAACAACCGCAAAATCTTTCTATGTCCATGGGTGGCCTTGCTTCCCCATCTAGCATTTCTATGAGTGGAATAGGTGCGATGAGCGGTGGCACTCCTTCCGGGAGCTTGGACTCGTCATGGCCAATGTCTGAAATGATGGCAAGTCCCCCATTAACCGTGGATTCGGTTCTGAGGGACTGCTTTAGGGATCTGCAAAACATTCATGAGCATGGCTGTGGAGACGACCCGATTGGAAGGCTTTCCCAAGACTGGCTGGGAGAGATTGGTGGAATGTCATTGGAAGCAATGCAGGTTTGGGAGTAGAAAGCGGCCTTGGGAAAACCACATGGAGTTGATCTTGCATATAATCGGTGTTTTGGTTGTAGGATACCCTTTTTCTGTATATTGGATTGGCGATTTAGCAGATGCTTTTCATCGACACTGACATTTTTGGTGCGACTTAAGAACTAAGTAGCCTTATTCTATGTTTTATCGCCATTTCTGTATGGCAGTCCTGTCCAGTGTATGCCATTCAAAAAGCTAATACATACTATGGCACTATATTAAATTCTACCGCGCGATCCGCAGAGTAGGTATTAACTCGTTATGTTAAGTAGAGAGGAAGGTTTGCGGAGAAAAACGAAAATTTCGGGTAACTACGTAACAGTGCCTAGCTTTGCGGGCAGCTATTGTCAGCTTTGGCACAGTACTCATACTGGATCAACCAATTTTGAATATTTTGAATTCCAAGGAATGAAAGCCGAAATATCCAGGGTTTTTGTATTTCGACCTCTACTGGAGCAAGTATCACACCGAACATCCCACGTCCGCGCCCTTGCTACTATGACGAACGAGGCATCAGCCATAGAGCCGGTGAATATGAGCTATTCACCGCGCAAACCGATGCCCTCAGCCTTAAAATTTGAGCTTAAAGCGAAATGCTCTGTACGTCTGCTCTTTCGTCTGAAAGAAATTTATACACTAACTGAAGGCAAATCCAATGTAGACAACGAAAGCCCGAGCCAGTACCCTCCACCTTCCCCACGGTCCTGTCCAGTTACCGATTTTTATGCCGGTCGCGACTCAAGCATCACTTAAAGGTTTGACGCCGGAGCAGCTCAAAGCTACAGGATGCATGCTATGTCTGAATAATACCTATCACTTGGGACTAAAGCCGGGGCAGCAAGTTCTTGATCCGCTCGGAGGAGCGCATAAGTTTCAAGGATGGGATAGGAATATATTGACGGATAGTGGAGGGTAAGCTACCCCGGGAATTGGAATTAAAGAGGAGTGTGCAGCCATTATGGACCTTTGAGCCGCTTTCCAAGAGGCACTTCGATAGCTAATACGACAATGGCTTTTTTCTCTCTGTCTAACAGGTTCCAGATGGTCTCCCTCTTAAAGCTCGCGAAGGTCACAGAGGAAGGAGTGCGATTTCTCAGTCCACATGATGGGACACCGATGTGAGACTCTTTATACATACTTGTGAAGCGTCGACTGACAAATAGAGGCTTCTAACCCCCGAACATTCGATATCATTACAAAACTCGATAGGATCAGATATTATGATGCAACTTGACGATGTGATAGCTACTACGTCGCCTGACCATGCTCGGATGAAAGAGGCCATGGAGCGATCCGTACGCTGGCTAGATCGATGCATTGAGGCACATAAAAACCCCGAAAAGCAGAATCTCTTCTGTATTATCCAAGGCGGCCTTGATCTCGAAATGCGGAAGGAGTGTTGTAGGCAAATGGTGGACAGAGATACACCTGGTATTGCCATCGGAGGTCTTTCTGGAGGTGAAGCAAAAGACGAATTCTGCAAAGTGTGAGCACCGACTCGCCCTTTACATGCATCATTTCTAGCTCTGACCTCTTTTTTCTAGAGTTGACACATGTACGGATTTACTGCCTGAAAAGAAACCGAGATATGTCATGGGTGTCGTAAGTATGATAGCTGAGTATTTTGGGCGCAACTAATATATTGAAAGGGATATCCTGAAGACTTAGTTGTGGCGGTAGCGCTGGGCGCGGATATGTTCGATTGCGTTTGGCCTACTCGAACTGCCGTAAGTCACCGTATGGGCAACTGAATCGGCTCTAACGCTAATGTCAATAGCGATTTGGTAATGCTATCACATCATCGGGGACATTCAATCTTCGTCATGCTTCGTACTCGAGAGACTTTGGTCCCGTTGAAGAAGGCTGCCAGTGCACTACATGTCGACCTCAATCCGAGGGCGGGTTAGGCATTACACGGGCATATCTACACCATCTAGCCTCCAAGGAGACAGTAGGAGCCCACTTGTAAGTGATACGAGTCATTTGATGAACGAGACGATCTAACGGACCATAGGCTCACGATGCATAATGTCCATTATTTGCTTTCACTTATGAACTCGGCAAGGGAAGCTATCATTGAAGATCGATATCCTGATTTTTGCCGCGATTTCTTCGGTAAACTATATGACAGCCCTTCAGAATATCCTACCTGGGCTGTGGGCGCTCTGCGGAAAGCTGGGATTGATTTGTTAGCAAACTAGTTGATAGGTAGGCGAAAGCTAAGAACCGTATGTGGTGAAGTTTTCTTCGCTTCAGTGTGATCATACACCGGGAAAGCTGTACATAGATCTGCATTAACCAGCAAAGATGGGTAACCCTTGACATTGAATCCAATGAATGAACTACTGATCCTCAACATCCGTACTCCGTAGCTGAAATTGTCCGCGTGCTCCAAGTTTAGAATTGAAAATAAGGTTTGTGCATGTGACTAACCTTATTTTCGCGTCGTGATTGACGCGTCCGGAGAGTTGATGCGATCAATCTTCCACATCACAAACACCTTAGAAAGAACCCTCAATCCATATGCCAGTATGGCTTCAACTACTACTGAAACCAATGCTCAAGTAGCACAGGAGCCTGCTAAGTCCGTCGCCGGCGCTCCTACTCCCACACCTTCGCCCAACCCACCGCACGACCCCACACATGAGGAGCATCAATATCTCGAACTCATCCGGGCCATTCTGATGGTAGGCGAGCATCGTCCAGACCGCACCGGGACGGGGACACGTTCTATGTTCGCGCCTCCTCAGCTTCGATTCTCTCTGTCGAAACCCGGCCCGACACCGGATTCAGCACCAATCCCGATTTTACCCCTCCTAACCACTAAACGCGTATTTCTCCGGGCCGTTATTCTTGAACTACTCTGGTTCATCTCAGGATCTACTTCATCAGAACCATTGAGCAAAGCAGGTGTGAAAATATGGGATGGAAACGGGAGTCGGGAATATCTCGATAGTGTCGGACTATCGCATCGTGAAGTGGGCGACTTGGGACCAGTATATGGGTTCCAATGGCGACATTTCGGTGCGGAGTATGTTGATGCGAAAGTGGACTATACTGGCAAAGGAGTAGATCAGATCGCAGAGGTAGTTCGGAAGCTGAAAGAAAATCCTTACGATAGGAGGATCATCCTGAGTGCCTGGAATCCGGCGGATCTAAGGAAAATGGCCCTGCCTCCATGCCATATGTTTGCACAGTTCTATGTCTCTTTTGCACCTAAAGGGCCCTCGGCGGACAAAGAAACAGCCAGCAAGACCGATACAAAGCCAAAAGGAACCCTCCATTGCCTTCTCTACCAAAGGTCCTGTGACATGGGCCTTGGAGTGCCATTCAACATTGCGTCGTACGCGATCCTCACACATATGCTTGCGCATGCTGCTGATCTACACCCCGGTACTCTGATTCACACAATGGGAGATGCACATATCTATCTTGACCATATTGACGCCTTACAGGAGCAGCTAACGCGAGAGCCTACTCCGTTCCCTGAACTTAAGATCAATAGGGAAGATCGCGGAAGCGGGCAAATGGATGGATGGTCAGAGAAGGATTTTGAAATTCTTGGGTACAACCCACACAAGATGATAAAAATGAAAATGAGCGTATGATTAAAGAGCTTTTGAAAAGCTGTTTCTTTATTGGAAATTCGGTTCAAAGTTATGTGCCATGTTTTCGCCTAACTGCAACGACTCCCTGGGTATATGAGAAATGTATTTAGAGACAATATCAATAGAGTGACTCTACCAAGTGCCGAGACCATCCGAACGCCAATGCTTTCAAGGCTAAAATGCAACAAATACTTCCAGATGTATTCGCTCACGATGGCCGTGGAGAACCAACGGAGGCTATGCCTCAATTAGATCAGGAACTGGAGGACCGACGCCTCGCAATAATACGATCGTGTCCCCTTGCGACACTCCGCAGCTCCCAATCTTTTCCGGAAAATCCAGCAATTTCCCGCCTTCTACGTGAAATACTCTCAGTCTCTCATTTTCTCCTTCTACCCGGTTATTCATGTTTTGAACCTGCAACCTCTTCGCAGCATCGTCCAATACCCTTCCAACCTTCCATGATGAATCGAAATAGAAATCTCCAGATGGAAATTTTGATTTTGTTGTCTCTGCCGACGCTTCCACCCGAAGATACAATCGTTTAGACACATCAAGATTGAAATCGCCTTTCGCCGACTTTTTCAGTGCATTGAGATTTGCTAATCTCGTTGCAGCGCTGTTCGGTTTAGGTTTTGGCGTTAAGTTTGCGGTCATGGTCGTGGACTTATCCTTCCCCCATGCGCGCAATTTGGAAAACGCTGACCTCGCCTTCTCCACATTTGTTTGTGACATAGACGCTAGCTTCGCGCCAGCGGGTCTCGCACCGAGAGGTATCAATTTCGCACAGTCATGCTCCTCGCGCAATCGATGTGACAAGCAGTATTGTCTATTGCAATTGTTGCACTGCACACCGGGGTTCTGCAGAGTATGAATGAGGGTCTTGCACGCAGGGTGCGAGCATTGCGCCGAGTTGTACACCGTCGGCTTTGAATTCGGAAGTAGCGATGAAGTTTTGTTATTCGGGGCGCCGGCTTCCTTTTGCCTTCGCGCTGCCGCCCACTCTCCCTCCTTCGGACATCTATGCGCGGTTTCGGTTCGGTGATCCAGGCAAAAGGTTTTTTTGCAAGACTCGCATCGAAAGGGTAGGAAATCTAGTTGGCGGCAATATTCGAACTGGCAATGTTTCCCGAGAGCTTCCAGATCGTGCTCCGGACTCATTTGTGTATAGGAACCATTCGGGGCGCTGGCGGAGGGTGAGAAGGAAGAGGGCATTGTGGTAAAAGAGCGCAATCAGGAGCAGAAGAATGTTGCAAATAGAGAAAAACAACACGGAAGTAACAACACAAAAAGAGTGTAGAGAGTGAAATTTATAGCTTTGAAATCGCAAAAAGGCAACAGCGCAATTCGTCATCCGCGCGTCGAATTATCCAAGTACCGCGGTCTATAAAGAGCCTCACGGAATGTTCCAGCCGCATGGACGGAATACGGATTAACTATTTCACCCGCTAAAAGTGGCTGAAGCTCACGTGAGAAGATGAAGCTTATGTCATTCAGGGGCAGTTTTTTGCTTTGTTTGCAGCAACTGTTGTGATATTGAGGAATCGCATTTCATGTATTACAATAGCTACAGGGAAAGAGAGACAAACTTATAATCGAACAATAAGAAATATACAAGGATACAGAGTAAAAGGCCAGGTATAGAAATTCGCGCGATCTGGGGTATTATGCAACTCCAACACCGATAATTCGAGATATGAAAAAAAGTGTGATATCGACAAATTCACCGCGACAGAAGATGCAAGCAATGATGCCGAGGGTAAATGTTCAGGAACCCTGATTACTATCAGGCGAGGGGCCAAAGGGTATCACAGACGTGGAAGTAAAGACAGGCAGGTTCTCTTTCTTGTAAATGGTAGGAGGCGCAGATTTAGCCGTTAAATGCGGCTCGGGGGGCGGAGACTGTGGCGTTAAAGGCGAGGAAAGAAACGGTCGATTTTCAGGAGTCGGTTCATTTTCGAAAGTTCCGATATCTTTCGGCGCCAAAAGCTCCACTGGTGAGTTCGGTTTTGACTCAGCAGGAAGTGGAATTGCACATGGATCAGGAGTTTGGAGCGCCGGAATGGTCTCTGGAAGAGGTGTCGGAAGAGCTGCCGCACGGGATGTTTTCGGCGCCGGTTTGTTTGCCGGTTGTTTTGTAGCCTTAGCAGGCATCTTATGTGGTTTGTATTGGCCTTTATGCCTCTCGGCCGCGATTCTAGCTGCTTCTCTGGCGGCATTCTCTTCGGGGTTGGGGACTCTCAGCTTGAGATGAATCTTCCTCACACCGCTCAAGTTTGAATCCTGAGATGCGTTTGGTGGTTCGCTACTAGCTTCGGGAGAAGAAGATTTTTTGATAGGCGGCCGCTCGTTTGCCATTGCCAGCCTGGCAGAAGTAAGTGCCCTTTGTTTCTGCACATCGATATGCGCTGAGGTTCCAGGTGCGGATACGACAGATTGGGCTCTGCTAACTGGTCGACTGGAAGGATCACGGACTGAACGAGAAGCAATGGGTTTCGATATATTGTCGGTAATTAGATTGCCATTGGACACATTCAAGCCTAGTTCCGGTAGCATCGGCGCGGCAGCCCCCTGATTCTCTTCAATGGACTCAATTAGTGTTTCCGATAGAACCGGATCGGGTAGATCGCTAGCAGATGCTATGGTGGTACGCCGAGTAGTTCTAGATGAAGATCTTGTATTGATGACTGGCAGCGTGTCTTGAAGCGCGGACGGTTTAGGCTTTCTTTCTCGCAATTGCATATGTCCCCGCTCAGAGACGCTTTCGAGGTCTGTAGATCCTGTAAGTGAAGGGCGCTCTTTCTTAGAACGAGCGCCTTCTAGTTTAAGATCAGCGTGCTTCCAGCTTAATGTTTGTCTGTCTGTAGGAATGATAGCTTTCGATAATTCAACAGCCGCTACAGTCCAGTCGACCACTGGCATAGAGAAGATTTCTTCCATGTCATCATGGTGACTGAAAGCAGCACCGCGCTCCTTAACTGGATTAACTGCTTTTGCAGCTGATGATTGAGTGTGGGCTAGAAAGCTGGGCAGGCCTTTTTGGCTAGTCTTACGAACAGGTTGGGGAGGGGGGCGCTGGGCAAGCGTTTCTAGCTCCTCTAGCATAGGTTGACTCCACCATATACTATCAAAAGTAATCGAGTTCTCGGTGGTATCTTGGTTTCCAAAGTTACCGCTCTCGGCGTCCAGGTTAAGCTTGCTAGCCATCTCAGCAGCGAGGAGACTATCGGTATTCGAATTTTCCGGAGCCTTAGGAATCTCTGAGAGCGCTGCAAGATGGCTCAGGACGCCACTAGCCAGAGCGCGATCGCTGTATCCACCTTCGAGAACACTAATAATTCTCCCGTCCACTGCTAACCCTTCTTCTTCAGAAAGTCTGGCGATATCTGAAGTAAATCTGGCATAAAAGTCCGTTGGAACGTTGACCAAATGTCTTTGCATACCGGCGCTTTCCCATTCACTAGCATCAAAGCCGGCAGATATGAAAATGGCAGCCTTTGGTGGATGGGAGCTGGACGAGTTGCTGATCTGCTGGGTCTGCGCACGCAAAAAAGCACGTGTTTTCTCTAGAAGAATGCTATACTTGGTGTTGTACAGCTGCCAAAACTCAGCATGATCCTTCCAAGACTCAAGATGCACGTTCCATATGGATTGTCCATGTGCATTATCAATGCAGACACTAGCATTGACAACTTTCTCCATATCCCCGTCTTCACAGGGATATGATTTAATATCGTGTAGACTGAAATAACCAATCTTGGTCTTTTTCTGCAGCGGTGCGGATTTGGGAGCGGAATTCGCTTTCCGGTTCTGTTCCCAAGCAATAGCTTGAGATCCATCCCCGTGATGTAGATCAATATCGATAATTGCCGCATGTGTGAGATTATGAGTCATTGCAGCATGTGCAATACCAACATGTACATTATTTAGCCAACAGAATCCAGAAGGGTAGTCAGACGAACAGTGGTGTCCAGGTGGGCGAATGCATACAAAAGCACGCCTTGTTACTTCGGAGCTGAAAACGGCATCGACCGCTTCGCATACACCTCCCAAAGCACCTTCAAATGCATTTAGTGATTCTGGACACAGGTACAGATCACCCTCGTGCAACTTCAACGCTGGATTTGAGCCATCACTTGCCGAACTATTTGGACGAACGAGTTCCTTTCCATTCGATGCCAAGCGAGATTCGGCAGCATCACACATGGTCTTCAATTCTCCCATCCATTTAATTCCGTGAACATGGGTGACCGCTGGAGAGTTCAATGGCAAGGTGCGTGTCGTTTTGCGAATCTGAAACGGCGGTGTCGGCAAAGACTTTAAATCAAAATCCGGACGCGGCGCAAACCGATTATTCCCCCATCTTTCGCCCATCCTAATATAAGCGGCTGCTAAGCCCAGGATACCAGCATGTAAGCGCTCCGGACGCTCGACAATAGACTCCAATGCAATCTTTGATGTTCTCGGCCTCGAATATCGGTGTCCATAACACAAGTCTTGGAGAATCACAACAGTTTTTGATCGTAAATTTGTAGATTGATGAAGTGCAATCTCCTTCGCAAAATGTTCGGCTGCAATTGAGGATGCTGTTGGCGGAGGAGGAGGAGGCGAGGGACACTCCGACATAACCGAAGGTGAAGTTGCCCGTAACATGGCGGCTGAACTGGAAGCGACGTTGAGGGACGTTCGTCTAGACGTACCGCCGTTCGACCTTAAAGACGTTGCGGATTTGCGCTTGGTGAGAGAAGGACTAGACACGCGCCTATTATCTTCTCTCAGCGAACAGATGCTAGGCGTTCTTCGCGGGGCAGGAGAACGGCGCTGGATAAGATCATGACGCGATGAGGGGTTCTCGTCGATTGTATCGAAGGATAGAGACGGCGCGCGCGAAGGAGACGGGCGGTGCGAAGAAGCAGGCGATACCAGGGTAAGCTGGTTCAAACTGTCGGCTGGCTGGTCGCGCCCATTGTTTGTTGTTGGTGGTGGTTGATGTCGCCCAGTCGATACGGGGTGCTCCTTGGGTGAGGATATTAGCGGGGGTTTCCGGCGCTGCATGGTAGGAAATCAAGCCAAAAAAACTCAGAAGTTGGCTTCCTCAAACAATGGTAGAGCTTAATCTAAGGGCATATAATAGTGGCGCCCATGTTTGCCTGGAGTTGGAATTGAAGAATAGCTGAGACGCGTATTTGCTCCATACCATTTAGGCATCGCGGTCAGGGGTCTTTGTTTGACTCCTCTGGATTAGTTGGTTCTTAGTGAGTTGCAGGGGATGATTCCCTGCAGATCTTCACAACCAGCCAGGAAAAAAACACACCGGTCATAGAGAAAAAGAGTCCAGCATACCAGCACTAAATTGCTAATCCTTCATCATTCCAAACGCACTGGTTTGGTTATTAGGAGAGAAGGAAAACGAGGTAGAAAAATGAAAAAAAAGTCGGGTCCCGCCGCGATTCGAACGCGGGGCCTCTCGCAACTTTGAGTTACGCCCAAAGCGAGAATCATACCACTAGACCACGAGACCAACTGTGCTGCCTAAGCAGGCAGGCAGGACTTAATAATAGGCAGCTACCGGTGAATCTCGTATCGCTCGCGGTCGCACTGAAAAGTCTGGATGTCACACGTACAACTCGATGTGGCACAAAGATTATTTGGAGGTATTTTTCGGACAAGAATAATATGAAGCCTCGTGAACAAATACTTTGAACAAGTCCCGTCAAATTCTAAAACTGATATTCAATTCAATAATATATACAATGAAGTCAATCAGTCGACTAAGTCTAACTGGAAGCGTTGGAGAACCGGCCCCGAAAGGCGAGGTACGTATGGCTCCTGGCCAAAGTTATGAAAAGCCGGGCAACACGGGTGCTTTTTTCCAGAAAGAGACCACAAAATCACCCATTCCGCTTAGGGTCACCTCGTCCCACACCTCGCTATGTCATGAGAAACCGCCGCCAAAAAAAAAATGCGGCCAAGTCGTTCATATGAGATCATATACTACAAGCTCTTTACAAGCCCTGCTGGAACGCAAGCTCGGTCATCCAGCCAACGACGAGCTTGGCGTGCTCAATCATGTGATCGAAGTTGAGACCTTGGATGACATCGTTGGGGCTGTGGATGCCTGGTCGGATGTTCGCAAAGGAGCCCTCAGCAACCATGGTAGATGGGAAGCCGTAGCGGTTGGCAGAGGCGTGATCTGAGCAAGCGTAGCCGCAGCGGGTGTCGACGTATGGGATCTTGGTGTACTGCAGTGTTGTCTGTTAGTTACGGATCTTCATTCTGCTCTGGGAAACAGAGTTACCAACCTCCTTAATCGCCTTGCGGGAGAATGCGGTCAGCTGAGCGTTGACATTGTCGGTGATGACACCGAATTCCTCACGAGAGCCAGGCTTGACGTAGCCAGTCATGTCCTGATTCAACATGGCCTTGATTGGTCGGCGTTGCTGCATGTAGCGGGCGAAGATGTCGGCAGAGCCAAGCAAGCCCAATTCCTCACCAGCATACCAGTGGAATTCCATGGTGTTGGCGGCGTTTCCTTGAACGACCTCCTGATTCTGCAACACACCGCGAAGAGCCTCCAAAATGGTCATCGACCCACTGCCGTTGTCATCGCTGCCAGGAGCGCGGCCAGTGCGATCCCGCTGGTTGATGCTGTCCTGGTGGGCACCGACAACAACAGTATTTGGGGACTTTCCGGGGATCGTCGCAACCACGCTGAACTGCGAGAATTTGTGGGGGAATTTCTCGACCTTGGCTCCCTTGGCGCCGGAAGCCTTGAGGATGCTGTCCACCTGCTGCATGAGCCAGGTTGCAGACTGCACACCGGTTTGGGAGGTGTAATATCGGTTGTGGTAGCTACTGAATTGTGTAAGGTCTCGCATGATGTTCTGCTTGTTTAGAGTCGCAATCATGGCCTTGACTTTGGATTGCTGTTTCATCGTTGCTGGGAGGTTGAGTTCAACGGCCTGGGCGGAGAAGGAGTTTCGGTTGACGTTGTTCTCAACTTCATGTGTGATATCGATGAAATCTGTGCCTTTCTGTATATCGGGTTGTCGATTAGCGGAGATTCTTAGAGGGAGCGATTGAAGCCATGCTTCAACCCTTGACCGGGAATACATACGATTTTCAAAGCAAGCTTCTGGTCCTCGTTGACCCATCGTGTGTTGCCATCCTCAAGTTCAATCAAGAACTTTCCTTCATTTTGAGCGGGAATGGTGGCCGCCAGGGCGGTTGCACTAAGTGCCAATAGAGAGATGAACTTCATTGTAACAAACTTCGCAACAAGACCTTGACCTTAGGGTATGAAAGAGGAAGAAGAGCCGCTGGTTTCTCCAAAGGTTTCCTGAGATCGGAAAATTCGGAGGGGGATAACTGGGTATTATATAGTCATCGACAATTGAAACGAACTCCAGGAAAGGCACGGGTGCCTGCGGCGTGAGCCCGAACCCCAGATTGTCTGAATGACAATGTGCCTCCTTCCCCTCTGAGAATTGCCGGGTGACTTCTCGAGATCGATCATACTTCGTCGTTATTTGACTCAGGCTAACATCCTTGGGAGGGTCGCAATGCTGCGGACAGCCGAGACCCAGTCGATTTCGGGGAACGGGTCTTGATATACCTCTCCCCACAAAAAGAGAAGATGATATTCAGAGACCAGGGTTTAAGCAGGGATTGCCCCAGAAATGGTCGGGGTCGAATCGGTAAGCTTCAGGGCATACTTTAATCACCAACAAGTAGTAACTCGGCCGTCGTCGACCTGGCCTCTCAAGAATCGCCCTGTTGTTTTACGCCCATCAAGCTTTGATATTAAAGAGTATTTAGTCGGTCCAGGCTTGGGAACACATGTCGCATTATGGAAGCAGTCTTTCCCTCGCATCATTAATTGTTTGGTAGCGAAGATCTGGAAGTCACCGAATCTTTGAGCGGAACACCAAGTTTGTCAAGTCTTATCATATTCTTAACTTGAGGTAGGATCCGTGTAGAAGCCGAAGCCCAAGTTTGCTCCCGAAACCAAGACTGTGTTTCATCGGCAGTTCAGACCTCGGAAAGTCAGAGCGCGGCATCGAAATAGTTAACTCCCAAGATCCCGGTGCGCTTGTCTCGGTCACCCAATAATAATAGAGAGCATCGGGTTGACCTGAAACGGAGCAAACTTTTGCAAGTAATATAATAATGAGCAGATAATAATAAGAAAGGACGAAAATGCTGCCCAATGTTGCCATGGTATTTCTTATAGTGGACCCCAACTACAGAAATATGGAGAGTCCCATGCCAGCTTGCAATTTAACGATAATCAAACATTCATTCGAAAAAGTCTTGATTGTTCGCATCACGATGGAGCGTTACTCCATATCGGAGACCGAGATTTCTGGGCTTTTTGTAATTCCATGGGAATGACGATATGATCTGCCGACGCGGTGCAGATCCCTTTCACAAGAAGAATAGATATCCATCCTTCTCTTATTTCGACAGGCACAAATTACTCTTCCCGGAAGCCTGATAAGATGCCAAAAGGGGGTATTTTGTGTCGCCACATCAGAAACAGGGCCGCCGCTTTGCTGAGTCTCAACAGCCATCAGCGAAAGAGAGGATCTTGTCAGGTAGGCAAATTACGCTGATGAATCCCTGCAGTCTCAGCTTTTCTAGAAGGTTAGATAACAGAGAAGCATCCGGCGTCTCATCAAAGGTATTCGCACGCATGGGTGCAACCAACCCCACAAAATTCTAAATCGCCAGATCCTTGGGGCTTTCCACAATCATCTCGTTAGGTTATTAGCTCGGACGCACTGAACCGTGACTCGTGAGAATGCTGGCCTGCCACGCGCCCGGCCGAGCATTGATGTGGGGGAACGAAAGGAAGAAAGAGACCTGGAGGCTGGAGGGTTACGGTCGCAGACACGGAAAGCAGCGCCAAGACTTCCGCGCGCCAAGAGCATCCCCCGCAATTTAACTCAGTGAGAGGCTGAAAGCCAATTGGCTCGTTCCAAGTGATGTTCCTCTGCAGTGTTTTTGGCAGGGGAGGGTACATCACCACACTCCTGACAACCTAGGCTCACCGCACAGCTGGCACAGCTGGAGTGAAATGGGTATCATTATCTTGTATTTGTGCTGATATGGAATGAAGGTTGTACAAGTTGGAGTTGCTTTTCGGCTCTTCCTGTCCGATTGTATTATCTCTGTAGTGATGAGCGGCGAACGAACCACCATTTGCTGTCCCAAGCCTTGATAAACGACCTCGTAGGTACAGAGTACTGTACCCCGTACAAGGATCTTCTCGAATGAGAAGCATGCCAACCTTAGCTGGAGTTCACGAGACTTTCCCAACCCGGTTTAGCGCATGCTGTGTCCAGGTCACGGGCCTGCCCTGGCAGCTTCCCCGCCTTTTCTGAGATCATTGATGTCAGTCCATCTCGATCAAGCGCCCGCCACTCCACTTCCTTTGCAAGAAGCGAATACTACCTCCCATCATCAACCATCCCGAGTCATCTTATCGGGAGTTTTTTTCTTTCCTGGCGAACAAGGGGCTTTGCGGGGAACTTCCGATCTCAACGGTTCCATCGTCTTCGGCCTTACCGCGTGTCCAAGCAGCGACGAGCCTCCATTGAGGTATCCTGGTTATATCATACTCCAACCGGGCAACCAGGATTTTTAATTCCAGTGATACTCTACGCAATCATTTCTTCTCCAGGCAGGTCATTAACGGACCTTTTATCGAACCAGTCGACGAGTGTTCTAGGTATTCCTCTTTAGGCTTTAGGAACATCATGGCGGACGGAACACACTCTTGTCAGTAGCTTCTTCTCGATGTCCCTTTGCTTCAAGTGAGCTTCGAGTACTAACTTGTGGTATCATCGGATGGTACTTAGACAATCCGTTCGTTCGACGTACTTCTCACTCTAGCCATACTATAACTGCTTATCGTGTATTGGCTTCTCTGTCATGGCTCTTGGTGGTCATATTTGGCGTCTACTATTCAGCCCGCCGTCCTGAAGACGTTCACCGGGGCTCCACTCTAGGAAAACAAGCCGATATAAATCCAACGCCATTCTCACAGACAAAGGAAATTACAGTTGTCTACTGGTAAGATGGCGAGCTTTCTTTACTCCCGTGTCCTGTTACAAAGGAAGGACACAGCCAATACCCGTACCACTATTACCTTATTGAAGAGATTATTCGCTTCTCTTGTTTCATGACATGCCTGTTGACTAACCCTCCTACTAGGGTTCTTCTCCTGCTCTCACAAATTGGCTATTTGGGGCAGCTATGGTCCAGTACAGCGGAAAGACTGGCGGCAGCAGCCAATGTGGCCCCATACTTTATACTTAACAACCTCTTCGTGCTCTCTTTCATTCTTCTCTGGACTCGCTCTCATTTCTGGGCTGCCGAACTCTTCGAGATCGCCTCCCTGATCAACCAAGGCACCGTGTACTGGAGCTATCCCGGTCTTCCCCTGGATATCCATCTGCCCGCAATTGCAGGACCCTACGCTTGGTCTATCACTTCCATTTTCTGGACAGGTGCCGTGGCCGTCGGTGGCAATAGCCTTCCAAAGAGAATTGTTGCCAATATCTTCATCTGGGTGATGTACGTCTATGGACAGGCTCACATTGCACATCGGAGCGACCAAATCCTCGGATATTCTCTTAGTCTTCTCACTCTCTGTAAGCTTACCCAAACTAACCCACGTCATTCAGTCTCATATGCTGACCTCTTCCCAACTAGCTTTGGCGCTTAAACAATTCTCTCTCAAGATTATATCCCTGCAGTGGATCTTTTCATTCATCATCTTTGGTCTTTTCTTGGTCACGTCTATGTACAGCTCTGGAACGCACTACTATGAGCGCGACTTTTACTTCCGACCCTTGGCTGGACCTGAAGAAGAGCGTGACCCTGAACGTCAACGACTAATCCCATCTTCTGATTAAAAGTTTTCCAGTGCTAATAAAGTACCAAAGCCAGGCATATCTCACCTGACCAACGAGCCTGGACCTTCTTGCCTCAAACTAACAATTACATACATACATACCCAAAGGAGGAACCTTCCAAATGATGCTCCTACTGTAATCCATAATGGACTCCAGGGTGGTTTCAATTTCTTTTCAAGGGAGCAAGGTTATGAATTAATGTTGAACCTGTGTAGGCCTTTCCTTTCCCCTTTCCCACTTTCTCCGGGGTACATTAATATAGTTATGACCCTCAAGCTGTTTCTCTGGCTTTTATTTGACGTTCTGGTATATCCTGACTCGAACAGCGTAGTTGTGCTTATGGTTTGCGCTTAGTTGCTTCTCTGTCGTCAATATGATAGTATTTCGGTTTTTCAACATCTTCCTCTACAGGCTCTGTCTATGTTAGTCTTCTTGGTACTTGTACAACGTAATTGCATTATGTCTCCGCTCTTATCGTTCTTCTCAGGCGTCCACCATTAGCTAGTGACATTACCAACCTCACGAATTAGTGCAGCCAAAGCAACCACGCGCCGTTTCCCTGATCTAGCCTTGCAACCAGGAGCCTGGGGGCTTCTAGTGAGGTCATTTTGTTCCCGTCGAGGGAGGTAGGGCCAAGTGCAGCACAATGTATGCTCGGCCATGCCCAAAATTCGAGGCACGTAGCTCAAACTTCATACCTCTATCACAATCGCGGTGTCCTGCCTTTGCAATCGAATCCGTTTGACACTTGACTGCTCCGTACCTTGTTTTAATTATTTTAACGGCCTATTCGAAGGCCTCAATTGTTTTCAAGCAAACCTTACTATAATATTCGGTTGGCCGTTCCGGATCCATGAAGATAAACAAAGAAATCCGAAAACCAAAGAATCGAAGGTGACAGTCGTCGGGTCGGCCCGGCTTCCACAAACCAATATCTAACGACGCGACATAAAATGCTGACTAAGACAGCCATTTAGCGGCCCCTGTGTTGTCCACTCACAGAGCTCCAGATTCAAAGCTTCCGAAAAACATCAGGCCACTTGCCTGGAGACGGTCTCCGGAAGAAGGATCACGATAATGCAAAGGCCCAAATTTGGTGTAGTCGCATGTTTATTTGCCACCATGACGGCGGAGCAAACAGGAACGGCGGGGTTTTTTATCCGTGAACAAAGACGAAATACTGACCGTTGAGCCTGGCTCAGTTTCAGCCTTCCAAGGGAAACCAATTAGAAAATCATACCCAGGGACAGTTCTTTGGTATAAAGAATATAAATTGCTTTGAATCCCTCGTTTTTCTCTTACATATCATCTCAAGAGGGCTATAGATCAAATCTCGAGGACAATTTGTCACGCAGCCCGCAACGATGGTTCTCAATCTTGAATCCAGACGGACGCAGCATATTGACCGCAAGGAACTGTACACAGATCTAGACGCGCGGATACACTATCTCCATGAGTTTCTTGACTTTAACACGCGTAGGTTGATTCCGGAAAAAAGGTCCCCTTCTCACCACCAAATTATCAATGCTAATGCTCCGCCTGCTCGATTAGATGATATTGAGGCACTTGTCTCCGGGTCAAAATACATCAAAGCGCTTATCCCGGCTGTCGTAAATATTGTGTACAAAAAACTCCTACAATTTGATGTCACGGCAAAAGCATTTCAAACCCGAAGCACAAGTTTCGAAGGGCCTTTGGACGAAGAACTCGATGAAGACAGTCCACAGATTTTGCATCGAAAAATGTTTTTGAGGGGGTATCTAAATAAATTGTGCTCGGACCCAAGTCGACCGGAGTTTTGGGAATATTTGGACAAGGTCGGGTAAGCAACATTCGGGCGTTCAAACTTGTTCCTCAGTTATCTGACGAGTACTCTAGCATGATGCACGTTGGCCGCGGGCGACAGCATCCATTGCATGTTGAATACGTCCACATCGGTGCAAATCTCGGCTTCATTCAAAGTGTTCTGACCGAAGCACTGCTGTCGCACCCGCGTCTCTCGCAAAATCGCAAAATCGCACTCGTCAGTGCCATAGGCAAAGTCATATGGATTCAGAATGATCTTTTTGCCAAATGGTATGTTCGGGACGGAGAGGAATTTGCGGATGAAATGGAAGAAGTCGCTGTAGAAAGAGAAGGGTACCTACATGGGAAGAAAATAATCGATAGCGAGGAGTTGGAGGGAGATGTGGGTGGTGAGCCCAAAACCCCCAATGCTTCTTGTCCATTCACCGGAATGGCAAAGGAAGTTTCGAAATTGAAGATTCAAGGGGAGGACACGAAAGGTCAAACTCCATCAGAATTGCCTGGATAAGGCACAGTGACTATGTCCCAGGTTGACGATGTACGATTAGTCATCTCTAATTGGAATGATTTTTGTCGGAGTCCCGATTGAGTTAATCTAGGATTGAAATTCTATAACAACATGATTGTCTTGGCTGCTCACATCGATTCCGGTATATCGCGAACCGGTATTGGGATTTGATAGGGTTAAAACGAACTAAAGTAGGTATGTATGCAAATACATACATGCTAACCCTAAGATCAATTGCTTTTTATAAACTGAGGGGTATCTGCCTTTGCATGTTTATCGAATTTTGTTTGTCTCCAGCACATATGCCCCATCGTAAAAGCCCTTAACCAGTTTCAGGTGCGTATAGGAGGAGTTGCCGCTGAATTTAACATGCTAAACATATCATTAGCCAAAAACATCTACGATGCCAGCCGAGCCTCTTTCAGACACCGGGAAATACCTCGTCGACACCGCAACCTCGGTCATAAACGGCATTCCCGTATCCGACTTCTATAGTGTAGCGAGCGCTGCGCTTTCTGCCGATGGCCGTTCATTCACAGGTGTCAATGTCTACCATTTTACTGGCGGCCCTTGTGCTGAACTCGTCACCATTGGAGTAGCAGCGGCGGCCGGGGCTACGAAGCTGACGCACATTGTGGCTATCGGCAATGAAGGCAGGGGTATTTTGAACCCATGTGGGCGATGTCGCCAGGTGCTTTTGGACTTGCACCCGGGAATAAAAGCTATCGTGCGGGGCAAGGAGGGAACACTGATGATTCCCGTGGAAGAACTCCTGCCTTCGGTTTATGTATGGTCCCAAGACTGTGACCGCGTTTAGCCAAACCATTAAGTATTTTCGTTGGTGATGGGCCGATCTCGAGAATGAAGATTAGTACTAAAAGACCTGGCTCCATCTATGTCTGACCGGGGCGGTTCATCAAAAGACCTCCCTGTGCTGTCCCTATTGCCTAAACTTCAGACCAAACGTTTAACTCGAATATCAAGCGATCCTTAAATGCGCTTAAGGGAGCTCTTGATCATTCAGTCATTGATGTGCTTTCATAGAGATGACCGTGAAGACTTTATTTGATGATGAATGTTACTAAGAATGTTGTAGGATTGCTGGGTGGTGTTGAAATCTTTTGCGTAGTTATGTATGTATGTGCATATACATACTCAGATGTAGCACTTGATATTGAAGCTTATTTTGATATTTGTCAGGGCATAATGATCCTAGACCATAACCTCGCTTCTGTAGCCAATCCCGAATCATCTTTAGACCCATGAGAGATTACAGCCATTGTCCTAGACGTCTGAAATGTTTCTAGGTGGAGAACTGGGAGAAAAAGTGCGCGCGCTGTATACGGAAGGGGGAAATGAGTTACGAGACCAAATCATTTTATCTATTTGCAGAACCCTCTTACAGCCTCCTCATAGCAAGGACGAGAAACATCAATGTGAAGAGGACCCTCCACCCTGATGTTTGAGAAAGTGGCTCCCTGGCTTCATGCCTAGACGAGTGCCGAAGAGAGAGCCAGAGGTGGAATTGGCAATGCAAACTTGGCAGCAACCATGATCCCACTCGTTGGGCAGGATGTGCGATGACACCATTAATTGAGATGTCTGTTGAGGCCGGTCCGTTAGCGCTATTACTGGATATCCGAGGTTGAGCCGCTTGAAGTAGCGTCAGTGCACGGGTGCCGGTATCTATTGAAATCCACCTAGCCAGAGGACGGTAGGCCACTAGCTGCCGAGTTATGCTCTTCTCGGCGATTTTAATGAGGCAACACAGGGGGAAGTCACCATAAAGAACAGCATACTAGATGCGAGCCAATAGTTGGTAGGTCTATGTTAGAAATACATAGTATGCACTGTAATGACTTACAGACTTTTCCTTGACGTAGAACTTAGTGGGGTTGACGAGTCAAATTTTAAATACATACAGGATCCGTCTGACTATTGCTCACTATCTGTTGAGTCTCGCTCCTGCTTGCGGAGCAAAGATAAGCCCGGTTCCACCGACATCAATATGAGGTAGGAAATCCGAGTACAAGTATGCGAAGTAGAGCCGAAACCACTTTGGTATCTTTTCGCTGGGAGAAGTGACCACAAAACAGTTGAACGCGCCCTTGTGTCGCGCTGAGCAATGAATCAAGAGGGTTTGGATGCGTGGAGATTGTAGCTGAAGTGGAGCTGAGAGCTCGAAGAAGGAATAATGGATGATCATTTTGGAGATCTTGATGGAGATCTCGAGGCTCAACAAGTGGAGCTGCGCTATTACATAAGCGCGCAGCCCCATGACCCCACTTATTCCCTCTGGTTGTCACGGCAACTTCGTTTACAAACACGTCCACGTGATATCTACTTCCGCTCGTCCAGCCACCTCGCGTTGCTGGGGATTCCTTTAGATGCAGCCATTGATCTCTCATGAATGCTCTGCACTGCTCTGATTCTGCTCTTTATTCCTTCTCTGACCTCAATCTGCACAATCTCATGCTACGCCGGCCACTTTCACCCATCTTTACCGTTCCTTCAGTTCCTCGATCCCCCCGCGTCTGCTCTCGAATTTCAGACAAGATACAATTGTTTAGTGGCTCTGAAACGACCAAGCTGCTCTGTTTACATCTTCAACAGCTCTGAGTCCTCCGAGTTTCTACTCTCCTCGCATGACCATATTCAAAAGGAGGAGCTGCTGTGGTAGGGACCCGTCGGCAATTGGAACTCAGACTGTAACCAACCCTGATCCGCCTTCTTTGCTTATTTTCCAGAACGCATCTAGCTCCGACGGACGGTATCTGCCCCTGGGGTAACGGGTATAATATATCCTCACGCTCTAATCTAGAGACGGTGATCAGACTCCTTTGACAGAAAAGTATGGCGCATCCGCCGGGCGGTGCGAACAATCGCCCAGCCCCGCCGTCGTACGACGAAGAGCCGCCTTCATACGGATACAACGACAGCGACATATCCTACGGCACTCAGCATGATATAAACAGTCATGTCTCTGATAACGGTCGCAACGATCCAGCATCCCTAAGGCTACTATCGTCTAGTAGTGACGGATATGTGGACGATAACATTGATAGTTACTCCGCAGAGGCAGACGTTAATGGTTCACATTACAGACAGCCACAAAATGGCATACCGCATCGTCGATTGTATGTAAACCCCAATGCAGTTTCTATTTCAAGTTCAGATCCCTCCGCTCCAATGTACAAGAAGGATACCGTGGACGGTCCATCAGTCAAGGCTCCAGGCCTAGTCACGAAAAACTCATCAATGCCTCAAGGTCTAAGAGGCACAGTCTCTTTGAACCCCGGATCACAGGAAAATAAGAGTCGCAAAGGGGATGAATTGACTCCGGATCCGAGGACAATTATTAGTACTCCAAGGCCAGGCTTTACCTTGAGGAAGAGATACGACCCTCTGATGGTTCCACCACCACTCCGGCTTACAACTCCAAAACCACCAGTAAATTCTAAATCAGATATACCTCTGGACTCGACTCCTCGTTCTGGGCCCACTAGCGAGAACTGGACAGGATTCCCTATCATTCAAGAAGTAGAACAGGCAGCTAATAGTTTCATTGATAGAAGCTCAGTTTCGACCGCCAGATCCCTCCGCTATCAATCGCTTCATCATCACAACGTGTCAACAACCTCGTTTTCGCCGACCCGACCACCGTCAAGTTTGAGCAACGGGCCAAGTATCGCCCCACCGGCAGAGCGCTCTCAGCGGCCGGGCTCTCCTACAAGACCATGGACACCATCCCGAAGCACCGACCATGGAAGGCCTTTAACATCTGCTCCAAACTATGAACCTGCAGAGATAAATGGCAGATCGCGCCCCGGTACTCCCAGCTCAAGATACGGTGGCAGTCCTCAAAGACCCCTGCCTCCCGCCCCATTATTTTCTAATCCAGCGGCGGCACAAACCAGCATTAACATCGACGCAACAGCCGCCGGTAATGACGATCCCTTTGGGGGAAATGGAAGGACTATTGATCCAAAGCCGGGCTCCCGGGCCAGCATGAGGTCCTACGACTCATACGTTAGCGAGTCGACCATGGTTACCGACGACAAAGACAGCCTGAGAAAAGTCGACCTCGACGATGATATCTCCGAACATAATAACCCAAATCTGCACTATGGACCAGCTCCGACCGGTCGTCAGGATCGTCGAGGTGTGAGACAGACACAAATGACGAAAAGAGAGGTTAAGCTTGTCAACGGTGAATTGATTATAGAATGCAAGATTCCGACGATCTTGCATAGCTTTCTCCCTCGCCGAGATGACCGCGAATTCACTCATATGCGATATACTGCCGCAACTTGCGACCCGGACGACTTTACCTTGCGAGGGTATAAGCTACGACAGAATATTGGAACCACCATGCGCGAGACAGAACTATTCATTTGTATTACTATGTACAATGAGGACGAGATTCATTTCACGCGAACCATGCATGGTGTTATGAGAAATATATCTCACTTTTGCTCCAGAACCAAATCCCGAACCTGGGGTAAAGACGGCTGGAAAAAGATCGTGGTGTGCATCATTGCTGACGGAAGACAAAAGGTCCACCCACGGACACTCAATGCTTTAGCAGCCATGGGTGTTTATCAAGATGGCTTTGCTAAAAATATCGTCAACAAAAAGGAGGTCATGGCTCACATCTACGAGTATACAACCCAAGTCTCACTTGACTCCGATTTAAAATTCAAGGGTGCCGAAAAAGGTATTGTACCCTGTCAAATTATCTTTTGCCTCAAAGAACGCAATCAGAAGAAGTTGAACTCCCATCGGTGGTTCTTCAACGCCTTTGGCCGCGCTCTGAATCCAAATGTGTGTATCCTCCTTGACGTCGGTACCAAGCCAGCTCCCACGGCTTTATATCATCTTTGGAAAGCATTCGATCAAGACTCCAACGTCGCCGGAGCCGCTGGCGAGATCAAAGCCGGCAAAGGCAAAGGATGGCTTGGGTTGTTCAATCCATTAGTCGCTTCTCAGAACTTCGAGTATAAGATGTCGAATATCTTGGACAAACCTCTTGAATCTGTCTTTGGATATATCACCGTGCTGCCCGGCGCGTTGAGTGCATATCGCTACCACGCTTTGCAGAATGACAGCACTGGTCACGGGCCTCTAAGTCAATACTTCAAGGGAGAGATGCTGCACGGAAAGAATGCTGATGTGTTCACGGCAAATATGTACCTTGCAGAGGATCGTATCCTGTGTTGGGAGCTTGTTGCCAAAAAGGACGACCAGTGGATTTTGAAGTTTGTCAAAAGTGCCGTTGGAGAAACAGATGTTCCAGGTATGTGTCTAATGGGGAAAACAAGATATCGTCTTTATACTTGATCACTGACTTTATTGAAGACACCGTTCCAGAATTCATCTCTCAGAGACGCCGATGGCTGAACGGTGCCTTTTTTGCTGCCGTGTATTCACTTATTCATTTTCGGCAAATCTGGAAAACTGATCATACGGTTTGGCGCAAAATATTGCTCCATATCGAGTTTATATACCAGTTCGTGAGCTTGATTTTCACATTTTTCTCTCTGGTCTGTTTGACTCCCTCAACTCTCGCAGAGATTCAAACACTCACAAGTTCTACAGGCAAATTTCTACATTACTTTCTATTTCATTGCCGGTACCTTGGCTTCTCCACAAATAGATCCGTTTGGGCACAATATCGGAAATATAATTTTCATTATCTTGCGATATGCCTGTATTCTGCTCATCTGCCTGCAGTTTATTTTATCTATGGGTAATCGGCCCCAAGGGTAAGTTCACTTTCAATAATTTCAAGCAAATTAGGCTAAGAGTTTTCACAGTGCAAAAAAGATGTTCTTGACAAGTATGATAGTGTACGGTATCATCATGGTCTATACGACATTTGCAGCATTGTACATGGTGATCATGCAGCTCAAACATCGCAACGACCCTAAGCAAAAGGAGCTTAAGCTTGGTAACAACGTGTTCACCAACATCATCGTCTCAACTCTGTCTACAGTTGGCCTCTACTTCCTGACATCATTTATGTACCTCGACCCTTGGCACATGTTCACGTCTTCAGCCCAGTACTTTGCGCTTCTGCCAAGTTATATCTGCACGCTCCAGGTCTACGCGTTTTGCAACACCCACGACGTAACCTGGGGTACGAAAGGTGACAATGTGATCAACACAGATCTCGGCATAGCACGGACAACAAACTCCTCAACCGTTGAAATGGAAATGCCTTCCGAACAGCTCGATATCGACAGTGGCTACGATGAAGCGCTTCGCAACCTGCGCGATAGACTTGAAGTTAAAGCCCCTGAAGCTTCTGAGGCGCAAATGCAAGAGGATTATTACCGCGCTGTGCGCACGTACATGGTGTCAATCTGGGTGGCCGCGAACGCCATTCTTGCCATGGCTGTTAGTGAGTCCTATAGCGTGAGCAAAGTCGGAAGTAACGGCTACCTCGCGTTTGTGCTGTGGGCCGTAGCTGGATTAGCGGTTTTCCGTGCCCTGGGGTCCACGGCTTTTGCGGTCTTGGTTGTCATCCATAAGATTGCGGAAGGTCGGCTGAAGTTTGCTGCAGGGTCAGGAACCGGGTCGGGATCTTCCAGTGGAGGCAGCTCGTCTGCTCTCAGCAGTAAAGGGTTTGGATCACATAGAAATGTGGGAGAGAAAGTTAGGGATTGGTTTAGTGAAATGGGATGGACAATCAGGAGGCAGGCTGGAAAAGTGGCTTTTTGGAGGAGGTGAGGGCAGTTTTTACCTTTGGTTGTGATTTGGAGGGTTTGTTTGAATCTGTATGCTATGTTCTTCGTGTATGATCTGGATGTGTAATGATGGATGGATAGGGGACATGTTGATGATATTCGATTACTGAAGTGATAAGCAATGAGTATTAGTTCTTCACGCAAGCATGTCATCATCATATGTAGGACCTTAAAGGAGGATCTTGGCTGAATTATACACCAGTCAAGTTCATTTTGGCCAATATTTCGCCATTCCGGCGAAGATTCATCTTTGAACTCCATCCGCTGCAACCCCTGGATTTGGTCTTTGTAGGTAGCAGGTGGTCGAGGTCCTGGGTTGCTCAAGGTTGCGCCTGTGCCCCTTCGATCACCACCTTCATTTTTCGTTACATCCTTCTTAGGATCATCATTCTTTTTTCTTCCTGGTGACCTCCTTCTCGATCATACTCTTATTTTCTTGACAAGCATCACAGAAGAGAATATAGCTTGAGTAATCCTATCTATATGTCTTTTGAAGCCCCTCAGTGTTCACATACTATCCTCTCTCCACCTGCTCCGCATCTTATCCCAAGCTTGTTTGTCCTCCAGACCTGACTTGGTATCCATTCCCATTCCCATACCTCTTTCCACCCACTCTTTACTCTCCATCTCAGTCAATCTTGATAAGGCTCGAGCAAACGCAAATCGCTCCTCGTCGCCGCTGAAGATTGAACTCGATTTTAATTCAGACATAGAAAGGCCAAGATCGTCCATTAAGCTACGCATCGCGTCGTTCAGGCCCTCGCCCTCTTTGGATGGGGATTGTGAGGAAGCGGAATTGGGTTTAGAGTTGGAATGCTTGGGATTGTGAGAAATGGATTCTTTGATTTCTGCTTGAGAAACAAAAAGGTTGGCGAGGGGAACCGCGCTGGTGAGGACCAGTTTAGCCTGTGTACTTGTTAGCCAATAGTTCATACATGTGCAGGAGACCGGTAGGAGATATGGAAGAGACGAGACATACTCGACTTTCGTAGACAGCATCGATGAAAGTAATAAACCTCCTGGCCCAGTCCCGCTCGCGTATTGTCATTCCAGGTACTTCGGTAATGATGAATGCATTATAGCTTCTCATCAGCTCCAGATAATCGGCAGCTCCGGTCGAACGGCCAATTAACTCTTCAAATTTGAACCTTGCTGCTTTCCCTGAAGCTTGTGGGACCTCAACATCTCGGCCCCAGACTTGATGCACTGCACGATGGGGTGGATCGTTTTTGAAATCGCCCAGATACTCAAACCATTTATCAGCATGGCGGTCGGCCTGCGAGCCAAGAGGATGGTAATAGACTCCGGAGGGTGGACGAGGGATTTTTCGGTAGTCCGTGGTGGAATCGAGATTAATGATAGTCAGGGAGTTTTTCAGAAGATGGATGCAAGGAATGAAGGATTGTCGTTGAATCCCATTTTTATATAGGTCGTCTGGGTGTCGATTTGAGGTTGTAACTAAAACAACGCCGTGGGACATCAAACATTCAAGTAGTCTGCCACACCTATTAGCGTCTAGTCGATATACCCACGAAAAGCAGATTGCTTTACCTTCTTAATATCATAGCATCCGCCACATCTGTGCACTGGAACTCATCGAAACAAAGTACACTCGCCTGTTTGGCGATCTGCGCCGCGACCAACGGAACGCCATCAAAATCCGTACCATGCTGCATTTTCACCACATGTAGCCGTTTATGCACATCCTGCATAAAGTTGTGGAAATGAATACGGGTTTTGGAAGTGATGTTGGAGGGCAAAGTGTCATAAAATAGATCCATCAGCATGGTTTTCCCGCATCCAACGTTCCCATACATGTATATGCCCCTGGGCAAATTCTCCGGAACTTGGGGCTTATGACCAGCGGGTCTGGCACTGCGGCCAAAAAGAGAGCCAAAAAAGAAGACCTTGAGGGACCGTTCAGCTCGGCTATGGATGGAGGTATTACCGGGGGCGGGTGGTATTCTCTAAGGGCTTCGTAGAGGTCCTGAAGGTGCTGAATGATCGCTTGAAAGTACTCCAGTTAGTATTCGCTTCTTTCCAGTAACCCTTCCAATAAGGCAAAAAAATAACGCACCTCTTTGAAAATCGTCATCTCTCAACCGGCCCGATGCCACTCTCGAGTCATACTCCTGAATTGGTCCATATATATCACCCGAAGATGGACTTTGAACGCCGACAGCCGAGCTGGTGCTTGCCATTCTTCTCCCTTGCCCTCCATACTGAAGCTTGTATCTCACCGTTCCCGCACCTCCATGACGATAAACAGATCTAAAACATCTTTGATCCCATAGCGGCAGGTTCTGGTCCCACGACAGCTGCTTTGGCCGACTTATATAGGCAGAATATGCTTGCGCTTCTCCGCAATTCGTTGAAGAAGAAAAAGTACGGCGAGAGATAGAGAGTGTAGTGCCTGAGTATATCCTCCGGTACGAGCACACAAAAGATCGCATTATTCGTCGTAAACGCCAGCCGAGTAATGCTCCTCTATACCGGGCCCTTTTCGTCTGAACAGTCTAGATGAACGTAGGAGAGCTCCAAAAATTGCCCTCACTCTGTCGTCGTTTGCGACAAATATATGCAAGTGTAATCGGGCACACTCTCTATATCAAGCATATCACTACGGTGCCACCACCCGCTGTCTAGTTATTCGAACCTGTCTGACCGAAATGAGAATAAGAAGAAGAGTGTATAAGAGGTGCCGATTTCACGATCAGGATGGATGAGAAGAAAACGAACGCTCTCTAACAATGCTGATATAAACAGATAACTGAGATACGCTTCATATAGGAATAATGATATTAAGAATAACAAGCAAGTATCTATTTAGCCAAGAAGAAGCAGGAAGATGGATGCGAAATGTCGCGGAGTTTCTTCTTCCTCTTCTTCTTCTTTCCCCACGGCAATTGCCCGAGAGGAGAAACTCCCGCTCACCGCCCCGGATTCTGCCAGCCAACGAGCCTTCGACGCTAGTGCATATTTGGCTTAGTGCAGGAACGCATTTCGAGCGAGGGCGCACTTACGTCATCCAGCCCTTGGCCACCGGCTAAAACTGCCGCGCACTCAAAAAAATATGGAGAGTCCCTTTATGTACGGAGTACTGCTAAAGAGAACTGGGATTTCACCAAGAGATGCCCGGTTAGCTCAATCGGTAGAGCGTGAGACTCTTAATCTCAAGGTTGCGGGTTCGACCCCCGCATCGGGCTATTGCTTTTTTGCTCTCATATTTTATCCTATCTCATCCTGTTTCTTTTTTGATTGCCTTGACGAGAATTGATCTTAATGCTCGCTCATTTGTTATCCAAGCCGTCAATTGATGTGCTATGAGCTAGTTATAGTATACGATTGTGTACATTCGCGCACGCGGACATGCATTATTATATACACAAGGCTTGCTTCTCGCATACTGGCTCAGAATCAGAAATAAAGGAGATTCGTTGGCATTGTTATAACATGAGCTAGATAAACACTAAGCGTACAGGATAGGCGGGAAGAAACATGCGTGGGAATGCGTAGACGAAGGGCACAAGCGACGGATGCTTTTCTTAATATTGCATTGGGTATTTTCAAGGTCTTTATGTTCATTGCTCATCTTCACATTCATCATATACCCCCCAGCCGATCTATCCTCCCGATATATCTCCCTGCGTCGAATCCGCTCGACCTCGATTTCCCGCGCGCATTCACCCATTGTAGTCAGACATTGTATGCGGGAAACCGAGCACAAGCGGGGAAAAGCAGAGAAAGAAAAAGAAAAAAGGACTAAGATCATATAAGAGAAAAAACCTACATGGAGGGATATTGATCAAAAAAGGTACAGAGAATAATGTTAAACAGGGATGTTTCGCGATAAAAAAAAAAGGAAGAGAACAGAAAGGGAAAAAAGAGATGCATAGTCACATTCAAAGATCAGATTTGCATAGCCAAGGAAAAACGTAAGATCATAAGATTTCGGGAAAAGGTCCTTGGAAATATAGACCGAAGATATCGAGAGAAAAAAGGAGGAAGATATCAAGGGATGGGTTAGGATGGTATCTACTAGGTATATGGCCATTGGTGAATCCATTGAGATGCGCGAGAGGGTAATGAATAGCCGGATGAGATGGCCCAGAGCGTTCGTTAATCACGCAAGCCCGACGTACACCATGAGTTTCGCATTTCGTTGAATCGCCGTCTCTAGATCAGCATCGCTCATCAGCTCCACGAACCCACGAGAAGCCTCATCCTTGTATCGTAGAAGTAATTCTTCCTCGACCTTCAAGCGATCTTTGATTTTATCTCGCAATTGCTGCAATGAGATATCGGCAGGGACGCGAACGACGATCAAGTCGTCCTGGAAAAATACTTTGATTTTGATTGCGGCTGGGTTCGACGATACGGATGCTTGTGTTAGGGCGCTGGCTTGTCGAGCCATCATGTGTTGTGGGTCTCGAGCGGCGCTTGTTTGTGAGACGGAGCCTTGATTTCGCTGGTGTTCGGGATAGCTGTTCATTTGGCCTTGTGAAGACTGCCGGGACGCACTGGGTGACGTATCTTGTCCCGACGATGGCTGAGATCCAGCAGACAACCGATATTCGTCTGCCAGGGCATTCGGATCGATTTCGAAATCGCCTTGTCGGGGGGCAAAAAGCTGACGGACCAGTTGGCATCGAGATATGTAGGGTGGCAACGCTAATAATTTCCCGAGATATTCGTTCAGACTCTGGCGGCGGCCGTTGGAGATTGCATTCGTCACATGCGTGACTGGACCCGGCATGAAGGGTAGAGACCGCTGCCCTCCTCGAGCACCAGCCTCTTCGTCAAATTGTGCCAACAGCGCAATCTGGAAGTCGTAGAAGTCGTGGTAGTATCGTGACAATTCCCACCATCTTCCATCATCCATCTGAGCCTCTATGATATACCAATATTTGTCGTTGTCGAAACAGTAACGAGGAATCGAGGCCTTGACTGGAGCGGGGCCCGCATAGTAGCCTTGTTGCGGTTGCTGCTGATAGTTTTGTCCCGATTGGTATCTTTGACTATGGCTTGTGTTTCGCTGATGGTGCTAAAAGGATCAAAAAGTTCTTGATTAGAAATGTTTCGGCTCACCCAAAGCGATGGCTATTTCACTTACATATTCGCCGTTGTGATTTCCATTATTGTTCAGACTCATCTTCTCCAGATCGGCAGTGGCGGCTTGGACGCCTCCGTTTTCAAACTTCCCAAGCGTGATAGAACTGTTTTTGTATTCAGCGGTCATTTTCTTCCATTCTTCCACTCGAGGTACGCCCGCTCTCTTCACGGCTTCGTGTGGATCGGTGACGGGTTGGCCGGTCGTCATGTCCCTGACTTCGATGAAGGAAACAGGAATAAGTCCCGGGCCACCAAGTCGGCCGATTGGTTTCGCAACAAACCACTCCGGATTCGACTGAGCGATGACGATGATTGCCTCGCCCGCCCTGGCCTCCAATTCATCGGGTCTCTCGGCATGGAAATCATACTGCACCACACCATAGACCATGGCGCCCGAGCTCTTCCCAATGGTCGACATCCTTGCCTGCGCGCCCTGCTTGGTAGTGTTCGTCGTAGAGTCGTCTCCCGAGTGCGCGACGCTGTCTAGTGACTCTGAGTTCTGGACTTCCGGATGGCGTCCCTCGGCCGAGCCACGACTGAGTGGCCCTGTCTTCTCAACCACCTCGAAGAAGGACACAGGGACCAGACCGCGCGTCTTGAGAGCGGAGGCAGGGTTGGAGGCTTCGTACCAGTCGGGGTCGTCTTCTCGACTTATAACATGAAAAAAATCGCCCTTGCTGAAGGCCAGCTCGTGTGTGTTGGCGGGATCGGGGGTGTGATCGTACAGGGCCCTGATTACCTGTGGGGTCGGAGGCAGAAGGCAGAGGGTTAGTCTAATTGGGCAACACTTCGCCAGGGCCACTAAAACCGGCGTGGCGATTTGTGGACAAGGGGGGCTAGAAGCGAAGGGGAGACTCACCTTCCTTGGCGGCACCAGGCAAAGAGGAGATTTGGGAGAAATCGAAACATGGTGCTTGTGGTGGTCCTTGTCGCCCTTAAGAGAACGCCGGATGGCCTGCCAGCAGATATTGCTCGTCAGTCAGCGGTGGGCCAGAATTCATTGGCTGGAGCTCAAGCAGCGCCTTGATAGGCGTAATCGAGCGCACTTTTTGAGACAGTGGGATTTCAACTTTCCACTCGTCCAAAACTCAAAATAAAAAAGCAGGACGAAGACAGAAAAATAAGAGTAAGAAGAATAATAACAACGGCAAACCGCACGGCGAGAATGTGGAATCAAGGCAGAACTTTTGGGAAGCGGTCTTGCTCGACATACCTTCATGTTGATCGACAAGCACCCGTATAATCGGTTTAATTCCAGATGAAACAGAATTCCACTCCGATAGCAGGGTAGATAAGCCGAAACAAGACGTTGACTGCGGGCAGTTCAACCGTGTCGCCTCTGGCAATTCAGGTTCGGCTGGGGGCGAGATCGCGAGGGGAGTGAAATTGCAACGTCCTCCGTCCAGTTGCTGGCTGGGATATTCCTGGCTCTCTTTCGCCGGTGGAAAGGCTTGTTGAGATCGAACCCGCTTTGTGTGACCCGGGTCTGTGACTCGTGAGGTTTCCTTCGCAAAGTAGTGACAAGATGACGATCGGATTCGCAGGGAAGCGCTCAGGGAGAGTTACTTCGGGCAGGGCCCAAGCGGAGATTTCGGCGCAGGACTGCTGATAAGGGTGCGGGACGGGAGTCAGCGAAAACAAGGGACTTGCGGCGGGAACGACGAGGTAGTGTTGCTTCGATCGGCTGCCCAAAAGGGACATTCCGCTGTCCGGAGTGGCCAGAGGCGGGTTGTATGTGTACTGGGGCGCAGCGCTTGGAGAGGAGCGACGAGTCTCGTAGGGTTCTGGCGTAGCTGGTGGGACGAAAACGCTTGCGCGGTTCGAATAGGCAGGTCGTTTGATAGGTATCGAAGTCGCCAGTCGTCGTTCTCTCGTCTGGTGGGATGGCGTGACGAAGGCGTTAGGTAACGAATAGTTATGTAGCAGCGGGAACGGGATTTCGCGACTGAATTGAGTTTGGACAGTCTTCGGTGCTCGATCGCTCAGTTCTCTTCGGATTCACGCAGGTCTGTCTTGTTGGGGATTCAGAACTGTAGAACAGCAGCCATCGCAGGTTCAAAAGGAGTGCAGGCGGGCGGGGGAGGCGAAGGTCGGCGAGGGATCTGGCGATTCTCGTGGACCGTTCAAAGGAGCAGACAATCACAACAACAGACACTAACTAGTTACAGAGAGGCAAACAAGAAGATAAAGGCGACCCGGCAAACGAAAGAAAGGTTTCTCGGGAAAAGAGATCAGGAATGGTCGAACCAAGGTCCCAGGGCCTTTTTTACGGAGAACAATCCACAAAAGAAACCTCGCTTTGGATCCTTTTCGCCCGAATGTAAATCTGGAGGTAGGCAGCCGCCAGTCTTCGTTGGGCGAAAGAGACCAGAAGCAATAATCACCAGGGCGAAAGGGGCTGCTGGTCAGGAATGATATCCCGCTTCGGAGCAATTTCTACGCATTCTGACGCTTGCGCTGCAGGTCTTGGACGGTAACTAACTCATCACTTATCCCACTTTCAGATTTCAATACTGACTACATTATACTACCAGATGATCACAGGATATTGCAGATCTGCCGGAGACAGGAGACAAGATAACCAGCAGCCGAACTTCCGGCATAGGGGATGCTGGCGTTTGTATCTCAGCACCAGACGACATATGAACTGCCTACATAACTAGTTATCCAAGACCGTCGGAAGTTCAGGCCCAAGGGTTCTCACGAAGGAAGCCCACAGACCCGACGATTGTGGCTTATCAGCGTGTTAGTGCATGACAGTCGCGCCTGATATCTCGTCGCTGGTCCGTTAATTAACCTAAACACCAGCTTCCAAGTCTAGTTAACTGCTTCCTACTAATTTATCTAAATTAACTAGTCGTTAGTCCTTACCTCGTTCCTGGAAAACAGCAGAGACGTTGATCTCCATCGCTCGCCTCCGCGATCCCTCTGGTTGTTCCTGTGGAGTCCATGGATGATCATCAAATAGTTCAACTCATCGACCCGGATTATCGTCGTCATCTGGCTGGCTTGGTATTGCCATCTCCCCGCAGCGCGCCGCGGTGCTGCTCGTTTTGATTATTATTCATGAATCATACAAAACACACGCTGCATGACAGTTCCCGCATGAAGAAATTACTTAGCTGAAGGGGTTCGGAGAGAACCCACACCATCACCACCGGCCACATCTTCGACCCTCATAAATACTAAGAATCATTTAATAACACTAATAATAAGCAACCAATATATCGCGACTCATTTCGGATCTTTCAACACTTTCTTTCTTTTCATCTTAAATGTGAAGCACAATGACGTAACTAACGCGATGGAAGACTGAGCCCTACAGCCTTCCAGCCCACCACGCACGGGTCACAGATCATCCTTACGAAGGACGGAAGGACGGATTTCACCCATCCAATAATACCAAGCATTATAAGAGCTCGTCATCGCCAGCAGAAATCGGGCAAAGCGAACCTGCCAGAAAGCGAGAGAAGAGTCCAAGACGCCGAACCAAATCCTGCAGGCTGCAAAGGCCGAGAGAGAGAGAGAGAGAGAGAGAGAGAGAGAGGTCTGTTGCCCGTCGTTTCCCAGCTCCCATCAAACATGCAGCAGTTCTGGTCTGCCAGGTCGAAACTGCAATCGCCACCCCCTGGCTTGTTTCTCATCGAGGAAAAAAATAAAAGAAGAAGAAAAGAAAAAAGGCAAAAAAAGAAAGGTCCCACTCGTCCTCAACAGCTTTGAAATGAACAAGTCTGTTTTGCTGCTGGGTCTTGCTTGTGAAGGTTCATGCCAGATTTCCTTGATAGGAGCTGCAAGCCAGCCAATATAAGTTAATACGCTAAATATTTGATTTCTTGGGTGATCTCAATCGAGGAACATTGCTTCATCATCGCGTTGATCGGTGTAGAAGTCCTCACTTGATTAGTTAGCTAGACCAAAATCCTACGTACATACATACCTAGGTTATCTGATTATTAGTTGTGGGAGTGGAGTCTTTCGGGAGGCGGTTTCAACCTATCTATCAAGGAGTATATATTCAGAACTAGACTTGATGGCAGTAACCCAACATGCTTCGCTACAGAATACCATAACAGACTATGTACGCGCAAATCTCCCTCCGAGTATGCACAAGCTAGATGGGCGCTACCAGGATATAGAACTACGCCTCTCCTGCTCCAATGCTAATTCCCAACACCGCCGTATGCATTCAGTCTGGGTATCCCTCGACTTGAAAATAGATCACACAGCCGGCCAGGCCAACCGGCAGATACCACTTGGTGATTCTTCCACAACAGAAAATCGGTCGGTCGAGCAGGGAAAGAATGGAACACGGAAAGCTGGAGCCCAAAGAGCCTCGTGGATCGAGAACGTGGACTGTCGGTCTAGTAATTGGACAGAATGTTGAGGGAAAAAAAAACTGGAAAGGAAGAAAAAAGTCCGCGGCTAAAACGCCGAGGACATGGGAGGCAACATTTACAACGGAAAGTCATAGGGCGTCCAAATTGGTCCCTAGGATGATAGAAATGGATAAGTTGAAGGGAACCTTGGGCGGATATGGGCGGGCCGAGTGCCTAGATTTGCCCTTTGATATCGACAACTCTGTGTGCTTCGCTTTTAGCTGATTCAAAAAAGGGTTGGGCCTTCGCAGTAACAAGCTTTACGCCATCTGGTGTCTCCTGGAGCAGTTCGTCTGGCACATGGTCCAGAATAAATCGCGCGGCTTGTTCATCGGATTCAAAACCAAGCTCCTCTGTGATGAAGCGGATATCGAGCGCCGGTTTATAACTACCAATACAATTAGTATCGAACAAGATTAGATGAGTATAGATGGCTCGCATCGGTAAAACTTACGCTTTACAAATGCAGGAAAGAGCATTTAAGCGTTCTCTATCCACGAACATGTCCATGAGGTATGCTCCCATGTTGGGCGTCTCAAGATAGAGCTGGAAGAAACGATGATAATTACCAAGCGCCAGTGCGGAACGGACATCCAGGGCATGGTGTACAGCAGGGTCAGCTGACTCTTCAAGGGTTAGATCCGCCAAAGCGTTGTTGATAGCCGTCCGGTTGCGGGTATAAATAAAATAAAGAATACGATACGCTTTGAACTCCATTGGATGTCCCCCAAGATTCATTGCGTACAATGCCAGTAGTTGAGTCTGGCATTGATTATACTCACCGAGATCACCCTTCTCCAAAGCAATACGAGCGTGTATCTCGTATACATTAACGGTGAAATCATTTCTAATATGTTGTACCGTCAAATCTTGCCTCATCGACTTAAACTGATCACAAACGTAATTGTAATTACTTTCCGACCTCCACTTTTTCTTCAAAAGATCAAGAGTCTTCTTCAAAACCGCCAAGGGGCGGACGGTGTCCGGATTTGGGGGCGCAGTAAGTCGGAAATAATTCTTTTCAAGGTTCTGACATCGGCCAATGACCGGACCTTCGTCTCTTGTTGGCGAGCCTTCACAAGGCGACCGTGTATTAGGAGTTGAACCAGAACCAGATCCCAGGTCCTCAAATCGACGCTTCCGACTTTCCAAAAGATGGCTGCTGAACTTACTTGGTGTCTTGCTAAAATTGGTATCATCAATATCTGTCCGTCTTCGTTTGTCAGTAGATGGGGCAAAACTAATGCGGTTTTCAAACTCGGTACGGGTATCAGCTTTTCTTCTCCAGGGCGGAATGCTTTCCACATTATCTGCTGAAGTACTAATTTCTGATGACTTCCGTTTGGGAGAATATCCTTCTTTCCTGGGCTTCTCCGCAAATGTGGAGACTGACGTATCAATTCCTACCGGTTGCTGCCGCATAGGATATGTCGGATTCCTTTGTCGTTCATCCCGGATCATTTCTTGAGGAAGTGGTAGCGCCTCCCAATTAATGTTATGTAAATTATTGCTTTCCGCAGCATCCGTGATGATTTGTTTCAGTTTCTTTTCCATATCCTCCCTAGTAATACCAGGAATTTGATACTCTGGAACAAAGCTCCGTTGAACATATTGTCGAACTCCGGGAGGCCATTCCACTCTTTTCTTACTACTTTGAGGATCGGGTGTCGTATCCATGGAGTTTGGTCCTGCCGTCGATTGGGGTTGGGGGGCAAGGTTGCGACGTGCTTGTACGGGAATGTAGGCAGGGGTTACTGGCGCGACTGTTAGCTCATCTCTCCCATAAGTGGCCAACCAGAGGGACCTCACCAGTTGATGAATATTGAAGTGTAGAAGAGGCCCGCCAGGGTGGCGAGGTGGCATTCATTGTCAATGATCAAAAGGGCACTTAGGGTACAAATCAATCAGGTCCAGAGAATGCGAAAGTTGGGCTAGGAGGAAAGGGCGACCAATAGATGTTATGGAATCAGTGCAAGGGAACAGTCACATGAAAACGCATACAATTCGAGGATAGACTGAGCTCCCTCACATGAGATGAAAGATGTTGATGATGATAATGAAAGAAAGACAGAAGGAAAAGCCGGGGGATGTAGATGAAGGGTGGTTGTTGATGCATGAAGCGAGCGGTGAGTGAGGTGGCAACCTTAATAGCCTTGGAATTCGCTTAGTTGCCTTTTGGGGTTTAGCTCCGGACACGATCACGTGACTGTGGTCAATGCAGGTGACCTCACAGGCTCGAATCCAGTGATTGCGCGCAAGACCTCAAGGCGGATTTCTACCTGCAAAAGACCCTATAAAACAGATTTATCCTACAGCGAAGAATGATTCTCAGGTGAAAGAGGCATCAGCTCGAATCCTTTACTTGGCTGTGTTGCTGGACAAATTCAAGCATCATGCTTTATTTGGTCTTTGGTTTTTTAGATGTTCTTCAAGTCAGTCGATCTTACCACCGCCTTGCGCCCCTCCTTGATCCAAGATGAATTACTGCTCTGCGTTCAAGACGCCGTAGGATTATATGAGGGGTAAGTTGTCTACTTCTCTCTGACTGCATTGTATTGCTAGCGAGCTATCTCTGACCGGCATTAGAAAATACAAGATTCCTCACTATCAAAACGGCCATGCGTACCTGACGTCCCACCGCATCTTTTACGTCGGTGCCGCGGACCCTCGAAAGTACTCAGTTGCAGTTGACCTAAAAGATGTGGAGCGAATTGAATATCAGGTCAGGTCCTCGATTGCACCTGCATGGTCACAATTAACACCTCAGAATAGGCAAGCTTTCTGCGGTCGTCGCCAAAGATCACGATCTACCCAAAACCTGCCAGGAAACAGCCCCTCAGACGTGGAGCGGGAACCGGATATTCGGTCTCCCCATCGGAGCCATACGTTTCGTCTCGAGCGAGTGAAAGTGCCCCGCAGTCTCAAATCGAGGGTCCATCGAGGCTAGCCAGTGCAACTTGGGTTTGCCCAATTTGTAGCTTTTCAAACCCAGTCCCCTCAAATTTTGATGCAGCTACTGCGACTGCATCGACTCCGCTCCCACCATGCTTGGCATGTGGTATCAAACCTCCCCTTACTATAATTTTAAAGGCCGCAATTGCATCAGCAACGAATCGTGGTATCGCTTCGCCGCCTGGGCATCCCCAGCAGGCGTCTTCAAATGGCTCGCTTCCGTATTCCCGCAACGGTGGTGATGCCGCTGCAACTTCCTATTCCACAACCAAGAGCCAAAAGATTACGTGTCCACGATGTACATTTGCCAACCATCCATCGCTCTTGGAATGCGAGATATGCGGGGCCTCACTCAAGGCTGCAGGAAATGGGACTCCTGATAGGTCAGATTCGCCAGCCCCTCTGTTCAACACTTCGCAATTGGAAAATATAGAGATAACCGACTGCATGAAACTATCATTCCGAGGTGGTGGGGAAAAAGTATTTCATGAAAGGTTGAATGGTGCACTGATCCAAAGGAAATGGCTACTTCAAAATGCTCCTCCAGCTCCCAAAGTTGCACACTCCGCCCTAGCAGAGAATACCGGTACTTCCGTAAGTAAAACAGATGTTACTTCGGAGCGAACCCAGAGGCCCAAGGGAGTTGGAATTGCTGGGCTCGAACGCCGGGGATTTCAAACAAGGAAGAACAACGAGGCCGTAATAGGCAGTGCCTTCGAGGATCTGGAAGCATTGATGGCATCAGCGAAAGAAATTGTGGCGCTTGCTGAGAGTCTTGCTTCTGACGCTCGCATCAAATCAAGTGACCCTTCCATTGAAGCGAGTGCAGTCATCTCAGAGTCTGCCGCGGCACTTGGAATGGTAACGACGAGGGATATGCTTGGGTCGAGCAGCACTTCAGAGAACCTCTATCTCTCTGAACTGTCTCGCAATCTAGCTGAATATCTAACGGATGATCGAGAAGGGGTCCTTCGTCGCGAGGGAGGTATCATGAGTCTCATTGATTTATGGTCCGTATTTAATCGCCGCCGTAATGGAGTCGAACTGGTTAGCCCTTCAGACTTTCACAAGGCTGCTGAGCTGTGGGAGAAACTAAAACTTCCAGTGCGTCTGCGCCGATTCAGAAGCGGACTCTTAGTCGTGCAGCCTCACGATTGGACAGATGAAAGATGCATTTTGCTAATTGAATCCTGGTTCAATGAATTAAAAGGCCAGCCACCAGCCTCCGAGGTGCCTTGGGATTGGAACATCTTCGGTAGGGGAGTGACAGCACAAGAAGCGGCGCAACGTTTTGGGTGGAGCGTTGGTGTTGCTTCGGAAGAACTTGAGATGGCCGGGGATAGGGGTATTCTATGCAGAGAGGAGGGAATCGAAGGCATTCGATTCTGGTGGAATCATATTCTCAATTCTCGAATTGACGAAAAAACATCACTGGGTCATGCAGGCGATACACTCCAGACATCACAAAAAGTGACGTAGGGATTTGTGCCCGCGCGTCTTCCACAACAATTCTACTCTAGACTGCCATCCAAATCCTAGGGCGAGTTACGCCCTCTCTACATACTCATCATGTTCTTGGATAAGGCCAGGCGGACCGGTTGAACATTCCAGAGTACCCGCATTGGGTCAGATCACGGTTGGGTACTCGGCAAGATAATGTATCTTAGCCATATACTCCGTAGTCTAATCTACCTTGGACCATAGACTATCTTCCATCTCAACTGATGCCGGACTGTTGTGTAACTCCAAGTCCCCGCCAAACCATCTTGTCTTTATGGTTTGCGGGGGCAACCTTGTTCGGCCTTGGCGCAAATCGGATAAGATAAGACGGGTGGGGACCTCCCGCTCTCAACGACCCGGAGCTCGATTGCCAACGTCTGTCAAGAGTTATTCAAGAACTCCTAAAATCGCCGGTTAAACTGGTATATGAGAGAATATGCTACACTGACCCCGGTACTTGTCAGACCGGGAATGTTCGACTTGCATCTTTTTGCCACTTCGAGGGCCGTGTTGCTCGCTAGGCAACCCATCAAACCGACTGCGACTTAGAGCTTCGAAGAACGCACACTACTGCCCGTGCCACCTCGGCTATCAATAGCTACGTCGTCTCGACGAGCGGCTATGACTTTGTTGGCTATTCTCCCTACCTCACGGGACCTTGTTGCTCGACAGTCGAAGACATTACTCGGCTCTGCCGCTTTGGCGGCTACGTTCGCACTCCAACCTCAATCGTGTGCGACGGAACAACGACGAACAATAGTATGTCGAGGCCGCCGGGCTAATTCAGACCGGAAATGGTGGTCTGAGCCAGAATCATGGCCGGCCGTCGACAAAACAAGTCGCAAGCTGTACAACAGGAACACCTGGTCGAGCAGACCCCATATGGAATGGTATGTCTGGCAAAATAGAGGCATGTGGCGCTGGCCCCGACTCAGGCACTCAATGCTCTCAAAAAACAGGGAATCGAAGAATAAACAATTGCCTTGGGAGCTAGACCTGGCCGCTTGGGAAAGAGACTATGCTGCTGAACAGCAGCGTTTTGAACGTCAATTTGAAGAGTTCGAAAGGGAGATGCGCAAGGATCCAATCGGAATGCTTTTTGGAAGACGTCTTCAGCGAGCCCAACGTTATTCTTCAGTCCCTGGCGAAGGCCTTTTCTCGTCCATTTATCGCTATATATTCGCCCTCAATGACTCCACGCGCCCTAAGCTTTATAGCAAGGATAACGGTGTGACAGATAAGGATAATCAAAGGGAAATGGCTTCCGATATCAGTGATGCTAAGATACCCGATCATAGCAAACCTGGTGTATATCAATTTGATCCCATTACTGGACGGATGGTGTCTAATTCTTATCCCATTGATACCGCCCAGAACACTAAAGAAAGCAAAACCGAGAAACCATCTTATAAAGGACGAGGCTCTACCGAGCGAATTCAAGAGTCCGGTTCCCGTCCGCTAAGCGAAAGACCAGCTAGCGCTGCGGACCCTAGTCCGATACCTAAGTCTCAACAAAGGGATGATGGAGTATGGCTCATGTCAGCACCTGAAAAGGATGCAGTAACCAATTCTGAATTGTCCCCTGCGAATAAAAATAGAGATTTTCGGACCTCAAAGGGTGATGGCGACGAGACTCATACAAACCAACCGAGCTCGCATTCACATTCCATCAAGTCTCTCTTTGCTAAATTCAAGGAGCATTTCAATGCAAAACGAGAATCTTATGGCCATGATAAGGGTCCAACGCTTTGCTCATCAGATGCCAATCAATTTTGTGAAGAGAAAAGTTGCTTACCAGCTTCGGACAAGGCAACATTCAGCGATCCAGAAAGAATGAATATCGAATCTTTACGTGCAAATGATGTCCGCGCATCATTTGAGCACCGAAAATCTGACCTGGAAATTCAAAATTGGGACCGGCAGTCTGCTCTCCAATCGTTTAATACGCTGGATAGAACACTCGCTGGAAGTGCCCATCAGGATGAAAGCACAGCTCATACCGTGCCCAAGACCAATGAACAATACATTCCAATAGATCAACACAGCGGGCTTTCAGAGGAGATTCAACGAATTTACGAAGATCGTTACGGTAGAATTACCCCCAATCACGTCCAAGCTGATGCCATGGTAGTGGAATCTCCTGAGTCTCCTATCGAAGTTAATGAAACTGTTGGAAGTAAGGCATATACCGTCAATGCTCACCCAAGATCCCTCAACTTGGTCTCGAAACTCGAAAACACGCTCACTAACATGGAACGCACGGTGAACACTATCAATAATATGCTAAAGAGCACTACGGATGTCAAACAGAACCTCCCTGTGGAGTACAAGGTACTCGCATATGACTCCTCGACGATGCAAGTTCGAGACGCTGAGATGACTTCAACTTCTCCGTTCCCCTTTACGCCTCTCCATCCCGTCGAGGCTATTTCTCGATTAAACACTCCTTCAAAGTTCCTAGAATTCTTTCCTTCACTGGTGGCACAAGGCTATGAAATCTTCTCGGCCAGTGGGGATGTTCTTGTGTTCAAAAAAACTCAATGGCAAAATTACGAGACGGTTACAAATATGGGTGGTATATTCTCTGCGAAGAGGGCTTCTTCCTTCTCGCCGGAGCAGGTTTGCGAGCCCGAGGCGGGAATGCTTGATTCGACCGAGAATACGAGACCCAATCTTGAAGCTCACTCACAGTATCATTCAAAATTTCCAGGGAGCGCAACGCCATCCGAGCCAGAGCCATCCCAACCTATCCGGCCTGCTGATGAGAGGTCTCTTGGGGGTATAATGAGTAGTTCTACGGGGTTGACGGCGGACAACCAAGCATCAATTCAAATGCCATCAGATGGATTGAAAAAACCTGATCAGTCGGAACAGCAGTCGTCCGGCCCTGGAAAAGAATTACCAAACCGGCCAAGTTCGCTGCCTCAGTCTCCCACCATAGTTCGACGACAAGAAACTCATTATACGGGCGGTCCGCCGAATTGGCTACCATACAATCCGGGAGCTGAAATTTCTACTAAACCTCCCTCAGCTTCTCCTCCCCCTTCGTCCAAATTTGACAAATCTGAAGAGAAGCCGGGCCTTTTACATACTCTACGCAGGGCTATTCGGCGTGCTTTCCTAACTGGCCTTGCCGCGGGCGGCACTTGCTATGCGATCGGGGTTGTTGCAGAATATTTTAGAACTGGAGGCCAAGATGGGCTTGGACCAAGAGGTTTCACTGGATTTGAAGTTAGGTAGGAAATAATCCGGTCACCTGGGTCTGTATCTGATGGACAGGTAAGGCTCAATGGTCAATATGATATAGTTGAGACTGGATCTCCTGACCGAGGATCTTGAAGCCCTTCAGACTCATTGATGTATGAATTTGTTTGCCCTTTTGACATGTCCACATATCCAGGCCGTTTTTGGTGGAAATTGGTTGTTCCAGCTCAGGTGAACTGCCGTTTGTATGTATAGCTGATTCTCATCTCTACAACTCTCTACTCTAATCATATCAAAATGACATTACAAGAGAACTTTTTCATAAATAGCTTAATAAGCTTTTGGTTTAACTAGGTAAATCATTCAATACCGCCCCTGGGAGATAAAGGCAAAGAAGACCAGAAAATGACTCGGATCTATGGCAGTAACTATACACGACATCATGAAATGTATGAAACCGAACAAACAAATAACAGCCGAAATTCACCGCAGTGTGACACTGGTCAAAGGTCCACAATTCATGGGCCCACACCTCAATATTAATTATTAGGTCTATACTCCGTACCTTTTTAAGAGCCCACAGCTCGGATCTGCACAGGTATATTGGGTACTGCCCGGAGATAGACCGGCCCAAGCAGAGTGAATTACCGAGCTAACCCCGAGATGTGATCAGTCGTTCGTTCCCATGAAGTGTCAGGGGAACACGATCCTTGGTAACTACAAGTTCTGCCCCTTAGGACACGAGTCATCAGGGCAGGGACAGAGTTCAGCGAAGGAATGAGATCGCTCTCCTGAGTCCTTACAAACACTCCAATCATCAGAGCTTTACGAAACTTGAACCACGTCACCCTTACTCCAAACTCGACCAAGCCTGTCGGCGGAAATCACGGCACACGAGTCCCAGTCTGGCCAGCGGCGAGGCCAAAGGGACGCCTCGACACTATCTTCAAACGCCCATGACTTCGGCCTGATGGAGTCTTGAACCAGAAACGAATGGGCGCTGTGTGACGCGAAACTTCCTTGGTGCAATCAAATTTCTCGCCACTTGGTTTTCGTCTATTGACAACTTGCATAAAAAAATATCACTACTATGATATGAGTGGGACGACACATAGGGGGTTGGTTGGCCCTTCAATGCCCTGGAGAGCCTACATCGAAAATTCCAAAGCACTCTGCATGGAATAAAGACATCCAAGACAGGCGACCGGCTTTTTTCCAAAGCCAGTCCTCTGGTCTTCATCCTTGAAAACTCAGCCCAGGATACATATGGCGCATAAAAGATAATATCATTGGTAGCTATATTACTTGTTACCGTCATTGGCTCTTACACCCTGAGAAGCTTTGCAAAGGATTTTCAAAAGCGAAAGAGGAGTATGATTTAGACATCTGGACCGTCTTGTATCAATGCTTGTAATCCAATCCTGCTGCTTTCGCGAGCGCTTTACAGCTGCTTAAAAACCCCCAGCATCTGACACAATTGAACTCATAAGTTGCTTTTGCAAATAGAGGGCTATCTGTTCCACAGCCATCCTTCAACATGATGGTATCAAAGCCTTGAGCATGTGCATCCTGCAGAGTCGAGCCGACACATTGGTCAGTATTGATACCCGAAAACAAGAGGGTGCGGATGCCCTCCTTCTTCAAATACTCGCTGAGGGCAGACTTTTCCCCGTTCCAAAGACCGGAGTTGCGGTTCTTATAGATCAACACGTCCGCGCGGTCGGCTCTCTGGCCTCCTCGTAGGCTTCGGCCAAGGGTCCGTGTAGGGCCGCGTTCCAGCTTCCCCTCATCATCACCCTGCCGGCATCAACCCGGCTACCGTCCTCCAGGACGATCTCTCCAATCTCCGTGCCAGGCAGTCGACTAAGATTCGGCCGTTCGCCCAATTTCAGAAAGTTGTCAGGGTCATTTGGGTCGCCGTCCCGATCACCTAGGCCATAGTCGACTTTGGCCGTGTTGGCCTCAAAGGCGAATACACGAACTTCTGCCGGCGGCAAGCTGGCAAGATCATCCTCATCGAGACCCCAATTGAGCCAGATGATCTGTAGACCAAGTTTGCGCGCGGCCGGGATAGCAAACTGCAAGATTGCGTCCTGAGCTTGATACATAGCAGTAGCAGATGGTGGATCAAGTGCCTTATTCAGCCCGATGTTCTGCATATCAATGATAACCAAGGCAGTCTTAGCTGGGTCTATTTTGATGTTGGAGAGCTCGCAATTGAGACAGACGCCGCTTTCTGGCGAGTCTGAATTGGCATCTGCTGGGCGTGTCAGGTCCCAGCCGTCGGAAGACCATATCCAAGTGTTTCCGCCTGCTCCAACGAGAATTTTTGAGTGGGAAGTAGGATTCTCGACATAATCACCCATGCGATCCTTGGTCAAAATGGTTGCCATGTTCAGAGGTCACAAGTCTGTCGTAGACTAGCCGGGCATTTAGGTGGAAGAATCCAAGGATGTTGGCATCTTCTTCGTCCAATGCAGCCTTTCTTCATTTTCACCCCACCAACCACTAACTACTCAAGAGCAGCAAGTCAGATTTACACTGTTCTTCAACATGAGCACTGAAAGTCAATCTATAGACTTGTAAGTAACCTAGCAATCGATCGTGATGCTTGTCATTTAGATAGGTTTAACTCAACTCAGGTGCAGCGAACGCTTCACCGCACGCTGGCATGATGCGATGCTCTCTATCAGCAGCACTCTAGAGCATGATGATGGACACCAAGTGCCACTTCTTACATCCTGTGACGATATCCAAGCAATCATCTCGGGCCCTGGTTACGAGGAGCTATTCGCGCATTCTCATTCCCTAGAAATACTCCAAGCCTTTATGGACTTTGTTTCTGATGGTATAAGGCCGCCCCTGGATGTGTCTAAGTTTTGGGGCCTCGTCGGTCGAGTTTTCCATGTAAATTTCGGCCCTCGTTCTAGTTTAAGACCTCGTACTAATGACATCTATGTAGCTTTCACTATTGGAAGAAAACGTCGCATCACGCCTAGTTCGTATGGTTGTCGATCTTTGCCAGAACATTGACGCCCTGAACAAGTACCGGGACAAAACGCCAACAGAGGAGCTACAAGATATAAAGATTACCCACTTCGAGATAGCTCTCTCCTTGATTTCATTCCTTATTACGACTGTCTACTTTCTTCAGAAGAATGCGAGGCGTTCCTCAACAGGTAGTGAATTCTGCCCAGGCCTCTGAATAAGTGTCTCATATTGACCCTGAGTACAAGATGGCATTATTCTGGAATCTCTCGAACTACAATTTAACAACATAAGTTCTGAAATCGACCAGGCAGCGTCTCAATTAGAGAAGTTGTCAAGACTGTCTGGACCCGATGAGCAATCCACTTTCGCCGCCTCGAGATTATCGCTTGCTAAAAGCTCCAGTGAATATGCCTGCCTGCCTTGTTTCATTTTTCCTCATTCAAGGACCCTTCGCTTCTTTGATCGTCCCGATGTAACCCCTAAAATGGAAAGGCACTTCAACAACACAAGCCCAGACTCCGACAAACAATTTCGCTCCCTCGCCTTGTATGGTACCAGCGGAGTTGGTAAGAGTGCTGTTGCTTTAAAGTATGCTCAGAACAAGATTCACCGCAAAGAGCTGGATGCTATGTTTTGGATTGGTGCTGAGAAGGAGGTCACCATTCGCCAAAGCTTTACTGACATTGCTATGCGATTGAAGTTGCCGGGTGCTGAGCTGAGAGACCATGACCAAAACAGAGCTTTGGTCATAGACTGGCTTCAACATACCGGTAAGTCACCTGAGCTGTGATATGTGTTTCGACTGCTAATGGATCCAGATTGCCGATGGCTTCTAGTTTTTGATAATGCCGGGTCCAGTGAACTGATAAAGGAGTACTGGCCTTATGCCTTCCATGGTCAGGCCCTGATCACAACCCGCAATCCCTTCTTGGCGCTTTCTCCAGCTGATGGAAGTCTTGAGATTACCGAAATGGATGCCGAAGCAGGCTCTCAATTCTTAACGCATTTGCTTTCAACCAACATCAGCAAGCAGCTTACCGAAGAAGAGACACGGAGTGCGCACGAACTATCTGAAAAGCTCAGTGGACACGCTCTTGCTTTATCTCTTATGGCTGGCCTGATACATCGCCGGTCCTGGTCTATTTCGGAGTTCCTCAAAATTTATAATGAATGTCCACAGAAGGTCCAAGGTATTTTCGGCAATAATTCAATCAATGCTCTTTGGGACATATCATTCAAATCTCTGAACGAAAGGTCCTCCGCAATCTTAGGCATTATGGCTTTCCTCTCCCCTGATAGTATCCCTCAAGCTCTCTTCGAACCCAAGGATCCTAGCATTTTGTCTCCTTCACTGAAGTTTCTGAGAGACACCTTGAGCTTCGCGGACGCCATAGACACTTTGATGACACTTTCTTTGATCAAACGCAACGAGGACCAACGGATATTCTCCATCCATAGGCTTGTTCAATCTTCCTTTAAGCATTTTATTGGGCTTGAGGGCCGGCAAACGAGCTTCAATGATGCAACTCTCCTGGTCTCCGCCGCTTTTCCACGAAAGGATGAAGAGTTTTCCCAAATGTATCAGGTGTGGAAATCGTGCTCCCTCTACCTTCCACATGTACTCAACCTGAGGGATTGTTTTCGTCAAGAGAAAGAAGCAAATGCAAACTTTCGGGTGCTGACGCACTATTGCAGTTTGAATAGCGCATGCCAACGGTAAGAACCGAAGACCGTAAGCGCGAATGGAGGAGCTAACAAGAGATTACAGCTATCTTATTGAGACCAGCGGCTATAATGACCTTATTGAACTCCTTGAGGTCAATAGCTTGGCCCTTCAAACTATTTCATCACACTCAAAGGACACTAAACTCGACCTGGAGGGCGACCTTGCGTCGCATAAGGGCCGGGTGCTAGTACGAATAGGTAAGGCGGAAGAGGGAATCGGGCACCTCAGAAAGGCATATGAATATTTTTGCGGAGTTCAGCCTCGCAATATCCAAGAAGAAGCATGGTGTGCCGAAAACCTGGCCGACGGACTTGCCTCGATGAACAACTTCGAGGAAGCGCTGCGTTTTCAGGAGAAAGCCCGCGAACATTGGCTTGATTGGGCTAAAGACAGCGAAGACAAGACAGAATGGCCTGCAATATTGAAATGGGGAATGGGCACCAACCTCATCTGGGCAGGGCAACATCGACGTGCTAAGGACGTTCTTACCCAAGGCCTCAATCAGCTCGAGGCCGCGAAGCCGTATAATTGGGCCATGGTCGCCTAGTAATGTCTCTCCATTTTTTTTTTTTCTTTCATCAATATTCTGACTGTTTTGCAGCACGAGCTACTCCCTAGGAAACGTGGCCCGAGCAGATGGTGATTTTGTACTGGCAGCAAGATATTTCACAGAAGCTTACAATAAATGGATATCGGGAGAGAACCTGCGCTCTGATCCTTTCTGTGGAGCATGTGTATACCGGATGGGATGTGCTGCTCTGGATCAAGGACAAGTCCAGTCTGCCATGTATGTTACCCCTTAATCGTATGTTATAACTAACGCTGACTCCCTTGCGCAAACAGAAAGCTCCTTCGAGAAGCTTCTGATATCACCGAACGACATAAGACAGTGCTGCCGGTAGAGCATGCTAGGTCGCTTTTCATGTTATCAAAGGCCCTTGCTAAAGACCCAAGAGGCGTAGAGGAGGCAGCCAGATTCCGTGTGCAGTCAAGGGATCTACTTCTCGCTCGCTCTCCCCAGACAAAAGATGCGGATGAAGAAAAGGCGTATAATGATATGATATTTATTTGGTGGAGATGATAGTAGCTATATGGCGTAGTGGCCATCTTGGTGTATTTTGCTCTAAAAGTACTCCAGAAAAAGGAGACGTCTCTGCTCCTCGGTCATTTTTCCAAACTCCTCTACCTCCTTATCCTTGACAGAGATATACCATTCCAGCAATTCTTTGGGTATCCTATCATGCAGCGTAGAATCGCTCTTCAAACAGTCTAGTGCCTCCTTGAAAGAGCTCGGCATGCGGTCATGTATACCATACTCGACTCTCATCTCCTCATCCATTAGATGTGGAAATATCTTACAGTCTTTCCAGGTCAGCTTTCTCTTTCTTTCCAAACCATCTAATGCGGCCAGCAAAACAGCCGCGACAAATAGATAGGGATTTGCGGTGCTATCCATCATACGGAATTCCCAATGCATATCGCTAATTTTTCTCACCGGTAGGTCCCGGTTATTGGTACCGAATCCAATCCATGCACCGGCGGCATCGCCAGTGGAGCGGACGTAGCTATCATAGTTTGCCATCCCAAACGCGCAGAGTGAGCCCATATGAGCTAGAATACCAGCCAGAAAATTGTCCTCTGACGCATTTTCAAGATCGTCGATGGAGAGATGTAGATGTAGGCCATTTGACGGTCCAGTAAGTGTTGGCTTTGGGGACATGCTCGCCTTGATATTCCGGCGTACGCATATCGCACGAATTATTTCCTGTGCAAGAACCAGAGAATCTACAGCTTTTAGTGCTGGCTCCGGAGCAAGAGCAATCTCCAGCTGGTCTTTGACTTCAGCATGATAGTGATGAATCTTGATGGAAGATCGCTCTAAAGCGTCAACTATCTCTTCGACAAGATCCAATGTTTCTCCGCGCAATCCGGCAGTTCTCGAGTAGCCATTAAGGCGATCTAGGGGGTAATAACGTTGTTCGACTCGTCAAGAAGTACAAACTCGATCTCGAAACCAATCAAGACCTTAGACCCCCAGTCTTCCTCAAGTCGCTCCAGGGCTCGGACCAGCTGCACACGAGGACATTTGTGGAATCTTGCTGGGCCATTCATCTGATCGACGAAGCACATGACACTCGCATGACTATCCTTGTGCCCACACAAACGCAAAGAGGACCAGTCAGGGCGCAAGAACCAAATCTCATGGTAGCTACTCGGTGAAAAGATTCGCGGCGCGGTAGAAATGGGTATGATCATGCTATTCTGAGCGACGCAAACATGCTCTCTTTCGCTTGTAATTTTGCGAGCCCGAGCAACGGGAACGAAGCGTGCTCGTAGCACGCCAGAGTAGTCAATCCATTGAATGCGGAGATATCTTGTAGACTCGTCATCTTGGAAGAATTCCGAGAACCTGTCCGCATGCGTGTTAACCATGGTATTGCTATCGGACCGCAAAGAATGAGGGTATCCGAGTATCGAAATCAGTCGAAGATGAGCAAAGTGGGAACACGGTTGCTCGACCGCTCGTTACATTTGATCGCTCACAAGATTTTCTTCCCGATGGTAGGGAAAAGCGGTCACTCTGAGCCAAGCCATTGCCTGCATATTCTTCATCGAATCGAAAGAGTCGCTTATTTGTTGCTTCTTACCCATGTTCATCTTCCAGCCATCCTGTTTTCATCATCCTGGGACTTTTCTCAAGCAAACGGATTTGTCTGGGAAACCCCGCTAACTACTGCACAATATCGATAGCTCGGTTGTTGATCGACAAGTTGTTGTTTTGATGCCACCATGTGGATGTGGCGCTGTCGGGCGCCAGCCAGTTTTAAGGCAAAACGTGCCCAAAAGCCATCGCGCTGCATATCTTTTGCAACCCCACACCATGCACTCGCTGTTCACTGTAACTGTCATCGCGGATGATAAATACCATCGCGAAATATGGTGGAGGCGCAGCGTCATCGGTTTAATCTGGGTATCTACCGTGGTCAGCGGTCGGATATAAAACTTGACCGTGGATGGTTTCGTGATATTCCAACAGATATCTTGAAAAATAACTGGCGCATCGTGCTCGATACCCATGTTTGCCCAAATCCCAAGCATGGCAACCGACTCTGGTTGTTTTGCGAAAAGCTCGTATTGTCCGCAGGCCGGATTGACCGCACAAGACAGGCATCGAGCTCAGCTGGAGGAGTTTAGTTTTGTTCATCCTTTCCTTGATCGCTTGACCGCTTTACCGATGAGAGCATTGCCAGTGCCAATTACCTAGCGAATCTAGGCCCGTTCGCCTTGTCTTTACCGGACTATTACCCCCGGATTTTCATTAACTAAGTTAGTAGACAGAACCCATGATCCGCAAGGGACCACAGGTTTGCGGGCTCGTTTTCAATACCGTTTCTCCGATATCCCCTGAATCAGCCTTGTGCGCAGCTGAAGGGAGAAGCGTTGCTACCTAAGGCCAGGGTATCGCGAGTGAGGTCCTGCGACTGACGATTTGGATTGCTTATGGAATTCCTTCGACTCTGACAGACAGGTGGCTTCCAACGTTCACACAATCACACTGCATGTCTCAACACCCAAAGGCTCGAGCGGTTTTCTAGCCTCAGAGGAAACAGGTTCGAGTCAGCCACGGACACATGTAGGTGCTCTATACCCTTGTAATTGTTAAAGAATTGTGATCTGGGAATCCATCGCTCTGGGCTTGGAATTGTTTTCTTCCTACCGCCGCTAGGACTTCTGATTGCGCCGTGCTCTCAATGCACACGGAAGACATCCTGATCACTTTGTGGCTTACGCTCGCAAGGAACCGAATCCTTAAGCTACCTCAAAACAGAAAGGATTTCTCAATTCCATGGTCCAATTTTACCGGGTAACTAGGAACAGACGATTACCCATGATTTCGTCCTCGACTATGTAGTTCACTCTGCAACATAGCTGATAACCCGTGTGTGGAGAGTCAAAATCGTTCCTTGAATCACCGGCGTGTAGCATACTCGGACAAAAGGGGAAACTCGGCTGGCTAGCAAGTCGCGACGGCGCAAAGCCCGTTTTTTGAATTGGTGGTGGTTTCAAAGCGCTAGCAGCCTTATTCGTTTTCAGTTCCTACAAGAGACATCCGAGCTTGTTTAGGGTCGCTACAGAGGGTTTCAACACTCAGTGACTCACATGAACTAGATCTGGATTCGTCTATGTGACGCCTTGGTAGAAAAAGGTACAGAACGGTTCATATACCCTACGCGGCTCGGATCTCAAGAGCGGGAACATGAATTAACTTTGCCTGACTATTAACTAAATAAATCAAACGGCGAAAAAACGTCAATTCACCGGCTCAAAGTAAATACCTGTTGCTTGTAGCCTACATTCTGCTTCAGCAATATTCTTTATTCAACCATGGCTCCTCAAGCAACAAATGGGCAGACTTCCGGTTTTCCGGCATGAGAACAAACATGGCTCGCAGAAAGTCACCAAAATCTCTCTTTTCCTCACTGGACAAGTCCTTATTCCCTATAAAACCTTCCAATGAAAAGCCACCAAGAGGGGGAATGTCTTTAATATTTCCTATCACAATTTCAATGAGCCAGCTTCAATAAACGACTCGGGAAAGCTGTTTTACCTTGGGAGTCGAAATATTTCACTGATTCATGACCTTTATCAAGTAGATATTTCGGAAACCGGCCAAAAAGGGCCATCATCTGGGACAAATGATGTTCTGGGGCATAGCTCCCTTCTGCATGTGGGCAGCCATCGAACAGTATCTTGCCTTCCATAAGTTCATATAACTAGTTACGGATTAATTGAGATGATTTATCATGATGGTTTGAGGGGCTCTCACGACACATCCTGCATTCCAAATATCCGTACTTATGGTCCATTGTGCACCGAGCATGACCCCTGGAGCTCGCAAACAGCAGGGCTGAATAAGTTCCGATAAGTGCCTGTCAACCCAGCTCGCTTTACAAGCGTCAGATAGTTAGAATATATGGAAATTCAGCTAGCTTACTTACCGGCCCCGAAATCTGCCAACACCACATTAATGTTGGAGGCATTGCTATTCATAGGAAGAGGCCTAGGAGCCCTGTAAAATTCCGAAGCCCCAGGATCATCTGCTGGGATGGCAGACAAGACAATTGGTTCATTCTCATCCCTTTCTATAAGAATATTCCCCGGTTTTATATCTCCACAAATTTCAGCCACAGCAGCCTCTGAGAGCGTCTGAAGGCATACAAACCAGTGTGAATTATTCTGCATTCATGAAGGTAATCAAGTGCCTGTAAGAGTTGCTTTGCAATCCGTCTTACCATCATCGCGGGTGGTTGAGCATCCGGGAGCCGGCGCCTGAATCTTGCCAGGTCTGGGCCCGTTGCTTTGTGTACCAGGCAGATATGATTCCCATGGGGACCGTGATGCTGGAAGTCGTCAAGAAGACTAAGAGTATGTTGTTTTCCGGGGTGGATGGAGTTGTCATTCTTCATGAATTGTAACATTTCGAGTTCAAAGTTTCTCATCCTATCATTGCTGAATTCGGCTTTAAGGATTTTTACGGCAACAGTACTGCCTGTTCTGAGGACTAGTTAAAATCATTGTTACATAGAATGGGGAGAGTGAGTCCTACTGTATATTACGCGCAAGCCATACTGTTGAATATTGGCCATAGCCTAATTTCCTAACAATCTGATATTTTTCATTCAGGATATCTCCCAGTCGTGTAGGATGATATCCGCCGACGCAGTACTTTAAGCGCGATTCTTCCGAGAGCTTGTTAGCACGGTTCTGTGCTGTTGACACTCGTCGGGCGCCAGTTGGAAGTAGTCTTTTCAGAAAGTTCATTCTGACAGCTGCAATGGAATATAGTTATATTCAGCTCGAGTTGGATTCTCAACAACTTGACACAGTTGATGTGTCACACAACCCAGTCGGCCAACAGGGAATGATCTTTCTTAGCATCCAGCTAAGAGAAGAATATGTAGCTGGATAACTATTCCATAAGCTTACCCGCTGACAAATTTTCATATCAGATCAATCGAACTCTCTTAAGCGCCTGGAGACGTCTTTAACCAACGGCGAAGTTGTTATTCTTGAGTCCAGGGGTACTCCATCGTTGACATCTGGATCTACTCCATCCTTCATAGTCTGTCCTCCGCATGGAATGGAGAGCTGCCAATACATCGTATCCAAAGTGCGTAGGCTACTCAATACTGAGTCAGTCCTACCGCATTCATCCAGCATGAACTCATCATTCCTTTTGCCTGTCCGACCACGAACAAAAGAAAGAAAAAGAAAACCAAAAAGGGAACAAAAGAACTTGCAGGCATTATTATTGATTTTTCTTTGGTGATATGTAAGTCAGCCTTGCTTTTTCCGAACTACATGCCCAGCGCTGCAAGCCTGCAAGCAACTGCAGGACGAAAAATAAAGAAATGCCCTCTGTAATACTACATAGAAAAGGGTAAAAAGCGGACGTTGCACCGAGATGAACACAGCAGGGAATAGTTGGAAAAAAGAAGCTCCTTTACTTTGTAGAACCGCCCGTTATGCTTGACTTGTTCAAAGAAGAGATGGGAAATGTGGGAGCTGATTGGATGCCAAAGTGGGAGAGTAAAGTCGGAGGGATTTGCAAGGCATCGCGAGTGATGAGTCTTGCGCGGGTAAGTCGAGTTTCTTTGATGGTATTAATTACTTGTCAATCCTGATCCGCGTTCGGGAATCCCAGCGATGGAAAAGTCGCCTTCTTGGCTTCCCGGAATGAGAAACGGGCAGGATCAAGTTCTCGTCTTCTTTTTTTGTTTCGAACGAACCTGTCTTCGGCAACATCTACGGAGTAATCCTACAAAACTAACCACTTTTCTTTTTTGGTTTCCTTTTTCGGGTGGCCGGTGTTCCGGCTGCGGGAAATTTGCTGTGGCTTGGGTTTGTTCTTTTGGAACCGGGAATCTGTTCTCTCTGGTTCTCAGGTGGTTGGATCATTTACTGGAAATTGCGGGTTCGGGACAAGATGGGCACAGACTTTTGTTCAAGTGGTGTCCAAGAGAATGTTTCGTATTTTAAGCAACTCCGCTTTCTTCTTCTTCGGACTTCGTGGGTGACACTTCGTAAGGCGGGTGATATTGATATTAATTGACATGGACATGGTCTGGGCCTGGAGTATCATATAGTGAAGTCGTCATCAGGCGGGAGGAGAGGGTTGCATTCGGACGGGGGAGTCTGTAGGGCTAGCTATGGCTGAGGTCGTGTTCAGGAGATGTCTTTCTTCTCTCTCCTCCGGACCTCCTCCTCCTCCTCCTCCTTTGGAGATAACCGTGGATCGCGGATCAAAAATGGAGCAGATTGGAGATTGACCGGCGAGAGTGGGGGAGCGCTTCTAGATTTTTCTTTGCTCCGGGAGCAGCGACTATGTATGTACTGTAATACTGTAACTATGTACGCTGTAGGTCAATCAATGCGAGCGAAGCATCGATGCACGTTTGTGCGAGAATTTCTGCTGAACGCAGGGTTTATGATTGTGATGAGCGATTGACGGTGAGAGCAGTCTTTTTGCGAGAGGAATTTGGATGTGATGAGAGTGGATGCGGGCTTAGATTATGTGGTTATTTAAAATGGAGCCCATTTGCAGGTCAAGAAGTACTGGTACCGTGCGAGCATCCCGCGATGGGCCGAGCGTTCTTTGTGTGTCTTGGGGGATGGAGTACCGGTACCTGGGAGTGGGAAGTTGGCCGGGGCAGGGAACAAGGATTTCTTTGGTATATCACGCAGCAAAGAAGGGAATTTTCTTTCTGTCTTTGAGCAGAGATGTGATGAGTCAGATTTCTACTGGCCTGCATTTGGGTCACACAGATGGACGGGCTGGACTGGACTGTTGACGGCGAGGAGGACAGCAGAAGAAGACGAAGAAGAAGAAGAAGAGTGGAAATGTTCTGTTTGAGATCGCCGCGTCTCCTCTTGAGTGAAACACGTGGACTGCCAAGACCAGTGATTAGTCACAGGCTTTGGGTTCAGGTACGGGGCACGTGATGCCGGCTCAAGGAGTACGGAGTAAGAGAGAAGAGAGAAGAGAGAAGAAAGAAAGAGGAGAGGAAGAGAAAAGAGAAGGAAGAAGATAAGAGATGGTTGCAAAGAACAGACGCTCGCCGATGGAATCATGCTAAATGCACAGATACCAGAGTGCTTAGTGCCAGGCCGACCTCAGTGTGTCCCCGTGGATCCCCGGCTGGTGCCCCTGGCGAGTGGCTCTTGGCGGGTCAGGGGGAGTCTTGACTCCTGACTAAGCGTTCTTAACCCGTACACTTCCAAGTCCAAGTTCCTCCCCAGCTTTCAACGGGATGCAGACTGCTGTCAGTGTCAGGGTCAGTGTTGGTGATGCGTATCATCAGAAGAAGGAGATGTGCTCTGTAGACCATAAGCTGTAGAGTAAACTGTAGACTGCAGACTTAGACCGGAGACTGTCCTCCGAGTAATCACTGTTGCCGCCCAATAGTAGCCGCTCGCCTGTAGCATCATGAAACCCGCTACCGACGCCATTGGCAGACGGAAACGGTGCAAACTGGGCGGGCGTTTAGACAAGAAGACAGTTTGTTCTAGAGAGACAGACGGAGACAGCGACAGACTGATAGACAGACAATCCCTGTTCCTGGAATCCCGTCTTCTTTCTCTCTCTCTCACACACACATTCCTTCTTCTCTCATTCTCTCCCTTCTCCTTCTCACTCCTCTCTCTCTCTCTCTCTCCTCCCAACTTCACCCCGTTAAGCGTCTTGACTGACGTTTAATCCGGTGTTGTTTGTGGCCCTCTCTCTCTCCATCTTTCTTCTCTCTCTATCTCCATCGTATTCCCAACCGTGCCAGCGCCCACCCTGCACGCCCCCATTGGCCTGAAGCCATCCGTCCCCGACTTACACTATTGGCGTCGGCCCCTGTGCAACTCGCACTATTTCCGACTTATTGGATTGCCCACCCAAGCATCAAGCACAAAATATACAGCCAAAGCAGGACTGACTACCGAGAAAAGAATCCAAGAAGAACTAGAAGGAGAAAGAAAAAGAGACACAGGGCGTTCCCCGACTTCCGGTCGCCAGCGAAATCCCATCGGAAGTCCCGTTCGTGAGTATTTCCACTTCGGCGAGTCTCCTCCCCAAATCCCTCGCCCCCTCGCGCTCTTCCTCTCATCTCTCTCTCTCTCTCTCTTCTTCTTCTTCTTCTTCTTCCATCACCATCCATTTTCACTCCCATTTCTCTGTTTTTGTTCTTTTCCTTTTCTCTCCCTTTTCTCACGCTCCCTATTCTCTACTGTACTTTAATAATTTCTTCTTGTCAACTGTACACTACACTCTCTCTCTCTCGCGCCCGCCTGTCGCTCCCTTTATTAATCGCTTCGCACCAAGAACGTCTTTCCCCCCAGCCAAAGCCCAACAACTCGCGCGCTTCCCTTCAAGAGTTCAAGGCAGACAACTTTGGGGGCTACAGTACGCATCGATTTCGAGAAAAATCTCTTTTTCTTTTTTCTATTTATGAGATCGCCTGCCAAACCTGTTCACCAATCGCTTTGAAACAATCCAGAATCCTGTGCATGAAATCGCTGACGACAGAGGGAAACATCCAGAGAACTGCTCTCTCTCTCTCACTCGCTCCAACCACCTCTCTCTTCCTGTGACGATCATTTCGGCTGGCCAAAAGGCACATTTCGCTGCCCTTCTTCTTCTCAAGACAAGTTCACGCCTGATGAGACCAATGAGACTTACGCGTGTCTAAATGGGACGAATCACCTCGGACTGAACAGTACGTCTTGGAATCAAACATGCTCTTTGCTCTTGAGAATAACATCGGCCCTGTTTGCTAGAAGTCGAAGAAAACCGATCGCTCGCCGCTTGCCAATCGGCGCCGCCCGACTGAAGATTGTCTTCATCCTGTCGCTCTTTATCTGGAACTTGGGTTCCGTTACACTCTTTTGAAAAGGTATACCACTCTTCCTCTGTGGTTTGCTAATTATCTCTCGTGTCGACTGACATCCGAATCAAGATTTTATCGCTTCGCGACTGTCAAGTCGTCGATTCCACTCGCTTGAAACTCCTTTGAACATATACCGTACGTGAATATCGCATCTCCCAGGTTACACCCGTCCGAACGACTTGTTTACACCCATTCTTCCTAGTCACAGTAACCATGCGGATTACGCTTTCAACAATACTGGTCGCTTTAGTGTCTTTGGCTAGTCTGGAGCCATGCCAGGCGCTGGACAACACGCACCATGGCCAACGAAGACCGCAGTACTATTTCCCTCGTCGCATCAAGCGCGAGGTCCACCGGGACTCGCCCTCCTATGTCAAGCGTGAGATGGTCGTTGTTCCCGTCCCGGTCATGATTGGCCCCGATGGAAAGAAAATCACACTCGACCCAGAGGCGCTCATGAACGTCGGCACCGGCCCAGCCACCTCCTCGTCGACTTCGTCCAGCGACTCGGCTTCCTCAAACTCAGCTACGTCGACGGCGTCGGTACCCCCTGAAACTCAACCATCACCCGGATCGAACACAAACTCTGTGCCTGCGCCGCCAACCACACCTGTGCCCATCCCAGTGGTGCCCGTCGTGTCTTCGCCGTCGATCCCTTCGAGTCCGAAAAGTGATCCGATTCTCGATCTTCCATCGATTTTGACGCCGATACTGCCTCTGCCAACGGCTATTGCACCAGTTCCTTCATCGCCCCCGAGCAATAATCCTCCATCGGTAGTCACTCCTCCACCTGGCACGGCGCCGTCGACTCCGCCAAGCAGTGCTCCCGTGTCGCCTCCGTCCAGCCAACCGACGCCGGTGGTTGTGCCTCAGCCATCGGACCAACAACCCGTAGCACAGCCGTCGCAACCATCACAACCAGCACAACCTTCGCAACCATCGCAGCCATCGCAACCATCGGAGCCTCAGAAGTCTGCACCGCAGCCATCCTCGCCGGAGCCGTCTTCGCCATCAAATGTTGTGCCGATCGTTCCTCTCCCAACTGGAACAGGCGGGATTGTGCCTGTGGTTCCGTCGGTGGTGTCTTCTCTAACGTCTTCCGTTGTGCCGATTGTTCCTTTGCCAACTGGAACGGGTGTACCCGTGGTTCCGTCGGCTGTCTCGTCGGTGGTGTCTTCAGTTCTACCTTCTGAGGTTCCTGCGGCTCCGTCTGCAGTTTCGTCTGTGGTATCATCAGTTTTGCCCTCTAATGCTCCTGTGGTCCCATCGGCCGTCTCGTCAGTCGCATCCTCCGTGGTCCCTGTAGTACCTTCTGCAGTCTCCTCCGCGGTATCATCTGTCGGACCCTCTGAATTCCCGACCATAGTACCCTCGTTGGTGTCCTCTGCGGTCTCCCCAGGATCTTCAGGGCTCAATCCCACCGCACCAACCAATGCTTCTCCTTCTAAGGCTGTTCCTTCTGATGCCTCGTCGGGTGCTGCTTCCAGCGTCACCCCTAACAATGGACCAAGTGGGAGTGCTTCATCATCGGGTACTTCAGATACCAACGTCGCGACACCCACCTCAGCACCATCTCTGCCTCCACTTATCCCTGTTTCGTCATCAGGGTCCAGTCTTCAATCTTCCTCCAAGGCGGAATCAAATACTTCCAATCAACCAACTTCCATCAATGCGGTGCCATCCACTTTCCCAACCCTCAGTCCACCACCCGTGACTGGAAACCCAAGTGGTAGCAGCGGATCGAGACCAGCGACTGAACCCACGCGCACCCTGTCCAATGGTGGTGAGGCCAGTTCTACCGGAAGCGTTTCCGTCTCTGGAGCTACTTCCACCGCGACACCAACGGGAACTGAATCTCGCTCATCACCAACCGCAATCGGTGCATCATCTTCGAGTCAATCCGGCATCTTCCCATCTAGCGGCATGTCAGGCACCGGCACGGGAACTACTTCTATTATCGCTGTTCCAACCGGCAGTGAAACTTCCCTGAGTCTCTCACGGACCGCAACAGCTACTGCTTCGGGCTCTTCTAGAATTGATTCCGCTTCTGATTCTTCCGACTCTGCGACTCGAGTCATTATCGGCTCGAAGACGGAAACTACCGCACAGTCAACGTTGAGCACGTCGCGGACGCCACAGCCTACGCCTGCTGCTCCAACGAGCACGACTCCAAGGCCTCCGGTGTCTTTGTCGACGAATTCTGAGACTATGATGTCGATTCCTACGAGCATCGTTGTCCAGCCTAGTCCGACGAATACCGGAACATCTGTCTCCGCTAGTCCGTCCAGTCGGCCAAAGATCATTCAACCTCCTGACGATTCTACGCTTCCACCAAATACCGTTGCTGTTTCGATCGGGTTCAACTCATCTTTGCCCTACGATTTCCTTGTTACCAACTCGATATCTACTGGCCAAGTGTTCTACTTCCTTCCAAAGGGTATTTCATACGGACTCGATATTCCAAGCGACAAAGTCAAAGTGGTTGCGATCGTTCCCTATCCTACCAATGGCTATGTCGCGGCAGTCGCCCGGGTCTCTATTCCAACAGATCTTGTGGATTTACTCGCTCTCCAGATCAAAACTCCCAACTCGAAAACGTACAATAACCCAGATGATTCTGTGCGAGCCATCATGAGTTTCATTGACTCAAGCATCTCTGTCCTTGGCAACCTTCCCGGAACCAAGCCAGGATCAGGCTCTCCAGGCCAGAACAACCCTCAACAACCCGGCACCTCAGGAAACCCCGGCAACACCGACGGCCAACCCGGCACCGGCCCCGGCGGCTCCGGCGGAACATACAAAGTCAGCGCAACCACCGTGGGTCTTGGTCTAGGTATCGTCGGCGGCGCCTCTCTCTACGGAGCAGCCATGTTCCTCGTCGCTCGCCGGTACAGAAAACGACGTCGGTCTCAGCACATGGAGAGCACTATTGGTGGAAGCTCCATCAGCGGACCACGTGAAGTCGAGCCTTTCATGAGCGGTGCCCGTAGTGATGGGTATGGCTCGCAGCGTAATAGCGGTGGTGGAAATAGTGCGAGAACTCAGACGATCAGTCCGCCTGTGATGGCTGAGAATTCTTTGGGATGGAATTGAGCGGGCCTTTTTTTTGATTGCCCCCTTTTTTGAAATCTTCCTTTCTCCTTCTTTTTTTATTTCCCTCGAGTCGCGGGTCGAGAGTTGTCGAATGAATTGAGTGGGTTGTGTGGGTCGGTATTGAGTGAGTGTGTGTGAGTGAATTGTGAATGTGTGTGGATTTGTTTTAATTTTTGATACAAGATCGATTCGAACCGTGAATAGGGGTTTTAATATTTCTTCTTCTTCTTTTTACTTCTTCTCTTCCTTGACTCCTTCTTTGAATGTGTCTGCTTCCACCATTTTTGAATACTTTACTGGACTTCCTGTGTTTTTGTGTATCAATGTATACTGAAAAAGAAATCTTCATCGACATATTCCCCCTTTTGCACTGTTTTGACAGAGAGGTGGAAGAGAAGAAGAAAGAAAGAAATAGCAGTTCCCCTTTTCCCTTGTTTTCAATTTTCACACATACACACTCTCACTCACACACTTTCATACCTTCATATCTGCCTTTCAACCTTCCAACCATCCTTTTGACTTGCAAGACTATACACTTGACCCTCCTCCCTCCTTTTTTTAATTGATTTTGTGAGAAATAGGGAATCAAAAAGGAAAAACACAGATCTATATCACTCACATATATACCTATACCCCCAACAATTCCCCTCCTTAAATCTCTTCAAACTCAACAACAACTGGCAACTCTAACCTACACCTATCTATCCCATACATCTGAGATCCCTCACAATGCCCCATGTATTTATCTCCTTGTCCTTCCTTTTTTTTTTATTTATATATCCCCAACACCTGCCTGCCCTACCTAGCTACCTACCTACCTACTCATTCTAACCAGAACCAAATGTTTCTACTTCTTTTGAAATTCTTTACTAACTTATTTTTTAATATGAAATTCCCCCTCTACCTCTCCTTCTCTTCCTCTCTCTTTTTGACATGATGGAATACAGTGTTGTGTGTATTATCTATCTTATCTATCCTATCTATCCTATCTATCCTTTTTCTTCTCTCTCTTCAGGCAGATGAAATGCAAGATCCATATCATACTTTTCCTTTCTTTTGAACTTTGACTTGGGTCAGAGTGTGTTTTCCTTTGGTTCTTCTCTTTTTTGTTTCGGCTCTGGTTGTTTGACTGGAATATGTATTATGTTGAGAAGATATGGAGTGTGGTTTGCTACTGCTGCTGCTATTATGGTATTCTTGGAATGCCATCATGTTTTACTTTGTCAAAAATGGAGTAAATATGTTATGTTTATCTTCTTTAGTTTCCTTTTCTTGCTATGGAATATCAATCACCTATTCAAGAGCCTGCAAAACTCATATAGCTACACCACACAAACTCCTTTACCCTTCCAATTTTCCTCCCAACAATCCCTTAGTATATCATAAAAGTAGCTCCAAATTCTGAAAACAAATCCCTTCCACACCTTTCCAATTTCATTCTCGTATATGAAAATTCAAGCGTGAACGTGGATCTTGGTGTCACCTTGAAACATGTCGAGTACATCGTCCGGCGACAGGGAGGTGGCTCGTGAAACGGTGCATTTCCAGAAGTAGTTACTGACGAATAGTTACTGCCGAGGCAATATTCGGATCGGGATATGATACTGGAGGTTTTGAGAATTCTTCTCGGTCAAGGAGCTTTTTTTTTTTTGGTCTATTTATGACTTGCCGGGTGTTTCAAACATTTTGCCCTTTTGCATATCTGCCTAATCATGGCTCTTTTACCATTTTTCTTCTGCAGAATTAGGTAACATAGAAGAGTAATTAGAGAACCACAGACTCTGCACCTTTTTGCACTACAAATATTTTGCATTTTGTTAAAAAAAGGCCTATGGAATGGTGTAAGTGTATTGTAGTGATAGGTACTTCCCTGGAGGTAGAATGTATGTCACTTTGCACCTGTCATAGATGTGTGTGAGATATCTCTTCACATTTCCTAGAATCATGAACACTTTTAACAATGTAAGTACATATGTAAGATTCTAAGAGCAATCACAGAGCAGAGAGTATGCCTTCATGTTTCTAACAATCTCCTTGCTTGATTTCAGTAGCCTCTTTACACTCAATGCGGTTTGACTATAGGTGGATTTGAGATAGTATTGCTGAGGATGGTAATTCAGTGATTGTTGCCCCCATAATTTGTATTTTAGCATAAGTTTATCAGCTTAGAAATTCTTTTGGTAGTGAGAATAAGTATACTCACTACTACATATCTCTAATAGCATCATGCGAGCATCAATAATGGGTATGGTGACTACCTGGGGTACGTACAAGGTACCGCTAGTCGAGATGGCTGAGAAGGTAAATAGAAAATTCATATTGCTTGTCAGGTTGGTTGAATACCAACTGGGTACCACTTGATCTTGGTGGTGGTAGGTGTGGTATCTAAGGACATGTTGGTAGTTTTACATGTCTTAAATGCGTACCTACTCATTCAATGGTAGGTAGGCGATATGTAGACGAATAGTCAAGGATCGGGCGCACTCTTGACAAAACATTGTATGAATGGATATAGGCACATGATTCGACTAAGGTGATTAGGACCATACTCCCTCTTGGTTATCACCGTGCAGGTAGACCATCAGCCAACGTTTGTGTCCACAGGATACCTCATTCGGTCAGTCAAACAATAGATGATGATTTGACAATAGTCTCCGAGAAAGGCCTTGAGATGAAATGCTGGTTGGATATGGTATGAGGCGATATTCAGCAAAGATACACACCTCAGCGGAGGTAACGTATACCTACATCCCACCGACTTGACCATCATAGATAGCCAGTGATCTTGGTCGACCTCGCTCACAAGTGGCAGTCTTGGTCTATGTGTATCGTCGCTATGGGCTCTGGGCACGAAATAGATAGCCAACGACCAGCCTGTCGTGAACCTGTCTTTCTGTCAAAAATGGGTACAGTCTTCTTCGACGTGTATCCACCTTGTTTCCTATGCGCCTCAATAGACAAGAGTGTTAATTGAGTGTGAGAAGCGAAGCGGTAACTGGGGTTCGATATTCCGTGCAAAGAAGAATCATAAAAGCCCATTATAATTAACATGTATTCAGAGAAAGCAGCGTGCCACCATGATCCCCCCTTCCCCCACCCCTCCAGTGAAAAAGGCCGTCATAGCACGTTAATGAATATCAAAGCATATCACATAAAGCCACCGAAGAGCAAATGAAAAAAAAAGAGGAGTAGAGTAGCAAAGATAAGAAAGATGTTCGAGGGCCTGTTACCCAGGAAATCGCACCTTAGAAAAAAGAATATTCAAGGGGCTCGTTGAACGTATGGACATTCATTCGAGGCACTCGAAAAGCAAGGAGGACACCGAGTGAAAAACAGGATTGCAACCTCTCTCCTTTTTATTGTTTTTTTCGTAAACCGCGCCCCCGCCCTAACCCGGAAGATATTGTCAGGCAATAAATGGCCGAACTAACCGATGGAAAGTCCTTTGTCGACGATGAGGTCATGAAATGATGTGAGGGTGTGACGGAAGAAAGATCATTAAAAATTTCTTGGTTGTATTTTGTGTTTCGCTTATTATGCCCGTTTGCCGTTGATACCTTTGAGTTCGACTTCACTGTATGGTGTAAAAGAGCGTGGTTAGCTTATGAGGAAGTGATGTAGGCGGTGGGGAGAGGAGGTCATGATAGGGGAAGGACGAAAAGTGAAAGGCAATGACGGAGGGGGAGGCAAAAAAAGGCCGACGGAGCTCGTGCGACTGGCATACTTACAAGACGAGAGTCGAGAATGGAGGAATCAAGCCGGGGAAACCACTATAGTTGCACGAAGCTCAAGTTAGCCCTATCAGTTCTTGGTCGCGAGCAGGGAATCAAGCTTGAGAATTAATTGCGGCGTGTAACATGTCTCATTGAGATCGGGCTGGACGGGTATTTCTTGAAGTTGTGTTCTTGTGCTACAGTAAAAGTCGGCCAGGCAAGACATTTTTTTCTTTTGAATGTATGTCGCTTTATAAGAAGCCTCAGATGACAACCGAATGTGTCACCGGCGATTGTCCCAAGGTTATGGGAAAAAAGCCGTTGCGGGGAAGGAAAAAGAAATTATAAGGTCGGACAAAGGGAGGGCATCGGAAAAAGGAAGAGTGCAGCAACGTACCGTGCACCATAACCGTAGTCTCTGTTTCGATGTGTTAAATTATAATCCAGATAAGGGCAACATTGGAATGCATGATGCATGGGACACTTACTCTGTGATAGTCAAAATGCTCTTCTCGCCGAGGTACATCTGCGGGACAGCTTCGTCCCAGCCTAACAATCCACGAAGCGAGCGAGAGTCAGTCAGAGTCGCAGAAGTGGAGTCTAGAACCCGGCAAGCAGCGACAGACACGACGCAAGATCCAGTCGTGGGCGGCCGGTTGGTTGGTCACACTTCCCAAAGGCCGCACACAGTCTCTTGGAAAAATGACTAGTTTGTTCGCCGTCGCAGACTCGCAGGGGTTGTGAGTGGAGTCCAACACGTACCCTTGATCACAGCACCAACGCCGATTTTGATTTTGAATTCGCCACGATCTTCAGTCGAGTCGAATCTAGACGGACGAGGGATCGACATCCCTAAGTCAGCCCCCAGAACGTGACATCCATGCAAGACGGAAAGACAAGAAAAAGAAAGTAAGAAGAGCGAGATGGCGACTATCAGAGACCCGGTGTCCGTGTGACCCACGGCCAACAGAAAAGAAAAGTATACAGGTTTTCTCTCTCTCTCTCTCTTTCTTTTCTTTTACGCAGGAGAACAGGCAGGGATGAGAAGAGAATGAGGAGGAGGAGCAGCGTACTTCTTGCCCATGAAGTTAGCACCAGGGTTGCTGGCATCGTAGAGACAGCCACGGTAGTTCATCTGGATCTCGTCCCCCTTGTTTGGCTTATCGACGCCATTGCCTTCTCGGAGGATCTTCTTGGTGACACCCATTGTGACGGGAGTAGGTAGTGTAGGATTTGAAGCTAAAGAAGGGCTGATCTAAAGCAACGCAGCGCGCAAGGTCGGGCCGAGCGAGTAGGTCAAGAAGGATCAAGAAAGCAGTAAGAAACAGGAGAGGAACGAGAGGACAGCTGGCGCTGGAGGAGACGCTGAAGCTGAGGTTGAGGGAGGAAGAAGAAGAAGAAGAAGAATGAAGTGAAGAAGAAGTGAAGGAGGAGGTTGAGTTTAACGCAAGTGGAAAGAGGAGTCGATGGTGGTTTTTATAGCACCTGTAAAGGACCTGTACTTAGAGGGTCTGGCTCCAGGGATATATTAATATGAATATTTTATTTTTTTTTCTCTCTCTCCCATGCATCTTCTTTTCTGATTGATTTTTTTTTCCTTTTTTTTTCCTTGCTGGTCCATTTTTTTTCCCGCCTCCGAACAGGTTGCTGTGGGGGCTCGGGATCGGAGTGGAGGAGAAGAAAAAAATACCCAGAGGACCAGAGACTCAGAGAGCTAACTAACTAACCGACTGACTAGTAGTAGTGACTACGACTTGTAACTATCTAGCTGGCTGGCGGCGATGGCGGCAGAGACGTAGCAGACAGCGGGCAACAGCCAGGAAACAATTATTGCTACCCTGTTCTTTACGGCGAAACCAGGACAAGTGGACTCGCAAGTGGCCTGCGATCCGACAGGAAGAGATAGAGAGCATTCCCTGCTTGCTGGCTAGTATGAATCCAAGCTGCAGGCGGCGAAAGTCGTTGATCTTTTTTCTTTTTTTAATTTCATGTTACTATTTTTTTCTACTACAGAGTAGTTGACTACATTTTCAGTTTTTTTTGAATTTTTTTAACCTCTTTAGCCGAGTGACAGAATCCAAAAAAAAAAAAAAAAAAAAAAAAAACGAGGCAAACAAATCAGCAGCCTGAGGAGGAGCCTCTCTTGGTGATCGAGCCCAGTAGAAAATCAGTGGACAGGGACCAGGGAGGCTGCAAAGAGGCATTGATTGGAGATCAGTAAGTGCAGCAGTGCAGCAGCAGAGCAACAGAAACGTCTTGGACGGACGCTCCTTTGGGATATCAATCACCAGTCTCGAGGCTCGCAGGCGGTGGAGGCCATGCCACATCATGCATGAGACTGTTAAGCTAATATATGTACATGCACCTTCTTTTCTTTTATCTTCTCTTGAGGGCTTTTGGCATTCTGTTTGGCTCGCTGCGTTCTTCTGCTGTTCTCGTCTCTTCCTTGCGGATCACACAATCCGGAGGTGGTTGATATTAATTACTGGAGTCGGAAGAAAGCGCCGTTGAGAACGTAACCAGTCTTGAGAGGCACGGCTTTCTTTTCTCATCGGCATCTGACCTGTACTCGTTATTATTAATATACATGGGATTATTATGCTGGGCTCCAGATCCTGTCTCGCTCTCGCAATCCGGGCGAGCCATGGGTCCCGGCTCCGCTTCCACTACTGAGCACTTGTCCGGGTTTGAGCAGCAGCAACAATTCACGATCATGATCCCTGGACGCAGCAGAGGCCCGAGCGAAGGATTAAAGTCGGGGAAGGGGTCTAGTGTGCGTCTAATCCAAATGATAATAAATCATAAAATCGAGCATATGGCGCTCTTATTCCAACTCGTAGGGTCAGCCGTCCGGGGTTTGGTGGACGAGGGTCGGAGGGCTTGCAGGTGCAGAAACGACCCCATAGAATCATGCTAACAGTATGCTTGACGGTCGCTGCTTGGAAGCTGGAGGGCGTGAACGGGATGCAGGAAGATGGGACGTTCTTTCGTAGAGGTTAGAACATGGCCCCTAACTCACCCCACCGGATGGGCAAATTGCGCTTTCCCCGTCACCTCGGATCCCCTGAGAGTTATCGACTAGGATACCATGAGGAGAAATCGAGCAAAACAAACACCTCAAGGATTATTATTCCCAAGATTTACTATTAGGGACCATCGGGTGATTCCTACCATCCATGGTGGAAAATCTGCGGATATCGCGTCGAAAGACAAATCATGATGTCTATTTCCGCATGAAAGTGTGATGATGTGGACGAAACAAGCCACCTGTCAAGCCAATGGCAGAGCTAAAAAAAGAAAAGAGACTCACGATGTCAAATACTGCGTGAGAAGATGGGAAAAAAGGGCAGAAATGCAACTTGCTCCCAATGAAGCGGGGCACTCTATCAGTGTGGGGGCGATGCTTCTGCCACTTGGGATGAATTGTGAATTTGTCGAAAACCACCTTACCGTCAACCAAACGGAGCTAGTCCTGCGGACTACAGAGACTGCAGATAGGCAACATGGGTGTCCTTTCCAGCTGCTTCAGGACTGCATGTCGCGAAAATGCACACGGACAATATGGGCCCAGGGCAACAAAGCCCGAGCAAAAAGAGACGGGGACAAGGGACAGCAGCAGCGCTAACCCCAGAGAGACCGGGTGAGCAAGGGCAGGCGATGTGTGTGTGGATCATTTCCGGTCAGGCCCTGATCTAGAACGTTGTCTGTGGCTCCTAAGCGCCAGTCAGTCGAAGATCCAGAGTATTTCGCATGCATGAAACCTGGGAAGACCAGAGTGCAGCTTGTTGTGATACTATGGCTGCTGGACTGTTTGTTGGCTTGCTCACTATGGAGCTGCTGTTCTCTAGTCTGAAGTTTATAATAATAGAAGACAGTCAACAATCAAGACTCCCAAGTATTTGTCAAAGCTGGACCAGCCACCTTGTGAGGATATAAAATGGATCCTGAAGAGATGCAACACCGGGACAGCTGGCAGTAGCCGGGAGGAGTAATCGGACTCTTGGGATATGGAGTGACCTCGCCCTCTTCATTGACATGTTTTTCATGGGCTAGGAGTCCCGCACCAGGTTCTCTGCAGCTGACCTCGCAAAGCGCCGAACGAATTCTGTCGCCTTATTCTCTCTATTCCTCAGAGATATCTTTTTAAAATTCGTCCAGCACAATCCTAGACAAGTCATGCAGAGGACCGATTTTGAGAAGCGTCCTGGTCACCTCGCATGCATTTACGAATCCATCCTTCTCACTCTAGACTCTTCTATTTTTCCGCTCACCTCGTTGCTGGAGGAGGTCTCCTGCGGCCACATGTCGATAGTTTGGGGGCCGAGCGGCGCAAAGAGGGGAGCTATGTACTAGTTAGGGATGTGTGAGTTGGAGGGTGGCCCTCAAAAGTCGAATTCCCCGGTGAAACTCTGATCAAATTCCACTTTCGCTGCTTCGGCTCTTCGAAACGATTCGCGCTGATCCCCGTCGTTGCATCTCTTCGTGTTCGTCGGACGCCTGTTAGCTGGAGTCTCCGAGAAATTGGCGCGCAGCGAGGAGGAGCTACTCTTCTTAGACCGCGATATCCTGACATTAATGTTGCTGTTATTGTTCTCGCCTTTCATTCTGATTAGTTATCCATGCAGGAGCCACTGCGCAAGCCCATCCACTGAGTTGTGTCCCATCGGAAAGCAACGGGACGGCAGGTATTATTTGGAAGACAACGTTCGGACAAGGCTTTCCAGCCGCTTGCTCTCCCCTTACGTTCGGAATGCGTTCTGAGCGCTTGTTGCCCGGTTTCCATTCCCTTGCCTCGCGTAGAATTGAAGTCTCAGCTGCTCACTTGTTTCGAATTGTACATACGTGGCTTGTCTGGGGTAAGGAAACGCGTCCGCTATTCGCATTTTACGGCTGTTGCGGCGGTTCCTCGCCGTCGTCGTTTCCCCGCGGCGTTTGGTTGATGGAGGACTTGGTGCGTGTTGGAAGCACGAGTGAGTGGGCATTGCGATGAGGGAACTGAACTAGAGGCTGAGTCAGCAGACTAACCCCTGAGAACCCTGCCCTCAACCCTAGCTAACCCGATCTAGATACCTCTCCGGTATTTCCCGATTGAGCAACTTCCACTCACCGACTCCCAAGGTGCTTTCGTTTCTTTGCACACACTCTCTCTACATGTCTTCTTCTCTCCCCGGTCCGCCGGTATGCACAAGTCTGACCAGGGTCCGTCTTGAGACTTGTGATCTGTTGACCGGATTTCGCTCGAGCTTCCAGTCTACCGGTTCTGCTCTGTCTGCACGGAGTCAATTTCGAGACACGCATGACCCTATGCAGTGTGGAGGAACAGACATACATGCATATATGGTATCAGGATTTACTCCCAAGAAAGCAAACTCGCTGTCCGAGCGCGCGAATGACGCGCCAGCTCAAAGTCTCGAACGCCGTTGCGCATGAAAATCCTTTCCGCAAAGAGCAAAATGAACCCGACGACCAGGGTGTGCATTCGCAAGAAAAGAAGGGACCAGAACGCAGTCTTTGTTCTCCTCGCCCGACCAGCTTCATGGAGGGTGGGAAGGAAGGAGCTGGGCCAACCGCTAGAGCCAATTCTCGGCTTGATTCTCGAACAGCCGCCAGTGGCTCGTATCGCGGGTGTCGGATTTGCAACCTTGATGTTTTCTTTGTCTGTGTCCTTGCAGCATCGAAGCTCTAGTATCCTGCTTCTCATCCCTACTAGCTCTCAAGACCGCCGCCGTTGATCGTCTAATGCAGTGGAAGATATCGGGACCAAAGAGCCCTGTTCTGATGCACGTCGGTCACTGCACCAGACCGAAAATTGGGTCGCATCCAAGCACCCTTGGCCATCTTCCTCCCCATTTTCTATTTTTCTTGCTTTTCATGTGCAACTTTATGACCCAAGCTGCACTGACCCAGAATTTCGGGCCCCGAAATTTTGTCGCGCAGCAAATGCGATAAGAAAACAAAGAATGATCAATTCGATCGGATCTTCAGCCCTTCCGCTCAAAACAGCCAGATAAAAATAGGCGACATGCGACACAGGTGCGGATTCACAACGCATCGTGAGCTGCGAGCCAAGATGCAATGCTTATTGGAGCTCCCTGAACCCTGCCAGTCGGGCGGACAATCTGTGTGCGACCATCCTCCAAGCATCTAGACGCGTTCGGCTCTTGGTCGTTGAAAACTCGGGTCCATTTCCATCCGAGGATTCCCTCGTCAGTATCCATGTGTCTGCTGCATTAACCCAACCGTGTTCCATAAGCAGTAGAAAGCCTCTTCTTGTTTGCTCAGCACCGATGTCGCATTTTTAATTAGTAAGTTGTGTGCGTGCTGTTCAAGCATACATACATATACGATACCTGCCCGCATACGGAATTCAGCGTGCATGTTCCATCCCGTGCTCGGACATCATATCCGTCGTCTGATACCCTTCTGCTGTTATGTTTCTCACCAGTGACCGCCTAAGTTCTCTATACTAAGCTCAAATAAGATCATGCCGCAAGGAAGAGTAAGATTTCACATACCCCTTCGCATCTCCAGTCTTTCCGGTGTGCCGCGCAAGATCTGCGCTCATTGCTTCCGAGGTTTCGTTTCCAATTTCCGTTTTTATGAAACAATTGCATGTTGGTCAAGGGGTGATTTTGCCTCGTCACTTCCATAGCAAGTGACTAGGCCGTTCTCCACGAATCCTTGGTTAGTTTTTTACCACACCAGCGCAAAAGGCGGTAAGCCTACAAACTGTTATTTTTGGCCAGGGTGGTCAGGGATACGTTTAGAAATTAGTCGCTATCCATCTGTCCAATCGCCATGATTTCTTAAGCTCCAACGTATATCGATCATTTCCCAAGAGGATAAGTCTGGATGGCTGCCTGGAGGCTATTACTTTTCCCTTCCCAGCTCTGAACTCTGAACTCTGGAAGCGGGAAGTGTGCCCAACTCTTGGGATCGGCACTCTTTATTCTTGTTCCGGATTTAGCCTTTGATGGAACTGTGCTACATTCTCTTCCAGCCTGAATAATTTACTTCCCAAAGGTCAGATTGCCAAAGCACCGAAGCCAGATAACTATAGGTAAGCCCAATGCTTCTAATTTTTCCTTCCCGCTATGCGATTACTTGTCTCCAACATTAAGCATTCCAAAAATCAGCGTTCAACGAGCAACTCCCTCGTCACCGGAGCTCCCTTTTACCTACAGTACTAAGTCAAAAGTTTCCATCACTCTTATTATCTCTTCTATGCACCCTTGGATTAAACCCTCAAATCAGCACTTGAACTACCTTGAACAATTTTCCAAAATACCCCCTGAGCCTAAGAATTTTAAGAGGCTTGATGAAGCCACCTTGACGGTTACGATCAATGACTATTAAAGATCAGCAACGGGATTGGCTGAGAGTTGTGGAAATCCCTGGCGAGGTACAATAGGCCTTCTTTATATAGATCTTTGGCATGAATATGCAACCTCTGCTATCGATCGGCTCTCCTAAGGGCTGGCCCGTTTTCTTTGTACTAGAGACTAAACTTCAACCTGGTGCGTTGGCAGATTATGGTGGTTACAATGAACGGAATCTAAAAACTAGTCTTGACTCAAGCTGGATTGGATGAAAGGCTTGAATTACTCCGTCCTGTATAACAATTGAATGCAATTCTATTTATAAACTAAACCACTAGGAAACCCGTCGAACCAAATTTGGGACTCAGTTGGCATGACAGAAGTTCTTGTACAGTAGACTTCTCTTCGGTTAATCGGCCCATAGTAGTTTTGCCATCGGAATGGAGACCCCAAAGACAGCCCACAGCCGATTCGTGCTGACTCGACCAGCCCAGAAGATACCTGACAAAGAACCATATCTTGAAGCTCAAGTGGTAATGCATGCAACGGTGATGAGGAGGGCTGGTTGGAAGGTGGCGCTATCGAATGCAGGTAAGCTAGCGCGCGTTCTGAGGGGGGTCGGTGCCATTCAGAAGACGCTCTGGTTTTGTATTGAGGTAGGTATGATGAGTACAGGCGCAGCCTTCGTAAAGCCAAATCTCGCGTACCGAGAGCACCACATATCTTCGGCGTATACATTCAGATGAGAGTAAACCATTTTCCGTCTTCAACCGACGTTGTCGCTTCAACAGATCTGTGCGTATTATGCCGGATGCGTGTGCAAGATATTGACAAAGGGCCACGGATATATGGTCAAACTCAATAACACGGTCGGGGAATGGATTCCATGGCGGTAGATCTGTCAGCCACACCACCCTCCCTGTTCCGAACCGACCGTAGGAGACCTCTTCGACCTGAAAGTCGAGAGTGACGATACGAACAATAGCGCAAGCAAGTTGTCTAAAGGTCATATCATTATAGGAAGCACGGAACACATGTCTCCACTGGTACATCAAATCTTTCAGCAGCTTTACGGTAAAAGCTGACTGGTGGGGTGTCAAGGTGATAGCGGGGTTCCAGGTGGCGTTTTTTTGAAGGGCAATGTCAGTAGTGATTTGTGGTGAGAGTAATATTGGTGTTGGCTCCATATCATCAACGGAGGTGTTTTGGAACACTCGTGACATCCGAATCCGAAAATGTTTTCTTTCTTTTCTTCTGAGTGTTACCAAATCATTATTCAAATCGACGATCCACGAAGACTCGACAAGGCATTCCCGTCCATCGCCAAAGGGATAGGGGATGTCATTCTGGGTGCGCCACCTCGTGGAGATGACGTGATATAATGTATCGAATATCGTTTCTGCAAGAACAAGGACCGAAGTAAGCGCTGTTCAGTGTGATCATTCGATGGATAGCAGACCTGACTGGGCTTTGGATAGGATTTTGGGTAGAGATTGCAGAAAAGTGGTGTCGTCCGAATATTTTCGAGAGCAGGAGTAGACATTGCCTATCAGTAGTAAGCACCTTATTACCCGTTCAGCATGTAGTACAGATTCGTTAAATGCGTGCGCAACAACCCTTCACCACCTATCCCTATTACCGACTCTTATGCTAAGCTCTCGTTGGATCGTTGGCCCATTCTTGAAAGTCTGCTAAAGATACTCCTCAAAGCTAGAAGCATCCATGAGGCTTGATAGAGCAATTTCAAGGGCGCTGTTAAAAGTCCCAATAGGTATAGCTGACAGTTGTGTGCATGCATACAATACTTAAACAATGTCCTCACCTTCAACGACAATGTGAATAAGAGTCATTTCTTCAAGCTGGCTAATCAACATCAGCTGAGCAGCTTTATGGTTGATTGGGATGAGTTGAACAGCATTGGAATCTCACAGACTCAAGGTTCTCCCACTTTAAACTAGGCAACTACCACAGTCACATGATATAAATAGGTACTCAACTACAAGCCAGGTGCACCTGGTCACCTAGTTAGTTGCCAAATTACTTATGCCGGGAGTAAACAGGAGTTTTATTCACCTTCTCTTCGCTATCATCGGAAAACCATATTTAGAGCATGTCAGTGTAACATGTTGTTAAGAGGGCAGCTTCAGCATTGAGCACTACCAGACACCCAGTAGCCGTCCAATTTATCCTTGCTGAAAACATGGGAAATATTGAACCAGAGAATAGCAGATCCTAATAGATGCCTTCTCATCCATGGCATTGGGATCATTCCAAAGGGGCATGAGTCTCTAACCGCCATAGCGTACTTTTGGCATAACCATCGTATCTTACACCCTTGTGTGCCTTTAGGTCATTTCCTTGAATCATTCTCTGGTAAGCTTCTTAACGTTCGTCCGGTTTGGGGGTCTGGATGTCACAGCAGAACCCGTTCCGAAAGACCGATGCCTTTCGCGGTTTGGTCATAGCAAGGTATCTGGAAGTTTTTGAGTGCCAACCAGCTGAGCTTTATAGATCAGTCTTGATTCCAGAACAGCTAGGTTCGTAACTCCAGACATCGAAACACAGCAGGACGTTAGATGGCGAGAGTAAGTCCCACTTTACCGGGCACGGTGCATTGCTTAGTCGCTGTCAAAATACAGCTCAGCTGGTAGTTTCAGCGGCATTATGCGTCAGCAATTTGCGCTTTCCACCGGAGCGTACTCGATGCTGGCCGGGAGTGTTTTTCCCGCGGACTCGGGCTGATTTGTTTGAGTCTGTCTGCCGGCTTTCTAAATCATCAAGAAGTATGTTGACCTCCTTCGCTATTATTGTCGGATTGGCCTTCAAGATATTCGGGTTCAGGCGAATTTCTAGTGTTCCTTTGATGGCTTTCTCTCGTCGTATCTCTGTCCCTTTGGCATCACGGAATATTCTCCTCCCTTCAAAATCATAGCCACGCTCCGTCAAAGCTGCCCGAAAAGCCGCTCTCACGCGTTTCTTGGACCATGTGCGCACGACGGCTTTCATATGGGTCAAAGACGCGTCCACAACTGACCACCATAGAATACCATGTTCTCGATTCTCGTACGTGTGAAAAATTTTGGGACGGATCGGGTTATCAAAATCGCAGAGATATCGAGTGGCAACGTAGGGAATCAAGTTTTCTGGCGAGTATCTGGTATGGATATTCGATAGGCCCCTAATTCGTAGGTTGGTTGCTCCTTTCTGAAAGAATGCCGGAAGAGATCTCAGCGGCTTCGTTGATTTTGAGGAACTCATGCTGCGACGAGTTGCATGATGTGAAGAGAGCCTTCTGGAGGCTTTTGTGATTTCCACAACCTTTCACAGAAAGTAATTCCAGTATGATACTTTCGAGATAGGGATGTCAGAATCTGTTGGACAGTTGATTGGGGAAAACGCAAGGGCGTGGGAATATTTCGATGGCAGTGGCGATAGCCAACTATTTACGGAGTAAGGATTGAACGAATGGACAAACGGCCTAATATGGGTGAACTCATAAAGATTTACCTTGTAATATAGGACTAATAAACCAGTTGAAAAATAGAAATTTTCTCGAACGTGTGGTCGTCCTCATGACTGCCTCAAGCCAAGTACATACATAACTAGTACTGAATTTAAGCACAGCTGAGATGGCATACAAATCTTCCTGCGTGACTATCACGCGATATCTACATGTTCAGGACGAGAGCAGGGTCATTGTCTGCGAGTTTTAAGCTGCAGTTTTCCAAAAGGGCTCTTTGATCAAGTCTTCGACACTCATCGAGTGAATCCTTGTATTGGGGAATCGGGGGTCGAAAGCAGGAGTTGTCGACTTAGGTTCATACGACAAATAGTGAATGGTAGTAATGCCCGCAGTAGCTAAGAAATCACGCACACGGTGGTAGTTCAAGGCCACATGGTGAATTCCGTGGCTGTCATCTGAGAGACAAAAACGACCTTTTCGTGCGTTGAATTCCTGTGACCGAGTTAGAAATCACTTATCAGATTGTTCACAGATATGACACCAACCTTGCATATCTCAGCTTTAGGGTACGGTTCACTCATTCCTTTGCGTAAGCTAGCGGAGTTGAGCTCCAGGATGCCACCATATTCAGCTATGAAGTCGAGATTTCTGAGAATTTTCTCCCAAACTCCAGGCCACCGCTGGAAACTTCCGTCGGGATCGTCACTCATCAGCCTAATAAGATCAAAATGCCCAATAACGGGAGGCTTTAACAAGTTCAATAGCCTGTATTGATCATCGAAATAGTCTTCGAAAAGCTTTTCATCTGTGCCACCGGCCTGTTGCCGGGCTTGACCATAGAGAGCCTTGTCATAATCGATTGGTATCGTGTGGACATGATGTACGGAGCCGATGAAGAGATCAAATTGATATTGTTTCAAAGACGCCTGAATCAATTCCAATGACGAGGGGCGGATCCAATCGCATTCAAATCCAATGGGAAGATTGATCTGAGACTCATACTTCGTTCTGAGTCGAGTGGCTTCCTTGAAGTATGCGGCTTCATTCTCTAGCATTGAAGCAAGTGTAGTCGTTCCAACCTGCTAGTGGTTAGATCTCGGAGCCAACCGCAGCCCGAATTCGAGATGTGATTGCAAGGACTGGGGTGATGAATCACACACCTCTTCCGGATATAAGTCCTCGGTATCCCTCGGCATATGCTCCGTTAGGCAAAACACCCGCATTCCTTTCTGAATTGCATCACAAATGACCGTCTCCAATGGGTCCTTCGCATGGCCTGGGCAAAATTGCCCGGAATGGGAGTGATGGGAGAAAGGCATTGGATGAAAGGAGTGTTGAGATTCCCGTTCGATGGTCAAGAGTGGAAGCTTACTTCCACCGAGGCCACCAGCAATGATCCCTGCTCAGTTTTCTCTTTCATCAAGAAAGCTTCCCCACATCTAGTTTGCCCCTGGAAGGCTGGAAGCCATAATTGCCTATCCTACGGAGTACGGTGTAGATTCTCCCAAACTACTAGCAATGGCCGTTCATCAAAAGTATTATTATTCTTATTGACCATACATAGGCACTTCATAGAATCCTAAAGCTACTCTACGCTTCGAATTTTGTTAGTATCTCCTAGTTTTGTGGTCTTAGGACCAACAGCTTCGTGGTTTTTATCTTTCTCGCGATGTACTCGAATTTGTACACCATGGGCGGCAATCAATATCTCTGGACAGCAATGAGCAAAATCGAGTCTCCGAGGTCTGAGATTGGCACATTTCACTGGAGATCTGGGCCGGTCTAGCTGTCTGCATTAATTCCGGAAGTCTTAATAGTTTTTCAGTATCCCGTCGTAACCGGTTATTCAATTCTTGGAACAGCAAGCAATCGCCTCTGAATTCCGAGCTTGATCAAAAAGTCGGAATATCGCAGGTTCGAAGCCATCATTTGATCCCGCAAATGCCGAAAATTGATAATTGGAGAAAGGCGGGCCGTTCGCCATTGGCTATGACCACGAAGCCTTCGGCAAAAGGGGGCTTCTGAAGGGCAGAGTGTTGAAGTGAACACTTAGGTTGTTGCAACAGGCGCAGGCTTGGGTTTTTTATGGTACCCCTTGAGAAGGCGCAATGACTGTTGCGACAGCGTATTCCCCATCATGTGAAATGGAGAGTTTTCCAAGCTGACCAGTTTTTCCTCCCTCTCGCGCGAATATCACATCAGGTGCACTCTTGCCATCGAGGTCGGCTCTAATGATCACCTCCTTCCAGCTTATGGCGGCCGCCCCGCCCGGTGCTGCTTTTCGGGCCGCTTCCTTAGCAGCGAAACGCCCTGCCAGCCATCTAGCTATATCTTTAGAATCAGAAGCGCCACTTTGCTTCGAAGAAAGGCAGTATTGTGGGAATTTCGAACGAAAGTCTGCCTGCTCCTGCTCAGAGAGAATTCGGAGTACGAAGCGCTGCAGGTAGAAATTCGAAATGGCGGAAGAACGGGAAATTAAGCGGAGGATCCTAGGGACGTGAACAATATCGGTGCCGACATTCAGGCCATGCGGGAATGGGATAAGTTTCATTTGGCCTGTGCCTCCAAGGGAGACTCCGCGATTGTGACAAAAGACGCAGCGAGGTTTCGTACGGTTCCTGCCAGATGCCAGGTTTGGCAAGATTACCGTCCACGTGACCCTTTAACTATTCTCTCGCGTTCTCTTGGCTGGACTCCACGTTACTCCTGAGCCGTGAGCCAGCTGTCGCCGACTCGTCAAGTCGCTGATAAGGTCACGCTTCCCTCACCTCTGAAACCAACATCGACTGATCCAAGGGGCTACGCGCTCTTCTATCGGGTTTCGAATCCATCTCCGGTCGACCATCGAACTACAAGAGGAATATGAATCCCATAACCTGAGGCTGAGCTAAAACAAGGTTGAATTTCGGAATGAGATTGAAGCATCGACCAGTACACAAGCACCCGAAAGAGTTCAGGAGTTTGTTAGATTCGAAAGTCTGCTCTTGTGTCCGGTTGATTGCGCCCGAAGATCTCTCGACAAAACAAGCGTACAGAAGCTTGCCAATGCCACACAAAAATGCCTTAGAAACAAGGTCGAGGCGATCAAAAATCACTGTTGGTACTATGGCGACGGCCTTCTCACCGACCTTATGATTATCAGAGACGGAATACCTATGGAATCTCAGATGTAATCATTGACTCGGGTGGCCCACCGCCGAGTGGGACACGGGACTGTCTGGCTTTACACCTAGCCTGGAATAAGGCTGCTTTGCAGGCAGCGGGTGGATAGGTCGAATTGAAGTATCCAGTGCTATCGACTTCAAACTCCCAATGGCAAAATGATCTGAGGACTCTTGCGAATAATTCCTGTAGATTGCGGAGTTGGAAAGTTTGGAGGATTCTAATGGGCTCAAAGGATTCGGGCAGTTGGCAGTGGATTCCTCATGTTTCGGGTTTCCTCTTCGGAATGGCAATCTAATACGCTTGGTTGGGTTTAGGTCGTTCATGGCCACCTTAAAGGTGAGATTATATATTAGCCTCAAATGCTATCCTCAGTCCCCTCCTATCAACACTCAGCTTCTTTCTTGTTATTCTGTTACGGAAAAGATATAATGCGGTAAACATTTTTAATATAATATTTAATATATACAACCTTCAACTCCGATAGCGGAACTCCGACGTATGACTCCTCAATGATGTTGCAATTATCATTCTGCTCCAAGCTTACTGGGAAAGGACAATATTCATTGTGGGACATATAGTCCATTCAGCGGCTACAACCTGTTCAGACTTAATAAGAGGTTTTACTTGCAAGATGCGCTCAGTACTGTGCCACGGCTCTCCACACGAGGTACATAAAATACCATGAGCATCAATATTGAGTTCTGTACTGCTCTGTTCAGTCTTTGACTGATAAGAATGATAGATTGGATTTCAGCACGGCGAACAAGCCCGAACTGAAGTGCTTGGTAGTATAGACTTTTACAAAGCACTTTTCAAGAGAGAATGTTCTTTAGACTGGCCAGAAGTATGCCAGACCGCGGGCAAATTTACTCAATTCCTAGAAACATCTTTCCCTGAGTATCTTGAAGAAATCGAGGGTAAGAGAACCAGGAAATTGGCTAGCTTTATTTACGGGATAGTTATGCTGATCGATGATTCAAAGGTATTGCCCAAGGAGCAGGTCTAGAGATGGATGCTATTTTGGCACTCAATGTTCGAACAGAACTGGCATATGGAATGTTTAGCGACGGATGCACATCTTTCTCCTGGAAGTGTGATGAAGAAAGCTTCTTGGCTCAAAACTGGGATGTAAGTCTTCCCAATTCCTAAATGTAAAGACACCATATCAAAGTGCCTAGGCCTCTGGCGGATCTGGAGCCTGGCCATCCTTCAAGATAGCTTGAGCCCCTATGGTACTCTGCTTTCTATCCCTGTCTTCTCAATTGGAATTGGCTGAATGAAGACGGCTAAAGGGGCTGAGTATATCAGGGTGGCCATAAGTCTGATCCCCAAAAGGTCCGCGCTTGTGATTGGTACTCGTGTAAAATTAAGAATGAGTCCTGACATTCAGTGAAGTGGGATGAGGCTCAAGGTCAAAACCTGATATCGATGCAAATACGTCCAGCTGATTCTTCAAAGCCATCGATTCATATGATAACCGAGGCGGGCATCATAGGCAAAATTGGGTTGAATTCACACGGTGTAGGAGTCGCGCTTAACGCGATTAAGAGTGCAGGAGTCAACTTCAGCAGGATACCATGTCACCTGGCGCTTCGTACGGTGCTCAACAGTGTTTCGATGGCCGAGGCCCTGGCCACACTTGAGGAGGCTGGAGTGGCTTCATCTTGCCATCTTCTCATCGCAGATCCAACGGGTGCGACCGGGCTGGAATGCTCTGCTTTCTCCGTCGTCCGACTCAATATGGGCGATGAAGGGGAGCCGTGTCCTGGAGTTATTACCCATACCAATCATTTCGTGCGTCCTCATGCCAGAGCTCGCTCAGAGATGTATCTACCCGATAGCATACCACGATTGAATCGTGTGCGGGAGTTGGTGGGTAAGGTGTCCCGTTTTTCACCAGACTATTGCACGATTGCACGAATTTTGAAGGATGAAGATGGGTATCCTACAGCGATTTGTCGGGCACCGACGGATCACGATTCATACACGTCGCTTTTTGGTATCATTATGGATTTGAGAGAGAAATCTGCCGTCCTTAGTGTCGGAAGGCCCGCCAATTCAACCAAAACCATGCAGCTGTACCCAGATTGTAGGTGAAATCACAGAGATGGCCAATGCTGATGAGTGTCAAGTTGTCTTGGAGGTTTGCTTATGACGCCGGCCGGGCCAGGCAAAGTGGAATATGTTATTTATAGGTTAGCATATAACCATTGTACATCGGATCTAGGCTTGGAGGTTCAATACTTGAGTTGGCGACCGCGACAAATGTCATGCCAATGGTGAAACAAAACGCAATTTTAAGATTGCTGAGATAGAAAATTTAACCTAGGCCATATCGTAAAGATCTATCATGCAATTCGGTGTCTACATTGTCGGGAAAATATCTGTACATCTTGGGACCTCCACCCCTCTCCGGCGAAGGCATGGACACAGGAGCCCTAGAATCCATACACCCAGGTTTCGGTAAAGAAGGACGCTGAAAAAGGTCGACTTCAGCGTTTTTTCATAGCTCCAAAAAAGGGGGTCTCGTTCTAGTGCGCGGCTTTCGCTTTCTTCTCCTCGGACTCGACATTTTTCAGGAATTCCCTAATAAAGCACGCGGGTGTTAGAGCGAGAGCACACTTTTAAATTGCTTGTTGCAAGAAGAGTTCTTAATGAGCGGATATGCGCAACATACTGGATGAACTGTTCCTCGTCCTTACTGCTGGCCTTGATCGGAGGACCTTGCTCTTTCTTCTTGTCTGAGGATGGGAGGGCAAGCCAAGTACCGGCGAACGTTGTACCGAGGACAGCCATTGCTAGCTGGGAAACTGTTAGAGACCTCTTTTTATGGGTGCAACTTAGAATAGACACTCGATTGTTCTAGCAAAGGTAGTGTCGCGTTCCAATTCGGTAGACGTACAACGTGAGAGCCGACTTTGCGGCCGGCAACCTGATAGTAGACAACCATTGTGTTGATGGTAGTAAAAAGGGAGCTATTACAAGCAAAGAGAGATCTAGGTCGGAATCAATGACCTGTCTGTAGCAATTGAGACGGGCAAATTGTCAAAGGGTTCATTCATATCAAGCTTGACTACAGCGACGTCGCTGAGATTGATAGCACGTGACATTGAGAGGAGATAAGCTATTCCACTTGTGGTTAGAGTAATATTGCGGCCCGAGTATTGCCGATGGGCCAATAGAAAGATAGATTGGCATGATTACCTAATACTACTGCTAATTCGATTTCATTGGCCGTGGCAGGAGGTGGCGCCGGCGTGGCGGTTACATTGCCAGTGGTCCTCGAAAGTCACTCTGCAGGGATTGACTGCTGACTTCCGCTGTGGAATGCGGAATGAAACGAAGAGACTTCAATCAAATAATTATCGTGTCTGGGGTTGTTGTGGGTGCATGTGAGCGACCCGGAATTATCGACGGTGCCCGATGGGTACACACGGCTAAAAGCAGGCGTGAAAGCAGGCCCGCCGCCTGTTTCCTGTGGGTGCGGGTAACTTTACGTACCACTGGCCGGATGGGTGGACTGATGTCAACAGTCACTACTAACTAATCATCACAGCTCCTTCTGGGCATCTAGAGCTTCTCATTCCGCAGTCGCGTGCTCTAATCCACTTAGCCCCCTTCCACCGTTTTTGACTTGATGTCTGCTATCCGTACCCTTCTGTTGAAATATTGAGTATCCTTTTAGTTTCTTGAAAGACCTTCTTCGTGCTCTTCCCGGCCATGTTCTGGGACCGCAAGAAGGAAGACCACGTTGACAGTGCCGTTGACACCAGTTCGGCGAAGCAGTCGCTTCGACCGCACAAACTAAACCCGGAATTGCAGAAACTTATTAACCAGGAGGAAGAGTTCCTTGACCAACTCTATGAGGGCCGGTATGAATCACTTGCAGCTAGATGTAGCAGCCGGGTGTTTCCCGCCCCGATGTCTCTAATTTGTACCAATTGTTTTGTCTGACAATATCTATACGGCAGCTCCGCAGATTCAATTGACACAAATTACCGATATGCCGCATATGCCACTCGTATAAAGACCCTTCTTCTCTCTGCCCACCGCTATGTTGCCTATACATCCGACATAGGCGAGTCCTTTAGGCCCGTTGCGCATCCATGGCTCGTACGCAGCGCCTATGGTGTTTCATGGGCGTATATCCTTGGTGACGTCGCGAATGAGGGTTATAAAGCTTACCTGCGGAACCTCGAAGCCGTGACCCCCAAGGACGGAACGCACTATCAGGCTCTTATTCCCGCCGGTGCGACTTCTGCTCTGGTAGACCAAAAACCGCCAAAGGAAAACCCTCGACAACAAGCCAAGGTTAGCCAGAAATCTGCTGACCTCCATCCGATGCCATGGCATGATCCTGAAGCGGACACGTGGACGCCATGGCCGACGGGAAAAGTTCCTCTGAGCGAGGATTATCGGTCCATCATGGCTGAAAGAGCAATCTTTCAAGCTTTGGCCAGTATGGGTCTGCCTGCATTTACCATCCACACGGTTGTAAAATACTCTGGAAACGCATTCAAAAATGCAAAAAGTGCATTCCTAAGGACCTGGGCACCCATCGGAGTACGTTATAACCGATTACTCTCCTATTTTAAAGGCTAGAATCTTACATTTGGATAGCTCGGTTTATCTATCGTTCCCTTTTTACCATACGTATTCGACAAACCGGTTGAGGAAGCTGTATCATGGACTTTCCGCAAAGCATTTCTGGCCATCGAGGGCCGCAGCGCCGTTCCAAAGAGTGAAATAGAAAATAGCAAAGTATCACAAGCTATTGAATCTTTCGAAGAGCGACGACAGCGTCGCCGACAAGAACGCGAAAGGAGGCGAGCCGAGAGACAGGCAATCGTTGAAAGTCTAAAGGAAGATTAAACGACAAAATTCTCAATACACGCATTGCATACTATTTATTCTGATATGTTTGTTGATAGGCATTTGGATTCTCCGTCTGTTTTAGCATCTGTGTTCAGGTACGCCCCTTCTCTGAATTTCTCATATATAGAAGCTTTCTTGTGACTTGTGTCCTGAGCGTACTGCATTTGCTACATGACTCCCCTCCAAAAATGTATTTTCTGCATCTTTCTCCTCTCTAGCAGACAATCGATAGGTAGCGGATACTGCAATTCGCATTTCCCATTGCTCTTTTGCTTACGCTTACTTACTGCATGGATGATTGATATAGTAATATCCGCTTTCTACACATTGTTGCTTGCCGCTATTGCCGGCATAGTCAACAGTTGCACTAGCTTCAGGAGGCAATCTCGCATTCTGTTACTTAGGTTTCTCATGAACAGTTGTCGCTCCTCGGGCTGGTTCGTCATCAAAACAATTATATGGCCATCTGGAGGTCTATCAGGCTCTTACCCAAAACGAAAATATATTTATCTATTGACACCAATAAACTCCAATTGTTTTGAGGTCATAAATCAAAAAGCACGCAAACTCTATCCGAAATCCGGGTGAAAGATCGATATATGAAAACATGGTGGCCCCCTTCTAGAATGCAGATGCTGCAAAACCAATAGAGCGGACCAAGCTCTTTGCTACCCGATAGTCTCGCGGTTGGGAATCAGATTGCACGTCGTCGCTGAAACGAGAGCAGTTGCAATGAATAGCAGGCGGGGTTCTAGGTCGAAGTCTAAGTCGGCTAGATAAAGACTAAGAGTCTTTTATTAAAGGGTATTTGTCGTAGAGTCGTAACAATAAGCGCAGCGGTCGTTATGCATCGTTTCTCATGATGAAGTATCGAGTGAACGCATCAATGTCGCTCTCAGTTTGGTGTTGACAACGCCACCAACACCGTATGCTGGTAGTATCCTCCCTACTCGTGCAATGCAGCTAGGTAGCCAATCACGCTTTATGCGAGCCCATCTATCAGCAGCTGGTAGCCCGCCGGGAGGTTGGCGATTGTATAAGTCTAGACCCAGTAGATGAAGAGGAGTGCTAAAGAGCTGCACACTTGCAGGTATGGTGAATTGGGCGAGTGACATCTTTGAAGATGGCGTCGAAGCGAGAAAATCCGGAATATGCGGGGATATCAGCTGCGGCACGTTGAAGGACGCAAATATAGTAAGACTGTCCCGGAGGCCGAACAAGCCGAGGGAGATTTTCGGAATTTTTGGCGCTGCAGCCGTTTGTCGCATTGGATGACATGGCAACTGAGGACTCCGAGAAGCAGATGGCTTTACCTGAGGTGTGCTTTGTTGCTGCTGGCCCTGGGCTCCGAATATTTTTGCAAACCGCGAATCTTTATAGACACATATTGACATGTTGACGAGTGCAGTGGAAATAAATTTGACCGGTCCTGCCGATACATGGTCAAAGGCTTTGTCATTAGTAGTTGAAACCACGGTATCGATGACGTTGGCAGTGAGATAAGTGCAAGTATAGAGAGTGTATATTAAGAGGAAGGGCGTTGAGACGAAGAAACGGTGTGGACGGGTTATTAGTGACTGAATAGATGTCGCCAAGCTCTCTCGAATAGCAAGGCCTTTAGCAGCTTTCTCGATTATAGCACTACAAGAAGCAAAGATTCTGGTGTCAGCTTCTTCCGGCCAATCTGATTTGTGGTTGCCAGGCCAGGATTGCGTACCGGTCTATCACTGTAACAATGGGGCATATCAAAGCTGCAGCAGTTACAGCACTGGTAGCATCCAAAGCCAGCCTCATACCCAGGCTATCCGTATTCCATTTCTGCGTCGCTGATCGAATGGAGCCGGATAAATTGGAGGTATCCGGAAGCCGGGCTGGTTGTTGAAAGCTAGATTCGAGAGACACTTTCTCTAGGGGTGTGATCGAGGCAGCCGTAGGTGTCTTGACAGGGTTAGATGAGCCATGGCCATCCTGCGACATCCTTCTTGGAGTGGGGAAGAAGGAACAGAGAGCGTGTGGAGATGCTTCAGAAACGCATAAAAACAGAAGCGGAACAAGGTGATCAAAGATTGTACATGGAGAATCTAGCGGCAGCAGCCTCCCTCTATATGCGCAGACGCCGTAACGAGTATCACCCCAAGCCCTGCAAATGATTCAGGAGCAATATCTCGGTATTCAACCAGTCGGAGTGCTCTCAATTGACATCATTATATCTCGATTTTTTGCTATCGAACTTAGACAGTCTGTGCAAACATAACAAACAGTCTGCGGCTCTTCCGATTTCGGCCCGATGTTTGTATCTCCTTACATAATCAGGGGCTCTTCGGAATGACGGGATAATCCGAAACCTAAAATACCCCCGCAAAAAGGGCGTGAACGACATGCCTAGGTACCTAACCTCCGCCGGTCTTCAAAAGCAGATTTGATATCACAAAGCACGGAATAAGAATTGCAGGAGCCAAGGCAGTGTTACCGTGGCACGGAGAACAAGTGAACGAAATCTGGCGCCCACATATCATGGCAGGAAATATGATTGGACGATGGGCCCGGAGGAGTTAAGCACGAAGGTGTATTCCGTACTCTGTGCTTCCTCCCGACGGAAAGACAAGGGGCCCTTTTGCTGTAAGACCATCATGGCTGAATATCTTACTGAAAATTTCGTCATACATTCCTGCTGCAGACCGAGTGAAGTCTTGGTACTGGCCTTATACCGAATTGCGTGACACGCCACTGGTGCTGAAAGATCCGCCTCTTGTCTCCACAAATCCTACCAAACTCCTCCGATCAATTTCTTTTTGGCAGTGTCTGGATTCCCTTGTGAATCTACTCCGCATTTTCGAACTTTTTACCTTTTTTGCCTTGAGTCGATACCAATTTCTAAACGCGCTTGGCATTCTTGTGTGACTCTGATTGGCGGCACTTTGCGATCGACATGTCACCCTTCCAGAACTCCAAACTCCGCAGACTGGGGTTTGCTCCAGCTCTGGGGTCTCTGGGGATGAAATTCATCCTGGGCCTTTCCTAACCTCTTGCCGAAAAAGAGGGGTTCTTGCAGCGCAGTGAAATATTTATACTGCCATTCCCTCCCTTCCTACATTGTATGAAGCAACATCCTCTCAGGTGCTCGGTGTTATCTCCTCAATGGACTCAAAACCAAATACATCTACTGGCCCGAAAGGGGATGAGCCCCACATCGAGCATGTTCAGAATGTTCAAGATGAGAAGTTCGATCAGAGCTTGACTTCGGTTTCAGAGGAGCCGAAAGTTGACGACCTAGAAGAGATTCGTCGAACGGTGGAAGCATTCTCCTCTGAGGAGGAAAAGAGAATTCTTCGAAAAGTCGACTATCATTTGGTCCCATTGCTGGCATTTCTCTATCTTCTAGCATTTATTGACCGAGGAAACAGTAAGTTTTGCTACGTCCACGCCCATTGTGCTTCCCCTGCCATCCTAAAGCATCTTTGTGCTACGTTGATTGCTTACTGCTTGTAGTTGCAAATGCAAAAATCGCTGGGATGGAGCAGGACCTCAACCTGCGTGGCTCACAATACAATGTAGCCCTGACCCTGTTTTTTGTACCCTATGCTCTCTTTGAAGTTCCAAGTAACATCGTTCTGAAAATGTTACGGCCGTCCGTATGGATTGCTATCATGATGCTTTGTTGGGGAACGGTTATGACGTGCGTCATTTCTCCCTCTGCTACTATGTTGTGATATTAATACGGGTATTAGGCTGATGGGAGTAATTTCCAACTACCAAGGGCTTTTGGCAGCCCGGTGGTTCCTTGGAGTCACGGAGGTATGAACTCATATATCCTCTACTGCAGTCAATTGCTAAATCTATAACTTTTAGTCTGGCTTTTTCCCCGCAGCAACATATCTACTCACAATTTGGTACAAACGATACGAGGTTCAGCGGCGAATGGCTATCTTCTATGCTGCAGCGTCGCTTTCTGGTGCATTTTCAGGACTTCTAGCGTTCGCAATTCAAAAAATGGATGGCGTCGCAAACTACGCCGGATGGCGATGGTAAGATCTCGATCTTGTTGAATCAAGCAAGTTTCTGAAACTAAAGACTACCGTTCCAGGATTTTCATCCTCGAAGGACTCGCGCCTGTTATCATGGCTCCGATTGTCTGGTGGATTCTTCCAGATAGCCCGGAAAGGGCCAAATTTTTGACCCAACCGGAGAGGGACTTCCTGGTCAATCGGCTGGCTATAGAAACCGGCTCCGGTCACGGCAAGGTTACAAATAATGATAAAATTCAATTCCACCATATCGTAGCTGCCTTCTCGGAGTGGAAAATTTGGGCAGCGATTATCCTATTCTGGGCCAATACCATTGGTGTCTATGGGTTCGTGCACTAGCATCAGTCATAATATTCTTAAAAGTCCGTTTCACTGACCAAGTATTCTTATCAGCTTCACGGCTACTGTTCCTACTGTCATCGCTGACCTCGGTTACACGGCGGCCCATGCGCAACTTCTTACCATCCCAATTTACGTTGTTGCCATGATGTTTACATTGGCGTTTGCTTTCATCTCTGACCGGTTTCAAAAGCGGATTCCGTTCATTATTGCTGGGTACTGCATCGCTGTTCTGGGTTTCACCGCTCAGCTTGCCATACCACAACCTAAATTTCCGGGACTGACCTATGGCATGCTATTCCTAGTCGCTGCTGGTCTGTACGCGCCGTTCATATCAATCGTCTGCCTTGTTGGCAATAACCTTGCCCCCTCTTCCAAGCGAGCGGTTGGAATGGCCTTGCTTATCTCCATTGGAAATCTTGGTGGTATCGCAGGATCAAATATTTATCGTTCAGTAGAGAAGCCTAGATATCCTACTGGGTTTGGTGTCTCGCTCGGCATGGCGGTAATTGCCATCTTAACATCGATCTTTCTAAAGATGGCGTATCTGAGGGTCAATAAGCAGCGGGACAAATTGCTTGCAGAAGAAGGAGAAGACGTTATCAGGGCGCGATATACGGATCAGGAACTCCTGGATTTGGGAGACATGAGTCCTTTTTTCAGATATACGGTGTAAAGATGATGACTTACGGCCTCATACGATAGATAAAGAACAGTGCTCGACTATAGAGGTTACCTATCTAGCCCAAAGGACGAATACATAAGTTGTTCACACAATCAACGTAAGATATTTCTAGTTGGTATTGATTCTAAAAAACATTCAGTCATCGTCAAAGGCCATAAGTCAAAGCCGTCCGAGGCCAATCAGGTTGTAAAAGAAGTAAGTATGGTTTCAAATAGATAAGTGAACTCCCTGAAACACCTTTATCCACTGGTATAACTATCTCCAGAAAATGTCGATCAAGAACTTTGAGTATTTGCAGGCAGGAATTGAGTCCGCTACACTGCTTCAGCCACAACTGGACTTTCAGGAAGCGCATCTGTCGCTGTATTCACGGCTTGAAACCCTTCAAGAGTCACATTGACTGCTCCCGCTTGGACAAGCTGTAGTTACCAGTATTAGTATAAAGTGAAATGGAAATGGAAATTGACCTTGGAATAGACGCAAAGCTTACCGCTCTTCGAAGGTCGTCGATCAGATCATCTACATCCTCGATCCCAACGCACAGCCGAATCAAATCTTCGGGCATGGCTCTTTCTTCTCGGGTCTTTGCATCAATACTTGCATGGCTCATACGGCATGGCATGCTGATCAAACTGTTCACACATCCAAAACTAACGCTGATCGCCCACAATTTTGCACTCTCCACTATCCTTTCGCTCATTGCGACATCTCCAGTCTCAAATGAGAGAACCGCGCCAGCTCCGCGAGCCATTGATCTGTGCAAGTCATATTGAGGGTGTGATCGCAAACCGGGATATCGAACACGGAAACCATGTTCCTCTAGGAATTCGGCGATTTGCTGGGCATTGGATTGCTGTTGTTCCATGCGCACTTTAAGGGTTTTCACGCCACGAAGTAGTAGCCATGAGTCAAAAGGTGACAGACCACATCCAGAAGCATTGATTGGGAAGTAAAGCTTTTCGCCCAGTCTTGAGTCGTTCACTGCGAGAACACCTGCCATCAAGTCGTGGTGGCCAGAAAGATATTTAGTGCCGCTTTCATAGACAATGTCCGCACCAAGATCCAAGGGATTCAATAGTAATGGAGAAAGCATGGTATTGTCGACGGCGACCAATGCGTTGGAATTAACCTCATGTGTCATGGAGGCAATCCGGGGTATATCTACAATCTTAATCAAGGGATTTGTGGGCGTTTCCAATAAAACCATAGCCGTCTTTGGCCCGAGAACTTCCCCCACTTTCTCAGGTCTCGTTGTGTCAACATGGTGCACTATGATTCCTCCATTGGTGGAGAGGTATTTCAACAATCGATGTGTTCCGCCGTATAGGTCGTCGCCCGTGACAACCTCATCTCCAGGTTTTAAAAGGCGTGTAATAACGTCTAGAGCAGCCATTCCAGAGGAAACGACAAGTGCTCGCTGTGCAGACATGATCTTCGCCAAATGGCGTTCGAGATGTGTCCTTGTCGGGTTCCCTGATCGTGTGTAGTCATACTCACCGCCTCCCCCGCCGGATGTTTGCTTGAAGGTTGCGCTCTATTGATAAAGAGATATTACTTAGTATATTATAAACTAGAGATAATAGGAAAAATTTTCTTACTTGGTAGATAGGCACACTGCTTGATTTATACTGATCATTGCCTTCCGTAAACACAAGTTCAGTCGCGAGGGCATATCGCCTTCCGGTCCGCGGGCTAGATGGCGCGGGAGAGGGAGGAAGATTATGGCCAGCTATGTCAATCTTCTCGAATGCCTTACGTACAGAACTAGCATTGTCCGCCGGGGAGCTGCCATTGGCGCCAGAAGGAGTTTCGGAGCTTGACATGGCTGGTTTGTGATATGCGGAAGAGCGGGCCAAGGCCAACGGTGGGGAGAAGAATGGATATCTAAGATGTGCTTAGATCGAGAGTAAGGGCAGAAACCGCAGATTGCATAAATCTATAGGGCCAGAACTAACCGAGAGACCCTTCAGCAAATTGATGCGTTTCCGAAGTCCGCTGTTGACTCGCTTCCGTTGAAGAATGATATAAATGTCGGGACGGAAAGCATCCTCTGCCAAGAAATTGCGTCAATAGAAGGTTTATCAAGGCGGCGCTAAATTTGTTGAATTTGGCAAAACTCAGTCACGTGCAAGACCTATGAATGACCCAGACGCTCCTCACTTCACGCTGCTCTAAGTAACTGGTTTAATGTAACAATATGTTTTTCACTCCGTATCGCAGCCCGTTATGAAGACTTCTGGCCTCCCTAAGGAGCGGAATGGTATACCTAGAGACTGCAGGTGATAGCTTCAATGAAAGTATATACATTCACACTCTCCGATCGAACACCGGCATACAAAATCATTTCCGACGTCACAAAGAGCAAATCGGGCTCGACTTACAAATCATATGGCTGGCAAAACGGGGGAACGTAAGAGACGGAGTGGATTTCCAGATTTAATTAACTCTGTAGATATTCTTTAGATAGCGCCCTATTAAATTGCAACAAATGCTATATCACAAACCGACGGGCCGTGAGGGAGGTCAATCAAGGCCTCTAAATGTTTTGAAAAGAAAAAAAAACAGATAGCAGCTTCAATCAGGCCCATCAAGGGCTTCAATAGCTTCCAGCTTAGCTTTCAGATCATCCGACGACGATTCCGTGTCCCACTCTTTCTCTGATTGTGTGGATTTTTTCTGGCTGATCCCGGACAGGTTGATCGCCGGCTTGACTCCGCCGGTCTTTTTGAAAAAATCATCAGTCCTTAAGCCACGAACATCTTCGGGATTCATTCCGTTAACCAGTGTTCCCGATTCTCGCTTCTGCCGAATGAGTTCTCGGACAGGTACCATGACCGCATCACGACAGGCTTCTTTGATGTCACTGCCTGACAGTCCTGCCATGGCCTGGACAAGTAGCTGAACATCGAAATTATCCCGGTCAACTTTAGTGTCTTTCAATAGCAGTCCTAAAATTCGTAATCGTTGGGCGGCAGCGGGTAAGTGTACGGGAAACTTCTTAGGCATACGACGAAGAATGGCTTCATCGATATCCTGTATCCTGTTTGTTGCACCGAGGATCATAACTCTTTGCGGTTGACCGGTGGTGTTAGCTGATGTCAATCCATCCCAATGTGTCATAAACTCGGCCTTCACCATTCCACTAGCTTCGTGTTCACCACTTCTTCTGGTTCCTAAAACCGCATCTATCTCGTCAATGAAAACGATGCTTGGTTCTAGTTTTCGGGCCAATGAGAATACGGCATTGACGAGCTTGTTCGAGTCACCGTACCATTTCTCTGTCAAGGTCGAGATGTGCAGATTGATAAAACAAGCCCCGCTTTCATGCGCCAGGGCTTTCGCGAGCATTGTTTTTCCGCATCCGGGAGGACCATATAAAAGAACACCCGACGGAGCACTCAACAAGGAGGAGGACGATCGATACAAGTGAGGCATCGTTAGCGGGTATATTACCGACTCTTTAAGCTCTTCAATGATATCGTCGAGGCCTCCAATATCGTCAAAGGAGACTGGAATATCCTCCGGCGCCACAACATCCATCGCAATGGTTTGTTCATACTGCGTCAGCACTAGGTTCTCTTTTCTGTCTTTTTGAGATTTCTTTTTGCGACCCGTTGAGTTATCATCCTCATCTTCGCCTTCACCGCGATCCAGCCTCCGCAATATCGCAGCCGATTTCCGTTTGGCTTCTTCGTGCTTCTGGCTCTCCGGGTCGAATTCTAGTCGTGAAAGAAGGAATCGGACGGCGAAATAGGTAGAAAGTGACTTTCAAAGTATGTGTTAGCATATCATGGGTATTCTGATGTCGTATATTGTGGGATAATACTGTTCCAGCTATCAATATTAATTCTTGTATTATCTGCTGCCACCGTCGAACGCTGCCGGACGCCATCGTTGGTTGGTGACCGAAGGAGGCCCCAGAGAATAATCGAAAGTAGGGGAGCGAGTAGAATTGAACTTGAGGTACAGACGAAAGTGATAAAGACCACAAGACGGTGGTTGTCCTATTTGGTCTTTTTTCTGGATTTCGGCCGCGCATTCACTCTCGCAGGTAACGTTGATGAGCTTTTGAATCTCGGCTTGTGACAGCCAGTTAGCCGTGGCTGGTGGATTTGACTCGGAGCTGTGGCTGAACCTTGCTGCGCGGTCACGTGCGAAGGCTCGAGGCGCGCGAAGCACCGGGAACTTTAATATGGAGAAAGAGCTTAATAGAATAGAGACGGAAGGGGTTCGACTCAACAATAACAAAACACGTCTGAGAATAGCTATATAGAGATATTGCTTGGATACTGATATAATTAATCCCTCACAGAAGATATACTGCATGCAATATGCCGAAGAGAAAAGCCGCACAGCAGCAGGTGGATTATTACGATGGCTTTGTTAGTGGAACAGATATCAATACCGGCCCAGAGGACGCGAATACCACCGCACCGCCCGCGAAGCGAGTAAGAGGCAGGCCCAAAAGCGTCGCAACGAAGACTTCGAAAGCCAAAACGTCCCCTAAAAAATCTCGATCTACTGCTGTTGTCGGTCCCAAACGTCGCGGCCCAAAGGCAGCTGGAGGAATAACAAGGCAACAAAGCTCGGCTTTGCAAGATGATGAGAAAATTGGCCAGGATGCACACGATTCGTCCGAAGATGAACTTGACTCTCCGAAAATAACGGTAGCCAATGCAAGGTCAAATCCCGCAAACCACACTGGGACAAAACGAAGCCGGAAGAAGGAATCTGAGAGAAATCTGGTTAAAGATGGGGAATTTGAATACACACCGATATCCTCTCGAGAGGTACGATCGCCTCCGAATCTAGACGACACTGCAAGGGAAATGCAGGGTCTTCGAACGCCATCTGTCGAACCCGAGGGACAATTCCTCAATGGGTATGATGAAGATGTAGAATTGGAACAGGCTGACGAGGTAGAATATGAGGACAATGAGGGCAATGATGACAACGAGGACAATGAAGATAGTGATGGCTCAATACCGCTTCCTTCGCCTATGAAAAAGCTAATTCATGAACTTATGGCGTTTGACACGACTTCTCACAAGAGGAAAAGCCTCGGCGCAGCGAAGACAGATACATCCACTGAGGTTATGCTACGACGAAAGCTAGGCGATGCTACCAAGAAATTGCAAGCCATGGAAAAGAAATATCGTGATTTGCGGGAAGTTGGCATCGTTCAAGCTACCGCGAATGTCGAGAGTTTACGGCAGCAATGTGAGGCCATAACTTCAAGTAAGAATACTACCTTTCTAAGAGACCCAAGTAGAGAATGGCTGACCCTTTCTAGCATCAAATGCCTTCATAGCGACATTGAAGAAAGAGCTTGCAGCGCAAACAAAACTAGCAAAGGAATCCCAGGCACTTCAAGAGCGACTCACACAGCGAGACGACGAAGTATCAGCACTCAACGGTAAAGTTGAATCCATGACTGTAGATTTGGGTCAAGCTCAAACCGAAATCAAAACGCTGCAAAACAAGCTCTTAGCTGCACGAACCGCTCTTAAAGCTGAGCAATCGAAACCTCCTGTACTTGTATCGTCCCGGTCTGCCACGGCGTCGAATGCAGAAACAGCCCAGGCAATTCAGGTGGCGCAACTAAAGGAGGACCTCTACAGCGACTTGACGGGCCTAATCATTCGCGACGTGAAGAGACGAGATGTAGATCATCTCTATGATTGCATTCAAACCGGCCTTAATGGAAGTAAGTGCGGCAGTATCTTCCCAACACCACTATTAAGCTCCCCCTAGATGATGTATACACGGGTCAGCGAGAGCACTGTTCGCTAATTTATCGATATAGCCCTCCATTTCAAACTTGCCGTGGCCGATGACTCAGAGAATAAAGTAACTACTGAGCTCGAGGCTGCAGAGTTTCAATACATGCCACTGCTAGATCAAAATCGCGACAGAAAGCTTCTCGACATACTTCCAGACTATCTTTCGGTGGATATCACATTTTCAAGACAACATGCTTCGAAGTTTTATGGCAGACTTTCAGATACCCTCACAAGAAAACGAGCCGATGACTGATGACTTTGGTGGCTAAGATTACTTATGGGATTGTTTCAGTATTTTTTGGCTTCTGTTTAGAGTAATAATCTAGGGAATATTGAAATAATATCATGTACGGAGTACGGAGTACACCTGGACAGATTCCGATCCACGGGGTACGAAATCCCGTCGCCCTCAAGGTGTCTTGAATGTATGTATGTACTCCGTATGTATACATACAACGCATGAATTCATCCCGCTGCTGAGAGTCAATTGAGATTATTACTGGATACTCTATCTGTAGTCCGGACCATCGAGGTACTCATACAAGCTGGATTAAGAATGGTCATACAGAGTATTACGGAGTATTAGATGTTGACTACTTCGGAAAAGGCTGTTTGCTGTGAGGTTTCGGGACTTTTGGCGCCACCGTAAAGTCAGCGGTCCGAGAGGTACTCATACCGATGCCGTTTCCACCAATCAGGGGTTACGGTTTGGACCTCAGGGACACTTTTTTAAATGAGCGCAGCTTCAACAAACAGCCAACCTCCGCGTCTCTTGCGTTCTCGCTGGACAAGGCGATGGAATGGCCATCACCGAATAATTTCTTCTCCTATTCTCTTCCCACGGGTATTCTAAGCCCAATTCTATACCTCTTCTTCCTCGCAAGATGCCAGCGTAGCTTTACCAACCCTCGAGCCGTATAGCTACCTTTATCCCCTTACCACTGCCTGCCATGGCTCGAGTCGGTCGCAGAGGCTTTTTGGCCATAGCCATCGTTTTTCATCTAATTTACACTTATTCTATCTTTGATATTTACTTCGTCAGCCCAATTGTTAGTGGAATGCGATCGTATGGCGTCCAACGCGATCCCGGAGCCAAAGCTCCCGCGAAGCGGCTATTCCTCATTGTTGGAGATGGACTACGCGCCGACAAGGCGTTTCAATATTTTCCCGATCCCTCTCCACCCCCCGAAGCGTGTCCGGAACCTTCGAACTGCAAGGAGGAATACCTCACACCAAAACCACTTGCTCCGTTTCTTCGCTCGCGAGTTCTTGAACATGGCACTTTCGGTGTATCACATACTCGCGTTCCTACGGAGTCGAGGCCAGGTCATGTCGCACTAATAGCGGGTCTTTATGAGGATGTTTCTGCTGTTACAACGGGGTGGAAATTGAACCCGGTCAATTTCGACAGCGTTTTCAACCGCAGCAGACATACCTGGAGCTGGGGAAGTCCAGACATCCTTCCAATGTTCAAGGAAGGAGCAGTTCCAGGACGTATTGATGCCGAGATATATGGCGAAGAAGCGGAAGATTTTACAAAGGATTCCACCCTTTTGGATATCTGGGTGTTTGATAAAGTCAAGGCGCTCTTTGCGAATGCCAAGAAGGACCCTGGCCTAAATGCTCGCTTGAGAGAGGACAAGTTGGTGTTCTTCCTGCACTTGTTGGGACTCGATACAGCGGGTCATGGCTTTCGACCTTATTCCAAAGAATATTTACACAATATCAAAGTTGTTGACCAAGGTGTCCGTGAAATCACCGAGCTGGTTGAAGACTTTTATGGGGACGGTGGAACAGCCTATGTTTTCACCGCTGACCACGGTATGAGTGACTGGGGAAGCCATGGCGACGGGCACCCACAGAATACGCGGACACCTCTTGTCGTTTGGGGTTCTGGAGTCGCCAAGCCGAAAGAATCCCGCTCCGGCGTTGCGCCTGGGCACCAAGACGGTTTTTCCTCCGACTGGAACTTAGACCACATCCACCGACATGACGTTGCTCAGGCCGATGTTGCCGCGCTCATGGCCTACTTGGCTGGCTTAGACTTTCCCGTCAATTCCGTTGGCAAACTCCCACTTGATTACATCGATGCAAGCGCCAAAGAAAAGGCTAGAGCAGCCTTGGCCAATGTGCAGGGCGTACTTGAGATGTATCATGTGAAGGAAGAACAGAAACGCTCTTCGACACTACAGTATAAGCCCTACAGTCGATTCACCAGTTCAAATGGCCCTCCGGCGGTCAAGGTCTCCGCGATTCAAGATCTCATTAGCAATGAAAGATACGAAGAGGCAATTGCTCAGTCTTCAGACCTACTAGATGAGGCTCTGGATGGGTTGCGCTATCTTCAGACATACGATTGGTTATTCTTACGAGCCATCGTTACCGCCGGATATCTAGGATGGATTGCTTACGCCCTTACTACCGTCATCGACTTGCATGTATTGCATCAAACCACTAAAACCGCTCGAACAACATCGAGTATGATGTTCTTCTCATCATGCTTGATTGCTTTATACTCCGTCCTATGGGTTCAGGAGTCATCTTGGCGTTACTATGCCTATGCAATATTTCCAGTGTTCTTTTGGGAAGAGGTCTTTTCCAGACGTGAGGCTCTGAAGGCGGGCCGACTTGTTCTCTTGGCACATATTCAGTCATTTTCTGGCTATTTTCTACTCTTCATACAATCTATGATATACATCGGAGTATTGCAAGCCCTCGTCCAATCGTACTTCCACCGGGAAATCTATACGATATGTTATCTGATCGCGGCGGTATGGCCAGTGGTCTACGGTACCAGCTTCTTATCCCGCAACAAGCTTATTATGGCTACTTGGGTAATTGGATGCTGCCTTCTGAGTATCTTTACTCTACTCCCCGTGATTAAAGTAGAGGACTTGAACATGATGTGAGTGGAATCATCTTGACCCCAGCAAGCGGTTTTTCTAACTCCACCACAGCACGATTGGCGGTTCTCTTATGTTTTTTACGGGTCTACTCTACATGCTATTTGAGGAGAGTATCACTTTACGAACAAGACAAGAAACCAGGAGCACCACATATAAAGGTTCGCGTATCCTTATGGGAATTCAGGTATGTGCAATATCCAACATGAATATTCACCTAACTCATGCAAATATAGCTCGGCTTGGTCCTTCTTTCGATAATCCTAACAAGATCGAGTTGCGCGTCATTGCAAGCCAAAAGAGGACTTCCATTCGGGAACCAGGTGGTCGGATGGGCCATATTCGGTATGTTCGATACCACCTACTCTCGATCCTACAAGCACTAACTTTATGCTTAGCCTTTTCTCTGGTGCTGCCCTTCATGTATAAAATTTTCCCGAATAATCGGTATCTCCACCGTCTGGTCACAATATTCCTCACCTTCTCCCCAACTATCGTCATTTTGACGATCTCCTACGAGGGTTTATTTTACTTTATATTCTGCGTAACACTCCTCACGTGGGTGAGACTTGAGCAGGAAATATATTTATATACTTCTCCCTCATCCCCATCTCTGAAAGCCACGAATGGCGACACCAACAACCTCAAGAATACCCATCGCAGCCTCACCTTATCAGACGCCCGCATCGCACTCTTTTTCCTCTTTCTTCTTCAATCCGCTTTCTTCAGCACTGGAAATATTGCCTCAATCTCCTCGTTCTCCATGGACTCAGTATATCGCCTCATTCCCGTCTTCAGCCCCTTCTACCAAGCCGCTCTCCTTATTTTCAAAATTCTCATACCTTTTGCCATCATTAGTGCCAACCTGGGAGTGCTCAATCATCTCTTGGGCGTCGCTCCGTCGGCATTATTCATGATTGTCGTATCCATTAGCGACGTGATGACCTTGAATTTCTTCTACATGGTTCGAGATGAGGGAAGTTGGCTAGATATCGGTACAACGATCAGCCATTTCTGCATTGCGAGCGGCATGTCAGTGTTCGTGGCTATGCTTGAATTCCTGAGTGAGATATTCATTGCGGGCATCGAATTTGAAAAGAAAGAAAATAAGGTGGAAAATGGACAGGCTTCAGGAGGACGTGGCAGAGAAATCGTGGCATCTGCAGATGCTCCGAAACCCTCCGCCATGGCTAATTGATATTGGTTTTAGATGCCCACCCAAGATCTTGTCTTCCACCTAATTCAATTTTGTTACTATAGGTTTTCTAATTCTTTGGCATTGTTGGCCATTCTGCTGCAATTATTATCATCTATCACCAACAGGTCGTATGATGTCTTGTGCGTTCAATTCTATGCACAGTTGATAGTTTTATAGATAGAATCTTAATAAGACGTTCTAGCTATGTTACAGTATAAAAAGGGAGATGAGCTTGGAATGTGTCAAGGTTTCCACTTGTTCTCCCGTTCGGGGCAAAGTGCCGGGGCATTGGGGCAGGAATGCTCTCCACACTCCTCCATGAAATCATCACAACGTCAGCAACCTAGATTCATTCCTCCTGTTAGTTCTTGGCCATCATCCAGCGCCGCTAGTGTTGCAGTTTTCAATGGAAAGAAGATATTTACGGAGTACTTCGCTTCACTTCACCCGAGGTGGTAGCTGTATTGTTGCTACTAATAGCGAAGGATTTCCATCTGCGGCGGCCCCATACGGCACCTAGGAGGAGACGGCGTGTGACTTCTAGACCGGCAGTTCCACCGACGACACTAATGGCAATCGCGGCACCTGTATTTTCCGTGACTGTAGCGCACAAAGCGTATACTGTGGTCCCAGCGACTCAGGTTCTCTGGCCTTGACAGGATATTTGTCGGGTTTTGATAGTGTGGAGTTAAGGGGATATATTAGCTTTCCACCAATGGGAGCCCGCACGCGTTCAATTGGTCTCTTCTTGCCAGTGCGTAATAGGTGAGACCTGATACTGTATAAGCATTGCTATGCTTTAAGTAAATCCACACAGCCGGCAATAACTTGGCAAATTGATTCCTGAAATAATGATATGGTACCACTCATACATAGGCCATGGAATTCGAGTTCGCGTTCGTACATGAGGTGGTCAAGGTAGCAACGGTTTCAGCCTCTCGGTGCAATCGGTATGTTCTGTCCGATGCGAAAACCAGAGAGTACTTAGCCGATCCTGGCGCCGTTGAGCATAGTCCAAAACTCAGGGAGATTAAAAAAACCATGAAGGTGCAGAAATAGTAGGAAAACCTCAGTTTAAAACCAAGTCATGGTCTCGGCGATGTGTAAAAGCGCAGATGGAAATATAAAGAAGTCCATGAAAGTTGGAAAAATAATGGAGCAGAATCTCCATAGTATTTCTGCCTTGCTAACGGCGAGTCTCGCATGCATGCCGCATTGCCGAGAATACTCCGTCCACAGCATATGTCGTGTTTATGTGTACTGTGTGTATGTCGTGCACGTCGGATGCAGATGCCCCAGAGTGATTGGAGCTGGTTTTGCAAAATCCTTGTTCAGCAGGAGCAAGGACGATCGGAAACCATCCTGAGCCTTCATATCCTGGTTGAAAGCGGAAAGAATAGGAGAAGAAAAGGGAAAAGGTGACAGGTTTCGCAGTTCTCGAGACAGGCCAGTTGCTTTATGCAAGGTGATCCCAATTTTCGAGTCTGCAGAACTTGTCACATCTTTCAACTTCGCTAATAGGCTGTTCCCGAGCCCCACCAAGGACGTCGTCTTGGACGATATCTGCGCAAGTAGTGAGCAAACCAGTCCGCTACTAACCCAACGGTTCCTCTTTCGTTTGCCGATCACCGTCATTAGACTCAATTTTTTTGGTTTCCCAACAATCAGGCGTCTTGGATTCATTCGTCTGGAATTCTCATTGAAGGCGTCATCTTTTTTGTTGATACATTCGGGCGGGCCCGATGCGCTGAAGGTGTTGGGCCTCCTCGAATCCTGAGGGTTTCGATTGATACGTATTTTTCTTGTACTTTTTTTTGTCTCCAATTTTTGCGATCTGCAAATCGTAAGAGTTTCGCGAAGTGAAATAATAGTCTCTCTCGATGCGCAGAGTGCTTCGTACATGCTTTGATGATCGCATGATGCACCAACGATATGGAGTGCCTACCTGTTCGGGGCTCATTATACTTTGTTTTGCGAACGTCCATGTCCCTGCTCATCATTTCGAAAGGCAGAATCCATCAGGGATTCAGGGATTCATCAGGGACCAAAAGACCCTCAATTTTCCAGGGACAAGCGAAGATGCATATGTGGGGTGGGGTGCACTGTGCACTTTTCGTCATGCGCCGTTGATTCCAATTTTGTCCCGAAAGTCGTCACAGACACACCATCCTCAATTTCGAGTGACTAACCCAGCAATCACGGCGGACGAACTGAGACCAGTTACTAATAGTGCCCGATCGCGAGGGCTCGCATTACACGTTAGGGCTGTTTCTTGAACCCGTGTGTGACATTTCGGACGAATCCCGTAGAAAGTGTGGGGTAACACTGCCGTGCACACCTGATATCTGAATCGAAGGACGCCTGGGTAACGTGTTTCTGGTTCTCAGTCCTGATGGATGCTTAGGCCAGTCTAGGAGCAAATCAATTGCCGTGCCGTTCTGCTGCTTTGGTGTGGGAGAGCGATCGACGAAAGCACATATAGGGGAATGATCCACGAAGACCCCATTATTATTGCACAAACAGAAGAGGGTGAGCAAGTTTGTCCAGGCTCTCTCCATAACAGTGGAAGCCGTGAAAAACACGCTAGAGACCAAACGCCGGGAGCGAAAGCCGGAGAGCGTGGAAGTACGAGAAAATAGGGGGCTCTGGTGGTGAAGAACCCCCTTTAGGGCGCCGGGAGCACTGCGTTCCGGCATGTGAAGAGCCAAGCATCACGGCCCTGGGCGCTTAAAGACCCTAAAGAACCACCAAATGATGTATCATCATGGGCCCAAAGGAGTCCCAGAAATGGTTGAGAGGGCAAATGCCACGCGAAAAAGACGTAAGGCTAGCGTCGTTTTCACTTTCCTGTCTGCGGCCGTAAAATCCAAATTCACGAGGTCTCGAAACACCCGCTAGTATTAAGCACATACTACGCTGAACCTACCGTTATCCATGATTCCATACTTCCAACGAAGGATCCTGTCCAAGTCGATTGCAAGTATTTCTGGCCATCACGGTGATAGCAGGCTGCTTGGAAATGATGTATTACAGGGGTGTCCGGCCTGGGTTTGATTGTGTTCCGTCTCGCAAACATTGAAATCGATCCGGGTTTGCGGCTAACAAGTTGAGATTTCGCAGCAGCCGGGTCTCCGCAGCGAAACGGGCCATGACCCATAGGCCTAGCCCTCGCAGATTCACACATGGCGTGTAACATGACCAGTTTAGTTTCGCTCTCGAAAATCGCCTTGTGTGATGCCCCGAGATTTCTCGAAACCCATCGAAGGAAGCAAATAGAGGACCAAAACAAGGCCAGCGTTTTTTTTTTTTTAATTCTTAAATAGGTTTGACGTGAGTGGCTGTTTACTGGAGAAGATCTCGTCGCCTTCATAAAAATGTATAAAATACACAGATTAGCGTAACTAGGCATTCGAGGCCGGGCGGATCCTACCTGGCCACACTTTTCCTGAAGTCTTTCCCATGTGGAGCTCCATGTTTTTTTCATTCCAGGGACATAACCACGCCCGTTGTGTCCACAGGGCCAGCTATGGATAACATATTCAGCACAGCGGAGAATTCCGCACGGATCCGGAATATGATCAAAAGGGCTCACCTGCTCCATGCTCAGAGGTGATGACGGAATTCCGGGAGGTCAGTTCTCCTCCAGGGCTTGACCGACGTAGTGCAGGACCGGAGTCTGCTGCGCACGATTGGACTTTCCCGGCTTCAGTGGGACATTGGCAATAATGATAATAATAGTTAGGGGAGGGAGGGAGGAAAAAAAGGATCCATATGGAGTAGTTACTTCTCCCATCCCTGAACGACGAACCCACCAAGGGAAAAAAGCCTTATCCAAGATCCTCTAAGAAATTTCCGCTCTCAGACAGGCGCCCTTGCGATTCACCCACAGGTTCTCTCGCCCGAATCTTCGGGCTCTAAATGGGTGGGCTTCCGCCTGTAGTGAAACATACACATACAGAGAGTCCGGATGCTGGTTACTTCAAGCTGGATAGGAGAGCAGGTGCTGAGGGTATCTGGAACCGGTCACAGCACGACAATATGGCGTCTTTCTTATGTCTTCATGCAGGGAAACAAGGAGATCAGTTCCTACGCTGAGTCACGGATATTGGCTATAGTCGTACCTTTCTGGGTGATAATTTGCGTTCCGAAGAGTATAAAAGACATAGAAGGTGTCAACGAAGCAGGGAATCCACAATTCTTCTAACAATGATCCAGTCTTGACCGCTGCTGGGAGCGTTGCGTGCGGTCATCGCGAGTCGCGGGTGTGTGGAGAGGCAGACGATTCCTCCCTCACGGCGACCGTCAATCACATCCTTGCGGTGGTCGCCACACCATCGGCGTTCTCTCCCAAAGTCCCAAACTCTTCAATATCCACAGCTTTCCATCTAAACTTCTTTAAGTTCTCTGGATCCTCTTCTTCCTTTTGCTTGCACAAATAATAATCCCGGAATCTATCTCTGTTTTCTTAATTATCCTTTCTTTTGTATTTCTCTCTCCTTTGGCCTGTCCTATGAATTGTCATCCTCGTGTGAGCGTTTCAAATCAAAACTACTACTACTCCGTCCTCTTAGGCTAGGACCCGCAGAGAAACCTTGGGCCGTACGGCGTAGTTAGAATCACCAACATCCAGCCCGGATTTGCAGGTTCACAAACCCGATCGCTCATGGTCGGTTTCTACCAGAGCTCACCAATCAAGTATCGCTACCTTTGAGTATTCTCTCGTTACTGCGCGTTGGACGAGTGACTCCGAACTACGTCGAAAAGCGTGCGCCACCGTCTTTACTTGTGCTGGGGCCGTCGTCTTTGCATGGAGGCTCACGCTCCGCTGCCAACATGGACGCCCTTGCCGCTATGAATCAGATCGCCGCCAGCCTGAAGCCGGACACCGATCAAACGATGGTAGACCGTGAGCTCTCTGTACCGGAGAGTGCGAGTCCTCCCAGCGGCGAGACGGACCCGACAGGCAAACGGGACGATGACAAGATGACAGGTGACGAGTCCAAATCCGGTGGTCAATCATCGATAACGGGTACTGGACAACCGAGCTTTCGAAGGTGAGCTGGCCCTTTTTCCTATTGAGTCGATGCTGGGAGATGGGTTTCGTTTGCGAACGAAGTAGGATCACTGGTGCTGTGGTGGGCTTCTGGCTGGGAACCAGTGAACATTCGCAATGAAATCCATCATGGTGTTGCTTTAAAAACGAGGGAAATAATGCCCTTGTGATACATTTAAACTGACTATGGCCTGCTTTCTGTTTTAGACAACGAGCGTCGCGAGCTTGCGAGGTATGTTCTGCTTTTTGTTGTTGATCAACCCGATTTCGCTACTGCGTGCCTCGGCACCTCGGCCTCGCGTTATCCTCAAACGTCGCGATAGCGAACTTGAGAGATATCCAGGGTGCCAGTGCTATCTAAGACGACGCAAAACATGATGAACCGTGGATGGAAGATGGCTAACGTTGATATTATCGATGAACATAGACCTGCCATGCCAGGAAGGTTAGTGATTCCACTGCTCTCCCCTCCTCCGCCAGGCATCCTTCGCTGTCCCATCCAACAGGAGGTTTCGACTTCTATTCACAGTCATGGTTGTCGCTGTTTGATACTGACGGGTTTCTAGGTGCGGTGCGACGCTGCAAGCCTAGGTGTGCCCTGCACAAACTGTGTCGCTTTCTCCATCGAATGCAAGATCCCGACCCCGAAACGGAAGAAAAACCAGAAAGCCAAGGATGCATCCGCGTATGCCACCCGTTCCATTTGCCTGTCATTCTGGAGTTATATTTAACTTGTGTCGTCGCTATTTCTAGGGAAGACAATGGTTCCCCTGCCGCTTCCGCCCAGCGAGAGTCCTCCACTTCCCGACCCAAGCCCACCGACGGAATGCCAGTTACTTCCCTTACAGATGCCCAAGCTGCCCAACAAACCCAACATGATCAGTCTTACGTTCAATTCATGAAACCAAAATTTGCGCGAGCACCTATTACCGAAGCTGGTCGCGTAGCATATCTAGGAGAGTCATCCAACCTGTCCATATTAGTCCATGACCGACTCGGAACAAACGATGTCGTGCATTATCCGCTTCCCGAAAATGTCAGGGGCTCAAGGGCTCGCCTTACTGAATTGGATACCATAGAAATCGATATTCTACATCAGCGTGGAGCTTTTCTGCTTCCGCCGCGGTCACTTTGCGATGAGTTAGTCGAGGCCTATTTTCAATGGGTCGCACCCGCGGTCCCAATCATAAATCGCAACCGCTTTATGAAACGGTACCGCGACCCTAAGAATCCTCCTTCCATTCTTCTCCTACAGGCGGTTCTTCTCGCCGGTTCAAGGGTCTGCACTAATCCTCAATTGATGGATGCCAACGGATCAACAACGCCTGCTGCCACAACATTTTATAAGCGTGCGAAATCGCTGTTCGACGCCAACTATGAGGACGATCGCGTTACTATCGTGCAGGCATTGGTATTGATGGGATGGTATTGGGAAGGTCCTGAAGGCATGTTGTCCAGCCACACTCCTTGTCATTTGAATTTCAAACTTACAGTCTATAAGATGTCACCAAAAACGTCTTTTATTGGACTCGTGTGGCCATTATCGTTGCCCAAGGTTCGGGCATGCATCGAAGGTACTCTTAAATTCCATCGACTTGATGTTCCTCAAACTTACTGGTTTATTAGCGTCGAAGCCTCGCAGCTTAGTAGGGCTGATAAACGGCTATGGAAACGGATTTGGTGGACTCTTTTTACACGCGATCGTTCCGTTGCTGTCGCTCTTGGACGTCCCGTGAACATTAACATTGACGACTCTGATGTAGAAATGCTCACGGAGGAAGATTTCATCGAAGATGAATCTGGTTCAGTCTCCGAGTACCCCCGGATCCAATTCACGTTCATTTTTTCCTTCAGTACGTTAAATTATGTGAGATTACCGGGCTGGTGCTAGCACAACAGTACTCAGTCGCGTCGAAACATCGACGAAAGAACGCAATGGATTTGACGCACAGCGACATGGCTCTGGCGGACTGGCTACAAAACTGTCCAAAGGAGGTATATTGGGATCGAAACCATCACCATTTCTGGGCGGCGCTGCTACACTCTAATTATTAGTATGTTGTAACTCTGATGCTTTTGACACATGCACTGACTGTTATTCTAGCACAACGTTGTGTTTACTACATAGGGCTCATATGCCCCCGGCTACTGGTACTCATCACTTAGCAGCAGAGGGACTGCCATATCCGTCACGCACCATTGCCTTTCAGGCTGCATCAATGATTACTTCTATTGTGGAAAACTTGCAAGCTCATGATCAACTGAAATACACTCCTGCCTTCATGTAAGTCGAGTCTCTCCCATCATCGAATCTGCCGACACTAATACCACGCAGTGTATATAGCTTGTTCTCCGCTTTGATCATGCATGTGTATCAAATGCGTTCGTCGGTCCCAAGTGTTGTATCGGTAACGCAGGAAAGAATCGGAATATGCATGGCAGCACTTAAAGATGTGTCCAAAGTCTGGCTTGTCGCTAAGATGGTTTTCACTCTCTTTGAGTCTATTCTCGGAAACAAGGCATTAGAGGAACGCCTACAAAGAGCGGCAGGCAAACGTCACCAGAAGCACAAGGTGAAAAAGGACAGCCCATTGCCACTGAAAAGGCCCGAACCTCCGAAGCGCAAATTTGATGATCTAGATATCTCGATTCCAAATGGCCCTCCAGCTCACCAAGTTTCATACGAACGTTCTCGACCACAAACTCCCGCTGCCACTCCGTCGCTACAGCCAGCTCAAATTGCAGTTTCTGGCGCACCACAAATCTCCCCTCAAACTCAACATAGAGTACCCAAAGATGGTCTATTAGGCGCCATGGGTCATAATGGGAACACTCGCCCAACATCGCCATTCAACCCTTCATTTTCACTTCCCACTACCCCACCTGATCTCTTCCTTGTAACCCGGAACTCGCCGAATCTCTCCCAATCACTATGGGAAAATTTCCAACCGGACCAACTATTTCCTGACGGCACCAACATCACCGGTCCAGGATTCTCGCCTTCTTCCGCCTCCGCAGTGGACCCTCAGCTCAATATGTCCCATCATTTACAGGCAACAGGACTACCAGGGCAGCCAATGGGTCTCCACCCACAACAGCAACCACAGCAACCCCCTCTACCCACGCGCGGACCTCGTTCAGCCCAAGAAAGCCCAACAATGATTCAAGGCATGCCTGGAATGCCAACAATGAATCCTCAACAGCACTTGCAACCCGGCATGACGGCAATGCAAGCACAACCATGGATGTTTGATGGAAGTATGCCCATCGACACTTCCAGTCAGGACGACAACTGGAGCAATAGCTCTCGAGGTCAAGGACCCGTTGTCCCTCCGACCCTGAATGTTGAGGATTGGTATGGCTTACTTATTCACACCTTTTCAGCTTTGCCTTGCCATTTTTTATTACCTGTGCTAATATTATTACCCGCTGTTCTAGGTTCCAATTTTTTGGCATCCATGGTATTGACAACATGGGTCTTGAGCATATGTGAACCATGGCTAACTATTTCAGACGACGCAAGCCCGGCTCAACCAATTCCTGGACATGGGCCTGTGCCTGGGTTGTGGTAAGTGATGCCTGCGTCTTGTGGAAAGTGTTTGTTCAAGCTTGGAGAACTGGGAGCTGGTTAGGGAATCACGCAGTGTCTATTACTAAGGCGTTTATTTTTTGAAAGCTTTTGGGGCCATGGGAGAAATAATGACTGCTTATTATCAAAATCTTACTGTGCTATCTTTCAGATGCTTTTGCGATCCTTTTACCTGGTGTAGCGCGCATGCTTTATGTTGACGTTTGTGTTCATGTTGTATCTTTTGGCTGTCACGATATAGTATGTGCTCGAGAAATTGCTGGCCTAGCGTTTAATGGCCCATGGCGATCTTGTTTACTCCGTAATAATGAAAAACCAATCTATACACCAAGCCCTTGACCTCGTATAGATGGAGCCTCTGCAAATCACTCCTTTTCCATGACGTCATAGCGACGTTCGTGATGACAAAGCAGACAGCGGGATATCTATTACCCCGAGATCCGCCAAGCGCCGATCGGTTTCCTCGCCCACGTGTTCACTTACTCTTTTCGGCGTTTGTTCCAAGTTCGAGGTCGTGAATCTCCATCACGCCATCCATACGGAGTGCACCACTCGCATCCTTCTTGATCTACACGCTGCCCAGAGCAAGGCTGAATTGCTACTAGTCTATTACCCCAGCCACACTGACACCTAAGGGTCTATCCAGATTCGAACAAACTCCACTTGATTGTTTCCCAAATCGAATTGCTTTGTCCGGAAAGAGGAAGAAGGACGTGGTTTCAGGAGCCAAACCTTCTACGCGACCTGATTTGAATCCGTGATCTCACGCATATTTCCGGCTATTTTTCTGATATACAATGGTTTGCTTCTCGAATTGGATCCCGTCGGGCTGGCTAATTTTAGATTGGCCGATTTGTTCGCGTTTGCGCCATCCTGTTCCATGGAAAGCTGGCCGTCGTACGGGTATGGCACAAAGGCATACATACTGTCGGGCCACAACTTGTATCGCGCATAATTCCCACGGACCTTCTATCGGTGCTTCAAAGTGACTACACGTTCCTTCGACGTTCCAGGGTTACCGTTACTACGGATAAAGTGAGGGAGGAGTCGCTTGCTGGATTTTGTTCGAGCGCTCGGGTCGTTCCGTGGCCAGTATTCCCACTCAATATCCGATAGTCATACAGTTTAAATTCCTTCCGTCTCTGATAAACTCCCCACATTTATCTTTCACCACTTTGGATCTCGAACCTCCAATTCAGCCTTGACGCTATTATTGACGGCGTTTCATAGCCGTGTATCTATTCTTGATGCATCCCGCTGGAACTGAAACCTTGGATGTTGGCAGAAGGAAAAAATTTCTTTGCCCAGGAAATGCATCGATTTTGCTTTTCGAAGCTCTTAGGTATCACTCTTGCGTTGCATATAGGCGCGCGACTTCGGTTCATACAGCCAATCGGGAGTCGCCTGCTTTTATGGGCCCAATAACTTGAACCGACCCAGTATTGGGCGTTTCTACTTCGTTTGACAAGATGTCTGAATCCTTTCTATCCCCTGCGTTATGACTCTGCGGATAAACAGCCGTGATAGGAACAATGCGGCGTTTGATCGGATTTCAGGAAACACCTTATTATTATTTTGGTTTACAGGGTCCGAGATTTTTCCCTATACTTTTTCAAGAAGTAGTTTTGACCTTGAGGATGATGCTTATGAGGGTACTTGACCCATCACGAAATTGCGTTTTCCAACTACAGCAATTTTTCCACCTTGGCTATTATTGGTTGCTACCTAAAATTACCCCTGAACCGATCCATCAACCGCGGTCTCTTCCTCGGTTGATAGCGAGGCTACAATATTGACAAGTAGGGAAAAAAAGGAGTGCTGTTCTCCAGCAACTTTTTCCAAAGCCTCATTTTTGGACAGGTACGGAGTCCGGATTTCAAGAACGTGTTAGCTCATCTACTGTCATCAAGAAGCGCCGATTCCTTAACCATGGTTTTGACCGCAAAACTAGAAAGTAGGGGATAGGTCCAAGCATGCGCCCTCCTAGGCTGGCTATATGTACTCAGGCTCTAAGAACCACAAACCCCCCAGATAGATATATATGTAGCGAATTAGATGCTCTAGGCGATGAATCCGTTTTTTGCTAAGATAAATCCTGAAAACCACAGTTGCTGGTACTATTACAGGAACTAACTTGGCTGTAACACGTGGCACTGGACATGTGGACGCTGGTCAGCTCTGATTTAGGCAGTAAATCTATACTTGATCACTTCACCTTCCCCCTCTTGACGGTACTTAACAAGAGCACCTTCTGCGATTAGACATTTTATTGCTGGAAAACTAGAGACCTGTTGATTGTCGCCCATCGATCGCGCTTTCCGTGCGAAATGTAGTGCTGTATTGCACTTACCAGAAATGGTTCAGAGGATACCACTTGTTGTCCAGCCATTGATTCCTTATGGCAACCTTGTTTGGTCGAACCAGACTATCCTATGTGTTAGACTCCGACACGCATAGACAAATTCTAATTCCTATTTCGCTTCGTGCCGTTCCAGCATTTGTAGAAAACATTCTGAAAATGACCATGTCGCTAGCTCATCATCCTCAAGTTTGCCATCAGATGGTAAAGGTAACCATGTGTAAGCGTAAACCATGCGCATAGGAGACCCTCTTCGGCTATATCTCCATATCTCAGCACCTCTTCTGGTTCATATGATTTTTCGGCCGCAGTTGGCTTTTCCGTGATGGTGTATTGGGCCCAGTGTAATAGATTGTCGGGAGAGCATAGCTGGAGTAACATCTCACAGTCTCACTCGAATACGTATCTTCAGCAAGATCCCATCGATCTCGGGATTTAGTCCGTGTCCGACGCTTTGACGTTCATAAGCTCCTGTATTTCAAGCGCCTAGATCTGCCATTGTGATGTTGGGCTTTCTGGCCGCTGTCATTGGAACAGCATTTGAGGTGTTGTTGCGGATGAAATTGGACACCATAGTTCCACTTTGGATTCTTTCTTTACAGGGTATAAGCGTTTGGGGTATCTAAAGTCGAACAATGCAGTCATGTCTCTTGCTATCCCAGTGTAATTAATCACAGGAGTTGAAAAAGTAAGGGTTTTAAAAACCAGAAGCCGCGGAGGATTGAAACTATCTCCCTTTCGACGAGAATTGTTGGGACTTTTGGCCCCGATCTTTACCAGCCGCTCCTAGCAAGAGGCACACTTGCAGTCAGATTCACGCTTGAATGGTACTAGTTTGGATGCAATGCCCATTTTATAAACGATACCTGCGAGCAAGCGACCAAGAAGAATTGGAAGATTGTGGATATCAGCCGCTATTGGCGCCTACGGTCCTGATTACTAAGCTTGATATGTTCCGAAATTGATACCCGCCTTTCCGCCCGCCGAAGAGCCTCGACGGCCGTATAGATCAGGTGGGGGGCTCAAAAGTGACAGAATATCGATATTCATATTGCCAAAGTAGCCATACCTCCTTTTGTATTATATAATTTTGACTGTGCTCTTAAGAATCCATCGTTTCCCCAACCTCTTGGCGCGACAATACCTCGTTGCTAGACGCCGTTGTCTTGCTAGTCTGTCCTTTATGATGACCTTGTCCAAACCCCAGAGCCTCGCTCAGCGCACCGTTTGAATGCCTGCCAAATGACTTGCAGTTTTTCCAAGGATGATTATATGATAAATTTGCTCGGAACCAATTCGTAACACTCCTTCAGGCAGAGGATTGTTATCACTCCTTCCTTCGCACGTCCCCTATGCCGCCGAAACCATTGCCCTCAAGCCGGAAGAAAGACGAGTCGTATCAACTTCGTTGCATCCCGAGTACTTCGGCTCCTTTGCTGCAGCCAAAGGAGTGAAACACACGATCATAGCGATTCAGGAATGAGCAGTGACACCAACAGACCAGGCGTGTTCGGGTCTTGCTCTTCTTCTTCTTCGCCTCGACCCTCTCAAGGAGCTCGATCAAGCTCTGCGGCCGGCTCCATATCGACGGTCCGGCCGCGGAACCGGAAATTGATATCATTTGTGGAAGATGGTGATGATACGCCGGGCGTTGGGGCGACAGCTCCTGAAGGTGCAGAGATCACAGCGACCGCCTCTTTAAGGTCCAGGAGAGGGTCGCCATATATCTCTCGAACAGGGTCCCCATCACCATACCTACAGGCTTCCCGGCCCGAATCAGGGAATTTTGAACGTGGATCAGGACCAAACATTGCTGGGAAGAAAGGCGGTGCCTTTGCATCAAGTTTTCTAGATGTTTCTTGGTCGTCAATACAGGGCCTGGCATCGGCCGTAATGGGGACGGATGATATGCGGAGTAACCAATCAAAGCCCAATGGAGGACGTGGAACAAAAGGGCCCGAGAATTTTTGTCGCGCTCAAGATGGAAGTCACAAACGGATGGAACCTCCTTCAGTTTGGGGACCATCTGGCAAGCATGACCAGATAATACCTGGCTCCCGGGAGGACCGGCAAACCATTCTACAATCAAAGAGAAGGGAGCTTCTATTGCAGGCCAATGGAGACACCATGCCCGATACCCAAGGGAACTATAAAAGACGGACGTCATTAGAAGATGTTGACCGAACGTCACAGGCGCAACAGGCTGAACTAGAAGAAAGCGAGGCGCTCGTTTATATACACCGCGTCTCGCCGAATGACAGTCTCACAGGTGTATCTATACGATATGGCTGTCCTCTCCCAATTTTGAGGAAGTCAAATGGGTTTTGGCCAAGTGACAGTATTCAGTCTCGAAGGATAGTGGTTTTACCTGTCGCTGCCTGCACCTTGAGAGGTGAACGTATCTCAGCGGATGAGAGCTCAAAACCGAACCCTGATATATGTAATCATATTACTTTAACTGCACCTGTTCCTTCAGGGCCTGCGTCTGAGGATGAAATGCCTCTCAAGACCAACGATGTCCCCATATGGAAACACGAATGCTGGATGAACGTCGATGGATTTCCCTCGCCGATTGAGCTCGGACGTATTCCCAGCAAAACTCTTGGATTTTTCCCAAGAGCTCGACGAAAATCTCTAAAATCTCAGGTCCAGCCAGAAAGATACTCCGATTTCGGCACGCCCCTTCCCGAGGAGCAATATGCGAGAGAATCATCTCGCGCGCCCAGGTCGCATGTACGTGATCACTCAGATTGTAGTTCAGCAGTCGGGTCACCCCAGCGCCATCATCGGCATCGCGCGGGCATTCTGTTAGTGGGGCCTGGGGGTGTTGGTACTCTCGATGGCAGTTCAACTGGTCCCGGACCGGCACCCGACAAACTCAATACATTCGTAAATGCTCACCTTCCGAACCTCGCGATCTCTTCACGACCCCATCCTCCCGTCGCCTCCTTGCATTCTACCGGTGAGCGTCTTTCGTTCGACTCTTCTTCTACTTTGTACTCCAGCTCGCCAGCCGCCGGACTAGAAAATATCGGCGGAGCAATCGAGGGTTGGTTCCGCAAGGTAGCTACCAAAGCCAAAAGTGGACTAAGCGAGCTTCAGCAACCAGTCCAGACGCATAGTGATCTCGGCATCGGTGGGCATGGAGATTTGATCGAGCTGAATGAGGCGTCGGAGATCAATACATTAAGCACATCTGAGCAGCGTCAGAATCAAGAAGGCTTCCAAACCTCTTCGTCTTCGGGTCCACGGGATAGCTTACGGGGTCGCGGAATTAATAGGAAGGGGCATGGTAGAGCGAAGAATGACTAAGGATGATCATCGCCTGATACAGGGTTCTCTGTTGAACGTAGCTCCCCGATAACCTTTTTATACGCATGTTATACTTGATATCCCACCCGGCACTGTTTTTGTTGTATGTAGCATGAACAGATACCTTTTCATTGAGACTTGAGTCTTTCGCAGTTTTTGCCTTATCACCACAGGCAATTAACTGGATATTTTGCATAGCTGGTAAGCATAGAGCGCGCTCGATATACATACAGCATACGAGGGATAAACGTCAACGCACACATGCATAGACGATGGATTTCATTCCTAGATAGACTCAATTGCCTGGAACTACCCAATGTATTTCAAGCCAGTAACTCTGCATTTTGCAGTAAGACTCGCCTAGCCCGAAGTGCCTATTCATAGAAATAGCTGACAGCTCAACGTACTATATCAAGGTAGAGAGAGGTTCTCTTGATAAACTTTCATCGGGTGGATTACAACTCTTTTGGCGTCTTAGAAGGAGGGTATATCACCAGGGCTGTCTCGTAGTTCTTGTCCCCGTCGGCATCAAAAAAGGCATTGAAAAATTCTAAAATCGTGTAAGTACGCAGCGACGGGATGGTAGGACTGCAATGAACGCACCGCCAGCGTCGATTTTACCGCTTTTATCGGTATCAAAAAATTCAAGAAATTTTTCGGCCACTGCGTCACTCATACCCGTGGCCTTCAATTCAGCCTTGTCAATACCAGCTTTCAATCAATCCGAAATTAGCTTCTAACCCGGCGCCGAAGAATATTTCATAGAAGATCAGGGTAAGCTCACCTTTTTTCTTGTCCTGAATCACAATGCATGTTATCAATGGAGAACATCTGCAATCAAACACCTTGGGCTTACCATCTTCGCAAACATGTCCGCAAGCGCGAATATTACATCAGTGCTATAGTAAATGTCCTTTTGTTTTAAATGGCATCAGCAATTGTAACGCATCGCGAAAGAAAGACTTGAACCCAGTAGACATACATATGCCGGAGCCATGTTGACGAGCGTGAATGAGGACTTTGATTATTGAGGTATGGTCTTGATTTCGGGAGATTCTTGAGTATGAAAATATGTGCATTCTACCGTGCCCAGATGGTGAAAGAACTGGAGCTTTATATGCCTTTCGGCCAGCTAGGAAGTCAGCACACCCACCCGTACGGGCCTTCTTTTCTTGGACTAAGTTGAACTTGACCAGGATTCCCACGGTGGCGTTAAAGTTACTGATTCGCAGCTTTCGATTGATTTAACATCTGACCTGCTTCGATTTGATCGAGGCCAGTGTGTCTCGCACTTTGTGGCCGCCAAGATCGAGTTCGTCACGGAAAGGGTACCAGAAGAACTTCTTCGACCCGAAGTACCAGGGAAATGTGACGGTCTCGTCCAGTTCAAGCGCCAATGGAACCAGGAATACGCTGTCACTGACTCTCGAGATCGGGTATCATTTTCGTGGTAGATCAACTCCCAGGCTCAAGAATGCGGCCAGGTTTACAATCAGACCGGGAAGATGGAACTCAGAATGGAAAATCGCTTGTACATAGAGTACTTACGTAAAGTACGCACATGCGCTGTGTGTGACTTCAACTGCGAACCGGTCTAAAATTGGTTGGATTGCGAATATCTATGCATGGTAAACTCCTATTCCGTACAGCGTTTGATATCAATGCAGATGACAGAAAGAAGTGACGTAGAGAAGAGGGGTAAAATAATCTGAACCGAGGGCTGAAAGATCCGTGGCTGGCTAGCAATAGCACATCACATTAGCAGAATGACCGTTATGACGTTGGTGACAGAATACTAAAGGTGATTATCTTCAAATTGAGAATGGTCATCGACTCAAATCCTCATAACTTGGGTGACTCTACGCTGTTGATCAACGACGAGTCGAAGTTGTCTACCTTTCCAAGTCATTGGAGAGTAATCACAGCCAGGACGTAACATTCGGCTGGCGGGGTTAAATACACCGCTTCGAATAGTGGGAATAAACAGTTCATAGGAAGGGAAGTCTGTGGAATCAGTCAGCGTGAAATAGGGTGGGATGATATGCCTATTCAGGACTGACTCACATCCATCTACAAATTTAATAACTTGTTCGGTGGTCATCCCCTGTCCTTCAGTAGCACGGAGATTGTTCTCCTGTTCCACGCGCCATTCATAGACATCTAGTGGATTTTCAGCATCGCTAGCATAAAACTCGCGGTTAGTACATGGGCGATAAAACAGGGTTCTCAGCCTTACATGTGTATAAATGCATCAAGCTGGCTAATCAGTTCAGTAAGTGATCAGTAAGCGAGCCCTTGACTGCCAAGTTGAAGCTAGGGGAACTCACTCTGTAAACGCATCATAACGTTTGAGTGCCTCGTTGATAATAAGGACATCCTCTAGTTTGACGTGGCCTAGTCGACCGGTGTAATTTCCTGCCTCTTTCTTTCTGACTGCGTCTTCCCATGCAGCGCGAATTTCAGCCACAGGCCGAGCTCGAAATCCAACACACCATCCTTCGAAAATCACCACCTTGATAGATTGTTTTCCCTTGCCATGGTCATTGATTACTTCCCAGTCCTTATCCGGGCTTCGATCGCCCTCGCCATTAAAAGCGGATTTGTCGTAGTAGGGAAGCTTAAATGGAAGTCCTCTTCTTAAGCAATCAAAAATTCGCTTGCCGAGCTCGACGTCATGGGTGGAAGGCTGCCCTCGGTGCTGCAGAAGTGGATTATTAGGGTGAGCAGCAGCGAGTTGCTCTTGCTCCGCGTGGGTTAGATAAATATCATCGATCGAAAACGCCAACGTCGGGAGGTTGTAGGGTGGGGCAGAGAGGAGAGTACATAGGGTTGACACCTAGTAATTTGTAAATAAGGGTTAGCGAGATCTCAAAACTAACCCGAAAACTCGAAGGCGCGATGGATGCGCGATCGAGTCGATCTCTTAAAGCGACTCTCTGTGGCACTCACTAAGACTGTTTTTCCTGCACCTTGCAAACCATTCAGCCCTATGAAAAATGGTTGAACGTTGTCAGTCGCGTGCTGGGCATGGTGAAGTTCAAGTCTCTCCAGCAAAAATGGAATGCAGTACTGCGACTTGTCGTCAATAATCCGCTGCATCGTCCCCTCTTCGACCACTCGGGCTAATGATGATCTCCGTTTTTAGTAACTCACTAGTCGAGATGCTGATAGGTGAGATCACGAGCCAGGGCAGGGTGGGTAAACACGTCACTACTAAGGTTGTGAGCCGCTGTAAGGAATGACGTAAGCGATCCAGTGGTTTAGAGCCGCAAGGTTCCTCTGGGTTCTTTGGAGATCAGCCGAAAGGTTGTGAATGGCTTGATGGACTATATTGTGTGTATGGTCGCCTAGTCTACCAAGAAGAGTGGTGATGCAGCTGAATCTTCCATGAAGCTCCCTTTTGTGCAGTGTTTTGATGGGATTGTTTTTACACAGGAAGCAGAGCATATAGTTCAGAACAGAATAGCTAGGTACTTAATGACTACTGTCTAGATTGCCTGGTTAGAACATAGAATGTAGAAGCATGCCTAGCTACCTTTTTTTTTTTAAGAAATGAAGTGCTCAATATTCGTTGGAGACTGTAATTTTGAACAGTTGTCCGATACAATTCACAGAAAGCATAGGAACTGAGATATACATAGATAGCCAATTGGGTAATTAAGCAAGAATCTGTGGATCTCATTTCTCAGAAGGTCTTCCACCTCAATCATCTCGACGAACAGGATTTAGACAGAAGAGCTAAACTCGACTCAATATGCCCGTATGAAGGCCAAGCCACAAAATCCAGAACTCGCTCTGAATCGCTGAGATAGGCATCATACACGGAGTAATGGGCTTTAGATTCATCTTCATGATCATGTATGTACGTACTCTGATGATAGATTATTCAGGTATACTGCTCAAAGGTTTGAAAGAAAAGCCAATCTGGGGAGTATTGAAATAACGAAACCCAGGGCCGAAGTCGGATACTTACTAATCAGCCTTCTCCAAGGTATAGATCATTGGTAAGCTTGACACTTCAGAACCCACTTATACTATGCGACCAATCTAGCAATCACCAGCCTCAGTGACAACTACTAAATATTATCGGTGTGTATCTCATCATGGGTCAAATTGCTGGGGTTCTTTTGCTTAGCTTGGGTGAAGCAGCGAAGAAATCATGCAGTATAAATGTCTCCGCTAGAACGTAATTTCGTGAGTGCGGAAATTTCATAGCCATCCACGAGAAATCGGATGTTGGTGGCAGCTTTTTGCCTCCTGTTCCCTGAGAGGAGTATGATCCGGGCCGGAAAGGAACTGAACTGATCAACAAGCAGCTTATTTAGCTCTTTTGTGAGAACCAGGGTATATAAAATACTGTGAGGCGACTCGAATAGCGATAAGCCAGGTTGAGCATCGTTTCTACCATCGGTTCAGCTTCTTTAGCGGCGGATTATTGGGGTGAGGTTGAAGCATCGTCTTAAGCGGTTCTTCAGCAAGTTCGAGGGAGTCAGAGGGGGTATGGCACCCAAGTTACCGCTTCCCTCATTATGCTGACTAGCCAGCGGCAAGGTATGTGAAGTCTGTTGAGCAAGCCGGGTACGTAGACATATGGTATGCAGGAGATTTCGACCTTTCGGTAAGCGCCCGACTCGTCGGACGTTCTCCTCGAGACGCGGTCTAAAAATTGCGGGCCGGCCGCGGATCTTTCTTTTCTCCGCTGTGTAGCACGTGAGACACTTATCTTGGCGTTTGTTTCGGACCGAATCTTTTCCGGGCCCTATGCCGACAGGAGAAATTTAATAGGCTCTCCAATACTCCGTACTCTTTGCTTACTACGGTTTGTGACTATAGGTACCTACTCCGTATTACTCTGTACTCCGGTGGACGCTTGTAACCACCCATCTCGACTCAAGTCTGGGGAAGTCAAATCTCCAGATTCCGATGAGGTCATGGTGACTCAGCCAGAAATCTTCACATGAGTTATGCCAAGACCTCCTGATCACATGCCTTCCCGTCCAGATGAGCCAATAGGAGCTCTAAAAAATGCTGAACCTTCCTCAGAGATAGCCAATTAAGTCCCTGCAGCTACCTCCATATTGCCGGCTTCCAATGCGGTCGACCGCCGGACCTCCTCGGCGAACTGGCCTGAGTCCCACGCCCCGTGTCAAACCCCATACGAAGCTTCCTCCACGATCAACCGAGGTCCAAACCCCTTCAAACCGCATCTGGTCACACAACGAGCCGAGTTCGTTCTCATCCTATGAACTACGATCTTTTTTCTCTTCCTGTGTTACAATCTCTATCGCATCATAATTTCAGTATTTTCTTCCTTTCATTGCGTATCCGAACCTCCGTTTTCCTCATACATCATGTCGGAACTACGCTACGACGGGCAGACTGTGGTTGTCACCGGTGCTGGTGGCGGCCTGGGAAAGGCATATGCCATCTTCTTTGGTTCCCGTGGTGCTAACGTCGTGGTTAATGATTTGGGTGCTTCACATACCGGAGAAGGCCAATCGTCAAGGGCTAGTATTCTACAGAGTAGCAACATGCTATTAACGCAGTCCAGTAAGCTAACTAGAATCTTTAGGCCGCAGATGTCGTCGTCAATGAAATCAAATCTAAGGGCGGAAAGGCCGTGGCCAACTACGACAGTGTCGAATTTGGAGATAAGATCATCGACACCGCCATTCAAAACTTCGGTCGCATCGACATTCTTATCAACAATGCTGGCATTCTACGAGACGTCAGCTTCAAAAACATGAAGGATCAAGATTGGGATCTCATCAACACCGTGCATGTCTATGGTGCATACAAGGTAAATAGCATTCAGCTGCTTCGGACCATCAGTCGAGCTTACAGCTAAATTAATTCGTAGTGCGCGCGTGCCGCATGGCCGTATTTTAGAAAGCAAAAGTTCGGCAGAGTCATCAACACTGCTTCAGCCGCCGGTTTGTTTGGAAACTTTGGTCAGACGAACTACTCTGGTATGTTTGTTGAAGCCTTCTTTCGCATGGATGCTTTAGCTAATTCCATTAGCCGCTAAATTGGCAATGGTCGGTTTTACCGAGACATTGGCCAAGGAAGGTATCAAATATAACATTCTTTGCAACGTCATTGCGCCCATCGGTAAGTCAAAATGCCCAGAGCTTCTTCCATATCCCAATTGCCTGACCTATTGCAAAGCTGCTAGCCGTATGACCGAGACTGTCATGCCACCCGAGGTTTTGGAGAAACTTGGCCCGGAATGGGTTGTTCCCTTGGTCGCGGTCCTTGTCCACTCTCAATCGAAAGAGACTGGATCCATTTTTGAAGCTGGAGCGGGACATGTTGCTAAGCTGCGCTGGGAGCGCTCGAAAGGTGCTCTGTTGAAACCGGATGAATCACTTACACCTGGAGCAGTCCTCGCCAAATGGGACGAGGTGAACGATTTCTCAAAACCAAGCCACCCAACCGGTCCAAACGACTTTATGGACTTGCTTCAGGCCGGCATGAAGCTTCAACCCAGTCCTTCTACTAAGCAACCCGATTTCACAGGCAAGGTTGCGTTGGTCACTGGTGGTGGAAATGGGTAAGTTGGCTCCAGAGGCTCTGCGCGAAAATTTTCTAATCTAATGTGTAGACTCGGTCGCGTATACTGTCTCCTTTTTGCCAAACTCGGTGCTTCCGTCGTCGTAAACGACCTGGCTGATCCCGAGCCAGTTGTTCAGGAGATCAAGAAAATGGGAGGAAAAGCTGTTGGCTCCAAGGCATCGGTTGAGGATGGCGCGGCGGTCGTCAAGCCCGCCATTGATGCGTTCGGTCGTATTGACATTCTTGTCAACAACGCTGGCATTCTCAGAGATAAAGCCTTCTCAAACATGGATGATAAGTTGTGGAACTCCGTCGTGAATACCCATCTCCGGGGCACCTACAGTGTCACCAAGGCTGCTTGGCCATACATGCTTAAGCAGAAGTATGGACGAATTGTCAACACCACTAGCACTAGTGGTATCTATGGCAATTTTGGTCAAGCTAACTATGCTGCTGCCGTAAGTTTGAGACCATGACTCGAGATATCATGTCGCTAACGATCATATAGAAATTGGGTATTCTAGGATTTTCGAGAGCATTGGCCCTTGAAGGCGCGAAATATAATATTTTCGTTAATACCATCGCACCAAATGCTGGTACCGCAATGACAGCAACTGTCATGCCCGAGGAGGTTGTCCAGGCCCTCAAACCAGACCAAGTTGCTCCACTTGTTGTTCTCCTTTGCTCTGACATGGTCCCTGAGCCAGCTACAAAGGGTCTGTTTGAATGTGGCAGTGGCTGGTTTGGTAGAACAAGATGGCAAAGATCTGGAGGCCATGGCTTCCCTATCGATGTCCAGTTGACTCCTGAGGCCGTTGCATCTCAGTGGGCTAAGATCATCAATTTCGATGACGGCCGCGCAGATCACCCCGAAGACAGTGCAGCCGGAGCGCAAAGCATTATGGAAAATATGAACAACCTAAGTGGAGGCTCCAAGAAAGAGGAAGCCGGCGAGGGCCAACAAATTCTGAAGGCAATTGCTGAGGCCAAAGAAATGAAGGCAGAGGGATCTCCATTCAACTACACTGATCGAGATGTTATTCTCTATAATGTCAGCCTTGGCGCTAAGAGGACCCAATTGCCTCTTGTCTTCGAGAACGATGAGAGCTTCCAAGCTCTCCCAACCTTCGGAGTTATCCCTTGGTTCAGCGCTGACATCCCATGGGATATGGGTGCCATCGTCGCCAACTTCTCGCCAATGATGCTTCTTCACGGTGAACAGTACCTGGAAATCAGAAAATTCCCCATCCCAACCGCTGCCAATACTGTCTCCTACCCAAAACTCATCGACGTCATTGATAAGGGCAATGCGGCCATTGTCACCAATGGTTATGTGACCAAGGATGCCCAATCTGGCGAAGAACTCTTCTACAATGAGTCCACCATGTTCATTCGCGGAAGTGGAGGTTTCGGTGGCTCTAGCAAGCCTACCGCTCGCCGTCCTGCTGGTGCAGTTGCTGCTTATAAGCCTCCTTCACGCAAACCTGACGCTGTCGTCGAAGAGAAGACCAATGAGGATCAGGCCGCACTCTACCGCCTTAACGGTGACCGAAATCCTCTTCACATCGACCCAGAGTTCAGCAAAGTTGGTGGCTTCAAAACTCCCATCCTTCATGGCCTTTGCTCGATGGGTATATCCGGCAAGCACGTTTTCACCACATTCGGCCCCTACAAGAGCATCAAGGTTCGATTTGCCGGTGTTGTGCTTCCTGGACAGACTCTCAAAACCGAAATGTGGAAGGAGGGTAACACTGTTATCTTCCAGACCACGGTGGTCGAGACTGGTAAGCCAGCGATTGCTGGTGCTGGTGTAGAGCTTCTCCCCGGCAAATCTTCAAAACTTTAAAGGGCAATCACGCTTTGATGCATTACGATTGATATACAACGTCCTTTTTTTATATATGGGTATTCAACTCTTCCAAAACTGAGCCCTGCCTGGATATTACGATATGCACACCTGTATATTTTAAATTTTGATTGTACTTTAAATCATGGCTAGTCATGTTCTCAATTTGATCTTTTTATTGTTCTATCCTCCGGTGATTCTATTCTTAATCCCATATTGGTCCAGCAATCAGTATCAGGTTACAAGTGCTTGGTGGGCTCGGTCTGCAACCCTTCACCATCCTTATTAGCTACCCTTGGCCTACACAATTTCTGCAGCTGAAGATATAGTGAGAAGGGCATTTTAATATACTTATAGGTAAGGATTCCCAGTCTGCTGTGTAAGTTGTAGGATGGCTCTTTGTGAGGGAAATTTGCTTGAAACTTCATGATAGCATCACTTAGACATAAAGCACTAAAAGACCTGCAATTCTGCGGCGAAAAAGAGGATTTAAATAGCAGGAAAAACGGGTTTGATGTTTGTGACCATAAGGTTGCCAATGAAGCCTAAGCTTTGGCGTGGAGCCGGGATCACTCTAAGAGCCCCATGAAACACGGAGTTCGGACACATGGACCTCTCAAAGGAACCCGACTTCAGCTTCCGTATACTTTTTCGACTGTGTTAACAAACCTCCATGTCCAGATATGTAGCTGCGATTCATATCCATCGTTATTTTGGAGTCTAACAAGATGGTTGCATTTCCTCCATTCTTCCGGGCTTCCAAACCATCGTCTTCTCGCAACAGTGTGCCGTCTCTTTCGAGCAGTGCCTCTATAACCTCCACAGTACCGACCTCCTCTACGGCCTCCACGCAAAGCTCCTCCTCCTCTCCCTCTTCCTCTGGCGCAGTATTACCATCGGCCTCCGCTACTCTCGCTGAAGCACTCCGTGGAAACCCGTTCGGAACTACCACAAAGCTGCCATGTCCCGTGGCGATTCGTGACGAGGAAAAGGAACGCGAAAGGAATGAGCTCAATAATTCACTCTATATTTTGGCTGAACTGTTCCCCGACGTGAAAACGGAAGTGTTCCGCGAGCTACTCGTCCATTTTGATGGGAATAGTAGGCTGCAGGTCTGTGTGGAACAGCTGCTGCGGTACCGGAATGAGTGGGTCAAAGGAAGATGGAATGTCCCAGCGGCAGGTGATACTACTTCATTGCCGACAAGAAAAGTACGGCTAGAAAATGAGCGTGAGAATATTGAATGGAAAGGCGTTGTGATGGATGAAGAGCTATTTAGAAGCGATCACTACAAAAAGGCCGTCAAGACTGCGCTATGTTATGAATTCCGCGCAGTTAGCCGAAGCGCTATTGATGCCGTTCTGGCGGAGGTCAACTATTCCTACACACGCGCTCGTCCAACACTAAGGCACCTCTCCCAAAAGACCTGGCGTGTAACTTTGGGAAACATCCTGTTTTTCAAGAAACCCAAAGAGAAGGAGGAACCTCCGCTGCTGACTTGGAACCGGCCGCCAAATGGAGACTTGATTCCGCAACTTAAAAGCACGGGATGTAAAGAGCTGGATCAAGAGATCCGTGATGCTTTCGTCGATCCCATACTTGCTCAGAAGAAGGAAAAGCAGGAAAGCGAGGACTCGAAGTTGGCTCAGGAGCTCAATGAAGCGGAAGCCAAGGCAGCAGACGCCCTATATGAATGCACATGTTGTCTTGGAGACGTACCATTCGAACAAATTTCCATGTGCTCAGTGAGCTCCCATGTTACGTGTTATTGCTGCATCCAGCGGACCGTCCATGAAGCCATTTTCGGTCAAGGATGGGGAAAATCAATAAATTGCGAAAGGTCGACATTGAGCTGCCTGGCTCCTTTACAAAGTGGAACGTGTGAGGGTATCCTAGACGCAGTGCTTGTTAAACGAGCCATTCTCAGCGACAAATCGGGCGCTGAAACCTATCAGAAGTTTGAGAGTCGGCTAGCCGAGGAATCTCTGTTGAAATCTCAATTGAAACTAGTGCGCTGCTCCCATTGCTCTTACGCTGAATACGACCCTGCTTATCATCATTCCAAAGGCCCCAGCTGGCGCTTTCGCCGTGCAAGCCTATTGCCAACTATTTGTATGATTTTTGTTCTTCTTGACGTGATACCCCTTTTGATTGTTCTTTTCACTGCATTTCTTCTTTTGCGCCCAAATTCCATACCCCTGATCTTTAGCGTCTCAATACGGAACCTATGGCTGAAATCTCGAAACCAAAAATTTACTTGCTCAAATTCAACCTGCAGACGAGAGAGCTGCGTCAACTGCCAAAAGCCTTGGAAAGACCCTCATGTTTGTTATGAACCATTGATTCTTAACCTAAGAACCACAGTGGAAGCTGCTCGAACTGCTGCGATCAAACGCACATGCCCAAACTGTGGGCTTTCTTTTGTCAAGTCCTCTGGATGCAACAAACTGACCTGCGTTTGTGGATACTCGATGTGCTACCTCTGTCGCAAAGCACTAGGCCCACCTTTAAGAAGACAAAGAGATAATCTCTTAGCGCAGATGCGCCAAGCATACCGGGAAAACGCTGGTCCTGTAGATGGAGTTTTAGAAGGTACAGCTGATATCAACATTGATTCAGATGAAGAGCCAAATGAGGATGAGGAAGGCGAAGGATATAAACATTTTTGCGAGCATTTTCGCGTCAATCCGGGCTCACGATGCACTGAGTGTACTAAATGCGACCTCTATATGGCAGAGGATGAGGAGACTGTTGCGCAACGTGCCGGAGAAGAGGCCGAACGTGAATGGAAATCTCGTCAAGGGTTCAATGCAACTTCTTCGTCAAACCAAAATAGTGGCATGACCGTGAAATCGCTTGATCATAGGCTTGCGAAATCTGTCCTGCAACCCACATCTGGACTTCCCCCTCGAGAACTGAATCTTCAATTTGACTCGAAGGACTGGCCCTCAAGATACCGATTCTGGACGCGGGATGTATGGTCCGACGGCAGATGGAAAAGTGAAGCTCAATCTCTAGTTGACAAGATTGTTGAGGCTCTAATAATAATTGAAACTTAATGAATTTAGCATTCAGCTCATTCGACGGTCAAGGGTTTTCGGCGTTTGATGGTGCATTTTGGCATGAGCGGATGGTCAACACGGAGGTGGCCGGGATAGGACGAGTCAGTCATCACATCCGTAAAGCAATACTTATTGGACACTTTGCCTTCACAAGTTTTCTCTTACTGTTTGTTGTATTTTAACTATACCCAGATGTGTTTTATACAGGAGGTTCACAAAAACCTGCCCTCGATGGCATTTAAGTTCCTTTAAGGTTCAGGGATAGCGCGGATAAATAATATACCGATGAATAGCTCGGTCATCGGGCCGATAAATATCCGGTTTCTCCGGCATCATCAGCCAACAGCATTTCTGCCACATGGCTTTGAAGGAGCCCTTGCGTATCAATCAATACGTCGCGAATCCTCTGCAGAAGGTAGTTTCGAAGCTACTACTAAGGAGCCCTTTGCGCAGGGAAAGCCCAATGACTCAAGTCTCACCGCGAACATCGATAAGGTGACAAATATGGCAATGATGCCTAGCAGTAATAGCTTCGGAGGAAGCAGGAGTGGTAGCCCCTTCGTGATCGAACGCGACGACGAATCGGCTTATGAACATGACATCCTAGATGCTGATGATGGTTCGTGCTGATTCCATTTTCCTGGCACACTTCACTTGCTGAATTACCGCCTCTCTTAGCCATTGAAGCTGATGATCCGCTTGGATCAACTACCGACCGAACTCCGCTCACCGGAAATATCGGCTCCTCGAGTAACGAAAGAGGCGAATCCTCAAGGTCTGGTGGTGGGATCTCTGGCTCATATTTGACCTCTTCAATTCCGGGAGAAGACCGCCGCGCCCCAGTGAACACTATCGATGAATCGGTTTGGGATACACTATCGCGCGATTTAATGGGTGTATGGGAAAAGATGAAACAGGTTCTCTGGCCGAAATATTTGCTTGGAGGCATGCTACAGCGCGGCGGTGGAGGTATAGCCGGTGCTGCGGAACGAGGGGAGGCCACCGGATTCGGTAATGGGTTATCAGGAATTAGGAACCTGGTGGGCCGATGGCCGGACGCCGATGTTGTGCTACAAGGTGGCATGAGTGAAGGGCTTAGGAATTGGGATCTTTGGTTAGTTGCCCTGAGAACCGTTTGTTTTAGAATGCGATCGTAGAACTAACCGGCTAATTGTCAGGGGTCCCCTCATTTTCTGTCTACTATTGAGTATGTTTCTCTCAATGGCAGCGTCAAGCGATCAAAAAAGCGTGGTTTTCTCGGGGGTATTCTGTATCATATGGATCGGGGAGGCGGTCGTTACCCTACAGATCAAATTACTTGGTGGCAATATGTATGTGGATCATAAATCGCTCATAAATATGCTTGACGCTGACAATTTACAGCTCATTCTTCCAGTCCGTCTGCCTTATCGGATACACAACATTCCCACTCGTTATCGCCTCTATCTTGAGTGCATTTGGACTTCCTATTGTTGTCAGGATCCCCGTTTACATCGTGCTAATCGCATGGTCGCTCGCGGCCGGTGTTAGTATACTAGGAGGTTCAGGGGTTGTCAAGAATAGGGTTTTCCTTGCGGTTTATCCGCTCCTTGTATTCTATGTCGGTATCGGTTGCCTTTGTCTTATTAGCTGAAGTGGAATCAATTGGGAGTATGCGATGGCTGGGACATTGAATTTCTCAGAGGTTTTGTGGTGGAAATTCTCGCGGTTAGGGGTTCGAGCTATCTATGTATTATTCTATAAATGAGAGGTGCACCGTTCTTAGAAACTGTATGTGCAAGCTAGAATTGCCTTACATTTTGAGTACAAACAAAGCACTCTGAGCAACTGCTTACGTATTCTAATGCCGATGAAAAGTGCAGCGAATTCATGTGCTCTGTACTGAGTATATCTTTTCAGTGGATAATGTAAGATTACTGATGCCTTGGCAAATTATTTTTATAGCAGAGCCACATGCCCCTGGAGAAAAGCTCCACTGGTTAGTACATACTGAAAGCACATTTGACATCAAACATGAGATAGTATTAAAAACAAGGATCATCCAACACTGTTCAGTGCTCATTCGTCAATATTCGGTTCATCATACCGCTTTGGTTAATCGACAGGAGATTGTTGGCCTGACGCCAAGGACGACTTAGGGTAACGCTCGTAGCGTTCGATCAAAACGATTAGCATCTCTGCGAAGCAGATGTGAGACTCTTGAATAATGAAGCCTTGAGTCCGGCAGAAAGAGACTGGGTATTCAGCAACATCATATTCGAAAAGAGGCATGGGTGGAATAAACAGCCCTTAATCAGACGTACCCAAAAGCTCAATGATAGCCAAAAGCATGTCAACTCATCGATTAGGATGCATAGTCAAACCACAAGCATGTAGTATATCCTAGAGGCTCTAGGTGCCACAAGTGGGACCTTATCCAGGTACGAGGAACAAAGTCGGAATGACTGCCTGCTCATATTGAGTAATGTTTGCAGTCAATCAGATGCACTGCCCAATAAGGATGATCAGCAAGCGCCAGATAGTGTCAAATGGTAGCAACAAAGGACTAGGACACAGCTAGTCGGCCATGAAAGACAATTCTTCAAAGCATATGGCCTCGAGACTCATCAAATACTTATATACGGCCTGGGCGGAATCCACTTGCTGGCACCAACATTGCAAAATGATGGATCCACACTTGAGATGAGATACATCAGGATAGATGTTGGATTTATAGCGCTTTTCAACATCATCGCTAGAAACTTCCTGATAAGGATAGGAACCAGTCATGATAAAGTAAAGAAGTGAACCTAGGCCGAAAAGATCATCTGCAAACGAGGGTGGAAGGTTCAGATCATATCCTCCGGGTTTAGATCTTGTATCCGGGGTGGCAGATGGCTCGGACCCGTGGATGGAAGCACCACCAAAATCGGAAATTTTCAAATCGAGATTGGAGTCCAGTAAAAAATTGCGTGGTGACAGATCGCAGTGTACTACGTCAATTTTGTGAAGCAAGTCCACGGCTTCAGCGGCCTGTTGCGCCCACCGAAGACGAAGCTGGGATGTTACGCTCTCGCTTTTCTCCCGCATGTACTCTCGAAGAGTTCCATTTTCAAGAAACTCCATCACTAGACAGCATGTGTCTGAGTTCCATTCATATAATTTTGGCACGCGCGGGTGTTCGCCAATCAGCCGATAGACTTCGGCTTCGATGCGCATATTTTGCCGGTGATCCTTTTCCAATATGGGAGAATAAGGATTCGGGAGTGGTGTTTTTACCACCAAGCCGGAAGGCAACAATTCGATAAATGCAGTCCCTCCGCTAGCGAGATATTTACCTTTGGTGAAGTATATTATTTCTCCGGGCTTTGTTTCTGGTGCCTTACAGCACAATTCGGGATTAGATTGGCGCTGCCATTTCCCAGGGACGTGAATGTATCTAATGGTTTCGACGTTGGTCGGAGTGGGAAATTTCGGCTGCGATGAAACCGAGGCCTAAGGAGATGATATTATAAGCGGTCAGTAGCACGCCGGTGTGGAAAAACAAACTCTACCTTTTGTGGTATATCTTCGGAAGAGCTTTCAATATCTCCAGCAGCTTCGTCCGCTAGTCCTTGACCTAGGGATGCATTGCGAGAATAGAATCGGCCGAGGAGGAAGTTCAAAGCGGACGAGCACAATTGTTGGAGCTTAGACCATAATGACACTCCAAAGTGAACCATGTTTAGAAACGCATAAGGCGTACCAGCTCAGACAGGCAGCGGTAGCCGTGAAGTCCAAAGGGAATTGACTCTGATCATTGCAAAGGTTGAATTGTTCTTGACTGTCGCGGTTGAGCAGCTCCTGAAGTTGGGAAAATGACCAAACATGCCAAGACCCAGTGCAAACGCGACATAAAAGACGCGGGTTTGAGGTTCTGGCGGGATGCACATCCAGCACGGAGAAGAAGGCGGTCTGTGACTTGCGGCCTGGTTCTTTTTCATCGGTTGCTCGGTTCCGGAGTTACCCAAACATGGATGGATTCATGAGAATAGATCGAGTGGCCTGAGCAGCCGGAACGATTGAAGATACAGTATTTATTTACCAGGTGATTTCCTATGCATCGGCGTAGCCTGGCTTGACAACGCAGAGGAATGACTGAATATGGAGATATCTGAAGGGCAAGTTATGCAAGAAAGGCGATCATCACTTGTTACATCGATCTAAGTAGTATTGTCGCCCTGTCACCCTGCATCTCTTGTTCTACCTCCTTTGTCAAAGGGACTTAAAAGCGCTCCGCAAATGTCGCAGTGCACGAGATTCCCTCTCTCGAAGTAGCAATGAGTTTTGTCAAAGGATTGACATTCGGTTCCTTATTATATTGTTCATGTCGGTAAAGCTGGTCAAATTGCGTCCTGCCACGATCCCGCGGCTGTGGTGATATAGGAGCCGAACTACGGTAAAGTTCCAAGGATCCCGATGTCCGCCAGCGCAGGGTACCAAAAAAAACACCATCCCTGAGGGAAAAAAAGGAGCGAACTTTTTGGATGAAAGCAGGGAAAAACAAGCACCATCAGGCAAAACTAAGCGCCCGGCGTGTTTGGCGTTTTTTGTATTATTGTCATTGTGAAGCCGCCGAAGCCTCTCGAGTGTGTGCGCAGTCCCAGCCAGTCAGAACCAAGTCGTCCCTCTCAGCGTCAAGCGTGTCCCGCCAATTCACTTTGTCACTTATCATAATAAAAAGGTCCACCGCAAAGCGCCCTTGCTGGTTCTGGTCTCCCCCACCCACTTACTCCTTTTTGATCTTACTTCATACCGAACCTCAGCACAAAGAGCTACGAGCAGTCCGAGCAGAATTCATCTGTCCCAGCATGGCCGATCTAGAGGCACACGAGCGAGGCGAACAGCCAAAGGGTGAGCTAACGATCTCGCACTTCCTCCCCAACAGAACCGCCAACTCACATACTCGTTTGATTCTTTAGAAATTCCCAGCGAAGTTTCTCAATCCAGTCAAGGTAAGAAGTCCTTTTGCGATCAGCGTGATAAGACTGTGACACTTGAGCGTTCTCTTGGCAACCGTTTAATGAACGGCGACTGATGGTTTTGCTTCCATAGGGCGGGATGATCCCAAACAAGGTATGCTCTACAATCCACAGACGACGCTATACTCGGATGACCCCTTCAAATATCGAATACTGGTTCTGACATGGCCAAGACGAGCAGAAAATGGAAGATGAACCCTCGCGTCGCGACACTGAAGAACTCTCAGAAGGGCTTTCAGAAGGTACGGATCTATTAGAATCGACGCCGCAGTCAAATGCCATGAGTTTACCAGTCTCTGATGATAAAAAAGATGGATCTGGAGAGCGCCCAGTCCGCCAAAAATTAAAAGAGACAACTATCACTGGCCACTTACAACCCCCGGACGAACCTTCTGTGGCCTCAACCGAATCCAATTCTCCTCATAGCGATGATAGAGGTCGCCTAAGGAAAAAGAGGTCATTTGATGAATCCCGAGAAGGAGAGAATCCCGATACACAAATGAAGAATGAAGACGAATGTAGTCACCGAAGGAAGAGATCTAGGAGTTCTAAAGCCGAGGAAACTCTTGACGAAAAAAGGAAGGAAGTGAAGCCTCAGGAGAAACGCGAGCGTACACCATCCCGTTCACGATTGCCAGAAAGCGATCCGGAGAAGATTCTTAGTCCGAAAAAGAAACGAAGCAGAGACCAGCTTGACAAGGACGAAGAATTGGATGCTCTTCGCAAGAAGGATAAGGCTGGAGAGGAGTCGAAGGCAAAGCCTGACACGGAGAACTCCAAAGCAGTCACTCCTGGGAACCGTACCGAAGAAGGTGAACCAGAGAAAAAAGGCATCGGGATAGCTCGCAGGAACGTGATACGACGCAGGACGATCTATCATCGAAGGTCCGTCTTAGTCCCATTACATTCGTATTTTCTCTTACTGATTTCACTCCAGATAAAGCTACCAAATGCATTTGCAAATGCTTCATCCGTTTCCCCTTTCGCAAATTTCAAAGCGCCTCCTACTGCGGAGACTACCTCCCAACAAGATGAGCAACCACCGTCACAGCCGGAAACGTCTGCGTCTGCATTTGCGTCTTCCGGTTTGGCTGCATTCGCTGGCTCAGAGAAATCGCCTTTTGGCGCCATCGGAGGTGGAACGTCGATCTTCAAAACCCTCAAACCCGCCGAGGCCAGTGCTGGTGAAAAGAAGGACGCTGCTTCAAGTGGGGCTTCTCCTTCTCCATTTGCCGCTACTGGAGCCTCCCCATTTGGAGCCCTCCCAGGCGGATTTGCCTCGAGTGCATTTGCTAGTTTTACCTCTTCCGCACCTACAGTCACAGGTGGTTTGACCAGCTTTGCTTCCCCTACGGCCACCACCAGCTTTGGTGGCAATTCCAAAGCTAAAGCGTTCGGTGCCGCATCGGATAATGAGGATGACGATGAAGAAGAGGAAGAGGAAACGCAGCGTCCAGCCTTCGAAGGCCTTGAGGAAGTCAAAGAGGATGAGAGATTCTTCAAGCAAGACAGTATGTGATCTCAGTAAAATGCTACTATTTGCATGCTAACCTACAACTATTAGTTGAAACTGGCGAGGAAAACGAGACAACAATCTGTTCTTGTCGAGGCAAGCTTTTCCAATTCGACGGTAAAGAGTGGAAAGAGCGAGGCACTGGCACATTCAAAATAAATTCTTCAGAGCCCACTGGACGGGGCGAAAAGGCTGTTCGATCCGCACGAATGATCATGCGCACTGACGCCGTATTGCGAGTTGTCCTCAACTCTCCAATTTTCAAAGGAATGGAAGTCGGAAGCGCAAACGGAAAAGAGCCTGAGGGAAAGCAGCTTACGTTTACTGGGATTCATGATGGAAAATCAACTCCTTTCTTACTAAGGGTAAGTGTCTTACTTGTGTAATCATTGTGTTGACATTGTTTTGCCGTTGTTTTGTCCGACCAAAACTAACATTTTTCCTAGACGGGTAATGCATCAACAGCTAAAGAAATATATCACAGCATTCAAGGCATCATTGCGAAGATGTGATCGCCTAAATTCAACCTCGAAAACCATTTCTGTTCTGCTTTCTAAGCAAGCGCGGCTCGACAGCATTTCTCAATGTCCTTTTTTAGTTTCCTAAGAAGCCTTATCGGTTTGCATTCAATGGTGACATTCTCTTTGGCTTTTCTATTATGTCCACAAAATAATGGCGATTCTTTCGTTTTGAAATGGATTGGGAGGCAATTTTGGAGTATCTAATCCTCCGTCCTCTCTTCCATTTATTCCTTCGCTTTCCACCCTAATTTTCCTTTAGTTTAAAGCATGCTCTATCGCATTGAAGGTCTTAGAATACCTGCATCTCCTTTCAATTCCTGGAGATAGTCACTCAAATAGAATGGAATGTTTCCTATCTAGCTCATTCACAACTAGCTCTTGATACTGCGCCCACAAAGTGTTTTAAATGCTATATTTCTGGCTATCAAGTGATATATTTACTTGCCTGAACCTGGCATCTGATAGTTACCTTTTTGGGTTTGTTCAGGTGAGTGTCAATCTCGTATTTGGTCATCAAGAGATCTAAAATAGCATTTTAAGGTTAACACCAGGGCGATTGGTTTAGTGGTATAACGTCTGTTTTGCATTGATCTGAATGAAATTACAGAAGGTCGGGATTTCGATTATCCCATCGTCCACGTCTTCTTTTTTTGCTTTTTTGATGTTCAGCATCATTCTGGCTTAGTCAACTGTTCTCAGGTTTTTGTTTCTATTTTCAACACCATGTCGATTAAAATTGTATATATGCCTATTCGGTCAAGGCAAAAACCTCTCTAACCATGGAGTACCCCGGGTTCGTTTTCTATCAAGATAAATATGAAAGATCCAGAAGGCTGGCCTTGGTGACGCGGCTCTTCGATGGCTCGAGAGATATCCCAACAATTTAATGCAGCCTCCAAACCACTCTTCTGCAAGTCAACTGTCGTTCTAAGAACGGAATATTAAAGTAACAACTTTTTCTTCCATTAGCAAGTATAGAGAAATCTAAGTTTATCGGCCACTTGGTGCTCGAAGCAGCAACACACATCTCTGGTTCGAAACGCCGTTGACTGCCATTCTATGACTTTTGGATCGTCGAATTTTCTCGATCTAGTATGGCTCTATGGGCGATGAGAGTGTACTCGATAGCTGTATGTAGAGACATACACGAGACATCCACGATTCGGTATATAAGGGGCAACTAATAGGTAGGTCAGACGTCTCTAGAGGTATACCATATGTGCAGAGACTTCGAGGTAAGAGACAAAACAGCACAGGCGGTAACGTTTAGTTATTTTCCCTCGCATGAATGTACTATATCTTTCCCTGCACGCGCCGCGATTTGTGTCATGCGGTACACTACAAAGTACGGATTTTCGAAGTGTGATTCATTGGGAAACCACCACACCTGAAAGTAGCGATACCTTCTCGTGCGCTTGATTGCTAGAATATTAGTTGCGCTGGCTAGAAATGTGCATTCGGTGACTGTCTGGTCGTTCGATTTCTAGGTGCCAGGAAACTCGCCTCGCATGTTGCAGCCCATTTAAGCCAATGTCCACTTTACAGCATAAGTTCTGGGAGTTTTCAGCTAATAAGTCGTTCGCGCAATATTCTCTGGAGTCAGAGCTGATTACTGTGAGTTTGACCTTCCCAGATTCCCCACATGATTTTCTAAAGGGCCGGATCGGCTATTTTAATATCCGATGCCAAGAGAACCGGACGCCACGGACGATTTAAGTTAGACTCAAACCCTAAATCTTATTTTCACGTCGCGATTGGCGACGCGTGCAAGCTGGAGCCTAACGGGATTGAATGGAGACTTTGAGAATAGAGCATCCATTGGCATAATGTCATCGATCTAGGAATACCGAATGGTGTGGGCGCTGAGAAAGACCGTGCCGACCTAAAAGCTTTGCGTCGGGCTTACCATCGATCACGATATGGCGAGCAACAAGAGAAAAGCTGACTGCCTAGAAGCAACTGGACGATTTCAAAACAGCCCCTCGGATACTCAGTACACCAAAGAATATGATGCACCGAAACTAGCTGCAAATGCTTCTGACCGAAAGTTCTTTTCCACTGGCTCGTCGCGAACGGTCAGCAACTCTCGTTCCAGTTCAGGCTTGACCAACCCCAGTGATACCTGGCCACTTCCTTTCAAACAACTATCTCGAACACACCGAGCGTTGAATCTTGTCTATACCTTTTGCTCTACAAGGAAGCATTTTGCCACCACTTTTGATAATATCAAAGCGGCCGTGGAAGCGCAGATGGGTGGAAGGCACCTGACCGTTGAAGATGTCGCAAAAGTCAAAGTCCTAGTCCCGCAGTCCGTAAGATTTGAGACTGTGGACTCTGGCGTGATTGATGTTATGAGTGTGCCGCAAGCAAGGAAGAACAAACTTGGAAAGTTGTGGGATGACTGGGAGGCCGAAGGTATAGATGGTCGCTTTGAGAAGATTGGCAATGGAGAAAATGAAGTTATGCTTTTTGAATTCATAGATGGAGATCTCAAAATCGACAAAAGTGCCGGAATGCCGCTTCGAAATCCATGGGAAGAATCTCTATCCCTGCCGGTTTACAGTCAGAAAGATATGTTGAAGTTGATTGAAAAACGAAATCAAAAATTTACTGACGCCATTGTTACATACCTCGCTCTTTGCCAATTCAAGAACCTTGACCCAGTTGTCGAGCTCGAAAGGGAGAAAGATATGTATATACCCGTCTTGGGCAAACCTGGTGGCAGTGCTCCTGCGAAAATACCTCTTCAAATTCCTCGAGAGCGAAAGTCCATCGCTGAAATCCTAGACCTTATTCAGGAACAGGACTGGTATACCGGTCAAATTGTACCGAACGGTCATAGAATTCTCGTTGCTCAGCCACCTGTTTACGGCGAACTAAACTTCCAATTACCACAGAATGTGGTAAATGCTCTTTATAATACGAAAGGGATCACTCAGCTTTATTCCCATCAAGCTGAGGCCATCAATAATCTCTATGATGGACATGACGTGATAGTATCAACATCTACAAGTTCCGGGAAGTCACTGATATACCAGGTTCCAATGCTATGCGAGTTAGAAAAGGATCCTCAAAGCAGAGGCATGTACATCTTCCCGACAAAAGCCTTAGCGCAAGATCAAAAGAAGAATATGGAAGAACTCATGCAGTATATGGATGGCCTGGAGTACACCATGATTGAGACTTTCGACGGCGACACGATGATGGAACGAAGGAATGCGATCCGTGATGAAGCCAGAATTATATTTACGAACCCTGATATGCTGCACATCACTATCCTACCACAAGAGTCATCCTGGCGCAACTTTTTGAGGAATCTCAAATTGGTAGTCGTCGACGAACTACACGTATACAATGGCCTTTTTGGTTCTCATGTCGCGTATATTATGCGGCGGCTGAGGCGCGTGTGCGCTTCACTAGGCAATCACCAGGTAAAATTTGTCTCATGTTCTGCCACAGTTGCAAATCCAGAACAACATATGAAAACCATATTCGGGCTCAAGGATGTCAAGTTAACTGATATTGATGGTTCTCCTTCTGGCCGCAAAGAATTTGTCTGTTGGAATACTCCTTTCAAAGACCCCGACGATCCCAGATCAGGCAGGAGTAGTAGCATGGTACAGTCGGCAAAATTGTTTTGTCAGCTTGTTCTCCACGGTGTTCGAGTCATCGCTTTCTGCCGCGTTCGAAAGCAGTGTGAAATGCTCCTAGGGGCTGTAAAAGACGAATTTCGCGCCTTAGATCGGAGCGACGTCGCTAAGTTTGTCATGGGATACAGAGGTGGCTATAGCCCGCAAGATCGCCGGAAAATTGAACGCGAGATGTTCGAAGGAAAATTGTTAGGTATCGTGGCGACAAATGCACTTGAATTGGGTGTGGATATTGGCTCCCTAGATGCGGTCATCAGCCACGGGTTTCCGTACACAATATCTAATTTAAGGCAACAGAGCGGACGCGCTGGACGCAGGAACAAAGATTCTCTGTCGATATTAGTTGGCGGCGGGTTTCCTATCGATCAGCACTACATGCATAATCCAGATGAGCTCTTCACGAAGCCGAACTGCGAATTGCAAGTCGACTTGAAAAATGAATTGACCTTAGAGGGCCACCTGCAATGTGCGGCGTTTGAGATGCCCATTCACCTTGAAGAAGACAGGGAATATTTCGGGGATCAACTTCTGGAACTTGCATCTACTCGGCTGGTCCGAGACGCAATGGGATTCTACCATTGCCACGAGCGATTTCGCCCCAAACCGGCACGCTGCGTTTCAATCCGTGATGCAGAGCAGGAGCATTATGCAGTTATTGACATTACGAATAATCGCAACCACGTTATCGAAGAGTTGGAAGATACACGTGTATTCTTTACGGTGTACGAAGGTGCAATCTATCTTCACCAAGGCAACACATACCTAGTGAAAGAGCTGAACACTGATAAACGGTTTGCGCGGGTACTTCGTGTCCACGTTGATTGGACTACGGAACAGCGTGATTTCACCGACATCGATCCAATCGAGACCGAAGCTATCAGGAAAATCAGCGGAACGTCGGACTCTCGAGCTTTCTTCGGCGGCATCAAGATTGAGACGCTTGTTTACGGGTACCTTAAACTCAATAAGAAAGGTGTAATTCTGGACGCTGTTTCGCTGGAGAACCCGCCGATCCGCCGGCTCAGTAAAGGCATGTGGCTTGACGTGCCCCAAAAAGCTCTTGATATACTCGCATCCCGCAATCTTAATGCAGCTGCAGCAATTCACTCTGCGGAACATGCTGTAACGGCTTTACTCCCAACATTCGTAATTTCTTCGCCCAGCGATATTCGAACGGAGTGCAAAGTTGCCAAAAAGGAAATACCAAACGCGCAACCAGGAGACCGGTTAGCGCCCCCTCCGCGGCGTCAGCGCCCTGCGCGTTTGGTATTCTACGATAGTAAAGGGGGTGCTTCAGGCTCCGGACTCACCTCTAAGGCGTTCGAGTTCATTGATTCCTTACTTCGACGTGCCGTTGCCAGGATCGATGCATGCACCTGTATTAAGCCCGCTGGCTGTATCGAATGTGTATGTGATGAGCACTGTGGAGAAAATAATGTCGTCATGAGCAAGGCAGGAGCTGGTGTGGTGCTCAAAACTCTCCTAGGAATCGAAATTGATGTAGAAGCGTTGCCGATGGGTGGCATAGGTGTAAATGGGCTAGACGAATTGCCCGCTGGCCGTGAGACGGTAATACAGGCTACAGAAGTCCAAGGGAAGTCCGACGGGGTGGTAAAGATTTATGACTAGAGATTTAATACCGCGTTGATTTCTTTGGGTACATTAACGACATGACGAATGATACGAGAATTTTGAGATTTAAAAGACATTTCTTTAAGCCTTGCAATGTATGGAATGGTGCTGGTTTCCCACTGGCCGTACAGTATCTAAGAACAACAGCAATTGGCTCTCGAGAGAAGAATCATACCACTGTCGGACCGCCCATGATCTAGACGGAATCTGAGACTGGCCCCACAAATCCCTTCAAACATAAAGACAAAGGCTTACGATGAGACTGGTGTACAAATTGTTTTGCTAGGTACATACATACAGACTCACCCTGTCATGCAATTGAAACCCGTTCATGATTAATCAAGCGGGACTGTTGGCTTTGTCCAGATAAACGGATCAAGATGAAGTCACTCTTGAGCCCCGCCATCCTCAAAAGGGCATGCTGCTACGCGATGCCTCAGGAGATGTCTCTGTAGTTGTCGGGCTAACGGCACTTGGAGAGCTTCCGACTTCACTACTATCATCCAGACTCAACTCTCCAAACACTGCTTTCATATCGCGCACAGCTTCTCGAAAGGTGTCTCTTGGATCCGTTACCCGTTCTTCTGTCCATTCCCGAATCTCTCGTACTATATTAGGATAGCCTTCATCATCCGGAAGCCACCATTTCAAAAGTTCTGGTTTCTTCCACAAGTTCGCTAGTTTTACTCGGAGAGTGGGAGGATATATATACCTTGATATTGGAGAAAGGTTAGATTTGCGAAGCATGAATAGCTTTAGAATAAGATCGGACATACCCTAGCTGCTCATTGCGAGCCAACTTCTCCCGGCACCACATCGTGTACTTCTCTTCGTGGGGTATTAAAAGTACAATCATCCCTAGAGGAGTCATAAATTGAATATGCTCTTCCTTTGGACGACTTGGCCAACGACACAATGTTTCCACCATCTGAGCCTGCCGCAGTGCAAGTTGCGGCACGTCCGGATCCGGTTGTTGCATGAGCATGCTAACTTGATATTTGAAGAGTAATATACCCGTGACGTACTCCATGGCGCAGTAATTGACTTCCCACAGTTCATCATTGTAAATAGCTCCTGGAACATAGGGGTCAAAGGGTTCATCCGGACCAAGCGGTTTTTGGTTCGGGTAGGAATGCACTAGATAGGCGCTATCTCTCATAGTGTCGATAAATTTTCGATGTGTCTCCATCGACTTATCTATACCAGCCTTCTCCACAAGAAATTGCGCGTGCGTAATGAGCCCTTGTGTCATCTTCGCAAATAAGGAAGCCATTTCCATTGCGAATTTTCGACAGCTTGCACCCCACGCCATAACTCTCTTATTTAAATCATTAGGATCATTGGCGACTTCCAGCATTGAATAATCTTCGTCCGACAAATACCATTCACGGCTCAAAACCAGCGTATTCCCCGACATAAGACCAGCCATGACATCATAACGGGAGTACCATGACAAAATATGCCGATGAAAAGAATCAATATTGATGGTTTCGGGAGTGTATAGCTCCAGAAGCATATCGTGTGCCGCTTGGTGGTGATCAATGAGGTTCACCCAGTCACCTACGAACTCCTAGTAAGAGCATGTCAGTACGATTTGCTGTAGATACCGAAACCAGACCTGACATACCTCAAATACCGTCAACTGAAGAATAGTCAAAAGCATTGCATCATTATGCTGGTCACCATCTTGGAGTGACTTTAGCAATAAGCTTACTGACTTGTTGTAATATCGAAGGAAGGTATATACTTTCCCGCTCGGATGTCCAATCGAGTAATGATAAGCGGTATACGAGACGATCGCATACAGTAACGGCTCGTAATGCATAGCATATCTCATCATATCCTCACTCAAGAAGGTCCCGGCGTGAGACTTCAACATATAGTGATGATGATTTATATTTTGTTTTCGGTAGGCGATGAAAAAACTGACCTCGGGAGGCAAGCCGGGGAAGTCAGACAGTGAAGGTGATAAGGGCACAAAAGGTTCGGCGTCGGTTGATGTTCCTGGGCTTGAGGATTCTGTTGGCGGACCGGTCACATCGCTTGAAGGAGATACGCTTAGTTGACCTTTTCTTTTGTCCAGGGGCTGGAATGTCTGTCTTCTTCCAGCAGATTGAAGTCTTTGTTTCCCATTTACAGACATTATTCTATTCGACCCTTCATTAGTCTCGTGCGGGTGTGATTCAGGGTTTCTAGCAGTTTGAGCCTCAATATGAGATTCACTACTCATGCTGCTATCCTCAAATTCGGATTCTCGTATCGAAGGGTGCTTATCGCTCAACTTGATGTTAGGTCGGCTGGCATTTCTTGGTAAGGCTGGTGCCGGGTAGGTGCAATCTCGATTCCCTTTACTGCAACCTATAGATGAACATAGTTAATGTTGTTCTCCTAAACGGCCCGATCTATCCCTAGCGGGCAAGCGTTGTACTTACGCTCGCAGATAGGGCGAGTCTCGTCACACTACCAACCAGTCAGTTACGCAAATTCCGTAATAGGAAACACAGAGAACTAGGATCCGAACCTTTACGCGCCGCGCACGACAAGTGAAACAGCCACTCTTCGTCCTCTTGTGTCTCCTCTGCTCGTGCCTTTGGGGAGTTCGCTGCTGCGCTAGGAAGTCCTTGGTTTCTGACGGAGGTATTTGATGCGCATTGTGCCATAATGCCAGGTGATTAGGATAGTTGGGGCTAAATACGGTTTCCGGAGCGGGTTGGAAGGCACTGGGAGGGATATTCCAGATATCCCTGGGAAATCCGGATGATTCGGGAGGGTCCATTTTGGTTCCAGTAATAACGGAAAGGGATTGAAAGGAAAAGATAATAGCTGTGAGAAGAGGGGGTATGGCGGATTTTGTAACAGGCTTGGATCTCAAAAGCTGTAGAAAGTTCACAGGCATGTACTGAAATGCAGGAGTACAGCTACCATGGGAAACTTGCGGCCCATTTCGTCACGATTAGGACCAGACTGACTCCTAATGCAGTTGATCAGCTAGGAATTCTCGGTTTCTTGGACGCAAATCCAAGGGTATGCCCACAGGGGCACCAGAGAAAAGACCATTTGAAGGTGTGGAAAACTAAAGAAAGCTAGGCAGGGTTGATCTCAACCTGCAGGATGGTCGTTACGGAGTACAGAGGGTTTATTAAAAAGGCGCAAAGTTCGATCTGGCGGGCATTGTGTTACTTACGTGTGAGCATAACCTGCAGATGGACGGAGGAAAGTGTGTCGTACAAGGCGGGAAACTGAGCACACAGGGCGGGTTTTACGCTAGTTCGAGGTAGAAGCAGAACCAAATCGTTGCGAGGATACGGGATAGTCTTCGATCAAATCAAGCTGAGGCCGCGACGGAGGGGTGGAAAGCGATTCCAACTGGTATGATTTGCAGGGTATGTGGTTGGCGGAAGGGTTGATGGTACCAGGCGCGGGAGTTATTTAATGTAGAAGAGCCCTGGACCATGAAAAAAACCCAAAAAAAGAAAAGCACTGTTTGGGGTGCAGGAAGAAAAGCTGGGGAGACAGGGCGACTAGGTATTATAATTAGTGAACTTGAAGAAAGATGTCCCTGGCCGCAATGCCACTCCAACGTGGTAACAACAGAATGAAGGCAGTATTGAAGAAGTGTAGTTATGCAGAAGAGAAGCAGAAGAGAAACTCAGAAATTCAGGATTATGGATCCTGATTTGAGTCGAAGACACGAATGGTCCCCGACGGTTCACTAAAATAAGAATAAAAAATAATCAAATCACAAGAAGTTACATGCATATTCCGTCGGAAGAAGAGGCTAGGATGGAGCTGTGGAAACCCATGAAGGGGAAGGTTGATCGCCCAGCCTGGTCCCCAAAGAGGTGAACAGGACGCCAAATAATTGACTTTTGGGGGCTTCAATAATAACGGTTCTCGGCCTGGGTCCTCCTGGCCCAACCACTAACCAGGTAATGAAAGAGTGGAAAGCAAATTCTGGCTCGTGTAGAAATGAAAATCCCGGGCGGAGGATGTCAGTCTCAATTTGCAGCCAGAAAAATCCCGAGCGGAGGAAAGAAGTGGAGTTGATGTCTCCAGGCGGTAATAATAAGGGTATAACTAGCTAGTAAGTTGTACTCCGTAGTCTGTGCTGCTTTGTTCTGTCAGAGAACCTGCAGACCTCAAACCAAAAGGATCGTCCTAAAAGTAGGTAGTGAGCAGCCCACAGATCTTGTCGCAAATGTGACGGGTTATAATGGCAATAATCCTGGAACGCCCGTTTAATTCTTCAATGTGTCCTCAACCGCAACCATTGGAGAACACGTATCCTCCGAATCGCAATCGATACTGTGAGCTTTACGCGATTCTGCAAGACCTGACACCTGAAACACAGAGTTTTGGCTGGACGTGGATGCCAGATGGAAAACCCGTCATCCAAGATAGCGGACCGTGTGATCGAGACTCTCTCAGCTGCAGGAAGCTCCTGTTCCTGTCTCCTTGTCCCTATGGAGAGTCAGGGAGGTCACGAGAAAGAAGCATGCGAGCGGCGAAGTAACGGTACATCGATGTATTTACCTGACCGTACAGGGCAGACTTTGTAACGGCTAGTCAGTGAGATGGACCACTGAGAAAGAGTCTCGCAGCGCCACATTCTGGGATTAGGACTGACCAGTAGCATGAGGAGCTCATGAAGAGTCAAGCTTAGGTGAAGGTGGCTTTCCACCGCTCTGACCAGGATAAGAGTTCAAGAAAACCCCGCGTCGGCGCGGCAGTCCCAGCATCCAGGGTCTCCAGGCCCGGACATGTGGCGATTTCTGGATAAATTTCATCCTCCGGAGTCATAATGTGGATTCGAGCGTATATCATTTTGTTCCGCATCGCTCTTTTCCGGAGGCAAATGCAGGCGAAATCCTCTTTTCGCCTGCCCAGTGCCCATCTCAGCTCCGGACCCGCTCCACGATTGTGCCGGACCACGAAGGACGCGAGAGGGATCAAAAAGCGGACCTTTCTCAGAAACTGATGATGCTATTGCAACGAATCTGGGAATACGAGTGTCATCGAAATCAGATGTTGGAAGAGGAATAATGTAAACTGCATTCAAGTTAGGATCCTAAGGCATGTTTATGGAATGGTCGCTTCCAGGTAGGAACCGCTCTAAATCCTACCAACGCTAGCATGACGCTTTAACCTATTCAGGAAGCCGGAGGTCCCGACGCGGGCTCTCTGATTGGAACTGCAGCTGACCTTTCGCGCTTAATAATCGATAGTGTGCTCCGTATGGCAGAATGAGACGAACAGTGGATACCCCATTTGAGACATTTCGTGGCTATTGACGACGGAGATTGGAAGATTCCTCGCCCTTGCGTTTTCGAATAGCCGCCCATCCTTTCATACAGGTTGAGAGAAAGGGTACGCCACCAATGCATTTGGGGATTTGGGGAAGAGGCGACAAGAGCGGCCTTGGCCTTCAGGCAAATGAAAAAGGACTCGGGATTTGACCATACGCGCCTGGATATCGACGGCAGTTACATTGGGCGCGGACACATGTTCTACAGTACATACATACATATTGGTGCTCAGGGCCATGCGGAATTGATAACACAGCCGACGCCCAAAAACCCTGTTCGAAGAGGTGCCTTGACATTACATCGCCTCCTCCAGCTATAATTCATGCCGTCGAAAGTAAAGGAGCACCAAGGAGCAATGGATTCGCATCCATCTTTATTTCCGAGGCCATTGATACTTTGATTACGCATATTGAATCAACATTCAAAATCATGGCAGTATCGGAATCTGATAGTTGCGTAGATCTGTTTCGTTCTGCGGGGGCGTAAGCTGATTTAAATGCGCATACAAGCATTCATCTGAGGAAAGACAAGCTTTTTGCTCCATAACTCGAAGCATATCACCTCAAAGCCCGTAGCTATGCCATTACCATCCCTTGTCACGATTGATGACAGGCAGTCTACTTGCTGACGGACGGTTGCCTGGAGGGGCACGTGATCCATACCGAGTTCCATCGTGGTCACGTGACCAGACTGGCTGCCCCTTACTCATCGAATGTCAGGCTGACCTTCAAGAAGGGACATATGTAGTCAAGTATAAGACGTTATTGTAGTCTAGAAGAGTAATACTGATTCATCCGGTTCACATTCAGAACAATGGCTTGTTTTGAAAGCTCAATGTACGCCGTGTTGTAGTAATAGCTTTTGTACATATCCGGCAGCAGGTAGTTAGTTAAGTGGTCGGTGGCATCCATGTCATCCAAAAGGCCACCTTCCAATAACTATCTCAATTTATTCCATTTTTCCCTTGCCCACACAACACCCACTGTCATATGCCCGTCGAGCAATCTTACTTGGTTATCGAAGTCTTTGTTACCCATTAAGGCTTGAATTGAATTCTACGCGAATTTCGACGACCATGGCCGAGCCCGGGGATGTATTTCTCGAGTACCCTCTTCAAATCGACCCAGCGTCCAAAGCGATCTCCTGTCCCACCACTTCGAACCCAGCTTTAGATACCGAGCTCGAAGCCCTCAACACCTTACACCGATCTCTTCTCAATCTCGATACCCCCAATATTCCTCCGCCGCCGCGGCCCATCAATCCGAAACGCAGCGCGCAAATCACCAAGCTAAAGGACTCTGCGAACGCCGCATACCGTAAATCTGCCTTTCAAGAAGCAGTCAGATTGTATACGTATTCAATCGATATGGCTTTGGGACGTCCTCCATGGGAACCACTTGGTTTGGTGCGGGAAGAATTGGCACCCCTATACTCAAACCGGGCACAGGCGTACATGTCACAACAGCAATGGCCAGAGGCGTGGATTGATGTGCAATTAAGTATCGAATGTAACGAAGAAACAAATACCAAGGCTTGGTGGAGAGGTGGGAAGTGTTTGGTTGAGATGGGAAGGTTTGAAGAGGCGGTGGATTGGCTTCATAAGGCCCTGGAGGCGGAAGGCCGGGAGTCTGAGAGTGGGCGTGAATTGAAGACTCTGCTAGCTGATGCTGAAGCTGGCCTGGCAAGATTGGGCCAGAGTGCATGAGATTGGTATCGTGTTCAGATTTCGCTTATCAATGACGGCACGGTTTTGTCCATTTCTTAGACGGTGTTCAGGACAGCTTACTCTACGGATATACCTTTATTCCTCCGCTATTTTGCCTCAAATTCTCTATGTCTCACTCTATACCTGTCAATTGCTTCCCGGTAGTATAAACTTGCTGGCGGAATATGCGCTTTTCTTTCAAATATCATGCCGGTTTCAGAATACTTGAATACGCAGACACATATCATATCCTTATACCAAGGCGAAACAAATTGGCGCGGCTATATTGCCCATAATGGCCACTGTGACGAAGGGTTCCGATATCCGAAATATAGTGGCCCTTCAACATTGCCGTTGGGCGAATATTGGACATGGATCGGTACGGAAGCAGGGTCAAGAAATAACATATTACTACCCGGATTTCGGCCCGGCTTTTTTCTTGGGCGAATTCTCCAGTAGTGACTATTTGTACCGTGTGCAATTTACATAAAATCTTCATCTCTTTTTTATGTCCCAGTGTCCAGGGAGCATGCCGGGGTGTCTTCTAAAACAAGGCCTAGAGCATAACAATGTTTCTCCATTATTATTTGGTCATCGTTATCTTCCCCGCAAGCAAGCAACCAAAATAGTGGGCATCCCGGAATTTCACATACCATGTCTATATGCGACACATCTATAGCAATCGGACGGCCTTTTGACTTTTAGAATGTCGGCCTCACTGCCCGAAGAGTCAGTGCAATGGTATCCATCGGATAGTTTGGTCCTTATTATTACAAGGAGAAATTATCATGTCGGGATGTTCCAGAATAGTCATTAATCGAGGGCCATGGCGTGACTTCGTGGCCAGAGACTCCCACCTAGTCATCTTGCTCGCAGCAAATGTTGATCAGCCTAAATGAGAACACTGTCCTTTGCGCAGCAGCATCCTATTCAGGTGCTTATGTGCAGGATATGCCAGGAGACGAGATCGAGAAAAGATACGGGAAATTCTCGGGCATCAAATCCAGCTCCCAACAGCGAGGAGGGACAAAAGTAGATATGTATGCACCATTAGAAGCAAGCCTTGCACCCAGAATCCCGGCTCCGATCCGTATTTCAAATGGAGACGCCCTGGACGATGCCCAACTCTACCTTTTGAGCCCTCCCCGGGTGCTCAAAGTAACCAAATCCTAGAGAATCCAAAAGACAAATCACTTAATGACGCAGATGGTCGAGAAAGCCAACGTGCCCAAAGGAGATTCTCATCAGCCAACTCGTATCGAGGTGCGTTATATTGATATGATTGGTGACTCTGAAGGACTTGCCAGCCAATTTGCGAACTTAGTTGTTCCTGACTCGCAAAGCAGATCCAACATCAGTATCAAGAGCTCCCGCTACCAATTTCTGGAAGACATCCCCTGCCCTGACTGGCTAGCAGTTTTCAGGATGACCGGGGAAACAACGCTACCATGAATTGATACCTATTCAGACAACAGTGCGATAATCCAATCTGGTAGTGCACATACTGGCCATAGGCACGTTCGCGGGATTCTGAAATCATTGACGAGATGCGGCCTTCTCACACGTGAAATTCTTTTGTTTTCCAGAATAGCGGAAGTGTTTTGTGGATTCCAACCCGCATTAGTGGAGATTTAAGGTTGTTTTCTCCCCAACGTGATGGGTTTAACTAGTTACGGCAAAACGTACCGCCACTGTCCTGACGTTTTCCATACCTAGTAAAATACGAAATACGAGGTACGAAACGGATCCATAATATAAATTCAAGCCATGGAGCGATGGCATGCATCGACAGCAAAGTGGGACTCCGGCGATAAGACCAGTGGTGATGGCGATTCTATAATATCGAAGTCTGGAGATGCTGATTGGAAACGATCGTGTTGGACCGGGAAAACCACATGCCGAGTCATGTGGAATTTGCTCAAAAGGTTTCAAATTTGCCTGGTTGACATCCTGCGATATCTGTGAAGAAACGATTCTGTTCCAAATCTCTGTCCTTCATTGGTTTGATCTGCCGCCGCGGAGATGAGAGCTTCGATTCCGACGCAGCTAAGACATCTTCCAAGCTGAGGGCCGCCTATTAAGTCAATCGCTGACGCGTTGGAGGTCACGCCGTGGCTTCCATACACTTCCAGAAGGGCAACATTTTCAAACGAAGACATGCCCCAGGGCTTCAGGACAGCGAACCGCTGGCTGAGAAAAGCCAGTGCCGCGAAAAAGGGTGGAGAAACATCGTACCGAGGCACAGGGTTCAGCGCGGATATGCACCTCTTAAGGACATCGTCACATTTGCCCAGCTAGCTCATCTGCATGTTGGGACCAGTCGACGAACTAAAGCAGTCCGATTGCTATGCTGCATATGCTGAGTCCCATAGCTCCCGTGCAGTCACGGCTGATTCCCTGTCCTATGCCGACCACTCCCGTTATCCCAGCCAAAGAGAGCCAAGTGCAATGCAGCTCGCTCCTAAATTTGGAAACAGCATCAGCCCACGCCAGGCTGTTTGAAAACAAAAAGAATATTCCCTGAGTTGACAAATAGTCTCGACCAGTATGTGAAGTGGGACGGACCGCGGAACACGTTGTTGAAGCAGCCGAAACGCCACCGACGAGAGTGTCAGTCGATTCTGCGGTTCAACTAAATAGGATCTCCCAAAGCACTATCGGTTGTATGCTCGGAGGACTTGCGACAATCCCGAAGCGCCTAACAAATAACTTCTGCGAGTCATGCAGATAACTCAACTCGAAGTCCAGCTTTGGAAATGCCCAATTATTTGACAAAAAGAGAAGTTGGTCGGAAAAGGGTAATGATAACACAACCAGCAGTAGCAAACATGCCGGCGGTATCGTTTTAATCGTTCGTGATGACATCAATCTCTAGAACTTTGCGAGACCAAATCCCGGGCGTAAGTTAGTTATACGAAGCTCTGTTGGCTGGCGCGAAAATCTAAGGTAGCCAAACTGTCCAAGGCTGATGTGCGCTGCAGAAACTATTAATTTACTCGAACCTAGTTGTTTGAACGATCAGCATCGCACTTCTTTGCCACTTTTTAGATAGAAATCTACCTTCGCCGCTCATGATTCATACTGACGACAAAGTCGTCGAGGCTCCGCTGACGAGCATATCCACATGCCTATAGTAGTCAGTGAGACAATACCAATTGCGGTTTTGTCAGCCTAGCTTGCGGCAGAATGCATGGAACCCTAGCACATCGACTGGCCACGCGGAGGCAAATAGAATAATAGCAAACAAAACGGTACTCCATATGTGGTTACCCAACAATCCAAGCTAGCTTTTGGATGGCACGAGATTCGGAGACATTGAGCAGACGTACCGCAGTTGGAAAGATACCTCCTTTATATCAGACTGCAGTATAAACTGGCAGTGATGGTCCGAGGATGAATTGCGGGTGTGAGTAGTGAACTCTATGCTCCACGGGTCGATGATGCCATATTTCACAGTCGTCCGAGCACCTCCTCACGGGCCCTATATCAATACCAGCAGCCGCAAGGGTATGGCCATCTATTGGCCCGAACTTCATTGTATCTTTAAGGGTACTTCAGAAAAGATGAAATGCTACACACGACTGTCATTTGAGAAATCAACAACTGAACGGTCTCATCGATCATTTTCAAATTACCTGGTAAACGCCGTCCATCCCGCCTTCGTTTGAAGGCACATCGATATATTTTATTAGGCCAAGTGAACCGCTTGGTTGGGCTCTAAGTACTGTACCTACATACAGCAGGAAGTAAATACAAAGATGTACGACCGGATTCGACGACAATCTCCGTCTGATGAGTGAGGCGCCTTTCCTTTTGGTGACCCGGACTTACACATTGGATTTGTGTCTCAAGTTTGCTGATATTACAGCAACCAGTAATTTGACAAGCAATCCAATGTTTGTGTTATGTTTTCAATGATATGCCTCTCCACGAACCAACAGCAAGGCCAGCCAACTTTGATGATTTTTCTGGGATGCCCGAGTCCACATTTTCGGTGAATTCGAACAGGGTCGAATTAGCTGTATAAGAGCTTGGTTCTTGGCCGGACCTGTTGCATTTACAGAACAGTACGTTTCAAAGTCGGGGTCTGCCTTCAAGCTCAGCAATACCGAGCGAATGATCCCTACTTACTAGGACGCGCCAACAACAAGAAAAACATGACAAGACTGGAACATGAGAAGGAGGTTCATCTGACAAGGGTAATTGGCAACCCTCAGCTTCTTTCCCGTGGTTTCACGGAGGACACAGCATCCTGGAATTGTCTGGGGTGCAATGCCTCCTGGCTTGTGAAATGCGAATTGACTGTGCCAATTACACTCCGCTACCAGGGCTATCAGGCAATTTTCCCCCTGGCCTATCTATAGATCGGCTATGGATCCGCGCTCTCCGATGGCTTTGTTTGGTCACCATGCTTTCCCTTCCGCTTGAGGTACTTAAGAGCGTTCACTTGCGTTGCTCATTGGAAAAAGGTCCCCTTGTCATTGCGAATTAGGCTGCATAGATAGGCAGCCGAAGCCTCTAGAAGTCCTGTAGCAGAAGTTTTGTTGTATATCTCGGGAGGATCAAAACTGCAAGAAGAAAAAAGTTAGATCTTTGGTATATTCTCAGATGGGATTCTTCTTAAACAAAACACCAGAGATAGTTTTAAGACCTGGAGCTTCTCATAGCAGCAGGCTGGATACTGCTATGATAAGAATTGACATTGTTGGTTAAGCTTCTGTTCCTTGACCACGGGACAAAAAAGACGGAACAGTTAATAGATTTCTTTCCCAATTGAACATGAGGCATACTAAGATTCCATTAAGAGACTTGATCAAAGCTTCATGATGCTCGCAGCCATGTCAATGGAGTGTATCACCCTCCACTTCCCACGGTGCACACAATGTCAAAGTGAAGGTCCGAGACATGGATAAACAAAGGAAGGCGGATAAATGGTTTGTCCGATGCGGCCGATATCTGCACATGTGGTCGCTTGGCGCGCTCCTTGCCATCATCCTCAGCTTTGTGGTGATCCATCACATCACCACACGCATCTTACATCTTCCTATCAGCTTGACATCCTCCTTACTGCATCAGCCACTCTTTTCCCATAGCCTCCAGACTCCTTGAAGTTTATCTTGCATATCTGGTCAACTCACTGGAGTCTGAAAATCTATATTTCTATTTTTTAGCCATTTTATCCTGTTGTTTGCCTCCTGCCTCCTCACTGATAATTCCGCTTATTTCTGAACTCAGGCTGAAACATCCTCTAACGAATTTGCCTAGACTGTTAACTGGCCTTCCTCAGTCAACAGTGTGAGTCTAGCACGAAAGGTTTTCTCAGTAAGTCTCATCTTCGTGTCTCTGACACGTTCACTATCCCCGCGGCCGACCTCGTCAACCATTTCACTTAGGGCTTGCTTACGCCCTTTGTGTGTACTCTCTCCCCTTTTTGTTCTCAATGAATACTCATCCAGTTAAGGTCTTGCAGGACTCTCATTTCCATTGTGGATATGGCAACTCATGCCTGACTCTTCTATCGCTAATCATAGCCGCTCATCATCCCCATCTCCAACCCTAACAATGGGCCAAGCTGGCTCTTCGCAAAGGGCGGAGGCCTTTCGCCGCGCCAATTCCGCGTCCGACCAACCGCAAGATTTCCGGCGCGACCTGTCGGGAGGGCCTTCGAGTATGCGATCTAGCAATAACCATGATCATCAGACTGGTGTGGCGGATAATGGCACCCCCTCCGCCTCAACTCTACACCGCTCAGATTCTCAAGGCTCAGCCGCCACACCGATACCTGGAGATTTTGAACAATCAAGGGGAATAATGTCTGAAGTTCGGGGAGATTTGCTGGCAGAAGGTACGGATGCGCCCTCTTCCGATAGTCAACAAGGATCAAGAGGTAGGCGGTCGGCAATATCTAGACTGGGATCAAGAATTATCCCAAATGCCATCAGGAGGAATATCCACGGTCATATCCACGCACAGAACGAAGAAAGAGGAGCTCGTCGATCAGCCATGTTCTCTCGGCCTGCTTCTCGACAAGGTAATCGAAGTCGCCCGCAGTCGCCATCGCTGAGCAGCATAGGGCCTCGAGGAATCACAAGACGACGCTCAATACGCGGACCATATGCCCTACCGCGCGGCGAATCCGCTATTTTGCCAGAATCCCCTCCGAATCCGACCTTCCTAGACCTGGATCACTCTACTGACCGACGTAGATTTTCATGGCGCCGGCACTCTCGCCTAAGCAATATGCGTGATTCAATAGCCTCCCCTATTTCGCATCTATTTGGCCAGCCTTCGCCCCTAGCCTCAAGCCAATCTTCTACGCCTCCAAGACGTCCATCTCGCGGCGCCCTTACGGAAGATCCCGATCCCTCGCATCCTCATCCGGACACCATGGACTCGGCAATGGACTTAGATGAGCCTCAAGAACCCGAATCGACCGGGCATATCCTTCGGCCTGATCACATGATACCGCCCCCTCATAGCCCAGCGTCGCTTCCGGAAACAAGAAGATCCAACGCTGCTATCCGCTCCCGAGCCACACAACTGCTTCGAAGAGACGAGCCTACACATACACCCTTATCCCACATTCTACATCTGGCTGCCAGTGCGCTCGCAGCGCAGATCTCCGGAAACACAACTCCTACCCCCAACGTCCAGAGCTTGGGCTCAGATGGCATTGAAGGTCCGTTGGAATCCCTCTTACAAGGGTTACAGCAAATCGCGACTTCGCAAGAAGAAGCCGGAGCTGGCGATGATCCTATCGATGGAAGTTTCCCCAACGTCAATTTTCTACGAGTCTTCCGATTTGCCAATCCTGATAACTCTCAGGATGGTTTTATGCAACCTGCCGGACCGTCACCACAGCCTCAGGGCCATTCCAGACCGTTTGGGACCGAGAACCTTGGACAAAGAGAAGATAGTCCAGAAAGGCGGTCGCTTACGCTGGTTGTTGTTGGTGTTAGGTCAATCCCTACGCATGGCAATCCTGGCAATGACAACGGCAATATTCCTAGACTCAATGTTGACTCCCTTTTACGTCTGCCGTTCGGTAACTTCTGGAGAAATGAGCGAGCCCCTGGCAGCTTTTTGCGTCGCGACGGCCGTAATAGATTTTCTGGAAACCGGAACTCCGTTGCCGGCCACCCGATCCTCACTGGCCAAGATGGCCCCCGCTATCAGCGCTCGTCTACTTCGTCACGAAGACAGTCCGATGCCGGATCCTTCGGCGATCTACCGGCATCCCTCCCAACCTTGTTATCAGAGAGTCCACCTGGTCCAAATCCTCCTCCATCTACACCTGCCGATCCTGGTTTATCCGGTGCATCTTCGGTTGCAAACACACCAAGCCGACGGCCGTCATCAGCTTCGGCATTCCTCCCTCAATTAAGTGAGGACTCAAGCGGAGAAGCTCGAGGCCGCTGCCCAGCAAAACTCCACATTCAATTTTCCTCGTCAGCGCCGACGAAGCGACTCTGAAGCAGCCCGCCACCGCGGCCTTGGCTCTGGTGCGGCGCGCCGAAACGGAGTTGTTGAACCTGACGATGCTTCGCCAAACACCACAAGAAGCTGGCTTATATACGTCGTCGGTGCTAATTTAGCTGAGAACCATCCGGCCCTTGCGGCTCCGAGCTTATTTACTGACGTAAGTGTTTCCTTCATCACTTTCATTCATTCAACCGCTAACAAGCGCTAGAACCCGACTTATGAGGACATGATGCTTTTGTCTTCTCTTCTTGGGCCAGTCAAACCGCCAGTGGCATCGGAGGAAGAGGTTGCGTCTGCGGGTGGCCTCTTTCGTTTAGTTCAATACCCGGAGTCTCTAGTCGCGGAAGACGTACAGGATGGAACACGCATTCCCGTCAATGAGAGTGAGAGGTGTCTCATCTGTCTCTGTAACTACGCAGCCGAGGAAGAAGTCCGTTTGTTAGCCAAATGCAAACATATGTACCACCGCGAATGCATAGATGAGGTAAGACAATATGCGTCTTCAGTCGGTTTCTTCTCGCTAATTGCAATAATACAGTGGTTGACTACAGGGCGAAACTCTTGTCCATTATGCAGGGGTGAAGGTGTTTCCAATAACAATAGAGCTCCCGCAGGATCGGAAATGGACACCACATAATATTGTCTGATTAAAATCTAGACTCTAACCCGATAATTGTCTTCTGCCGAAATCCTTCGACATACTATCTGGTTCAACTATCATGTTACTAACGCTTTCATATCTGATGCATGACCACCACATTAGCGACATTTTCTAACGAAACCCACTTTTTTCGGGCCTTAACGATTGTGATACCTTCATTCGGCTCTCATTTACGTTGGTGATCTGCTTTCTCCGCGTTTCTCTCTCGCGTTACTGGGACGATCTGGAGTTGGAAGCATAATGGCTGGGCACTACTCGAGATGTCCATTGAACATTCTTCCTGAGCATACAATTTTCTTTCCACCAAGCGCTGGGGTTGATTCGTGCATTTGATTTCTATCCTCCATACAGTCACGGGAAAGGGGTCTAAATTACTTCTGGGCAGATTGAGGGGTTTTGCAGGTCACCGGCGTTATTGCATAAGTTCTCTTCTCCCTTGTCGTTAGGACCTCTTTTGTTCTCTTTGTTAATTGTATGTGTCTTGATTGTGTTTGATACCAGCATGCTCTTTAAACTAAAACTCACCTAATAATATCCCCTACATTCGTCTCTCCTCTTTTGCCGTCCCACAAAGCTATCTTCATAGCCGTCGATGGTATAGTACCTTGTCAAAGCTTTCCACACCCCTTACTTATTCCTGTTGCTGATCCTTCACAATCCTTGATAATAGTCATCGAGACTGCTCCATCAAGTCTTTTGAAAGCTCTCAACCTTAAGCGATGGCTTCGGCTAATCAATGGTTATTCAAGGGCTGATTTGAGGTCTTGATCAAAGGGCACGTTTCAGCATGATGAAGAGTCGTGGAAACTTTTGATCTAGTACCGTATATTCCAGAAGCAAATCCATTTTGTCTCTTTTGCATCAGCGTGAGTGAGACACGGCTTCTATGCTCTGTTCTGTTCTGTGGCTGATTAGGAGCTTCTTTGCACTAATCCTCGAGTCTTTGTTATCTTGGATGCCTAACGCTCCAGTAGCCCTCTCGAAAAGCCCTAATTACCATTAGGAAACCCATAGTGATTATTGAGCCCGTTATCAGGTACCGTATTCGCATATATACAGCGCATTCCTTACTTCCAGAAGCCGCTACTACTCGGTTCCTCCTTCCATCCGTTGACTCATTTGCGCCTTCTTCATATAGAGCCCAAGACGCTATATAATGAGGGGGTCTGACCAACTTAGAGCTGTTATCTCCTCGATTTTCATTCACACCAGCGGCACTTAAGGTAACAGTCATCTCAAATACCGGCTCACTGCCATGCCTCCGGGAGCTCACTCTTGAGCACTCTCTAGAAATGGCAGCTGGAAAAGTGAGTAACAAGAATTTCTTCCAATCTCTATTCTGGATAATTTCACGGTCTGCTAATGACAAGGTCTGAGCACAGATTGTATCTGCCAGGGCCAGAGATGACCCGGCGGTCAAGACCCAGCTCAGAAAAGCTGCGGGAGTTTGTGGGAGAGCTGTTGATGGACGTCCACGGAGCTCGAATGTCCTGTACAGCTGGCGGCCGTTATACAGGCGATGAACGGCTTGGTAATTTTTCACATTGTGGATTTACTATCGAAGTAAGTCAATATGTTGGATTAAAGGAATCGTTGTGTTGAATGCCCTGAATAACCGGAAAGACGCGTATTTAGGTGAAGAGTCAGTCGAAGCTTATGGCAATGCAAGAATCCAGTTTAACTCGTTCACCTCTTGCCTACGAGTCACGGCAGATGATAAAGGACTCCGTTTCGCCCTTCGCCACTGGTTCTATACAGAGCTGTCAATGATCTGGAGGTCAGGTTCTTTTACCTTTGGACAAGAGGACACTACCAGGAGAGAGAGCCCGTCTCTTGGCCTGTTGATTTTGCATGAAGATTGTGAATATCTGAAAGTATTGTTTGAGGAGAGTGCGAAAAGGGGGCAGGCGCAGTCATGGGAGAGAGCATGTCCTCTTTCAAACAGGCAACCTGTCGTCGTATAGCTTCCCGATAACGGCATGCGGCTTCGTTTCGATGGGCCAGACCAGCGGCTTCGTTTGATAGAAGTGCTGGATTTCAAGAAGACAAATTTTCTTTATGAAGGATCTGATCTTCTCAAGCAGGATTCAAACTGGGAACGCCATCCAAGATTTCGGCAGATATATAGCAGAATCTTCGGAATTCGAAGAAGATAGCGGGAATGGAAAAAGCCGAGGTGACTGGGCCAATTGATGAGAGAATCACGTCAAGGTACTTCGTGCAATCGAATGTGTCAAATAGCCAATTACGCCAAAAGAGAACGTTCTCTCTTAGGGCATGCACTAAGAGTCTTCTATGGGGCTAGATATTCTAATAATATGGTCTGACAAAATGTTTCTGACTCGGTATTTGAAGCAACGTTGTATAGAGGAATAATGGAAAATGTTCCATAAGGGTATAATTAATCATCATTCAAGCTAATGATACCCAAGTAAAGAGAACATGTAATAGAAGAAGACCATGGTTACTTGCCCTTCTCATCGTAAATATGCACCCTTTTTCACCTGTCCGTTACATAATGCCTGATTATACGCCATAAAATGCTGGATACTGTGCGTAGCTACCATTCAACTGAATAGGTGAAATTTCGCAAATATCATTCTCATACTTGACCCTTCAGCACGCCAATACCGCCAGCTCGCATGTCATCCATCCTATCTCGGATGTCTTTTGCTTCCGTCTCGACGGATTCATAGCGACGTTTGATTTCGTCTTCAAATACAGCAGCAACCTGTCTTCTTTCTCGTCTTGCATCTTTAGTCTTCTGTAGGATAACACCAAATTGTTCGATGAGCCAGTCGCCGCTATCTTCCCACTCCGCCAAAGTTAGAGACGAGAAAAACACCCGTCGTTGGTCGTCTGTTAGTGTTTTCAAGCGATTCAGTTTCTCCGTAAGTGGTAACTCCGGATCTTGAGAAGGGAATACAGGTGGGGGTGGAGCAGGATTGTAGTCGAAGGATTCGTTTTGCAGATCTGTGTAGGTTTTAGATTGGAGGATGTTGGGGTGGTAGTCAGATGTAAACGCTGTAAAGGGCCGTTTGGAGGAGACTGGAGAAAGTGTTGAGAGTTGCGGAGATGTAGCTGTTGCAGGAGGATTGGGTTCAATTATGCTTTCTTCTGAGCTTTCGAGGGCGCTGAGATCCGTGGTGTCAAATATACCCGCCTGGTTGTGCTCGTGATAAGGATCGTTGTTTGTGTCTGTTTGGGACGGGCTGAGTGGAAGTTGATCAGGCCGATAGTCGGGGTTCAGTCGAGATATTGGTGCATCGGAGGACTGGAAATGGCCAGGCTCAAATGATGGGCGTGGAATTCGTGAAATGGAGAATGGTGTTGGCGGTTTTGGTGAAATAAAGCGAGTTTTGGGGGTAAATCGTCCGCCAGGGACTAGTTTCCTTGTTGCCCGAGGAGTAGTGCTAATAGCATTGGCATGTTCGTCATGGTCCTGTTCGTTTGTGACGGAGTTATACGGCTCATTCTGGCCGGTGCGTGCCGATGTGTGTCCCGAGAGTTGTCCGGAGATAGTTTCACTACCATTGACCTGCGGTTCATGTTCTCGAAGGGCAGCCTCGATCTGCTGCCAGCTCATCGCCTCTTGGTGGGTTCCGTTATTGGTGTCCCACCCAGCTTTGAGAGTGGGCTCTCCCTCGGGATCTATATTTTCATCATTGTATCTATCATATACCTCAAGGGATTGAGCTTGAGGGAAAGCATGGAAATCATCATCTGGTTCAGAGTCGAGCTCTCTCATCCGTTCGGCAATAGAGCGGTAATTTCCTTGCTCAAAAGCTCCGTTCGGTGCATCAAATGATACATCATTTTGCCGGTGCATGCCTCCATTTTCTCTGCCGCGTCGAGGAGATGCAAGTCGCTCCTCTCGCACAGGTTCTGGAGGCATGGCATCTTCATCTCTGGCTAAGCTCAGGGTGGTAGTACTATCGTCCAGCCCTTCAACATCGGTATCAAACATATCCCGGCGGTCAGGAATAGAAGGCTCTGCATGTTGATAGCGTGTCGTAGTCTGCGACCTTTCTTGAGGTTTGCCTTGCGGAGAAGTAGCGAAGCCATTACTTAGTCTTGTTGGCGGTACGCTGATCCGCGCAAGCTCGGCAGCGCGTAATCTCGACGTCGGAATACTTCTGGCAGCAGTGCCTTGAGATACTGGCCGATCATTTTTTGGTAGGCTTCCATGGACGTAGTCGCTCAGTTTCATACTCATGGCAATTGATAGTCTCTGAGCTAGTGAACTTTCAAGCGGGAAAGCAACAACAAACAGAAAAGACACAGGGCGAGAAGATAGCAAGCCTGCAAAGTAGAATTGCTGGGTATACAGAGAATGATTAAAGAAAATAATGTTCACTATGCATGCATCACTCGAGGATCGCCGCAAAGGCAAAGGCAATTGAGAAGACAAGTGGAAGGAAGAAGCGAAAAGAACCTCTCCAGCGACGTTGTTTGTCTGGTTGCCATGCCGGCGGGATTCCCGCCCAAACACGGGGTCACATGACCAGACATAAAGACTGTTACAGGGATTCAGGGACGGATATGGAAGTGTATATCAAGTCTGCTACATAGTCGTACATACAAAGGATATCCAAAGTCGATGTCTAATGCCATTGGAAATATGACCCAACTTTATCTAAATATGTCCTATCAACTGCACCTATTGGTCCCATTTTCTTCGCCTTCGCCATTTCAAAGAACCTCCGTGCTTTCTCGACCTCCGCGGCCTTGTTTGCCATTACTCGGCTCTGTTCCATCTTCTGAAAGACCGAGTCGACTGGATCACCGTATGACATCATGACTACGTCTCCATCATCATAATCGTAGCGGTCCACCGCTTCATCCGGCGATACAGAGGATAGGTATAGATCTGCAATCCATAGCGATATCATACCGCGAAGTTTAAGTAAGTCGTAACTGTCCAGATACGGAGGAGATACCAGTAGATCATCCAGTCGCGAGGCTATTTCCTGTGCCTCTTCAAGTTCCTTCATGCGCGCGACTGCAACGAGATGCGCCCTGCGCCGCTCTTCCCATGCATGGTCGTCCGGTAAAGTCATGTTCACATCCTCGCCATAATCACCGTGCTCGGGCTCTCGATCTTCACGTTGTAGCCCAGTCTCATCTGCTTCTTCCCTTTTCGCCCGACTCTCCGCTTGGACCAATCCGATCCAAAGGCCGAACATTGCCGGGTAAAAATGCAATGGCCCTAGTGCGTCAGGCATATACCGCCGGAACGGATAGTGCAAGACCAACCGTTCATAATATTCCTTCGCCATCTCGAATCCCTCTCTCGAAAACCACTCATCTTTTCTTCCATCCACACCATTTCTGCTTTCCCCCGTATTCACGTCAGCCTCCTCTTCCACATCTCCTCTACCACCCCTCCACTTGTCCCTCCACAGCAAAATTTCCGCTCCAATCGCCCATCTCCCTTCCGTCCTGACATCCATTCCAAATCCACTCCATTCATCCCTGAGTATCAGCCCCCACGCCCTTCCCGCTCTCAAATAATCACCCTCCAACAAACACCGGTGCAAAACCGTCGTGAGCACACCTAGATGCTGCAGCCGCAGATTATTATTCCGTTTCGATCCAGGAAGGAATACCGGTGGATTCAAACGCGCTAGGTCCTCTTCGATATTCTTCTTTCGAACTGGTCGCTTCTTAGAGGTACTTCTATCCCGATCGCCGGTACCGTCGTCTGATGGGCGTGCGTGTGGGAAATTACCTCCAGGCGGAGGGCTGGCGGTAGATTGGCCTGCGATGCGATACTGGTGGACTTCGGCGGGCGTTAGGAGGACAGAGGAGGCACGAGAGCCAGGAGCGCCACGGGAAATCGAGCGTCGATCAGGGAATGGCGAGGATGACTCGGTCTTGATACTTCTGCCACGTCTTTCTTCATCATTTTCAACGACCTCGAATCCACCTGGGGTGCTGGCGGTGTCAAAATCATCTGTAATTTCACCGTCATCATCCTCGTTCTCGTGGGGTGGCTTTTTACGTCCATGAGGTTCATATCTGGCAAGACGATGACTGGCAGGTTGTTTCCACGGAGGAAGAGGGAGCGAGAAATAGGAGACCGAATTTTTGTTTTCCATTTCCGTGGGAACTAGTATACTGTGGATATTTTCGATCCAGGCGATCGATATATTCAGCGCTCTAAAAAAACAAAAAATCGTCTTCGACGTGGGTATATACGGAGAACGAAACGCGAGGCGGAGGTATTCATGATTCCAGCCTTCCCTTTTTCCACCTTAGCCCCTGAATTATATAAAGTAGAGTAGGTCTTAATTCAAGAACCTCGATAGACCAAGTAGATGCCCATGGCCGGGGATTCACCCGCGTCAACGAGTCAACTGCTCTCGAGTCGCGACGGAATTAAATTGGGAAACGTGACTTCCATTTTCCGTGACATTAAAGTTCAAATGCCAAGACATGAATGCAAACAGCTCAAACAGGTCTCCGCTCCACCCCCTGAAACTGGGGACATTCTCCACATCTACGTACGGAGTACGAAATACTTAGAAACGCTTCTACGAGCTGGTCGGAGTAGACAGTGCATCTGGAGCTTTGGACTGAACGGAATGAGGCATTTATGACAAAACCATATCATTTTATCATTCAAATCATTATCGTCATTACCTAACAAGGTATCGAATCCGGACAGGAAGGCTTGAGAAATAAAAGAAGGATAGAGAAAGGAAAAGATATAAGAGATAAAAAATAAAAATCAATAGACATTTCCCAAATCGCTATGCAAATTCCTTCCCTAAAATCTGAAGAATAAAACCAAAAGGATAATAATCATCATCACCATCAGAGAAGTAAAAAAACAACTGCCCCACCCCAAAAAGCCACAAGGCCAGCCAACACGCGAGTATTGGCGGAGAAGAAGAAGTAGAAAAAGAAAGGAAACATGATGAAGAAAGGGCCGAGTCCATGGTACATTCAAACCAAGAATTAAGAAGAAGAAAAAAGCATTAAATACACAACATATTCCGGAAGTAACACACCTCCACACCATGGGAGTGATATTTCTTTTTTGTTTCCAAGAAAAGAGGAAGGTGGGCAAGAGGAAGAAGAAGGACAAGAAGCTGTATTTCTGGCACAGCTTATCAAGGGATCATCATCAAGTCATTATATCATAGGGTACGTGTCTGTGTCTGTGTTTCTCTTTGTGTGTGGGTAGTCAAATACTGTCATATCAGGTCATTAGCAATTCCGTCTGAGCGGTAGAAGAGAGATCCAAAAAAGAAAAGTAAACGAAGTGACATCAAGTCAATCATCAAACAGCAAACGCTCGCTAGAATCAAAAGCCGAACATTAAACACGAATCAACAAACGGACCGAAGAAATGACAAACAAATTATACGAGAAAGTAGCCTAGAACATAAAAGTATACCGAAGCCTCCTAACACGCTAAGTTTCATCATGGAGTCGAGTGCCAAAAACATATATAGAAACACCAGAGAAGAGTAACCAGATGGGAAATCGTATTCGAAAAGAAGAATTAGAACATAGGAAACGTTGGTGTTGGTGACGGTCCGTGGAAGTTGTCTGCGAAATACCTACAGAAAAAGAAAAGAGCCCAGAAAAAAATTATTAACAGAAGATATGAGAAAGGTAAGGTGCAACGTATAGTAGTTGGATATGTATAGGGCATATGTGCCTGTACTCCGGCTTTTCAGTTTCCGTGCGAACGGACCGTTTTTTTTTTTTTCCTTTTTTCTTTTCTTTGGTACAGGCGAATCTTGCAATCGTATGTTAGCACCGAGCTAAAGGGTTGCACCTCGCGGCGCTTTCTAGGGAATGTATATTGTTCATGGCGGGTCCATTCGGTCCCGGCCTGCGGTATGGAGAGATGGAAACCGAAGAAAAAGGATAATGCTCCGAGCCGAGTCATGCGATGCCAGTAGCGGTGGTTGGAAAAGGAATGAAGGAAATTATGACAAAGGAAATTCGTGTCTCAGGCGTCGAGCCGATAGGGATTTTCTTTTCGTCAAGTAGGTAGGATGCAAACTTTTGTCTTTGAGTGGAAAAGGCCGTTATTAGAGCATCAACATAAAACATTATCGTAAGATTGAAGACATAAAGGTCATGAGTTCATAGCGCCACCATGCTCATTGTGCTTCTCGGCAATACCGCAGTCCTTGACCATGCGCCTGAAGTCGCGAACCACCTTGTCTGGAACTCTATCCCACATCAGAGAGCGAGAATAAACTTCAGACATACCCTTAGAGGCTGCAGAGCTGCTTCGCATAGCGGCATAGGCTTGCTGCAGGTTCGAAGGCTGCGGAGTAACGTCTCCGTCGTCTTCCAGTGTGGTCAGGGCAGTATATTGTTCCGTGGTCAGAGCGAAGGCCTGCTGGTCTTCTTGCTCTTTAGTGGGGGCGACAAGGGTTCGGTGCAGATCATCAAGACTGGTCATGGTGGTATCGTGGCTGGGTGTAATTTGCGCCATTTCTGCACGAGAGATGGTGCCGGGAAAGGAGGTGGGAGTGGGGTTGGAGACGGTGGTCAGACTCAGAGAGTGAGTTGGTGGAGGATTTGCAGACGCCAGTACAGCTTTGAGCACGTTCGCGGACTCTGCCCGGTATTCCTCTGACAAAGGAGGAATGGACGACGACATGGAAGAGCCGTTCGAGGCAATGAAAGCACCGAAGAGCAGACACATGTAGAAGGCATTCCAGCTGAAAGGAAAGTCGGTCTGTGACGACAACCTTTCGACAACTTTGTCTGTCTTGCTAATAATTGTCGTAAGAGGTTTCTCAGGAGTCGGCGTAGGCATGCGAACTGATACCCGCGGTTCGGTGTCCATGTAGTCACTGGTCATGGGGAAGTCGTCCCAAGAGGTGTTGCCAAGAGTATCATATTCGAAGTCGCTGCGGAACAGCGATGGCGGCGGTGGAGGCGCCGACTGTTCTAGTTTCTCCATGTGCTCTCGAAGGATGTTGTTTTTCTTGCGAAGCTCACCGGTCTCCAGGGTATGAGATCGAATCAGCTCTTCCTTCTCATTGTGCAGTTGATCAATGTACTGGTGAAGCTGCTGCTGGCTGTCGAGCAACTCGGTCTTCTCTCGCACCAACTCTGCCTCCCGGAGTTTCATCTCCCGGATAGCTTCCTGAAGGTCGTTGATGACAGTAGTCGACCGACGCTTGTCTTCCTCAAGCTGTTCGGTGTGCACCTTCTTCCGTTGGCGGGAGTCCAGTCTAGCCAGAGACGTTAGTAACAACGACTGTGAAAGATCGAGATAATGTATATACTTACGCCGCTTGCCGGTTTCTCAACAGTCGCTTTTGCTGCTTCAGCTCCTTGATCTCCTCCTCATCGGTCGACCGGCTAATGAGCACGTCGATATTACTCAGAGTCCGTTCGGCAGGGATGTCAAAGCGCGCATTCTTCTTTCGAATTCCGTCCCGACGGATGTGCAGATTCGAGCCGTTCCGATAATTGGCAGCGGGCGCCGAGTTCTTCCGCTGCGGCTTCGAATGCATTTCTGCGGGCTCCGCTGAAGCCGACGCCCATCCCTGACTCGACTGTGGGGACATTGGCACAGCATGCGGACGAGCGAAGGATGTGCTGGGCCGGTATGGCATGGAGGGATATGATAGTGACTGGATGGCACCGACGGCACCACCGGCAAAGGGGTTTGGCGTACCATCGAAGTCGGGCGAGAAATGCTCGTAGACAGGTGTAGGCGTGCAGGAATTTGAGTCGGATGCCAGCGTCCATTGTGGTGGATGGAAGGTGGAGGCGTGGCCGAAGGGGTTGGGAACGGCCTCAAAGAGCGGGGTGGACATCTGCGACGGCTGTCTTGACTGGGTCATATCCGACCAAACGGACTCTCGCCGCGAGAAGTCGTCTGACGTGCTCTGATCGAAGGAAGACCGTCGGCCACTTAGCGAGGCAACGTCGTGTGTGTTTGAGTCGAGGATCTTGTCGTCTAATACACTCATGTCATCGTCCTGGGGGAAGATGGGTTTTGAGTCGAGAGCGGGGGATTGCTGGAAGTAGTCGTACGACGAAGGATGTGAAAACTTCGCCATTGTGAAGCCAGAGAAAGCAAAGAGAAAGAAGTGAATAAGAGGGCCAGAGAAAATTCGCAAGAGAGGTATTTTTTTTCGTAAAATAAATTTAACCTCTGGTGAAAAGTGCCGTCGGGAGACGTGCAGGACGAAAGCAGCTAAAATAAGTGGGACGAGCAGCAGGCGGGATGAATGGACGAATAGTACAGGGTTCTGTCGTTGGTCGTGAAGATCGTGAGATGAAGAAAAGGGTGGGAGAAAAAGAAGAAGAGGAAGAAGACGCGAGACAAATAATCGAGTGATACGAGGTGGGAGACGGAAGCGAGGAGAAGAGAGAAAGCGGAAGACGCAGACGCAGACGATCGAGATGATGGCGGGTTTAAGAGGAAAAGACGGAGGTTGAAGGCGAAACGAAGAAGAGGCGGTGAAGTGAGTAAGTTTGCCTGTTTGGAAGTAAGAAGACGGAGGATCGAGGAGGTCGTTTTATGTGTGACGAAGTATCTGATTTGAATGAGAACGGAGGAGAGGGGATGCGGGGTCTGGGTCTCGGGAGAATTGATATTATAGACTGGGAGTGTTCTGGTGGATGTTGGAAGCTGTGAAGTATTTTAATATCAAGAGAGATATTAGAGAGAAGAAGAGAGAGAGAGAAAGAGAAAGGGTTTCATGAGAGGGAGGGGGCATTGATAGATATAGTAACAAGAGGATCGCGAGTTTCAAGCACTCCAGCTTCCAACGACGAGACACACAGAGAGAGAGAACGAGACCCGAGATGGCAATTAGTTGACTAGTTCACTACTTCAGGCACTTCATCGTCGTCTTCTCTCCTCCACTAGGAAACTAATAATTGCTGCTGACCAGTACGAAGCTGCGGATGTGCTCTGTACAGTACATACAGTACACACTCTCACACTCCCACCCAGACAGGCTCTCGAGACTCACTGTCAGTCTCCTCGCTGGTTTTTTGTTTTCTCCCCAAACCCGGAATGAACCAGTCAGAGCAGGATATTCTACAATCTCGAATTGTTCGAAACCGCAATTTCTGCCCAGAAGCAGGCATTCGCAGGGCTGCACACACCACACGTACTCGCTCTCTCGTCGGTGGATCTTTTCTTACAAGAGGGTGACCGCGGAGAGGAGAGAGAAAAGAGGAGTATGGAGTACCTGGGAAAAGCAACGAGCGTTCCCCGTCCACTAGAGTTCAGCCGATGAACCAGGGACGAGACAAGAGCCGGTTGAGATACTGATGATCCATTCAGGGCCCAGAAGCAGCGAGTCATCCAGCGAGGTTCTGCGGACGTCGACGTTCAGGGACGGAGAGACCGTGTGGGAAGAACCGAGCAGGAGAAGCAGCAGGCGAATGGGAGCCAGGAGTGCAGGCAATCGGACCGCCGTGCTTCTTTTCGTCTCGCTCTGGACTGTCATCAGAAACAGAAACGCAATGACACACGGCCCGGATTACGGGTAACTTTTGCTCTCTTCAGAGGAAAAGGTTAATCGAATACACATCCAAAACCACTTGATCAGGAAGAGAAGATACCACACCTCTGCCAATCGACGGCGATCGCAGCCCATGACACCGGGAGCGAGACGATGCAAAAGGCGCGACTGTTCCAGATCGACCGGCAGTCTCGAGGGTTCAGAAGTTCCTGGAATCGGAAACCTTCAGGGATGTCAAAACAGGGCGACGATTTGTCGTTCGTGCTCGCTGCCGTCCGCGCCTGCCATTGGATGCCCTCCTCGTTGGTCCTTTTGGGCACTCATGCAGCTCGCGCCGCACTTTTTCTCGCTGCTGGGATTTTGCTTTTTTTGCCTCTGGCTAAACTAGACTAATGCGAGTTACTCGGATCCCAGGAGGCCATGTATTTTTTGATTGTTGATCCTCGCTATTATCTTGGTGATTATGATAATCGCTTTCCAGATCGAAAAATACCAAATGGGGCATTGGGCGTGGAGGACCGCTCGCGAAGAACGCCAGAGGCCCTGAGGCCCAGAGGGCAGGTGGACACAGACTGGAAGCCCCTCCTTGACTTCCGATACACTAAATGCAATGCCCTGGGCAGCTTTGCAAGCAACGACAGGCTCTCGTGCATCACCGCACCTCAACTCCGTCGTTTCAGCTTCAGCGAATCGACGCTCGTCCACCACCACTGACGGGCCTGCGTTTCAATCCATCTCTTCTTCCAAGAAATAACGAGAGATTTTTTTTTTGTTTAGAAAAAAAGAAAAGTATTAAGCTTCTCTCATCTTGGAGAAAGATTCCTCTCGTCTCAAGTCTCAAACTCGTTGCAAGCTGGATCCGACCTCTCATGTCGTCCAACTTGACTTTTTGTGTCTTTGCGCTTCAACCATGGTTCCTTCACCCCAGAAGGACCGGCGCGGAGCCGTGGTTCGAGCCTGGGGAAGCTTTTCTCAAAGCTGTTTCGAAACCTTCTCTCAAAGCGAACCCATCATACCTGAACTACATGAGTGGTCAGCTTGTTTGACACTTTCTGTCGAAAATAGTGCCTGTATGCCATGCTAACAAGAGACTGTCGCTTGCTGCTTCAGCCTAAGATTCATCGTTGCCGATTCTCCATTGTTCTCTGACGCATCTCTTCCATCAGGGATGAGAGCTGCGAAAAGACCCTCGACCACTCTCCAAAGCTCCACACCTCTCCCCTCTGACACTTACGAAAGCGTTCGATTAGCTTCGAACGGCCATGTTCAGACTCAACGGGCCATATTCGCTCCGTTGCTCCGCTCTATCCTGCCCTACCCCAGAAATCTTGGTTCGGGATGATTTCTCTAGGCGGTCTTACCTCGTGCAACCTGCTCGAAATCACACACACAAATTGCGTATCTACCAACATGACCAATCTCTTCCCGTAGCAGTGCCTCATTTGACATCCATGCCAGATCCACGATGATGCGCATACCTCGAAACAAAGTTTGATCGGAAATGAGTCTCGAATCTGAGCTCTTTTTTCCTTCTGCTATACTCCCAACCAGCCGTGTCCCGCGCCATACGGAAATCGTTGCAAAGAACTCAGACCACAGCCCCAGGAACACGCCCAAATCTCGCTCATCCGCGTTCATCTAGGAGAGCTGAGCTTGGGAGACAAAACCATATTCCAGCCTTGTAAATTCACACCGAAACAGCAGAGGCCAGCCAATCAACGACCATGTCTAGGCTCTCACCGAGCGTCGAACTCAGTGATGCTCTAAAATGTGATTACTCTCAACCAGGGGCTGTCCATTCAGATGCCAGAATCCATTTTCGCCAGGCATAAATCCCAAAGACTAGAGCTCTGCGCGCCTCACTCACATTGTTGCTCCAACCCTTAGGCACTCTCTCATTTATCCAACTTCCCACCCGTCCCTGACATATGTATGCGGTATAGACGTATGTACTCAGTACGATGTATTTTAAATACACGCGGACCACTGTATGTATCTGCAAGCTCTCTCTCGGGAGCTACGAGCACCAGCCGCCACCGGACCCCATCTGACTGGCAGATATCGCCGACAACCCTTTCAACCCCTCGGACATATTCGCACCACGGCGACTTTGATAGGGCCATTACCTTTCAACATTTTGAGGCACACTTAAGTGTGGGTGGTGCGCGCGCTGACCGCCGTGCATTACATCCTCCATACATGATAGATCCACACCTGCATGCATATATGCATGGGCGCATTTGTGCCAAAAAAAAGAAGAAAATAAAATAAAAATAAAGGAAGGGTCCCCGCTAACATACAACCTAGTATGGAGACATGATCGATAGATACCGGCACTTTTCCTATCTGGGCAAAATGTCGCTGCCCAAATCCCAAAATCAATTTTATTGCTTCACTGTTTGTGGAGCACTGGATGGGCGCGCACGCTCTCACTCATTACTATTGTATGAGCGAGCCTTCTTGGTTTATATATAGAAATCATACATACTGGGCACGACACACACCCCTCGGAAGTTCTTGTGGATGTATGACCATACGAGGATGATTATGGGATGGATACAAGTACATGATTCCTTTCACTGGTTCTATCCTGTGACTCATAAGTACTATACTGTAGGAAATGGTGGGCTCCTGGAATGTCCTCCATTTCCCTCCACCCCTTTGCTTGATCGTGTGGGATGTCTGAGCAAAAAATAATGTGGCTCAACTTATACTACCGAAGCATTTGCCAAGAATGTGCGTGAGCGATGGTAGACTTTTGCTTTGGGATGGCCCTGCGGGTGCTTGCCTATCAGGAGTCACAAGGGCGGAATATAATCAAATGGCTTCTGATCACTCCCACTTTACCTGAGCAAAATCTTGGTACTCAACGGCTCATGCCTTTCATCTATGGGTCTGGTAGCTCATGTAGATCGGAGTGTGTGATCGTATCCCATGGTTAAGTACACATTCATATCATCAGGTCTCTGCTCCTTCCGGTTGATGTGTAGTCGTCACCGATTAGTTAGAACTATCTATTGACTTGATACCTAAAGTCCCTTCGAAGATACTTTGCCTCTATAATTCCTCCCACAAGCCTCCTCATCTCGTGTAGACATCTCTCTCCCATGACTCAAGCCATATTACCCGAATGAATGGTCCCTCAATAAGAAACCCACAACGCGGAAATAAAAACGTGATCCAACGCCCACTATCTCTCGGGGAAGACCCGGGCCGCAAGGGTTCAGTCGGGCGTTCTGAGACCAGCTGCACAAGTGGGATGATTCAGGATGATAGACAAAGGATGACGGATGCGATCATCACCGCAAATCATGCGGTCAAAAGAAAGTCTTCTGGAATTTCCGCTTCGGGCGGATGACGAAGCTTTTTTGTAGAGGGAAGGTCCGGCCCGTGGTGGGGACTTCAACCAGTAATTGTCGTATCGGCATTACGCTAACGGACAGCCCGAGTGCCGGGGTATTCCTGGTATCCGGCGTAATTACGGAAATTGCAGTACGACATTGGATTACATAAGCAGAATCTCTCGCGCTAAACCAATCTAGGCCTAATATCTTTCTGCCTCTCTGTTTGACGTCACGCCTTCCAATCTCTCTCGTCCCCCAACACTCATCATTGCACGAAGTCCCTTTCCCTTGTTAGTCTGTCTCCTTGGCTCCTCATATCTATCTCACTCTGTTTTCCTCCACCACCATAAACAATAATCAACCCCCTGCCCTGCCCCTCTTCTGCCATCCCCGCTTTCTTCGGTTAAGCACCCTGGCTCAATCCCTCGCTCTTCCCAGCTCCTCAAATAGGATCCTCGCGCCCGCCGCAAGAAAGTCTGTCTCAGGCCCTTTCAGGCACCATCTCTTTTCCAGTGCACCGAATCAGCATCTGTTCCAAAAATCAAAGACCGGCAGACGGAAAGCTTCCACTTGCAGCGGGCGAAACAGCTGAAAGCTCACGTCCCACGTTGGTCACCCAATCCAATAGAAATGAAGTGTTGGGCCGTGCAAATCGAATCATTTCCGCTCTACTACGCTACGCTCCGTATGGATGAGTTTCCCGGAGGATTTGCGTTTTTCTGATAAATGAATCGTTTTATTTTCTTTTTTCTTCTAATGCCTTCGGGGTCTTCCTCTTGTGAAGGTTCAAGATCGGCGTTCATATTGCTGATGCATATGTCGCAGCGAGTATTGATAAGTTTTCAAGCCTAGCTAATTTGCTCCCGCTCTTGAAACAACTCTATACATGCCCTGTATGGATAGTAGAGTTTCGCCGCATGCTTTCTCATTCACATGAGCAGCACTTCAGGGCTATTCCTGTACAATACTTTCTTGCCGACGTACTTTGCTCTAACTCTCTGGAAGCCATGAGCTTCAAAGCGACGGGGCCCTTTCTTGTTTTAGAGGGCTCAGATTGCATGAGGCATGCTTTTACGCCTATGCGGTATTGCATTTACCATTGCAATTGTTCATTCCTGTTTCAAACGCTTACTCGGTTCATTGCCTGTCCCTGTCGTTGCTGCAAATTTCGTTATTTGGAATCCTAGGCATTGGGCACGGAATGCCGAAAAAAGACTAGGAGAATGAAAATGCCGGTTACTCAAGGTCTGCACCGCGCGCTTGTCGCGCCCAGAAATGGTATCCCGAGACCGCCCTGCATCAGGCGACATCGCAACATAAGTGTCCTGAGGCCGACAGTACGAACGTGAATGCTGTCTGCATAGGATGTCCTTTCCGGCATATAGAATTTCCCGAAGCATAGGGAAAGTTGCCGTAACATTTCACATGCTGTTCATCTGTACGCTTGAAGACCCAATTGCTTATTGTACTGTGTTCAACATCCTTGGAGCTTATCACAAGCCTTCAAAGACTGCATTCTTCTAAAGTGACTTCAATACTTTTACCCTTCGGCATCTACATAATAAGTATGCATGCCCCCACCCTTGTTGTTCTATACTCCGGCTTCAATGTAGCCTCACTGCAGTGCTGCATGCGTCTTCCTTAGCTTGTTGCCATGTTTGAAATTCCACACGTATTTCATGCAACCAGACTGTGAATGCGGTCCAAATTCTTGATACCCGACACTTGCCACTAGAGGCAATTTGGTTTCTTTTGCCTATTGCAGCTGGTTCTTCAGACAATTCCTGTTGCATCCCAAGAACACCCGCGTCGCGGATCGTTAATCCGAAGCTCGACTGACAACAGCAAGTCCATATCGAAATCGAAAACCGTTTTACAGAAGCTAGCCAACTCGATTCATGGCCTCTTATCAGAGCAGTCTTCATATGGCTCGCCACGTTTCCTTCGCGCGCTCTGTAACCTCTCGCAACTGCGCAATTGCACGAGACAACCGAGAACATTTATACATGAAACATCAAATGCGAATTTTTCTCCCCGAAATGCTGCTAATTAAACATACATACATGAACTGGTCAATGCAACGCACGCCTACATATACGATCTCTTCGTTTAACAAGCCAAATCTCTTCACTTTCTAACACCAAATCCAATATCAAACATGTGAATTTACGTCCAAATACCATCGCTAGCTTGAGATTGAAGATCCTTCGCACCTCCATCTCGTCCGCTACCCATCACCGCTTTCATACCCAATGCAGCTACGTAGCCCTACAAACACAGGTTTCAGACTAGATCTGCACCTCTCTTCCAGTATCCTATCCACCAGCGAATGTCCAAGTGGTAGGTTTGACGTTGATATCGTATGTCATTTTATGCATTCATGCCCATAACCTCTCTATGTAACCCACCTGCTGGTTTGACTCATTACCCATCAACAATTCATTCCTATGTGCCATTTTGATGTCACGGAGATACAGCGGACTTTTACCTCCCTACCATCCCGACAAGCTAAGAAAAACAAAGATCGTATGAGAAGTTTTTATAGCGCTTTAATATATACCTAAAAATAAAAGAAAGGAACCCGGGAAATCGTGTGACCGCGGAGATGCCTCTAGTAAAAACGGTTTTCAAGGCGAGTCATCCGAGAGAACCGAAAAAAAAAGAAAAGAAATGTAGATGCCGTTTGACAACATCTCTGTGTCCTAATCGCAAGATCTCACCCATCTCTGGGTATGCGGTGGCGAAAGGGAGCATACACAATGGCAAATGTCTATGAGAATCCTTTTCTCCTCTTTCTTGTCCTACCCCTGACGATAACCGTCTGCGGTGGCGAGAGAAAAGCCCATTTCCCAACACAGAAAGATAGGATTCTCTTCCAAACTACCTACCCTTATGTATGGAATACCATCCAAGTTTTGCCTCTTAAGTGGCGGGAAAAGGGTTGGTTTTGCGACAGAACAGTGTACTCCTGCGAATCCAGACAGAATGGTTCATTTTGATTCTTTTTTTCTAAGAAAACTGATTTAGAAACAATAACAGTCCTGACACTATAGCCCACCCTGAATAATATTTCATCGAGTGAAACTTTCTATCCAAGCTTAACCTCTAATGTTTGAATGAAGTTGAATCGCCCATGTCATCATGTCTCTAATGAATAGAGTATGTATTGGTCTGGAAATGCCGAATATGAATAGGCCTATCCTGGAGATAAACGCTGGATTGGGATGCACCATCGACAAGATGGCCATACATACAATTAGGAATGAATCGTAATTACATCCCCAGTGAATGAAAAGATATTCTTCGAGGCCTCGTCTGAAGATCGCGATCTACTATGTGTCTTTGTATAATTGTTGTTCGTCTGGTTGTCCTGAACGGAAAGGCGGCAGACTTGGGTCATGAATACAAAATCAGATCGATATCCGGCGGTGAGATGGTTCGGGGAGACTTGTTAAAAATTGCTCCGTGGCAAAGAGAAAAATGGGAGGAGTGTTTGCCTGTTTATATTAGATTCACAAAAGGACTCTCAAAATCCGATAAAGTCATGTTGTTGGGTGACTTCTTCTCCAGAGCGTGCGCCGGGGATGATCTCTTCTTCGTCGAGCTCGTCCGAGTCAACATCGTCGGAATCAATCTCGTCGTAAGCCTCCTCTTCGCTAGAGATGTCGTCTTCGTCGTCTTCTATCAGACCATCATTGATGTCATTGGCGCCATTACCTGTCCTGTTAGCTGCAAGCTTGCGGATTTGTCCCGCCCGATCAATATGAGGCAACGAGCATTTCTGATTTCCACATTTTCCTGTATTCGCGTAATCAGGACATTCATTTACATGGCGATCTTGACACTCGGAGCCTTTGCCGCAGTACCCTAGTATCGCAAAGTCGCGACACACTGGTGCCCCAGGTGTTACTCGAATATGTGCATATCGGCACTCGGGATTGGAACAACGGCCGCGCAGAAAGTGTACACAAGTAGGTGATCTTTCTGGGGAGGGCTCATGGGAAAGATCGCAAGCGGAGCCTGCATTGCATTTACCTGTCTGGAGATATTCTTTGCATATAGCAACTTTGTGTGGATCGTGGAGGTATTGGCATCTTGGGCCTTTGAAACAGGAGCCTATAGGAAACTTGATAGTTAGTACGAGCTTACCCGAAAGCCATCGCCTCGTCCTGAAGTTTGGGCTTCCACCCAGTAACGCTCCATGCAACCTTGGTGGGACGAAGATATCTGGTGGGAAAGAGAGTAGGGGTACCCGTCGCAGTGAATCTCTTGCAAAGTTCTTCCTTCCTCCTGAAACCTCCGGCTTTCCTGTTGCTCTTGTCAGCGATATTAGATATGTCCCTTGATCCTTAAAACCCACTTCTTCGAGACTACGGCGCCTAAGCGATGAAGATTTCCATTTTTGCTTCTGACAAATGCTACGCCACCGACGTTCACTTTCTTCGGCGTCGCGTTTGCAGTTGTTGGATCATCTATCAACGGTAAGACGGTTCTTAAGTTCTGATCGAGCCAAGGGTGGCCTCACTTGATAATCTGACTAGCTTGCTCCCGCCTTTCACAACCTGAAAGGGGATATCTTGAATAAGAATCTTGTAAGAGTCTGAACCAGTGACACCGGTTGGCGAGGCTGGTGCGGGAGCCGCAATATGCTGCGCAAACTGTATGACCTTGTTTTTCTCTCGTTCAGCCCTTTTCTGAGCTTTCAGTTGACGGGTTGCTTCGATAGCTTTCGCCCTCGCTTGGGCCTCTTTGTCGTAGATGGCGGTGTTGATGAGCTGCATGTGACGATCTCTTTTCGCAACCCATCCCGTCTGCGGCTGTGAGTTCTTTTCGCTACTCTCATCACTGACTGTCTCTGTAGGAGCCTGGGCGGCCGTAGTTTCGGAGGTGGCTGCGGAGTTGAGGACGAGAGATCGGTGCCGGTGTGACCCCACGCGACGGCTGCTGGGCCTGCCACGCCCACGGTAGGGAGCCCAGCCTGCATGAGGCCTGTGGGCACCCGAATATATAGTATTTGGTGAGTGCCCAGAGTATGCACCGCGAGAAGGGGCCGTCTGCTGATTCTTGTGCTGGTTGATCCGCCCTAGAAATAGGATTCTAAGCTCTGTAAGCGATGAAGCTGAGGATATCATGACATACCAGCAAGTTGACCTATTTTGGCCAAGAGATCTTGGTCTTCAGTCATCTTTATAGTGTCCACATCGGGAGAGGTGAAATTCCTAATAATATAAGAAATGAGCTCAAACGGAAGAAAGTTGAAGCCTTGAAGGTTGATTGTAGCCTGTAGGCGCGTACAGTCCAAGGAAGGCCTGTGCTTGTTACCCGGGATATTATTTATCCGAAGACCGAGCAACCTTCCCTTTTTGGTGAGCAGGTGATCATCCAGCCAGACATCATCGTCACTTACGGGTAAATAGCTATTTGCTCGGTGTTCTATGTTAGTTTTGAGATTTGCTTAGCGATGTAATATAACTGATTTTAATTGTAATACTTTGGCAGGTCACGATAAGGATTTTTATGGAATTATACATGGCAACCGTCAAGCAAGTGCCTACCGTCTAACTGCTCTCTCATTTTCTGCATCTCAGGCAAACACCATTTTTGCATCCATTCACACCTCACCACATCCTCGATTGTAGCCCTTTTACTGGGTTCAAAAACCAGCATTGATCTCATCATGGTACCGAAGGCCTTTTCCTCGTCGGGTGAAAAAGTTGAGAATTTTCTTTCCAAGCGGGCAGAGTGTATATAATGTGGAAAACGTTGATTCCAGTCCCTTGAGCTGCTACTATGTCGCTGACGGAGGTCCTCCCTCACATTCTTAGCTCCATCTTCATTAAACCACTTGCCTCTAGACTCCCATTGCTTCCACCACCGCCCAGGAAGCTTACCCAACATTTCAACATGCTCCATCAATACCCCATCAGGAGAGAAAGGGAAGGGCTCAAATGGCGAACCAGCTCCGAACAATTCCCAAATGACACACCCAAGTGTCCATATGTCGCTTGAGAAAGATAGAGGCTCGCTTTCATTGACTTCGGGATCCATAAAGAAAGCCTCTGGTGGCGCCAGTGGAAGTGGTGTATGAGCGGCAAACCGCTTGACGGATTGTGGGCTAAAGGCTTCTCCAAAATCTGCGATCTGGATGGAGGCATCAGCGAGCATGATTTCATCACTTGCAGCCCCAAGCCAGACTGGTATAAAAAGTTCTGGAGGAACCCCAGGATCAAGCGGTGCGCCATCACGACGAACGACAAATTCTTTGTATGGTTCACCTGTCCTTGCATAAAGTTCTTCAGGAGTCAGTCTTTGCATGTAAAGCGGTAGCTGCAGAAGAACATTTCCAAGATGAAGATCTACATTCAATATCAATATTTGTATGATGTAGTATTCATAATCATAACATACCTCCGTGGACAATTGCTTGAGAATGAATGTATTGCAGACCTAATATAAGCTGCGAGGAGATTGCTCGAGCGGCTGGTAAGTGAAGTATCCGATGACCTGAAGCATCCTTTGCTTCGTGAACACTGATTCTCGCAGCATCTGAAACCAAACACAGATGAGTTCCATTTGGTCCAGAGATTGTAAACTGATCAAGAAGTGTTTGAACCACAGATTTCCCAGGGAGTAGAGACTTTGCATTCTGTAGTCGTGACAAAATTGACATTTCATCTGTTCGATCAGCGAATTCTGCAGTGGAGATTTTGAGCGCAACAAGTCGTGATGTCTTTTTATCCTCAGCTAACCATACTGTGGCAGATCGTCCAAATCCGAGCTTATGCAAAATAACATATCGGCCATCACAGACTTTGTCTCCAATCATAACAGGATGATAACCACCCTTCACATAGAAGTCCAGGCGTTCGACTTCCTCGACAAATTCGTATTTGACTTTGCTTGGTTTCATGGGAGTCCAGTTGTGTGTCAGTCGACATGATATAAATGCGGGATAGTTGAGCAGGCGACGTCCGAATATTGCAGTGATCCGCCTCGCCATAATGTAGGTGAGTTAATGAAGAACTAACTTTTGGATATCTGGTCTGACGCTTGACATTTAGATCAAATCCTAACTCGAAGAGGTTTGAGGTTCTGTGATCCCAGATTACGAGTAGTCAACGAAACGCTGACTACACAGAGAGACAGAGAGATCTCGATCACTTTGAAGGTTCTCGCGAGAAGAAAATCTCCTAAATACAGTACTCCGAGCCCCATCAGAGCTAGCCATGGAGATTACTCGAAATCCGCAAATAAACGAAGTGGACTTCACTTGCTGCTGATCTAAGAGTCAAGGTCTTTGAAGCCCTAGGCTTCAGGTGCTAACAGCCCGGGGATCCGGGCTAAATATAAGGGTGCACTAGCAAGCTAATAGCTTGCGAATCTAATCCTTTTGCAAAGGGGTGATTAAGGCCTATTTCCCTCCCTAATCATACCACATCTGGCCCAAAACTAGGGTCTCCCTGGTGCCTAATGAGCCTTCCTGATCTGCCATCGTAGGCGGCTGATCCTTCTCTTAACCTCCCTTCCACTTTCCCGGAAATATGTAAACCGGTCAGGCCGTAGCTTCCTTACGATATCAGTGTATATAGTCGTTACGCTGGCCGCCGTGAAGGGATTCCTTTTCCTCCTTTCTTCAACTCATTTACAGAGTAAAAACCTCTTCTTTTTCTCAAAAAACACAATTTTAATTAAATTTTTTTTTCTTTTTTTAAAAAAAGATGAGTCTCGGGTCTGCTCTCCTCAGCCTCGCCGCAAGGGCCCTCGCTACCCTTGCGGCGAGAGTTGCGGAGCATTTGTACTGGTACGTCATCCAGTGGGTTCGGGGACGCCCGATCCCGCTGTTTCCCGAATATCCCCACCCCCTTCCTCCCCTTTCCCCCCTCCCTCCCCTTCCCCCTCTCGCGTTCGTTTGCGTAGTGAAGCAAAGCAAGGAGAGAAAAAATATAAATAAAGGCTGACGGGAGAAGGCCACCGGCCCTGGGGTTAGGTCACCCTGGGGACCGGTGGCACCACCAGCGATAGGGCTCTCACTTCTTCGTAGTGCTGGTGACTAGTAGCCCCAAAGGGTGAAGCCAAGAAGAGCTCATTCATCCTCGAAAATCAAGATGGATTGAGGTTTGGTTGGGTCAATAGAGGCGTCTGCTTAGCGGAGGGATCGGGTTTGAAAATAAGCTGGGGAAGAATGATGGAATAGGCAACATCTGCGCGGCTTCCCACCGGCGTTGTTGAATATAGTGGGAGACATTATGGTGAGGGAACCATGTTGTAGAGGGTTCTGTGAGCCGTCGCCACTGGGTTTCGGATGGGTCCCGACATGGCCCCAGTGAGCGCCAAATATATATAAAAACGTTGAAGCGCGAAGGGTTGAAGGAAGTTTCATAAGAAGGAGAGGTAGCCATTTCTGTTCCGCAACGAGGGCATCTTTGAAAGATCCAAGCTCCAGAATGAAATAAAATTTGCTGCAATCGAATGTGTGGGCATATAAGAATTGGGTGGTCCTCTGTGTCGACTAATGAATAGGAGGCTTTTTCATATTCAATGCGAACTGTTATTTTTTGCTTGAGGAGCATGAGTCGTTTATAGACCCTCATTTCACAATATTCTGTTAGGGAAATTCCGCGTCTAAATGAGTTGCAGTGAACTTTGGATTTTCTGGGGCCGGGAGGGTGTTTTCCACCATAAAGATGATGGTTCATTGACTGCTGCGGGACCGTGAATACTAAATGTCCCAGAGCTAGGTTTAGATAGCCGTTTGCTCTATCACAGTCATCCTGCGTAGGGCGTTCCAAAGTAGATCTCTTATGAAAGACAAAGCATCGGTAGCAAAGAAAGTGCTCAGGCAAGTCTGGCTGGAGATATCCCAGTAGTTTGAGACGATCTGCGCCCTGAATATCCCAGACGCGTTGGCCCACCGCACCCCGTATCGACCGGCAGGTTAGTGCAAAGGCAACTTTCGATGGATATGGAAGACTGTCTGCAATGTATTGAAGAAGGTGTGGAGGGAGGCGCTGGATGGGGGCAGGGATGCAGATGGTTATTCGGCGCCCACCAGCGAAGACCCAGCCAATAAGCTTGGATATAGAAATGACGACAAAAGAGAGGAGTAGGCATGCCAAGTAAGAGGCTTTGAGGGATAATTCCGGCGACATAACTGCAGATAGGTGAATGCGGGCACTTTTGGGCTGTCAAAGGTTTCGGTGGTATTCAGCGGTTTGGGACTCAATATTGGGGTATTAGAGGAATGGGATCGCCTCGCAGATAGCAGACGATCCACCAGTAGATTCGCTCAATGATTTTTGTCAAGAGAAAGGCCAGAGTGCTTTCCATTAAATCCCAAAGTTCAGTTGCTAGGGCCATATTGTAAAGAGTCTGGGAAGATGAACAATCTCCACAACTGTCAATGACCTCAGCCTTCATTATTGGAGTCATGACTGACATCATGACTTGGTATTTCTGGGAACGAATATTAGGGTTAAGTTGAGACCGTTAAGTCTGATTGCTACCAGCATTGAAGAACGCGAGTTTTGTGCCTTGTGGTTTGGTTGAAGGATCGTTATAACCTACCAGGGGTGATGATTCCTAGAATTTGGGTGAGTCAGCTAGTTAGTAGACTATTAGTCAGCAGAGGGGGGCGCGTGGGCGGATCCAGAACTCGGCAAAGCGAGAATGAACGTCTATCATTAAGGAGAACCTTTCCAACCTCATAAACCATGAAGAAATGCCCTCCAAATCTAGCCCGTTGCAGTTGATGGTGCCCTAGAATAAAAATTGAGAAAACTACTCCGTACTAGTGGTTGAACTTCCTAGAAGAGACACCCCTACTGTTCTGAAAGTTCTGATTATGATTCTAAATTTATCTGCTGCTCTGAAACTACAGTGAGCGGTGTGGGAGAAGTGTCCCGTCTACTCTCAAAACTGTTTCCTTCATAATGCTCTCAGTCTTCCATGCGAAGCAAGTTCGATATCAGTCAAATCACTTGGCTACTTTCCTTACAATTACTCACAGCAACAATGCCCCGAATTTTCAGTACTCTTTTCACCTAAGAGATCGCTGTCCGACTCAATACCCTCCTTTCTTTCAAAGACCTTACTCAAGTATGGCATCCAAAAATGAGAGCGATTTGTTTTCCTACACCTCTGGGCGTTATCTTTACAACGAGAAACTTCGACTCGCTGAAAGATATATTATATTCAATGTTGATGCGTTGAAAAGTGTGGCCGCTAAGGCTGTGAATCGAAAAATGGTTTCTCATATTACCAAACTTGCTGAAGGTGGATTTAACCGAGTCTTTCTTCTTACCATGAATGATGGTTTTGAAGTCATTGCAAAGATCCCGTACTCGTTAACCGTTCCGAAAACATATACCACCGAAAGTGAGGTTGCAACTCTGGATTTTTTACGCATGAACAAAATCCCTGTGCCCCGGGTGTATTCTTGGTCGTCAACGAGCGACAATGAAGTTGGAACAGAGTACATCATCATGGAGAAGGCTCCGGGGAAACCTCTGACGGATTGCTGGTTTGATCTCACCCCAAAAGAAAGGATTAATCTGGTCACTAGTGTGGTAAACATCGAGAAAAAGCTGTTTTCCTTTCCATTTGGCGCATATGGAAGCTTATACTATAAAAAGAGCTTGCCCAAGTCTCTCCAGGCTGATCTATATCGCTCAGGACCTAAAGATGACTGCACTAGCCAATTCTGCATTGGGCCCACTGCGGACTACATGTTCTGGCGCGGAAGACGCGTCAACTTTGACATACACCGTGGACCATGTTTGTATTTCCTCCTCTTCTGTTTTCGTGTGACTAACGGCTATTAGGGACGGATCATCGCCAGTATCTCCAGGATATCGGTCAGCGGGAACTGGAATGGACACGAAAATTCGGAAAGCCTTTGAGGAATAGTTTTCCTCACTGTGCTCTTTTCCCCTCGGAGGATGTGGTATCCCCGGGAGTTTACGTTGATTTACTGCAGAAATATCTGCTCCTCGCACCGTATATTTTACCCGAAGATCCTACGAGCCCCCTAATAAGCCTACTCTTCGGCATCCAGGTAACCAACCTGCTTCTACTCTGAATTACTTATCTGCTCACCACTCTTTTCTCAGATCTAAATCCAAGCAATATCTTTGTCACTGATACCTGCGAGGTTTCTTGTATCATTGATTGGCAGCACACCACCATGATCCCTCTTATCCTTGCCATGGGAAATCCTCCCATGTTTGATAACCCAGACGAAGAACCCCCAAGGGATTACGAGCAGCCGTCTCTGCCATCTGACTATGATAAACTAGGTGCGTACGAAAAAGCCCAGGCTGATGAACTCCACCGACGAAGGATGCTTTTCTGGCTCTACATGATCTTCAATGGACGGGATAACAAACTGCATCTTGATGCCATGAAGTATCCCCTTGTGATGCCAAGACAGCATCTTGCGGAATGGGCTGGGCGGCAGTGGACCGGGAATGTAGTAACTTTGAAGGGTGCAATAATGCGAATCGTGCAGAATTGGCCCATTATTGTTGGAAGCAAAGCTGGTACAATCAAATGCCCTGTCCAATTTGACGACAAAGAACAGGAGGAATTCTTTGACATGGAAGAAAAATGGTTTGGTGGAAACGTGTTAGTTGAGAATTTTCGTTCACTCCTGGACAACCTAGGCCAGGATGGCTGGGTGAGGAATGAATCCTACGAGGAGGTTGTTGCCATTAATAAGAAATTGCAAAGTGAATGGCTTGCAGAAGCAGAGACTGATCATGATCGGCTCTGCGTCGGTGAATACTGGCCTTTCCGAGACCATGAGGAAGTTGACTAGGCATGCGACTTTGGAAGAGTTTTAAATATCAAACGATGAAAGACCCATGTATGTACATTACTGAAAGCGTACACTGTCAACGGTTTTCACAACCCTTTGCTATGCCTATTACTGGTCCTTAATGGTCCTTAAAAGTAGTCCTCAAAATTTCTCCATCAAATCTCATGGATGCTCTTATACTCAAGAAGTATCTTGAGAGGGGTCTAAGGATTTGACCAGGGGCTCAGCACAAGGGTCGACAATGGTGATAGTGAAGGATTGTGGACATTTTGATGGAGCATTCTGTTTAATATGATGTCAAGAGTCAAGACATGCTTAGAGCCAAGTGTTCGCCTGCAATCCTTACCGCCTCGCCTTCAAACCCCTTTTTGGAACATGGCTCCGAGGATCCAAAAATACATGTCTGTAACGGAGAAAGAATGTCTAATTTTCTTTCAAAACGAAATGGGCATGGACGTCACTTGGAAAGTACATATATCCAGAATAAGTCCCAGAAGAGAGTGAAGATATTCTACTATTCTTGAAGTAGAAGGTTAGCATCACTCTTGGATCTTAGCAATGGGCCGAGAATATACATGATCATTATTTTCATAACGAGTTTCGGTGTATCTTTCCTCGGTAGGAAACCTTCTGCTTTGATCAACTTCTTGGTGGCCCTGACCTGAGGTAATGTATTCGAAAACTCCTAAATCAAGAACATTTCAAGATGTATATGAGCAACGTATGAGCTCCCTACCACCGAAAGGTAAGCGTTTATGCGCCACGTTGCGTATGCAGATATCCCTTGGGGGGTCTGTTCATCATTTACCACGATGATAGCATTATCGATTCAGAAGGTGAATGATATCAATCGTTTCTAGCCTTTATAGATATTGAACTCCATGACCGAACGCCGGTAAAGCTACCAGTAAGCCTTTTGCTGGAGCAGCCCCTCACATCCAACATATCCCTCAAACGCCATCCATGGGTGCATGCAAAATATTGCTCTAAATCTTGATCAAGGTACATTCTCGAATTTAATATTGCTTTCATCGTCCATATCAGTCCCTATACCGGAGGCCATTGGTTCAGCTTCAGAAGCTTCATCTAACATGGCAGGTGCTGACTCTTGCTTTGCAGCGACGGCAGCCGCGTAATTTGCTTCTCGAGCTTCAGGTTTAAGCTCCCACGTCATCGCGAAATCCCCAGATTTAACAAGATGAGCAACCATTTCCAATGTTTGCTTGAGGTATGTTTCCGGTTGTTTGAGTTCAGCTTTGAGAGATTTAAAAGGCCAGTATCGATATCGTCGGAAACAGGCATATATGAGATCCAGAAGTTCGTTCTGTGGCATACGGGCGGTTTTGTTTTCCATGGTGCGAGGTTTTGTGGGTTTCGTAACTTGCTATATGATATTAGCTTGGGCTTACCTTGCCAAGGAAGGTGTTATAAACTTACAATGAAATTGGACTTGTCAGCGGCCTGGGCGGTTTTAACTTGCAGCATTTTACCGGTGACGCGTTCAATAAATTTGGTCTCTCGTTTGGGTTTGAGGGCCTCCAGAGCTCGTTTCTCTGCTATTCGCTGGTACTCCTCGTTTTCAACTGGAAGACAATTGAATTCGTCCTGTACGCGAGCGGCAATACCCGTTTGTTCTGGGGAAATCTCAGCATTTGCCAGATAGGCAAGTCAGGCAAGATTGAAAACATACTTGGAATGGTCTTTTTAGTGTAAGGTTCCCATTTCTTCTTGTTTTGCTTTTTCCTCGCATCCCGTTTCATTTGTTCATAAACGTACGATCGGCCGTGGGGCTGGTTCTCGTTGAATAGCAATTGCATCCGGTCTTTGTGTCCAGGAAGATCCTTCTCCGTGAAAATGAATGTATTCTGCACGGGCATATACGTTCGATCTGCATTCAAATTCTGACGTTTCATGTGGTAATCTTTCGGTATCCCTTCATTTTGTGGAATATCGTGTAGTCGGAGACTGATCTGGTTCCATCGTCGTTAGTTATCAATTAACTCATAAGGTAGAGCATGATCACTCCGTACTCTTTTTGGATCCGTCCTCGGACCTTCTACCCTCACAGTACCAATTTGTATTTCCTCGTCATCATCCAGTTTCGACCACTTCTCCCAAAGAAGCTTCGGTACCCGGGTCAGCCATACGTCTTGCGCGGCGTTTGCAAAGTCTAGATCTCCTGTATCTTCATAAATGTCGTCGTCCGAGAGCATCGCAACATCGTTGTCCTTTGCGTCCGGATCCACCTTGATCACGGGTACTGGATTGTGTGGCTCTTGTTTGATGACGGTTGCGCCGAAATTCGACATTTTCGAGGCACTTGACCTAGCACGTGGGTGTGTATCACCGGTGATATATAAGGTGCGCTTGGCCAGGGAGTGAGTGAGCGCTCAGCTGCAACCGTTGCGACCGGTCGATATGTTGATATCTGCTTTCACGAGCTCTCATCGAGCTCTCGGCCGTCTGCAGCGACTTGATGAAGTCACTCCTGCACGTGACCCTTCGGATGTCCATACTGCTGACTAATCTGGAACCCTCGCGCGGGACCGTTTCTTAAGCTTCTGAATCTCAAGCTCCTGAACAAGCCGTCACGGACGGAAGTTAGGAGCTCAACACGTTGAAACGGGCCTGGTTAGGGCACCAAATTGTGATTTCTTTTCTTCGTTCGAGATCATGGCTTCCGCAAATGTCACGTCCGCCCTGGCTACTATTGAAGCCACCCCAAACCAACAAACCAAGGCACAGCTTTACAAAGAACTTCTCTCTAAAATAATATCTCACATTTCTCCTACGCTTTCACAAGATCTTATCTCTTATCTAGGATCTATACTCAGTGAAAATATAAGCATAATAGCCTCGCGTCCTCTGCTCGATGCCTTCATCAATGCCCTTCGTGACCTCCCTGCACTAGTCAAGATCGAAGTCGGTCAACATGCCATTCACGCGCTTCAGTCAAGGTCAACTTCGGTCGAAGAGCAAGACTCATTAATTCGCGAAATACTAGCGGATGCATACGAGGCGGAGGAGGAATATCTCTCAGCTGCTAGGGTCTTGCAGGGAATACACCTAGACAGCTCCCAGCGACTGATATCCGAAGACGCCAAAGTGCGAATGTGGATACGAATAGTTAGATTGTATTTGGAAGAAGACGATCCCACAAGCGCGGAAGGCTATTTGAACAAGATAAAAAATTTACCCTCAAAAATCCAAGACCCGGATTTGAAATTACACTTCCAGCTATCGCAGGCGCGAATTCTCGACGCGCGCAGACGCTTTTTAGAGGCTAGCCAGGAATACCTCAATGTCAGCTTAGCTGCTGGGGTGGAAGAAGATGATCGGCTCCATGCCTTGTCTGCAGCCATAATATGTGCAATCCTAGCACCAGCAGGGCCACAACGGGCACGCATGCTTTCACGGCTCTGTAAAGATGACCGGTCCTCCTCCCTTTCTGAATTCGGTATCCTTGAGAAAATATTCAGAGATCATCTGTTGTCTGCGGAAGAAGTTAACTCTTTTTCGGAAAAGCTCGCCCCACATCAGCTTGCAAAGACATCTGATGGATCAACTGTTTTGGACAAAGCCGTTATTGAACATAACCTGGTCGCTGCAAGTCGATTATATGATAATATACATATCGATAGTTTAGCATATATACTCGGCCTGAAGGGTAATAATGACCTAACCGCCGGAGAAAGAGCCGAGGCATACGCTGCCAGAATGATGGAGCAGGGTCGACTCGAAGGAAGCATAGACCAGCTTTCAGGTGTCATTTATTTTGCCTTTGAGATCAATGGCATTGAACCAGAAGATACAGCGGGAAGTAGTCTCAAGCTCTGGGATGCTGGCGTTCAAAGCTTGGCAGATGAAGTGGAAACTGTTGCCTCGACTATCATGGACCAGTACCCGGTAAGTTCTCAATACCCCCTTTGTTATTTCCTTTACGGCTGCTCGAGTTTCTAGCGAGAACTTGTGTTTCCGTGCATGTCTAACAAGGTCGTGCGGATAGGATTTTGCGGAAGCGCAAAGGCTTGAAGCCATTGAAATGAGGGAGGAAGAAAGTAGCTTCGAGAGGGAGTCAATCCCAACGGAGAAATCTGATTGACGCGTATCCACAATCGACATCCAGTCGTCTAATGATATTACGACTTATACAAAAGCGAGAGTGCTTGATTTGAATCCTCCGCCTAAAGTCTAGCTCTGGCGATTCCTAGCTTGGTCACCGAGAGACTCCTCCTATGCAATTTATTTTTGCGGACACTGAGAAGGGGTATCTCGGTGGACCCTGACCCTTAGCGACATGCTCTCCTTGGCCTTGGGTGGTCCGGGAGCATTTGCGATCCAAGGTCATTGGACACGCGGCACGCGCGGAAGAACTGAACACAAGATACCTGATTGGCTCATTGCATGGAATTTTGAACTATGCAGCGCATATGGGTTGGAAGCGAATAGCGCTAGTCCTGTATGGGATCTGCTTTTCCCTAATCATACACTCCATACCCAACTTCTGTAATGAGCATGGTCATTTTTTACTGCATTGAGCTTTATCCGTCATTTGCGGGCACTCTTTCGGTCAGGCACCACCAACTTACTTGATATGAATGGCACCATTGGCGCTAGGCTCGATGTGCTAGGTGACTCGTGAAATTGTATTTTGACAGGCGGAATGGCCAAAAGCCGGCCGAAATGATCTAGTTCCAAAGCGTTTGTCGAGGAAATTGGGCCTTCTGGAGAAGACGGAGGGAATTCTAGAACTCGGTCTTCTTGCCATGAGTACCATCAAATGTTTGAACATGAATCGAGCGAGTATTTGGATGCCAGGACTAGAATATTTGTTTGTCAAAAATACACAGTTGTTCCAATGCCATGGCTTTATAGGCCTACTATGTCATATATCTGGTGAGCCGAGTACTTCAGGCACCCCTTATCCACGTTGTTTTCGGGGATGGTTACATAGCCAATCCTTTTACAAGGCACAAAAGCAAAATGATCTAGATAGGTCGTTTCTTCCATCATGATATCATAGTACTCAGGCATCATATCAACTAGCGAAGGGAAAATTTTACAATCCGAATGCGGTTTATTATTGCATTGCAAGTCGACTAGCCTATCATTCCTGTCCACTTGGTAGACCAGTTAATAAGTCCGTTGTCGTCTCGCATAACACGAATTGCAGGCACAAAATATCGATCCCAGTCCCGCTCTCCCCTATGATTATACCTTACGGTCCTCGTCTTCTCAAAATACTCCCTAAAACATGATCTAGCGCCTATGCACGTTTCCGTCCCCATCCCGCGCTGAGTCCCCATAAGTAAAGCCCTCTAATATTAGGGGATAGTGTTAGTGTAGGTGCTGAGGGCACAAAAGAAAGATCTATGCGAACGGATTTTGTGGTTTGTCTCTCAAACCCAATGCACGTTTTCCTATTCCATTACCACCATGCAGCTTCAGTCCGTTAAGAGAAATGGGGCAATAGGGAATAATGTGTTGAGCGGGAGCGGAAAGGGATATCATGGAATTTTTTTCATGGGAGTGTAAGAGTTAGGTTAGGTACATGACTCGCGTTCCTCACAGAGCGGAGAATACGAATAGCTAGATTGAAAATTTAGTTGCCGATATACTTGTGGTGGAGAAATTTGAAAACTTACATTGTTAGTTGCTGCAATAGCAATGCTGTCTTCGAAGGGGTGCCAGCTCATGTGTAGAATTTTCTTGTTGAAATCAATCTGATCCGCATCGGTCTCCCTGCGCATGCGACCACCAATGCCGGCGGGGCTACCGGCCCTGGATCCGCTCTTCTTACCAGCGTTGGTAGAGATAGCGGAATTAATGGGAGTGGGAACGCCAACCTTTTTCGCTTTGAAAGCGGTTTTATCCGCCTGCAGCACAACCTCAGTTTCTTGGCTCGGTTCGGAGGGATAGATCATGAAATTGTTGTTGTAGCTTCCAGTCATGACATTCTTCGCATCGCCGGAGAAGACAACCTCAAATTTATCAAAGATACTATCGTTCTCGTACGTATCGCATAGCCGCGGGCGCAGGTGTTCGTGGATCGGTATGGTTTTTACGGGCTGACGTTCCATGTTGACGTCCCAAATTTTTACCGTTAAATAGTCACGGGAAACGATATAGCGACCGTCGTGGGAGAATCGGACATCGGAAATGGAGGAAATGATTTCGGAGAAGAAGGATCGAGGATTTGAATCTTCCTCCAGCTCGAATTCTGCAATGCAAAAGGAATTACTCGTGAGTGCTTATAGATTTAACAGGGTAAGGGATCATACGCTTTGCATGTTCATCACAGAGTGCACTTTGTCTCATATCGGCTAGCTTGATAGTCCCCTTAGAACTGGCATACATAAACCAATTGCAGCTGACAGGATGAAACTCGGCGGCGGTGATAACTTCAGTCAGCTCTTCCATATTAGCGGGCTTGATGTCGACGATGTTAAAACTTTGATCTTGGATATTCAAGTTCCATAGGTTGATACGAAGGTCGTCACTACTGATAAATGTTTCTCCATCGCTGTTGACGGAGATCGAATTGATATGATAAGCATGCGCATTGGAGTAGATTCGTCGCGGGACGGCTGCAACGACGGTATCGTGATGCGTCATACGAGGAAGTTTGAGAGAGGAGGCATCTTTAAATGAAAGCTGTGGTGGCCGTGGAACTCCCCTCCGCCGATAACATTTGCCGGCGTGAGATCATGCGAAAGGTTGTTCTCAGCGACGACTTTAAGCGATTTGTCGAAAACCTTCCAAAGCTTTATTGTCTTGTCATTTGTTGAAAGCAGAAAATGTGAAGCATTCTGACGTCTGCACCATTTTATCTTGTTTATTTTTTCTTCGATCTCTAAAGATTTGAGGTAGTCGAATTCGGGCTCATGCGATTGAAACTCGGTGTGAAATTTATACTCGCAGGTTTTCTTCTATTCAAGGTCAGCCGTTTGGGTTTTGCTTTGCGGGATGCAAAAGGGCGCGTACCGTTTCGTTCCTTTCGAAAAGAACAACTCTCCCACCTTTGTCGCCGGTCGCCAGATAATTACCCGTATGATCGAACTCGACTGTGGAGATAATGTCGGCTAATTTTGTAAATCGTAAATGTTAGTGAACATACTGTTTGAGCCAGTAGGAGAGGAGCCAACTGAACACACCTTCAGTTATGTCTTCAACATCACCTTTATCACCAAAACACCTGGCTGATGGTTAGCAAATAATTTTGGTTGCAGAACGTTGGCGGGCAGCGCTAGCCAAGCCAAATGAGCAATTGATGGAGGGGTTATGGCGTGCCCGCAGAGGTAAGGGAGCGTACTGTGTAAATTTCCAGGTTGGTGAACCTGGCTCTCCGTCACCCATATTCCTGATAGCTACCTATGAAGAAGGTAGCGGATTCTCACAATAGAGCTGTAAAGAAAGAATCTGCCGAAATTATGACCCCAACAAGACAGGGTATATGATGCGAAAAGTAAACAGAACTTTTGTGACCAGTGGAGTAGATGTGGGAGGACGATAGGTAGGGAGGCGAAAGGCGGAAGAGAAAATCTGGCCGAAGGAGTGACGCAAAGAGATGAGGACCCAGAAGGTCAAGCCGATAGCAGCGGTTTGATCGGAAATGCTTTGATCTGATGTATGGGCAGTGAAGTTAGCATCGACTGCTTAGAAACGAAGAAAGAATGTATGGAGTGGCAGTGAAGAGAGATGCAACTAGATTAAAGGCAGCGCATGACGTTTCGGGTTGTATTGTGAGCACACGGACGAGGTACTTCAGGCCCGCCTGCTAAGAGTCACATCAAATGGTAACGTGCAGCTCTTGGAGGAGGTACGTGGAGGCGATGTGGAGGTAACGAGGAGAGTGCAGAGCGACAAGGATCCAGGGGACCCAATAATGCAAGCTAGATTGACTAACAGGTGGTTTCCAACTCACTGTGGCAGCTAAAGACGGCTGTATTCGTTGGCTGTCGATGGATGCGGGATGGGACTGGCAGCGGCTTTCGAGCTAGGTATGGAGGTACCGACAAGGCGCAGAGGAGGGGAGAGGTGGATGATTAAGAAAGCCCTAGACGGTCTTGTCGAAAGAAAAGGAGGTAATATGGCGAGTCCAAAGCAGCTATGGGTTGCCGTCCGTCGTGGGATTGAAGGAGGGGAAGATATGGCTGAAAGTGAAGAGGAGGAGGAGGAATGGAGGAGATGCACCCAAAAGAAGAATTGGAAGAAGAACAACAAGAGGAAGTGCCAGACTGACCGCCCAACAGCGTGGTTTCGACGGCAGCAGAGCAGCAACAGCAACAACAACAAATAACAACAATGAGCAACAGTTTGAGAAATAAATCCAAAAGCACAATTACTTCTTGTATTGAACTTGGAGTTGCAAACTGCAAGACGAGCCGGTCTTCCTCGAGAGTGCAGAACAGCTGAACTGACTAGAGCTTCAGTGACCTGTGGCGAAGGCGAAAAAGATACTCTACTGCTAATTACAAGGCGCCAGGTGAAGCAGAACCATCTATTCATATGCAAAAACAGAGCTCCAGAGGGCCGATATCATGACATGTTCACCCCATCCGTGTGAAGAGTGTTGCTGATCAAATGCTTGATGCCTTTTGAGTCCGTTGTCTTGTCATCACATGTCCCTCTCAGCCCTACATACACTGACACAATCCTTGGATCCTCAACTGCTCGTCTGCTCGTCTTTCTCCCAGGTCTCGAATCACCAGGCTAGAAACAACCTCCTAGTCTGTCTAGAATTGCAGTCAGCCGAAGCACCCGGATCCCATGGCCCGAACGAGCCTGACTGCACCGTGAGAAAGTCAACCCACGCGGATCCCGAACATTCCCTACACTTGGCCTACGCACATTTAAATCTACCTGCTCTTGCACAATGGATGGAAACGGATCTGTGCCACCGGGAAAGATGCTCAACGGCCAGGATATCCCTCCTAGCCCTGAAATTGGCAATTCAAATACCAACCGTGCCCCTCCCTCAACCCCCGCTGCGGCCTCGCTCGCCGATAGAATCCAGTCGTCCGCCTCGGGTCTGTTCCAGAATACAGTTCTCAACACGCGCTCGCCTGCCTTCGGAAACTCCCTCTCTTCAAGCCTTGCCGGAAATCTAGCCAGTTCTGAAAAACCACGCTCGAACCACTCTCACGGCTCATTGGCTGGCGGAGAGTCGTCCAGGCACCCCCTGGTAAACGATCTCGGCCTGTCAAGCGGACAAAGCACCGGTCCAGCCTCCAATACAAACATTGCCGGCCATGGAAGTCGCCTATCCGAACCATTCCGGTCCAATGGGTCCCAACAGGCCTCTTTTGAACTCGCCAACTATGAAAACGACACCCTTCCTCACTCCTTCGAAACCCAGTTGAACCTCGACCCAGCTTCTATCAACTCAAAAGGCAAATCCAAAATGATACCGATTCTCAACTCGAACCCTTCTCCCAACCCCATCTTCGAATCCGTTTGGCCCCATCCCGCTCCCGCCGAACAAAACTCCACCTTCACTCAAGATGGCTCCGCCGTGCTCGATCTCCTTTCCTCCCCATCCTTCGATCCCCTCGAACCGTCCTCCATCCCTCCCTCGCCGACCCTTGCTCCACTCCCTGACACTCTCGCTCCGGGCTCGACCCGAGATGTGCCACTCTCTCCGCTCTCCCTCCTGCCAGATATACAGTCTCTTCTCACGCTACCACCGGAGGAACTAAGTTCAATACCAACGGTGGCTGAATGGCTGTCACTGGACGCAGGTTATACAGATGCGGTGTGGGGAGGTGCTTTGAAGGAGTATACAGAAGAGGCACGGAGGGAGGTTCAAGGGCGAAAGGACAAGGGTATGGATGTTGAGAATGGAGAAGGAGCACTATATGGGGGTCCAGCGGTACGGAGGTTAGGGATGGTGTTAGCACATTTGCGGGAGAGAGGAGGAGGTAGATAGTATGGACAAACTGTCAGTGCAGCGGCACATTGTACCAACATTGAAAGAATGGCGAATACATGCATATCGCATTTTAGCGCTGCGTGCGAGTGTATATAATAGACAGGGTTTCTCCGATTATACTGTAGCAAGTAGCATTAAAAGCATAATCGAGTTTTGAGGCTACATCCAGATAGAATATAATTAAAAACTTAATGGAGGCAAAATCATTCAGTATTGACTATTTAAACACATATGTAAAGAAATGACCCCTCCAAAAAAGAAGATCACAGTTTGAAATGGAGTATCATCTTAAAAACCAGAGCTAAGGAGATAGGCGAGACCCTTTTCATACATCGCCGACACGAGTCATTGAGAGAAATAATGGCTAAGGGAAGAGAGTGGTAACTTGTCTATGATTTCGCGGAGGGAGAGAGGGAGCTAAGCAAGCGGACAATCTAAAATTTCAAGCTTGGAGTTTGTCCCTTGACTCGGCCAATGACGATATCAGATGCATACTTGGGAATAACTTCGTCGTCGTGGAGCATTTCAAATTCTAAAGAGGGTAGATGATTAGTATGATCCGACTTAATGAGGATTCGCGGTAAATAAGCTTACCTTCCGTTGCGTCTTTGCCCATATGACTGAACAAGGCCTGTGCGCCACCAGGATGCTCGTCAAGCCAGTTGGAAACATCCATCACGACACCCTTGACAACGATCCAGAGATCATCCTTCTTGTTGTGCTTCTTGACTTCTTCCATTGAGAACTCTTTCTCTGGAACCTTAAAGTCCGCAATGTCACCGGTAGCGGCTGGCTCAGCATCGGAGGGAGAAGGTCCAGCGGCAGCAATAGGGGCGGCCTCGACAGCTGCCATAGGAGAGGAGACACGAGCCTGGCCCTGACCCTTGCCGTCGCCGGACGCATTCCACTCGACAGAGATCTTTCCAGGCTGCGAAGGATCGATGTGAAGCGAAATTTGGTTCAGACGATTCTGTGCACTTGCGGAGGGGTTTGCGAGGAGTTGCTGGAAGAGATATTCGCTGGCGGAATCACCAGCAACGCGGCCGTAAACGACACAGCCGAGGAGTGAAGATCCACCGAGACGATTGGCGCCGTGAACACCACCGGCAAGTTCTCCGCAGACAAAAAGACCATCAAATGGTTTACCTTCCTTGTTGAGAACCTGGGCCTTGTCATTGATCTCAATACCACCCATGGTGAAGTGGAGCACTGGCTCCATGACAGCCACGTGGAATGTGTCGTCGATTGAGAATGGCAGGTTATGGAAGTATTTCTTGCCAAATGGATCCTTCTTCTTACCATCGGCAATTTGGTTGTAGTCATCGAATGTTTTCTTCAACGCAGAATCACCGCAGCCAATTTCCTGGGCAAGCTCCTTTCCGGTCATCTTCTTCATCAAGCCACGGCCAGAGTAGTGGCGAGTGTGGAAGTCCAAGATATTGGACGCTTTGCTGTTGAGGATGAGGCGAATAGGCCACTTGCCCTTCTCCTTCTCCTTCCACATCTCTCCAGAGACGTAGTCACGATGGCCAAGCTCATCAGCGAATCGCTGGCCATCCTTGTTAAGTAGAAGACCACCCTCACCACGAAGAGCTAAAATTCGTTAGCTTGTGTTCTTTCCAGTAACAGTCAGCGACAAGCGAGACATACCTTCGGCAGCTAAGAACTTCCATTTGGATGTGGGATCTTTGGGATCAACCAGACCCGTTGGATGGACTTGAACTTTGTCCATATCGATGTCGTTAGCACCAATGGACATCAGCATCTTGTGTCCATCACCAGTGGCATGAACACCGTTTGTGCTGGACAAGTTGAAGGTATCTGGGCGCCATTTCTTCAAGAGAGAGTTCTCGGTGAAATCAGCCGCATATCCACCAGTGGCCAGGACAACAACACCATCGGCAGAGTGAGTTTTTCCATTATGCTCATATGTAACACCAGTCACGGTATTGCCATTTCTGTTAACACCAGTGACTTTGGCCTTCTTGATCACCTGTACACGGTTTGGCTCCTTTTCAGTGAGCTCTTCAAGCTTTTGCATCAGAGCGTATGTGATGGCCATTCCAGGGAATTTGGCGTCATGGCCACGATGTGTACGAGGGAATGAGTGGCCACTGTGGTTTCTATTAGCACTCAGACACAAAAACTGGGGTCGAAATGATCAACCTACCCAAGGCGGGAAACGAGAGTCAAGTCAAGATCGAATATGTCCTGGAGCCACTCTACAGCAGCTGCGGACTTGTATGTGAGAACCTTGATGAGATCTGGGCGAGCCTTGTCTCTCGCGGACTTCAGGGTATCTTCATAGAACTGCTTGACGCTATCGCCAATGCCCAGCTCGACCTGCGTTCTCGTAAGGGCACCGTTGATACCGGATGTAGCTTTCGTGGAGTTGCCACCGAAGAAATCTGCAGGACCAGCCGATATCAGCTGGTGCTCAGAATTTGAGGGACTTGGGGATTTATTGCAAGGACTTACTTTGTTTATCAAGGACTAATACGTTGCCACCATTCAGATAGACGGTGTGAGCAGCGCTCAAGCCGGACACTGCGAATAGCTGTGGTCAGTGGTGTGGTCACGGCATGTGAAAAGTCCGGGGTAGCTTACATCCGCCTCCAACGACAATAACTCTTTGAGGAGCCATAGTTATGGGTATTAGTGAAAGACGGTAAAGAGGACAATAAAGAAGGAGATAGTACACGGAGGAGAAGAAGAAAAAGGAGAGAAAAGGTTCAGATGAAAGAAGAGTGAAGTTGGCCGTGAGAGATGCTAATAAATGGCGTTGTGTCTCTTCCTTCTCCCTTTGCCTTGTGGGCGATTGTTGTCCGCCGTAAACCTTCCAGTGCCCACATTTCGACCGAGGTATCTCCACTCCCGAGTATGGGATCCGTAATATTACGCTGCACGGGGTTTCTGCCCACGGGAACCGCCAGCTTTGACCAATGATGCTGCAGGGAAATCAATTGTCAGGTAATTTACAATACGAGGCGCATATCCCCCGGGTTTCGGCGGGTCCACAAAGGCCAATCAGATCGGCGGCATTTCGCCCACTGCGGATGACGTTTTAGCCGCGGTAAGGAGGGCATTCTCTCGTGCAGGATAAGGGATGAGAATGTTTTTGCTGCACTTTATACGGACTGGCTTTGCGAGGTGAGAGAGGATAAGGGAGCAGCCCATTGACTGCTCTTGTTATGGCACCAAGCTCGCAGCGACAGCAGCTCTCGGCTTCTCCTGCACTCGGTGCTTTTGCCACGCTCCTGGCTGACCCAGCCAAACCTTAAAGGCCGCGTGTGGGGTGAAGTCTTTGAGCATGTGAACCCTCTGCTCACATGCTGGGAAGACCAGAGTATCAAATCGCAAAACAGCCACTGTGCGGCCACAAGATATGGGGTTTTACGATTTCCAAGAGCTCAGGAGCTTACCCATTATTGGTTTTGTGGGTAATTATCGGCTCCAGGGCATGTCATACTGTGAGTTTGGCGGTAGCTACGCTGTAAAATCCAGAAAGGAATGACTATGACAGGGCATTCAGGTGGAGGGTAGATCCTAAGCTCCTGGTACTTTTTGATGCGTTGAACGTACTCCGTATCTGTAAGCTTGAGTCTGCGAACAATACGGAGTATTACATAGCTACAGACGGCAACGCAAACTCGCATCCTTTCGAGGAATATATATTGACCAAGTGGCGCCGTCACGCCATTGTTGCATAAGTTCCCCTGAAAGACAAGCTTTCTGAAGAAAATGTCCAGTAATGTTAATCTGCTGGTGCTCCCGCCCTAGCTATTCGTCAAGCTCGAATTGGAGACAAACAAGACGAAGCAAAAACGTTTGAGAATAGATTGATAGTACAAAGGAGCAGTGGGCACATTTGAGCGGTTGTTGAGAGCAGCCAAGATCTCTGGAATGAGCGCGATGTCTCTTGCTTCAATGACTCTGAGCCAGCGTTAATAGAGTATATTTCCGTATACGCCGGCGGCATTGTCTCTTTTCCTTGTACTCAAGCTCGAGGTTCAGCGGCATGGTTGCGGTTTCGCGACTCGAACGAGTGACCTTCCGAATCGGGATTTCGAGGAGAAAATCAGATCAGACCGTGTTTGCTCCGTTTGCATGCCAAGAAGCGCGGTCAGCTCTGATGACATAATCGTCAGCGTGACCACCAGGGCGGTAACAACCGGCAGTATAAGGCGGTGACGGAAGCTGAAATGCGCCGCCGACAGGCCGGGGCGCTAGTCCGTTTCGGGCAGCGTTCCCCCGGCAGAAAAGATTGAACTCCTGACATTCCACACTCCCAACGTCACCGCCCGTCCTTCTGCTCAATTCCCCCATCTTGCAAGCTTGCCATTTCTTCTACCTCGCCAGGCCCCGTTCTTTCCCGCGAGTGAACCCCATCTTTACTACAGCTTTTACTACTATCCTCCTATGCGCTCTGCCATGTAATAGTGCAGTCCATCTCTGTTTTTTGCTAGGCGCATTTGCTTAACGGGTAACGACTTTGACGCCAACCTCGTTTTTTTGCCTGCCACCGCAAGGCTCTCTCGGCCTATACTCTTGTGTTTTTTGAACATTAAAAAACAAATAAGAGACTGCTCTACCACTATGAATCCGTCAAACAAAGATGGATGGCATCCTGGGGCCAGCGGTCCGCCTCCCCATCCTGGCGCAGAGCAGCTAGGACAGCCGCCAAACAGAAGCTTAGGATATGGGTATCGTCACCATCCACTGTCGAGTCATGCTTTAATCTTGCTAACAGCCTTGTACTTGTAGTGAGAACTGCATTTTGCCGTGATTCAACTTGCTTTGACTTGTCCTGCGCCGAATTCTCTTTGTCCAATACCCCGACGATCGGTAGAAAAAGACGCTTTCCAGCGCAACCATCGCTAACTTCTATGCTTTGTTTATCTTCCAGGGCCCTACCACGCAGTCAGCCAACCTTCAGGCCACACACTTCCCACACTGGCCGACTTGACGCAAGGTGCTCCCGTGCCGCCTTCTCACCAGCAGCCGCCAAGATACGCACAACACCAACCATCCTCTATTGGCGCCGGGCATCCTTTGCCGGGAATAAACCAGTCAATGTCGCACACATCACCCCAGTCTTCCCTCAACCGGGACCGTGAAAGGGAACCTCGTGATCGAGAAAGGGAGATGTTTGAGAGACAACGAGAAATTCGAGAGGAAGAGATGATCCAACGAGACCGTGAGATGCGCGAAAGGGATCGCGAACATGCTGAGAGGTACCATCGTGAGCAACAGCAGCATCACCCGGTACAAAGCCATACTGGTTCGATTCCCATACATCAGCCTGTCGCGTCTAAGGTTCAGAACTCGATTCACGGGCCGAATGGATTGCTCTCAAACCTAAATGCAACCGCCGGGCCAAGCGCTCCCCAGGCCGCAAATGGCTCCGCAGGCTTATTTGGTGGTCAAATGCAGCATCCAGATGGCCAGCCAAGACAATACTTACCTGTACAAAATCAGGCTATGCTAGGATTCACTGGAAATGCTCCCTCTCAAATCCCAGGCAGCGTAGCCGCGCTGGCACAGGGCCAGCAGCCAATTCTCAATGTAAGTTCTACTTCTTGATGGCTTTTGCCAAACGTGGAACCAAAAAAGGATTCACTATGTGTTTTTGACCTGGAAGAACCTCACAGTATTGTGTGTCACTGTGAATGCCATTCAATACTTCACAATGCGAAGGCTGTCTAAGACTTCGTTGCTGACAAAGTCTTCGACTTGTTTGTTTTGACCCTCATTTTTGTTTTCCTCCTCTGTTCCAAATTACCTCGAGGCCTCTCTTTCCATTTATCTTTGCGTTTTCAAGCTCATGCTCAAGTGCTGATATCATGGCTCCTGATGAAAAGGATGCACTTAGCTACCTTGATCAAGTCAAGGTCCGGTTTGCCGACCACCCCGATGTCTATAATCGATTTCTTGACATTATGAAGGACTTCAAAAGTCAAGCGTAAGTGATCTTCCATATTTAGTTCCCTATGTACCTCTCTCATTATCTGACGCTGTTCGAAGTATCGATACCCCTGGAGTCATTCAACGCGTCTCGAACCTCTTCAACGGACATCCCGCTCTGATTCAGGGCTTCAACACATTCCTCCCACCTGGTTATCGAATAGAGTGTGGGCCAGATGATAATCCTGATGCAATTCGCGTCACGACGCCGTCAGGCACGAATACGATCTCTATGTCAACTGCGCGCCCATCTCTCGAAAATGCGAACGAGCCTCCGCAACCAACAACTTTACCACCCTCGAATCGCGCCGAATATTATGACCAACCTCGCCCGGGCTGGCAAGCTCTTGGACAACAGCCACAACCTCAACCGCAACAACAAGCTCCACAACCAGTTCCTCCCAATGTCGGCCCCCATTCTCCGACTGCCAGAATAGCTGGCCCTTCCCAATACAGCGGCCAACCGAGTGTACAAACTCAGCACCAAGAGCCTCCGTATGAGTACCCTAGTCAACATGAGCAGCCAAGTGCTGCTGCAACAGCCGCAATGCTTCATCAACAAGAACAGCGTGGAGTCTCGCACTTGCAGAACGCCGTTTCTGTCGCGGCGGGTGGAGCCGGGCGTTCAATGATGCAGCTTCCCACCAGCAATCAGACTCCGGTACCAAATCAACCCGCAACTCCCGTGCCAGGGATGCAAGCAGCGCAAGACGGGATGCCAAAGCGCGGCCCAGTTGAATTCAATCACGCAATAAGCTATGTGAACAAGATCAAAGTAGGCAATTCCACTTCTTATACTTCTCCAGGAAAGTACTGATCAAAGACCTCAAAGAACCGATTTGCGGATTCACCCGAAATCTATAAACAATTCCTTGAAATCTTACAGACGTATCAAAGGGAATCCAAACCCATACAAGATGTCTATGCTCAAGTCACAGTTTTATTCAACTCCGCTCCCGATCTTTTGGAAGATTTCAAGCAGTTCCTCCCTGAGTCTGCTGCCCAGGCGAAAGCCCAAGCGCCCGGCCGTCCAGAGGAGGCCCCAGTTGTTGTGAGCAACGTCCGTGGAGAGTCAGGATATGGCGCTGCAATTATACAAGGTCAAGCATCTAGGGATAATGTCAAAATGCCGCCTCTAGGTCAGTTCAACGTAAAGGACTCGGGCAAGGAGAGCAAAAAGCGACGTGGTGGACCTGGTACGCCGGCTGGTAGTATGCCTATTGGAGGCCCTGCACCAATGGATGCATCCATTGGCGCTCAAGCAAACAGAGCTCAAGCCCCACAAGTTGCGAATATGAACAAAGTAGGTCACAGGTCTTCCAGAAAACGAGAAACACAAAAATTCTTTCAACTGAGACTGAGTTGAAATTTTTACTAATCTCTTTACGTAGCGGACAAAACTCACGCATAAACCAGCTGTGCCAGAGGTCGTCCAGGCCATATCCCCTACATTGGTCCCAGCTCCCCCTGAGCCGATTCCACCAACCTTCACACTATCAGCCTCACACGAAGAATATGCTTTCTTTGACAGAGTGAAGAAGTTCATAGGCAACAAGCAAGTATTTAGCGAGTTCCTGAAGCTTTGCAACCTCTACTCCTCGGATTTGATTGACAGAAATGTACTTGTCAACAAAATTGCGGGATTTATTGGTTCAAATCAAGAGTTGATGAACTGGTTTAAGCGGTTCATGCATATTGAACCAAAGGACGAGGTAATCGAGCCAAAGGCAAAAGAGGAATCCGGGATCGTTAATCTTGCACATTGCCGGGCCCTTGGTCCAAGTTACCGATTGCTCCCGAAGCTTGAGAGACAAAAGCCTTGCAGCGGTCGCGACGAGCTTTGTCAGAGTGTTCTCAACGATGAGTGGGCTTCACACCCGACGTGGGCTTCGGAAGATTCGGGCTTCGTTGCACACCGAAAAAATTCTCACGAGGACTCGTTACACCGCGTCGAGGAAGACAGACATGACTATGATCATTATATCGAAGCTGCAATTCGGACCATCCAGCTTATGGAGGCGCTTTTGCAACAGGTCTCAGTTATGAGTGAGAATGATCGCCAAAACTTTAAACTGCCACCAGGGCTCGGTGGGCAGAGTGAGACGATATATAAAAAGGTTATCAAGAAGGTTTATGAAAAAGAATTCGGCGTTCGTATTATCGAGGAGCTTTTTGCTAATCCGTGCTCGGTGCTTCCGATTGTTATTGCACGTCTGAAGCAGAAGGTTGAGGAATGGAAACTCAGCCAGGTAAGTTGTTTAATGCTCGTCAATTTTGCTTAAAGCTGACATTCTTCGCAGCGTGAGTGGGAGAAGGTTTGGCGGGAGCAAATGCAGAAGGCTTACTGGAGAAGTCTTGACCATCAATCTTCTATCAACAAGAAAGATGATAAGAAGCTGCTCACCACAAAGCACTTCCAGTCAGAGATACAGGCTAAATCCGAAGAAGCTAGAGCCCTCAGGCGAAGCGGATACCCGACCCTTACCTACCAGTTCAAGTTCGTCTTTACCGACTACGAGGTTATTCTGGATACCGTTCATTTGGTTCTTTGCTACATCGATCATAACTCGGCAGGTTTTGGTGCGGACCCGCAGAAGGTGATGAATTTTGTCCGAGACTTTATCCCGGTTTTCTTTGGATTGGATCGAGATGCGGTTCGTAACTACTTGACTGAGGTCTACGACTCAACTCCTCCGAATGAAGAGATGGAAGTTGATAGTGTTCCTCCCGAAGATGGGCCCGTGATCCGTGCACGCCGCGTCAATAGCAAGAAATTGGATCTGTTGCGCGAGGTGCTCGATTGTCGCGGTGAGAGGAACATGGATGTCGATGGAACCGAAAAGGGTGCTCCGTCTATCAGCCGCTTTTCAACCCCAGGCCCTGGATCTGCCGCTGCTTCCACACCAACATCTGGCTCTAACGGATCCTTCGAGCCAACCGAATTGCAATGGATGGAACATCCGAGCCAAGGCAATTTCAACAAGCAGCACGAATATACATTAAACCAGCCATACAAGAAGAAGGTCCATCACATGTATGCGAATATCACGATTCATTGTTTCCTTCGTACGTTTGAGATGCTGTATGCCCGTCTCGTGCACCTAAAGGGTGGCGAAGAGCCAGCACATGAAGAGCTGCGTCGCGCATTGGCTCCCAAAGCGGCTTTCGATCTAGGAATGATGGACAAGTCGCCAAAGGAATACTTTTATGATACAGATCCAAAAGCCAACTTGTATCATCAGATGGTCCGTATGTGTGAGGATGTAGTCAAAGGCCACCTGGACTCTTCCTATTTGGAAGAAACTCTACGCCGCTTCTACAATCGCAATCGTGGCTGGGAGCTTTATACCCTTGATAAGCAACTTGCTGCAATCGCAAAATTCGCAAGCAACATTTTCAACACGGATCCGAAGGATAAGAGTGCAGATATTGTCAATTTGTTCTTTAAGGAGCGTGACAAGGAGGAAACAACTCATAACCACGAGATTCAATACCGCAAGCAGGTAGAGAAAATGATTAAGGATGGGGAAATCTACCGTATCTCTTATGTACGCCGTTCCCCTAGCATTGCGAGTGTCAAGGAGTCGCACACTAACCATGTTGGACAGGTGCCTGCAACGAGCACAGCAACGGTTCAATTATTTACTATGGAGGACGGTACACTTGAAGATGAGGAGCTAACGCCAGAGGCGAGGTGGTCATACTACGTTTCGTCTTATAGTATGCGGGATCCTACCGAGGGCGTGCCCTTCTCCGAGATGAGCATGCCCTTTTTAAAACGCAACTTGCCCAAAAAGATGGATTCGGACGAGGAATACAATCGATACTACCAGCCATTGGCCGTATGCGAAGGCCTTGTCATTCGTGTATCGGCTGGCAGCTATCATGTTGTCTTCGAGCCTGGTACCAGCGAATGGTGGTGTCGCATTCCCCCAGAGTCGACCACGTCTAGCGAAGAAGCCGATGCGGACTACGCTGCGCTTAAAGAAAAGCGGTGTGATCGATTCAAGGAAAAATTTGTCAACAACCCGAGTTGGGCTCATGGGCTCAGCAAGGATGAGGTTGACGAAGCCAATCAAAAATTTCGATCTTGGGTAGGAGACACAGATCCCGACGCCGCGCAAGCGAAAAAGATCAAAACAAAGCCGATACTGATGATCGACGCACAAACGAGGATGAGGACATGGCTGATGTCGATTGATTGGTACGGAAAGCAGGGGAACTGCTGGACTTTTAAAACACATGCAAGGTCTTCTTGGCCGGTGTTTATTGGGGGCATTGTCTGCAGATTATGCATTTGCATCTCGCTATTTCGGTTTCTGGCGACTGGAGAGACAGGGCGGTGGGCGAGATTGCTCAAAGGCCGGCTGTGCCTGATTCTTGAAAATTCCTTTCTACGGAGTCATTTGTGCTTCTTATTTTGTTTTTGTTTTTTGTGTGTGGTTTGGTTTCTGCTTTTGCTTCTTTTCTTGAATCTCCCTTCCTCATTTTGACAGTAATTCTTGTCTTGATTCAGGTGAAATTTGAAGAGGTTCAGCAGTCAAATCTTGTAGTGCTCATTGATCTCAATTCTTGTATATTTTACTGTAATATAGCTGGCAAATTGCATGCAAGTGATGACCATCGTTCATCTACTGACTTCATTCATCAATAGCCTGCTTTTTGTATGGACTTCTACCCCAAGATATGCCAAGAACCAACTGCTGATTCAGCATACGGCTTCCAGTCATCCGGGTCTCCCGCCCGGCGCCGGCTCCGGCTATCAAAAACCCAATCACAAACACTCCCTACAGTGGATTCAAAGGCAAAATCGCCATCTCCATCAGTCCGAGGAAGACCTCCGGCAACGCTCTGGTTAACGCAGCCTTTTATGTTAGCCGTATGGGTCATCCTGTGGAGAGAATACAGCTGCATAAGCTTGCTCTAAGCCCAAAAGCCGTGATGCCGGTCTTGCCGTTGTATCTGATTGACGTTGGCTGACAAGGTTGCCCATCTTGCTGTGTTACGTCAGAGCTATCTATTAGTTATTAAAGGTTGCTGTTCGGGCTTTTTTGGATGGAAATCTTTTTTTTTCTTAATGAAAAGAGCTGTTTGTTCTTTCTTCCTTCTTTTGTCTAGCTGAGTTGATTTTAGTGACGGGTTTTTACTTCTCTTGGGTTGGATCGTGAGGAGTGATTGAGGAGCTTGCGCTTTTTGTCCTGGACCAGCCGACATCCTTCAATCCAATTTGCCAGGTGCAAAGGATTTTTATCTCATGAGTGGCTGAAGGAACATTTTCATTTTCCGCCGTCTTTTAAAGGGAGTTAGGTTGGGAGGAACTCACGAACATCCTCCTATATACCACGTTGTATCTGGTTGCAATTGCCCGTTCTCCAGTGATACGCAAAGGCCTACAATGGCGGCGTCTGCACTTCTAAAGAGTCGCGTGAGACAACCGGCCCTGCTCTCGAAGCTGGCCAAGGCCGAAGATTTGATAGACCTCTTCCCCAATGGATCATATATTGGCTGGTCTGGATTCACTGGTGTCGGTTATCCGAAGTAGGTTGTGCTCCGCTCCTTTCGCAAGTACTCTTATATATCCTCTTTCTTACGTATATAATCTATTCATAGGAAAGTCCCTACCGCGCTAGCAGATCACGTTGAGAAGAATAACCTCCAAGGCAAATTGAAGTTCTCCCTTTTCGTGGGCGCCTCATCCGGTGCGGAAACGGAGAATAGATGGGCAAGGTTGAATATGATACATAAACGTGCTCCTCATCAAGTCGGCAAGGATATTGCAAAAGGGATAAACAACGGCAATATCAATTTCTTCGATAAACATCTCAGCATGTTTCCAGCCGATCTCGTATATGTATGTGCTCCATCCGAGCAATAATTTATTTGAATAAGGGAAATGCTTATTGGTTCGGTGATAGGGCTGGTATACACGGGACAGGCCAAATAACAGGCTCGATATTGCCGTCATTGAAGCCTCTGCCATCACTGAAGATGGAGGAATCATTCCTGGAGCCTCTGTCGGAGCATCCCCTGAATTCGTCCAAATGGCGGACAAGATAGTCATTGAAGTCAACACTTCAGCTCCGTCCTTTGAAGGGCTACATGATATCACAATGTGTGATATTCCTCCTCATCGCAAACCCTACATGATCATGAACCCCGAGGATCGAATTGGAACCGAGTACATACCCGTTGACCCTAAGAGAGTCGTGGCCATCGTCGAATCAGATTATCCAGATCAAACACAGCCAAATGCGCCAGCTGATGAGACATCACGGGCTATTGCAGCAAATCTCATCGATTTTCTCCAACATGAGGTCAAAATGGGCCGCCTGCCACGGAATTTACTTCCGATTCAGTCCGGCATTGGCAACATTGCCAACGCCGTTATTGGCGGCCTGGCTGAAGGCGGCGCTAATTTTCAAAATCTCAAAGTCTGGACGGAGGTTTTGCAGGACTCGTTCCTCGATCTCTTCGACAGTGGTAATCTAGATTTTGCCACTGCCACCTCTATACGTTTCTCTCCTGAAGGTTTCAAGCGTTTCTACGACGGCTGGGAGAACTATTATAACAAACTCCTGCTTCGATCCCAGCAGGTGTCCAACTCTCCTGAGATCATTCGGCGGCTAGGAGTTATTGGGATGAACACGCCCGTTGAGGTCGATATATACGCCCATGCCAATAGTACCTGCGTGATGGGCTCTCGCATGCTGAACGGCCTCGGAGGCTCAGCTGATTTTATTCGCAATGCAAAGTATAGCATCATGCATACGCCTAGCACGCGACCCAGCAAGAATGATCCAACGGGAATATCATGCATTGTTCCTTTCTGCACCCACATCGATCAGACGGAACACGATCTAGATGTGGTTGTCACCGAGCAGGTAAGTCCAATCCGCAGAGAACTCTTCTTCTCACTACTTCTTAGTAGGTAACTAATTGAGTTGTTTATAGGGTTTGGCTGATGTCCGCGGCCTTTCTCCACGCGAACGGGCGCGCGTTATTATCGAAAAGTGTGCGCACCCAGACTATAAGCCAATCTTGCAGGACTATTTTGATCGTGCAGAATCGTACTGCCTTCGTAAGGGTATGGGCCATGAGCCGCACCTATTGTTCCAAGCTTTTAAAATGCACCAGAACTTGCAAGAGAAAGGAACTATGAAGATTGATGGGTGGGAGTAATAGAAAGAGGATCTTCCTGCATTTCAACTTCATTCATGTAGGAAGCTTGCACAATGAGCGACTTTGACTTATTAGACAATTTTTTGTACGAAAGGCCTTTTCTGGTTTCCTCTCTGAGGCATGTACGCCCACCTGTTGGTCAAACATGAATAGTGTCCGAGAAATTGTAAATTGGTGACTGAATAGGACTGTCCTTCTACAAACGTAAGGCTATCATATCTGCTGTGTCGATTATACCGCAAATGTCAACATTCTTGTCGAAAGACTCGACCTGGAAAACTTCGGGCACCATATAGCCAGGAGCCAAAGAATGAATGGCCTTTTCCCGAAAGTCTGAAGTCTGCTAGCTTCACAAATGAACAGTCACCAATGTAGGGTCCGGTGCAATTATGCGCATCTCCTTCGCTGCCATTACCGATTGACCGGAATCGCAAATGGGCGGATGTAGAAAGTCGATTGTGAGAATAAAAGAAGCAAGTGCCTTCAACCTTCACTATCACTATGATAGAGCAGACTCAGGGGATATCTTTCTGAGCACAGCCAAAACCGGGTCCGTGCAATAGCCGAGTATTATGGCAAATTTAAAGGAGGTACTCCGTACGGAGTATTATATTATTTCGACATTCCAACTAGTGGTCATGATCAGACTTCCTCCTTATTTTGCTTCACTGAAGAACAGCCATCCGTACTGTCCAATGAGAGTCTTCCACTTCAGCGCGGACTCGAGAACCTTGAGTGGGCCCGTATTTGTATCTGGCATTCGAAAAAACGTCTGAGCAATAACATTGTGCGGAGGCGCGATGGTAGAATGCAGCAAGTGAGAAATCTCGGACCTGCGATCGTCAGCACTCTGATTTGCTAACAGCTTTGATCAGGTTCTGACTCCTGGAGACTCGACTTTCCAAGAAAGAAAGCTTGTGCACCCATCTCAAGGTAGTCCGTAACTTTTCTCTTTATCCGATACACGAGAATCTGCGGCACGCCCCCTTTTTGTGCATCCTAATGGACAATGCGCCTGCATGTAGGATCTTCTTCCCGACCAGCCAAACCAACAAACACTATGTATATATTGCGACTGAAAGAAAGGAGTGAAAAGGAGAGTTGCGTAACAAACAGCGAAATCGACAGCAACTCAACCGATGTCCAAGGAGGAAAAAATCGCTAAAAAAGTGATAGGTGATGGGTCTCCTGTCAAATTCCTTGACTTTTTTTCTTGTTCTTGATACCCTCTGGGCAAAAAGCCAATAATAAAACAAACATCATCCCTGAAATCCGGGGCCACGAGTCATGGGCGACCCCAAGAAAAGGGCACGATTCTGGTTGCGACATCAATATGGCGTTTGCAAACTGGGCCGGAAAGGTACCAGGATCGGCTGGCAGATCGCTTTTGATTTGATCTTTGACTTTCTTCTCCTTTTCTTTTTTTTTAATTATGCCACTTCTTGCTTTTCTTTGGCTGACACGCAAGTATGTGGTAGTGATCGGCATGGTTTTTTAACTAAAATGATAAAAAGGGGAGGAGAACGCTATGCTATTTCGTACCCATGCTCCATTACTCCGGCTAAAACAGAGTAAAGATGGCACTAAACTAGCGAAGAGCGGGTGACGGAGAGACGGAGATACGGAGGAATTCTCCGTCCCTGATACTAAAGCCCATTATCACGGGGATCATATTTTACGGTGCGATCTGATCCGATCGTGCAGATGGGCAAGGTTCTCCAACGAAGAAAAAAAAGTGGGAAGAGACGAAAATATTACTGTAATATCGTCGACCAGGTTTCTGAGCATGCCCACGATCGAAGAAATCCTTTTTTTGGCCACGATACGAACAAGATTCTCATGCCAGGGGGGCCTACCTAACCCACTGGGCCAGAACAACACGGGCCCCCCGACAGACAGGGAGAGACTTGTTGCTCTCCGCTGTTTCCCTTTTCTCAGCGCCCAAGAAGTTGGGAGAGAGGCCGGGCCGCTTGGCGGGTGGTTTGGCGAAGTGTCAGTGGCGGAGGGGCACCAGAGAGCGGTATCATAATATATTCTGTTGGGTGCACTGGGTCGATTGTGGCCCGAAGAGAATAATATAATGAGAAAGGGGCTACTTCGTACTTGCGTATACTCCTGATGCTGAGGGAGATGAAGCGGATGGGGAGCACGCGCGAGATTAGATGGCCCAGCCAGACCACTGTATACTCGGTACTCGCTGTTATGATATGGTTGTTTTAGCGCCTGGTCGAGTGGAACTTTCCAAAGGCGGTCCTTTTTTAATATATCAGAATAATTTGATTGTGTGGACCGGGAGCGATTATTGCAGTCTGTCCTCCGTTCTCCGTATGGAGAAGTGCTATATGAAGAACCTGATGATGTTGGAACTTCTGATTGCGGTGTGGCGAAGCCGGCGGTACGGGAGTCTGTTGCAAATGCCGCACCGTGTCATTTATCCAGACTCGCCGTAAACCGCGCGAACTCGGTGAGTGACTCTGGACAACAAAGTGAACAGCAAAAAGCAAAGCGCTGCGATTTGTTTCAAGATTCTCTCTTTCTCTTGTTGTTATGGCAGGGACTCGAGAGGCTGACAGGCGGACAACTAATGCAAGGGGGCGTGACAGTCCCGTGACGATAAATACGGCGGTGTGCACGTGACTCGCACCAACCGCCGGTCGTAACGCTGAAACAATACCGAAAAGGGGAAGTGGGGCGCGGGAGATGAAGGGGCGCAGGGGCGGGCGCTGATTGGCTGGCGGGCGTCCCAAACAGGGTTTCGTTCCTGAATCGGCGCCAAGAGTCAGCCTGTTTGTATGTATACGAACGCTGGAACGAAAGGGACTCGAGCAGACGAGGAGCGCAGGTTGTAGACGAAGTACGGAGTAGTACAGAGCAGACTCATATCGATGCGGCGGAGGGAGCGAGTAGCACACAGGCACTCTGTCTGTCGCTAGCAACGGCATCGCCAACCGTGAAGCATCACTCGTCCGTCAGCCAAGCTGGTGCGTCGTCAATAGCGAGTGGGCTTCAAACCGTTTGTCCGCTGGGTGTGCGTAATACGATTACGGAACCGGCCGTCAAGCCACCGGTCGATCGCCCAAGTCGCACTAAAACCCGCCTGGTTCCTGGTCACGTATTGTCACAGGACCCCCCCTGAACTCCCTGAGCGTTTGTCTCGTTGACTTTTCCCCTTCTTCTTCTCCTCTTCTTCCTTCTTTTCTCTCTCTCTCTCTCTCTCTTTCTTCCACCTTCTTCTCCCTCCGCCATCCGTCCATTCTCTCCCTGCTCAGGGCTGCAACGATTTCCCTAACCACCGCTTCACTCTTTCAGCGGGCATTCTTTCTGTTTAACGACGATTCCGATCTTTTACTCTGCTGCCCTGTGGCCTGTTGCTGTTGTTCTACACTGTTACCTAGTGTTTGATACTATTTCCACCCAGTCTCTCGCTCTGCGATCCGCCGATCAATCCTTCCTGGGATCCAGCCCAATATTCTCTATCTCTCTCTCTAGTCCTTTGTGAGAGAACTTCAAAAGAAAGAGAAGAAAAACACAGACATGAAGAGCGCTGTTCTGTTGGCCGCTGCCGGCCTTGTCGGCTCTGCCTTGGCTCACAGCCCACATCGCCATGGCCATGACTATTTCCATCGCCGTCATGCCGGACAATCCTGCGGATGTCGCGTTGAGGTCATCACCATCACTGGTGAACCAACCTGTAAGTATATGTTCTTCTCTACAAAGTACACTGCAGTCTATTATGTATACTATGCCAATGTTGGCTGTTTGTGGATGGTGCGCAAGCAAACGCGAAACAAACAACAACATGCATCCAGAAACCATAACATTGTTTCCGGAAAGTGTTCTAACATGATGCGCGTAGTGATTCAACCAGAGGTCACCCGTATGACCACCACCCTTCGGTCCACATCCACAAGCTACAAGACTGTGACTGTCTCTGTCTCGACCAGTGCTAAACCATCTGAACCTGCCTTGCCCACCCAATCGGTTAGTGTATTTCCTACACCAGGTACCTATACTATTCCTGCGAAGACGATCACCGTCACCCAGACCACCACCGTCTGCGGTGCCACCACTGCGCCGCTTACGCCCGGCACAAATACCTACGGCGGCCACACCGTCACCGTCACCGGTCCAACCACGATTTCTACTCCGATCGCAGTTGTTCAATCCTCTGGTAGCACTGTAGTCAGTGTTATTGAACATACCAACTACGTCTGCCCAAGCGCCGGAACCTATACCATCGCTCCATCAACTACCAGCGTTAGCACGAGCACCGTTATCGTCTACCCAACCCCTGAAGCCTTCACTCCTGGAACTTACACTATCCCTGAAGCCACTGTTACTGCTACTAAAACTGACTATGTTTACGTCTGCCCAAAGCCATCTGATCAGGCTCCATCTAAGCTCCCAGAGCCAGCTCCAGCTCCCGCTCCATCTTCCAAGGCTCCTGAACCAGCTCCAGCTCCCGCTCCATCTTCCAAGGCTCCTGAGCCAGTTCCAGTTCCAGCCCCGTCCTCCAAGGCTCCGGAACCAGTTCCAGCGCCAGCCCCATCTTCCAAGGCTCCAGAGCCAGTTCCAGTTCCAGCCCCGTCCTCCAAGGCTCCGGAACCAGTTCCAGCGCCAGCCCCATCTTCCAAGGCTCCAGAGCCAGCTCCAGTTCCAGCTCCATCCTCCAAGGCTCCAGAGCCAGCTCCTCAGCCAACACCATCCCAGTCTGAGCCTCCAAAGACCGAACCATCCAAGAACCCCTCAACACCTCCTGTCCTAGGTGGCGGCAAGACCCTTGGTTTGACCTACACTCAATACACCCCGACTGGCCAATGCAAGACCGCCGTCGAAGTCAAGGCCGATATGGTCACCATCAAGGGCAAAGGTTTCGAAACCGTCCGTCTCTACGGCGTGGACTGCAACGGTCTCCAGAACGTTGGCAGTGCTTGCAAGGAGGTTGGCCTCAAGTTGATAGTCGGCATTTTCATCGATGGCAAGGGTATTGAGGGTGCTAAGCCACAAGTGCAAGACCTCATTAACTGGGGTAATGGTGGCTACTGGAGCATCGTCAGTCTCATTGTTGTTGGTAACGAGGCTATCTTCAACGGCCATGCCACCGGTCCATCTCTTGCCGGTTTCATTGGCTACTGCAAGGACGCTTTCAAGTCTGCTGGCTACAATGGACCAGTCACCACCACCGAGCCCTTCAACATCTGGGAAGCCAACTCTGGTTCTCTTTGCGGTGCCGTTGATATTGCTGGTGGTAACCTTCATCCTTTCTTCAACCCCGATGTTACCGCTTCCGGAGCTGGTGACTTCGTCAAGAAGCAACTCGACCTCCTTAAGAACCTTTGCGGCAAGCGCGCTGTCAACCTTGAGACCGGCTGGCCCAGTGGGGGTCAATCCAACGGCAAAGCTGTTCCTGGTCCTTCTGAACAAGAAACGGCTGTCAAGTCCCTCGTCCAGGCCGTCGGTCCGGACTCAGTCTTCTTCGCCTTCGCCGATGACTCATGGAAGGGTTCCGGAAAGTTCGGTGTTGAGAAGCACTGGGGTCTCCTCAACTGCTTTTAAAGAATTGTGATGTGATACATTTCTTTTTCCCGCTTTCTACCCTTTTGTTTTCAATTCCTACCATGTCTTGCTATCGATCGCTTTTTTTCATGTCTTTCCGATATTCTGTGAGTGTGGAGAATTTGGTTCTTTTCTTCTCTCTATTCGAGACTTAGTCGGAAATGTGTGTGGAGTTGTACATGTTCCTTGTTAGAGTACCCTATTTGATTTTATTATTTTTTTCATTTGATTCCTTTTTTTCTATCACAAAAACTTCATTCTATGTATGTCCTTGGGTCATGGCGAGGAAAGATAACAGCGCTCAGCAATCAAGGCTCCTGACTTCTCGCTTTCCCGACAAGAATGGCGTAACTAGGTAACTAAGGTCTCATCAATGTAGTGCTTGATTGCTCAATTAATGTTTGATTCAAAGCTTGTATCGTTCATAATTGAGAAGTTAATTTCATTTCACTTGAAAACAGCTCTGCTTCGACACAATATCCATATACTCGAGACTACCGAACATTTACGCTTGTTTGCATAAATCAGTCAAGATACACAAGTGTTCTTCCAGCCGGTTTCTACCCCTGGCCTACCTCTTGCCATATGATTGGTACTCTTGTAAAAAAACTTGACGTACAGCAATCTATGTATGTATGTACTGTACGTGTCAGACCATCTTAAAGACCTAGGGAATGACCTACTTCGCCAGCTATATGACAAGAAAACCAATAGCCCTCGCTTAGCGTTATTTTTATATGGCGAGAAAGGCATGTTCTGGGGCACTTCAGCCAAAGTAAGTCATCTCGCAATACTCTCCTTTGCTCACAGATAGCTGGATATATTGACCACTTTATCTCTGGCAACACTTTCTCCTGGAATGGAACAAAGAGTATGTTGAAGGTATGATCGGCCCATGAAAGCCTTGAAGGATTGTCAGAATTCCCTGGCATTGAATAGCCAGCTAAAGTCTCTCTATAACCAGAGAAATAACCATATATGCGCACTCGATATCGTTACCCTCGAAATCCATCATCCATCTATTTTCTCTGGTAAGTTGTTGAAGATCCCGTCTCGGCTCCACACGGCAAACTTCCGTGAAGTTTCCAAATCCGAACCTCGTTTTTGTCATTCCCAACGTCCCACCACCTGAGTCAGGGCTATAGCAGCAGCTTTTTACCATGTGTGTATGTATGTACTGTTATTGAAAAAGGATTTAGGTACCCGTAAATCTTCAACAGCGACCTCCTTTATGACAGTCCGAGCGATAAAAGAAAGATGGGCTTGAGTGATATCTCGGATCTCGGAACAACCATAATCCGGCCTCAGGGAGTCACCTGACTCTTAAGTTATCAGTGGAGAGCAGAGGTTCGATCTCTCTTGAGAACGTTGTGCCTCTTACAACTACTCTCACGTTACATGTTTAGTTAAGAAACAAGGGAGATTTCCCTACACAAGCTCATCAGAAAAGACCTTTGTCGATATGTCACTGCCAGTAGGCATCTCAGGACCGCATTTTACAGTATCGCATTTGAAGAATCCCCTGACGGCAAGCTCAAGCGCCCTGCTACGGTCCTGCAATCAATCATTCAAACTCCAAGGCTTGCAGCTTCGTACTTTCAATCAAGTCACGTTATGTAGCTACATAGTATCGATCAGAATTTTTGAGTCTACACTTCGCAGCGAGTGAGCGGGCGCGGTAATACTTACCGTAGGGAATGAACTTTGATCTTCTATCTCTTATCTAACGACCAGTGCTTTCCAGTGCTATTTTTACCTTGCACTACAAAGTTAAGAAGCGCCCAATTCCATAGAGTCAAGCGACTGTCAGACGATAGACACACAGACAAGGATGGTTGCACCTTATCTGGAAGACGAAAACGGAGTGGGAGTGCATTCAAAATAAATTTCAATGAAAGAAAGGTCAAGAAATAAGTCAACAGCACATATGCTGGGCAAAGAGCCATATAATAGGCACTGGAGCAGACATTGCATTCATTCACTCCAAGGACTAGTTTGATGTTCTCGTCAGAGCATGTTGAAGAAATAAGGGGTATACCAAAGACAGTCTGATCGGAAGATTGGGATAACTAGCTTTTGGATTTACAAGCCACCTAGTGAGCCGACATAAATGCTCGGATGAAGAGGAAGCAGCTTTAGGAAGCCAAATTATGTTCCCGGAACTCGCCTCCAGCTTTCCCTTACGAAGGGACCGTGACCATCAAACCAAAGGGGCCCCAGTGGTCCACTCAGATCAGGCGGTATAGGGAGCCCATGGCCTTGTGACCAGTCGTATTTATCGAGTGACAATGCTATGGTGAAAACCTCAATGTGATTAGTTGGAGTACACTCTCACTGGGAGATGTGGAAAGAGAAATCCCCCTTACCAAAGACGTAGCTGGCTATACAATCTGTCATTTTCGGATTGTTAGAATGATGCTATTAGAATCTGATATGAGCCCAACTCACCGGCACTATCAAGAGTAAGCTCTGGACCGTCAGGCTGACGCTTAGCAAGATTAAAGCACTCATCAACACCGTATGCATGATCACCTAGCGGATGGTTCTGGGTAAGGAGATGACTTAGTAGGCTTGGTTCATGTATAATACGTACGCCGCGCCTCGTCCCCCAATATGTGTTTTGAATGTAAAAGTTCGTGTATTAGAGATCCAATCATATGTCTGTAGAAGACGTCCCTGAGAAAAAGAGATTGGAAATATTGCCGTTGTAGCTTATCGAGCTGTACTTCTTCCGGGTAAGACACCAATTCGGGGGAAATAAAGCAGGGCACAGGGCTATTAATTCAATCTTTCTCGGCTGCGTCAAGCTTTTCTGCCAGCTGTCGACTCTTGAACACAACCTGGGAGGTTCCCGACTGTCTCTAAGCTCTTCCATCCCACCTCCCCATTCAACTGGGCGTGTGTCAAGCCAGATAGTTTGACGACGATCGTTCGAGCCTCCTACATTATCATTAACCCATGATAAGACATGCAGCTGGACCTCGGGTTCGGGCCTTACCAACCGGGATATAGAATCGATCATCCTGATGGATTTGTATAAAAAGCTGTGAGTCTGAAAAACCATTCCAGAATTTCAAAAGAAAATCTGTTCAATATCATTAGAAGGCTGGTTGTTTAGGCTGCTCAAGCTAGAATAGTTGATATTATTACCCATTAAACGGCCCAGCCTATCAAACCCAGTACGATCATGCAAATTACCAAAGTAATTCTGAAAAAGCATGAAAGTCGAGAAATCACTTCCTTTGCCATAGCCAGAGGGCTGACTGCGCTGTAGATCATTGTTGGGCCTCATCAGGGCAAGGTACAATCTCTCTGTCCGTTCATATGCAATGCCAATCTACTTTGTATCGATTGGTCAGTCACAATATATATGGCCCACCTCTCCATTAAGGGGTTCTTACTGCATAATATGCGCTATCAAGTGCCTTCCTCACTGCCTGTCTTTGTTCCATGGTGGAATTGGTAACTCTGATATTCTGAGGTCTCCCATGGAAGCCAAATGTAGGCTGCGCTAGAAGAACAAATATCAATAGCATAGGAATTCCTGGTAGGTAGTGGGCCTTCATTTTTGACGCTGGTAGAAAGGTCTAAGCTTAGTACTCTGATGGTGGCTCAAAGGTACAGCTTTTTTTATAAGGATTCAACGATGCGCCTTTTTCTCAGTCAAATGGTTTTCAGAGTACATACAGACTCTGTAAGGCTTTTCATAAAATGGCGCGAGTAAAGACAAGAGCCTGAAACAAGCTTCCCTACTGACCCCGCGGCCCACCTGCGGGAGAAAGCTGTACGGCAAAGTACGAGCTTTAAAGTAGAGGGGACATATTCAACCTCAGAGCTCCAGGGGTATTAAGCTCGCTGGACCAGAGTAAAACTCGAGCCTGCGTTATGTAGCGCTTCGCCCAAAGTGTCCGTAACCCTTCACTATTTCTATCACAGATGCTTGCGCTTAATCCATGCTTAGAGCACTCCTCAGTTACCCCTTGAGCCCAAGAATACCCCTGGAGCTTAATAGAGCAACCTTGGGGACCTTTTGTTAGGGCACTTAAGGGTCAGCAATTGGCATCGTTGAGAGTTGTGGAAATTTTGGCAAGATACTGCAATACGGAAGATCTAGCTGGGATGCTTTCGAAGAATACAAATCCACAGCATGCGTTACTTAGTATTCTCCTTGGTAGAGTGGAATGTGTGTCTGTGCGTTGAGGGAGATATTGGGGTTCAGTGCGTTGGTTGTGATTTTGTTACCCAATGGGCATCTGCCAAATATGGAAGTATGATGGAGGACATCTATCATCATGGGTTCTGTAAAGGCATTCTTGTGGAATTCGTCTTCAAGACAGGAGCTTATAGTGATCGAGTGTCGAAGAAAAGACAGAAGAAGTTGACGGCTCGTGAGCACGTGATGTGATGTGATTCAAAACTGTTCAGCTTTTCTTGAAAACATCCGACATGCCTTTGCATCTGGTCCATTTTCTCAATCAAAGTCAAATGCCGCTTCTATGAATCCAATTACTGTGCACACCTTTTCGAAAGATTTGTTGTCATTGCCTTTTTGGGCAATTGATTCCATTCGATATCTACCAAAACTCTGGGACTGCTTACATGGTAATTGTATCAATGACTTCGTATATATCCGTTCATTTAGACTTCAAGCAGAAAAGATCGTTAAGCGGCACAAACCAGCCAATTCCTCAAAGGAACTTCTTGGCCAGGCCGAGCAAGTCGGATCCTCCACCGCCAGAGGACTGCTGCTTCCCGCCGGAACCGGCAAACTGGCTCGCCAGATTTGCGAGACCGCCGAGGCCACCGGTTCCTCCACCGGCTCCGCCTCCCATCTGCTTCTTCATATACATCATCATAGCCATCTGTGCAGCTTTATTGATGGCAGATTGTTTGTCGGTGGCCTAAGGATGATGCGAGTCAGCGCGATTCAGGGCTATGAATAATGACAAGGAGAAGAGAGCGAAAAGAAGAAGAATGAGCACTCACCACGTTCCCCTGCTGATTCTGCTGCTCCCAGAGCTTTCCAGCCTGCGCCATTGCCATTCCAATGAACTTATTCTGATCTCCCGCACCACCTTGTTGTCCCTGGCCCTGTCCCTGTCCCTCACCACCCATGAACATTTTCAACGCCTGCATTGCCGCACCGCCACCAAGCGTATCTGCATCATGCGCTCTCTGTCCACCCTGTTGTCCATCGCCATACAGCTGCTGATGCGCACCAACAAGTTTCTGCTCGTCGATTTCATCATTCTGCAAGCGATCCTTATTCTCGGATAAGAAACCCATGGCCTTCTTGAACAGACTCGATTCCTCATCGTCATCATTCCTGTTATTTTGGTTTTGAGCTTGCTGAATGACTTGGGAGACGTCGAAGCCAGCAATGTTGAAGCCACCGCCGTGGCCGCCACGGTGCTCCTGTTGTTGTTGCTGCTGCTGCTGCCCCCCTGCTGTTGGTCATACTGACGACCACCACCGAATCCACCTTCGCCGCCCTGGTATTGTTGCTGTTGGCGCTGTGGCTCAGACGAGAAATCCTGGCGCTGATCGTAGTAATCGTCGCCAGCACCGCGTCCACCACGTCCACCGCGGTCGTCACGATCGTCACGGCCGTAATCGTCGCCAGCACCACGTCCACCGCGCCCACCGCGGTCGTCACGATCATCACGGCCGTAATCGTCACGGTACCCAGACATAGTGAATGCTTTTTGTCTGTTGTAGTGAAGTAGATTTCTGTTGGATGTAGCGTTACTCCGTAGAAGGTGGCAGGAATTGAGTTGAGACAGGAAGAGAATGCTGCGAGTCAGAGCAACGGACCCCTCCTCCTTATATAGTCAATCAAGCTCCACTGGATGATCGATCCCGATTCCTTGATATTGTGGCTTGCGCAGCGAAAGGCGGGGCTGATGGCAGAGGGGCAGCCAAGCTTAGTTTGACCAGGCTGAGGTTGCTCTACGTCACCAGCATGAGTGGCAATCGTGACAGGCCACAGAGAGTAATAAGGAGCTCAAGAGGGGAATATAACAGGACCACTGGGTTACTCAAACAACAACCTGTATTTCTAGTGTCTAGCTACAAGTTTTCTCTCGCAGAATATTCCTTTTTCTCCACCATTTTTCCTAGTAAAAAGGCACAACAGTCAAGGAAAGACTACACAAAAGCACAGCCACAGAACAGCAACAAAACAGTAAAACAGCAGAAAACCCGAGCAGGAACTGGTCTCTTGGCCAAGGACTCATAAGACCCATAGGCAAATCCGCACACTGAGACAAGAGTGAAATGAGCTCTCGTTCACCTGCTTCTAAATTCACCATGTCGCTTGGTTTTCAAGTTCACAATCCTGCCAAATTTTTTTGACTCCATCGCCAGATCAATGCTCCGTCCATCCCACCAGACGATAGGAAATATTAGTATCCACCACTCCATTCCATACCGTTCATCAAAGACAAAGAAGCCCTGATGCCGAACCATGCCATGAAAGAGCTCACAAGAAGATACAAGAACAGAACATCAAGCAGTTGTCAAACAACAAAGAAGAGAAACTGATAAAACAATAACCATCCGCTCTCAATCAGTCATACGATGCATAACAAAGGCAGAGGGAGGCAAAACATGCAAAAGAACATACAAGAATGGTAAAGAACACCCAAGTACAAAATGGTAAATGTAGATTCCCAACTCCACACTGGGAAGGCCAATGATGAGAATCATCAGAGAGATCGTGTGGCTTGCCAATTGAAAAAGAGGAATGCTCGGAAATTTGTCAGTTCAAGAAGGTAATGAATACATCTTTGAAAATCCCTTCAATCAGTGACAGACTGACCAAATTGTACTGGATTCAAAAGAACAAGAATAGGAAGATCAATGGTCGAGTATTGTAAAAAGGGGGAATCAGGGAGTAGAAGTACTTTTAGGCATCATTGCAAACCAAGCAGACACCATGAGCATCAGAATTTTTTTTCTTGATTTTGTTATTTTTTCTTATATTTTTTTTTTTCGGTATTTTCCATGTTTTTCTTTTGGGTATGCTGGCGGAAGCAAAAGAGAGACGGTCCCTGATTGCATTAAAAGCAGAAAATCCTCAACTTTGAAGCAAAACTCCCAAAGCAATGCAAAAGAAATTCAATTCAAGAGAGAAAAAAAGGAGTCCAGAAGAAGGGAAAAAGAAGCACAAGACGTGAAAGTTCGTTGTCGTGATAGTCATCCGCAAAAATACTCAAACAAAAGTGTCCCCAAGAAGGATCACCAAATCTCGTCGTCATCCCCTGTAATTTTTGTCGTGGTCTTTTTGGTCTTTGCCCAAATGCCCAATTATCCCAAGTAAGGGTCAATCATTTCGTATTGAAAGTTGTTAAACAACTTGTGGAACCTGATCTTTCGCTCTCCGGGCCCTAAAACACATCTCGGATCGTCATCTAACGCTGTTTCTGGAAGCCACTCGTTGGGCAAATCCGGATAATAAATGTCACCTGCGCTTTCAATTTCTTGTCGTCGTGTATGTCCTAGACCAAATTCTTGTCCCCACTGGTGTCGGTCGAACTCCATAAACCCTCCGAATTTGACATCCATGTTTGCAACCCAGATCCGACCGCCGTCGGGAGAGAAATCAGCACCGCCGATCTCACCAAAGAAATCGTGGACCTGCCGCGTTGTGTAGGATTGGGCGTTGACGATAGCAATGCGGTCTGCCGGTTCACACATGAGAAGAGTGCGTGGACCGCCTCCGACAGGTGAAAAGCGCAGTGAACGATAACCGGCAACGTCTGCCTGGATAGTTTGAAGGATACGCCATTGGCGTGCGTCCCAAATGTTGACGGTCTTATCCTGATTGCTAGTTGCAATATGTAGCATATCCGGGGACCAGGCACAGGCAAACCCATAATCTTGATGACCCCAAAGCGTTTGGACAGGTTTTCCCGTGTCTCCATCAACAATCCACGCATCAGGGGCATCACCGACCACCACCCGCAAACGGCCGTCGGGAGAGGTATCTGTACAGTTTATGGCCTTGGCAAATTGATGGGTATGAGTAAAGGTGTTGGTCTCGCAGTCAAGGATGCGAATTCGGTCATCATTTGATGAGATGACGGCGCGTGGACTGCGGCTAGTGCGATGTTGAATGATGTCGATATGATTCGTTATTCCATTAGGATCTTTGGTGACACGGCCATCTATGGTCTGATCAGAGGTTTCTCCACGATAAGCGTATTCACCTGTAAACCCGCCGACAAAAGTCACCCCATGTTTGGCCTTCATGGTCGAAATTCTGACTGGATCGAGAAAGGATTGAGTGGGAGTAGGATTGGAAAGGTCGATCAGACAGTTTTGTTCGCGGTAGAATGGGGTTATCGAGTAAACCTTGCCCTGCTGTGCATACTGTATGGTATTGGACGCAGTCACGGACATCAGATTTCGTAGTTGGAAATGTGCCATCGACGCTCTGTATCTTGTGTACATTGTTTTCGGTCTAAAGTAATCTTCCGTGTCGGGCAAGATTCGAGAACACTATAGGAATAATCAGCAACAGAAAATGGTGGCTCGAAGAGACTGCAAGGTGTCAAAATCAATGTAATATGATAGGACATACGTAGTGCGGCTGGTAATTCAGATTTCGGTACGAAGTATACCATTGGTCTCTCAGATCTCGAGCAGTTGAACGTTTCACCTTCAGTTTCGAACTCCAAGGGATGCCTTGTATGTCATACAATCCCGTTCCACACGCTGGACGCGAGATTTTCTCTGGACGTTCCCAGTCTACAACAGATGCCGCGCTGGAGGATATCGGGGGGATGGGCTCTTTCGTCCGACGGTGGTGAGGGTGAAGGCGATATGAAACAAACCACTGCCGGATGAATTGGTCGACGGTAAGGTTTCGTTCGAATGCTGCCAGTCCATTTCCGTTAGCATCATAATATATATCACCTTCTGGGGGCGCCAGTGGAGTAGCAAGGATTGCGGCGGCTACGTCAGGACGCCCTGGAAAAGCGTGAATAATCAATTGAAAAGGAATAAAGAAGGATGAATATTCCGAAGGTTCGTGAATATCCAGATATTCGTCCTCTGATAGGAGCTGATATGGAGTCCTTGCGGTGGGAAGCGATTGTTCATTGCCCGGTAACTCGGGCGGTGGTTGGGTATCAACTTGAGATTGAAAGCATTCTAAGTTTGAAACATGCACGAAAGTGATTTTTGGGTGTTCATCATGATTTTCTGGAACAGAAAATCCGGGTGCAGTAATAGCTTTAAAAAATTTCTGATCTGGCGTGCATTTTCAGGAAATAAATGCAGGATGTTGGACCCAGATAGGAACGAAAGCATAGGGCAGCTGGCAAATAGATCAGTGGTAAGAAGGCCGGGAATATATCCGGGGCCCAGCTGGTTTCCCATAAACGTAAGAGTGTCGTAGATTCTTTTCTGAATCCTTAGGAATGTGACCATTGCAAAACTAGGCCCTAGTTCTGCAAGACACTGCGAAAGCTGGGCCATATTGAAAACGTTGTCCTCGGTGGGTGGGATGTGAAAGGCGGCAAGTGCCTGTGTGACCATACGCATGGGTACAATAAAGAAAGAGGGCTCCATACTTTCAGTTTGCATTGATAGCGCAGTGTAAATATCCTCCATTGTCTCCTCTTGATGCTGCTCAGGAAAATTGCCGTCAAGTGGTTGTGGGTTTTCTGATTCAAGCGTGGGACCGGAAAATTGAGCTTGGGACATAAGCCCTGCTGTCAACCATTGATTATGGCTGGGCCTGAAGCCCTGTTCATCGTCAGGAGAATCTTCGTCGTCTGATGGGTAGAATTTGTCGGTGTCACGGGGGTCGGAAGTTGGATCACAGAGTTCAGCATAAGAGCCGATGAACATGGGTAACGGAATTCTATCGCGTGTAAATTCATCAAAATCAGATTTTTCAATCAAACCATGCATCTGAGCATATCGCAGGTAAAAGCTGTTGAAGTTGTCATTAAGTTCGTTATCATGAGACTGCCCTGCTTGGTCGGTGTCAACCATCATGTCATCTGATAGGGAAGCACCAAAGTTGGGAGATGCCATATTGTTAAATGTGACGACTGCCGTTGGTGATGGCTCATCAGAAGGACCGAAGGCTAGCTCCGAAGCGGTCGGGCTATAGAAATCAGGGAGATCATCGTCTGCAAGTGCATCTTGAACTAACGGATCGAAGTAAAGGGGAGATTGATCAAGGCCTTGGTCTTCAGGGTTCATATCATGGTTGACTGGTAGGTCTTCAATTTCGAAATCACTGGATTCGTCGATGTAGCCAGAGAGGTTGTCGGCCCCGCTATGACTGATACGCCCCTCAGGCTCAGCGCCACCAGTTGTGGTGTTGGCCGAAGAATCCGCTAGCATTGCGGACATGGTTTCGGGAAGCTTACTAGTAGCAGAAGCGGTCGAGGCGGTGGTAGCGCAGTGTTCGGTATGGTCAACCATCTTTTATGCCGTCAACCAAGCAGAAAGCTTCAAGACGGCCCACTTGGCAAACCAGTTTCTTGTAGATCTGGAGCGGTAGAAATAGAAGGTCGAGCTACAACTCAATCTTTTCAAACGAGAGGCTCGGTGATTTTGGCCACCAAGAATTGCCTTTGAGAGGGCTTGTAACGAAGGGCGTTTCCTGAACGCATATCAGCACTGAACACCTGTGACCAAGCATTAAGGATAGAGAAAACGTACCGTCTTGAAGTCAATCACGGAGATCTCAGAGAAAGCAGTGCTCAAAGACAGGACAGAGCTCACAAGAAGTACTCGAGCACCTTGTCCAATCTAGTTCGCGAGAGGAAAGGAAGAGACGCGTCTGAAACTTGTGAAACAAAATGAGTGCAAGCTCCTATTGCAGGTTCACAACAGTTTTGTCAAACAGGCAATAGGAAAAGAACAGTGAGCCAAATGCCAGAATCGCAGAATGGTATGAAAACCAGCAAGCAAAGAAGACGTGTAGAGAATGGTACTAGAGAGTGTGCGAGTGGTGTACAGAAAACCACAAGCTCAGGGTGCAGGAAGAACTATTGACGATAAGCAATGCAATGCAGGTAGGAAGAAAGAGCTGAGACACAAAAGAAGAAGAGCAGTGGAAAGAAGAGGTGATGAGAAAACGCGAGAAGGAGAGAGAGAGAAAGAGAGAGCAAGCGAGTGAGGAGGATGTTGTGCAGTTGAGGAACTAGAGATCCTCTCACTTGGTGACCTCCCGAGATGGAAGAAAGTCAACAACGCTTCCACCCAGCTTCCGGATTGTTTCTGGACTGCTGGTGAGATTCCGGAACAAACAAGTGACTGGCGAGCAGGCTTCCGGAAGGCAGAGAGAGAACAACAGAAACAAAAAGAGCCGTGCTTGGGGAACCGCAACGCGACTGAGAAGAGGTGAGAGAAGCAGGGAGATGACAATGAAAGAAAAAAAAAAATATTACAGGAAGAAGGACAAGTGAGAAATGAGAACAACACCAACTTACATCCACTTTTGCTGCTGAGGGGCAGAATCACAAAGACCTGGAGAGCCAGAAGGAGGGGCCTGAGAAACACATTTATTGAAAAACACAGCGATGATGAGAGGAAGAGAGAGAGTAGGAGAAAGAGAAAGAGTCTGCGTATATCTCCAACTCCTCCCTAATATAAGCTAGACAAACCCGCTAACTAACAGCTACAAACAGTGACCGGCCGGCAGAAATGGTGTTCCACCAGCAGGAAACAGATCCTTGCCATCCCTGAGATATCATTCCAACCCCCTCACTGTCAGTGCTTCTTCTGCGCAGGGCCTGAACACACCACCAGCAGGGGGCCCTTTGGCTAATCCTACTGAGATGAATTAAGCTAAACCAGTTAGCTTGAGCCAGGGTCCAAGCAAGCCATGGTCAGATTTTCGGGATTTACAGTTGTGACGAGAAAGAGACTAGTTCATCACAGGCTCAAGTCAAGGTACTCGTCACAACCCGTTCCGCTCGAAAGCCGACAGTTTTGAATCCACCGCAAACGGGAGGAAATGCGGAAAGTCTCCAGCCTTTGGAATCGAGGGCGCGAGTACCCAGTTGCTGGGGACGGCGGACACGAATCCATGGTCCATGGGTGCTCTTCGGTGGATGCTCATTTTTTCGGTTTTTTTCTTCTTATGCTTCCTTTTTTGCTTCGAAATAACCTCTCCCAGGGCATCAAACCTTCAGCATCACTCTGGTTTGAGAAGTGGAACGCTGCGGGACGCACCTCTTAATGCGACGCCAAGAGCGTTGCCAGCCGGGCTTTGGGGATGCAATCGGAATCCAATAGCATGTCCTCCAGCATGCAGAGAAGAAGAAACGAAAGGGGAAAAAGCAAAGAAAAGAGTGGGCATCTGGGCGCCAAATAGCGATATCGACGTGACCTGTCCGATATTGGCTACAGGGGGTTTGGTTTTGAGTTGAACGACTCAAGATGGGTCTGCAATGCCGATGCCCTTTTTTCAATCCCTTTTCTTTTCTTCTGGATGACTTGCAGATTCGTCATTTTCGCGATATGTTCCGAGATTTCCTCTTTCAGCACGTGTAGGAGGTGATTCTGCTGCACTTCCGCCTGGTACAGCCGCAGGTCTAGCAGCACAACGACGCCTGCATTTCCCAAATTTCTGCTGCCTTTTCGCATCCAGGGGCCAGGGCTTGCTTGCTTGGACGATAACTACTGTACGCCGGCACGCCGCGGGCTTTGGCTTGACTCTAGGAGTCTTTTTTGGCTTTCGCTTTGGCTTTGGCCTTTCAGACTTTCACTAATATTTAGGCTTGTGCGTTGGTGCCACCGACGCAGCACGACTCTTTCGGGTTCGACAGACCAGAAATCTCCAGCAAGGAACACACTCCCGCCGTTGGGCTGCCGGGCAGCGGGCCGTGGCTCTGGGGGAAATCACTCTTCCCCCATTCCTCCTGCCGCCCGCCATTTTCGTCTTATTTTCTTTTCCGTCGCACTTGTAACATCTCTCTCATTATCCTTTTTCTTCAAGGCCGACACGCGCAAAATCTCAATCCATCCCATGTCACGAGGATGTCGGTCTGCCCGGGAAACTCGCAAAGACAACGGGAGGGCAAACAAAAAAAGAAATTAATCAGATTGAAGGAATCACAGAATATGCTGCCGATCAAACGGCCAAAGCCCACACACGCTCCTTTCCAAGGCCTGGGATTGTATCTCTTCGTTTTGCGACCAGCCATCCCCCTTCATTCGCCGCTGCGGCTATTGCTCCCATGCTTAAAACCATCCGAATCGCAGATTTCTCTCAATTAGCGACAGATATCGTCGTCCGAACATCCTTTTGGGACAAAGAGCCGTCTGCCCCTACATATGTAGGTGTACTCTCGACTGATTTCGGACGCCAAGTCCTGTGGTCGTCCAGATTGAGCACCGTCCCTCGCCATGGAGAAAGTTGTTTGAACACTTCATTTTTTCAGGATAAGTCGCTCGTATCTGCTTTTAGCCGATATTAATACATGCACACATCATTTGTGTTCCCCCGACCGCGGCAATGCACCCCACGAACGCCAGTTTGCAAGCTCTCTCAGCCACCGGATAATAGCTTGTTGAGTGCCCTGACTCTCGATATTGCGATCCCGCAACGCCGCAAATTTTCATGGCCTGACAAGCTGCCTCAACGGTTTGAATGCTTCCGTAATGCACCGGTACGGCCTGCATTGTGACCTGCTGGCATCCCAAAAGGTTCGCGGGAACCTGTCGTACACAATGGCGCCATCCGCATTCGAATTTCCTAACTAGGTAATATTGGTTGCGTTTGTGTCATTCGGGTTTGGCTTGGAAAGACAAATAACCCTGCTGGTTGTGGATCAAACATGCTGGGTACAACGGAGATCCAGAAAGGAGGCAGATGACTTCAAACCCGCAGAACATGCCTCGGTCGATTTCTTACCATGCGTTTGATCGCAGTAAAACCCCTAGAGACAAGAAAGGCCTTGTCAAGTTCCTAATTGGGACTTTGAACCTATCTCCCTAATTTTGTTATTCCAGTCGGTAAGATTGCGTCACAATTGGTGCCGCTGCTGGATCATTTGTGCAGAGTAAGGCTCTTATTTTTACTGTTTAATCTCACCTTCTGTCGGTTAGCTGCCTGCCTAGCTATACGATAACTGGTTAACTGCTTCGCCTGGGGAAGCAAGCTCCCGCCGATGAACCATGTGGATGTTGGTAATCCTGCCAGAGTTGGTGAATATGTTGATCAGCGAATTCCAAACTGCCAGTTTGCCCTTGATTTTTCATTCGAGTTCACCATCGAAATGGATTTGTCGCCGGACCTTGCTGGGCCCGTTTCGCTCTTCCACCAGGATGAATTCCACTTCTTGCCACAGAATCCCTGGAGCCTCCTCGCAGGGTCCGAGAAGTCCGAATGCCACATGGGCAAAACGCGACTCGCCAATTCAAGTACTGACCAGCCTCAAATCTACAATGATTTCTATCTCGACGGGGCTTGCAAGGGAGAAGAACTCATTCCCCTTTTACGGTCTCGGATCACGGGCCCGGTTTGTTCAGATCATCCTATAAGCAGGTAATCCTGGCTGATTGTCATCCTAACTGTTTGGCGAGTCCGAAGAGATCTTCATCTGTTGCCGAACGGCTTCATTTTCAAGAGCATTCCACGCTCGCCGTTTGGCGCATGGGCTGTTTTTCAAGCTCATCAAAGCCTTCTGGACGTCAAACGGGATCCCGGGCTCTGAAGTAACCATGGCGTGTCTCTGCCGTATATCTTACAATTATAATCGAGTAAGGATATTCGAAAATTTACTCGCAAACTACGTCGCGTATTGTAGCCTACTCCTCATCCACCAGCGGCCCAGCGCTGGATCTCATCTAGCTGAGAAGCTTTGAAAACGGCGTCCAGCCCTGATACATTTCTTAAAGCCATAGAGAGTAGGTTCCAAACTTCGATTTATGGGCATGGTATATATGTATTGTTTTCCAGCTGGATCCCTATCATATATCACACTATCGACCAGAAAATAGGAGATCCCCATAGAGGCTACAGTTCAAGCTCCATCTACTCGTATGAAACCACCTATACCCCCCGGTGAATCTCATTGATGCTTTCTAAACAAGAAATTAAGACACTCATTCCATTACTTGCCTGCCGGCCCAAATGTGGTTTCGATTGTCTTGCGCTCAGATATCTCAGCTCCATATGTTTACCATGGCCAATCATACTTTTTTTGCTCACAAGGCTTCATTGGGATAAAAGTACTCTTTCATATATGGTGCGGAAACTTTAGATATAGCACTGTCGCTCCGGTTATCTAAATAAGTTACCATGCAAAGTCTTCATTCTTTTTCTGCGAACAGCCGCAAATCAACACAAATGGCTGCTTTTCTTTTAATAGAACCCATGTATCGGTGACTGGTCCAGTTAGTGGAATTTTGTCGGAAACTCCTATGCGATCCAATACTCTCTCACGAATCCATGGTCACGTTAGCGGCCTTCGAATTCGGGGTAACTGCTATTGGCTGTCTTGAAGTCTTCGTCTGGAAATCTTTTGGCCAATGTTTGACAACAATTCATTTAACTTAGCGCTTCTGTGATCAAACACAAAAAAAAAAAACAACCGAGTACCATAAATGCTATATCTGTATGTACGGAGCGTGGTTTATACACATATCTTCACAACGGGGACGAAAACCGACCTGATCAGAAAAAAATAGTTTAGGGAAGAAACAAGGGGAGAGAGGCAATTAGATTAGGAATACCAATAATTCCAACGAGTGGGTGGCTACCTAGAAAAAGCAAGGTCAAGCATGTCAACAAACACTGCTCCCAATTCAACGGTGTTTTTTTATGTCAAGGAAAAAGTTCAATGTACAGTACATGCTTCCAAGCGTACAAGTGGGAGAAAGAAAAAAAGGATATGGTAAAATGATTCAAACTCCAGAACATGCCTTTCATTGGATAGCAGGCGAAGATGAAGCAAAAGCTTATCTGATGAGAAGAATGCAAGGTGAATTAGACCTAGGTGTTATCGACGCAGGGTATTGAGTAAGTCAAAAACAAAAAAAACGATTTGAGAAGAAAACAAAAACAACTTCGCGCTCTTCAGATCTAGTGACGGGGTCTAGTAATCAGATTCATACACGGAAGTACGTTGCGGGTAATGTGAGAAATTAGATTGCGAGTAGAAACCTGCATTTGATTTCAATCGACGTTCTAGCATGAGCCATTAGCGTTACTGTCATCCACGGAGAATATTGTTAGGGGGAGTATGCCATACCTTTTTCAAAGTCTCGCCATCTCTTCATCGTAATTTTACTGCTATCAAACTCGCCTTCATATTCGATACCAGCCTTCTTCGTCTTCTCTCCTGCTGTCTTTCGGGTATCACCCCAGCTGAAATCGTCGAATTTCCAATACGCGTAGGTAGGCAGGACAAAGTTCCATATTGGCAGGGATAAGAGGTAAATGAACATCCACATGACGTATGACAAGCGATGCGCTGTGACGACGATAAGTATGGCGGGAAGACCGAGAATAAGGGCTAGCAAGATGAGCGGGATGATTTGCACAGGTTTTTTCACAATTGAAATAATCACGACGTAGAAAGTGAATGCAATAGCAGCGGGGAGCACCAATGTGCCCACGAGTTCCATGAAGACGACAAATTGCATGCTGAAACAGAAAGTACCGCATAGATCTCGGACCAAGATGAGTTCCATGAGATTGTGGACTGTACTGTTAATCCAGCGACGACGTTGAGAGAGGAGAACCTTGAATTCGTCTGGCACGGTGGTCTTGCAAACGGCCTGTGGAACGAAGACCTGTTTACGTTTCGGGAAGGTCTTGAGCATCAGCGTAGACAAGTATCGATCTTCACCGAGAAGTAACAAGTTCTTCTTGTGCAGAGTGTCCACGACGTTCTCGGAGTAATGCTCGACCACGTCTGGATTAGCAAGAATCGGGACCCAGTAGTTTTGACCACCTTTGGGAGCCTTAATGCGGTACATGCAGAAACATCCAGGTAAACAGGTAACACCACCGAAGACAGATTCGAAGGACTTGGACAGATGGTGAGAGATAAAGTACTCAAAGACCTGAATCATGGTAACCCAGCTCTGAGCTTTGTTCGCAATCTTCGTTTCACCGCAAAGACCCATAATCTCAGGATCGCTAACCATTGCAGAAATCATGTGGGTGAGGCAATCCGGGAAGACCTTCGTATCAGCGTCAACCATAAGCACGATTTCATAGTAATCCGGCGAAATTCCAGTGATCTTCCATAATCCGTTGAACATTTCGAATTCAAGCTCAGTCATACGCTCATCGAACATGACCTTTTGCAAGAAAGACATAAGGATAATCTGACTGTCTCGTTTACCTCTGTTTCCTGGCTTGCTGTTCTTCGATTCGTCTGGAGTACCGCATTTGACAATGACCATCATTGGAACACGCTGCTGCTTTTCAGGCGGGACAATAGAATTCTGTCCGTAGTCGTAGAAACCTGCGTATACCTTGGCCATGTTATGTCTCTTCGATCCACTAGCAACAGCGACGTATGAAAATGCTTGGACATCTTCCGGCAGGACAGCATAATCACCCATCATACTAAGACAGATGTCTGGAGTCGTAAGCGACTCGCCTTTACCCTTAATCATACCGTCACAGATAACCAAAATAGCTTTATGGCTATTTGGATAGTCTGTCATAGCAATAGAATCCAAAGTGGTTCGCAAACCCTCTTCACCTTCTGAATAGGCAGTGACAAGACAAAGAGTGTGCGCCAACGGGTAGCCAAATGGTTGCCATTCAGGTGGTGGTTGAGGAACAACCGCTTCGTGGATCAACTCAGCGGGTCCTTGGCCTTCAATATCGCTGATGGTCGAGTACCGCGGATCCGGGACCATGAGACTGGATCGACTAGCAGCCATACTCTGACGATGATCGACACTTAGTGAGCTCGAATTCTGACCGGATTTATACATGGAAGACGGAGCATTAAGACGACTACTAGCATTTTGACTTGCCATAGTGGTTGGTGCTGGCCGCTGTTTTTGGGCGCCCATGACGTACGGACTGGAGAAGCGCGAGGTCGTAGGAAAGAAGGTGCTTGCGCGTTTACCAGGAGCAGCAGGATCGTTCAGCCGTGGGCCAGGCCGATAGATATCGTTACTCCAGTCTTCAATTTGCCGTTTCCGTTCTTTGGAGTCCGGATCAATAGCGGTCTTAGGAGCCGCAAATCGTCTTGCAATAAACCACTGGAAGCCCAGAGCAAGGAAAAACTTGACTAAAACGACAGACAGAATGAAAACCAATGAAATATATAAGACAGTCTTCGATGCAATGCAGCCAACGGTCTCAGTATCCACGGATCCCACTTTGATTATCTGTGTCAAGCATTTAGCAATCTTTTTATCGGCGCGCGACTGGAAAGCATGTGTAAGGTCTAGGCCTCTAATATTTTCAGAGGATTGAAGTTCCGTAAAGCGGTCTGGATATTTGACCTGGGAGTTATCAAGCCACTTGAGGAGATCCAAGTCGAGAACGTTTCCGGAATAAACCACTAGATTGCGGGATTTGTTCTTCACATCATTCCACGTAAAGTAAACTTCACCTGAACTGTTCAGACTCCACAGTGCCTTCCTGCCAGAGGGCGTAGTATGACAGGCGTACCCAACGTAATACGGACTAGTATAATTTGGTTGCGAGGAGCCATCCTGGTGGAAAGTGTGGCAGGGAAAGTACCAGCCCATTTCTTGATCATCATTCGTAGGTATTTTCGATCCTTCTTGCGCTGTGATAAGTCCTTTGCATGCGCCGTTGACATTTTGGAAGAGGAAACTTGCGTCCTGAGCACCGTACTTTTCGGGCAGATCATACAGGATATTTGAGCCGCCGGGGATACCAAGGGCCGCAGGATGTGTTGAGCCGAGCAGATTATATGCTTTGCCGTGTATGATCAAGTACCCAGAGTCCACATGATTGATCTTGAGTCGGACAGCAGGACTCCCACACACCACTTGGGTGAAACCAAAGGTCAAAAAGCCGACAAAACCACAGATCAGTAGGATAATACTGATGAGACCCATTTTCTCCCGCCATGCTCGCCGTTGTGCCTTTGCAGGCATGCCGAAGCATTTGAGTATGAAATCGGGGGCCCAAAACGTGACCATCGCGCAGTATACATTCCACAGACTGGGTGGGCGTATCGCCTCTAATTCTTTCTGGCGTCTTCGTTCCATTTCCTTCTGGGCTCTTGATGATTTCCGCGAGAGTTTTCTCTGTATAGTGCCCGAACTGCTCGACTCAGCAAGTATTGGCCGTCGAGCAGTAGGCGGCGGCGTCTCGTACTCTAAACTGGAGGCTCCTCCCTTTTCGCGTTTCAGGCTCTTTGTGTCGGTGCTTCTCGAGCTGACTGTTTCAGCTTCCACGGGGTCCTCGGCTACTGGTTCGTTGCCGGTCGTCGATGGATATGTGGGCATGTTCTGAGCATGTTGGCGGTAATGATAGTTAGGATGATCTCGCCCAATTCGCGTTCTCTCGGGTCGAATTAAACTGCGTTTTCGATGTAGCGCGTCATGATCTTGCGGCGAGGACGGAGAGCCCGGGCCGTTGTTTCGGTGTGACTGCGGTGAAGGAGTCGCGGGCTTGTCACTGTAGGGGCCGGATTCGATGTCATGCTTGCGCCGGTATGATGAATCGCGAAACGAGGGCTGTGAAGACAGTTCAGGCCGGCCAGGCCGTGGAGGGAGCGACATAACGCCACGGGGTTACTTCAGTGATATAAAAGTTTGGCAGTCAACCATCCATTCAATGTTCCACTGCACAATTGCAATCTCGGCCAGGAATGGGGTACTTACACCACCCCTATATTTGCAGGACGGGGCCGTGGGTCAGTCGGGAACGGTTCAGAAATCTTTCCCGGCCAAATTCAAGCCATACAAATGAATTATATGTTTTCCTTTTATGTTCTCCTTGGTTCTGTCGGTCGAACAGTGACTCCGAGCTGAGCAGTGGAACGAACCGGCTATTTCGGACGGTATAACGAAGGCGGTGTCTTGACGGTCAGACCGAACAAAACAACGATGCTTGTAGAGCCGAGAATGAACAGAACAAGCGAACGTGAGGAGAATCAGCAGTCTCGTGAGGTTGAGGATCGAAGGGCTTGGAAGAGAGGACGACGAATAGGGGAGCCGAGCAGCATCAACGAGTGAATGGAGTCCAAAACACGGCAGCCGGCAATCTAGATGGACGCAAAGATGGAGAGCGAGTGAGGATTGTTTGCCTAGCGAAAGAATAGTATTCAGGACAACATGAAGGCAGTGTTTTGGTGCGGTTGCTGAGGCGCACGCTCGCAATCCACCGTCCAAGCACTTTTGTCTTTTGCTTCTGGATCCAAACAAGACGAGCGAGAGAAAGCGAGCAGAAAGTGGAGGTTTGGCTTCTGGCGTTCAGGTGATTTGCTGCTGTTTCTCGGGCGCAAACAAAAGGGGGAAGTAAACAGCCTTGGCGGTATTTCTGCTCTGAGACACGGGATGCGCTAAGCCGCTTTCAGATAAGCTTAAGTAAGCAGCCAATGAGAATGGAGAGACGGGCGGGGAATCTTCTGAGTTCAGCGCAATGATTGGCTGATAGGTTGGGGGTTTGTCCCAGAGAGGACTAGTCAGGGAGCGTAATTGATTACGAAATGAACGCAAGCTGGCCAATGAGCGGTCTTCCTGCTAGACCAACGGCCGTGTTAATTGGAGCGTTTCCGTCTCAATACAGAGCAAAAACGGCCGACTGCGGGTACAAAAGGTACGCTACGGTGGGGTCAAAACACCACTTGCGAAGGCTCTTTTTGTTGATTTTGGACGACCGAACGCGAGACGCTCTGGCTGCAGGACGAGAGGAAGAGCGTAGAGCACCATCAGCACCCAGAGACAGACGCTACAAGACTGCCGCCATCTCGGCAAATTTTGATTCTGGACAGCACGACATGGGAGAGCAATCCTTGTCGGTATCGCCATCTTCCGAGGACACCCTGGTGACCACAACAAAAAAGATGGAATCATTATCAGTCATAAAAATCGGGCAGGTTCGTTTCGAATGCTCCACCCGACTGTGGTGCCGAGAGGGTCGCCTTTGATGATCCAGTCACCCAGTATGGGCCAATGCCGCAGGTTGCAACTTGCCAGTAGGGCTTGGTCCAGCCGAGCGGCATGCGCGCGGTGGGATATTTTTGGATCCAAATTCCTTCGAAGGCGAAAACTCATACAAAGACGAGACAAGACGCCAGAGCACGATGACTGCCCAACGAACTGCAGGATCCCGGTAGCTGCATTGTGCACAACACCCGCGCCGCACAAATCTATCTCGTATTTTGGATCCATGTCGATTATGTGGCCCGTCAAAACCAGCGAGACAATGTGGCTTGAGGCTTGATTTCAGCCAGAAGCCATCGGAGCCTTGAAGCTGCGAGCAGGAGGCCGGAAGCTGGGGTCAAGACTCAAGAGTCAGGACTCCATGATCGCGTCAGGTCACGTCAGTACGGAGTCGAAGGAAGCAGAAAAAGTGGTACCGGGAGCGGACTCGACTGTCAGTGGTGCCAAAAAGTCCACACTATGGAACCGCGCTCCGACGACCAGAGTTGCGGTGTCTCACTTTTGCGCGTGCGTAGTCTCTTTCAAGCTCGGGAAGGATGAAGCTATTTTTCTGGTTCTGAGTCGATACCGACCACACTGGAATTACGCTTAGCGGGAGGGGTAAATGAGCTATCCTGATGAACGCGGGGACAAATCCTAGGCTCTCCTCGTCATCGACATGTCTGAGGAAGAGTGGCTGGGAAAGACGGGCAGCATTATCTTGGACAATCCTGCCGCTCCAATCTTGATACACAGATTCTGATCACAATGATGCTTTTTTTCTATTACAATGCACGTGGCGGGTAGGCTTGACAGCGCAGTTCATGAAGCTGCGGACAATACAGTACAAGGTACAAAGTGGAAACGCCTTCACGAATCTCTCGCTCCACTGTACCCAGTCATTGTTGAGTACTCCGTACTTGAGCAGTTTTTGGGTGACGATCAAGGTGATACTACATCTATCGCTACCGTATACTCAGGACGACCGGATTGGGGTTGGTCTTCAGCCTCGAACTCCACGTATTTCTCAGCAAAAGCAGCGAGAAGCGAGAAAAAAAAGAACAACGAAAGGGACCCATGAACCGGCCAGGGTGCATGCTCAGATGATTGATTAGTCTTTGATGACGACCGTGCGGATGGGTATCGGCGTGTCCTTCGCGGTGAAGCCTGCCCTGCCACGTTGACAACGATTGACAAAGGCAATTGCGGCTGAGCCTTTGGGACTGCTCGCATTCTGATAGCAGCCTTCTTCGTCTTTCTCACCGAACCTCAGATCGTCGCAAAGTCCTCCATACTCCGTGCATAAAAATTGCATTTTATTTTTAAACAGAGCAATCTGCAGTCCCCTGCAAGTGCATCATTTCCCCTCCCCTGGGACTGTCATTTACCGTACATACGTACGGCGTACGTACAAGGAACATCTTGAACAACCTGCTCAAAGTTACCTCCGACTGATGTCCGCATCATCGATGGAGCGTCCGTGTGCTCACAGCCAATTGACCACAACCGACCGTGTCCGTGTCCACCGCCCGGCAGCCCGAGTTTCTTTTTGGTAATACTGGAAGGCTATCAACGACCAGCCTCCAGGCTCTAGACTTGTAATGGTATAGACTCCCATATCCCAAGCCTGACCGGCGACAAGCCCCATCGAAAAGCCATCACCGCAGAGTTAATTATGGGGACTCAGGTCAAGGCTTGGGAGCGGAGCTAAACGAGGTCAGTGCTAAGTACCAGCACTTACTAGTAGTCGTAGTATTGATTTTGGCTTGCTTGATGAGGGCAAATCGCGATCAGAAATGCGAAGCTAGAGGCCGCCAGCCGAGTTAATTAGTGAATTCAGAACTGCAGACTGGAGCCAGAGCCGCAGTTTCGTGTCCGCAGCAGAAGAGAGACTCGCAGTGGAAGAAAAGAGTGAAGAAAAAGAAAATACATAGCAAAATACTAGCAAAAAAGCAAAGAAAAAAGGACATCCAAGCACAGCTTCTGATCTTCACTTGATCTCAGCCTTTGAGCAGTCCATTGAAATATTAAAAGATCCAGCTCGTCGCCGGCCGTCTTCTGCTGTTCAAACACCCAACAGGTACGTGAATCCATCGTGATCGGCTCTGACAGGCTTTTCCTCGTTAAGCCCGCCGGAACCCGACCAGCGACGACTCGCCCCTCACGCTCCCCTTTTAATAATCATTACCGCCTTTCTGACTCTTGCGATCATCACCCGCCGGGAACAGAAAAAATAACATCCTGGCTCTTCTCTCCCTCTTTTGATTTCTCCCATTCGCAGTCCTTTGAAACACGCAGAACGTCTTCGATGTGTCCTTGATTTGCTGATCCTTTTTTTCCTGTTGGCTGAAGCTTTAGGCGGCACGTTCGTTCAAATCTACAATCCCATACACTCTCGTTGCATCACCTCCGCGGTCCGTACTCCGTATTCCCACCAAAGTGCCTACCGGGAACCCCGTCTTTCGCTCTGCAACTCTGCCAAAGCCATTGCGTCCTCTGCTTTGTTTCCGATACGCCTAGAGATCCTACCGTTGCTTTTTTATTATTACTGTCGGCCCAAGCGACCTTTGCGATTAATCTCTGCTTCTGTGCTACCTACTCATCCTGGGATAGTTTCCAACCACTGCATCCAACTGTGGCTGGAGACTTGGAAAGTTGCACGATCCTCGCCGGCAGCTCCCGTATCCTGCAGTTGACTGCTTTGATGACGTTTTGGACATCGGTCAGGAAATAATTAAACCATATCCGGCCGTAATCAGCGTTTTCCGGGCTACCGTACTGCTGCCCCCTGGGTGCCTGCTATCAACTTGACTTGTTCCAAGGCCATTGTCCAACTAATATCTGCCAGGGACTGGTGTGGTCAGGGATTATACTGGATTAAGGAGAAAAGAACACAAAGATTGATTTGTGTCTATTGTGATCTCACCATCTAGCACTTTCTTTAACAGTTTGGGAATAATCTCCATATGCGGCTGTGATTAGTTAGCTCCTCCTGTTTGTTGCCCTGACGAACAGTCGCGTTTGGAGCCGGTGACTATTGTTTAGAACATTCCGGGCGCAAACAAAAGCTACCTTGAACACAATGGCAGAACTACAGGCTCCTCTTTCACCTCCGGCTCCGGTATATCTCAGATCCTCGCCTCCCTTACCTCCTGTTCCCGAGAGAGACCCGCCGATACCCCCTCCTCATCGGAATCCACCACCAGTACCTCCCACTCTAGATACCTCGCCGACCTCTCCACTCTCTTTCAGATCTCAAATGTCACCCCTCTCGCCGATCTCACCGTCGTCGCCAAGACATACCGCGAGGCTCTCACTGACGGAGATGCCTAAACGAAAACCTATCATCCCGGGCTTAGACGTCCAGGAGAGCGGTAGCAAGTCTCCAATCAGAGTTGACGGTGCTTCAATAGTCCCAGAAGCCTCATCGGCACTTGTGGAGGATGTAAGAAATCTCCGTTTGTCACAAGAGTCTGGGAAGAGTGTTGACTACCGAGAATATCCTCCTCGAAGAAGCTCCCTACACGATAATCTGTCTCAGTATCCGGAAACTACACAAGGCTCCGTGAGTCAAGTAGCTGTTATCCCACCAAGAGAAGATTCGCTCGCGCACGATGGACAGCTTCCGAAATCGCCACAGGAACGCACGCAGAATGGGCGACCTATGGAATCGAGAAGATCTTCTAGTCAAGCGAGTATGGAAAGCTATATTGAAGAACCGGAAGAGCCAGAAGAGCCAGAGATCTATCAGCCGCTACAATATCACCACCAGCCGTTCCAAGAACACCTTCTGGATCGCGTTGGCCATCGCGGATCCAAGAGCACAACAAGATCGGGCTCGGATTCTTCTTCGATTGGAGGCCATCTTAATCCAGGTGGTTTAGTCGTTCCTCGCCCAGCTTCCACGTACTCCGATGGCAGAGGCCGAACACGCTCATTGCAGCTTTCTCCATATGGACATGCTCGTCCAGTATCCTCTCATTCGGCTTCTCCAGACGCCAGGCCATTGTCATATGTTGATTTGATGAACGTTCCTTATCCACAACCACCACCTGCTCCAGCAATTCTTAGCAATGCCCATTTACGGTCTTCCGTTGGAAATAGTGCTTCATTGCTGAGCCACAAGCAGACCTTTGAGATGTATTTGGCCAATGTGAAAAAGACAAACGATGCAAGCGCGCAATACGAATTTGCTGTTTTTATGATCCATGCGGCCCAAGAAGAATCTCGTCCAGACTCACCACCCACTTCTAAACAGTCGGACGCTAACTCAGATATCTCGAAGATGGAACTCCTCCGCGAAGCCAAAGCAATTCTTCAGCGCCTATCTGATCGCAGCTATCCGTACGCCCAATATTATCTTGCTGATGGATTTGCGTCCGGGCTGTTCAATAAGGGCAAACCAGACTACGACAAAGCTTTCCCACTTTTTGTTGCCGCTAGCAAACACGGTCACGCCGAAGCTGGATACCGCGCAGCACTTTGCTACGAGTTTGGCTGGGGAACTGGAAAAAACGGTGCCAAGGCAGTGCAGTTCTATCGACAAGCAGCATCGAAAAATCACCCTGGTGCCATGTTGCGGTTAGGCAAAGCTTGTCTTTCTGGAGATATGGGTCTCGGGAAACGATACCGTGAAGGCATCACCTGGCTGAAGCGCGCTACAGAATCAGCTGATCTTCAATATAACGCGGGTCCGTATGAATTGGGCGTTCTCCATGAGACTGGATATGGAGCAGACGTCTTTCAAGATGAGTCCTACGCGGCGCAATTATTCACCCGGTCTGCAGAGCTTGGACACGCCGAGGCCAATTATCGACTCGGAGACGCATATGAGCACGGCAAGCTGAATTGTCCCAGAGATCCGGCACTCAGCGTTCACTTTTACACTGGTGCCGCCCAGTTAGGTCATCCCATGGCCATGATGGCACTGTGCGCTTGGTTCATGGTCGGCGCCGAACCAATGTTGGAAAAAGATGAATATGAAGCATACGAATGGGCTAAGAAAGCTGCTGAATGCGGTAAGCAATCACGTCACTCCTCCACTCTGCTCCTCCCGCCCCCTCAAAGCCTCAAAGGAATATTCTGGGCAATGCACTGATATCCACTTCCTTTCCCTTATTTAGAACTTGCCAAAGCGGAGTATGCCGTGGGCTACTTCACCGAGATGGGTATTGGTTGTCGGCGGGATCCTCTTGAAGCTAATGTGTGGTACGTCCGTGCGGCGGATCACGGTGACGAACGTGCGAAGCATCGTATAGCCGCTATCAGAGCCGCAGCATCCGGAGACGATCCTAAGTCAGCGGCGCGCAGGAAAGCAGGAAAGGTCGAGGGTCCAAGTATGTTTCTGTCTTACGATATTATTATAACCTTTCTTGTTCTATTTATGCTAACTATGATACAGATGATAAAGTGAAAGCCAAGAAATTCGGACTTTTCTGATCCTTCTTATCTTCTTGATCCTTTCCTTGAACCAAAAAATATCAGAAACGTTCCAAAATCAGATCTTTGGTACTCCGTACCACCAATAAAAAACAACCTCGAGATAATTTTGCCGCCATTTTATTACAAGCAAAGCATATGGAGGGAGTACATTACATACATTCATCCATCGATCCATCCCATATTTGTTCAGTTATGGTCACACTGCATAAACCAGCCTCCCCGCATACATACATAATTACACGACTTGCCCCTCGCCTTAAGCCTCCTCAATAATGATTTCTTTTAGGCTCTTTCTTCCTCCTTTTCTTTTTGTTCTGGATCTGCAACATCCTGTCATTCTTCTTCTTATTGCCCCCGCCAGTTTCTTCCTCTTTTCTTTAATCCTACCCGCCCTTGTTCCGTTCTCAACCCTTTTATTATCTTCTTCAAAAATCAAAGAGGCACATGACTCTGCTTTCTTCTTCTTCTTCTTCTCTTTTTTTTCTACTTTGATTCGGATTTGATTTGAAAGACTTGTGACTACAATACCTAGATAACCCCCAAGCATTTCTTTTTACAACACCTCCCAAAAAAACCTCCCCTTATCTGGATAATTATTCCATGACTTGGAGCATATTGACCCTCCACATCTTTATTCGTTTCTTTTTAGGCATTGCGGCTCGTCTCAGTGACATCGTCGACCGTGATATTTTCAACCTGTCTTAGTCGGTTTTATTCTACATTATCCTAGGAAGCCTCAATAGTCTTAATATAATAATTGGCTGTCGGTGTTCGGACGCCTTTTTCTTAAGTTCATTTTGGAACAAACAATTATTGACGGGGTAACTATGTACGAGCATCTCCAAACAGGCGTCTCCGGATCTGCTGTTCAGGATTGGCTATTGGTTTTCCTTCATTCGTGATCTTGAGGCAGTAGTAGCTAAATGGTCTGGAATATATGATTATATTAAGTTCTATTAGACAGTAAAATGCGCATATTGACATTAAATCTTTAAGTCGTTGGCCGAAACCATACCATAGTCAGTCATAGAGCGGCTCAGTAGCACGTAAAATATTGTAACAGAAAGGAGGTATAATCTGAAGAGTAGGGATTAAAATGTGTAAATCGCATAATAGATTCCGGATCCTCTGTCGTCACCTGAACGCCGCGCGATAATCATGAAGCAATAACAACCGTCTATATTGAAATTCCGTTTCAACCGCATTCATACTTTATTGGCATCCACTACATCGGAGGATTTGCCTTCACGTATCGTCTGTAGCGAATCAATTCCCTTGTTCAGGTCATATGATTCCGTGAGCAAGCTGATCAAGCCTGCAATTCCGAGCAGGATAGTGCAAACCGCAAAAACAATTTGCAAGCTATCCGTGTACGCTTCTTTCAAGTGCTCTTTTACCATACCTGCTGGCATAGCGCGTACAACCTGGACAAGTCCAGCTGCGTCTCTGCTGTAGATGTTCGCCACGGGCGCGAGTTCAGGGTACCGCAGGAGGTTCTTTTCCATTCGGTTCTGGAAAATGACACCGCCAATTGCAACACCAACACCTTGGCCAAAGGCTCGGAAGAAACTGAACATGGCGACAGCGACAGACATATGGCCCGGGAGTGCAGATGCCTGAATTGCGAAGCCAAGAGCCGGAAAAAGAATACCTAGACCAAGGCCGGCGGGCAATGTCAGGAATATCCACCCTGCTATGCTCGTGTGGACCCTGAGAAGGCACATGAGGCCAAGTCCAAGTGAAGAAATCACGAACCCGGACCAGATAGCCCAGCGGTAGTGCCCTGTTTTGGTGACAATGATACCAACCACAGCGGCGGATGGGGCGACTGTGAATGTCATGGGGAATAGACCAACACCAGAAATGATGGGTGAATACTCCTTGACGGTTTCGAAGTAGAGCGGCAAATAGTAGAGTCCACACCATAGTACAAGTCCGTGGAGAAATGTTTCAATATAGCTGACAATTGCGGTACGCGTGGCAAATACTGTAATCGGAATCATAGGCTCAGTGGCAACGTATGTTTCGTAAAAGAAGAACGCAATGAGTCCAATGGCGCCGATGATTAGCGGCACCAGGGTGCGCCATGAGTCCCAAGAGTACATCACACCTCCCCAAGTAACTGGGATCAAGAATGATGTTGCGCTACCGATGAAAATGAACGAGCCGATGTAGTCAATGCGCCGGAGTTTTGATATCAAAGAAGATGGTATAAAGTTGAGCTTTAGAAAAAGAAGAACGAAAACAACCCCAAAACCGATGAAAGGGAAGTTGATATAGAATATCCATCTCTGGAAAGCTTATCAGAAATCACATTCCAATGAATAGGGGCCGCACTTACCCATGAGGCTTTCTCAGAGAACCCACCACCTAGGATTGGCCCGGTGACTGATCCCAAACTCCACATAGAACTCAGAATTCCAAAGTATTGACCTCGAAGTCGCAGCGGAACAAGGTCGGTGACGATGATCTCGGACAAGGCAATCAAACCACCCCCGCCAACGCCTTGGATGGACCTGCCCACTAACATGTGCGTAAAGTTTTTTGAGAGACCAGCAAGGAGCGATCCAGCGAAGAAGAAGACAATTGCGGTGAGAATGAGCGGTTTGCGCCCGAAGATATTCGATAAGGATGCAAAGCTTGGTTGGAATACTAGCGAGCTTTCTTAGTTATGGTCTTCTCGATTGTAAAGAAAAGAGAAGAATATCATAAATCCAGACTCTGCGTACCTGTCGAGCAAAGGAGGAAAGACGTTCCGCTCCAGAATGCTTCAATGGCTGATCCACGTAATTTCGACGCAATTATCTATAGCATTGGCTTAGCATGGTCAACGAGTCGTTGAGAGGAATAATGGTAGCTAACAGGTAAGGCGACAGATATAGAAGTGCCGTCAAGGGCCACCATGAGAGTCAAGACAGATAGAGTCATGAAGACAAGCCATGATCTTCTTGACAGCTTGAAGTTTTTCATGTCATCTTCTTCCATTTTGAGCGAGCCATCTGAAGAGGGTACTGGTGCATCGGGTCCTTCAATCGTTTGCATTGACTTTTCATTGTCCGCCGGTGCTTGAGGGGGCGGAAGACCCTCCCGCGTTAAAGTTGTGCTTTGCAACATGTTCTCTGGTGGCACTGGTTGAAGATATAACAAGCGCTTTCAACGCAGAAACTCAGGAGCGCGGCAAAAGAGAAAAGAGGACTGATCTGTGAAGATAACCAGAGTGTTGTTTTGAAGAAAACACAACTGCGGGGTTAGATCTATCGCGACTGCATTTGTCGCTCGGTCAAGAAGGAACCAATTGGCAGGAATGGAGTTCTTTATAGATGAATCAATCTGTGCAAACTCCACAGCTGACTTGAGAGATGAAATTTTCTTCTGCTTTGGTGTCGGATATTTGAATCCTGCCGAATCTAATAATCGCATCTGCAATAGCTGAAGTTAAGGGGCCGTATTGGCAAAGTAGTAGGCAGTCTACGGAGCTAGTTAACTGTTAGGCAGCTGGATTCTTTCGCTTTAGCTCAGATCACTAGGAAAGAAAAGCGTGCATCAAACACTCTCGGAACTTCGGACCGCTTTAGCAGATCAATCACATTCATTGATGACATGGGTTTGGGACCCTGGCTTGAGTCGCACGTTCTCGAAATGACTGAGGGATGCGGGATCGCGCCCTGTAGGCGGTCCTTGAGCCCGGATCCTGACATCCTTGCCAGGGATGCGGATGAATACGAAGACAACAGACTCGGCGATTCCTATCCGTGGTTAGGAATCAGAAGCTGTGGAGTCTGGAGTGAGAAAGCGCTCCTGAGAGCTGATGCTGATCGTTGGTTTAATGTTGGGATGCCAGTTGGACTCGGCCGTTGCGGCGCTCGGAAGAATTATGAGGTCGGAAGCAACGAATGCGGACTAGCGTCGGGATTGGAATTCATCCGTGTCTGACTAAGCAGGTACCCGCCCAAAGCCGTTGGATTGGGAAAGTGGCTGGATGGAATGGAATGAAAAGGGCATCCGTTGGTACTCTTTCACTGTAATAGGTTTGGGTATCCGGGACTGTCTGCTCCATGCTAGGGCACTCGAGAATACATCAACATTGAGGAGACGGCCTTTCCCATCGGTCAGAAGTCAATGGGTCATGAATTGGAAACAAGTAGCAAGAAGCTGATTTGTCTTCTATATGTGATCTTTTACACTATCTGGGATCTTAATCAAGAAAGCAAAGAAGGGGTTTCTAAAGAAAGAGAAAACCAAACCGCAGAATTCTTAGGGGTATTTGCTTTCGGTCCCCGTGCAAGAAGAAAAGGTACAGAAAGAAAGAAAAGAATAAATAGAGTAAGCAAAAGTGTACTTCAGTGAACAAATCACATATCCACAATAAGCAGGGCGTTTGGAAGATAGCAAAGGGCATTATTCATCATGAGATTCTTCCAGGAATCCAAATACAACACGTGGATGGGAAGTCATACAATCTTCATGAAAAAAATCACCAGTCATCATCATCATGCTGTTTTCCTTGCATGGCACTCTGTCTAGCTCTCAAAGCTTCAGCCAGACCACCTGCAAGGCTCGCGTTGTTTAAACTGCTAGGAGTCGCGCGCCCGCTGCCATTAGGTGATTCTTGTGAGTTCATACTCACGGCGCTATCTCGTGGTGCTGCTGCTGGGATAACTTTACGCGCCATGTTTGGACGCTTGGCTGGAGGTGCCGGGGGTGCCGGCTTCGCCTTTGCAGCCGCACCATTGGCGCGCGGCCCATTCGGAACTGTGTTGTTGGAAACTGCAGCTTTGGGTTGGGGCGGAAGGCTTGGAGGAGGTGGGGGAGGCGGCGCCGCTTGCACCACGATCGGCTCGAGGTATGCTTCTGGAGTCCATCCTTGAGCTGATGTCTCCGGATTCATGCATAACCACCAGCCTGTTGATTGATCAGTAAAAGTGAACTAGGACAACTCTGGGGGGCGGTAATACCGTTCGATTCCTTCGTGACAATGTATACAATTTCTCCTTTTCTGAGAGGTAATTCATTGGATCTTCCACTGTCAAAGTCGTAGAGCGCTTTGGCGCTATCCTTTTTCGGTGCAGGGGGTTGGCTGGGAGGCGGTGGAGGAGGTGGGCGGTTCTGAGATCCAGAATTCGTTCGCTCATGCGATGCGGCCACTGCAGCCACAGGCTGTGGCGCTGGCGCAAATCTTTCCGCACTTGGCTGCTTCGCGGCCCGTGGATTTTCGGGAAGATGTTGCACTGCAGGCTTGGGACGCGATGCAAGTTTAGATGGGCCTCCTCCGGGCCCACCAGGCCGTAGCAGTTTGCCTTTAGTAATTGGTTTACCTGCTACTTGTTTCGGCCTTGGAGTCGGTTTAGAGACTGAGTTTGGAGGTTCGCCGGGACCGGTACGGATGGTACCACTCTTATAAACGTCATCGCGAGGAACTGCGGGATCCTTAGCTGTTTTCACAACAGCTAGCTTGCCTGGCTTCTTGTTGTACTCAATGCTATACAACGATTAGACACCTAAATGTTCAGACCGGCAGTATGGACTCACCTATCACCAATTCGGAGATTCAGCTGGCCTCGAAGTGCGTTGGTGAGATATGTGAAGAATTCTGTCTTGAAAACGCAGCTGATGAGTGGATCAGGCTCCTGTTGCGCACCGACCCCGATGGAGAACCAGTCATCTTTCAGATTAGATGCGCCGACAAACTTTATCGCACCGATTGGTATCGTACGCTCCGCTTCTATCGAAAGCTGGTTGTTCACAAACTTCTGGACGACGATATACACATTGCGCGAGGTCTATAGGCAAAAAATGAGCTTTCAATTCTGACGATGTTAGGAATAAGAGACGACCTACTAATATTAGGAGCCGAGGCGACGGTTTACTTGAACGGCCGAATTTAGTTACCAAGAGCTCGCATCGACACGAGTATAGAACGTTATCGCCGCCTAACCTGTTAAAACAAGTCCAGGGAAGAGGGGAGTGAGGAACTTACGGCCAAGGTTGATAGAACTTTTGATGAGATCTCCCATACCTCCGGCATTGCCTATGCCAAGATAATCGCCCAAGAACCTTCTTGAGCCAACCAAACTGTATCTCCGCCGTTCTTTTCTGCCATTTAATACTTGATGGCCCTGGTCTCGTAGTTTGATATATTCGAGTCCTCCGGTAACTCGTCTCCAAAATCGCTGGATACGGATGGCGCACTCGATTCTGTATCGTAGATAATTACGCCAAGCTCGTTGAATTCTGGTAGCCATGTTATGCCAGTATCGGTCTCGCATGTGTTCTAGCGCGAAGAGTGTCTCTGGTGTCTTAATAAACGCTTTTGTGACACCCATTTGATATTCTTCTGGGGGAATGCTGGTGTCTTTCAGAATTTGCCGAGCACCGGATTCAGCATCACCAGACCAAGTGTAATCGCCAGCGTAGGAGGTTTTTGGGGAAAGGAGATAGAACCGTTCCACAAACTTGTCAAAAGTCTGGCGATAGGCAAAACCCGCTCTTCGAATCCGAACATTTTCTTGTAGACCCAAGTACTTGATTTGATGCATGACATTCCCGACATTGTATTCAGAGGGTGACTTATTATCGTTCGGTTTGATGGTTCGAATGTATGAGGGCTGGGCTTTGGTTAAGGTTGCGACAAGATCGTTTGCTGAAGCTTTGATCTTATCACCCGCTGTTGGAGGCCGCCTTTTATCATCTTGGTTGACTTGATTAGGGAATAAAGTGTGTAAGAAGCTATTTGAACTCGAATTCACGAGGTTCAAAAGGTCCTTCAGAAGCGAGTCTTTGTTTTTGTCCGTCATTCCATCAATCGCATAGGCGACATCGCCAGCATAATGCTTGACGATAAATTGGCCTTGTCGCGATTCGAAATTCGGGTTCTGCGATAAGAAGTTGAGTCTTCCAACGAAGGTTTGGTCGGCAGCAGCAGAGTCGGCATGGGCAGTTGCACAGGCATCATTTAGTGCTGCAAAGACACCCGGCGGCCTTTTATCCTCAATAAGTTGGCACACAACTTTATTATCGAAGTATTTGATGGGAGTCCATTTGATCTGTTCTCGTTCATACTCCTCCTGTTCAGTCTTCAAAGTCAACTGGATGAAAATCTGCTGAAGCTTTTCGTTGACATAGTTGATACAAAGCTGCTCGAAGGAGTTCCGCTCGAAGATTTCAAATCCATAGATATCGAGAATACCGATTGTGTTTGCAATCGATCCTTTGGCATTCAAAGACGCATTGACGCGTTGTACGATCCAGTCAAATAGGTTAAAGTATAGGGCCTTGGCTAAAGCATCCCGTACTGCAGTAGCTTGAACGATGTTTAGCGGAACTTCATAAATGGAGCCCCTCCTCCCACCACGGGCTGTCTCCATGACTCTCTGCGTGAGGGCCTTCCGAACGCCCTCGCCATCCACTTCTAGAAGGTAAGCCACAAAATCAATGATGGACTGGTCGGTAATTGATGCATTGGAGCTGTCGTCCTCTTGAAACTGCATATTCCCTAGCCACAATATAGCGGATAGGATACGGAATATGTTATCTTGCTCTGATTGAGGGAGGCCGATAGTGCGCATGGCCTCCATAGTCTCGTTGAAATCCGCCGCGTCATTGATACCGGGAACGTCAAAACACTGCGAGCGACTGGTGTATACATATGATTGAGGCTGCTGTATTCCAAATGAATCTGTAAACGGTTAGCTGTCTGGTGTGCCTAAAAGTCTGGAATTCATACCTCGATAAGATTGAGGAGCGGCCTTTGTGAACTGATAAAATATGTGGAAGTTGCGCTCATTTTTGATCTGGCCCACGACTCGGGACTTTTCCAGCAGGTAGTTCGTAATAGTGGCGCCTACCGGCTCTCCAATGCTATTAAACTGTAACTCGAGATATTTTCCGAAGCGAGATGAGTTGTTATTTCGCAAGGTCTTAGCGTTTCCGAAGGACTCTAAAAGCGGATTCGTCGCGAGGACCATCTCTTTTGTTTGCTGAATGGAAGAGTCCGTACCGCCAGACACATTGGCGATGTATTGCATGATACGTTTAGCGGCTTCGGTTTTTCCCGCGCCAGATTCTCCGGAAATAATTACGCATTGATTTTCTTTGTAAGCTTTCATATTATAATATCCAGCCTCGGCTACGGCAAACACATGCGGAGGGACTTCGAGCCGGTTTTTCCCTTTGTATGAATCTAGGACTTTGTCCGTATAGATTCCCACTTCGAGACGTTAGCTTGGGGCCAGAAATTTGAACACAGCAGTACTTACGGTCCCTGAATGGGTTGACTGAGACTAGCACATGTCCGATATATGTCTAACCGGGTCAGCGACTTCGTACCCAGAAAAGGGTCTAATGATAGGGGGTGTAATACGTATATCTCCCCTTGCTCAAATCGCTTTTTCAGATTGTCATTGATGGCCTCATTGGAGACTTTACTCAGTAGAGTAAGATCCGAGACACCAACCTCCTTCTTCTTCGAACTCTCATATACGGCCTTCTTGACCTGCGGTTTTCCCCCAGCGCCCGCTTCATCGTGTCTCGATCGCCCGAAGCCTTTACTTTTCCGCTCGTCCTTCTTCTTGAAGGGGCGCTTTGTTTCACCCTTGAAGATAGCAAAGTTAGCGTCTGGAGATGATGGAATTCAGTAGACCGGTGGTGCCGAGTGCGTACCATAGCTCGTTGAGCGCTGTGAGCGAGATGCTCGCCCGACCTGTTTCTCCAGTAAACTCAGCGCGGTGAATCTAGAGTGTCATTGAACGGCGGTACACCGGAATCGCTTTCTCGAGGTAGAAAGGGAAGACCGCAAACGAGCTCGACGATCGAGGTTAATAGAGAAAGCGTTTGCGTTAACAATGTTTGCTATCATTCCATTTCAAGCCTCTGGCAGTGCCCGAATCTCCCCCTCTGCCTCCAAAAGGACACGGCAGATTACGTAACATCTATGATGCAGCTTATGTGGGAGAGGGGGCTTGGCATGACTCGCCACATGAGGCTCCGCCACACTTCTTACTACTGTGGCTTGCGTGTTTCCCCTGAATTTGAAAACTGCTGCCTGAGACAGTGACAGCCTGGTTGTGAAGGTAATGATCTTTATCTTGTAATAGGGTTTGTATGCCTCAATAAGAGAGCTCGATGCTAATTCTATGAAAAGCTCCTTATCTCCTTTTCTTACATATTTTCGGTTTCGCTTATTGATGACCTGCCCAAAAAGCCAAGATACCGTCGGCCACGGGCGGATTTATGTATTCTCTCAACAGGTCCCGACCAGCCTCCATGTTCAGCCCACAACAAACCCCTCTAATGGATGGGAAAAGATCGCTGAGGATATTCACTGTATGCTGATCCAAAGGACTGGAAATTATTGCTGTGGTGCAGTGCGACATTAAAGCTGCGGGTCCGACTGATAACATTCGCGGAGGCTGTCCAGAAAGCGCCTTGACATACCCTTGAAGTGCCGAAAGGAGTAGTTCTGGTCGTTGAATCGGGATAATTATAATGAAGCTTTGAAGCTGTTCGATCAACCTATACCAACATCGCCTGTCAGACATGTTCCGGACGATCAGCCAAATCTTGTCGGGAACTTATACGTGCATTTTTTGAAGTGTCAGAAGAGGCTCGAGGTCTACGCTTTTAGACCCGGCGGTGGAGTTCTGGCAGAGCAGAAACGCTATCGCCAGGTCTTTTGCGTCTGCCAACAAAGAGAAGCGTTCCAGGCGGTCCATCAAATTATCCGTTTCTGAATGAAGACAAGCGGCTGTGGCAACTAGCACATGGATATGCCTCCGAGGCACATCCTTACCATTGGCTATTGGTAGCTCAAAATCGTGTGTATCAAGTTTAGCTTCTATAATCAAATTAGCTGCCGCAAACGCGACCACGAACAAAGAGAGGAGACCTCTCAGTCTGAAGCCTTCCATGGATGCCAGCATCGGCCCTACGGCCCGCCATAAGGGCCGCTTTCTCAAAGAGACACTAAACATTTCTCGTTGCCGCGAAATCCTTTCAACTCCAATAGCTCGATATCGTAATGGCACAGATAAATGGCCCGGGGTCAGCGATTCTTAGGTTCAGAATGGCGGGGTGAGAAGGCTGCCTATTTAGGCAATCTTGTGCCTCATAGGGCGACTTTTCCATCACATGACCACAGCAGCAATAGGAATGTGAAACGGTGGCACGTATGCGTGCAAAGGCTTTGTACATTTGAATGCTTGTGTATGTGTAAGAATTGGGTATCGCAGGGTAAGAGAGGCGATTTTCTATTTACATGAAATGGAGTTTTCAACATAATAAAGAGGATACCAGCGGCAGCCTCATCTGGCGACTGTCTAGGTGTCTCTTAGAAAGGACACTGAAGCCATTGGAATGCTCAAGAAACACTGGCTCTTACTATTTGATTGGCTGGTGAAGTCTTGGGCGAGTCAGGTATTGAAGAGTTGAGATTGGTCGAACTAGAGGCTTCTGAAGCGCCCTGGAGCCAACGAAAGCTCGATTGAATCTTTTCGAGCAGACTGGGTTCGGGCTCTTCAGGTTCTTCATCAACGTCGTAAATGGCATGCGGAAGAACATGTGATAGATCCTTTACCGGCTTTTTCTCAAGCTGCGCCCGAAGGCGTAGAACTTCTTTTTCCAGGGAAATAAGACCAAGTCTCGCAGATCTCTCGGATTCTTCGAGCTCATTAAGTCGATCCGCGACGTCTTCTCGCCTCGAGGACTCCTTACGTCGGGATCTCCATGACTCAAACACTATTAATCCACCCGCTACCATGAACAAAAACGTCTCGCTAATGAAATTGGCACCTGTGTCGATTGCTTTTGCTTCTGAAAGCGGTCGTATGCGCGGAGCAGGTTGCGACTTCGACGCTTCCGAAGCCTTGTCTTTTTCCCTCGCGGCAATAACCTCCTCGGCTTTCATCTGCGCTTCCGTTTTAACAGTAGGAATCTGACTTTTCCGCTTCTTTGCCTGTGCTTCAGCTGCTTCGCGAGCTACTTGGCGCTCTATCTGACTGTGGCTTTGAAGTAAACCAAGCCGAAGTCGCATATCGAGGCGATGGAGGGTCTGGGCGAACGAAACGCATATCCTACGGAATCGCTCATGGTCCCGGGCTTGTGCTTTAATTTGATTCTATTGTAGAGCCAATCAGTGAGACAATGATCTACAATACGCTGGATTTCTAACTTACAGCGATCGGTTTGGAGAGCGTGCGGATAATAAGGGAAGTGATTTTGAGGGTTATGCTTGCCATGTTTGGCCGAGCACCGCCTTCAAAGAGAGTCCCAGACTCCCGCTCTAATTCCGAGAGAATATGTTTTTAGACACAGTCAACAAGAGTATTCTGCGAGTGCTGGTACATTTTTTGTTCCAGGGACAATTATCATTGTTGCGGTTCCTGGAGTTGCGACGATTGAGCTGCGGGTCAAGCAAGGTTAGGATTATATAATCAGCGGGAGCTAAAATGCTTGGCGTGGTCGGGCCTCGAATCGGTTGCCGGGCCAATGTTTACAAACTTCTGTTTTGAGAAACTGGTCGCTTCAAGGGATCTCACACATCGCAAAAAGACGTTGAGTCCCCGCATCACGGATTAGTTAAGACTGTATCGCTTTTATCGATTTATTTTACTCTGTTATAAATTTGTGAGTCTCATGACATTTCCTAGTATTCTTTGCGACTGTTTAATTGATGCTTGGTTGTCGATAGTTCTAGCATTCGTGAGAACTAGGTATTATCGGTGTTCGGAGCTCGGTCTCAACGTTGGTCGTTCTATTTGCCGCTTGATACAATCTATGGTTTCGCCTAGCACAGTTATCTGCGACCATGGCGGCATTGTCGCCTCGATCTACGAACATTATGCCAAAGCCGAAGGCAGAGGTTTCTAAAAAGCCATCATCTAGAGAGCTCGCAGCGCCAAAACCGCCGCCGTCGAAGAATCACCCATCACCGCCTCCCGCACTTGTCTACGAGCCTGGTACTTATGGAGAACAATATGCTTCTGGGAATTTCTTAGGTAGAGGTGGATTCGCCGTCTGTTACGAGGGAAAGCTCAAGCGCAATGGCCGAGTGTTTGCAATGAAAGTCGTGAAATCCGAAATGCCAGCGCGAAAGATGGCAGAAAAGGTATACACACCAGATCCAGCTATGCTGACATTTGAGGGCATGGACTAACAAATCTATTCAACTAGTTCCGAACGGAGCTCCAGATTCATTCTAAGATGCGACATCCTAACATCGTAACGTTTTACCGCGCATTTTCTTTTGAAACAAATACCTATGTGATATTGGAAATGTGTCCAAATGGCTCTGTCATGGAGATGGTTAAGAAAAGAAGGTGTCTAAGTCTACCTGAAGTCCGTAGATTCATGGTTCAACTTTGTGGCGCGGTAAAATATCTTCACAAGAGAAATGTTGCTCACCGGGACTTGAAGATGGGAAACTTATTCCTGGACCGGAATATGAACATCAAAGTGGGAGACTTTGGCTTAGCGGCTATCATTCTCAGTGAAAAGGATGAAAAACGGCGGAAAACCCTTTGCGGAACGCCGAATTACATTGCCCCAGAAGTGCTCGATCGAAACAAGGGGGGCATACGCAGAAAGTGGACATTTGGTCTCTGGGAGTTATCTTGTAAGCATTTTCCTTGTCGAAACCAACCTTTACTGACCCTCCTAGCTTTGCAATGCTTACCGGCTTTCCTCCATTTCAATCAAAAACTCAGGAGGAAATTTACAAGAAAGTCCGTAATTTGGCATATACGTGGCCAAAGGAATCTGAATGCGCGAATCATATCCCAATTGAAGCAAAAGATCTTCTAAGTGACTGTTTAAGCTTGGATGAAGATCAGCGACCTGAACCCGATCAAATCGTGGACCATGCCTTCTTCAAAATGTACTCTGGCTGTATTCCGCGTGAGATAGACTCGGAGTGTCGCCTTTCAAGGCCTATTTGGATAATGAGTCGGGACCCACGGGGAGATAACGCTGAGCCTGGCTATGGCCTGGATTCTGAACCCAGATATATTCCAAAAATTTCACATATCAGAAGTGCAGAAGAACGATACGCAGCTTGTCAAGACCTGTTTTACACAGAATGTGGTGTTGGGAAAAGGGCGAATGGTACCATTCGAAGACCAGTTGGAAAGCGTTGCTCGAAGTCTGCGTTTGCGGAATGCGCGCTGGAGGAAGAGTTGGGGAAACAGCCGGTGATTCCATTGCCGGCTGATCATATTTACTGCTGTTTACCAGACGATGGAGACTGGAGCATGGAAGAGGTCCGGCCCGAAGCCGAATCCCGGTTGTCCCCAATTGAAGAAGAAGATTCTATTCAGAGGGTGTCGTTAAGAGTAGAAGCTGCTGTTTTAGCACGGTCGCAACTGGCCTTAGCCGCGCAATTGAAAAAGAAAGAAGCACAACCCAGAAGTCATGCAGCGCTCCTACGTCACCAAGCTCTACCACCCCGTCAGCTTACTCGGGAGAATGATTTGCGCACTGCTCAAAGTGGACCATGTCAAGTGAAAGGGGAAGTCTACCGGGAGGCACCGATTGCACCGAATACACAAAACTTACTTCGGGAACGCCCTATTCGTAGTAAAACCACCGCCTGTCCGCCTTCTCTTCACGAAAGAGCCAAGTCTTTTGATACCCTGTCCAAATCGATGTCGGCCCCTTCTGGATTGACTGCTGTCAGAACTAGAGCACAGTCAAGACAATATCTGGCATCCTCAGCAGCAGGCGAGTCAATGCCTGAACAGAAACCGGCGGTTACAAAAACCAAAGCTTCTGTACCAGATCGCACTATTAAAGCCTCTTTACCTACTCGAAGTGCCAGTATGGTTTCCCGCGACGCTCGAGACATCGCCCGTTTGCGAGCACAATCTAAATTGTCCACTCAAAGCTGTGAAAACTTCGCAGAACGAAGACCTCAGAGCCGAATTGAGAATGCAACAAAATCAATGACATCTAATCCTAGTACCAAATCCAGATCAACACTAGGACTACGTCCTTTGATTCGAGCCGATGAAGATGCCGATACTATGCCAGGTACAAATATTCGCGAAGTGATGGGGGATTTAAAGACATATTTTTCTGAGCTTTGCCGATCTCGTTCGCCATCTTCGTCAACTATTCCACGAACCCGACGACGGCAGCAAATGGCGGAAGCAAGCAAACCACATTCCTATGTGATGAAATGGGTAGACTATACCAATCGATATGGTATCGGATATGTCCTCGACGATGGAAGTGTGGGTTGCGTCTTTAAAGCCGATCGCGGGAGCCCGGCTAGCGGTGTTGTTATAAGAGATGGGGAGCGACACATTCGCCTCAGATCTCGAGCCAAAGAAAGTGTCGATCCCCGCACTATATACACCGAGGCAGATCAGCTTGTTCCCAGAGATGGGCAGCCGGTCGAGTTTTACGAGAACGTTGGAGTCGATTGTCGAGGACGTCAAGGAGGTGGGGTGAGACGTGTTCTTGTCGAAGCTAAAGCATTTGACATGGACAAAAACTCCACCTGTACTTTGGCGATCAAAACCCGTACATCTGACACGGAAAAACTCAAACGTGTGAAGCTTGTTGATCAGTTCGGAAAGTATATGATCGGTTCCTTGGGTAAAGACGATGACCAGTCATTATCCGATGATTCTTTGAATACGAGCGTCTCATCTGGTCAATATGTGAGGTTCTATCAGCGCCTAGGAAATGTTGGAATTTGGGGCTTTGGTGATGGCGCTTTTCAAGTGAGTTTGTTGTGTGTACGGTTTTGGTTCTGGATTAATGCTAACTACCATCTCAGTTCAATTTCCCTGACCACACGAAGCTCGTTATATCTTTGCCTGAGCGACGTGCTATCAGTTCTTCTGATTCCTTGGGCTGCCAGATAGACTTTTTTCACTTGGCCCCTTCCGCTGCACGATATCTGAAAGCGAAAGGGAGAATGCACCCGAGTGGTTTCGAGACCAGGGCGGTCATTACCGACTCTGCTAGCAATTACTTTGCCTCTTTGTTTGGCGAGCGAGAAACAGTCATACCAGGAAAGTACAGATTTCGTGATATCCTTGAGGCCAATTCTTTTGGTGAAAAACTCGAATTTATTATCGAAGTGCTAGAAAGCTGGATAACGAACGGAAGGCTTGGAGGTCGGATAGTGTCAAGCACTTTACCACCGCAAATGCCTATTTCCTCTTCTCAGAGTACGTCGAGAGCGATGGAGTGGACAGCAACATTCCAAAGTTCTGTGTCAACCGGAACTTCCGGCTCATCATCTAACACATTTGATATGTTTTGGCTCGGCGCGCAGGAAAAGTCTTGGACCTCTCCATCCGGAGGGAAGTTCGTATGGGTTACAGTTGGCGCTCAAGGTGGTGACACCAGCTATATGTCCATGTCACTAAAGAGCGACGGTAAAATCGAATCTCTCGACGGCGAAGATGTCGAGGGGCTCAAGACCAGACTAAAGGCACTAGTATTGTGATTTGTGGGAAAACGAATTCCTCATGGATCTTTTTTCTTTTTTTATTTTTCCCGGCCCTCGCTCAGTTTTCTTAAAGCAATAGCTTGACGCTGCAAATTTTCGTCTTCCAGACGAACCTTTCTCTCCCTATAACGAAGTTATGACATCTCACTCTTTTCTTTTCCTTGGCCTATCCATTCTCTACACCCATCAAGCATATGGCATATCCTTGAGCGTTACGCATTGTTTTTGACTAAGTTTCTCATATCCGGGTTATTGTTGGGGTTTGAAAATTTTGTCTAAAGATAATTTGCACTTTTCCAAATTGGAAAGCAGCATCTCCTCTGTACATAGTGAAAGAGAACAGTGGAAAATGATATGCAATCTGCGTGTATATGGGTAACCAAGCTTTCTGATTGTATTAAGCATTATTTTATAATTTCCTGCTATCATTTTTTAAGATAGCATTGAATAGGTTCTTGATCAATAGCAAACTCTTTGACACTTGATCGCAGGACAATGCCTAGTTTGAATCCCTCGCATATAGGCTCTAAGGTCTCCCAGCATCTATCTTTGGTGAAACTCTCAGCCAAAGTCCTAAAATGCTCCAATTTTCAGAGCTAAGTTCGTCCTTGAAGGAGAATCTTCGCTGAACTCTTCAAGCCTTGTCAGCCGGAGTCAAAGATAGTACTCCTTAACCCGTAACTACTATGTTAAGGATTTCAGTGGAAGTTGTTGCCAAGCACCTTTCTGGTATATCAGCTGCTGAAGGTTTCAATTCAGTTCAGCAAGGGTCTGCTTTTCGATTTTTTCGCCTTTCAATTAGAGTCGCCAGTGGGATTTCATCCTCATCGTAGAATTCAACTTCTTCATCGACACCAAAATCACGTAATCGATCTCCATCAGAGGTCCTCCAGCCCTCTTCGCCACTCTCAGAAGAATAGAATCCTCTGATTGACTCGCTGTCGTCCGTGAGGTTACCGTCCTCAATGTTTTGGAGATATCGTTCACGGAAAGGTTTTCGGCGATGAAGGTCCAATCCAGACTGTTGGCGCTGGAGATCGTTGGCTTGTCTTTGCTTAAATGCTTCAATCTCCTTCTGGTCGAAATTCGGAGTTTGACTATACAAAATATTTCTCTCGGTTTTCTCCGGGAGAGCACGTCGATACATCCGGTCAGGATCTGGTGGCGGCCATAGAAGGGCAGGGTCTAAATTAGCGATTAGCGAGTAATAAAGTTTGGATGTTTTCAAGCTCCAAAAGAGTAGTCAGCTTCATGTAGTAGCCTACCTTCGAACCCGTTGACCTCGAAATCTAGCCCGGTGCCGGAAGGTGGACTTCGCGAGAATGGCCAGAACCACCCAAAAACCTGCTTGAGTTAGTTCTTGAAACCGTCATAGAGTCGCGCGTCTGCTTACATTGATGCCACCTCCCATGCCCGCTTGAACGTTATCCCAGATTCCGATATCATATGGAAATTCTTGCTTCTGAATTCGTACTTTGATGCCATCAGGACCATCAAGAAATCCGCCAAAGACACGCGCGCGGCGTAACAGGGTACGGTGTCTTTCGATTTCCCATCCCTCGATCGTGGTCTGATTTAGAAGTAGCAACCACATTGTTCGTAGTAGCAAAATAGATAATGCAAACAGAACAATAGAGTTGGCGATAGAAAGCGAAAACAAGTGCCCAAGCTGCAAGAGTGACGGGCCCAGATACTGGACGTGGATTACTAGTATCAGCATTGTGCTCCAAAGCTTGTTTGTTACGTCCATTTTACTTACGCTGGGCATATGTCTATTCTCCCAGACGACTAATACCCGGAGAGACAGAAAGTACTCGAGATAAATCATTGAGACAACACAGTAGAAGACAAATCGGATAAAATGTGGATATGTAAAGTGGGAGACGCAGTTATTGGTCCATGGACAATGATGGTCCATTTTGGGGATGCACCTTTCAAAATTTAGTATCCGAGGAATAAAGCTAGTATTCAGGCCTTACTTGCGACAGGTTTTACAATGATGAGCTCTGGGCGGCTTGAACCTTTCACATCGCCAACACCATCGTTGCCTGAGATGCACCGCTGTGACAGACTGTTCCTCCAAAGTATTGCCAAACGTGTCATCCAGGATTGTTGGTTTCCAGTCCTTCGGAATATCTCCAGGATTGGTTGCACACGCTTTGGCATAGCAGACCCAGATACATGCTATTAAGATATTGAACTTGACGGTTTGAGCTTGGGTTAGTGGTCCCGGTTCGATTTGATAGAATAGATACTGAGAAGAGTAGGAAAGGAAAGCGATGAGAAGGGAGACTGCGGGAATCGCCAGTCTAGAGAGTGAGAAACCACCACTCATTCTTGATGGGAAGACTGTTTAGTCTACAGCCACTCCTTTGCTCATTTAGTCCTCTTCACCCTTCGAATGTTCAATAGGTTGGAGGTTGGCAAAGGGAGGTTCCAACTGGGCAGCTCAGGGGTAGAAAACCTTATTTCCCCATGATTGATTAGGTAATAAATAGAGACTGGCACTATTAAGGCTAGTGTATCTGTCATGTGATAACCTAATTTTAACCACAGTCCACCCAGCCCCCAGTTGAAGGTCGTCGATTCGGGAGTCCCGATGGGGTAGGAGACCCGAGGGGCACCCTCCCGGTCTTCGTCATGAAAAGGAGCCAGTTTACATCCTTCTCATGGTCATGGGCGAGTGAAAATGGCTATTGCTGCGCTTCATGAAGCCACGGCCAGCGCGATCGGGTCTACCTGTGCCCTTTATGATCCATGCTCTGTTGTCAAAGAGCTTGTCGACAATGCCCTAGATGCAAATGCCACAACAGTAACCGTCGAAGTGTCCTCTAATGCCATTGACACCATTCAAGTCAAGGATAATGGCTGTGGTATACAACCTGGAGACAGAGACTTTATATGCAAGAAGAATTATACCAGCAAAATCCAGACCCTGGAGGATTTGAGGACCGTTGGTGGAACCTCATTGGGATTTCGAGGCCAGGCCTTAGCCAGTGCAGCTGAAATGAGCGAATCTCTGATCATCACCACTCGTACCTCTGCTGAAATAGCTGGGTGCATTCTAAATTTCGGACGTAAGGGAAACCTTTTGAGGTAAATGATACGTCTATATTCTGTCCGCCAGCACGCGCTTATATTGTAAACAGCAGCTCGAATATTGCCCATCCGATGGGAACTTCGGTGAGAGTGTCGGGTTTTCTCAAGTACCTCCCTGTCCGTAGACAGGCAATGTTAAAAGCGCCAGCGAAAATGACGTTACAGATAAAGAAGCTTCTACAAAGCTATGCTATGTGTCGACCTTATATCAGGTTCTCTCTCAAGGTTCTCGGGAGTGGAAAACAGGATTCGTTGTGGATATATGCCCCAATGTCGGTACCATCTAACGTTGGGGTTTCTTCAACTCCCTCTCAGGAGAAACAAGAGCCTTTATTTGACGCTATTTCAAAACTAGTTGGTGTAGATGTGGCAACTCAATGTATGATTAAAGAACACACTGTTGATGGCTTCAAGCTCCATGCCATGCTTCCGCGGATAGATGCTGGTAAGTTCTTTCGATTTATTATGCCATGATTTGAATAATGACCGAAGAAGATATCTCGAGATGCGAGAACAAAGGACAGTTCCTGAGTGTTGATGGTAGACCGTTGTCTACATCCAAACCCGTAGCAAGAGGCCTTGTTAAAATGTATACGACTTATATCAACCATAATTTCAACCGCGCGCCCCGTACGAAGAAAGTTGTGGATCCATTTCTCTATCTTTCCATTGTCTGCCCTAAGGGTGCCTATGATGTGAATCTGGAACCGTTGAAAGACGATGTATTGTTTGAAGATTTCGATCTTGTTCTAACATGTGCCACAACGTTCTTCATGGAAATATATGGCGTTGTCGAGGAACACAAACTTGATGTTGAGACCCGCTCTGCCTCACAAAAGCTCCTAAGCCCTCCTCAAGCCCCGAGAGGTCCACAGGCAACTCCCGATCGATGTCTTCTATTTCATTCTGTGCGTAGCCCTCAGGTCATGGTCGGAAGTGGCTCCAGAACGAGGCCGTCTCCTACTACTCCTGACTCCACGTCGCATGGGATAAATCCTTGGTCTTTGGCGAAGCGCGACTTCTCTCATACATATCGGGACCCTCGGTCGCATCTTCTGACTCCGTCTCGATGTAACGGCTCCCCTACGAGCCATTTGCACAATAAGGAATCAGATACGTGTACGTTACCAAGCAGTTTTGCTGGGAGAGGACCAACAGTGACCCCCCAGAACAAGCAAAACGCTTCAGCCGACTTGGATTCTTCCGATGTCATGATCGAGCTCTTGAACAATAAAGCAGCATTGGGCGGTGTTAACGATGATAGCGCAATGGACACTGTAGGGAACAGAGCTACGAAAGCTGCTTTAGCAGAAAGGTTCGGGGATGGAATCACTTCAATCAACGTTCTCTTACCTTCACCTCCAATGATAAGGAATAACAAAGTACAGTCAATGCTGGAAATACCAAGCAATACACAACAGCAATTAGCGCCCGGACAGCACCTTTCCTTCCGACCTCCGCCATTCCCACTGGAACAAGCTTTGGAGTTTGAGCACCGTAAAAAGGTAGCCACTGGTATTTTCAAGGGTATAACGGGTCGGAACTTCCCAACTAGAGGCGCCAAAAATAACGAGGGAAGACCACAAGAACCTCTTGTTTCGAAGTTCACATTTCAAAGTAATGACTCAGGGGCGCACTATATACGAAGCCCATTGATCAAACAGAGTGCAGTTGAAGACGCTTTGCCACGGCTTCCACTTGAAGCCGTGATCGATACCACTGTTGATCTCACCTTTTCCCTTAAAGGATCCATCAGCGATATTGATGATGTGTCACGCCACTTAGCAGAAACTGATTCTTATATTGACGTTGGAGCTGTTCGTTTCAGCCTCGGGTCTTCCTACTCGTCGGCTACTGCAGAATACTGGAGAAAAGTCACTCTAGATCTGGTTCTGAAGACGTACGAGTGCGATTCGGGCGATGTATCTATCTCTTCTCCGAAACCATGGCCTGCAGTGCCCACGGGGCACCAAACAAGAGCGGAGTATATAGATATTGAGCATTAGCCACCGGTTTACAACCGACTGTTCCTCCTCCTTTGATTAAAGCCTTCCCAAGATAACACAAGGTGAGTGCGAAGATCAGAACGAGTCTTCTGATATCACCGGGCAATGAGCAACCTTAATACACTTTCTTCTTCATAGTATCTTCCTCAGGGCTCAGTCAACTTCTATGCTTCATAAAGGAAGGCTGTCCCCTTGCTGAGTGTGGAAGGTATTGGTAGGAAGAAATATTCCTTAGTTACACGTCCCAGCCAATCTCACGGCACCCTAAGATTTTTCCATAGTAAATTCAGCGGGTTAAAACCTTTTTCTATCCATGTTGTCTACTTTTGGAACATCATACTGGCATTGCCGAATTTACTCGTAAAAACCAGCAAGATATTTCGGCAGCTTCATTCAAATCCGGGGCCTTTGACAAAGCGAGGATTGTTTTGTCAAGAATGAAAACCTCTCAGAAAAGAATATCGAAGTGAAAACGTCTGCTGCGAGCGGTAGTTTTTGTTCTAGTCGATGTCTAGGCTAGTTTCGGCCCCATTGCCATTCATTACGTGTCGACTAATCCATTGACCAAAGGCCCGAGATCCTCATCACCAAGATACAGTCCGAAGCATCCGAAAACGCGTCAGAGCGGCGGTCGCAAATTATGTTTGTGATCCACAAAACCTTTCCACACTGATAATGACTACAGAAGAAAAGTGAGTGTAGTTAGTTATGTGTGTAGAGCAATCTGTGATGTTCTGAAGTGCTTTTCGCGATTGTGCGATCGAGATGTTTTCGAGGAAAGGCTTCAAGATAGTTAAGTCAACTTTCCATGCTAACTAGTTAACTAAATGATATTGCCATGGCTGATTTATGGCTTTGAGCCTTGAGAATTTTAACCTGGTTATAAAGGCACTTGAATCGCTAAACACGCACTACGGAAAATATAATGTTTAGCTCACTCGCAATACCCGTCTCAACCCGATATCTCGGAAGCAGCTTGTGAAGATGCACTCACTCTTTGACCTCCTTTCCATTAAGCTTGAAAGGGCCCGTTCGTGCAAAACATGGGTTACCTCGGTCTGAGTTTGTTTTCATGCGGGAAATATCCATTCATTTGGCTTCCCGCTCCCTTAAATTGATGCATTCCCAAGTATTGGAATCGCTTTCTAAGTATCCCTTTTTGACTACTACCCTTCAAGATGACACTCGCAGAGACACCGTTGGCGCCGCCGCCGCCCCAACCAAAACCGCAACAGCCCTTGTCGCAGACATGGGACCAGCCGTCCCATTCATCGATCTATGTGCGCCGCTCGGAGACGCTGGCGTCCGGTTCTGACGCTTCTGGACCGATATTTTGTCTGACTGCTACCGCGGCCCATGATATCCCCTCGAATTCGCTTGTTGCCGTGAATACATCAACGACTCTTGCCTCTGTGAAGGACTACTCGACGGTGCAGATTTCAGAAACCCAGCATATTCGGTTGAACTCCGATTTACTCTATTGCAATCATTCGTGCGATCCCAACGTTCGGTTTGTGACCTCAACACTTACTCCCAATGCGAAATCTGAGCTCGAGGCCCCAGTCGCAGGCGTGCTCGAAGTGTGGAGCTTAAGAGACATTCCCGCCGGCGAGGAATTGAGATTCTTCTATCCAAGTACCGAGTGGGAGATGTCCCAGCCCTTTCGATGCTCATGCGGTGCGGAGGACTGCTTGGGCTGGGTCGACGGGGCGAAGAAGATCCCTGCGAATGTTTTAAACAAGTTTTGGTTAAGCGATCATATCAAGTCTCTGATCGCTAAAAGGGAGAAGGCAAACTAGCGGGACTGTCGCTCGCTTTTCAAATGCATTAAAAGGAGCCGTCGTGGAGTCGTTTGGCGTAGAAAATTAGATACGAGGCATAGACATTCAATCTATCATATTCTCAATCACTTGAAGCGAAGTAGAATATATTCATAGATAGCCGTGCTTATCGTATATAGACGATATATAAATTTCCGCGATGCTCAGTGATTGGCGTTGCACAGCACTCCATCCCCGGATTGACCTGCAAGCGTGCGGGGGATCATCTTGGAGGGGTTTTCACGAAAATGCCGAAACCAACTGATTTCCGGCGCAACCAAAAAAAAGAAACGCAGCAAAAAACAATGAAAAATACCGAGTGAGAAAGAAAAAGAAAAGAAAAAACCGGCCGAATACTCACGCCCGAGATCTCATGGAACGAGCATAGTTACCTATCTGCTCTAGTCAATCCTCGGCCACCCTCTCCTCCGTTACCATGCCTCCTATCCCCATCACCATCATCACAGGCTTCTTAGGCTCTGGAAAAACCACACTCCTTCTCAACCTCATCCCACAACTCCCATCCGACTACCGTCTCGCGCTCCTCAAAAACGAATTCGGCGATGTCGCTATCGATTCCCAACTCGCTTCTGCCTCTTCTATCTCCGGCGTCCGTGAACTCTTGAACGGATGCATCTGCTGCAATCTTGTCGGTCAACTCGGCGATGCGCTGCTACAACTACGCGATGAAGTCCGACCAGATCGCATTATTATTGAGACAAGCGGTAGCGCGTTCCCTGCCACGCTAGCGATGGAGGTAAATCGCGTGTCGAGCGAGACGGGCGGAGGATTTGTGCTGGATGGCGTTGTGAGTGTGATTGATGTGGAGAATTGGGAAGGGTACGAGGATACTTCATATACGGCGAAGTTGCAGGCACGATATACGGATCTGATTGTGTTTAATAAGTGGGAAGGGGTTGGAGAGGAAAGGTTTGACATCTGTTTGGATCGGGTGGGAGATTTGGATGTGCAGACGCCGTGGGTTAAGTCGGATAAGGGCAATGTGGATAAGGATGTTTTATTGGGTATTGATGGAGCGCTGTTGGCGAAAGCGGCGGCAGATAAAGGGCATGCAGGCTTGGACTCATTGCTGATGGGCGATGGCGAGAAGCACTCCCATGATCATCAGTTGGAGGTTGAAGTGCTATCCGTTTCGTTGACTAGTTCCAGAGCAGACGCGTTTGTCGATGTCTCTGCATTGGACAACTTACTTCATTCTGCTTCCAGAGAAGAAGTCTACAGGATAAAAGGTATCGTGCGTTGCTCTTCAGAAAAGCCTCCGCAGAATTCTTCAAAAGATCTCGCGCCCGCTGCAGGTACGTCAGTATCAAACGGTGCTCCAATCGAAGATGGTACTCGGATAAAGAGCTACATTCTCAATTGGGCCTTTGGACGATGGAATTTTACTCTTTCACCCGGAACTCCAGAGGATACGGAAGATGCTACTGGGCTTAACGACCTTGTCAGAATAACGTTCATCCTGGCAAGGTATGAGTCTAGTAAGTGGAAAAAGAAGCTGGAAGCAGGTGGCTTCATCATGGTTTCCGGAGAGTCCGACGACTCTGCGAAACTGAGCGTTACAAAGATAGGCTAGTTGATTTGACATGACAATTTAGACACCTAGGTATAGATAGATTTTCGGACCAAAAACTTGATATTAGACTGGTATTTAGAATTCAGGAACAGAACTCGATGCAAGCGTTCATAGACCTGTCTGAGTAGCTAACCATTGCTTCCAGAGCTTAAAGATCGACTGCCTTTAGCTCTGTAACTGGGTGCTGGGGATTGCCTGTGGCACTTGAGAATACCTACACAATACTTGGAATCATCTCATGGACTTATTAAAACTGGACAGTTATTTGAATGAACATGAAAACTTTTGAGCAAGGCCCTGTAGATCTGAATCTAGAGACCCAAAATCTAATAGGCATGAAAACAGAACGACTTATTTTTGTATTTGGCTTCAAAAAAAGGCCTGGGCCAGATAAGAATCATCTAGACGACTGCCGCCTCACAGTATCTCCCCCTATTTTGTAGCTGAGAACAAAAAGAGTGACAATATTTGGATTCAGCTGTGACAAACATTTTCAAACAAACAAACCAGAATCAATGAAAACAACACATTCTAAAAGATACTTGTAGGCAATCATGTTGAATGGCATACCTCTGACCTTTGTTCTTTTCGGGTGGGATGTTGCCTAGTATCCCATGAGCGCAGTGGCGCTCTGTTCAGTGGAGATATAAATCACATCGTGGTTATCAGTGAAACCATTGAAGCGGGTTGCGCTGCATCGGGTGTAGGCACCCATATTTTCGAAATACAGCCAATTGCCCACACCAAGGACACCGTTGAGTACGATGCGCTCACTGATGACATCGATCCCGTCGCAGGTAGGACCCCAGATGGAGTATTCCACAGGATGAGTGGAGTTCATCTCATCTTTGGTCAGGATTTGTGCCACGGGGTGCTGGTGGTCAAAAACGATGTTCGAGAAGTTGCCATAAACGCCGTCGTTCAGATATATCATGTATGTCTCTGCAGACCCGAGGGCAGAGTCAGAGTCGGAAGGCGATGGACTGACGTCACGACGAGCAATGACATTGGCAGCAAGGGTGAAGGCCGATGCAACATAATAACGACCAGGCTCAGCGATGACACGGATATGTGGTGGGAAATAGGTATCGAGTGCATCGCTGAGTGCTGCTGCAAAGCTTTCGAAAGTCTCGTCGCAAAAGCCACCACCGACATCCAGGACCTTGAGATCATGACCAACCAAAGCGGCCTGATCGAAGACGAACCGGGCATCCTCGACGGCTTTAACAAAAGCCTTCGGGTCTTCGGCGCCGGAGCCAACGTGGAAGCTCACTCCAACAACGTTCAGGTCCAATTCCTTTGCCAGCTCAAGGAGGGAGCGGGTGATGGTAAGCGAAGCTCCGAATTTCATGCTCAGGCGGCATAGGCTTGCAGAGTCGTCGGTCAAAATCCGCAAGAATAGCTCCGCATCGGGACACATGGCCTTGATCTTGTACAGCTCATCACTGTTGTCAAAGGTCATCTGCTTGACACCTTGTTGCGATGCGTAACGAAGATAGGAGTTGGTCTTGCACGGGTGGGCATAGATGATGCGACTCGGATCGACACCCGCATCAAGGGCGTAGTCAATCTCGGTCTTTGAAGCACAATCGAAGCCATTTCCAAGGTGGGCCATAAGACGAAGAACCTGAGGATCAGGGTTGCATTTGACGGCTATATATGAATCCAGTGTTAGCCATTAGGACAGGGGTTCCAAGAGCGCGTCAAGACATACCATAGAAGGGCTTGACGCGTCCTAGGTTCCTTTTCCAGCGAAGGTGCTGTCGGTAGATTTCTCCCAGGTCGGCCACGTAGAAGGGGTCCTCTTCGCCAGGGCAGCAGGTCTGCACATCGATGCTGGCAGCCTTTTTCTTGAGTATATCCAAAATCAATTCCTTGGAGGCCTCACGGGCAGACAACAATTCGAGCCCGCCATGATTGGTGCAAGGAGGCTTGGTTTCACTCTCGTGAAGATACTTTTCAGTTATATAGACTTCTGTTGGATCGAAAACCGAAGGTGCCATAACCATCCGAGGGTCGGATGATCAGCCAGAAAAAATATTGGGGTTGTTTGAAAACAAAGGGCAATTCGTTCACAAACGAGCAAGAAACGGGTGTTAGGGTGGGCGAAAGGTTTCGCTCTCTTGGTGGATTGGACTGTGCCTCCTCGACTCTTCCTCTGGAAGAGGAAGAACCTTTAGAGAAGTCCTATGCGGCAGCTCAAACTGTTGACAACTTTCAGGGTTTGGGGGACTGAGGTCGAGAGACACCAACGGACGGGTTTGAGGGTGCTGCGGCCAGAGCTGAGATGGGACAGGAGAAGAGGAAGGAGGAGAATTGGGAAGGAGAAGAATTTGTGCGAGGCTTTTGGCTTGTGAAGCCGTTGTCCACAGTGCCTTTGGGTGAGGGGTCCCAAAGGCGAAGGACGCTGAATTTATAGAAATTCGAGGAAGACCGGCCCTGCTAGCGCGAAGTAGTCAATACCATGAGTGAAAATGAAGCTCGCTTAGAGTCACAGAGGCTGCAGAAGAGCGGTGTTGGGAACCAGAACAATGGGCGCCTTTGCCCGACTGCGAGGGATCAGAATTCCCGAACGGGAGAAACTTACCTCTCCACTTGAAAAGGACAGGAATTCTGGTGGGAAATGCAAGCGGCAGAGCAATGGAATACAGCGCAAGTAAGACCAGGGGAGGAGCGAGAAGGTGGTGAGAAGAGAAGGTGAAGGTGGAAAGAAAGAAATTTCGGGACCTGGATTTGTGGGCGACTCGATTAGGGCGACGAGGGGGAAAAAAGTGGGAGAGAAGCTCCAGTTGGACTGACGTGTGTGTTTTGCCGGTAAGTTTGATACAGGGAGATTACGCCATGTGAACGGCGCGCATCCCTGCAAACCGTAGTGCGTAATACCGAGTCGTGACGTGACGGTACCGCGAGCGACTCGCATGCAGCTGAGCCACACGGCCACAAGCTTCAGCGACGACGCTTTGGAGTTGAGTAATAATTGGCGAGTGAGTCACAGAGTCAGTGAGACCCGGTGGACGACAGGAATGCTAATGGTGTTTGTTGGTGGTAGCTGGTGCTGATGTTGCGCCGGATCCTTAGGGACGCTTCTGACTCAATTGCAAGAGTCAATGACCATCACCGAAACCGGTCTCACTCTCGACGCCCTTTGCCTACTCCCAGCTCCAACCCACTGCGCACTAACGCGCTCGCCGGCGAGGATCCGAGCAAAGCCTGCATCTTTGCGGTTGCGTTTTTCCTGGAAATTGTATGAGGTATTTTCTCCCTGGGAAATATTTGCGATCGCTGGTGCAACGTTGTCTGCCGGACGAAGCCATGTCACCCAGGTACATACATACATACAGACAGAAGTCTGTTGCGGCCACGGACTGGCAAACTTCCGAGAAAACTTTGGAGAAATAATAACGAGGAGCAGCCGGACAATTCAAAAATGATCGGCCGCTGTGCATGGAGCCCAGCATGGCGTCCTCTGCGGCCACAAATCATCGACGTGGATTGAAACCTGGCCAAAGCTCTCTGCATGCTAGCCTGGTCTACGGAAGATGCATACATGAAACCCGAGGTGGGAAAAATGGCCTCTCTGAGCGGGCGTTGTTGTCCACTGGCTGGTGCAATTGGTGAGAAGAAAAAAAGGCTCGCCGTTTAGCTCTGCGCTCTCTTCTGGAAGCGAAAGATTGTGATCTCTGATGCACCATCCAGACCATGGGCCGTCCCAGCGCCCTGCAACGGACGACTGGCTTCTCCTCGCACGGCTAAACCTGCATTTTCCATTAATTCGAAAAACAAGACCTCGCTTTCGCATCGTTTTTTCCAAGCCACAAACACCAACGCAGACGGCGAAATTTCCACGAGACTCTGAATTGTCTGCACTAATGCTGGCAGGGCGTCTGCATTGTAGGTGCAATCCGATAGGAACACCAAGTCGTTCCGGCGGCTTGTCACGGCTTCAGGCAGGTTTTTCTCCCAGTCCAGTCTCTGGAATTCGACGTGTGATGCTTCCGCCGTCTGAGCGGTCGCGATGTTGCGAGTGACGATCTCTCGGACTTCATCCAGGTCGGTGAGCATCACGGAGCATTTTGGCATCATTTGCGACAGAGCAATGCCGACGATCCCGCATCCGGACCCCAGCTCCAACGCATTAAACTCCACATTCCTATTGCTCTGGAGTGAGCCTCCGTCTCGTGTCGTCAGGTCGATTTGAAATTGGATAATTGCGGCCAAAGCAGCATCCCTGGGGTGAATTTATCAGAATTTCGCCTGAAAGAAATGCCGGGAGCCATGCTGTATGTATGTACTAACCAGACGTGCCTCGCAATGCTGTTTCCAGTCTCCTCCCATACCCTTAATTCTTCTCCAATGCCGGTCTTGAAACGTCTCAATACCAACTTCTCTGGAGGTTTCCCAGCTTCAATCCATGGACTCCAGGCGGAGATGATGCTCGGCACATTGGATGCATCGAGGAGATCGGCTTCTGGTACGGTTGAAGACCGGATAATGAATTGCAGCGGGTAACTGATCGAGCCTCGCCGTATGGGCCCGAAAGTTATTTTTTGCTCTCGACTTGTGGCATTCCAACAAATGGTCTGCGTCAATCGTGCATCTGAGTGTGCAGATTGTATGGTGGCGGTGAGTTGCACATCCTCAGCAAGAAACGCATCACCCAGATCAGTCGTGATGGTAAATAACGTGGTTATTATATCCGTGCCTCCATTTTGCTTTTGGATCTGAGGTAGTTTTAAGAAGCGAATATAATAAAACATGGTCTAAAACACAATGAGGTACAGTAAGGAGGATGGCACATATAGGCGTCATTAAAATCCCATCGTAACCCAACAGGTTCCCCGTCCAACCTTCACAACTTAAATAAATGTCAGGGCTTCTCTGGGGTGCCGAAACTTGCAAGGAATGATGAGCGAGCACGGATGAATTGCCGGAGCCCGGGACGATAAGGGCAATCAGTGTGTCGTACGGGAGCACAGGATACAGGGCGGGAAGTTGCATGTACGGAGTACGGTTTGAAGCTTGACGGCTGGCCCTCTTGCTATTATAGTTGGCGCCCGAGAAAAGCTGTCTTCCCACTCCGCAATCCGCGCGCTCCACACTCCCGTTTATTAGCAACAATAATGAGCTTCTCTTGAAAGACATCAAAACTTCGCTGCGAACGAGCCATTTTAAAGGGGATCACGTTATCCACGCTTATATAATCCTGCTCTGGTATTTTGAGCCTGCTCATTGGCCAAGCCGGCTCCCACATGACCCGGCTTGGCGTCTGACGTAACCACGGCGATAAGATGATGATCGCAATTGACGGAAGTCGACGCCGACTTCTTGTCCCAACAGCGTTTCAGCGCCGCAACTGCTTTCTCCAATGAAGCGAGCAAATACGCTTCAGATGCTCCGATCACATCGCACCGGGTCACACACTCCACATTCCGCTGGACATGGTACAAAACTGTCTTCTGCCTTTTAACGTGGCCACGACTTCTCGTCGTTGCCTAAACTTCCTTGTGTCGCGACCATGAACCCACGAGATCCTCGAATTCGACAGACTATCAATCAGATCTCTCAAAACATCGAATCGGCGAATGAGACTGCCCAAGAAGGAATTTACACGTTCTCGCACCACTACATTGCCCCGTGCTTCGCCAGTATTCGCGAATGCATCAGCGGCTGCACCGCGCCATGCTTTCCCAACCGTGAAGATCATTTGCGCCGCCGGAAGCGCGGCTTTTCGAGAGGTCGGGCCGAACTCAATTTCGATTTCTACGACGATTGGGATTACGACGAGGATGTCATGGGTGATAGACCGTTGGGATGGGGGAATGATGAGCTGGATAGACTGCTCGCGGGTAGTAGTGGAAGTCGCAATCAGCCGCCAGGCCACCGGCGCATGAGTTACGGTGCTCGTGGTGGTCGGAGGAAAAGCTCGCTACTACCGCCGGATGAACGACAGGACCCTACTGTCATTCCAAGCTCCTCAATCCTTGGATTCCTCGAAAGACTTCCCTGGCGGATTGGCTCTCGAGGCGTCAAATACAGACCATCACCTGCTAATTTGCAGGAGAATCCGGCCGGGCTCAAGCGGAATGTTGCCGAGAACGAACCTCTTCTGGAAAGGGGCGAGAGTGACGAGGATGTGCAGAAGATCGATGGCGCAACGCGGCCGAGAAGCAATACGCAATCATCACAAGAAACAAACACTTCACTCAGCTCACGCGGCGATCTTATTTTAGGTGATGAAGAAGAGGACGCCGTTCCTCTTGATGACGAGTTTGCAATGGTTCTGGAGCGAAGAACTACAGCTTCCGGTGAGGATGGGCCTCAGCGATCCGTCTCTGGAACGTCCCTGGCTGGAGGATTTCGACAAGTAAATAAGGGGAAAGGTAGGCGTGGCTCTAGGAGGAATACGGTCACATCTAAAAAATCCTCTGGTACTTCATCGAAGAATGGCGCGGTTGAATCCCCTCCGGTTCCCACCATCGCTGATCTACAGCTGGAAGAAGAACAGGCGCAGATAGACGAAGACTTGGAATTGCAAAGGAAACGACAAGCAGCCCAGAAACTTGCTCTTGAACGGGGTCTAAGTGTGGATGGTGATAACTTTGAGGTAAAGCTATTATCATATGCAATACTCGATAGAGTTGACTAATAGAGGCTCCTAGCACGAAATATCCAATCGTATTACTAGTCCACAATCACGTTCCGAGCAAAGTATCTCCGATCTCAACCCAAGCGCTGTGGCTCCTGCTACGAATCGCGAGAATGAAAGCGTCGATACCGAGACTTTACGTTCGAAAGACGCGAATGTTTCTTGAAAACAAGACTTGATCGTTATATTCATCTCGCTTCAATCAGCTTTTATCACCCTTTAATTGAATTTAGACGAGGATATCATATGCATCGCACACGTCGGCGGTATTTTGATTACTCGTCGCACAACGCACCATTGAGATTGCCAGGACAGTCCAAATATATGTCAACCGCCACATCGCGTCTTAAGACGAAACCAGGCACTTTTGCAATAAACACTCGACTTTAGCCTACATGTGTTTGCGCTGAATACAGATAACATTATCGACAAAAATCAGGAGCCACTAGCTTCACAAAACACAGCGGAATCCCTTATCCGAGGAAGTTTCTAATCCCAGAAAGGCCGCTACCTGACCCAGGTGATCAACTCCAAAAAAGGATTCTTTCTCGCCCTTCGAGTTTGTACATTCCATCCAGGGTAATCCGAAAGCCCCTGATTCCACGGCTCTCTCTGTGTTGACAGAGAGCATCTTCTTCGCTCCCTCCGTTGTGGCCTGAATGCGTGGATTAGCAGAAGGTTAGATGCCACTCGGTGTTACAACGTTACCTTCTGAGCAATTTCTTCGGCAACTTCTTTCCCAAGGACTTGAGCCAGGATCGGCGTAAATCCCTCGGGCTTGCCCACCTCAGGGTTTGCTTCAACCCAATGCGATTGGTATAGAGCGTCGAGACAAGGCTTCAACTTGTCCGGACTTTCCGATGCCACTGTACAAAGGCCGCGTTGAACCTATAAAACCTCTAATTAGATTGTCTTCATATTGTATATATTCCTTATCGGGATGTATGTTTATTGCATTCCATGTTACTTCTGACAAATAGAATTAATGCATGAAGGGGGTAATGAAACGTACCGCCAGCGTCAGAACAGGAAAGCCCTTGATCTTATCCTGCGTTATGGGAACATTGAAGTATTTGGACCATCGTTTTCTCTCAAGATCGATCCATTTGTCCTTGTCTAGGTAGAATGTTCAGTTGAGTGCTGGCAGATAGTAAGCAGCCAAAGGGTTTGTCGTACTCTTGATATATATTGGTGGATTGTTGTTTGTGGACTTCATGATGCCGCCGAGGAAGACGGGAACGTAGGATACTTCGCATCGTGCAAAGACTGGAGAATGCTGCAGCCCCCAGGGAGGTCAGTATGTACATGTATCGACCCATATAGAAGTCAGACAATCTTGTTTGAGGCTTACCCGAGTGATATAATATGCCAGGTAGGCAAAGGGGCTGACGATGTCAACGTAAAGGGTGATCTTAGGGACAGCCATCTCAAAGCTTGAGACCAAAATAGCGAGCTTGTATTTGGAATGATATTTTTATTTTTCTGTAGGTATTCGCTCCTAGAAAGGGACGTTCCTTGGTCCTTTATATATTGTGAGGCTGTATGTATGTATGTATGTACAACGACTTGCGCTGTACCCCTTGGTACTTCGCTGCGAATATATGCATTTTGGAGCTGCGGTCATATTTTGTTTTCTAATCATTTAATGCAAAGCCGAGGTCCTGCGGGGACGCTCTCGCTAGCTTCGTATCTGGGAAGTTTACACCGTATACTAGGTTGGTTTCTCCAAGCGCAGATGCTAATGGATTGTTCACTAATACAATTTCTCTTTGCCGACCAGTTCCGAGCCTGACCGCGTTGTGTTGAGGAGAAAAAGAACACGACCACCACCGTTGAACCCCAACGTTCTCCAAAGCGCTCGCCTATAATAATATAACTACTGTAGGTAGCGTTCTCCAGAGTTTGGAGAATAGCACCAGGCAGCAGCTGCCAACTCGTTGAGCTCGACGGCCTCTAGACGCGACCATGAGCAGCGCGTCAACTCTACGACGTTGTAGCCTACGGCCTTCGTCGAGAAGCTCGACATTGCTGAATTCTGCGCTGGATCGCCCTCTCCCGCCTCCATGTGCTGGGACCTGCCTCGCAATCCCATTCCATCGCCGCTGCCACCGGGAATGGAAGGCGATGAGAGCTGTTACATATCCCTCACCCTCCACGAAGGACATCTTGTTTTCTTCTCACCAACACGCATATTCCTAGGTTTCAGAGTGGCCTATCTCTATCATATTATCCTATTAGCATACTCCTCATTCACTAATATCTACCAAGATATTGTTTGCCGTCTTTTCTATTTTTATCTGCTGGGGCTTCTTTCTCTCGTACCTTATCTAGGGTACAAGGTTCTTATCTATTTCTGACAGCCTCGATATAACTTGCCTGGTCTTTCTGCGGAACCACATAACACTATGAGCAATTTTGGGAATGAGGTGTGCGGGGAGGGCCCGAATGCTGGTATGATGGGTAGTATATACACGAAGGATGATATGCAACTTCCGCCCGATCATCACGCTCATCATCCTCCCAAGAGGGTGCGTTTCGACCCGGATCTTCTAGCCGAATCAGAGCCTGGGGCAAGTCATGATGCCTTTGATCACACAAAAGCTTCAACTGGTACTCAAAGACTTGCCATTGGGAAGCAGAGGCATGCGTCCAACCAGGGCAAGCCCAGGGAAATGCCTGACGATCATGAGCCCTTGCTCGATACATCAAGAAATGACGCAGCATCCACCGTCGAGCCGGGACCAGAAGAGGATCTCTCTCAATCTACAGATTCATTAACCGAATTGAGACCGATCGTCCAAAGACCGTTGTCCCCATCCGAGACTGTTCTGCCCGTCATGCAATGCTCTGATATAAGGTCGTCGTTGCCGTGGCTTAAACAAACCAAACTCAAGGCAGGAGACGCCGTCACTTACATTAATGATACGGTAATCCTGCGACAAGATAGAAATCACCCTGATCAGCCAGTAGTCGTTCCTGGCACCAAATTAACACTCCTTTCCATCTACCGCGATAGATGGGCATGCTGCATCCTCCGTTCTTTGACACCTGATCCGTCGAAAAGAGTCGGGTTTTTCCTTTATGCAGCTTGACAGCTGACGACAACTTCGAAGCTTATGTGCGCCGTAGGACGCTTCTTGCGAAGCATCCTAATAGGGGACGGCCGGTCCAGCCGCCAATACGCTCTGAAAGTTTACGAGGGAGTCAACGCCTTTCTAACGGAGCATCTATCACTGTTCCATCCGAGTACCTGAAGCTCACAGCGTATAAAAAACCGGGTCTCCTGAGTCGCTTCAAATTATGGACAGGCTCCAAAGAGGAGGAAGAGAAGGCAGAGGAAGGCTGGAACATGCTTTTTGGCGAAGATGAACTGACAGGACATCGTGGTTAGCCCTATTCATCATGCCTACAAAGATGATACACACCGGCGAACCTATATTGGTGGATATTGTAAAAAGACTATAGCGGTCTTGAGGATTATTTTTATAGCTGTATCTAGTATCACACATATGCTTATTCGGTCTTGAACTAATAACTCCTTTCAAATTCCGAGTGTCAAACTGCCTCTGCAACCTGCTCCAAGTCTAGTTCTCACGAATGAACGCTTGGTTGCTTTGTAAATAGACAAATATATTGAAGGAGTGCTGTCACCGATTGATAGAGTGATCAAACGATGAGCAACAACTCACTTTGGTAACTATAGAAAGAGATCGTCAAATAGCTAATTGCGTAGATACAGACCAGTTACCCATTAGATTGCAACCTAGGTTCTGCAGAAGAACATCTTGAAACCCACTTCCAACAAATCAGATAATTACCAGCAAGCGATGCAATACCAGACTAACAGGCTCACTTTGTTGACGCGACTATGACTGTTCTATTACGGCAGTTTGAGAGGGATGCTGGCAGCCGTCTTTCGGTATATCACCCGTTACCAGAGCCAAAATTCGACCAAGGAATTCTTCGAGTAGCCTGTCAATCTCTGCTACCGAATGGTCCTTTAATTTGGTGATGTCCAGGACCTCAGGTTCTGAGCTGTTGCTGATTGTTGGGTTACAGTCTAGCCCGGCTTCTCTCGATCGCAATCTTGCCTCAACCCGCTTCACCTCGATCAGGGCCCGGTTGACCACCTCATCGGTCAGTTCTTGCAAGTATTTCCGCGTTTTCTTATCCTGTGCGCTGAGTGTTTCAGGATCGCCTTCGGGAAACTCCTTCAGCGTTTCCAGCTTCTCATCGAGTATGTCTCGAAGAAGGTTCCAGAACAATATATCCTCCCGTTTGGTGATCCATTTCGATCGTCGTGAGCCGGAGTGGCGCTCGAGCATGGCTGAATCCTCCTTTGTCATCCATCCCGGGTTCAGCAGGTCCGGATCCTTGGGCCTGTAGCGATGTTTCCCCTTGCGCTTGCGGAGTCTGGGGGAATCAGGCTCGTGGATGGACGGAATTGGACTTAGATTTTCCATGATGGGGGCTGACACTTCGGGCTCCGGTTTGCAAAGTGAAGAGCTTAATTGCGCAGCCACCGGGGGCTCATCAATTTCCGGAATTGGACTGAGTAAACGGAGTTGCAATCTGCAGGGAATGTATTGGCGCCTTTTGGGAAGAGGCTCTGCGACAGAGTTAGCAGAGTCGAGCTTCCGCTTTTCGCTTCCAGGCTCGCGACCTAAATGGAACATATTTGATGTCGGAGTGCTCCTGGAAAGGATACTCATGCCCGAAGACACTTTGCCGGATTGAATGGCGTCACCTGCTGTTGCTGCTAAGCAATCTATCAGCGGAAGGTGACAGGATATATAGACCTTACCTGCTTGTGACAATACTGACATAGTATGCTATCAAAGGCAGGTTGAAAGGATATGGAGCCCTTAGAAGCTCTTAATCCACTAGCAGTGAGCACAGGGAGTGTTTCTCATGAACGGCAAATGAAGAAATATCTCAATTACCACAGCAAGGATGGGAAATTCCAAGCAAAACGTGGGGATGGGCCAAATTTTGCCTTCATCAGAGGGCAAAGAGGAGGACATTACCAAAACGGGATATTCCGTAACCTTGTGGCACGTGCTCTGTGAGGGCAGTTTCTTGTATGGTGGATGACGTTTTCTTTATGTGAATGAAGATAGCAGTATGCTCAAAATTTGCTGATCTGACTATGTCAGGCTTCATACTCAATATCATGGTGTAGGATGAAGTAATCCCAAAGGAAACAAAGATGTGTCTAGATGATTCTGCAGCTTGAGCTCCTAAAATGAAGTTTGAAAAGAGTGCAGAAGAAGAGAAACCTCGCGATCAATGGGACTTAGCAGCTTTATATTCTAAGTCTTGGCTTAAACGGCTATCAAGAAGCATTGTAAGGAAAAAAACAAAAACATTTGCTCATATGCTATCACGCAAGCAAAGATAAAAAAGGATTGAAAGAAATTTTCATATCAGCAATATTGAACAAACTGGCGGGAAAGAACCAGTGTTCACTTTGAGTGCTCCATTAAGTTTAATTCAAGCTGAAGTTGATGCTTTTGGTTGGATTCCAGGGAGGAGAAAGCATAGCTTAGGAAGGAGAAAGGGGATCCATCACCATCACATAAAGCTGGTGAGATCGCAGGACTACAGCAGGAAGAAAAAAAAAATCACGTAAAGAAAGAGGGCCAGAGGTGGAATGCAAGAAGGTCGAGTCGAGGCTTCACAACCGTGGGTCGCGTAAAGTAACATCAGGTCCATCATCCGGAAAGCCTCTCAGAATCCGCTCAATTGTAGCTGGTCGGAGGAGTGGGGGTTCGTCCTGAGGACCTGGCGATTGACCATGTTGAGCAGCACAACGTTTCTGCTCTTCTTGCTGCTCTAGTCGTTGCCGTGCTTCTGCAGCTTCTATAATACGACGTGGCCATGAAGGCGGTCGTAACATAAAAGGAGGGCCCTGGGCAATACCCCCGACATAGACGGGCTCTATGTGATTTGGGACTCGAGGGCCTTGGTCAACAGGATTGTAGGCTTGTACCCCACCTCTGCTTTCATTCAAGGTGAGGCCTTCAATCTCCCTGTAGGGAGTAGCTGCCGATTCATCGTTTGAGGCGTTGTAAAATCGGCCAGCCCCCCTGAAATTAGCCGACGAGGGGTACTAGGGTGGTCCTCAATCATGTTCAAGAGGCCGGCGATTTCTATTGCAGCAAGCGCAATTTCATGAGGGTGGCATTGTAAGTTCGCCATTTGGGTTATAAGGCCTGCGAGTCCGTGATCATTCTCTTGGTAGATCTGAACCAAATATACGCCGATGTTTGGGATTGCCATATTGACCCTGAGCTTCTCGGCAATAAGTTCACGGAGCCTGGCACATTCCCTATAATCAACCTTTGAGGGGCTGAAATGGACGCCAAATGTTGCCACGCGCTCTATAAGCTGCTGTGAAATCGAGGGGATGAGCTGGCCGTCCTCTGTTCGTCGATAAAGAGGTAAATCTGCGGCTGTAGTATGTGAGTGCTTCGCGTCAAATCATCATGATTGTGTGTGAAAACTCACGTTTCTCACTTTGAGACGCGTTTGATGACCCTGATTTTGATAGCCATGAAAAGGATTTCCTGACAGACTGAATGAAGCCACGCTTGCCATTCGCGTTTCCTTTGGCCATCTCTAAATCCATATGTTAGTGAGGAGTGAGTGTTCTTGAGGGCAGCTGAGGTTGACAAACTTGTGCTGCTAGAACCTCAGAGTGTACGTCCAGGGAGTATATAAAAGGAGGGATATGTTGGTGAAAACAAAAGTTTGTAACCAATGTACTTGAAGGATCTGAACTGAGGTTCAGTTAATGCGAGAAGAAATCCAACTTTGAAAGAAGATGTGAAAAGAAATTAAAACCACTGTGAAAGAAAGGCCTGTGGTGGATGTGTTTCCCAAAGTAGCCAGCACGTGACCCAGTGTTTGTGTGAAAATAGAGTCCACATAATTCGTCAGGTGCATCAATAATGGGAGGTGAAGGCCAGGCATCTTCCGACACCTGTTGAGAACATGACAGCCCATGCAGGTAGAAGAGGAAAAAGAGGTTCGAGTTATAGCAATACTAAGTAGCAAGTCACAGAAGACATTATGATTATAAATATATAGAAAAAATGGACTTATCATATGGCCTGGAGTACCATACTATATAAGTGTCCTCAAAGCAACCAGCAATATGATAGTGGGAGTCAAGGCAAAAACTCCCACACTGACAATGACAACCTTGGGGTATATATAAGAAGCGTAAGATAATGGGCAAAGTAGTAAGGCTGCGAGGAGCAAGGACAACATCTGTGGCTTGTCTGAAAGAGGGAATTATGGGAGGATAGAAAAGCTCGATCCCGCAAGATCTTTTAGAAGTAAGCTTGTCTTAAAGGGAGCTTAGAGCCAGAGAACCCAGCGGATGCCAGACATGGTGCCCCGCCAGACGCTCTTGAACAGTTTCCAAATCATCACGATGGTCCAGGCCCACCACATCACGCCGACGACTACCCATTCAAGCAGCACGTAGCCGAAACGGCTCACCCAACGAAATCGGCGTTTCCGTTTCCGGACACCTTTGTCAAGAGCACCATGAAGCTTTTTAACGGCAAGGGTACTGGTAGTTGCAAGCTGACCGGTAAGCTGCTCAGCTTCGGTACTCAGTTCACGAAGGCGACTATTCAAAGATAAAGTGATCAGCTGATCCAGATCGTCCAGTTCAGAGGTCAAATCAGGAATCTCAGATAAGGAGAACTGGGAAATGGATTTTTCAGCAAAATTGGCAGTCTCATCGAAAGCCGAGAGTAATTCGTCGGTTGCCGCCGCGGCGGAAACTGGCTCATTGATGAACAACAATGGATTGGGCGAGCAACCAGCAAAACCAACAGTCAAAGGGTTGAAAGAAGAGGAGGAGATAGCATTTGTATGCCGGCAAATTTCTAGGGCTTTTTTTCCCGTGGAAAGTAGGTGGGCACGGACTCGAATTATTTCCTTCTTGTCAATGCGCTGGGCTATCCGATGCTTTGGAATGCTGTGAGATGAAAGACTCCAGCTCCTGGCAGCCTCTAGTAATTTTGGTCGACTTTGGCTAGTCCCTACACCCCTGTTTGTCGGTATGTCAACATTAGTCAGATATGAGTGCGGATCTTGCAATCTCGATTTGGGAGGTAAAGTAATCCCTTCTTGATCTTCAGCTGGCAGTCCGAGATGATCACCCTTCGTCTGCTTGCTCGTAATCTTGGTGATGCCTGGGAGACGAGTTTCGGTTGCCTCGGTAGATATGTCGTGTTTAAAAGCCCCTGAATCTTCGTTCTGAGTCGATTTGAAGACGGGCAAATTAGGAATGTGATATTTTGGAGTGTCATCCGCTTGGTCAACCTTAGTTCCTGATGCCGGATCAGACTGTACCGGGAAGCTATTTGGTTTTGTTTTGAGTTTTCGTTTGGTGATGCCAGGATCATCCTCTGCGTCAATATACTCTGAAACGCTAGATGCAGACGAAGAATGGCGAGAATGACCCGAAGAGTCTTTTTTCCGAATCAAGTCCCCGACCTTTGACACTTCGTTCCCAACAAGCTCGGCAATTCTGCCACCTTTGAAAATTCCACGGCGTTTTGACTCTACTTCTTTTCCGGCCTTGGCATTTTGCCCCGAGTGGTTGTCAATTGACGACGGATCTTTGAGCTCCGACAAAAGAGTCTCTGGAGAGCCAAAGGTAGGATACGAAAGTTGTTTCGTAAATCCACCAGGAGAGTTGGATCCAGAAAAAGCTAGGTCGACACTGGGGGCCTGTTTATGCCTCCTCCCACGTTCGAAAGGAGGTTGGAGTGAGCCATGGTGTCTCGCAGGTGACGCCTCGCGACTCGTCAAAGGTGAAAGATTCGCTGTGATACTTGGAAATAATAGTTTGCCCGAAGGTGAATTCCTGGAACTATTTCCTGCTTCCACCGAAAAACGGGAAGTTTTGCTGGTGGCATTATCGTCTAAAGAAGAGGTCGATCCTGCATATTCATGGCTGTGAAGAGTTGGAAAAATGTCGGATTTGCTAGTGATTGTGTCCGGAAGAGATGGTTTAGTCAAGGAAATTTCTGCTTTGGAAATATCGCTTTTTGCACGGGTCTCCGATTGATATCCAGCATTATCGCCTTCTACAGACGAACTGGAGGAGCTCCGTGATCTAGTCAAAACCTTTCTCCAACCGGATTTGCTGCTGTCGCGGGAGTGGCTGGGCCCGGAAGTTAGATGAACGGAATGAGCAAATCTATGCTTCTTCCTACCCCGAGCCACACCAAATGATCCTCTTGACCCTATTGATGTAAAGCTTGGTAGCTGTTCGATAGGGTAGAGTTGCGTTGCTTCTTGCTGAATTGACGGAAGTTCCGGCGAACCTCTTAAGCTCATTAGCGGTACGGTTTTGAGCTGTGTATCTGGAGGAAAAATCTTCTTTCCGTCCCGATTTTCGAGTTTGAGCTTATTAGAGCCATTCTCAACCCAAGCTGCGTCAGCCAATAGATCGGCAGGGCATACGGTCCAATCCATCCGAGGGCGACGTGATTTAGTGGGATCATTGGTATTCGTGCGTCCAGGGCTTGAGAGATGTTCCAACGATTCTCTAGTATCTGTAAGAGTCGCCTTGAGAGGTGGTAAGTGAACGCATTCGTCAGTTCGACGATTTGTTCCATCCGAGGAAGCAACAACTCCATCAACCCAGTCCCGAACACTTTCAACATCCTGCCACCCATCCTCTTCTGAGTTAAGGGGACTCCTTTCACGAAACCTGACCTTTCTGTTCCGAATGTATTGAAGGGGGTTATAAGCCCTTCCAGGATCGAAGCTGTCTTGCGTTGAGAGCGAAGATGAAGGTGATTGGAGTGGCGGAAGGCTGGGGAGAAGACGTAGATATTCATTGAATAGTTCGAAGTGCCTTTTGGCTTTTTCTGCTCTGGCCAGGGTTCCAGATGAAAATTCAGTAAACTCTACTTCCTGGTTACTGTTCTCAAAGAATCGAACGGGAGAATCCGATATTCGGGAGTGCGAGTGCGCTTCTTGTATTAATTCATCCCCAGGCTGGCTGTTTGAGCGCGCATTGTCGTCCCGTTTACGCGTCATCCGATTTTCAGGAACCGGGCTACGGGAGGGTAGAACAGTAGACAACCGCCTATCATGTGGCAACCCACCCGAAATGGCTCGACCTGATACGGCCCGGCGGCGAGATTCACCAAGGCTCAGTGCAAGATTGACGATTTGAACGGGATCTGTGTCCAGTCCGATGACAGATTGTCGGGAATTTGAACCAACATTCGTGCTAGAGGACGGAGCAGAATCAACGCTCCGGCGTTCAGGGCCATCACTATGAGGAAGGCCAGCCTCTCTCGCCTTGAGGAGCGATGTTTCTTGTTGGTCTATGGGTGTATTAAAATGTCTCTTGCGAACTGAAAGATCAGGCTCATTGTTTGGCCGTTTGATAACCGGATGAGTTTCCACATGGCGGCCAGGGGTATCCAAGGCGACTTTTTGAATAGGATGAAAAGCCGAGCTTAACCGAAAACTGCTGCTGCCATGATGTTTGCGTCTTCTCTGTGTATTTCGACCGTCAAGGGAGCCTCCACTATTGTCGACAGCAGCATCCTCCATCATGAGCCCTGATGCTGATTCATGTTTGCGTTGATTGATGTTGAACGAAACGCTTGTTGGACGGCCATGTGAGGTCAAGGGTCTTGGCGCCAACTTTAGACCGGAAACCTAAATCCTGGCTGCTTTGGGAACGGAAGCCGGAAAATATCCGGAACGTTTCGTCAGCCGCAATCGTTCCACCATTCTGAAAACAAAACATCTTGGACAACGACTGATAGTCTGTATTTCGTCTCGTTTGCCATTTATGAATGCCATATACGTCCACTGCAGTCGAAGGGCGTGGTATAGGGACGTACACTTTAGCTGCTATACTCCGCCGCGATTGCACAGATTGCACAGTGTCTCAGTCACCAGTGGGACTCAAACGTGACATGCTGGTAAGGAGCGCTTCACAATCACCAACCTCCGGTACCGAGCGTCTACCACCGACAGTGCAAGCCCATTTAGAAGGAAGTCTTTGTCTGGGAGCTAACCCCATCGCTTGCTTCGTTCATGAAGGTTCGGCCCCCGCCCGCCATCATAATATAGATGTGTCTCATGCTAGGCTCCTACAGGATGAGGCAATTATAGTGGCACTGCGAAGAGTCAAGCACCCTTCCCGAACTCGGTGCTTAGATGAATGTGGGATTGATAGCTTGTGCCTGCGGGATCACATAGCTTGGCAAATACAAGCGCTAGTTTCCCAATTCTCTACCCCTAGTTTTGAAGGGCGATGGTTGGTGAAACTGCTTGTCTGAATCAGGGGCTTAACTACGGCATGAATATGAACCAAGAAGATAAACTGCAACCGGCTTAATCGCTTAAGATCCTAGCGGCATCAGCCGGCTGTTACCTCTTATCGTTGCCCAAATCTCTGCCCACTACTTTCGTAAGCGCTTATACGAGATCGTTTTGATTTTATTACGATATAGGTATTCTTACGCCAAGTTGATAGACCCCGTGGGCGAGCTTGAAATTCTTTAGGCGTCTTAAAAGGGCCACTTCACACATTCGCATGGGATTATACCTGAGCCCTTATAAGACTTTCTGAGAATATGGAGGTGCTGAACAATTCCCTCAAGTTCTCCACAAACCACAGAACAACAAGGCGCTTCCATGGCAAACCATATACTCCCCAATTCAAGTTTTCGTGAAAGTGTTTTCCCGAAAATTTTGGGCTCAAGTTACGAAGTATTCCTTAGCCCTTTGGCTTCGGATGGAGACATAGTATGATCATAATATAGATCTCCGGGCGCTCCACAGATGTGTTGGACGGCTGGACCCCAGTCTCCGGAAACAAGAGGATCGTTGCTACCCCTCTTGGCATGGGTGGAATACGTGCTGGCTTGTAGGATGCCGCATGCAGCAGTCGACACTATCTAGTATCGATCTAGACGCTCCAATCGACAAGAATTTTCCTACGGGCCTGTCGTCATCACATAAATAGGTATATTCTTGGTGTCTTGAGTGGAATATTTCAATGCGTTGTTCTTGACCCGGAAAGGATTAATGATGTTGATAGCCTCCACGTTATCAAAGATCAGTACTCTTAGTTTGCGGACGCTGATCAGCAATCCATCGCCCTCCTAGGTATCGTTCATCCTTTCTAGGTTTCTTCCTTATAAGATCGCTAACAACTTTTCAAGGCATTATGCATAACTGCATACCCACTCTCAGCCTTACCGCCAGCGGCTAGGTGGTGGATATGTCTCAAGATGATATATGGAGTATGCTCGGCGCCTCCAGTTATCTCGTCTCGAAAGTCGACCCTCTCTTCTTAGATCATGGATATCCATCAACAATTACCATATACTTTCCGCCGCGGAAGGATTTCCAAGTTTCCAAGTCCATCGCACGGGGCTGGGGCTGGTAGAATGTGTTCGTTGTGCCGGCTATAACTGGTTGACCTCTAGACCAAACTCGCTCATCTAGAATCGGAAGTGTTCCTGCATGAGTGTCCCTATCAATGTCCAGCGATCTTTGATGAATATCTATTTTCCCTAACAGGATAGATATTACATGGCTACGGATCACAAAGTACAAATACAGGTGGTCGAGCCGGTCGGGCAATGATTTTCGACCGTGCATACAATCATTCGGAGATCCGTGGGCCGCGTGCACTGAATCCTTCTCAAAATTCCGTACCTTCAGATTCATAACTGGTCCGGACTCCGAAGGAAGCATGATCCACTAGTCTACGTCAGCTTTGAGGATATATAAATACCTGGATCGAAGCATTGGGATATTGGTTATCATTAATATCTATCAGTCACCGTCGAGCGCTTCTATCAACTCGATCTACTCTCGCGGCATATTATCATTCCACCATGAAGTTTTCAGCTGCCATTGCTTTGATCGGTCTTGGAGCCGTTACCCTCGGACAGGGCGTAGTTGACGTTCCAGATTGGGGTGTCCTGTGCAAAGGAGGTAAGGGAGATCCCAATACATTGTTCACTGCATAAATGACGATTGGGCTAAACTGGGGTTGTAGTGCAATATCAAAAGAGTGACATTATACAGGCCATCGTCACTGGAGGAATTTGTGCGAAGGATGGAAGTTGTGTGGGAACTGCCTCCTCAAAGGGCTCTCCATACACCCAGCAATATCCCATGACACAGGGCTTTAATACCGCTGTCACAACCATTCTACCAGCTTGTGAAAAAGCTACGCTTACCGCACAACCGATTAACGCCACCCCACCTCCTGGCTGGACGGGTGGTCCCATTCCTCCCGTACACATTGTTTATGCAACACAAGGGAAAACCCCGGAGACAACTCAGTAAGAGCACCTGCCATAAGTGACCGAAAGGACGATGCTGACTTTAGAATAGTCTCTGTGCTGCCGTGTATTCCCTACCGAACGAGGGTAGCTTTACCCAATGCCGTCATAGTTAAGAAATTGCGGCGGTGATTGCTATGTACTGTATGTATATACATACATACATACATAGTCCCTCCGTACATAAGTTCTTGGAGGGTTTAGAGCTGTGTACTCGAAGACACCATCCCTAGTCATACTCACTCGTTGGTACTGGTTCTACGAAACTTGATGTGATATAGAAAATGTGTATGTGACACAATAGAAACAAATGATATGATACAGATTCCTCGAAGACTGAAGATCTAATTATAGTTTTTTTTAATCTTAAAAATACGCAGAGCGAATAGTAGATTTACAATGCAAAACGAACATGCAGTTAAAACCTCTATTCTACTTGGAGACACTGAAGGCGGGCTTCAGTTTCAATGAGCTGAGAAGTATCGACGTCAGTTATATCGTACCGCACTGAATAGGGGGCAAATCACAAGAATCTCACCTCAAGAGCCTGCTTCACTTCCAAAACCCTTCTCACATCATCCAGCCAATCTTTGCTTAGTATCTTAGACCATCCCTGTAGCGAATTCATTTCACGAGCAGCTTCATCATATCTGCCTTCTTCAAGTAGATTCTCCGTTCGAGTGAGTATACTATCGACATCTTCGCCATCATCTGATGCCTGCTTTTGGAACATCACTTTGCTCATCATGTAGCTAGCTGCATGGCTAGCAATACCGGCGTCTGCGGGCAAAAGACTTGCCTTGCGGACTTCAGCAGCTAAACGTCTGAATCGGTCTATGATTTGGGCGGAGGATGGGATGCCTCGTTGGTAGGCGACCGGACTTATCGAGGAAATGGCAGCAGCAACGACTGGATCCTCAGAGGCAAGTTCCTTGACAGCAACGAGTTCGTCAATGAATGGCTTCGGGATATCCGAGCTCTCCAAGGCGCTTCGAACAGCATCAACGGCAACCTGCAGCTGTTGTGTTTTCAGATTAGCATCGACGACATTGTTCCATTCTGCAGTAAGCTTCTCAAGTTCGCCAACACCTGTGGTCAGCTCTGAAAGCTTGCTCAAGCGGCCTTCCCGTTCATTTTCTACAAGAGACCTAACGTTGCTGAGGAACTTTCGGTTCATTTCAATTGCCTGCTCGACAAGCTCGTTACGAAGCCGTTGTTCAGCAACTTCATGAACCCGCTCAAGTTCAGTCTTGATTTTCTCTTGATACGCACTGGCCAGTCTCTCTCGTTCGGTCTCGTACTCCTCTCGGAATTGGGCAGCATCTTCCATACGGACTTCATCAATCCGTCGAATAAGTTCATTTGCTGACTTTTCCATCTCCGCGCGGGCCTTTTCGACCTCTTCTTGAGCAGCTTTGACAGCCTCTTGTTTAAGTGTCATAATCTGCTCTCCGAGTCTCTGGAAGTCTGATTTTGCTTTAGAAAGAGAGGTTGTGAAGCGGGAAGACGATTCATCGGCATTTATCACAGCAATTAGACCATTCACGATTCTCACTAGCTCTTGAACAGCGGGTTCGTCCACGAGAGTTATAGAGAGCGGCTCAACGGTAACAGGAGTTGCAATAGCTGGTGTACGGGGCTCCTCCAAAGCAGGTTTCCTGGTCTCAACGGGGCTCGGATCCGACTTTGTGATCTTCTTTTCTGTAGCAAGCTCGGGGTCTTTCTTAGCCTTGACTTGCTCAACAGCGGTGACCTTCGATGACTCCTTTTTGTTGCTTTCTGTTGCATTCATATGCTTTCCCTTTTGAGAGACATCGCTTCCCTCCTTGGCATCCTTTTCCTTTTCCTCGGAGATTTTCCATGAGAGTCCACTCTTACCGGGGATAGTCACATTTTGGCCTTCATGACGCGGTTCAACGGCCCGACGAGAGAGCTGCTTTGTTGCATTTGGGAATCGACGGCGGAAGTCTTGCTCCTCAAGATAGAGCACGGCCTCCTCACCATAGGGAACGTACTCCGTGAAAAAATCATGGAAATTGTCGGATTTGAGTGAGAGCCAAACGCCTCCGACATACGCGAGACCTGTAGTAAGCACGAGGTAGATTAATAGCCTTCGCAGTCTTCCTGTTTTCTTGGCTGCCGGGGGAGGAGTTGGTGGTGGTGGCGGCGGAGGAATCTTGCTCTCTGGAGGTGGAGGAGGTACGGGGCCATTTACCGATGAGCCGGGTGAAGTTTGGGAAGGAGGAGGCGGTGGTGGTCTAGGTATATTCTCAGGTGGAATAGTCGAATCCGATGATGGAGAGGGAGGTGATCGTATGGTAGGATCGTTCGCCAGCGGAGTAGTCGTTGTGAATGCATTGCGTCCGGGAACTACCAGGGCGGCATTATCAAGCACAGGTATCGCCTTGGATACTATTGACGGGCGTTTCACTTGAGCGTAATACCTCTATAGGAAAAACAGACATCGAGTCAGAACTTGTGCTATCACGGCTACCAGGAGTCTTGTTAGCAAGGGCATGTATGACATACCTTGCCAGACGTTCCCCGTCTGACCTTGTGTGCTTGCAGCCATTGACGACCACCGGAGGTTGAAAACAGCCGGCGGCTAGGCGCAATTGAAGAGCGAAGCATGGCGCCGCAATTTGCCGTCGAAAGGCAGATAAATTGAAAAGTGGTGTGGACGGCGCCAATCGACTTGTTCTGGGGAGATTCGGGATCAGAACTATTAGACTGGGCCGGATGTTTTCCTGCCACGAAAATTTAACCTTTCTGGGATCCAACCTTGCTTCCGGTGACAACATGCACTTCGGCTCTCAACACCAGGTGGCATCAAAACTTGTGAAATCTCTCCGAGCTCGAGTCTAGAGATTACTTGAATACAACACAGATAACAGCTATTGATCAATCTGTAAATTATCATTATTGCCATTTCGATCAGGATCTGGTGCAGTAAACCCTCCGCCACGACGGACGCTCATTCTATTAAAAGACGCAAAGTAGGAAAAGGACAAACTACAAAACCTGCGCCCAAATCTGATGACAATAACCTATGGTAAAATAAGCATGAGCGAATAGGCAACCACATTCGTAAGGAAATAGGAAAGACATTAGGCCAGTAAGTCCCCAAAATAACACCGAAGCAAGCAGATTGAGTAAAGACTCATGGGAGTATAGGGCGACAGGCCCGAGTCTAGTGAGAATGTGTGCAGTATCAAATGTGCCCAGGGACCAATGCGTATGGCCTGAAGCCGATGGACCGGAGGGCGACGAGCAACATGTCATCGGAATATAAAGATTGACAAGAAGCGCAATATCGACATTTGAAGGCAGTTATTCCTAATCCCGGGAATCCCCTATGACCTCCGAAGAAAACGTGCCAGAAATACTAGTGACCATACTCAAAAGCTAGAGGAGAGACAACGCGGTCAAAAGATGTAAACACAGTCAGCCATTATGATTATCCATATGGTTGGGCGGTTCAACAGCTGCAGTTGTTATTCTGGGTATTGGCAGCTTCAGGTCGCAGGTCCACCCCGGGGCGGGCGCTGGATCTCAGATTTCGTGGGCCAGCCTGATCCAAAGGTAGCTTCTTCGCGATTGCAGTGAATAATTCTCGGACATTTGTTGATGTCTTGGCAGATGTTTCGAAAAACAGGAGGCCGGCTTCGCGAGCGTAGGCTTCGGCATCGGCAGTTTGGACTGCCCGCTTATCCGGGCTGTCAGTGACGAGATCGAGTTTGTTCCCGGCCAGCGCAATAATGATATTCTCGTTCGCTTGCCGTTGAAGCTCCTTTACCCAGGATTTCGCTTTGTCAAGGGAAGACTGAGGCACAGAGCGCTTTGTTAATAATCGTATTCCCATACACAATGGAGGCCTGCTTCATACCGCTTGAGTGATGTCGTACACGACAACGGCACAGTTTGCATTGCGATAATACATCGGAGCAAGTGACTTGTACCGTTCCTGGCCCGCGGTATCCCATATCTCAAATTTCACCGTCGTATTCTCGTCGAGGGAAATGGTTTGGGTCAAGAAAGCGGCGCCAATAGTGGATTCTCGGTAGTCATCAAATTGATCCTGGTGAGACAAACTGTCAGCGGAGCTGAAAACGACTTGATACATATATTTTGCGACTCGGATATAGGATAGGAAATTATGGCGCATCACCAACCTTTACGAAACGTAAGACTAAAGAGCTCTGTTCGATGATAGTCAGTAGAGCTGTAAAAAGGGTATCGCTGACAGGTTGCTATCACCTTTCCAACAGCAGACTCTCCTAATGAATGTCAGTGTTGAACTATTATTAGGCATCTATATTCCAAGGACGACGTACCAAGAAGAACGAGTTTGAACTGAGCAAACCTAGCGCCCGGTCGGCCGCCAACGGGTCCTCTCGCAGCCATCGTGAGAACAAGTTTAGGGTCGGAAAGGAATCCAAGGGAAGTCGATAAGTGCAATATAGAAAGATCAAGGGCTCGGTCGTATTGGCAAAGCAGCTTGTCAAGGTTGCTGACTAGTCGAGTGAAGAGAATCAGGTGTTGTCATTCTCATGCACTTACAGGTTCTCAAGAGGGATGACGAACCAAAACCGCAGCTTCCCATCAGCCACCAGCCAATCCGGCGTTCCCTTTGCGGCGACACTAACACGCACTATGCACTATAGACACAGCCTCATGGGGGCTATTTGGCTGTCGGCCCGGTTCATCCGACTCTCTTAGTCAGCGCTGGTCGACTGCAGCTGCCCGTGCCACAAGAGCGAAGGCTGTGTGTATAAGCAAACATGTGCCTCTGGTCAGCCACACTGGCCTCTAAGCTCCTTCGCGGTTACCAGCCTTCCCAGCAATCAAGCCAGAATAGCACCAACGGGGTAAATAGGCCATATCAAAATGGTCATTCAGTGTTTAGGCGCTGGTCATGAATGAATTTTTCTGCTCATAGCCTTGTCTTCTATCCTTTTCTAAATACGGAGTACACTCTTAACTTTCTTGAGAAGCACTTATCTCACTCTCTCTAACAATGCCTTCATTACTCCCCTTCCGTGATATCAATTTAATGGTGTCGCCTCTCCATTATGCATTCAGGTCGGCATCGTCAACATCTGCTCCCACTCTTGTTGTGGAGAGACCATCCGGGGACTTGCGCTTGGACAATGCTTCGATTCATGGATCAAAACGGGTGTCTAGTATTTCAGGCATTCTAGGAATCATAAAGTTGAAGCTAGGTAGGATGTGTTCTGGCCCTTCTTGCGTATTGCGCTGATTCTAGTAGATAAATACATCATCGTCATAACGAAGTCCCGCCCCGTGGGTAGACTGAGAGGCCATATGATCTACAATGTGGTCTCTACCGAGTTTCTGCCCCTCCGAGAACAACCTCTCCACGATCCCGATGAAGACAGATACATCTTCTTGCTCAAGCAACTTATACAGACCAGTCCGTTATACTTCTCCTACTCTCTGGATATTACGAACAGCTTCCAGCGCCAATCCCAATGTGACCAACTTTCACCGATGTGGAAGCGCGCGGACGACCGATTCTTCTGGAATCGTTTCATACAGACCGATCTGATCGACTTCCGATCGGGCCTTTCCGACGGGACAGGTATTCGATATGGCCAGCTATCTGACGTGGATCCCTATATTTTACCCGTTATGTATGGCATGCTGCGCATCGCACCGACCAAAATCAAATCAACCCCTTTCACCTTTGCTCTTATCACTCGGCGATCAAGATATCGGGGTGGGACTCGGTACTTCTCGCGGGGCATCGACGATCAAGGCCACGTTTCAAATTATAATGAAACGGAACAGATAATAGTTCTCAACGACTCAAGTGGAGGATCAACCGGGTTTGCTGGAGGACCAAGCGCGCAAAATGGAAAGCTGGGAGGCGCGGTCGGAAAGGACTTGCATGTTCTTTCATTTGTGCAAACTAGGGGCAGCGTTCCTGTTTACTGGTCCGAAGTCAACAACCTCCATTACGTTCCCAAACTACAAATTCGTAGCGAAACGCCGATCCCGGCAGCACACCAACATTTCTCGGAGCAAATTCGAATTTACGGAGAGAACTATCTTGTGAACCTGGTAAATCATAAAGGTAGGGAAGAGAGGGTCAAGCAAGCCTATGAGCAAACAGTTCGTGGCTTAGTTAGCTCTTCCCTTGAAACTACAGAGGCGGACACGATGACCTCCGAAAAGCTGCATACGCTCGACCCGGCACTTAGAAAACAGGAGATGGACAAATTACACTATGTGTATTTTGATTTTCACAACGAGACCAAAGGCCTTCGGTGGGATCGGGCCAAAATATTACTAACACGGCTTACCGACGGTCTGATGAAAGGTCAATATTATAGCGGCGTCGAATCTCTAGGTGACCCGTCAGGGCCGTTAGATACATTGCTCTTGCAGTCGAGCGTCGTGCGAACCAATTGCATGGACTGTCTGGATCGCACAAACGTTGTGCAAAGTATGTTGGGCCATTGGACTGCGACACGCCAATTGTCTGACGTAGGTGTATTGAAAGCGGGAGAATCCGTTGGTGATGATGCTGCATTCGAAGCTATGTTTCGAAATATCTGGGCAGATAATGCAGACGTTGTCTCAAAATCCTACTCGGGCACTGGGGCTTTGAAAACTGACTTTACCCGTACTGGCAAGCGGACAAAGGCCGGAATGCTTCTCGATGGCAACAATTCGCTAACGAGATATATTCGAAATAACTTTTTTGATGGCCCTCGACAGGATTCTTTCGATATTTTTCTCGGTACATATCTACCTTCAGTATCGCCCGGCAATAAATCAGTATTCAGCGACCGAAGGCCCATCATTATTCAGGCCGTTCCCTATCTGTTAGCGGCGAGCGTATTTATGATCATGGTTGCGACTTTTACACGACGGTTACCAGACTCCGCGGCATGGCCGATAAGGCTATTCCTGATTTTTGGATTGTGGTAGCGGCGTGGTGTTTGCGTTTTGTTTATTCTCATGGCATGCTTTACGTGAGTAGTCATTCGAGTCTAGCATCAGGGGATATGCTAACCACCAATATCAGGTAAACTGGCCTAAACTTAACACTCCAGCTGCCGCTACAGAGGGATATACAGAAGCATTGCACAGAGCACATTCTGATAAAGTTATCGGACGATTTGTGCCTACTGCTCGTCATCAACGCGGGTTTAGTAATGTGCGACTTGGCTACATGGAAGAAGGGAAAAAGAGGATAGAATAAGACTATTGCCATTGACTGCAGGTTTGCTATATACATTTCGTCTCAATAGAGCTCCTTTTGTTTCTTCAGAGCTCATTATTACATACCAATGACTTTGGACTTTCTTAGGTTAACGGATGGCTGACGCCTCCAATTTGGCTCTTTGAATGTATACATATTCAATGTTTCCTTACTGCTACAGATATTAATGATAAAATTCTAGTTGTTTGTCATTAGATCCATCGTTTCTCCTTGCTGCAAAAGATATGAAGCTGTACAGAGTACTCTGAACAGAACCAACAGTCAAATGCACTCAGCTGAATATGCAGGGTGCCAAGCTGTAAGTATTGTAAAAATTACAGAGTCGAATACCAAAAGTCACATGATATGTATCAGCTGAGTAAGCAACTGATTAGGTATCCGTGAGAACCTCTATTTGGCCTTTTTTCCAACACCCAAAGAACGAGTTGATGCAGAACCCCGGCGTGTTCAAAGGCATGATTGCTACATTTGCTGCAATTGCTTTTCTGAGGACAAGAAAGGTCTCATAAAAATACTTAAAATCTTGCGAAGCTGGGTTGAAAGACACAATAAAGCAATGGGCTGTGGCACTCCCGAATGTGCAGAGATGACAGAGGAGGTGACATGATGGGGACGAGAGGGTGTCAAAAGGATATTGGCAGGCGCTGGTCCATGGGCTGACTGGGTTCAAGCCATTTGGCCGAATCAAAAGGCCTTTACCCGTTAGAACGGTGCATCCCAGAACCCCTCAACTGGTCAATAGAAATCAACGATGTGATAATTAACTAGACGCAGACCCAGGACTTCTTTTGTGGCTGCTGTACTGACTCGAGACAAAAACGCCCTTCCGTCTTCCTGGTTCCTCCTTTCACCCTTTCTCCGCTCATATATCAGCTCTTATATCCGGAACCGCCCTGAAGATTCATCGACGTGCCCCGAGCATCCTCATCGTGTTCTCGTATTCTTTTGATGACATGCCGTTCCACTCCATGCAATCTGATCCACAAGGAGTAGACGTGATTTCCTCATCCGTGGTATCATCAAAATACTCAGCAAGGGCCATGCAAGATTGCGGCAGGTTGTACGCGAAGATCGTCTTGGTGTCGGGGTTGCCCACCACGGAGACACTAGCAGGCTTCATGCCGGAAAAGCAGGCATCCCACTTATGCTGAGGCACTCCAGAGGGCGCGGGCCCTGGGCTCTGTGGATTCTTTTGATTCTTTTGATTATCGCGAATGCCCTTTATTCCCCGAGCCACTTGCAGTATGTGCTCGTTTGATCGCTTTCTCTCAGCCGAACATGATCCCTGTTTTAAGCAAGCCTTGGTGTCTTCGACTACGCCGAGGACTTTGTTAACCTGTCCGCCAATTACATCAACTTTTTCCCCAAGCTTTTCCGTATTTTTTTGAATCTGATTAAGCTTTTCGCTATCAGCACTACTTTGAGTAGGCTGGGGAGATGGTGTTGGTTGGGGAGTTGGTGTGGGCTGGGCAGATGAGTGATGTGCAGGCCCGACAAGGAAGGATGCGACTTCGTGGGGAGCGGGCACAAACTGTAGGAATGCAAGGGATGCAAGCACTGAGGCAACAACCGACGTGATCTTCATGCTTGCAGCTCTAGGTGGGCGAATGGCCTAGGAGGCACGTGGCTGATAAGAGAGGGAAAATATGACAAACGTTGCGATTAGGACTGTCTTCTGTCTTTCCAAATGATTCTGTACTGACTGAATGAGCAGAGGGCCATACTTCTGGCTGATCTTTTATAGCTGTCTTTTTTCTGGGTCACCTTCATATCGCTCGGTTCTACCCCGGAATGAGATGAGATGCGTGGTTTCATAATCTTTCGGTGAGGGTTTAAAAAGATCCTCGGAGAATAACTAACTAATTATGTCACGGCTCTGCAGGAGGCGGTTTACAGTGGTTTTCAGCAGAAATACCACCACCGAATATGCATACATCAGCATCATTGATTGAGAAAACTCGGCCATAGACAGCTAAATATCGGTGTGCTTGGTGTAGCTCATAAGGTCCTAATTTCATAGAGGGCTTTAAGGGCAGAGTACTGGGGGTTTCCATACTTAGGTTGAGATATAAAAAAAGTGTTAGTTATATTTGGTCATAATGGAAACATGCTGTTGTGTATCGTTTCTAATTTCGAACCACCATTCCTATGAGACTTATAATCAAACGTCAAGGCTGACTTGATTACCTTGAGAGAATTTACATCCTAAAATTCGAACTTGTGCTCTTCATAAATGAGCCTGCTCAACTATTCGAAACAGATCCGCCTCGGGACAGGAGTGCCCTCAATATGTGTATACTAATTTGAATCCTGAGGTCTATGTAAGCACCCCTGCTGACATTGCGTTTGGCTGATACTAATCTTACGGAAGCTTAGCAACATGGCTCTTAAATTATTTCTGCCCGTACTTAAAACTTTTGTTCACATTCTCATGATATGGAGCCTCCTTGGGTGGAGCGTACAAACCCGGTATCCCGCTATGGTCGTGATATCAAACTCCATGGCACCAGCATTTCAACGGGGAGACATCATCCTTTTGTCAAATCGCTCTCGAGAAATATCAGTTGGAGATATTCCCGTGATTTGGTTTGAGGGCAACCCCTTCCGATGGTGCACCGAGCAGTGGAGGTGCAATGGGAGTAAGTTCCAATCCAGTGCACTGTCTCACGAATTACATGATTCTGCAAATGAAATGCGAGGACGCTTACTATATATCAAGAAGGAATACAGGACGCCAACTCATAATTACCAAGGGTGATAATAACGATGAAAAAGATGTCTTCTTATACCCTCCTGGCCAAGTCTATGCGTATCGCGAACAAGTTGTCGGGCTTGTCAGAGGCTACGTGCCGTATGCTGGCTGGGTCACAATTGCTTTTCAGGAGATAGCACGAATCAGGTATTTATCCCTCGTTGGGATAATCCTGATAGCCGTACTTGCATACTTGTCCTAATAAAAGCACGAATCGTGGGGGCTGCCAACGCCTTGTTCTTTGTTACTTCTATTAATATCTCAATGAGTCACTTGGGAGGTCCTTCGGTGCGGATATCGGTATGAAGAAGACGTCTATAAATGGCATCGCACCTAATCTAATCACATCAACTTGAAACTACATGTAGAGTCGTCAGGAACCCTACTACGGAGAACCGTACCTACGTCGCTCATAAGTTCCAAATCCGGCAGCTACCGTAAGGGATACCAATTTATTGACGTTCAGAAACGGGCGCCCGGAGTTTCAAATTGGACTCCAAGTAGTACGATATACACGAGATACGTACTGCCCACCCGCCCCGAATTGACGTTTGTATGTATGCCTCAACGTTTTATGGATAGCAACAGAATTATGGCTCCGACAAAAGTTTCTGCTTGATCAATACTCGCAGTATTTTTGGATATGACCACTTTGGAACCGCCCAAAAGAACCACGCAAATACCCAAACATATCCCAAGAGTTTGCCACCTATTCGAGCCTCTGGATTCCGCAGTAGAGCTTCAAGCCGGGTGCCCTTAATCCCGCGCCTCCAAACCTCGCCAATTAGAATTTCGAAAAAGATAATAAACGCGTTCGCACAGAAGAACCAAACATCCAGATACTGATATCCTTCGTCGTTCCTCCATGATAACAGAGCGTGCGACAAGCCAGAGAAGAAGAAAACAGACATTATTTCCACAATCTTTGCATGTCTAGTTTGCGAAATTCTGGGAAAAATGATGTGTATCAATCTGAGGAATTTCGGGCTTACAATGCGATGCCAAAAGCGAGACCAGAACCGACGCACGGTCCAAGCTTCACTAATGCTGCCGAATAATGGAGGCCAGTCCTCGGGGTTGTCAAGACGAATGATGATGACAAAGAAGATAGCCAAGACACAATTCCAGAAGGTGAGTCCGACCACAGTGCTCCAGGCCCAGGCGATGCTGATAAATGCGCGGATAAGCAGCTGCCGTCCAGAAATAGCTTCTTGGGCGTCACGACCGAAGAAGTGTCCGAGAAGCGGTCGAAAAATAGGTTGTTGATCTGGTGTGAAGTCATAAAGAGATATTCCCTCAGCGATATGCCGTTGTATTCTATGGAATATCAGGCGGTCGATTGATATCAATATCGTAAGTGTAATCACCCGAGGCATAAATTGCCTCAACAGAGAAGCGTAGGTTGCAGGCTCAGGGCCTGGGCGGTTGAACTTCAAATCGCGCGGGTTGTTCCATATACGACAAGCTGCGCTGCAAGATTTTCGGCTGAACCGGGGTAAGGAATTGCCATTGGTAGGAACAGGAGGGCGTGCGTTGAGCAATTTTGACGGTGGGTGTTTCTCAATGAAGAAAACTATGATGTATGCCAGCAATTGATGTATGCCACTAAAGACCGTGAAGTTGCGGAGACCCATCGGGCCGCTCGAGGTGGTCGCACCATTAGTCGTGAAGATTGATGCTGCTGTCAGCAGAAATAAGGGTATCAAGAAAAGGCGTTGGAATGTGACAGGTAAATGAAGCATGACTGTCGCCAGAATGCCAGAAGCGATGATGAAGAGAGTAGGCCTCGAGCCATCGAGCCAAGCGTTTAGTGAAGCCATTTAGATCTGTGAGTAAAGGGTGAGAATACCAGAAATTAAAACATAAGAAAAGAATCAGCAGTCATTTCACAGCTGCTAGACCGTTATACTAGATTTTAAGGAGAAGTTTCTTTATAATATTTTCGGTACAAAAATTATCATTACTTGCCTGTGACAGAAAAGCCTCTCGTTACTTCACCAAGATGCGGGAATTTGCAGGTTAGTTTGCAGAAGACGTCCGATCTATCTGTAAGAGCGACCAAAAGGAAGACGAGTAACCTAGATTCTCTCTTTAGTAAATATCGTAAACGAGATCAACAGGGACTTTAAGTTCAATCACTTGTTGTAGGATGCGGAGCCGGATCGGAGTTTCGCAAGCTCAACTATATCGATTTTCTACAGTAAGTCCTGAATGTTTTGGTGATATGTTATAAATGGAGCCTAGACGAGGCAATGGCTAGTTATCATGGTGGAGAAAAATAGGTACCGTGCTTCCACTGACTGTATAAGCTATCAGATGAGCCGAACAGAAGTAATGGTTTGCGGTAATTCATGTGTAGTCAGTGTATCGACATAGAATTAGAGAACAGATCAACAGAGGGATTTTGATATCAAATATCAGAGAGGCATAATACTTTGGCCCCAGGTTGGGTTTAAGGACAATAAGACGCATCTTCTCGCGGGCCGGGTTTCAGAGGAAAATGAGAGATTTATCATGCTCTGTAGATATATTTTCATTTTGCGAATCGCCTCTCACCGGTCGCAGAGTTCCTTTCCTTGCCCGGAATGCAACATAGGCCATCTGCATTCCACATCCTCGCCATATCTGTGAAGACATACGACGGCAAGCATAGGTACTTGATAGGTGTACGTCTGTGGCAAGAGGTTAGAGGTGGTCGTTTTAAAGTACTGGATCGGAATAACATCGAGCCGATACTCACGTGAGTGTTATCCGGATACGGCTAGCGACCCGAGACCTCCCTCTTGGCTGGAAGCCCGTTCCAATTGGCTGCAAAGGAGCACGTGATATGCCTAAGCTTCCACCAATCTGAATCGAGCGGAAAAACAATAGCCGAGAACCCGAAACCCAACTTTTCTTTGATCTAGTCACTGGAGTACTTGTGAGCACATCATAGCCCTAACAATGATAGCATTTTCCGGAAGGGCCAGCCGCTCATGGGTTACTTTGTTCGGTCCTTTAGCATGCTCTTCAGTCCGACGGTATTCAAGAATGGCGCGTAGCTACAATGTTTGTTTCCCACCGGAATTATCCTCGGGCGGTGCCTCAACTTAGAGCTCAAAGTGCTGATCGAAATCGAATCTAGGAAGCCATCTCCGCGCTCAATTCACTACAATCGAATTTTTCCGTGGTCCAAAAGATCCAAAAGTCCGGTGGTCGAATGAATGAGCAAGCCTTTACGGAGGTTAAGCAATGGTGTGAGGCCATAGGGTACAAGGTGTGCGTTGATCGCAGGTAGTAGGGCGAGGAATCAGGCAGAGGCTAACTCCGTTGCCGGCAATAGCCGTCGGACTTCAACAAGTTGAATCTGATTCATATTGCGGGGACTAAAGGCAAAGGCTCTACGTGTGCTTTCATCTCTTCAATTCTTTCCCAATATGCCTTGAGCCAACAGCAAGCAGCGCAAGGATCAAGAAACTTATCAAACCCTATCATCAACAAGATCGGTCTTTATACATCTCCCCACCTCCGATTCGTCCGCGAGAGAATACAGATTAATAATGAACCTCTATCGGAGGAACAATTTGCCAAATACTTCTTTGAGGTATGGGACCGGCTAGAGGATCATGCTCAGAGAAATGGCAAAGACCCGGCACATCCCGACAGTAAACCTATCTATTTTCGCTACCTCACACTGATGGCATGGCACACCTACATGAGAGAAGGTGTTGATGCAGCAATCATAGAGTGCGGCATAGGTGGGGAGTACGATACCACAAACATAATCGATAAGCCCATTGTTACGGGTATCAGTAGCCTGGGAATAGATCATGTTGAACTTCTAGGCAATTCTATTGACAGCATTGCATGGCACAAGGGCGGTATCCTCAAACCTGACTCAATTGCCTATACGTCTCCCCAACCAGAAAGTGCACTGCATGTATTGAGACAAAGAGGAAAGGAGAGAGGTGTGGAAGTACATCTCGCGACGGGACACCCCGACCTTAGTCCTGGAAAAATCACACTAGGATTGCCGGGTGACTTTCAATATGTTAATGCGGAGCTAGCTGTAGCTGTTGCTACGTCATTTTTGAGAGCTCGCGACGTTAATGGTGTCCCTTCGTATGCCAACCAAGAACCTCTGACAGCACCCATCATTGAGGGCTTGAAAAAGACTCAATTAGGCGGTAGGTGTGAAACCAGAACGGAACCTGGCATTATCTGGCACATCGATGGGGCTCATACGCCAGAAAGCCTTGAGGCTACTGGTCGGTGGTTTTCTTCGCAGCAACACTCAGGGAGTGTAGTGGCAGAAACACGCCCTAGCGCTAAGATCTTGATCTTTAACCAGCAAGCCCGCGATAGCATTGCTCTCGCCAGAACTCTTCACAGGACGCTGACGGCGGGGAATTGTTCCTTTACACATGCCATATTCTGTACTAATGTGACGTTTAAAGAGGCAGGATATCGGCCCGACCTCGTCAGCATAAACACCAATGCCTCTGATGTTAAAGATCTAAGTGTGCAGAGATCACTTGCACAATCTTGGCAAGAGCTATCGCCAGCCTCGAAGGTTGAAGTGAAGGCGAGTATTGAAGAGGCAGTCGAGTATGTTCGAAACGTGGCTTCCAGTCTAAAGGCACAGGGCGAGAATAGCACGCCCAATGTTTCGGTCCTCGCTACCGGAAGTTTACATCTTGCTGGAGGCCTGATTGAAGTATTGGAGACTAATGCGGCGTAAGAGTAACATGGATCCAGGATGGGCTACAGACCAAGAGAATCGGTGCTGGACGACTGGAATTTCACTGGAGTCATATTGCCATCCAGAGTACTTTAAAAAGAGGAAGCTTGTGCACCACATAATTTGTATTCTACATCTGCAGGAATGTGACTGAGTAGAAAGCTTTCATTGACTCTGCTTCAAAAATCGGCCCTGTTGTTTACATGCACTCATCGGAGTTCCCCGTACTCCAAACTGCGGACACCGTTGGAGACACAAAACGATCTGCAGCCCTTCGTGTCTCTCTCGCCCACCGTAGTCGGGCCGAGCAGGCATTATTACTACCTCCCTCAAGCATGTGGGGTTTGTATGGAAATGGACACGAAGCAACATTCCTTCCGACATCCACGAGCATTAGCCGATCTCCCAAACATCGTTTCACCCGGCCTGAATATTCTGCTGCGATCTGTTCAATTGAGACTTCAATTCTCTGTTGTGATCGCTAGTTATAACTGTTTCCTGGGCCAGTTACCCCACTTTGTTTACCGTGATCTTGTCGAAGGTATCCCGCAATCCAAGCCTCCGCTTTCACCGTCCGATCGGTACCCCAGGTCGAGTATAATGGCCGAAAATACACCTGCTAGCGACTCCAAGAAGGAGGAGTCGAAACCCGCTACCGTACCGGAGGATGCTAGCGACAAAGGAAAAGGAAAGGAGAAAGCGACAGAGAATCCAGCACAGGCTCCCGTCGGATCCAGGATTACCCAAAAGATGGCCGAGACACTTCTAGAAATGAATCCAGCGCTCCGAAACGAGTTTGCAGGTGTGGATAAAGCAACCGCTACTGAAATGATACAGAAGATGAACATCTCGGAGCTCCTTACCGGGCTCAGTTTGAATCAAAGAAACCAGAAGGACATGGCCTCTTATAAGTTCTGGCAGACACAACCTGTGATTCGGTTTGATGATAAGAGCGCTGAGGCCGACGGGCCTATCAAAGAGGTCAGCCTAGATGATGTGCCAAAGCAACCTGACGCTTTGATCGAAGGATTCGAATGGGTCACGTTAGATCTGAACGACGAAAGGGAATTGAAAGAGTTCTACGAGCTGTTGTCGGATCATTATGTCGAAGATGGCAGCGCAATGTTCCGTTTCAATTACTCCCCGGATTTCCTAAATTGGTAAGTTCAATCTTGCTAAAGTGCAAAAACGTAGGGCTAACACTTATCAAAAGGGCCCTCAAAACCCCAGGATGGAAAAAGGAATGGCATGTGGGTGTCAGAGCTTCGAAATCTAAGAAACTGGTCGCTACAATCTGTGGAGTGCCTGCTGAAATTGTTGTTCGCGGTCAGTTGATCAAGGTCACAGAGATCAACTTCCTTTGCATCCACAAGAAACTCCGCTCCAAACGGTTGACCCCAGTTCTCATTAAGGAAATCACGCGCCGATGCAACCTTGAGGGAATCTTCCAGGCCATTTATACCGCTGGAATCATCTTACCGACCCCTGTTAGCTCTTGCCGATACTATCACCGCGCTCTCGACTGGCTGAAACTCTTCGATGTTGGATTCTCGGCTCTTCCAGCCGGATCCACGAAAGCCAGGCAAATTACAAGGAATCATTTGCCCAGTCAGACCGACACTCCTGGCCTTCGGCCAATGCAGATGAAAGACGTTGACGCTGTTCAAGACCTTCTCAACAGATATCTGAAGAGATTCAAGCTCGCACAGTCTTTCAGCCGAAAGGAGGTAGAACATCTCTTTGTTCACAAGGAAAAACCTGGAACCGAGCAGGTCGTGTTTGCGTATGTTGTTGAGGAAAATGAAACCCATAATATTACGGACTTTGTTTCTTTCTACTCTCTCGAGTCGACTGTCATCCACAGTGAAAAACATTCCACAATTAAGGCTGCATACATGTACTATTATGCATCGGAAACAGCATTCGCACACAAGGAAAGGGGATTACGGGACCGGCTAACGCTACTCGTGAACGATGCCTTGATCCTTGCGAAAAAGGTAATGTCATTCTCTTTGCTGAGCAGCTTATCTAGCTACCACTAACACTGCTTGCACTAGGAACACTTTGATGTATTCAACGCGCTTACACTGCATGACAACCCTCTATTCCTTGAGAACCTCAAATTTGGACCAGGAGACGGGCAACTCCACTACTACTTGTTCAACTATCGAACCGCGCCCGTTCCCGGCGGCGTCAATGAAAAGAACTTTCCAGATGAGAAAAAGAGAGGGGTGTTGGAATTGTCCTTGTCTAAGACACCTTCTTTACTTTCTGATATGAGTAGCTCCATTCTGGCGTCTCTTGCTCCGTTACAGTGCTTGATTTGCTACATAGCTACTGCATAATCGTAGCCTCTCTCAATCCTAACTGAATCTATTATCAATAAAGAATAGCAAATACTTTTTCAATAAATTGTATTCGTTGGACATCGAAGCCCAATACGCGCTTCTCATACGAAGTACTTCGTAGTAACGTGAAGCTCTGCTTGATACGTGCATGACGTCACGGAACATTAGTTAACTAGCTAGCGAACAACCTCCCCTGCGCTCCCAAGACAACATCAACGACAACCTGCATTAGTTACTGTGGCGCATTTCCGGATGCATCTAGACTGCAGATGGCCTGATATATGAAAGAATCCAAGGTGCATATAGGCAGCCCTTGCCCTCCGTCTCCAATATCGCTATCTACCAGCGGAATATCCGTACATATATCACGCCAGTGCCTGATATTCTAGCAGCGCGACGATTTTGATTCAACACCTTCAGAATGGGTACAAGTCATTCCATCACATCGGGAAGTACACCAACTCCTGGTAAGAATAGAAACCCCCAATACTCTTCATATTCATATCCTTAAAAAGGCGATTCTCGCATCTCTTTTCAGATGGGCTATGACATTAACTACGAAGCCATGTGCTTCATCCTACCTAGAGGAGCTAAGCCATGTTCTGGCTCACCGATTTGCTTCAAAATGCTTTACGCCGCTCGAGCTCACCCACCTAAATGACAACTTCAACTCGAGAGCCTTGGATGCGAATGGAATCCTGTATTGGAACGAGGAAACCTTGTCGCGATTTTTGGGGATACCTGATGGAGCGGGCGAACAAGCCGACCTAAACACCGATGCGGCGCTGGACGCTGGACCGGTTATATTTCGTATGGTGTCTTATCTCGGGGCATTTCCATTTCAAAACACCCATGCACCCAGCGTGCTTACTTATGAGGCCATTGTGAAAGTCATAGTCTTATTGACAGAGAGATATGGACGAGTTTTGAAACGAGGAAGGACCGATCGCATCAAACTTCTATTCGGGAGCTTGGCCGATGTTAGACGCTCACCTACAGAGAATGAGGAGAAGTCTTCAGACAATTCGGCTTGTGATGACGAAACTCCTGGAAATACCGGGTCAATAAACGGTAGCACTTCCTTATCTGCAGGATTTGCTATTGACGCTCCGAGAAATGATAATGACGACGAAGAGGGAGATGATGATGACTTAGCACTCGCGGCTCTGGAATCGCTAGATGCAATCGAAGTTTTCAAGCATGACCACCGTGCGGACCGCAGTGTGTATCAGGCAAGAATATCGGTCAACACATTTCGGAGACTTCTAGCTCTGCTACTTGTGATCGCTCCCTTGCATCCCTTAGGGACGACCGCAAAGTTGATTGAAAAGCAGGATGCAGAGTCAATTGATGCTATCCAGGATCAGATAGATAGTATCCTTGCGCCTTTTGGAGACGAAGTACATGGTGATGGAATTACCTATAAATCATTTTCGAGAATAATAGCGAACTCACTTCCCTTTCTGTTCGACCCGTTAACGCCGCTTTTTGAACATTTCCTATTCAGCAAGAATTTGGATCTTTCGCGCCGGAAGGAGCCACATCTAGGTGATGATAAGGATCATAACGAATCGCAGTCTCCACCTCCCGCTCATTCTCCCCATTTTTCTTCCATTTTTCTTCCAGGAAACTTCGAGTCCAATATCCTCAACAATGCGTTGCTGTCTCATTTATCTTTCTTTCTTTATACCTCAAATCCAATACCAAATATTTTGCGCAATGGAACCCGTCTTCACCCGGTATTTTCGTCTGTCTTCCACGGCGAATCGCTTACGGCATTCTCACATCACGTCCTGACCTGGCAAGCCCCGAGTCTTCTTCTGTTAAAAGGAGTGACTACTTCACCTTCCAAAAATGACCCTGTTATAGTTGGAGCATATTTGCCGGAACCCTGGAAACAAAAAGGTCCTAGCCGTGCTTCCACTCCATTAGATCAATCAAAATCCCCTTGCCTATTTCAATTGCTGCCAGCACACACGGCCCTCCGCAGCTCTCCTTTCTTCAAATCTTTAAATTCTAACATGCCTGTGGTATCATTCTCTACTAAGTCAGGAATCGCTATCGGGTGCATGATTCCGCCCTCTTCGCGCACATCACTTAACAACGAGCTCCATCCACGGCCATCAGGTGGGGGCAGTCTGATCATTGACGCGGCTCTTGAAAACGCCACTTTCATTGTTTCCGACGGACTGAATGGAGACGGTGTGTTTCTTCCACCGATGGCTTCACAATCCTCACAACCTTGCCATACAAAGACATCTATTTCCGTACATACTATTGAAGTATGGGGTATGGTACAATCGCAGGTAGATATCGCCACCGCTTTAGATTCGGACTCTAAAGATGCTGTGGCTTTGCAGAGAGCAATGTGGAATTTCGAGGCACGGGAGGCGGAGAGACGGAAAACCATCCATCTCAAGGTTGGAGGTGGTGATAGTGAGGCTCAGACCGGTAGAGCGTTGTTGGAAATGGCTGGAATCATTGGCGATTCACATTATAACCCAAGAGGACACTGAGTCTGGCGAATACTCAAATGAATGCGAAGAGTAGAATTTTCGGGGAAGAAAGGCACCTTTTATTTGTCCCTCAATTCCTGCTGGGCCGGTATTCGGCATATAAGGCTCGAAACTTGTGTGTGGAAATCAAATCTACCCAACGCTGCCCAAGGATTACAATGGTTAATCCCGTGAGAATGAAATGCATAGGTAATAGACCGGTACTATAGGGATAAGGGGAAAAGTATAAGGCGACAGTATAAGTAAGGGTGTAAGTGCAACGGAAACTTTTTACACAAGAGATGGGCTGAAGGCTAAAGAAGCAAGGCAACCTAAAAATGACTCAATCTTCTTCGTACCCTACATGGGTACTTTCGAAGTCGACGGTCTAGTTTGACTCTCGATCCTGTTAAGATACTCAAATTATGTATGGAAGCGAAAAAAATTAGTATAGGAATTTATATGACCGCAATTTGATATGGATCGGTAGTCTTATCTTGTGAACCTTATACAGACAACACATTGACAAAACCTGGAAAGATAGTGACCATCAAAAGCTTCCTTTTAGTAGAGGCACAAGAGTAGAAGGAGAGTCGTAATAGTCTTGTAAAACGACATCTTCCTCTTCTGAAACGTCATCAGAATCGTCAACGCCGATATCAGAAGCACCCTCACTCCAATGATTTTCACGCTTGTCTCTATTCGCCTTTTTGCTTGAAGTCCCATTTTTAGAAGACTCCTTTCCGTTCGCCGCATCGTCATCCTGTAAGAACTTGCCAGGTTTGTCTCGAGGCAATCTCATGGCTAAGTAGCAAATTGGAGCTCTTTCTATCCGATCCATCACATCGTTCATATGTCTTTGAACTTCTTGAAGTGGTTTAACTACTCTTGATAAAGGTTCAAGAGTACGTGGATTATTCGCTATCAACCGCATCGTAATAGGCTGATAGTATTCTTTGGGCTCAGGCTGTTGGGTAGTATTATCGCCCAGTTTCTCGTCAGTGGAGGTCGCGGGCTGAGCCGGGTTTTGATTTGTAGATGTTTGGTCCTCATTAGAAGGTGTCTCGGCCTTTGAACTAATATCAGCGGCCGCTTTGGCTTTCTTGGCCTTCGCTTTACCGGCCGGGAGGCCGAGCTCGTCCAGTGGTCTTCCTGAAGGTCCAACTTTTTTAACGACCAAAAACGATGCAATTACCTGTGTACCAGGTGGAATATAATCGATAATCATGTTTTCCGGAAGAAGGTACCTGTCTCCCGAAGCAGAAAGCCCTGGGGCCTGAGGGGCCACAAATTCGAATACTAAGCCCTTTATATCCTGTTTTGCAGGTAGAAGATGCGGATGCTGCCGCTGCTGTTGTAAATAAGGGGGAGGTGGAGGATAATGAGGGAATTTTGACCGAATTGGTGGCGCTGGAGGGTATGGGTTTTGGGAAATTGGCTGAGGCTGTGAAGGATAAAGATGATGATTAGATGAAGGAGGTGGTGGTGGTGGTGGTTGCAACGCAATGGGCTTTGGCGGTGGCATAGAGACAGGTGGAGGCGCCGGCATTGAGCGTGGAGGCATTAGAGGGGCAGGGGGACTAGGGAAAGGGAGGTTGGTTTGTGGAGAGTGTATCCTGGACTCTTGCTGCTTCCTGCTTGCAATGATTGCATTGAGCTCATCTATATGCGCTTGGAAGGCTCGTAATTGCTCTTGACTCGCCGAACTTGAGGCAACAACCCGCATAAGAGCCTTCAGCTCGGGGTTTACGGCAGCTCTCGTAGCTAGCATCTGGATAACCGGGTCCGGGTTACTTTTTGACGGTTGCGGGGTGGACTCCGTAGGCTTTTCAGGTGGCGGTTGAGGTGATGGGGTAGGCTCGGGTGGTTTGCTGTGTTGAGGAATGCCAGTTGGTTCTCCGGAGGAGGGACGAGGTGGAGCCGAAGAGGGTGCCGGAATTGATTCCGAAGGGTTGGATATAGGCACCTGCCCGCCGGTTTGCTGGGGAATCTGATTTATACGCGTCGGAGCCGCCGTTATGGAGGGCGAAATTAAAGAAGGGGGGAGGAGTATATGGAGGCGCAATGTGAGGATTCTGCGGTGTCGAATGCGCCTGTTGGGGCGGAAGAGACAGCGGATGGGGCTGGTATTGATGAAACGCGTTGGAGTTATTTGGCGCCGTGTATTGAACATGGACAAGAGGCTTTCGGGGTTGAGGAGTGTACGTCGAGTGAGGGTGCGGGCCCCGAACTGTATAGAGCATAACTTCGAAACGATGCGGCTCGATCACGATCGTACAGGGCCCAAGCTTGGTCATTGAGTCCTTTGGTGGATTGACAGGCGGCGGCTGTCCCTTTTTCGCGAAGGCTTCGTCCAATATTTCTCAAAAATGCAATCTTGGAGCCATTTCGCCTGTGAACGGTGAAGCGCAGCCGCAGCAACAGCGCTATCTAACAGTTAGACGGAAAACAGATTTCGGCACGGTTCCAAGCTCACCTTTCGCCATATGATTGATAGTCACGCAGCGATAGATGCAACGGTTGAGCTCTACTCAAGGTTGGCAATTGGTCGCCATCCTTGATCTTTGTTGGCAGAGGCTCCTGGACTGCTGCAGATTGTACTGGCGATTCTTCTGCTGGAGTTGTAGCTTTTCTTTTTGATGGAACCAGCCGTTGAGCTTGGCCGGTGGATTTGCGTGATTTCGACGATATGGACTGCCGAAGTTTGCGTTTTTCTGCCATCTTCAAACCTGTTGCTGCACGGTCTGCCCGTTCTTCGAAGCAGCCAAATCTGGAGGTCAATTGTTTTGGTGATCTGGAAGGGCAGGAGGTGATTATTTTGCTTTGAGACCGAAAACGAGTGGCCGAGAGACCAACCAGATTAGGCCTAGCTCATCAGATAATATGGCTTAGATAATCCTGTGGACGGATCGGGATATCCTAATCACCGGTTTTATCTTATCAGATCATTCTCGCAGACCTCGGACCATCTGGATAGGCAGCGGCCATTCAAACAGAGAGGGAAATACCTCCTCGCTTCCTAATTATGATGCAAGTGGGTGTATTTGTTGCAGATTCCCTGGTAGCGTCTGGAATTTGAGGTAAACTAGTTATATCATCTGCTTTTGACTGATCTTGGAACACACTCTATGCCTTAACTGATCCAGGCTGTCATATCAATCCCCTTTTGAAGTATCAATACCGACCACCTGTTGTTAGACATCACAATGGGACTTGCCCCGATATTCAAGAAGGCTTATTGGTCTCTTGCATTTTGCGGCCTCGTCTATGTTTTGCTGATATTTGCTCTGACCTACCCTGTTGTTCAGCGCGGGTAGGAATGCCTTTATTCGCTCTTAAGTGCTGGGCAACTAACCATTATACCAGCCTTCTCTATTCGAATTTTATCAATCCCTCTAAATTCTACGATGTCAACAACGTTGAGAATTTTGGCTTCCTAAGTACGTATAACCTTTAGTTCTAGCACTTGAGATTGTCAAATTCTAATTTCACAGCCAGGATCTGAAGTGCAACCGTTCAATTTGCGAACCCCTGATAATGCCACACTATATGCATGGCATATTCTTCCACTTCATCTTTATCGAGAACACGAGGATGAACTACTTGCTAGCCACATAGATGGTGTTGCAGAGGACGTAACCAAGACCGTTGCATTCGATCTGCTAGCGAAAGACCCCAATGCTCGCGTAATCATTCAATGTATGTCAATTCTTGAAAGTAAAAAGCTTCCCGTCCTTTAACCTGATGGGCAGTGCACGGAAATGCTGCAAGCATCGGTTCAGGTCACCGTCCGGCTGTGTATCGCAACATGGCAGCTCTTTCGACACCTTCTCGCCCAATCCACATAATAGCCTTCGATTATAGGGGATTCGGTATCTCCACCGGTACGCCTACGGAGGAAGGCCTAATTACCGATGCATCGACAGTCGTGAGCTATTTAACTTCTCCCCGCTTTCGATCGATCCAGCACGGATCGCCGTCGTAGGCCAAAGTCTTGGAACTGCTGTTGCTGCCGGACTTGCCGAGCGACTAACTTATAGCAATGCGCCCCTTATTAAAGGTCTTGCTGGATACGTGCTTATTGCTCCATTTTTAAATATTCCGGAACTTTTGGAGACATATTGCTTCATGGGAGTTGTCCCACCCATTCTCTCACCCCTGGTGGGATATCCGAATATCAAAAAACACGTGCTATCCCACATAATTGACACCTGGGACACTGGATCTCGCGTTGCTAGGCTAACCGGTGTTCGTCCAAAGTCAGAAGCTGATGCTCAATTCAATGATCATGACTTTCAACTCACGATTGTTCACGCGGCTAATGATCCCGACATTCCATGGCGCGAGGGGCACAAGGTCTGGAAAGCAGCCGTTGGAGATGGCCAGGAATTGGGTTTAGGTACCTTCGTTCAAGAATACAGTTCCGATGACAACGTCACTGAAGTACGGGTTTGGGAGAGGAATGTTGGTACTAGCCGTAAAAAGATTCGATGGGAAAGGGTGCGATATGGAGGTATGCTTCTTCAACTTGTAAGACTTGAATTTTTAGTTATAGGAGGCGCTAACTTATTATCTACTGATCTGATTTAGGCCATAATGCAGTATCGACTTACAGCGCGGCAAGTCTAGCGGTTATGAGGATATTTGATGACCAGCACAAATGAGTTCCATCTTTGGACCTTCAAAAGTCGCATTGCAACTGTACGTAGAGATCGATTATAGTGAGCCATTACTATTATCCATGCTTTGAAACCATAATATTATATCTCTATTGGGCCAAGAATCAAACATAAGGGGTGGGAAGAATTCCCTAATAGCGTTCCGGCTAAATGTAGCGGCTGGTAATGAGCACTGCCTAGAAAAAATGTGAATCTATATAAAACGTCGTTGAATGTTGATGACCAAAGGCTCAGCCGTCAAAAAGTGCGCCGTTTACGCCCCATCCTTTTTGGGAGAAAAAAAGGGATCTAAGATATAATACATTCGATGAATGGCATAAGGACGCGATATGAAAAACAATTGATTTGAACAGGTCGGCTGGAAGCGCTTGAAAGGACGGCCACGAGGAATGGAGATTTTTCGATTGAGGGAGTGTGCATTTATTTCTTATTTCTAGCCTCCTGAGCCTTTTCATACTCGGTAATGAGCTCCTTTCTATACAGAGAAGGGCGATTAGTATCTAGACTCATGAAAGCTTGAATGCCCGGGTATAGAAAGACTTACTGGAGATTACCAGGGGCTTTTTCATAGTGACTGAATTCCATGGTGTACTCTCCTTTGCCTTGGGTAGCGGCGCGTAGATGTGTACTGAAGCCAAACATTCCATTCAAGCTGCAGTCGGCGTAAACGGTGAATTCATCGACACCAATCTCGGTATCATTGATAACAGCGTTCCGCTTATTTAGAAGTGAGATGACATCTCCCTGAAACTCGGCCGGTGCTGTGATGACTGTTTTCATCAGTGGCTCGAGGATATGTGGCTGACATTGGGCAAAAGCCTTTCTGAATGCCTGTTGGGTGGCATTCTTGAAAGACATTTCGGAAGAATCTGTCATATGGGTAGCACCATCGTTGATCACCATTCGAGTACCGAGCACCTTATGGCCAGTCAATGGACCTTTTTCACAAGCAAGATTGAAACCCTTCTCGCAAGCAAACAAGAATTTTTCAGATATGCTGCCTCCTGTGATCTGTTCTTCAAAGTGATTTGCTTCGAGACTTCCTGTGGGTTCCATATAGCCGATAACGCGAGCGAACTCACCAGGTCCACCTGTCTGCTTCTTAAGTAAATGGTCGAACTCAATGCGGCCAGAAATCGTTTCACGGTATGCAACACGAGGTTTTCCAGTTTCACAGTCAACCTTGTATTCTCGTCGCATACGTTCAACGTAAATATCTAGATGCAATTCTCCCATTCCAGAAATGATTGTCTCTTCACTTTCAGCATCGAAATGGACTCTGAATGTGGGGTCTTCACGTTGGAATCTGTTGATGGCCTTTGAGAACTTGGCAAGGTCTTTCGAGCTCTTGGGTTTTATCGATAATGAGATGACGGGTTCCGGAACGAACATAGAGGACATCGTATAATTCAATTGGCCATCTGTGAATGTGTCTCCCGAAGCACAGTCGACGCCAAAGACGGCACAAATCTCACCGGCACCAATCTCGGAGACTTCTTCCATTTCGTTGGAGTGCATGCGGACGATACGAGGCACCTTGATTTTCTTGTTGTTCCTGGCATTAAACACGTTGCTACCTTTTCTGAGAGTACCCTGGTAGACACGAATGTAGGTAAGTTGACCGAAGTTGCTCTCCTCAAGTTTGAAGGCCAAACCGACAAAAGGAGCGGAGTTGTATGGGACTAGTTTCACGGAAGCTTCGTTACGTTTCTGATCAAGTGCCAAATTCTCGATTTCGGCAGGGTTTGGAAGATAGTCGCAAACACCGTCAAGCATGGGTTGGACAGCTTTATCTGCTAGAGCAGATCCCATGAAAACCGGGGTAAATTTCAAGCCAATCGTAGACCTCCGTATGGCGGCTTTTATTTGCTCAGCAGTAGGCTCCCTCTCATCCAAGAAGATTTCTGCCATTTCATCATCAACATCAGCAAGGGTCTCAATCAGTTTTTTCCGCCGCTCTTCGGCTACGGGCATCACATCAGCGGGGATATCGTCTTTTTCCACGATGATCTCGCCCCTAGGCCCTTCGTTGTAAATAGCTTTCATCCGAATGAGATCAACCACCCCTTTAAACTCGTCCTCGAGGCCGATTGGAACTTGGACTGCCGCAGCGGCCATCTTTAATTTTTGATTGATCTGGTCCACGGCCTTGAAAGGGTTGGATCCCATTCGGTCCATTTTATTTATAAAGGAGATTCGCGGCACATTATATCGCCTCATTTGTCGGTCGACCGTAATCGTCTGGGACTGTACGCCAGAAACAGCGCACAGAATTAGAACAGCGCCATCCAAAACTCGGAGAGCTCGTTCGACTTCGATGGTAAAGTCGATATGTCCAGGTGTGTCAATTAGGTTAATGTGGTACTGTTCCTCCTTGCCGTTTTCGGTTTTGGTCCAATCGCAAAAGGTCGCAGCGGATTGAATAGTAATTCCTTTCTCTCGCTCGAGATCCATGGAATCCATCTTAGCCCCAACAGCGTCTGTGCCGCGGACCTCATGGATTGCCTGGATACGTCCGGTATAGAAAAGGACTCGCTCTGTCGAAGTTGTCTTGCCGCTGTCGATATGCGCCTGCAAAATGAATATTAGCTAGGACTGCGGACTGGACGACTAGCCAAGACTTTGTTCGCGTACCGCAATTCCAATATTTCGAACTTTCGATATTCTCGCTGCCTCGACGGGGTCCATGTTTTTAATGATGGACTCTTGTGTGAGTGTCTCGGGATCTGCCGCCTGTTCGAGTCTGTGACAAGAAAGTGTTAACAATCCATTATACTCAATTGCTTCAAAAATTCAAAACCTTACACTGCAGCGGCAGCTGAGGAGGCATTTCTCCTTTGGTTCCATTTCCGACTCAATGGAGCCGGGGCAAAGCTGGTATGAGAAGACCAAAGCGGAGCCGTAGACCAGAATCTTTGAGGGCCGAAGGATGTACTGCAGGGGCGTAGAAGAGCTTGTGGCCGCACAGTGAGGGAGCGGACAGGTGTCCGCATGATGGTATGCGCCCTCATCTTGACTGAATGTGCCCCAATGGTCGACTGTTGCGCTGGAGAAACACAGTGCTCTCCGCATCTCCGACTCGCGCCAGCAGAAGCATCTTTCAAGATATTTTTTTTGACTTTGCCAAGCCGTAAGCCAGTTGAACCTTAATTAGATTCACGTGATCTCAGAACCTTAAATTACTCCATATATCTTGGAGATTGGAGATCGAAGCCCTTGCTAAACGCGGATATTTGCACACGTACTTTAGCTGTAGGGTCATTGTCGTTTCTAGTTAGAATTCTGAGCTCGGCATCCGAAACCAATTATGGAACTGGACAGTAGTGTCATCTGGCAGTCAAGATGAATAAATGGGTGCCCAAGAAGAGATGACCACTGGCCCCTAATAGCCTCTCTTCGAAATAACTTAAGTCCGTTCACGCAATGACCCTCAGAGTAAAAATAATTCCCTTTGTCTTTGTATATCTATTGTACATCCATTACTCATATATCCAGACATTGACCCAACGCCGAACCTTCTTCGTTCGAATTCTGGCATACCTCCGACTCTTCAATATCAGAGCAATCAATAGGTGAGCCGCCGATCTCCTATGAGGGTATCCAACAAGCCTTTAGCTCGAATTTATTTTCCTTGCCGTTGCTTATGTTTCGGGATTTTCGAACTGGGAAAAAAGACCCTTATCAGCGTCTTGTGGACTTGAAATGCGAAGCAGACAAAGGGACATACCAGATGATATAAACTCGATTCTTTCTCCTCACAGGCTGAAGAGTGCGTCAGTATTTTGCCAAACCGTAGAAATCGTTCGTGTTCAACCATCCGTCGGAGGCGGAAGAGACAGGTATTAGAGATAAGGGCTGGGACCCTACATACCTTACACCCATCACATAATCTTTTCACTGAAGATCGCGTCTTCATTCCCCTTAGTTGTCCCATGTCTCTACTCCCGAGAGCGTGGTTCGATCCATATAGACCACTACTGACAAGCGAAGAAGCGGGAGCCCCTCTTTTTAGAGCTAATTGACTGGATTGCCATATTGACCGTGAAAAGAAAGACTGGCATAGTTTGTTCGAAAAGAATGAGAAAGTTTGACCGAGTGGGAGGGCTCGATGCGTAGAAAAAAGCGATCGAATCATGGCTCTAAGCCGTAGGGTCTGCGGTGCTGTCGTAGGCTTTTCCGGGGGGCTTCGCGGAGAAAAGAGGGTATTTTTTTGAGGTATTATACTGTATATTTCGCAGGCGGATGAAGTTGACTTGCGTAGGGCTGCTGTCAACTGGTTTACAGCATCTCATGAACACTCCGGAGTACAGAAGTTACGATTTTCGAATACAGGAATCTCGGATTATTAGCTTCGCCGAATTCCCGATCGCCCTTTTCTTGGCGCTCACGGACTCCTGTCAGACTTGTTGAAGACAAGCCAACTGGGACATCGGAAGCAAGGGTTTCATCAATGACAGATTTGGATGACAGCCATGATTTTCCTTCAGAGAAATCGAAATTGCTGACAGACGCTCGTGGACGCTTGTTTATACAAAGTGAATTTCTGCGTAGATCAGTCGCCATTCCGCCACCGATATGCTTCGCACGCCAATATCGCGGTACGACGAAGTGTCTACGGTGTAGTTATCGGAGCCCGCTACATCCTGGCTAACGATCCACGGTGAAGTCTTTCGTGAACATTGGAAGCTACCCGAGGTTATAAGATATCAAATAGTACCGTCTCCGGGCATTCTCAATTTCGACAAGTTCTTCTACTAGAGGGAATAATTAGGTAGGATTAGGCGGATCAATTCGTTGACATCAACTTTCATGTTTCTAGCCCTCAGATGGTTACCTGATCCATGCCCAGACGCATCAAATGCCACAGGCTTCGCAGCTAACGGCCAACCGCGAAGACGAAATCTAAGTTCGATATATCGGGAACTGGCGGCCGTGCACTGGACCAGAGCTGTGAGCAATACTACCAGTCCCATGACGAGGGCGGCCAACCTTCGCTTTCGAAATCCATTAGGGGTGTATGGGAGCAGGGCTATACGATTTCCAGTCCTCCCGACAATGAGGGGAGCGCTGTGCAAATGAAGTAAATAAATTGCTTTGCGATCATCATGCAGTGTTACGATGCAACGGATCCATCCCATCGCATCTTGAATCGGACTGGCTGCAACACAGGAAACTCGAAGCTTCAGGTGGGCTCCCGGTCATGTGCTAGACCCACACCTCTCATCAATCCTGTGCCTCCGATTGGCTAATCTGAACGCGCTTATCCCAATCCGGCTAATTTGAAAGGGCTTGAGTTTAGGGCTTGCTTACATAACCATACTCTTTCGCCGGTTCATTTTTTTCGACTGCGGGAAGGTCCGGCTGGTGGGGGAACCACTTGGTCTCAATCCAATACTTTCGTGGAATATATATTGGACTACCTACTCTTCTTCACACCTAGGATTAGCTTCTCAACCTAGTCACTACTGTCGACTTGATTTTCATGAGGCACAATGGCTCCGGGACACAGCACAAATGGTGTCCCACAGCCCACCACCCCTCCTCGGAGCAGCCTAGCCCTAACTGAGTACACTGCCAATCCTACACCTCCCTCTGAGAGACGGGTTCTTCGGCCAGACTGGGATATTCCAGAGAGCTTTCTCCTGCCTAGCGGCTATCCAGATGTACTTCAATCAAACTATGTCAACTGAGGGGCATTGAGCTACTGACACGGTCTAGTACCTACGCCTCATTCTAACTTCTCGAGTCTACGAAGTCGTCAAGGAAACTCCCCTAACTCACGCGGTCAACCTAAGCAATCGGCTAGAATGCAAGGTGTCACTGAAACGAGAGGATCTTTTACCCGTTTTCAGCTTCAAACTTCGAGGCGCGTACAATCGCATGGCCCATCTGAGCGATGAACGACGGTGGAAAGGAGTCATCGCGTGCTCTGCAGGTACGCCTCATCTACAAATGCTTCAAAGAGCTCTGTATGATTAACATATTGTCGCATATGACAGGAAACCATGCACAGGGAGTGGCCTATTCGGCACGAAAACTAAAAATCCCAGCAACCATCGTGATGCCGTCATGCACCCCGGCTATAAAACATAAAAACGTTTCGAGGTTAGGCGGAAACGTGGTCCTTCATGGACCGGATTTCGATGCTGCAAAAGAGGAGGCTCTCAGACTGTCCAAAGTTCACTGTCTCACGAACATTCCGCCCTTTGATGACCCTTATGTTATTGCAGGACAAGGTACCTGTGGCATGGAACTACTACGCCAAGCTAACCTGCAAAATCTCGAGGCTGTGTTCTGCTGCGTCGGTGGCGGTGGCCTTATCGCGGGTATTGGCGTGTACATCAAACGTATTGCGCCACACGTCAAAATTATTGGAGTTGAGACCTACGACGCAAATGCGATGGCACAATCGCTAGATCAGGGGAGAGAGTCACTTTGAAAGAAGTCGGGCTATTTGCAGATGGGGCTGCGGTAAAAATCGTCGGTGAAGAGACCTTTCGCTTATGTCGAGAAGTAGTGGACGAAGTGATCCAAGTCACCACTGACGAAACTTGCGCCGCGATTAAAGATATCTTTGAAGATACACGATCCGTGGTCGAGCCTGCTGGAGCTCTCGCCCTTGCTGGACTCAAAAAATACGTTGCCAAGTATCCGTCCTCGGACACTAATCGAGAATTGATTGCCATTGCGTCTGGAGCAAACATGAACTTTGATAGATTGCGCTTCGTTGCGGAACGAGCTGCTTTGGGTGAAAAGAAAGAGGCTCTACTTAGCGTCACAATCCCGGAAAAACCTGGCTCTTTTGCTAAGTTGGTTGAGATTCTTATGCCTCACGATATCACGGAGTTCAGCTACCGGTACTCAGCGCCTAATTTGGCTGATGTCTTTATGGGAATTTCCCTGTCTGCATCTACCGGTGTCGTTGATCTAGCAGATCTAAAGTCCCAGATTGAAAATGCCGAAATGGTCGTTTCTGATATGAGTGAGGACGAGCTAGCAAAAACTCACATTCGCTACTTAGTCGGCGGGCGGAGCAATGTTCCTGATGAACGCATTTTCATGTTTGAGTTTCCGGAACGACCTGGGGCCTTGGCCAAGTTCTTAACGACTCTGCGACCCCATCAGAATATCACCTTGTTTCATTATCGGAACTACGGAGGTGATGTTGCCAATATTCTTGCTGCCGTCCAATGTCCTCGAGATGAGAAACAAGAAGTCGAGGCGTTTTTGCGGGATCTTGGCTATCCGTTCAAAGAATGCACAGATTCTCCGGTATATCAAAGATTCCTACGGCATAGCTAATTGGACCATTATTGGTTATCAATATAATTGCCATTACATACTTTTTGACTATGAAAATCATTGGGCTTGGAGTTACTTGGATATGGAGTTGGCTCGATAATCGGAGGTAATGAGAGAAATTTGGGTGGAGTTGCTATACTATTTTCTCCATCTAAGACCAGTCTCAACAGTGATTTGGCATAATATTGCTTGGCATTCTATTTAATTTCTGTCATGTTTCCATTGCAGTTGTGTTCAATTTAATTTATATTAGAGCTAGATTCATCAGTGTGCTGTTCATCACTATCACTTTCTCGCATTTGCACTAGCCAGTAATCCCTCTACCCATCATTGTCGAGTTTGTCCTCGAAGGCGCTGGCTAGTTACAGAGTAGGTACTTACAAACAAACTAGCTAACTAGTTAATTTCTATTATCCTCCACGTCTTTTCTTTCGAATCTCCCAAACCGGAAATATTATGCGTCATGGATCCGACTTCTCATCCTGGCCACGTTTGAAGATTCACTTTCTAGCCAGCAATACCCTACTAGGTCACCGCGTGGCAAGCAACCCGGACGGCCTCGAAAGGCATAAGCAAATCTTATCAGTTTGTGGGAGCCTGACCCTACACAAGCCAGACAAACCCACAGATTCTGGGCCTACAGATAGATCTTTGAATGGCTGTATGTTTGAGTTCTGCAGACGGTGCCACACTCCGTTCAAAAGCCAGGTCTTAAGATTTGTCGTATCAATCTGGAAACACATGGGGATATCGCCTCTGTCGTAATATAATGTTAAAGCATCTTTGGCTGGTAATATGTCTCCCACAACTCAGGGCATTGGGAAAGCCGGATTTTAATACAATTCCTCTGGTCTTGCCAGCTTTCCAGGAAAGTGAGATACTTCAAGCTGCCTCTTTTTGCTATGAGATGCTGGCTTGAAGACTAGGGTCTTATATACCATCTGAGAGCATTTATATTTCTGTTGCGCCCAGTTTTAAACTCAAAATAGCAGCAACCAAACCAACCTCACTTGTAGATAAATGGCCCTCGATGCGCTGCTGACTCTGGGCCGCCGGTTCCCGTCGGTCATTAGTTTTTTGCTTTTAAGCGGACAGCGCCTCACCCGGAAATCTAACTCAAGCTAGCTTTTTGAGCTCCCAGGCGCGGACCGGCGGTCAATATCAAGATTCGGGATATGGTCAGCTGGTAGGTGCCTCAAATTCCATTGGCACAATAGGTTGACGCCTGTCAGCCACTTCTGAGCTACTATGCTTGAAGCACGAAGGGTATTATAGTTTGTGAAACAATTGGGTGGCCTTGCATATATGATCGACTTATATCTGATCTCGAAAATCACACTCTTTGCTTTTGATACAAGAGTAGCGGATAAATTTGCCTATTATTTCACTTAGAGCATCTGTTCATTCATGGCCTCATGGCCCGAATAACCACAAATCGTTTATCGTGCTTCGGTCCTAAATTAGCTTGGGCGCTTTGGAATTTGGCATTATGGGATCCCTCACTTCAACAAGTTTGGCTTCAAGCCTGGAATGTCAACTATGGCGAATGTTGTGACCGAGTTATCACCGGCAGTCAAACACGATATTGGGGCCCCAAAAATCTAGCGTCTTCAAATGGTCAGCTACCAAATTTTGCGGACGAAACATTGTGTACTGAGAAGATCTCCCAGAAGGGGTAACGTCCGAATCCCCGTAGTCGTGGAGCGATCAGCTGGCAAGTCTATCATTCAGTATGATTTTCATGATCGACATAAATTGTATGCACCTCTCTTCATGCAAAATAGCTGAGAAGATGGTAAAGCTATTGCATTAGGAAGCGAAGATCCCCTTTTTCCTTGGACGGAGAAGTTGTGAAAAAGCCAAGCGGGCGTGCATATTACATGCATCTGTATGCAAACTTCCATCCACATGCGGCAGTAGCCATTAGACCTGAAATAGCTTGCTGACATATCACTCCATCTGTTCATGGCTGATCTTGTTTCGCTTCCGTCCATTTGCATACTGGATGTCGTCTGGTAGTTGCTGAAAGAGCGTTGTTCCCGAGCTGTCGGGGAAGTGGGACTCCGCACGAACCTTAATCACCGAATTCTTGTTAGTCAGGAATGAGGCGACTGATCGGCGATTATCTTCTTGCATATGCAGAAGACAGACACAAGACCAACAACCGTTACGACAATACTATTTCAACAACCATCATACAATTTCAATATGGGAGATAAGCCACTGCCTTCGTCTTTTGATTCTGACCCGTAAGTACGCATTTCACTCCCGCCGTGGCAACCGAATTGACAACCTCCGCAGCGAGTTTTTCGAGGAAAACCCCTGGGCTAAGCTACGCCGACGGCTGAGAGAGGAGCCCCTCATCCCATTAGGTATGTTGTAATCATCGCCTCCCTTTCATATCCCCAATCTGTATTTAATTCGCTGACTATATCACTACAGGATGTGCCGCTACCTGTTATGCACTGTGGCGGGCGTACAGATCTATGAAGGTCGGCGACTCTGAGCAGGTCAATCGAATGTTTCGCTATCGTATCTACGCCCAGGCATTTACGATCGTTTCTATCGTCGTTGGCGGAATATACTTCAAGTCAGAGCGGATGCAGCGGAAAGAATTGGAGAGGGCAATGGAAGAGCAGAAGAGCCAGGCGAAACGTGATGCCTGGTTGAGGGAATTGGAGATTCGGGATCAAGAGGATAGAGATTGGAGAGAGAGACATGCCGCTGTCGGCAGGGCTGCGAAAGATGCTGGACGGGACGTCAACCTTGATGGCCCACCAGGAATGGTGAAGGACTCGGGTGAGAAGCCAAAGGAAGGAGTCCTAGATGCGGTGAAGAGCTTGGTGAATCAGAAATGATTTATCCAATGGTTCGTTCCACTCATAAAAGACATAAGCTGTATTATATACTGTCATGATGCCGGCGTTTGGTTGGGTAAAAATAAGATTCTTCTCCTTGATCCCATTCATCATACATTGCTTTAGTTCCCAGCCAATCTGCCAATCAACTTAGACCTACGAGTCAAGATTGTATAGTTCGCCAACTTCATGAGGCTTGTTCGTCGATATACCGTCTCATCGCATCAAATTCCGTTTTACCGGTCTAGTGGGTGTTAGCACCAGTCATCTAGCGCGTTTTGGAGAGCAAAGGTTGTCATACAGAGATGAGATATCGAATATGAGCCTAATTGGTAATTAGTTAGAATTGAACGAAATGAGCCACCCGCATACGCACCAAGTCCGCCACGCCCCTATTTCTTTCAAACTCCCCGCGAGCGTATACCCGCAGCTCATCTCTTGTAGCCGACCGGGGAATTTCTGACATTCTCAGTAGGGTGGTAATGTACGGGTTGAGGGGAGGGATTACTGCTAATGCCCCTGACTATCTCGCGCCATAATTGGAGCGCGCGCTGTCGCTGGATGAACTTCACATCAAAAGGTTAGACCAGCACTGAAAAATGGCTACATCAGGCCAGCTCCACTGGAATGGCATTGCTCACTTGTTCCAAGCTCGCAGCTGGTTGCTGTCGTAGCCGCGCTGCTCGGCTGGCGACGAGGAGGCGGGTCGTTCCGCGCATAAGGAGCTCAACCGCTGGATCACGATCTCACGAAACTGCGAAGTGTACCAACTGCTTCCAACTCGCCGGCATATCGAAACAAGAGCCAATCACCATATACACAATGTTCTGCAGTTGAATCAAGGGATCTTCAAGATTTGGCCGCAAATTTTAAGGTTGACGACCATACAAGCCCAAACTCTATTTTCACTCTCTTCCAAAACGCGTCACGCGACTGATATACTGAAATGGCAACCGCGACACTCACGCATTCTTGCGCACTTGCAAGACTGTGTCAATCGATGTCAACCAGCGGATGGTCACATATCTACTCTGACAGCAGCATTGGATAGCCATGAGCAACATTATCTTCCGCCTTGCTAATTCTCTATTATTCAGCACAATGATGAACCCCACAGCTGACATCATTCCCAAGAATGACAGCAGACTCCCAGCCCGAAAACGTAAGTCTCGAGAGACAGACCTCGAAGACCACGAGAAAAAGGCTCCCAGGAAAATGAAGAAGCTTGCCGGGGCTTCTGGTAAGTGATTTGTTTGACCGCTTATCCATTCCTTGACTGAATTTGAACCTAGGCTCTCGACAATCGAGGAAGAATCGTCTGGTTGAGTCTATCAATGAACTTGCTCTGGAAGATTTCATACAACGCCATGTCCCATCAAATCTCATCAACCGCACAATACGTGTCCCGCCCGCTTTAGATCGACCCGATATTAGCCAGGATCAAGAGGACACCTACGACTCCTATTGCTTTGAGATATACTCTTCGTCGACAATACCGCAGCCTTATTTCGACGCGTGTTTTGCCTTGATTAAATTTACTAGTGCCGATGCATATAGAAATTCTCGCAATGGATGGTCTCCGGCTAAAAAGAAAGCAGAGATGAGGCTGCCAGATATGCGGTACATTCTCCTTCTCCGTCAGAGGGAGAAAGGATCTGATTTGGACGATACTGAGTCTCAAGAAATCAATGATGACTTAGGTGGCATGCTGTCCTTCATGACCACGTACGAGGATGGTATACCTGTTCTTTATTGCTACGAGATCCATTTATCACCAAGAGTGCGGCGTAAAGGGGTCGGCAGGCAACTCATGCAAATTTTCGAGGAGACCGGAAGGAGGACTGGTTTGGAAAAAGCGATGTTGACTGTTTACAAGTCAAATGAAACTGCGCGGAAATTTTATGAGCAGCTTGGATTCACTGAGGACGAACTTTCTCCGCAACCTATGAGATTGAGGAATGGGAACGTAAGGGAGTTCGATTATATGATAATGTCTAAGCCGCTCAAGGAAAAGAAAAAGATAGAGCATGATTCACCGTCTTAAAAGATCGGTATTGCTAAATCTGTCTTGCATCCTTTCCCTTCATTTCAGGCCGTTCTTGTTCCCACTCGTCTCTTAACACGGCGAAAAGTGAATCAGCAACAACTATTGAGAGCCCTAAACTCCATACTAGAGTAATCGCGTAGAAGAAATTGGCGTTTCCCGAACCTGCGTAAATCCAAAGGTGGTGGAAGATGGGTCCTAACAAACTTGCGTACAATAGCGCTGAAACCGCAAAGAACGAATAACGCATGACTTTGGCCAGTTAGCATATGCCAAGACGGTTATTGGTAGCATATTCACTTACGAGGAAATATATGTCGATACAGAGATAGGAATGCGAAGTAAATAGACACATCCGAAATGCTCGGGTAGGGTTTGAAGATGGCGAAGATCCCAAACAGGCTCGTGATGACAAATAACGGCTGGCGCCGGAGTCGAACAGTAAACCCACCGACATACGATGCCAGATGCAGCCAAAAGACTCCTAAGAAAAAACCTCTAAACGGATCGAATATTTCAATGAGAAAATACCACCAAAGCCCGGCATTCGGAGTGAGATCGGGGACTAGAAGCTGAACACCATAGGTAGCGGATATAAACTCCCAAGACTGGCCGGCAGCTAGATAGGAAAGGTATAGGAGAGCACCAACGCTTCCGGCAAGAATCGTAAAAAGCTTGGCGGAATATGTGGAGATTCGCTGGGCGATTTTCTTCGTTCCGATGCTTCGATCATAGCATAAGAGAGCAATAGGCGGAAAGAGCAAAGCTGGATACAGGGACATGTATGAAGCTAATCCTAAAGCAAACATTGAATTGAAGCTATTCCCGGCGATAGCGTTTGATATAGAGGAAATGATTGCGCTGTTGGTGAAAGTGTTCGTAGACCGACCAAGGCACGATGCAATGGTGAACGGATTGAAAAGATAGCTTAATATAAGGTTAGTAAGCTCTTTTCAAACATGGAGCGCACATACCCAATAGCAATGGTTGTTCCGTCCCACCGTATGCCCTTTCGTGGTGAAGTGAAGAGTCTCGAAGCCACAGCCTCTCCGGAATCAGCAATTTGTCCCAAGGCATTGGCATTTATGAGGTCAAGTATTATATAGAGGAGAGCAGTAACAATCTGGTTTTCTCCGGCTTCGGGTAGCAGCGATAATATGGGAAGAAGAATGGGTGCCTATCCGAATAGTTGAGCATCGCGAAACCGCAGGATCGGAGGGCCCGGCTTTTACCTGGTGAAAGACTCCACCATCGTACGGCGAAACATTGCGTTTGTATAGGAAGATGCCTTCCTGTACTAAGTAGACAGCCACGGTTAGATTAGTATGAATTACTTAAGATCGTGAGATGCGCCAATGACTTACATCTTTTGAAGCTGCTCACGGGGGTAGAGACTTCAACGCGTCCCGTAAGTAGGTCGGGGAGCCCGGGAAAGACAGCTATTAAAAGGAGCCGAAGGAGAAATCCACCCCCAAACACCCAAATCTTTCTCCTATCAACGGGCATCCTTCGAAAGCAATGGTCACAGGTGCATGGTGTTGCTTGCTGTGTCTCGAGGTATTCAACCCGCAACTTGCTGGGTGCCGACCTTGAAGGACAGGCTTGGCAGTGCACGGACCATACCAAGCTTATTTAAAAATTTATTGTCGAAGTTTTGTTAAAGACCGCCGATAGTGTGAACGAACCGGTCCATCTGAACATCGATCACCGTCCGAACCTGCACAATGGGAAAGATAAAGAAGAAGGGTAATGTTGACAATCGAAACACCTGCGCTACATCTGCTAACTATGTCTAGGCACATCCGGTGCGGCCAAAAACTTCATCACGAGGACGCAAGCCGTGCGCAAGCTCCAGATTTCGCTTCCAGACTTTCGACGGCTATGTATTTTCAAAGGTAAGCGCTCTAATGAACTACTGTATCACCCCAGTCTACCTAACAAGCGCCGGTATCAGGCATCTACCCTCGCGAACCTCGCAACAAAAAGAAAGCGTCGAAAACGGCCACTCCGAACACGACTTTTTACTACACCCGGGACATACAGTATCTCCTCCATGAGCCCTTGCTTGGTAAATTTAGGGAACAAAAGGCTTTAGCAAAGAAAATTGCAAGGTCATTAGGGCGTGGAGAGGTTGGCGATGCAGCCCGATTGGAGAAAAATCATGCTCCGAAACTTTCCCTTGACCATATTGTCAAGGAGCGATACCCGACTTTCGTCGACGCCCTCCGAGATCTAGACGATGCTCTCTCCCTTCTGTTTCTCTTCGCGAACCTTCCTTCCACGGCTAATGTTCCTCCTAAAACCACTGCGTTATGCCAGCGGCTCTGTCACGAGTTTCAGCATTACCTTATCGCAACCAATTCTTTGCGCAAATCGTTCCTCTCCATCAAAGGTATATATTACCAGGCGACTATTCAAGGACAGGATATCATGTGGTTAGTTCCCTATCGGTTTGTCCAAAAGGTCACTGGAGACGTGGATTACCGGATAATGGCTACATTTGTCGAGTTCTATACCACATTACTTGGCTTTGTCAACTTTCGTCTCTATACATCTATAGGCCTAGTATATCCTCCAAAATTCGACAAGTCGAGCGATGAGCGTGGTGCGGAGTTGTCCGCCTTCACTTTGGAAGGACGGAAAGTCGGTGAAGAACTAAAATCTACATCATCCAACTCCCAACGAAACGGTCAATCGGAGACCGCTGAGTCTGTCGCCAAAGCTGTTCAAACAAAAGTCAATAGTATTCTCGAAAAGACGAAGTTTGACGAGGATCAGGATAACGAAAATGATGAGCAGCAAGACGAGAATAACGATGCGATTGATAAATTCGAAACTGCGGCACCCGAAGCGGACACACTTTTACAGCCGCAGATGAGTGGAAACGAGGCTGCGGCTTTATTTGCGCCTTTCACCTTTTTTATCTCCAGAGAAGCGCCTCGGGGGCCGCTGGAATTCATACTTAGGGCGTTCGGTTGTAAACGCATTGGGTGGGATAGCATTTTAGGTGAAGGCGCGTTTACTCATGACGAGACAGATCCTCGGATTACACACCAGATTGTAGACCGTCCACCTCTCCCAGAGTCTGCCTTGCCGCCCCTGCCACAGAATCCCAATGAAAGCACTGAATCTACTCCCAGAGTACGACCAGGCACGAAAATACCTGGTAGAACATATATACAGCCACAATGGGTTTGGGATTGCATAAATGAGGGCAAATTGCTGAGGCCTGACCTCTATGGCCCCGGTGCAACTTTACCTCCCCACCTTAGCCCATGGGTCAAACCATCTAAGGGTGAATACGATCCACGTCGCAGTCTCGCGGAACAAGAGAGTGACGGGGAGGCGGAAAGATTTGCTGAAGAGGAGGAAGAGAATAGCGAAGAAGGCAGTGAGGACGAGGATGAGGACGAGGAGGAGGAAGAAGAAGAAAAAGTGAAAGTCTCCGCTAAGCGACTAAAAGAGAAAGAGAAAGAGGTAGAGGAGTCGGATGAGGAAGACGTATCTGACGGCGGTATGGATGTAGACATTCCAGGTACCGACGATGAGGATGAGAGCGAAGAGGACGAAACTGTAGAACAGTTCGACGACTCCAATCAATCGCCTGAGGCTCTGGACGAATCCGAAGACGAAGAAGAATCCGAGAAGACTCAACACCAGAAGGAACTCGAAGCTGAGGCCGCTGGGCTCCCATTCGGGGGGTCCAATGGTGCTACAAGCGGTTCATCTAAGAAATCGAATGCTCAGAAACCACTTGCAAAGAAACATGCGGCTTTGAAGAAGAAAGAGGAAGAAGAACTCGAACGTCAAAAGATGATGATGAGCCGGAAAAAACGGAAACTGCTAGATAAGATGTTGTACTCGAACAAGAAGAAAGATGAAGAGGCAGAAAAATTAAGGAGGAAAAGGAGAAAGCTCGAGCAAGGATCAAAACCGTAGTTGAGAGTTCCCAATTGATGATACCTAGAACTATACCAATTGAAAAAGTGCTCACCTGCAGAATACAGCGGTTTAATCTTATGTATTTCATTGTTTTATAGTTGGTTTTCACACTTCCAAAACATCAGATATTTATCTCCTTTTCTTGATGCACAGCACGTGATCTCCATTTCGAACAAACTTTGGAGGTAATAATGCAAATCTCACTGTAATCAACCCCTTATTTTCCATATAGGCTGGAAGTGATTGAAATTAATGCCCTGTTCCTGTTCCTCTCTGTTTTGCTAAAGCCTTTGAGATGAGCTTCACATTAAGATCTCGTGGTGATGACATATCTGCAAAAAACCCAGAATCTAATACTCAATATCCCATCGTCGATGATGATTCCGACGATCCAGATTTCAAGTACAGCGGCGATGAGAGCAACTTTTTCTCTGACGAAAATGAACAAATTAGGATAAAAACTGAAAATCAAGACGATGGACCGTCTTCTTCCTCTGACGAAGTCGAGGTTTCGTTTGATAGACCGAAATTCGGAGGTTCAAAGCAGGCATATCTTCTATGGACCCAGAGAGAGCGCCAGGAGGTAGCTGCTCTTGACACTTTACGTGCAAGGGATCTCTCGTTGCACCTCTTCAATGCATTTGCGCTCAGGAAAAGAGCCAAAATTCTTAAGGAGCAACGTCACTTACAGCAAGTTCATTCAAGCCGAGAAGATCTCACATCCACATTTGCACCCAGTCGCAGATGGACAGCCTGGCCACTACCTCCAGAACTGGTTCCTAGGATGAATGAGAAACTCACGTGTGATGAAGAAGAGGACTTGGTAATTCGAGGGGAGTCCGATTCACGGCCAAGCGCAGAATTAGAGGAGCATTTAATGGCACATATGACCAAAGTGGCTAAGGAAAGATTTCAGTCTCGGGAATGGGAGAACGAATCGGAAGCCGATCGACAGCTAAGCCGACAACCAGAATCAGATATAAGATCGTCTGTATCGATCAAGGAAGAGGAACTTGATGAAGATGTCATGCTTGGGTCCCGGGACTCCCGTCCCGTTATACAAATCGATGATGATGAATTAGCGCCACTGCTACGTCCGGATGCTCGTCATATTATTAGTAGGCTCGATGAACTACTTCTAGGCCTATATAAAGCACGACAATCCTATCTTACGACTGCCGATATAAGCCATCCCGCGATAGAATTTGAGGAGGAAGGCAAACCAAAATTGGGCATTGATGCCCCCCGTCGAGTGAGGTTAGGGCTTCGGGATTGGAGTGATGTCCTTGGAATTGCCTCCATGATTGGATGGCCCGAAGATGCTGTCATGCGTACCGCTAAGCGTTGTGCAGATCTTTTCGATCAGGATATGATATTTCGAACAATGAAAGAAGGGAAGGTGAAACTTAATTACGCGGAAGATGGCTCGGCATATTGGAAATATGTTGAGGACTCAGAGAACGACGAGGAAGAAACGACTGGCCCTTCCACAGTTTTAAACTACGCGACCAAGCCGAAAGTCCGCTTTTGTCCTGTGGAAGATTGCCCAAGGCACAAAAAGGGATTCTCAAGGACGTGGAATTTGAACCTACATCTTAAAAGAGTACATCCGGCGCTGTTCAAACCACCAACTAGTCGCAAAAGGAAACGGAGATCGATGTCACAAGAGAGCCTGTGAAAAGAGCGGCCATCCAAATGGGACGAAATGACCCCCAATTTTCCCAGCCACAGGATTTCACCTCGCGTTCTGTCAAAATCCAGTCTACTACACTGTGTAAAGCATGCTGCTTTTGAAGCTATTCAAACTGCAACCAATATCCGTTATAGACCCTACCTAGCTTTTAGTCAAAACTACCTACGAAGGCACTACATATTTCGCTTGCCGCGTTACCTAATTATTTCTCGTCTGAATACTTTGCAGAATGGACTCCAGAGCTGGCAATACAGATCTGATCCAGACACAATGTGCCTACTGACCGTTCTTGTATTTGGCTAGTCAAGGCAATAAGCACAGATCCGCTCCCCTTCCCGAAAAAAATTACATTTTCTGTATGGCTATCTTCGGTACAGTGAAAAAGCATTTGGATTAACCCTGAAGATCGGATCCCATTCCTCCAAAAGTAATAGTTTTGACGGTGAGAAACTCATCAACACCGTATTTACTACCTTCACGTCCAAATCCGCTCTGCTTTACTCCGCCAAATCTATACGCGTGTTAGGAGACGAATCCAGTTAAAGAATTCAGTGGTCACTTACGGTGCGGCGGTATCGCTTATAATTCCTGTGTTGACTCCAATCATTCCAAGCTCGAGGGAAACAGCAACGCGATAGATTCGCTGGACATCCTTGCTGAAGAAATAGCCAGCCAAGCCAACTTCTGCACTGTTGGCCAATTCAACAACCTCTTTCTCGGTATCAAAGGGGAAAAGCCCAGCAACGGGACCAAAGGTCTCTTCAGAAGCCATTAGCATGTCCTTTGTCATGCCGGTGATGACAGTGGGATGGAAGAAATTTGGACCAAATTCAGTGGCCGGCTTCCCGCCAAAAAGAACTTTCGCTCCTTTCGCCTCAGCATCTTCTACATGATGGATAACCTTTTCAATGGCGCGGGAATGAATCACTGGGCCGTGTGTCACTCCTTCGTCGAAACCGTGGCCGAGCTTGAAACCTTTGACCTTCTCAGCGAGCTTCTGAGCAAATTCGTCATATATTCCCCTTTGGACGTAGATTCGGTTTGCACACACGCAGGTCTGGCCGGAGCTGCGGAACTTAGAAGCAATGGCGCCAGCAACTGCAGCGTCAATATCGGGACAATCGTCAAACACAATGAATGGGGCATTTCCGCCTAGCTCCATGGATACCTTTTTCACAGTTGACGAGGACTGTTTAAGAAGCAGTTTTCCTACCGGTGTAGATCCAGTAAACGAAATCTTGCGAATTTCAGGATTCGTTGTCAAACACAGGCCAAGTTCCGGCGTGTTCTTCATAGCTGTTACAAAATTGACAACGCCTTTCGGGATTCCAGCGCGATGCGCGAGCTCGGCAATGGCATTTGCGGTGAAAGGTGTCTCTCCAGGAGACTTGGCCACGACGGTACACCCGGCGGCGAATGCGGGCCCAATTTTCCTGGTAATCATAGCAGCAGGGAAATTCCAGGGAGTAATAAACCCACAAACACCAACAGGCTCTTTCAATGTTATAATTCTGTTTCCAGGAATCGATGATGGGATGGTATCTCCGTAAATCCTAGGCGCCTCCTCACTGAACCATTCAAAGAAATTGGCCGCATATGCCACTTCGCCCTTGGCGTCAGCGAATGGCTTGCCATTTTCCCATGTGATCAGAGTTGCTAGATCTTCGGCATTATCCACCATCAATTGATACCATTTTCGCAACATACGAGCTCGTTCCCGCGGTAACGTCCTGCGAAACAGCGGAAAAGCCGCAGCGGCAGCATCGATGGCTTTTTGCGTGTCTTCGGTAGTGAATTCAGAGCATTTTCCAATAAGCCTACCGGTCGAAGGGTCTGTTTATGCAAGAAAAAACCCCCAAAATTAGTGCAATTCCGTCTTCTCTTGCGTTGGCTGTGGTCGCTCGGTGTCAGTTTACCGTGAACATCAAAAGTTTCGCCGCTCTTAGCATCTACCCATTCTCCATTGACGTAGCATTTGCCAATCAGGAGGGATCTATCCTTTAACTAAAGAACGAACAAATCAGTAAGGCTCTATACAAACCTAGTAGATCCAGGCTATCTTACTGGAGGGACTGTATGCATTGCGTATCGTCTTCTGCCGTGGAGTGCATATACAACTGTGTATCTTGGGCGTGGACGGAGGCACTGTCGAAATATCGGACGAACGACTTTATCCATGGTGATGGACGTAAACCGGGTTTCGTGAAGAGCTGGTAGGTTACACAGAGGCGGAGAGAAGAGGGGGAAAGAATAGCAAGCAATCCAGATGCCGGGTGATGTAATGGTAGAAGCTTCCGCAGAAAACAGGGATGTTATTTGCTCCTTCACGCTGATGTATGGAGGCCCGAGAGCTAGCGATCGGAGAGCTATGTACTTGAGCTTCGGGATAGCTGTCAAGGCGAGCAGAAGACTGAACGTTGGAAGCTCACTCGGGGAAATCACCGAGAAGCTTCCCCAAACTGCCAAGCTTCGGCGGCTCGGGAACTGGGGGCGGGGAATGACGTATTATGTAACCATCACGTGGCCTTCGAGGGTCCTAAGCATACACGAATTGGTGAGGAGGGGCACTATATTGCACCAAGGTCATGTGATAGCGTGACGCAACGCGTCTCAGGCTGGCTGCAAATGGCAAGCAACATTGTAGGCTATTGGAAGATTTTCTTTCATGCCCATTGCTTTCTGTTCATTGCCAAAGAATTCCAAAGGAGAATATGCATCATTACGAAGTGTTGCTATCATATAGAAGCTTGGCGTCGGGGCCGCGCGAAGCGAAATTTTTGCATCGTCCTTTGAATTCTTAGTCTTGATATGGAGTACGGAGTAGTCAAAGGGTCTATAAAGACTCCATGACCCTCATCCTAACTCGGGCTTTTTGCCGATCATTAAATACATGGGAGTGAACAGGCCTAGTTTACCACCTTTGACGAGATTATCTGCCCCAGCAGCAAGCTCGCTGGCTACCTCCGATGTTCCCGGTGGGGCTATCCATAGCTTTTCCAACGTCCACAATAAGCTACCCATAGCCCCCCTACCGGCTCTTGTCATTCGCAGCACAGTAAAGATGTCCCACAGGGATCGAGCATACCGCCACTCACCCGCAATCGGGTAGTACCATGGGACAGAATCAAAGCGGCTGGCGAGATCGTCTTCATATTCGAGAGTGAAGCCAGCCGCTTGTATGGCATCGATTGCCTCGGACCTGGTAGGCATATTAACGATACCGTTGCCTCTTTCGATACCCAGACGAATCGCCCGGTGCTCCGGATTTGTCTCGTCAAACTGGTCTGTCATGACCCACTCATACACACCAAAACGGCCACCCGGTCTGAGAACGCGATATATTTCCTTGTAAACGTCCAGGAGCCTAGGGGCGTGTACGGTTGCTTCGATGACATAAACAGCGTCGAAGCAATTTTCTGGAAAGTCCAAGTGCTTGACAATAATCAGCGACGATGACGGCCATAATGGAGAGTTTTGTCCCTTACCATGAAATCGCATTTGAAGAAGGATACTTGTTTTTCCAAGCCCGCTCTTTCAGAGTGTCGTGTTGCACGGGAGATTTGATACCCATTGTTGTTGACGCCAACCACACGGCACCCAGTGAAGCGAGCAATTTCTCGAGCAGGGCCGCCTACGCCACACCCGACGTCGAGTACATCCATGTCTTCTTCGATACCCAACCTGTACGCCAAGTAATGTTCATGGCGGGAAAGAGCCTGGAGAAAAGGCTCTCCCAATGCAAAGCGGCAAAAATGGAAAGACTGCCCCCAGGCTTCTTCGTAGAAGTCCGTAACAAGGTCATAGTAGCTACATTGGAAGATAATATTAGCTGCCAGACAGATCTCTTGCACCAGAATATGGACAGGGAAACCAACTTGTTGACAACATGCATGTATTCGGCCCTTCGTTCTTCTCTTGCCTCGTTGGCTGTGGCATCCTTGCCATCTACCGTTTTCCAATGATGTACGTATTCCTTTGTCACCTCTCGATGTGCGCCGCTATTCTTGTTCAACATGGCCAAAAATGGATTACTCTCATCCATGGATTTCCCGTGCATGGCTTTAGTCCATGCCAGATTTGAGTCATCCTTCAAAACGACAGTCATGTCGAACTTCGTGAGGCTTTTAAAAAGACAGGAACGAATAGAACGGTCCAGAGATTACTGGCTGAAGACATCTTCGAATCAGTGAGGGGTATCGTCATCTTTATAGGAGACAAAAGGACACGAGTTCGGAATGCGCGATGTAATTTCTCTTTTCCCCTTTCCCTCGCTTTAGCGATGAGATCTGTATAAGTCGATATCTAGGACCTGCAAGAATGAAGCTTCGACCAGTTGATTGGTTGCCTCCAAAACATCCATGCTCAGGCTTAGCAGGGAAAACACCATTGAAAAGTCACGCCACCGAGAAGGTTTGCGGGACGGGGACGTTACCGATGCCGGCGAGGGTCCAGACTCAATTAATGAGTCCGGCAGTGATATTGTCGCAACATTGGACCCCTGTCTGTTTCGTTATTGGTACGAAGTACAGAGTACTTAGGCACGTGATTTATCTCTATACAAATCGCGAATGCACTAAGTATCTTCTACCCTGATTGAGGCAATGTAAGCAAAAAATAATGCTGCAGCCTGCGGGCTATCACCACTTATTTGCGAAATTGAGAACGTCTAAGCCTCAATTTTCGGGTAAAGAAAGAAGCGTTTGCTCCGCGGTCGCTGAAAATGAGAGCTAAGGCTTCTGTGGAGTGAAAGAACATAATCCCTCTCTGCTTTCCAAATAAGTAGCTTTCGGTAGTGCCAGAAATAAGATATTGTACTGTACATACATAAATATTAAGACAATGGTGGAAGTCCTCCCTTATCATGAGTTTCGCGCGTCGCCATTAGTATCTTTGTCTCCATCTGGTAGAATGGATTTTTCCTGGCCGGGCTTCCAATGTATAATCTGGGGGCGGGCTTCCGTGCGAGGTTAGGCGGCCTGACGACATTCCCGCCAATACGGCGCTTCTTGCCAAACAACTCTTTATCCTCTGAGCGTTCTTCTTTGCCATAGTGATCTTTCCAACCAGGCGCACTGAGGCCCATCTCTTCATATTCTTCATCAGAAACAATTTTTATGGTTCTCACTTTCCATTTTCCAACTTTCAAGACCAATAAAGACCCATCAATGATGAACTTTTCTGTGACGTCGGCTGGCCATGTTTTAACAGGGACATATGATATGTTATCTCCCATAGTTTGCTTGGAATCGGAGCGGCTTCCAACGCTGACACCGTTATTGACAATTAAACGGAAACCGTCGGCTTTGCTAGGTACCAACCCGGCAGACCAAAGCACCTTGTGAAAAAATTGCTTGTATACAAGGGACCTTGGAAGCGTTAAATTCGGCGGTGGCACCTCAAAGAAGTGTAGCTTTTCTGTTTTCGACTTCTGCTCAGAGCCATCATGACCAGGGTCCGCCCCAGAGGGAGTATCTTCAGAAATAGATTTGGGTTGAAACATTGAAATGTGCTGCTTAGCAGTTTTCTCGGCCTCTTCAGCTCCATGAACGAGTTCAACAAAGTCCCGAGCAAGCCGGTGCTGTGCTACTCGTTTGGAGGGATCTTTCACATGATTTTCCATGATTTCTTTGATTTCTGGGATAGGGATAAAGGTGAAGAGTTTTAGATGGCGCTCGACGTCGTCATCAGAGGTCCGAACAAAATGCTAACAAATTAGTTAGCAAAGTGAATGGGATCGCTAGGTACCGATTCGAGCACACAACAATTCCAGAAAAGGGCGTACCTGATAAAGGTCAAAAGTCGAGGTCATATCTTTGTCTAACCATACTGCGTTTCCCGCCGACTTGCCGTACTTTTCGCCAGATGAGGTTGTGAGTAGAGGTGTAGTAATGCCCATGGGATACACAAGCTCCGGGTCTTCATCCTTTTTTGGTGCGAATTCGCTTTCTGGGTCATTTCTTAACATCCCTTTGATAGCATCCATTCCAAACAGGATATTTCCAAATTGATCGGAACCGCCGACTTGGACCTTTACCCCACGTTGAAAGAGGTACCAAAAGTCCCAGGCCTGCATAATCGGGTAACAGAACTCGGCAAGTGACATGCCAGTGCCACTCTCTACCCGGCTTTTCACACTGTATCCACATCAGTATATCTTCTTCCAACGCTTCCTTCTCCCAAAATAACCTACTTATCACGGCCTAACATCGGGCCTAGTCTTACTGCCATTCCGAGGGTAGACATGATCTCCAAGAACGATTCTTTGTTCCACCAAACGTTATTGTTCTCTAAGGCTCGTTTCCACGCCCACTCATATTTGTAACCATATTTCGCGCCATACCTTTCGAAAGACACGCCAAGCCTTTTGAGTTGGAGGTGTATGTTTATCATATTCGCTTTTCGCATCGCGGATTTCATTAGAGGTCGGGTATCCGTACGTCCGGTTGGGTCACCGACTTTTGCTGTCGCTCCCCCGAGCTATATTGAACAATATAATGTATTAGATATCATATCTTGCAGCACACAGGAAACGTAGCACATTGAATACTCACAAGCCAAACAGCCTTTAGTCCATGCACGTAGGCCCAACCCAGTACCATGAATGGTAGCATGTGTCCAATATGAAGAGACGGCGCCGTCGGATCCACACCCGCATAGAAGCCCACCCTCTTATTGGTGATCATTTTGTCCAGTACATCGCGCTCCCTAGCAATTTTCTGTTTAGAAGAGCAGTCCCCAGTGGCTATTAAGATGCGGGTGTGCATACTAACCCAACGACAGAGTTAATATACCCTCTTTCCTCAAGTAGCGACAGGAAACTCTTTCTTTGGCCGTCCTTGATCTCCTTCGCCCATTGTGCCCACTGCTCCTCTGCTTCCTTTGTCCGGCGGATGTGTCCCTGGCTAATAAATCTTCGCTGAGAGAAGGGTTTCGCGAGTGCCGCGTTATGCCTGCCATTATTAACTTCTCCCAAACCGCGAAGCCCTCGCAATATCTTCAATCGACAGGAAAGACATGTCGCTCCGAGGAATGGGCGAGATAGCCAGGTTCGCGAGCTCATCATCATGCTCAGATCAAAAGCCTAATCTGATCAAAGCCATAAGCTTCCGAGCTTTTGCAGGCTAACTTCGCAAAAGCCTCTGTAACTACAGTAGTACTGTCATTGTACTTGGGGACTTTGTGATTAAAATTTAGGCGCCGGGGTAAATTAGTTAATCCGAAAAGTGCGCTAAGCGCGTCTAATAAGGTTATCAGGATGACTAATAAGCTACTTTGGTAGCGAGCGGCATTCGGAAACGCGTCTTCCATGACATTCAAAGCATCACACATCTTGACACTTTTCAACCTTTCCTGCCTCAGTTCATGAACACCTCTACCGAGACTTCGTTGCTCCACCCAGGTTCTATTTTCATCTTCTTCCACGCGGTCAGAAGATCAATTAATAATAAATTCCTCGAATAGTCCACCTTGACAGTTCTTTCTGGAACTGCCTCACCTGAGAGCGTAACCAGGAAATTCTTCTCCACTGTTTTTCCATCCAATTCCGACACGTAGATACCCAGTATACCAAGCGCTTTAAGCGTGATAGTGCAGCGGATTCTGCCATTTGAGGTGGGCTGAAGTTCGGAACTGACGATAGCCGCGACTCCAGTCATCTTGTCTGTGAGACCCAAAACCGCGACGTCGATCATTCTTTTCGCGCTTCCCAGAAGAACCTTTCGAACAGGATATGCTGTGAGGATTTCCCACCCTCTCAACTCCAAGTAAATGGAAAACAAGAAGCTCTGGTCGCATGGGCCCACGGTCATGTCTCCCGCAGTGAACGCCTGGACTATATACTCGTTCTCGGTATCCGGTGTGATTCCCGGGAAATCAAGGATTGAAATCAGCGAGAAGATCTCCTCACCGCTGATGTTGAAAAGTCCAAGGATTCCGCTTCCAGTGAATGCTTGACCAGTGTAACTTCCTATTTTCAAAATTTGCCCTTCGTTGTAATTATGGTAACAATCCACAGCACAGCCCGGGACACTAGGTCGAAGGATAACGCTACTCCCATTTACAGACATTGCAGACATCTGGTTGACGAGAGTAGAGTCATGTTTCCCAGGTTCGTCAGTGATATATATGGGGCCACCAGATAAACATCGAGCCGCGGCATGAAACGACGCATATGAATGATTTGTTTGGAACATATCCCAATCCGGAACGACATTGAGATGTCTTGTTAGTAAGGAATTATGGGCGTTGCAAAATACGTGCCAGGGATGGGAGCTGGGCACGTCTGGGAAGAAGTCGTCCGAATTACGCAGCACAAACCGTGGTCTCGTCGTTTGGAGCTGGGAATGGAATATTATCTGGGGCGCCTGGGACATACAAGATATAGCCTTTGCTTGGAAGTGTCTTAGCGATGCAATTGACCATGCATCTTGGTATGCCGCCGTGAATCGGACGCGATCCGCTGGGTCTTCCAACGCATCCAAGAAGAATTGGGCATCCGTTTTCACAGCATCAACCCCAGCTGACGACAGAAACGAATAAAAATTGTCGTAAAGGAGACTGATATCATCGGGATCAATGGCGAGCATAGATCCACCAGCAACTCGATCCACTTTCTCTACTGTTTTTGTTTTGTATTTCTTTGCAAGCTCTCCATTTGGTGATATCCCTCCCCAATACCCCATAAGCGCGTGCCATACGGCGATATGTTTGATATTGGTGTTCTTTTTACGAATGGCATCAACAGTATGTTTCAAACCTTGTGGAAACCCCTCTTCGTTGGCTTCGAATCTCATCCAACCCCGTTTGAACTGGGATTGGCCTTTGTTATCCAGAGACTGCCAATTATCATCGATGATAAGGCTGACTATATTGATATCGTTCGCTTTCAATGAGTCTAATGCACTCAGTATTTTCTCTTCGGTCAAATTCTGACCTAAAGAGTTCCACGTGCAATATGCAAGGCCATCATACCACGTTGACATCCACTGGGTATTAGCGTTGTCGGAATCATTCTGTTCCTCCGTGCCTTCGACGGCTGGTGCAGATACAATGAGCTGCCTCGCATTCTTCCGTGCCTCGTACATGACGGCAGCTATACCAAGTTCAAACGAAGGGGCAACAGCGGCTAGCACCTTCACATCCGATTCGGTAACTTCATCATTTCTTGAGGATATTATCACGCCCGAGTTGTCGGATTGTAAGACATTCAGGGCATTCGACGGGCCACTTACCGCCAGAAGCACGAGCGACAGGCCATCTTCACGCAGAAACGCCGATAGAACAGCGTCCTCTGTCAGCCTGTAGACTTCTTGGCCATGCCTTGGAGCTAACCATGGACTCCAGATGCGAACCAGCGAGAAGTTTCTCACAAAGTGCTTGGGCATACCAAGTGGTATCGATGCCCGTCCGCTCTTATGCTCCACCGCGGGCCCGACTTTTCCCTCGATGCTCCACAATACTGTCCCTAGGACCTCACTCATATGTCTCTCTACATTCAGCTTCGGGTTCAAGTTCTCAATAAAATGACCCAAGCTTTTGGCTTGATCGTCCTCGTGACTCTTCTCCTCAAGTAACTGCGGCGGGTCAAAGACAATTTCCCCATCACGGGTTCCAAACTGTTCCTTCACCCACTGCCATGGCGAGTCTGAATCAATCCTATACTTAACCGTAAAACAGGTGTGTTTTCCTTCTTTTGGAAATGCAAGCTGGCCAGAGAATGTGTTTTGATGGTAATTCGTCTTGGACTTTCGGCCCAGGCGGACGGGAGTCCTCGATCCAAGAACCTTTCTCAGAGGGAATTCTTCCCAGTCTCCATTTATATTATGCCAAACGCAAACTTCCCAGTCTTTCTCTGGAAACGAGCTGCTTGACTCGAGTACCACGGTGAAATTTATCTAGAACGATAAGTTGATATCCAGCGACAATGCTTCATGATGCCTCGCCGTGACCTACCTTATCCGCAGCACCGCTTCCACCGATATGCCTTTTCCTCCTCAGAAAAGTGACGCGGGCCAATGGAGGCCATGATAAGACAGTTGCGAAGAGACTCATCTGCGCTGCCCGTACAAACTTGATCTGCGATGGTTTCTGAGCTTGTGCAAGCTGTGCCTCTTCCGCCCTCCGAAGGGTCATATTGCTGACAACCGAGAGTGTGAACCTTTAGCAGAGGTTGGATGTCCTTCGACTTTGTAAATTCCTTGAAGTATCGCCTTATGCGAATAGGTGTCCCTGCTAATGAGCGGTCGGCTGCAAGAGTAAAAATTATTGTTTAAACGTAATCAGCAGAAGTTCTATGACTAGAATTGAATAATTTAACTTGCGTAAGAGACGTGCAACGTGATCATCATATTTAACTGACCCGGACAGTGAATCTTCTCGTTTCTTGGTGTATTAACTGAACGGCGATATAAGTTATAAGCCTGTTTTATAGCTGTGACACGACAAAGCTTGACAGCGAAGCAAATCTGCAAACCCCACCTTCTGTGTGCCCCTCACCGCATCATGCGCAACCTTGACGGCATCTCCACCAACCCAACGGCTATCAGTCTATCGAGCTGCTTCAATCCTCTCCGTCACGGAGTAGTTTTTAGTGCTCTGATAGGCCGATGTTTGGAAGCATATCAAGTGTTCCAACATGGCCATCTAGAGTACCTCCTTTTCAACCCAAACTTGATCTACAGCCTGGCTAACGAATTTTCGAGACAGGTTCGCAAGCAAGATGATGAGGTTCCAGCGTCCCTGAGAGAACAAATGGGTGAGTGGGAAGTATTTCGGCAGATAAGCACTATAAATGTGCCGGCAGTTGTATTCTGGGCCTATACTTAAATATTTTCGGGAAATCGAAAAATGTACGTCAATAGCCAATCTCCTGTTTATAGGAGCAATGGATAGACACGCATATCTTTTTCATGTAGGAATGCAAGTGGGAACTTGAGCTTCCATCCAAGGCTTCTTTCTGCCTGGAGCTTATGCCTAGAAAAACATGCAGTTTTCCCCACAGGACACTTACTTTTGTCTTCATGCTTGACTCCTCTGTAATCAAAAGAAAAAAATATCAACTACATAAGCAAGATGAAAACTGGAAATCACTAGATTTAAAGGAATAGAGTAAGGATATGACAAATGCACGCATGGTTTTGCAAAGCTTCGGATCTGAGGAGTATCTAACTGCTTTGTCCAATGCATTTATATATGGTTTCTAATGTTGCAAGTACACATACACGGTACATCGCCTGCAGAATGATATTTTCTTTACCTTCAGGATGCAACAATGATGCATCAAAATGCCAGCCACATAGGTCCTTGATGCCATAAAAGTAACTCTCAGTGCCAATCGTGACTCCAAAAGCCCTGGGTAGTGAAGGCGTGATACATATTAAGCTTGAAGTGAAAGCCCTAGATGGAACAGGCTCAGTACATACACCAGGAGATGGACAGGACTGTGACATTAGGAGCCATGGCTGTCTTGAAGACACTGTATATCAGCCCTGATTGATCCCAGAGGCAAGCCTCTTTGACACAATGTGCAAAGGCGGAGCTTCAAGAGAATCCTTAATAGTCACATCAAAGCCATGTATTCACGATCGATGGCCTCAGTTGTAAGTTCATCCTACCCCAGCAGGCGATCTTATGATCCGGGCAGTCCGACTTTCAGCACTTGGGGGCCGAAGTCCTCGTCCATATCGCGTTTCATGAAAGGTGATCGTGTCACAGTTTGCACGTCGGCATTGTAGTGAGATTCCAGCAGCTGGGCTCATTATATTGGATGGTATCAAGCTATGTACAAATAGACGAAAGATATCGCTAAATTGTGCGACTTGTCTGTCTGGCGTTTTGCCATCATCCAAGGCGGTGGTTCTTGGCAGAATGGATGACTAATACTGCTGAGCTCAGCGACATTGCTTGCACGTGGATTGGCCGCCCGAGTGGGTCAAGCAGGGTTTTCGGCCCCACTCCGAGCGAAAGGTTGTTGTTCGCACATGTGATAATGATGATGAGTGCAGGACTGCCCGCCAGCCCGCATCTGAATGATAATAGTGTGTCTGATCCGTGATCGAGAAATTCATAAGCACTCCATTTCATATCCAGTTATTATTGGAGCCCTGAAGGACAGCAACTCATATGGAGTGGAGCCAGAGTCGTATGTATTTCCCCTGGTCTAATTATTATTGAAAAGTGGCATGTGAATGCGTGGTCCGAATGCATCGAGTATATGGGCCTGGAGCCGTGCAAGTTGGAGCGTACCTAGGTATAACTACTCCACAGCCTGCACTTGTTACTAAAAGGCTAAATGCTAGAGGTCGCTGATTAGACTCTTGTGGGGAAAGAGTTTCAATGCAATGAGCCTCGGGATATTTTCTCCTTGAGAAGCACGGAGTGTTTCCAGCTGACCAGTGACCACTTTCGTATCCATTCACGCCGGGTACATATAAAATATTACTCCCAGTTTTGGTCTCTTGGAATCTCATTCCACATGTACACCTGTTCTGTTTAATCTCGTTTCACAGCAATTTTTGATTATCATAAGCCATGTCCGAAACCTTCACGAAAGACGCTGTTGCGTCGCGGAAGAGTGCAGGCGATCTTTGGATCATCATTGACGACGACGTCTTTGACTTGACCAAGTTTCAAGAAGAACATCCAGGTAAGCGCCTCTTCAAAGGAAGCTCAGTTATACCGAAACTAACAGACTCTCAGGAGGTAAAAGAGTAGGTGCCACTGTTCTCTGGGCTTCTGGGGTTTGAGCTGAACTTTTCTCAGTCCTCCAGCGATTTGCGGGCAAAGACGCTTCAAAGTCATTCTGGAAATATCATGGCGCAAACGTCCTGAAGAAATATCGAAAGCAGCTTCAAATCGGATCTCTCGATACTAAAAAGGCAGCTGCTCCTCCGGCTCCAGCAGCCGCCCCTCCTGCTGAAAAGAAAACCCCCAGCGCCAACTCTGCACCAGTGCCAGAGCCTAGCGCTCCTCTTGACCCTTTTGGGGACTTGGTCCCGTTTGCCGATCCAGCCTGGTATCAAGGTGTATGTTGCAACCCACTCTCTATGTACTGCCGGTAACAAGTACTCATCTTTGCCTCTCCATATAGTACTACTCACCGTATTATAATGAAACGCACGCCGCCCTTCGCAATGAAGTTCGTGAGTGGGTGGACGCCGAAATCGAACCGAATGTTTTCGAGTGGGACGAGGCCAAGGAGGTACCTTCAAGTATCTATAAGCAAATGGGCGAAAGGGGCTATCTAGCCGGTTTACTGGGTGTAGCATACGATGCAAATCTTTCGGGGCACACAGTCAAGAGCGTTCCTCCTGAAAAGTGGGACTTGTTCCACGAGGTTATTGTGACTGATGAGCTTTCTCGTTGCGCCAGTGGCGGTGTTGTGTGGAATCTCATCGGCGGTTTTGGCATTGGCTGCCCTCCACTTCTCAAGTTTGGAAATAAGGACGTTGTGAAGAGGGTCATCCCAGGTATACTCTCAGGGGACAAGCGTATCTGCCTTGCCATCACGGAACCAGATGCTGGAAGCGACGTTGGCAATCTTACCTGCGAGGCTAAACTTACCCCCGACGGAAAGCACTACATTGTCAATGGAGAGAAAAAGTGGATCACGAACGGCGTGTGGTCTGATTACTTTACCGTTGCGGTTCGAACCGGTGGACCCGGCATGGAAGGTGTCAGTGTGCTGCTTATCGAGCGCGACATGGGTGGTGTATCTACCCGCAGAATGGACTGCCAGGGTGTCTGGAGCAGCGGCACTACCTATATCACATTTGAGGATGTTAAAGTACCGGTTGAAAATTTGATCGGCAAGGAAAACAAGGGATTTAAAGGTTAGCAACCTCACCAAAAATTCCACGAGATGTCGTCAACTAACTAGAACTTCAGTTATCATGACCAATTTCAACCACGAGCGCATTGGTATCGTCATCCAATGTATTCGTTTCGCCCGTGTCTGCTATGAAGAATCCGTCAAATATGCCTACAAACGACGCACATTTGGCAAACGTCTCATCGAGCACCCAGTTATCCGAATGAAGTTGGCCCACATGGCCCGTCAAATCGAAGCTACTTATAACTGGCTAGAGAATGTCATCTACCAGTGTCAAAGATACGACGATACGGAGGCATCTCTCCGCCTTGGAGGAGCTATTGCTGGCCTCAAAGCTCAATCGACCACCACTTTCGAATTCTGTGCTCGGGAAGCCAGTCAGATCTTTGGTGGGCTAAGCTATAGCCGAGGTGGGCAAGCTGGTAAGGTTGAGCGTCTGTATCGAGATGTACGGGCATATGCAATTCCGGGAGGTAGCGAGGAGATCATGTTGGATCTCAGCATGAGACAAAGTCTCAAAGTCCACCAGGCCTTTGGCATGAACTTGTAAATAAAGCCCGCCTGGTTTGGTCCCTTTCTACAGATTCGTTGGATACCATTTTTGGGATGTTGAAAAGCACTTTATCATACCTCCGAGTGTATAACAATTTGTATTGTATAACAAGAAGACTGGATATCTCATTGAAGACATATATGTGAATACAGAGCAAGGTAACGAAATATTGTGATTTGCAGATCAACAAAGACTGACTTCGTGAAGTATTGGATCCAGCCAAAGGTAGAATAGAGAAATGGTCTATGCTTTTATCGGTCCCTTAACTGAGCTCGATTGAGCTCTGAAAGTACATTGCCGTAGGGCATAAAGAGGGTACACTGAAACTTCTTCTGCAGAGAGTAAAGCGGTTTGATTCATCTTGACGCTGGGCTGTGTTCTTGAGTGCCAAGATAAGTGGCACGTGCACAAGAATTTCCTCACGTGATATGATGAGTCAGCTCCAATCTGCGCGGGAACGACCAGCTACTCTGAATGGCCTCCAGCTTCTGTCGAAGGACAACTTTGATCCTTCCTTTCACCAGCTTCTTATTGCATACCTACTCAGTGTAGTTTCACAGTGCTCTTCTTTTGAGATCCTTGCTACTTTCCGTTCGTTTATTATTGAAAGTTTCGACCCTTCGTTATTCACCCTTACCGACCTCCGGGCCTCTTCAATTCGAGAAATAGTCTTCGCCGATATTCTGCCTGAGGTTCGAAACTGGTCTACAATTGAAAAACCAGGCTCTATTACTTGTAGAAGGCAAAATGTCTCGTCCATCGTTCCTCGACCAAGATCTTGGGTCGGAAGAGGAGGACGAGGAATTCAATCCCGCTCCCGCCGATGATTCCGATGACGAGCAAACAAAAGCGACGGATGGCGAAAAACGACATCGCATTGGAAGTGATGATGATGAACCTACCGCTCAGGATGACGACAGACCCCGTGCAAGCGCTGAAAGGCCGCGGAGTCGAGGCGATGAGGGAGATGAACAAGGCGACGGGGAAGCCGAAGGAGAGGATGATGAGCAAGGAGAGGACGAGGACGATGATGATGAGGAGGAAGACGACGATGACGAAGCAGTAACAGTAAGACACTGCCACAGCTAATTTTTTTCGTCTATCTCCTGCTAATGTCGATTGCTTTGCTCAGGGCCGTCCGAGGAAACGAAGACGGGGCGGACTTAACAACTTCTTCGAAGTAGAAGCAGAGGTCGAAGAGGAAGAGGAGGATGAGGATGAAGAGGAAGAAATGGAGGCGGAATTCGTACATCCGGATGATGATGCTATCCTACCCGCAGGCGCCGAGACCGACGACCGTAGGCACCGTGAACTAGACCGAAAGCGAGATCTTGAGGCCACCATGGACGCGGAAAAACAAGCACAAGCGCTGAAAGAGAGATATGGGAGAAATAGAGCTACAGCAGCCGATTTAGTGGTTGTTCCAAAGAGGCTATTACTTCCGAGTGTCGACGATCCTAGTATTTGGGCTGTCAAGTGCCGCCCCGGAAAGGAACGGGAGATCATTTTCAATATTATGAAACGAATGGAAGAACGTCCGCCTGGCTCCAGAAATCCCAGTCGCATTACTTCAGCTTTCGAAAGAGGAGGCACAATGAGTGGTTACATTTACGTCGAGGCTCGCAAGCAAGCGGATGTGATGGATGCCCTGGAAAGCTTATCCAACGTGTTTATACGATCAAAACTCACATTGATTTCTGTTAAAGAGATGCCCGACCTCCTTAGAGTCCAGAAGTCCGAGGAATTACAGCCGGGAGGCTGGGTTCGGATAAAACGTGGGAAATATCAGGGTGACTTGGCACAAATCGAAGAAGTTGAGACAAACGGGCTTGAAGTAACCGTGAGACTGGTTCCACGTCTTGACTATGGTCTGAATGATGATGTTCAAATTCAAAATGGCGACTCCAAGCGCAAACGATTCGGCGCTGCTAACACGGCTATTGCCCGGCCTCCGCAACGCTTGTTCAGTGAAGCAGAAGCAAAGAAGAGACATGGAAGATATCTTTCCGCTGCTGCCGGGCTAGGTGGCAAATCATGGACTTATTTGGGTGATACCTACGTTGACGGGTTCCTTATTAAAGATATGAAAATCCAGCATCTGATCACTAAGAACGTGAACCCACAACTAGATGAAGTTACAAAATTTGCCCGTGGTGCGGATGACGGAACTGCCAATCTTGATCTTGCCTCGTTAGCCGCCAGTCTCAAGAATACCACAGGTGAAGACTCGTATGTACCCGGAGACACAGTCGAGGTGTTCAGTGGCGAACAGAGAGGTGTAATTGGCAAAGTGGTGTCTGGCCGGGCAGACATTGTCTCAATTAAGGTCTCAGAAGGCGAGCTTGAGGGTCAACATCTTGAGGTTCCCGTCAAGGGCTTACGAAAACGATTTAGAGAGGGTGATCACGTCAAGGTCATCGGCGGCAGTAAATACCGCGACGAGTTGGGGATGGTTGTTCGAATCAAAGATGATCGCGTTACTTTGCTTACCGACATGACCATGCAAGAGATAACAGTGTTCAGCAAAGACCTACGAGAGGCAGACGACGCTGGTGTCGATGGCAAGCTAGGCCAGTATGATGTTCATGATCTTGTGCAGATCGAGTAAGTCCCTTTATTCATAATTTCCCCATAATACCCGCTAAAGCTCTCATAGCCAAACCACCGTTGGCTGCATTATCAAGCTTGACCGAGAATCAATGAGGGTGCTGGACCAAAATGGGTCTCTCAGAGATTTGCTGCCCTCTCGCGTTATTGGAAAGATCGAACCTCGTCGAAATACGGTGACGACTGATAGAAATGGTGCTGAAATCAAATATGGAGATACTGTCCGCGAGATCACTGGTGAACAACGGACAGGTGTTATCATGCACATTCATCGGGCTTTCATTTACTTACATAGCAAGACTATGAGCGAAAACGCTGGTGTGATGGTGACGAGGGCCACCAATGTCGTCACGGTTGCAACTAGTGGAGGAAGTCTGGCACCTCGAGGGCCCGATCTTTCGAAAATGAATCCAGCATTGCAGAAAAATGGCATGAACGGCTCCGGTATGCCACCTCCTCGATCAATCGGCAGAGATAGGACTATTGGTAAAACAGTCACTATCAGGAGGGGACCTTACAAAGGACTTCTCGGTATTGTAAAAGATACCACGGACGATATCGCAAGAGTGGAACTCCATTCGGTGTCGAAGGTTGTTCCTGTTGAAAAAGAGAATCTAACCATAAAAGAGTACGAGTTATGGCCTTTCTCCCACAATTTGCTTTTACTAACAGTTGTTTTAGCCCAATCACGGGTCAGCCCATCGATCTCCGCCAATTTGGCCGAGGCGGAGGTGGTATGGGCCGTGGTGGCTCTAGAACTCCCCACGGAGCATCCGCACCTCAACGTGCAAACAGCGCATGGCAAGGCGGCAGAACGCCTATTGCAGTCAACGATTCCTCTCGCACCCCGGCTTGGCGCGCTTCATCATCAAGAAGTAAGTAATTTGCAAACGCACAGATATGTTTCCTCAATACTAACAGTTCTTAAGCTCCTGCGTGGAATGCGTCTGCAAGCGGAGCTCGCACTCCTGCATGGAAAACGGATGGCTCGAGAACCGTCAATGCATACGATGCCGGATATAAAACGTCCCTCGGTAGTCGGACACCAGCCTGGGCCGCTGGAAGCAAAACGCCTCATCATCTATCATCCGGTTTTGGTGGATCCTCCAACTCTGGCTTCGATGCATTCGTCGCTGGAACCCGAACACCGGCTCATCACGGCATCAGCGGCTCTCGTACGCCCGCATGGGGCCATAGTTCTAGCTCTAGCAGTAAGGCCTTTGATGCTCCGACGCCCGGTGGCGATTACGCAGCACCTTCACCAGCCGCCTTTGGATCTGCGCCAACCCCTGGCGCTTCTGCACCAACTCCACGCCTTTGGAACGATGCGCCAACTCCCGGAGCGGCGAGTGCTCCTACACCAGGTGCTTCATATGCTAGCGGCATGCCCGCTACTCCTGGTGCGATCGATGATGGTGGTCCGAGATATGAAGAGGGTACACCTAGTCCGTGATTTGGTATTTGGAGTTTATGCTTATGTGGTGGTGATGGTTCGGTTAGATGGAGCGTCTACAATTTTCAAAAATTCTTATGTATCTCCGGCGCTTTGGTTTTCCTTCTTGAAATCTCCAAGGAAATTCTTCTTCAAATGGTCATTGAAATCCCAATTTGCCTATTGTATCTACTGCGACAAGGCCATGTAATTTACGAAAATGAAATAGTAGAAGCATTCCCGCTTCTTCGATAAGATGGTCTATTAATGACCATGAATCGCGAGTTTCCTTTCTATCACGAATACCAGGAAGTAGGATGTGTGCAAGGTGCGATGTTATTGGGATCGAAACTCAGCGTGACCAGTTTGGCGATTTCATCTGACTCTAATTCTACGTATGCACATACATACATACGCTCCATACAGAATGATATTCGGAATACCATCAACACAAATCTACTCCGTACCCAAACTGTGCTTTAGGAATTCCGCGGTGAGATAGTCCGATCCGGCTGAGATATTCCTGAGCTTCACTTGGATTGTTTTTAATTAAATGCTTTAGAGCCGAAATATAATATAGATCTTACCTCTCTTACTCTTCGGGTGCAGAGCTTCTCTAAGTTTTTGATAGACGGCTTTGCCCCACTTTTCATAGCTTAGTTACCGCCGGTGGAAGTGGGATAACTATTCTGACCCCAACATCCATACACATGATCTTCTCGAGTAGAACTACTACAATCTGAAGGGGAAAGGAAACACTTTTCATTGCATTTTTCAAGGCCAATATCTAGCTGATTCAAGTATTTCTTCCAACCACTACGCAAATCTTCTCTCAAACGTTGTCACGCGATGTCTCCCGATCCAGAGGCCGAGCCCTCCCTCGCCGAACGAGAAGCTCGAGAGGCTAAAGAGAGAGAACATAAGGAGAAAGAAGCTGCTGAACAGGCTAAACTCCCATACAAATGGACTCAGACCATTGCAGACGCGGATGTGTCCATTCCAGTTCCACCAGAGACCCGAGGCAGGGATCTAGACGTGGTCCTGACCAAAACGAAGATCAAGATTGCGCTGAAAGGGAAAGATCCATTTATTGACGTGCGTTCATATCATTTTTGACTGAAATGTCCATAGAAACTCCAGGAGTCCATCAACCCATCCGCAATTCTGTACTTATCTTTTACTAACACCTAATGTTCGGTGAACAGGGCGAATTTCCTCATCCCATTCACGTTGACGAATCTACATGGACTCTCGAAGCCACGTCGAATCCTCCTGGAAAAGAAGTCTCTGTTCATCTTGACAAAGTCAATAGAATGGAATGGTGGCCGCACATTGTTACGTCCGCGCCCAAGATTGACGTGACGAAGATTCAGCCAGAAAACTCTCAGCTCAGCGACCTTGACGGAGAGACGAGGAGCATGGTGGAGAAAATGATGTATGATCAAAGACAAAAAGAATTGGGCAAGCCAACCAGCGACGAAGAGAAGAAAATGGAAATGCTGAGAAAATTTCAAGCTGAGCATCCAGGTACATTTTCGTCATGATTAAGTAAATGGCTTCATTCTTTTCGCTGACTCGATCTTGACAGAAATGGATTTCTCGAACGCTAAAATCGGATGAGACCAAGATCAAATTTACTTCAGGTAGCTACATGGCTCATGTCTGATATATTGGCCGCTTTTATCAAAATTGTACACTCCTATCGTACATACAGTTCAAAATACTCAAGATGACAAAACCTTCACACTGAGAGCTGCATTCAACCCTAATATGAAAACCTTTGACGCTGTTTACTTTTCCCGTCGAAGCTGTAAATGATAGGTCGTCAAAGCTTCGTCAGTCATCTGACTTGGCGTTTTCATCATAAGATCTTCGCCCTTGCCAGCTTTTGGAAAAGCGATCACGTCTCGTACACTATCCTTTCCCATCATCACAGCGATTAGCCGGTCAAAACCTAGTGCAATTCCGGCATGAGGTGGGCAGCCGGCCCTGAGAGCCTCCAAGAGATGCGAGAAATCCTCTAAACGGGGCTCTGGCACCTTCAGAATATCACGAAGAATGAACTCTTGTACCTCAGCAACATGGATACGCCGACTTCCCCCACCCAACTCCACACCGTTAACAACAAGATCATAGTGATCAGCGGTAGCTCTAGTGGGATCCGTAAGAAGAAGAGACACATCTTCCGGAGTCAAGGGAGCAGTAAAAGGGTGATGCGTAGAAGCAATTCCTGCAGCACCACCTTGTCCAGGTTCCGAGTCTGAACTTGGGGAGAACAAAGGAAAATGTGTCACCCAAAGAAAGTTGAAGCCGGTTGCTGCGGGTCTGAATTCAGATTTCACAGCAGCTTCATGTACAGCTCGACGTAGATCACCAAGAGGTGTGGAGCCTCCGGAGAAGGGTGCAGAGCGACGAGCTTGGAGAATGACCATGTCACCATCATTCAAATTAAGATCCTTCTCCAACGCTGAAACTGCCTCAAATCCTAGAGCTTGCAGTCCGGACAAAGGTTTTGAAGAATCAAAAACAAAGACATGAGGTGAGCCTTCCGGATTATTGACAAATGCTTTCCCCTCGGGCGAGTCGATAAAGGTATCAATGAATACTTTACTCTCTGCAGGGGTACCATTGCCATGTACCTTGATGGCCTCAACAACAGGTTCCGTCACGGTGCTGAGCTCCTTGATAAACTCCACTGGTATCATGTAATCAACGCGATGAATTTCCATACCAATTCTTGTATCAGGTTTGTCTGACCCGTAATTGGCCATAGCTTCTTCGTATGTCATTCGCGGAAAGGGACTGGAGTCAAGTTTCTCGGGCATCAATTCTGACCACAACTTCTTTACCAGAGGTTCGATGACATTGATTACATCCTCACCCCTCGCAAACGACATTTCTAAGTCAAGCTGGGCTGTTGCGTCAGAATCACTGGTTTGAAGAACATTATACAGCGCAAGAGCTTACCTGTGTAAACTCAGGCTGTCGATCCGCTCGCAAGTCTTCATCCCGAAAACAATGGGCAAATTGATAGTAGCGAGGAATCCCACTGCTCATCAGTATCTGTTTATATTGTTGCGGGCTCTGCGGGAGTGCGTAAGCCAAGCCAGGTGTTCGAGTCGGGACAAGGAACTCTCTGGCTCCCTCAGGAGTTGATTTGAATAGCACCGGGGTTTCGACTTCCATGAAAGGTGGATCGCATTGCTCCAAAGTGTCTCTTATTACTTTACCTACCTTTGCGCGGAAAGCTAGCGCCTGCCGAAGGTCTTTGTGGTTCCTTATTTGAAGGTGTCTAGTCTTGGGAGAGAAAACGGTCTCCGCAGTCATGACAATGTCTTTTGGAAAGTCATTTAGGCATTGAACTTCCTCCAATAATACTTCCACACTGTTTATATTTCCGTCTGGGTCTATGGGAAGTTCGTTTTCCCGTCCCTTTCCTGCAACCTTGGATTGTAGTATGCCTCTCAGAACGACTGGGCTATTCCGGGTTATAGATAATACCTGATCGGAGGCTTCACTTTGCGTCGAGCAGGTAGCTTGTATCGTTTGAAACAACGCCGGATTACTCAAGCGTATAAATAACCTCTTCCCAAGCTTGGTTGTTTTGCTAAGATATCCATAAAGAGTAACTTGTTTGCCAACTTCTCCGCGGCCCAGTAGCGTTTGGAAATCCGAGGTCGCTGGAGGGAAGTAAACTGAGGTTGAAACTCGCGTGTTAGGACTCAGCGGGTAAGCAGGGTAAGCAAGAAGCTGCTTACTTGATTTTTTATACTCCTCCAGAAATCCATACCGGGATGGGCGCGATGGGGTTTCTGATGCCCATTGACAGCTGGCATGCAGAGCTCGCGTTCCATGGAGCTGACATTGCAGTTTTGGGGATAGCGATGTACGCCTGCCCCGGATATAGTTCGATATTTCCCGATAGCTTTGTCTGCGGGCAATCCCCAGTGACGGTGCTGGCAGAATGACCATGTCGGGAGTTGGGCCCGTATGGGTATGAAGGGTCGACTCCTGTCAAACGAGGTCAATTATTAAAGGAATTGGCAGTATTGACAGTCTACCACCATTCAAAACCCAGCTCTAGCAGCAACAAACAGCTGTCAGATACTCAATTTTCGTGTTTTGAGACCCGCCGACTCCTCCGTCGTGCCATCCGATTCTCAGGGTCGGTGGTTTGTTTTTCCGCTGCCGGCCTGCCCACAGCAAATTTAAGTCCGGGTTTTTCTTTCCAGCTCTCTTCTTCTTCTTCCTTTTCTTCTTCATCCTTCCAAGTTTTGAACATGTGAGTAAAGACTCCTATCCCCCCTGTGCCTGATCTGGACTCTGTATACTGACTTCGGCCTGTTAAATGCAGATGATGAAAGCCTAGCGTGTTCGCTTTGATTTCTACTCGCTCCACTCCGACATGGGAGCTCTCCCTTCTTGGGCTTAAGTGGCTCCCATGAAGGTGCTTGGAAAGAGGATGAAAAAAGGCGTCCGGCACATCCATCTTGTTACACTAACGGACGTCATGAGGCATCTCTGATCCACAATCCTTGGAGGTGTCACTTCACCAATGGGACGGGTTTTAAGCTCTCCAGCGCCCTTCGCAAGTTCGAGAAGCTCTCCCACTACTCTGATCTTTTCCCCAATTCGCCGCATTTTCTTTTACATTGAGCACTATCTCTGCGAACGCAAGCGAAAGCTTACGCATCATTGTTTCCTTTGAATGTCTCTCTTTACTGCTGATGCCCAACATTTGAAATCGTTCTCCTCGTATTCCCCACCACGCTTTTAAACTTTAACTGATGACTCAAGCTCCCTCAGAATGTTTGCCTCACTGGCTGAGCCTTAAATTACAGTGATATCCAGGACTCTTAATGAAATACCTCTTTGATTCAGCTAGAATTTGGCCATTCTCATTCTTTTGAACTCACAAATATGTCTACCGCAGATGATAAAGCGCTTCAGCTACGACAGCTCCATACACCTGGTCAACCGATCGTTTTCGCCAACGTGTACGATCCCGCAACCGCCAAAGTGGTTGCATCAAACCCAGCCTCTACCGCGCTCGCCACAGCTAGTTTCGCGGTTGCGGCCGTTCATGGTCTAGAAGATGATGATCTTGACCTCGAAACCAACATTGCCGTTGTCAAGTCTATTGCTTCTGTAGCAGCTTCACATGGCAAGCCCTTGAGTGTCGACTTGCAAGATGGTTATGGTTCGAGACTTGAAGAGGCCATTGAGGGCATTATTGGTGCCGGTGCTTCTGGATGCAACCTGGAGGATCGGGATAATACCACAGGTGAACTATTCCCCTTCGACGTGGCGGTCGATCGAGTCCGGCGAACCCTAGCCGCTGCAGCGAAGGCTGGAGTGCCCAACTTCGCTCTCAATGCTCGTACGGACGCGATCGCTTGGAATGATGATATAGAGGAGGCAATTGCCAGGGGAAAAGCATTTCTCGAAGCTGGTGCAACTACTGTCTTTGTGTGGGGTGGGCCTCGGGGTCCCCTCAGCCGAGATGAAGTGGTGAAGCTCTCTGATGCTTTTGGTGGCCGATTGAACGTCATTGCTCTCGAGAATGGGCTAACTATTCAGGAGCTGGCAGATATTGGGGTTGCTAGGATTAGCGTTGGCCCTCGTCTGTGGAGACGGGCGATGAGCACATTCACTGAAGAAGCAAATAGCCTCTTGAACCAGTACCAGGATTTGAAATCCAAGGCTAGATAGGATATCCTTATTCCTTATCTATCTGTACCTTACCGAACTTCTCAAATCAGGGATATCTATATGGAACGTGTAATGAATACATACATACGGAGTACATGCCAGATGATCGCGCCCAATGCCTCCAAAAGATTAACTACCTAATTATCCTTTGAATAATGCAGTCTCTTGAGACGCAAAAAAAATTACAAAATGGTATCCACAAAGCAAATTCCGCAACGAATTAATCAACTTTGAAGCATCACTTTTGACCCTCAAGAATGATTCTCTCCAAAGTTTCTCTCTCCCCACTCTCCTCCACCAACGATCTGAAAACACCACCTTCAATCTTCATCAGCTCCTTTGGCGCTCCAAACTCCACGGCTTTTCCAGCGTCCATGACAAGGATTCGGTCAAAATCTGCAATTGTGCTCAGACGATGCGCGATGACCAATAAGGTTGAATTTCGCCCAAATTCAGACCTGATGGAGCGCTGGATGAGAGCATCCGTAGCCATGTCCACAGCCGATGTGGCCTCGTCCAGCACCATGATCTTCGGTCTAGAGACAATAGCTCGAGCAAGACAAAGGAGCTGACGCTGACCTTGTGAAAGGTTAAGGCCACCTTCCGAAATATTGGAGTTTAGATTACGGAAGATATTGACGTTGCTTTGCCCAGCCGCATTCGATGGAGCGAGAGTGCTGTCAGTCATCGACGGTGTGCTATGTCCTGACACTCGAGGTCCCGAATGAGCAGCCGAATCTGGTCTTGAGCTTTGTTCGGCAGAACTAGAAACTAGGTGTACTCGTTCGAGAGCGTCATGGAGATCCGCATCAGAATACTCATCAAAGGGATCGAGGTTAGATCTGATGGTGCCAGAGAAAAGAACCGGGTCTTGAGGAATGATTGAAAGTCTATGTCGCAAATCTTCAAGCTTAATCTTTGAGATATCGATGCCGTCGATTAGGATTGTTCCTTCTCGTGCCTCCAAGAAACGGAATAATGCCAACGTCAGGGATGATTTGCCGGCTCCTGTACGGCCAACGACGCCAACTCGTTGGTTCTTTTCAACAGTAAATGAAAGTCCCTTCAACACGGCGGGAAGCTCAGGAGCGTATGCGACAACCAGGTCTTTGGCTTCAAGCCGACCTTCCGTTGGCCAGGCTGCAGGCACATTCTGTCCCTCTTGGGGCTCAATTTCGATGCCCATATATTCAATAACACGTTCGGTTGCGTTCATATTCAGTTCCACACTCGAATACCTTTGTATAGCCCACATTATTGATGCCGTGTATCCCAAAGCAAAACTGAGTGCAAAACCACCCAGCGAAGCGTCAATCCCCGGAAGCGAAACAATAAGTCCAGCAGTAAGACTCGCGAAGAGAGCGCCAATAATGTTCATCCGAAAGCTCATCCACTTGTTGAAAAGCCACAAATTCCAATATGTCTGAGCATGGCGATCAATTTTCGCATACATACGCTCGACATATGTCTGGGCTTTGCCGAATGCTCGAATAGTAGTCAAACCCGTGAGAGCGGAACCAAACTGCTCGAAGATTGGACTCTTTGCATTACTCTCCAATCTGTTGATCTCTCGAGCCCCGGCAAGAAAACGTTGCGTGTAGTAAAGGCAAACCATGAGAAGGATCAAGGCGAACACTATCAGGAGCGGTGAAACTAGAACACCGGCCGCGATGATGCCAACAACATCAAGGACATTGTACAACATGAAACCGAGGTCATAGGGTAGATCAGAGTCAATAAGATTGAAATCGGCCGTAAATCGATTCAAAATACGGCCAACAGGGACCGTGTCAAGCCAGCGAAGAGGTGCTCTCAAAACGGCAAATGTGAGCTTTTTAAATAGGCTCCTGGATGATTTAATTGCGGTCCGGAGCAAAAGGAGATATCTTATGGTTCCCAAGAAGCACGTAAGGACCGAAAGCGCAAAGTAGATGCCGAGATAATACCAGACGGTGTGACTCGGGTTTGGGTTAGGATCAACCGATTTTCCTAAGTGCTGAGAGACAAGTGTGAGGCGCTGACCAGATGCTGACTGTTGAGAAGATCGAGTCCAAACGCTGACCCACCAGGACTAGAAATGTTCAGCTTGTATTTTAAGGGTGAGTATGGCAGCGGATGGGGACTTACTCGGCTGACGTTTACTGCTGCATAAACACAGAATACCAAGAGAATGAATGCCCAATAAGCCAGACTGCTACCGTTCCTGAAATATGTAATGTAATGGCTTAGTTTTGTAGAACCGGTTTCACGTCCTTCCTCTTGTTGAAATTTCCGTGGCGGTTCAATTCTTGGTATAATCGGGGCAGGTCCATCAATCGATATTCTCCTCTGCGACTTGAAGGACTTGTGAGACTTATGCGATAGGACTTTCTGCAGTATGTTGAAATCCTCCATTTCGTCCTCGACATTTTCAGCTGTATCCTCATCGCTTTCCAAGCTTTCATTGTCTGGCTGAGCAAGGATATATGCGAGACTGCCCGTCCTTCTTAATTCCTCGACGGCGCCTGAGTGCCGGACGGCTCCATCTTCTAGATGAACCGAATAGTCCGCCTCAGGTAGGCAAAGACTAACATGGTGAGTAACGAGAATTCGAGTTCTTCCGTGACACAGTTCGCCGTTCAAGGCATGTACATGTAGATGGCGGCCAGTATGAGCATCAAGCGCGCTAAAAAGATCATCCATGATCAAAATGCCAGCACGAGAATATAGGGCTCTTGCAAATGAAACACGCCACTTTTGACCACCGCTGAGGTTGATGCCATTTGCGCCAATATCCGTGAGTTCTCCGTCAGTCAGCATATCAAAATCTTTTTCAAGAGCACACGCAAAGATAACGTTATTATACCGTTCAGACTCGAAAGGGAGACCAAATAGGATATTATCCTTGATAGAAGCATTTTCGATCCAAGGGATCTGAGGAACATATGCGATCGCGGAGTCAATGATCCAATTGGCTTTCGTCGCCATATCATCAAATCTTTCGTGCAACGGCGGTGCTAGAGGAACATGCACTTCACCATCTAGAACATCCGCTTCACCAATGACTGTCGCGAGCAGCAAACTTTTACCGGATCCAGTTTTTCCAGATACAATACTAAGCCCACCGGAGGGAAATTTCAAGTCGAGGTTCCTGAGCATGAATCTTTCGCTGTTTTCCTCGACATCCTCAGCAGGCCACGCGACAGTGGCTCCTTTAAACTCAATATGTTCAGAGGGAATTGTAGTCTCAATTCGTTCAGCAGACTCCAGATACTTCTCAATACGCTTCGAGCTAACGTATGCATCAACGAACTCTGATATCAATTCGGGTAGAATTGCAAGAGCAAATTCCAACGAGGAGAAAATGGACATAGTTGTGAAGGCAACCGACGCAGATATTCCCCCGTGTAGCAGTGAATAAGTGGCCAAAGAGACGGCAGATAGCATGATTGGCCCAAGAATCCAAATGCCGATAAGCCCGGCATCGTAGACAAAAACCATCCACTGTTCGTGTAGCTCTGTGTTGCGGATGTCAACTATCTTTCCTTCCCACTGCGATTCCAAAGCGGAAAATTTAATTTGTCGAATTCCCTGTAATGCCTCCGTGATAACGAGCATTTTCCTATCTCGATATTTCATGAGAGCTTCTTGAGCACCAGTGTATTTCTTTGTGATGATGACATTGATAGGGACAATACCAACGCCAACGAGAAGTCCGGCGCAAAGACTCTTCCAACCGATTAGGCGGATTAGGAATGCAAAGGCAAGCGCTAGTTTTATCACCGCCTCGAATACAGTATAGTTAAAGGCGGCAAATTGCGAGATTCGCTCTGCGTCGACAGCGACATGGTTTATAGTTGCTTGACGGGTTTGTTGCTCATCTCCTTCCCCACCACTCAGAGAATCTTGATCGTCTCCGGCATTTGCTTTGAGGTCTGAGTCGTTTTCTCCAGACTTTTGGGCTCCCTTGACATCTTTTCGTCGTAGAGATTTGGCGAAGACAACGGCAGCCAACTGTTCATGAATTGGGATCGCGAGCTTGTAATACACAATCCAGAACAACCAGGTGTCGACAGTGCTCTCTAGAACCATTGATCCTCCTAGACCAATGACCCAGAGCCATAGTTGGACCAGATTCCCGTCACCAGAGGAACGGGCTTCAAGGGACCGAAGAATTCCGAGAAGCGAAACTTGTGGAGCGAAGCTTAGCACAGAGACAATCACGACGAGAATCAATTGCAGAACCAAGGCGAATGAATACTCGCGCAGGATCGTTTTCCAAAGCTTCTCTCCTTTCTTTCTCGTGCGTTCGAAGGACTCAAGGAGTGTTTTCGAGCGAGTCACATAATCTAACTCTGGAAGGTCGTCGATATCTAAAGCTCGATTCTTTGCGGCGTACTTCAAAAGAGGGTCCGGCCAGGTAAATGAAATCCTCGAGATGAAAGAAGTCGTAAACTGACGATCCACGACCTTGCCGTTTCTAAAAACATCGGGACGTCTAGGCAACAGAAGAGATATTGCGCCAGTTAAAGCGGCGGATATAAACTCAACCAGTACAAGGATATCATCGGTAGTTCTTAGGGATGGAGCATGGAGCCATGCTCCTATGATTGCGATTTGAGAGCAAAAAACGACCAGGAACACGGCACAAGATGCTGCATTAAGCAGACCTAGAGAGAACCGGTCCGTGGACGAAGGCTCGACAAAGAGCGCTAAGGCTTGCACCGTGAGCAAAGCCTGGGGGTGATCATGTCAGTAGGGCATTCAAAAATATCAATGAAAGACAATTTCCATACCCAATGAGAGAAATGGAGCCATTGTTCTATAGGGCCTGGATAATATAAATTGTGGCTTCCCCGGCTTCGGCAGTCGAGGACACCGCAAGACCCAGCGACGCCAAAAACCCACAGATTGTAAACACCGCAATTGAGGAGCGTTGAATTGTATCCGAGAAGGCTCTGTTGGATTGCTCCGTTGCGGCGCCATCCTGATCGTGGTACAATTCCTGCAGCGAAATATAGCCATTGCTTCTCTTTCGAATCTGCAATCGATTCAAGATAGACCTCAAAGCTGGAGCACAAGCGAAAAGAGCAAACGTCACGGCGGTAATGCCAACCGCTAGTACCGGCCTCGATGTAGGTTCCATCTTGTCTCTCGTAGAGAGTAGAATTTTACCGATTTCCACTTGCATTCACGTTCAGTTTCCTTTCGACATCGCCCACCGTCGTACCGACGGCTGGTTCAAATCGGCTATTATGCAGTAACAAAAATAAAAAAAAAAAGAAGAAAACAAAAGGAATCCGAGTTTCAATGAATAATGTCAGCCGTTTTCAACAATTATGCATGTTCTCGAATTGGACGACGAAGAATGATGCAGACTTGCGTCTGGCTGACAGAAGCTCTGGATGCAGAAGCTGAAAAGGAGAAAACGGGTCAACGAAGGGCCATTTCAGAGCCGACGAGTGATGAAAAGTATTGAACTCTGAAGCCGCAAATCATGCAAGTCTTCACCTCGTTGCCTCGTTAAGTCATAGCTCACCATCCGCAGATCCATGTTTGCTTCTGTTCGGAGTCCCAATCAAGGAAAGCCGTCCCGAACCGGACTGTGTTTTGGGAGATGGTCACAAAGTCAAAATTCTGCCCGGAGACTGTCGAATCATCGCGCAAAAGACGAGCAAGTCGCCGCAGGGATGTTCGATGTTGGCTGCTGGTTCAGGTCTCTCGTATTCGACATGTTAGCTTGACTCCTGAGGGTCGAGGAACCCTCCAGAATGCCGCTTAAGGGCATTTTTATGCGACAATTTCTCCACTTTGGGGGGATCCAACACCGAAATGACAGTTCTCGAATGCGTTAAAACGCTTTAGAATCACGATGATGAAGAATGACTCTTCGCTTCCCTGTCAATCTTCGTTTCTCACCGCCCGCTTCTCAGTTGGTTGTTACGCGTCGCTTTGCCTTGCGTAACGCGGATTGTCGCTCAGCTCTTGCAAGGCGAAAACGAGCGACTCGATATTATGCTCGAGATCTGGGAGTAAAGACTACGTATGACGGCTTACATATTTGACATCGCGATTTGACCGATAATTGAGCTGCTTCTTCCAAAGTCTCGAAAACATTTCACTCTTTCCGGACAATTCCAAGCCCTGTGCGAAATGAAGCAGCTAGATTCCAGATATCTAGGCACAATGTTGTCTCGAGGTCGTTAATTGGAGATCCGCTTCTCAACTTCAGCCTTCCATTTGCAGGAGCCCTGAGGGGATTCGGCCTGCAAGATACATATTTGTGTCGCAAGGTCACTCGCTGTTTGATCAGAAGGGACGATGGCAGCGCCCAGATAACTAACAAAAGCGTCTGCGAGACCTAGCGTCTGTCAAAAATCGAACGGACTCCGATGACTGGGACTTTTGAACCAAGCCTTAACCAACGAGAGCCAACCTACACCTCAACACATTTACGACATTGTTCCTAGTCCTCTCCGGGACAAATCAAGGGTATTGAGGTCAGCATGCAGTCGGCACCGACGAGGAAACGACTTCGAAGGTAAGTGAACAAGCTACGGAGGAGATATAGAGAAGTCAAAGACCACGGGGTTCAACTTCCTCTCGACTCTTCAAAATCGGCGTTCAATGTGGAAAAAGTGACTCGTGCTGCATAATGCAGGACACCCCTGCCTGCATCCGCTGCAGCTGATGGCACTTTTTGAACCCACAATTAGCCTTTGAACGGCGATCACCCATCGTGCTTCGGCCTTCAAGATGCATTCTAAAGAAAAGAGAGACTGGCAACAATGAAGGAACTGCGACTGAGCGGGACATGACGGCGGTGGCTTTCACTTAGAAAGCAGTTGAGCACGCTGCAATCACGGGCTCTACCTCGGCGAGCAGCATTGATGTCGAAAGGTGATTTGAAGATTCCATGGCACTCGGAGCTTGGAAAGGTTAACTTTCCTATACCTCAGGTACCCACCAAGGTTCATTGCATGAAGAAGATCCCACGATTCGCCTCAAGGATAAGAAACTTTGAAATAGCGTTCTTAGGGTCCGTTATAAAGGCGCGATGACCGCATTGATGAAAGCTTCAGATTATGGTCAATACATCTCGCATATTTCCTCAGATTCAGCTGGATCAATCCAATGTTCACACCGGTTGAAACCTCACTAGGAGCTCTACTCCTCTCCCAGGGCGCGTCCGGCTTGCTCCAGCATAATGGCCGCGTTTTCGGGATATCGAGCCTTTTGTCGGGATGCTTGGAGCGGCCGAGCCCAGATAATATCCCCGTGGTACTGGGAATTGCATCAAGTGTCATCCCAGTGTCCCTAATCGCTCCATCACTACTTCCTTCATACCCAATCTTTGCGACTGACCTAATAGCCAAGGTAGCAATCGCCGGGACTGGCCTTCTTGTCGGTTGGGGAACAAAAGTGAGTAAGAAATGGGGAGCTCCGGACCAAATTCTCATAACACACGGTATACTACGTATACAGGCTAACTCGTCTGATTGCATCGATAGAACGACAATGGATGCACGTCTGGGCATATGCTATGCGGAATCAGTCGTCTTTCTTCACGTTCTTTCATCGCGACGGGAATATTCTTCGTCACCGCACTCATCACGGCGAATTCGGCTTTAGGATCAATTCCGGCCTGTCCTGGTGGCCAGCCATGCTACCTGCCTAGCTATCCGACAAACTATGAGGTGGGATTTATGGCTGGCTTCGTAATCCTGGCGCAAGTCGTCAATAGTGTCCTTGTACCGCGATATCTTCGTCGTGATGGAAAGTCAGCTGCTCTATTCGGCTATATTTCGGGCCTGCAATTTGGGCTAGGTCTTTTGATAAGTGGAATGGCAGATCCGGCCAAAGTTCTTGGGTTTTTCAGCTTGCGTGACCTTTCGAAATTCGACCCTTCGCTTGCGCTGGTCATGGTATTTGGAGTAGGACCAGCCCTTTGGGCATATTTCAAGATGAAGCAGGAATATGGAAATGAGAAGGGAAAGAAACCGCCAACTTTGACGAAATCATTCAACCTTCCAACAAAGACCGTCCAAGATATTGATCTGAGGTTCGTTCTTGGTGCTATGGCATTTGGCGTTGGATGGGGGCTAAGCGGTACATGTCCGGGACCCGGGCTGATAAGATCCTTGTTGCAGCCTGCATGGGGTGCGCTATGGCTGGGTGGGTTTTGGCTGGGTAGTCTTTTATCTTTGTGATACCTGTGCGTTGAAATCGAGTGTCACCATGTTCAGGGTGACGTACTGGAGACACGCGATTTGTGACAGGGTGATGGTCGCAATCCATATCGCTCACCATACCCATTTCCCTGTTTTCATTTTATTTCCAGAAATTTGCTATTCGAAGGTGCAGAATATGAATATCGAATCTAGTAACCTCTTGCTTACGTGTCATATGTTCCGAAGACTTCAGTGAACATCCTAATTAAAAAGCGTATCATGACATGGTATCTACAACACAAAAATATGAACTCCGGAAAGGGATAAAAATCCGAGCCATAAATCATAAACTCTTTGATACAGATGATAATCGACCGGCTAAATTGCATTTCGTCGAGCTTTAAAATGGACAAGGGAAAGATGGATTTCCCGATGAGCCGATCAGCTTATATCCTTTACGTAGAGAACGATTAGCTTGATATACAAAAAGAACCAAGGGCATAATGATCCCAAGACTTCTCATCCTCGATATAACAAGAAGTTTGGAAACGGAGGATGCTTACAGCTCCGTCTTCCTTCTATCTTTAATCTCAGCCGAGGCCTTGATTTTTGCTCCCAGATACCCCTCTAGCTCCAGCCACTCTGCAGCAAAAGCGGTTATCAGGGTTCCCCAGTCTTCTACCGTATCCATGTGTAAATGCTCGCCATCGTCCTCCATATTGTGCCATACAGTAGGGAAAGGATTCGGAATGATATGCAAAATCTCGACGCCTCGCCTCATGAACGGAATATGATCGTCCTCAATTTGCCCGAAGGAGAAAAATTGGGTTTTTTCACTGTCTGGAAACCAAGGTCGGACAGCGTCTGGCTTTTTCATACCCCCACTGCCAGAAGCTTCTTTCGATGACTTGAAAAGATTGAGTTGCCGAAATCGCGATTCCAAAGCAGCCATTTTCTGATAAGCCCAGTGGTTTGTTTCGAAATATGAAGGTATAATGGGGTTTTCGGCTCCTAGCAAATCAAGAAGAACGAATAACCGTATGGCACGCAAGGGATTCTTGTGGACTGATAAAGCTGGGTAGTAGCTATGCTCCATATGCTCAGCCAAAGAGCGTGATCCATACAATGAATCTGTCTCCGTCCACTCGCGAAACGCCTCTTCTCCATCAAGCAAGAAAACTTGGATCCCCTGATAATCTTCCATCCCAAGTTCATAAGCGGGGTCTTTCTTCATGACTTCCCATTTCTTTGTTAACGCCGCATCAATACTTCGCATCGCGTGCATAATCATCGCGCATGGCGCAGCACTATCCGTGGCTCCGATAAATCCCTCCGGTGTTAACTTGCTATCGTAGTGGGCGACAAGCGTTAATCTTCCGACATTTCCTACTTGTATACCGGGAGGATCTCGATAGGCGACTAGGTTGACAAACGGTATGTCTTTATCACCCGTTACCGGCGTCTTGGAGGTGGAGTTCTGGAGCTCGACAGTCCATTCTGGTAGAGTTGTTGCGAAGAATTTAACGAAATGTTCAAGCACAGCGAGAGAGCCGGGAGTGCCGGAAACGCGAGGACGAAGGATGGGCGCAAGAATCGAGCCGTTGTGAATATCAAAATCACTTCCTGGACGTGGGATTGCCTTAAGGCTGTCGTCAGATAGGGCTGAATACGCTCGAGCGACGGAACTGAGGCTGAAAATCCATGCGAGAAACAAAATCTTAGTGGTCCATACCACTCCGCAAGCGGACATCATCTTGCGAACCAGATAGTCGGTAGGAGTCTCATCATTGAGCACAATAACCACGGCCGCCAGGGATGCGGAGATACGACAGAGGAAAAGTACGGTGATGCGAAGGTCTGCTTGGGGACCGCGGGAATCGCCGAGTCGCTTGTTCCGGCCCGCGTCAGACCCTCAGGGGTTGGCGGCAAATGATCCAATAAAACTTAGCGCAGCAAAGTCTAATTAAGGTCACGTGAACTAGTCTTTTAGAGCTGAATTGAGTTTCATCTCGAACTCTGTTCGGCTTCATGCCAACGCCTTTGATGAAATGCATTTTCAAGCTCCAGTGTTGCGGGGTGTCGGGGTCGGGTATTCCGTGATCTAGTATATCAATTTGGGACAGCTAATTACTCTTCAAGCTAGCCGTCCGCAAAATGGCATGCCCTTCCGTCCGTTTCGGACTACTGAACAGAGCTTTCACTCGATGGACCTCGAGAGACGGGTATTGCAAGCTTTGTATCAGGAAGAAGACGACAGATAGCGCTCTTCCGCAGCGACCTCCTTCAAGTCGCTCTAGTGCTCCTACCTCTCGTGGTGTACTCCGCAACCCTGTTCGCAACTTTCCCTCGCGACCTCAACCCAGCTTTGCGAGGAGTGAGTGCTGACTCGGACCAAACCGAGAGCTTAGGTAGAGCTAATACCGTTTTAGTCCGCTCAAAGCCGCAACAGATTGTTGTTTATCATGCTGGAAGCGGGAAGATTGCATTCATTGGAATGATGCGACTATCCACAATCCTAATATTCGTCGTTTCCTGCACAGTCATCGCGCCCGCTTTTTACGCTGCGGAATACCCTTGGTATATTCCGCCAGCTAGTGAGTCTCTCCCACTTCTTTTTCTTATTTTTCTGGGGGGGATGTTGCGATTCTAAAAGAAGCAAAAAATAGTCATTGCCGCAGGTGCCTTCCCTATGCTGTTCGTTTCGTACACGGCCGCCCCGTTCGTCAATCAAGTCCATTTGGTCTTACCAGCCTTCGCACAACAATCTAGGGAACACGTACTTGCATACCTTCAAAATATTCCGATTACGGCAACTTTGAGTATTGAGACGATGAAATTCAATTTCTATCCTCGACGAACTCAAGTCGCTCTTTGCGATCTAGCTCCCTACAAATCATATACTCGGCCAGTCAGTTTCATCAATATCAATCCCCAGCCGCGGCCATGGTGGAAGGGCAAGGATGTGGTGTGCTTTTATACACCGGATAAAAACAGGCCTGCTAAGTCAACCCCAAAATTCTTTCCCGAGGCTTGGGAAAGAGTGTTCGCTCAAGTCAAGCGGAACAGTCATTTATTGAAAAGACCATGAGCTTTACTGCTTGCCTATATACCCTAATGTAGTCCCTACAGCATGATCTACCAAATCAAAATATGAAACTCTTTCACTGACTCTACTTCCACCAAGCTAATTTCTTTGTTATCTTCTGTTTTCCCTGGAATACATACTTTTTGGCACACCACGCGGCTTTGTTGTCATTGGTGGTGTAGTGCTGAGCAAAAGTTACTGTATTTCCTAATACGGCCCTAGTGTTGTGTTCCACCCTCTACCTATATAACGCGCTACTTTTCCATCTTTCTCTTCCTCTTCCTTTCATATCACACACCTCAACTAGAACCATCCTCTCTCCACAGCTTTCTGCTTGCTTTGCACCGGATTCAAATCGATAGCTGTTCATATCACGATATCCGCAATTATCAGAGCAAAGAGTTTTTACTATTGTGGCCGCTCTGGTTATTCAACTGAAGTTCTCACTCCGTGACTTTGACAGCTCACTAAGTGTTCAAGATGGATTCACTTTCACCAAGTGAGCAGAGAATCTTCAGCAATGGCATGATTTGTGCTTTCGAGGGCCTGAACAATATTAAGGTATGTCTTCCCAGCTATACATGATACTGATGCCCAGCTCTCAGTATTTGTTATCCCTGAAGCATTCAAAGTCAATTCAACACATCAACACTCCTTAGTCCATCAGCTAATTCCAAATCTCACCCCATAGGTTGACTATGAAAAGCTTGCCAAGCTGTCGGGTCTTAAAAATGCCGCTTGTGCATCCGTTCTTTTCAACAAGGCGAAGCGCAAGCTCATTCAGCTCCAAGATGGTGAAAATACTATCTCACCAAAAAAGGTAGAAGCCTATCGAATGCACAGCATCTATCACACGCTTACCATATTTTATTTAGGCTGCAACTCCTGAGAAAGTTAAGAAGCGCGCTCCGCGTAAAAACACTGGCAAAGCCAAGATAGCCAGCGATGATTCTCCAACCGAAGCTTCTCCAGCCCATGCAGCAGCCGGTGGGACCAATTCTGTGACTACTCCGTCGAAACCGGCCGGGCGAGGCAAACGTGCTACGGCTAAGAAAATTAAAGCGGAGGCAGCAAATGCCGGCAACGGACCCATTGATCTTATGTATGATACTACAGTATGTCGCAGTTGAGAGAACCCGTGCTAACAGCTTAAAAGCAATGAATCGATCAAACTCGAGGATGGCAACGGGTACACTGAAATGATCTCTGACTTTGGAGACCGTGCTATCGACGATACTGTCTACGCAGCTGTTAAAACTTCACCACTGGCCTCTGACGATGGAGACTTTGCTGATATTAAATCCGAAATCGATGCGTAGGTCTTTTACGGACTTCGATACTTAGGCGCAATAAATTGACGGCTATTCAATTCGATCAAAATGGATTGCTATAAGACACTGGGACTAGGCTGAGTATACATTTGCGGAAATTTCACTAGATTGTCTCGCCGGCCTATTTCTGGTTTTGTACCGGCCGTTTTGCTCGTCATGGATAAAGTTGGATGGTCTACTTTTTTGTCATTGGGCTGAGAGTCGTTCATCTGCTTTTCTTGGTACACCAGCTTTGATGAAACCCCTTTTGATGCAGTTTCATTTTGTGACTGGACTCCTAGAAAGGCTGGAGTTTTCCTATGTTCCCATCCAATTGTTTTTGAATGTTTCTTAAAGGCTAAACAGAATGAAAAATGATTGAACTGCCAGAGCCACTTCTCTTCTACTACAGGACAATGATCAGTCGATGATATGAACGCGCCTTTCTTCACTGGGACCAATGCTGCTCTGCCGTAGTCTATAGGCTGGAAACATATCATGGAGCTCGAGATTGTGGAGCGGGACAACGGTAACTTTATCTTCGAGCTTAACTGATGGCATTGTCGAAGCATAAACCCGAAGCAAGCCGCCCTACACGTCTATCTGGATCATAGCCCCAACCTCAACTCAACCCCTCAACCCCACTACGCCTGGTAGACCACGATTGTTAACCTCATAATGGCAGCATTGGAGGGAGTCGCGACTAAAGGAGAGGAAACGCCCTGGTATGCAACATTCCCTGCACCGACGATAAAGGCAGATACCATCACCCGAGCAGAAGTACTTCCATGGCTTCTAAAAGCATCACCGGAATTGAATTACGTGCTGGTGGACGTGCGCCGAGCAGATCATGAGGCAAGATTTACTATATACCCTCGTACCTCCCTGGGTTACGAGTCGTAAATGGATTCGAAGACCGTACGTAGATCAAGAAAAGAATTCTAACTGTTAAATAGGGTGGCACCATCGCAGGATCTATCAATTTACCAGCCCAGAGTTTTTATCCTTCTATCCCAACAATTTGCGCCCTCATGAAGCAGGCGAAAGTTGCGAAGGTGATATTTTACTGCGGTATGCTTGATCGCTCTCTTACTTATTACCTCTTTTTAATGACCAGATACTTGACCTTAGGTTCTTCGAAAGGCCGTGGGACTCGCGTTGCGGGATGGATGGCTGAATATCTTGCGAAGAATGATGCTACAGGATTGCAAAGTCTGGTCCTTGAGGGTGGTATAAAGGGATGGGTGACAGCCGGAGCAGAATATGTGAAGTACGTCGACGGGTATGATGAAGCAGTATGGAAGAAACTTGGGGTGCTTTGAGATACTATGGTAGGCTTTCCTCTATCTAATATGTGTCTAAAGTCTGTATATTCTGCCTGGTGTAGGATAACAACAGTTGATGGGAATGATATCCCGCGGCGTCGGTCGCCGGATTGAGAGAACAAGTTTATCCCCATGAAATAGTGAACAAGATCTGTCCGGATAGGTAAATGCAAATAATGAGAAATCAAATTGTCGAGAGATCGCTCACATATTCTCAATTGCTTTAAGCAATATTCCCATGCCCCGTCCACCGATTTCGTTCGTGTCATCGGCGCCATCTCTAAGGAGCCATGCGAGGTCACTCCACCATCCTAGGCCGACAAAGCCACTTCCTTTCCTTCTGTCAACACTTTCTTTTAATCGACTAGTATGCTCCCATTGCCTAGCAGCGATTTCTGCTCGTTCGACAACCTTCGTAGGGATGCCACACATGGATGCACAATGCATCCCAAAGCTGCCTTCCGCGACTCCTTCTTCTAATTTATACAGAAATGTCACCCGGCGGTCTTCCTCATCAACATGAATACGCATACGACGAGGGGCTATTTCAGGATGCCCTTCGAACTCAGCAGCAAGTGAATGATAATGGGTCGCAAAGAAACCGAGAGCTCCAATATGCGTAGCGACATGGTGTAGAACCGCCTGGGCGACCGCAACTCCATCATATGAGCTAGTTCCGCGACCAAGCTCATCCAAAATAACAAGAGACCGGGAGGTCGCCTCCGAGAGAATTTTTTGGTCTCTGACAGCTCAACAAAGAAAGTTGACTGAGCACCAAAGATGTTGTCATTCGCACCGAGGCGTGACATGATACGATCAACAGGTGTCAGTCGAGCGGATGCGCATGGAACATAACATCCAATTTGAGCCATGATCACCGCTGTACAGGTCTATTGATGAATTAGTATGATCCCCAGATGACATAGCTAGCAGAGGAGACTTACCATTCGAAGAACGGTTGACTTTCCAGCTGCATTAGCTCCTGTGAGAAGATTTATACTGGCAATATCCCCACCTAGCTTAATGTCATTGGGAATAAAGTCGCCAACGGTGGATAGCATGCAAGGATGACGAAGCTCGTTGAATTCAAGCACGCTTCGCTCGTCATCAACAAACACGGGCCGACAGCTAGGGTAGCCGATAGCCAAAGATGCTTTGGCCAAACCAATCAGGCAATCAAGATTTGCGGTAATTTTCACCGCCGCAAGCCACGTCGAGTAATCTTGGTCAAAACGGGCATAGAAGCGACCGGTGACCTCCTTGACTATTTGACTGTGAAGTTCCCTCGCTTCCTGAAGTTTTCTGATAAGCGCACGTAGCTCAGGAAAGTAATATCTCTTGGCTTGCTTTGTCGCAGACATTTGGTCCCAGGTTTTAGGAACATTCTTTAGCTTAATCGGGACTTCTATTTGATAAATTTCTTTACCATTATCCCTGTATATGATCGAGGAGCAATTCAACTCTCTTCGAACACGTTTCAAGAGAGACTCTAAGTCCCCTTCAAGGTTTGTAATACGTTTGTTAGATGCGTCAAAGTCATCTTCAACCCCAGGCTCGGGTACTAAAATTCCGCTCTCCTTAGCCTTGGTGCGATCGAATGCAGTTTTCCAATTCTCGAGCAGTGTTCCCAAATCGGGCATGGACGAGATAAGTTGGCCGATTACCCCCTCGCCAGAGCCGGTCTGCTTAAGGAGACTTATTGTGTAGTCAATTTGTTCGAAGCCCTCGAGGACGCGTACAAAGTCCTGGCATTTGCAGGTGCCGGCGTGTATGCGAGAGATGAGTCGCTCAAGATCTGGCATTTTTACGAGCTGGGACGAGAACTGATCACGTATAGTGCTGTCCGCGTTCAGTGCATCGACAGCGTCAAGCCTAGCATTAATTCTTTTTGAATCCATCAATGGGTGGCAAACCCATTGTTTGAACATTCTCTTTCCAAATGGTGTGATGCAGCGATTGAGTAATTGAAATAGAGTGCCTTCCTGGCCGCCGTCATAAGAGTTTGCGAAGACTTCCAGGTTGATCAGTGTCTGACCGTCGAGGACTAAGCTCGATGCTTTTCGAATTGGATCGTACCAAGTAAAATTGCCGATAGTGATGAGATCTCGTTCGATTTTCAACAACCGAAGATACTGGACCAAAGCACCGAAGGATGAGAGAACAAGGTCTCTGTCTCGGGCTTCCTTGAGAGCTTTCGGCCACGCCTCAGTGTTATCTCGATCCAGAGAAACGAAATAGTCATTTGCATCTAGCTCTCGAAGGGTTGTAGATGCATCCCAAAATTCCTTACCAGGTTTTAGATGGTTCCAGAGCGTTGTCGGACTCGTGTTGTTTTTTAGAATGCGCATGGCTCGTGGGGACATGAACCCTTTCTCTAGAAGGAGTTCTTGAGGGCGTGTTTGGGCGATGAGAGTTTCAAATTTTGTCATATCGATATCATCGACAAATTCGGCTAAGAAGAATTGGCCGGTGGCTGTATCCACAAAACTGACGCCAAAAGCTGGGAGGTCGTTGACTACGGCCTCTTTGATGGAGACACAGTATGTTGACATATCATCTCGAAGCATTGCGCTGTCAACGAGTGTGCCTGCAGTCAACACGCAGCTTAATTCTCGTTTGATGATTTTGTCTCCCTTTTTCTTATCTTCCCTTTCCCTCATTTCTTTTCCCAGAGCGGATTCCGACTGGTCTACACGAGCAATTTTGTATCCCTTAGCGACAAACTGATTCGCCCACTGCTCCAAGCTCATTTCCGGAACTCCGACCATTCTCATATTGACTCTGTCAGTGAGCTTGAGGTCAAAGAGTTGATGTCCGATGGTAGCATCATTCTCGTAGAGTTCATAAAATTTGCCCTTTTTGAAGAACACAACCGTGTCCCAAAACTTCTGTTTTATTTCCCAGTATTGTTTCTCAAAGGGAGAGAAATTTGCCCAAGCAAGTGGTGGAATATATATAGTGCGAGGATCGTAATCGGGGTGACCTGGAGGATTTTTATCCATGTCTAGAATATTTGCAAGCCAGGGATACCGTTTTTCTGGTTCTGTCATATGGGCCTTCTTCTTGTTTTTGTCCGAAGACTGAGTGGGAGAGGATACCAAACTTTTAGTCTGGTAAACTTTGGTATCACTGGGATCATAACACCATTTTTGTGCGGTGCCGGAGCTCACTTCTGGGATATCGAGGGACGATATCTCGTCGGATGGGGAATTACATGCGGCCAAAGAACTCCTGGGTTTGGAATTGGGAGTACGCTTGCGTTTCTTAGGAGGCCGTACTTCGTCTTCTGATTCATCGTTGACTATGAAGTTATCCAAATCTGCTAGCGTTAGCAAAAACACAGCACCTCGGGGCTTATTAGCAATTACCATCGTCAGAATAACTCCCATTATCGTCAAGTTGGAAGTCTTCTTCGTCCTCCGACACTGCTACCGGTTTCCGCTTCTTCGCCTCCCGACGAGCGGCGGGTCGTCCAGACAAAGGTTGTACGGGATCATCCTCATCAGACTCCCAGTAGTTGACAGCTCGCTTTGCCTTAAATTACAGGCTGTTAGTAAAACGCAAAATGACATGAATGACTGCAAACTTACACGTCTGGAAGGGGATGCCGATGTCGGCACGGCATTCTCAGTCTGCTCGCCATTCAGACCATTAGCAGACGAAGCAGGAGAAGGTAAGCTGGCGTCTACCCGTTTATTGGCTACATCGGCTCGCTTCGTCGTTGACTGTCGAGTGCTGTAATCATCTGAACCTGGCTCGACGACATCACTACTTGGGACAGGTGTGAGTGTTGTCACGCGGCTCTTTCTTTTTGTCTGTGGTCCTTCCGCTTTACCACGCGACTGATTCAGAGCCGGAGACAGAATCGGCCTCTTCTCAGCATTATCTGAGCGCGATTTCGTGGGAGGTGTTCCGGGGGACGACTTGGGCGCAAAAAAGCCTAGGAGTGATCTTTGGCTCTTCATGTTCCTCGAAGGAGAATCGGAGCGAGCCTACGGGAGGATCAGCAATGGGACTGGAGTAACGAATTCAGTCCTTAACGGGAGAAAAAAACCATCAGATATCCAATATCTAGTGGACCCCTTGGAATGAGGAATGAAGAGAACCTTGGACTCCTGGACGTGAGGCGCGTCGTTTCAATTTAGCGTGACGCGTCGTTGGAAGTTGAGTGCTGGCTGAGATCATCAGATAAGATGAAGCTTTACAATTGGACCTCATGGACAAACCTTAACTCTATTGGCAGCAGCTGATCCTGACGCGTCCTGCCCCTATAACTGTCTGAACAATACAGAATACAAGACTGTTCATGGCGCCACGCTTCGCGCGGCGCCTCAATTCAAGTAATATACTGTTCAGTCTATGATTCAATCAATGCTCAGTACGCTGTTCAAATGCTGCTCAATCTGCTGTTCAGTCATCTGTACTCTCTAGGGATGCCGCGCTCCGCTTACGCTTCGCGCGGCACCGTGCTATGGTGACTAAGCAATTTGTTGGGGTGAGCTCTACTGACTAAGCAGGCCTTTAGGGTCGTGTACACGGATATGTATATAATTGAACTCAAGAGATGATATAAAAGCACTGTGCTATCACATTCTTAATCTTTTACAAGAGCTATAAACGAAAGTTTCAAGGTGATCCCATGTTTGACTAGGTACTTTAGAGTAATACAATTCGACGTCTTGTCACATGCATATACTGAAAATACCTTCGTACATACATACATGATCATAAAGATTCTACCTTCAGCACACAAGTAGATAGCGGACTAGATCGCATATATTGTGCACTGCGGTGATATCTCCAGGCAGGCTCTTCCGATTTTAGCCCGGTTGCACTGCTTATGCTATCTACTTTCCTCGGTCTCTTCCGACAAAGGCCCCATACGGAGTATGTCCTGACTAAACCCGAGAACCAGAAAAGCAAAATAAAATGCCATGAAAAAATATAGAAGTACACTGGTAATTCGCAGATGCTCAAGGAGCACGAGGATTCAAAGAGATGTATGTATATCAAAAGGTCGATGTAATACAACCACGAAGTCGAGTAATTGCCTTTAGCTTGAAAAGGCCGCAATTATAACAGTAAATGGGGCAAAGCAGTAGTTCCATCTATTCTTCGGTATCTGAGAAGTACCCAAACTCATCTGGAACCGGAGCCTCCTCACCGCTTTCGTCATCCTCGTCGAAAGCAGTCAATACACCGGCTGCAGCTGCGGCACCGCCACCAATTGCTGCTTGTGCGGCTGATTCAGCTCTGGCCGAAGTTGCAGTATTTTCCAATGCGGCGGAGATGCGATCTTCGGTTGTCGACGCCGCCGCCTGGCGAGCATCCTTGCTTGCTTTCAATTCAATGGTCTCACGAGATTCAGAAGGGCATTTGTCGATGACGACGATGACACCACCAGTGGGCTGTGAAGTAGTTTGATTAGACTGTATCCGTTTATCTCTCGAGAATGTGATACTCACCCGTTTGACTGGCTCATATCGAGGGTCCGGGAAGGTCAGATACTTCAACTGAGCAGGCAGAACTCTAGACATGTTTGCCAATTCGTAACCGACTTTCTCCTTCTCACTCTTTCGCTTAGGGGGCTCTGTCTCCTTGTCGCCAGATTTTCCCTCCTCATCACCCTTGGTCTGGTCATCCACATCCATCTTATCATTGATTTGATCCGTCCCTTTCGGAGTGGTTGGTGTTTGATCGATATCCATACTTTCTCTATGCTGCTGCTTTTCTTTCCGTTGAGCACGACGTTTAGCCCGAGCAGTGGTTGATAGAACCGCGGTCTTCACTTTCTCAGGTGCCTCATCGGCTTTGACCTGTTGCTCTGGCGGATAATCAAACAAACTCGGCCGAGTGTTGCAGTGAAACTTGAAGACCGGAACCTCTAATTTCTGATCAACACCAACTACAGCGGTTGGCGTGAAGCTCAAAGACAAAAAGTGCGTCAGAGGAAACCAGTACCAGTACTGGGTGAAAACAGCGGCTCCGACAATTCCCGGCATATTAAGATTACCGGTTTGGGTTTGCAAGCTTATGGTGCAGTTGCGGCCACCTGCATCAATTATGCCAAGAGCAACGGCGGCGCCAAATTTGGCCATTGCGTCTTCATGGCGATCGCCAATGACCTTTTGCATTGCCTTCCGAATAGTGCCAACCTTTGGATTCATGATCTCATTCTGTTGCACAAGAACCATCGCTAAAGCAATGAGAGCTCCTTGCCGTACAAAATCCGTTGGGTCCTTTAACATCGGCTCAAGAAGGTCAACGGCCTCATCCAAGCCACTTCCAGCACAGGAAATACCCAGAGCCATGGCAGCACCATAACGAACATGGGGATTATAAGACTCGGATAGAAGTTCGACCATGCGAGGCACACTGTGGTATTTTCTGAAAAGAATGAAGCCCAAGCTCATCACCGCTACTCTTCGGACATCATCATTCACATCACTGACAGCAAAATGAAGAAGCTTCCGAACAGCTCGGTTGCTCCCGGTGCCACAATAAGCCAGCGCGATAGCCATAATGCCACCATAACGTAATGTAGGATCCGGATCGCCCAATAAGCCGTTAATCAATTCATCAGCAGCTTCTTGACGGCCGTACATAATAAGGGCCATGCCCATAGCAAGACCGCGGATGATCTTTTCGTGTTGTGTATCATGTGCATACTGAATCATATCTTCCAGCGCTTTCATATTGCCGGTTCCCAGCATGACCAAGCCCATTGCAAGGCCGACGGCCTCGCCATTCAAAGCGGAGTCGGTCTGGAGAACATTGCTCAGATCGGTATAGATACTCTCATCGCCCGTCGCCATAGCGGATACGCCGAGTCCAAGGGCGCCGCCATGCTGAACGACTTCCTCAGTAGCTTTCTTGAAATGCTCACGAATGAGGTTGACAGCCCAGCCTTCATGATTTGCGTAAATCAGACCAAAAGCATAGAGAGACCCGCCTTGACTGTACACAGAGCCAGAGCCACCAACTCCTCCCATGTTTTCCTTTGGGAGATACGGAGCTAATAGCTTCTGGCCCTGGGTTAGGTTGCCACGATGAATGACACCTAGGGCAGCCGTGGCAGTGAACTTTGACCAGTTAACCGCCTTTCCAAGCCATTCTAAATTGTCCCTGAAAAACTTATCGTGGGTAGTTCCAGCGTGCATAAAGGCATTGGACAAAGTGACAGCAGTGTGGAAGATGGAATTCCTAGCCTCAAGGCTGTCTTTGATCTTGTTTAATATCGCGATGTCAGATTTGTTGTTACGGTAGAGGAACTCGAGATTTAACCGGATTGAGTTGACACCGTCGAGAATATCTTGGATGTTTTTGAAAGATGAACGCTCCTCTGATAGACAGCTGTCTTTAGACTCAGAAGTTTGTGGTTGGTCCTGATCGGGTAGAAGGCAGTCTGTTTCAGTCGCGTCGTCCGTTCCATCAACCTGTTCTGATTTTTCCTTTTCTGGTGTGAACGCCGCGACCTCCTGACGAACCTTCTTCAAGAACTCTTGCGTACTATTGTCATATAGATCGAAAGAAATTTGATAAGCAACGGCCAAGGACCTAGCATCGCCTTTTTCCACAAGTTTTCGTAAGATGTCCGAGGCCATAGTGTGTTCATTCAAATATACCACACACTTGGCAATCGAAAAATAATCAGGAGAGGGTATTTCGCCAAGAAGCTCCAGAATTAGCTTCAAAATCTAGGTCATATAGTCAGTATATATGATATCAATAAGCACAAAAATATTGGCCTTACGTACCTCGTTTCTGAAAGCCCTCTCCTGCACAATGTTCATGCAAATTCCGAGTACATATTCCATTAGCTCCTCACCACGCTGTGAGGCTTCGTTACCTTGACCCTTTGCGTCTTCGGCAGCACGTAGGATGGCAGTCTTTAGAATGTCGAGATTCTTTGCTTCCACCGCGATTCCAATAACCTGGCGGTATCTTTTCTGTTGGAAACATCGATCGAATAACCGATTGATGACCGCTTGGAGCTGCTTTTGGACACCGCGTTGAATGACGAGAGGCACATCCGCATGATTTTCAATGTCATCACTTTCGCCTCTCTGAAAGGTATTCTCCTCCGATGTGTCAGGCCGTGACAAAAGAGACTTGGAAGGCAACGTAGACTGGGAGAACGGCGTGATGGGAGAAGCTAAACCGGCCGAAGTACTCGCAGCTCCATTCGTCTGTTGCGGGAATGAAGTGTTAACGCGAGGTTTGCCTAGGGCGTCCACGTTTGATCCCGATTTTTGCATAGCCGAAATAGCTATGAATGAATCTATGCATTTTGCTGTTACAGGTAAAGTCAGCAGATCGTAATAGGTATCAGGGTCTATCCATTAAGACGGGTAGCATACAGATGATGGTCTCCTCGAACTCGCCGCCGTTTTCGATGTCAAAAAGCTGACCTGCCCCCAATGCAAAAACTGTGCTTTCATTATATTCTTGGAGATTGTAATACACCTTGGCGGCAACAAGTGAGGCGAGTTCACGCTCAGGGAAGGATTCGTCTTCGCAAAGCGCTTCTCTATAAAGTGAATCAGTATATTACTTCCTTAGAGAAGGTTACCGTTAAGATAGGTCAGAAGAAATCCGAATCTTACATTTGCCCGACGGAATCGGCAATCTCAGACCATAACGAATTCACTTGGGCATCCAGAGTTTTCAAGGCGAATACTTTGAGCTCTGTGTCTGGCTCAGATAGAAAGCCGACCATGCCGGCCGCTGAAACGAGTCCAACCATATTGCTCCGTCTATCCTGCGCTGACCCCGATATCCCTCAATGTCAGAACGGCGAGCGAGAATGCGATGATTAAGCGCGGACTCTGTGAAAGGAGTTATATCTGCGGAATCGATTTGGCTTAGTAGTATGGCAAGGCAGAAAGTGATCAAAAACAGCTCAAACTAGCAATACAGGTAGTAGAAAGAACTAAGCGAAAGTTGCGGATGGATTGACGAAAGGAATGCGAAGGAATGCTGCAGAAGGCGAGCTCTTCAGGCCGCAGTCACACGTCAAAAGGCCAAATGCGTGGCAGCTCAAACACCGCTGAGTCAGCGCCAAGGCTAGAGCTTCTTTTGTCAGCCTCACCCTGTGACCGGCCAATCACGTCACGCATACCACCTTTCCAAGTGACGACGAACTGGCATCCATCCTATATGGGAGTGATGCATGATGATAGCTTCTAAAGGCTCTTACCGAATACTTCCGCTACTCATTAATACTGCTGAGCTTTTTGACTGTTCCTGAGTGGAATCGGTACCAAAACCTTCCCCGATTCCCTGGCTTTCGAAATGTCAGTTTCGGCTACACACACGGCAGTGACGGCAACTAAGCTGCGGTCAATACCTCTTTCTGCATCAGTACACCACTCTGACCCATTTATCGTTCTTGAGAGACAGTTTAGACAACTTCAGGATAACTTCCAGATACTTCTTGATGCACAGAGTGCTGGTCTGTCGGCTGCACTATCGTACATCCCCAACGATGACCCATCCACGATTGGCTCGACGTCAACTCCCTCTCAGTTCGAGAGGCCGAGTAGCGCCCCAACTATTCCTATTCGACAGCCACTGGCTAGGAAGATCACTCTTAAGGGTGCAAGGAAGGGAATTTTGAAGTCGATTCATAATCTCTTAACTTTGAAAGAGGAAGAGCGGCGCATCGTCGACTTCGAACTCGGCAACAGACGGGATGCAATAAGGGAAGTGGACGCGTTTGTGAGCAAACAAAAAGGCTTGGAATCCATTCTATCTGGAGAACAACATAACCAAGAATCAACGAGGCTAGAAATCCTCAAAAGGGACTCCAGAGGGCTAGAAGGGCAAATAATGGAATTGGAAAATCGATTACTTGCTATGAAAGCTCGTCATAGGCGAATGTTAGATGATATAACTCAATTACAGAACTCCCTTGACTCCAGCCTATCTTCCTACAAGGAATCCTTAGCTCTGGTTCGCAAGGATGCAAAGAGATACCTTGAGTCCCCGCCCATTCAACCCCTTACGACAGCGAAAACATCGACCTTCTACTCCCTTCCCCCAATCGGAGAACTCTCGAAATGGCAAAGGAGCATTGGCAAAACGAAAATATGGAGCTACGTAGGAGAGGCCGAAATACCGACCTTGAGATCACTGCTCTCAGAGAAGGAGGCAAAACATGGCATAAGGTCTTAACGACAATAGGCTCCCTCGAGGCTTCCATTTCTGAAAAAATTTCGGGATTATCCAGCCAGCGCGATGGTAACGAGCTGGACACCCCACTGTCTCAATCCATTGTGCGCGAGATGGATGATACGCTTGAGCAATTAACTGCAGATCTCCAGCTTGCAGAACAGAAAAATTGGACTCTTCTCATTTGCGGGGTTGGCGCAGAGCTAGAGGCTCTTCGGCAGGGTAAATTCGCGTTTATGGACATGCTCGGATTACACGGTGGACAATCCGACCACGGAATCAATGGTGATGATGATGATGGTGATGATGGAGTACCGGAGGATTTTCTAAGAATACACGAGTCGCCTATATCAGCCGTGCAGCTCAATTCTTACTCAGACAGCGACAAGCTTTCGCCTACACATATGAGGCCAGCAGTGGGTAGACTAAACAGTGATGAACCGGATGAAGAGTTTTTGTTTTCCAGACTTGATGAATAGAACAATTGATTTCCTCTTCACATCAACAGCTTTGGCACAATACTTAGCCATTCGTGGGCGCAGTATTTGACTCTACTTTCTACGGAGTACCTTAAGTAGTTTGAGAGGGCAACTAGGTACCTAGTTAGGTAGTTTAGTACTTAACTACTTGGTTAACCACTTGCTGTGGCCAAGTGGGTCGTGCTTCCTTTGGCATCATCTTCAGTCAACATCAAACCATGAAAGAGACGACGTAATAACACTGTTAATTGTCAATTTGAAAGCCTTCATGAATTTGCGGATAAAAGTACTCTTTCAGTCTCAAATAGTATTCTAAAAGCACTTCAGCTTTTCCAGCAACCAGCCGGGCGAGTTACAACGGATACCCGACTGCCGGATGACAGGTAAAATGAATCGCGCTTTGGTCAATTCGTTTACGATCCCTTCTCTCTACGACAAAACTTCGTTTGAGTGCCGTCTCATACATCCACCAATAACGCATGACCGTGTTAATAGAATACGAAGGACAGCGGCCATTGTAGCACACCCTTATGCTCCACTCGGGGGGTGCTTTGATGATCGCATTGTGGAATTGATGGCCAATGAATTAGTGACTGGGGGGCATATCGTGGGCACATTCAATCTACGGTAGTTATTTGACCCTCTTAACTAGTCATTTGTCAGGCTCAAAAGAACGTATTCTGACAAAATTTATGCAGTGGCGCCGGGAACTCGGGAGGCCGAACCAGCTGGACTGCAAAACCTGAACTGGCAGATTACATATCTTTCTACGGTTTCATGATTACTTATCTATGCAGTCTAGGTAGAGCCACTGAAACGACATCCTCTTGCCCTGGAGAACATTCGTTACAAGGCGGTGTTGGGGCTCATCCAGACAGTCAACCGGAGAAGACTGATATCATTTTATCTGGATACTCTTATGGGTCAATGTTAACATGCCATTTACCTTCGCCTCATCAGATTGTGCAGCTATTCTCATCTGGCCGGCCCGGTAGTACGGTTTTCAAAATACGGGATATTGCACAGAGAATGGCAGTACAAAGCTCTTCTACGGGGTAAGGAACTGGCCACGTACTGTTTTGTTCAGCGTTCGGGGACTTATCAGATGCTAGAAATCACGGTCATAATCGGCATCATGAACAAATGGAGTACTCAATTCCTACTATTCGATACCTTCTGGTTTCCCCCATTTTACCGCCAATTTCTCAGCTCATAACATTATCGTTTTCATCGTCAGATGGACCACTCAGTACTCTGGCAGACGGATCTCATATCTCTGGGCTTGCACCAAAAGACGCATTGACAAGCCACTCTAGCCTCGCCATTTATGGCGATAGTGACGGCTTCACGTCGGTGGGGAAACTACGGACCTGGTCCCAAGAGCTTTCAACAATTCCCAATTCTCAACACAGGTATCTGGAAATTCACCACGCTGGCCACTTTTGGCGTGAAAATGGTGTAGATGTCTCCCTAAGAAACGCTATACGAGAGTATATACTAGATTCCACCCGCTGAGCTCGAGTGTGTCTGCTATGGGATTTGTCATGGAAATGAAGTCATCAAAGACACTGACTCGATCTCTAACAAGATTAAAAAGGAGCACTGATTCATGAGTTGCTTATTTAATAACGTTTGTGGGCACAATTTGGATATTTTCTCAAATCACGAACCAAATACCGCATCTTCATTCCATGGGGTAAGACCTCATTTGCTTCTTTAGTTCGCCTTAACCACTAAAGAGCGCCCGGAGCCCCAATTGCAGAACCTACAGATGCTTCGGAGCTCGTGGTTTGAGCTTGTTCCTATTGCCTCCTCGAAGTTACCAACTTTCGAGAACATTATCTTATTCAGAATGACGGTATAAATTCGGCTGGTACGCATTTCATTCCGACATTGTTTTCTTCACGGCCTCTCATAAATTATCAAGAGCTACGAACTCCTATGTTTGCCGTTAAAATTGGTCGATAACCCCAACACTCATCAATATCTATTGCCAGCTCTCTAGGGCATTGACTTCTATCGAACTTTAAATGGCTTTTCCAGCTGGCCCACAATGTTCTCGATTGTTGATACTGCAGTTGGCGCGGTCCCATACCTGGAATGCTCAGGAAGATACGGTCTCTGCATGATACGAAAATACCTCTCTGTGTCGAACGTTTCGTCACTCCTTCGCCGGTCGTTGGCTAGCGTTAGTCTTTATGTCTATGGCCTTGGGATTAGTTCTGTGGACGAAGAGGTCTCCTGGTTCGAGAAAAGAAGACGTGACTTATACTGGAATCTCCATAGCGTAAGAGATTTGCCCTTTCGGGGTGAATATTGCTAATTTACGAACCAAGGCAACTACAGTCCATGAATGGCTACGTGTCGCTGGAGAGCTGGATAAGCTTGAAGGAAACAACGATTGGAAGTGTGTCGATGAATCTGAGAATTATGACTATGCTCAGCTTCGCCGGCGATTGAGCGATTTGGAACATGCAGTCAAGGAAGGAGATCTGGGAGCTATTCTCCATGCTATGCGAACCTCATTTACTCGGGATCTCGCCAACATCACAAATCCGGATCTTTACAAAAAAGCTCTCATCGGTACCAAGTCTTTGATAGACTCGTACGTTACGAAAGCTACCGATGCCGTCTCGGTAGTCATCAAATTAGCGGACGAATTTGGGCTCAGTCTTGCCGAATCTCGCTTCGTGCTAGGACAGTTACATGCGATGCGGCAGTCCTTCGGCCGTACTGCCCTTCTATTGTCTGGCGGTGCCACATTTGGAATGAATCATACTGGCGTGGTGAAAACCCTCTGGCAAATGAGACTACTGCCCCGTATTCTCTCTGGCTCCTCCGCGGGCAGTATAGTTGCCGGAATCATCTGTGTCCACACCGATTGTGAAATTCCAAATGTGTTGACTCGCTTTGGGAATGGAGATTTTTCGGTGTTCGAATCCAACAGTAAAATTGAGAATCTGGGGTATCGCCTAAAACGATTTGCAGATTCTGGGTTTCTATTCGATGTGGCTCACCTGAGAAGGGTGATGCGGGATATCATTGGTGATGTCACCTTTCTTGAAGCCTACAACCGAACTAGAAGGATTCTGAATATCACGGTGTCTCACGCTTTGTCTCCTGAGCTTCCTCGGCTACTAAACTACATAACTTCCCCGAATGTTTTGATATGGTCTGCGATGTGAGTTGCCTTTCCCAAACGTTTCCAGGCCATACTGACTAAAATAGTGCTACCTCATGTTCGGCACCAATGGTGTTCCCCACGTCGTCTTTAATGGCAAAGGATCCATCGACTGGCAAAATACTGGAATGGGGAGACTCATGGGTCCAGTGGATTGATGGGTCTGTCGACAGTGATTTACCAATGGCTCGACTCTCAGAGATGTTCAACGTGAATCACTTCATTGTATCACAAGTCAACCCGCACGTTATACCTTTTATTCCTCCCGAAGAAGCAATGCTATTTGAACACCTTAGCAAAAATCGACAGTTCGCCGAGGCAGGATCCTCAAGTCATTGGAAACAGCTTTTGACAGCAGAAGTCATGGGAAAATTCAAAATGTTGGCTCGATTGGGACTCTTTCCTAATTCTTTGCGCCAGTTTGCTTCGGTTATGGAGCAGGAGTACTACGCCGATATCAATATTCTACCCGAAATAACTTACGAGGTTTTTCCAAATATGCTGAAGAATCCGACGGCTGATTTCATGCTGAGAGCCTGTCTCAGTGGGGAGCGCGCTACTTGGCCTAAACTTGCTCGCATAAGAATCCACTGCGCCATAGAACTTGCCTTAGATGCAGCGGTTTTGATCATGCGTGAGAAGATTGCTGCTGCAGCAAAAGACGCACATGTGCCATTAGAGACGATAGCCTGCTATTTGGAAGAGGATCCCTATCTGGCGGAGACATCATCGGATCTATTCCCATCAAAAAACCAGAAGAATGGATACAAAGACATAGGGAAAAGGCCAACTCTGCTTCATACCACAAGCCTTCGACACTTGAGGAATAGAAGCGCTCCCCGTTTGTCAGACTTTCGAGTTGAACCAAGGCTCCATACGCGTCACTCGCAAGGAACAACTGCAAAATCTAAGCTATCAAGGCCAGCTCTGGCAAAGCCCGAAGTTGGAGTGAAAAGCAATCATCTGCGCAGGGAGACAGTACAGACTAGGCGACGCCTCTCCTTATCCGAGGCATATGCTAAACTGCCACCACCAGCCGCTCTTCCACGCAGCGGATCTTATCCTGAAATCCCGAGTTTCCCACAAAAGCGTCGACCTTATTCTCAACGAGCTTGCCGAAAACATCGTAATCACAAGCACTGCTTCTCTTCCAACTCTACACTTCCCCGTCTCGTTGTTGCAGTCCAAAAGAGTGGACCTCCTTCACCGAGACTTGAGCTAGATAGCGGGAGATTCAGAGAGAAATCCGAATTGAAGAATGGGTCGGTATACAATCAGATTGGCTTCGATGAGTTGTGTCTCGTCTAGTATGAATCGGTTGAGGTGTTGCCTCGCGAGCGGCAGCAAGCATGGAAGTTTTCATACCTGATTTCTTTGACACGATATTTCGTTTTTAATACTACTGGATACCAAGTCTTTATGTGATACCCCAGCCATGGCGCACATTATTTTTGAGTTATCATTCGTTTCAATTTCGAGAGGAGGTCCTTTACGACAATATACGTCTTCAAGTAGCCTCTATTGACCGCCCAATAACGCTGCATAGCGACAATCAACAGACCTTACAACTTTTGACAAGAAATGCACCTCAGTTAAGCACACAAAGCTCAGACATGTCTTGTCTATAACAATCACCATTGGCTTCGAAAAACATTTACCACCCAAAGGCTGCTCCTCCTTGGCCATAGAATGTACCGCACAGCCTCGTTGTCACCTTTTAGCTGGCCTAAAACGTACGTAACTAGGTAATGTCATTTAATCCGAACAGTAAAATCACTACCTTAAGTAACTAACTACAGTAACTACTAAGTCAAATGTTTCCACAACTTTTCATTATTCCTCGAGTGTACCCTTGGACCAAGACCTCAAACCAGCCCTTGACATTCCTCAAAGATTTCCCAAAGATAACTACCTCATGAGCTTGAGCGCTTTTATGGAGCTTGATGAAGCAATCTTGATGACTATCATCAAGGATTGTTCAGGATCAGCAACAGGGTCAACCGAGAGTCGTGGAAACTCTTGAAAATGTACTGTATGACCCGGCTGTTATTCCGTTCCGGTAGTTAACTAATACGCATAACTAGGTACACCAAAGGTAGTAACTGTATTAAAGAGCTTTGCATCCAGGAGTGGATGTTGGCTCAACATCACATAACCATCCTTATTGATGTTTATGGCATCTCGCCGATTGACACGTAAGATGTATTCTTTGTGGCCAAGTCTTGTAACTGACAATTGCATATATAGCGCGAGTGGTGAAACATGCAAGACGACGACTATTCCCCCCATCCCTCGACGGTGGAACATGACCGGCCCCTATATCACTTTCGACAACATCCGACAACGGTGCCGTCCTGTCTTTGTCAAGCACAAAGCCATCGAATGGGTTGGTGTTTTTGGATCATATGCTCGTAACGAGCAGAAAGAGAGTAGTGATATAGATTTTTTGGTTGGGTTCCAAGATGACACTGACTGGAATGATGCATTCCAGGTGGTGTCCGATGTGCATAACAATCTCCCAGAGGTACTGCCAAAATCAGTTGATGTTCTCTATATGCGAAACATGGAGATAAGAGGTTATGTCATGCTCGAGGCTCTTCTTCATGCGAAAACTGTGTATGGTGATGAATCTTGGCTCGCTGTAAACTTGCCTCCTGCCATAAACTATCTGATAGATGGTTATCAGAAACTACAAAAGGCTCAAGCAAGCTGGAATGAAATTGTCAATATTGCTGAGTCCACAACACTTGAGGTATTTGCTTCTTTCTCCCATTTGTTGTGGTCTACTTTTAATGCGGGATCCCTAGGCCATGCTTCTTCCTGAGAATATTGCTCAGGCAAATTTTTTGAAATTTATTGACGATTATTGTGATGCTATTTCATTTGGACCCGACTATCATCCATTCCAGGGATATTTTTTCCATGTGGCTGATTGGATTGTCAAGAAGAGATATCTGATAGGCAATATCAGAAACTCGGTTTCTGAAGAAAAGGCAGCACATTTCAAGGAACTATGGGAACTAGTGAAGCAGAGAATAGCACTCTGGAAAAATCATCTAAGAGTGTCTTGCCTACCATTGGTCGAAAATGCAATAAATCTGGCACAAGGAAATGGAAACCAACTCTGATTCTCTGCTCAGCTTCCAGTTACATGAATGTATGTAGAAAATCACATGTAATATCATTACAGGGCTTTAAAGACATGATAGCTAACATGCTCAGGGCCTGTCTAACAGCAATCATTTGACAGGATATTTCTTATCACACTCTAGCTTCAGAGAGGGCTTGTGGTTGAGTTAGTCAGTGGAGCATCTGGAAGAAATTCTGATACTGCAATGCTCATTCACTTACTTCTGCTGAAAGAACTCCTGATGGTTTTTATTGCCTCACCTGTGACCTCAGCTGCTGCTTCCTGTGAACCACTTTGGTATTAAAGTATGAGACTGACTGTGCCTAATTCATGGAACTGGCATGAACGTGTCTTGAAATTGTGGCTATTATATGTAGAACAGAGAGAGGTTTAAGCGGCTCGTATTCACTCTCATTTTTCAAACAGGCAAGAATTGCGGGTGCTTATGGTATGTAAATACAGTACATACATGGCATGGTGACATTATATCCCTGCAGTTCCCACCAGCAACTGAGAGATTCGGCTGAAAGAGTCTTTAGCTGAGATGGAGAGGCTGGGGAAATGAGTGTGTAGACAGATAGCTTGTGGTTTCATTCTTTGTGAAGAGTAGTATTTACTAAGTAGCAAGTGACCGGTCTCCTTGCTTTAGAGGCCTGACCAAGTTTTATTACATGATGGCATGTCAGTCTGGTTGCTTCTTGAGCCCAGTGTGAAGTGTCATTCATGATCTCTGTCCTCCTGTCCTCTTGGCACTGTTTCTTCCACTCTGTCCTGAGTTACAGCTCTACATCATACCGTGCTGTTCAGTCATGGGAAAGGAGAGGATTCAGGCGAGTCAGCAGGAAGGGAAGCGCGGCATGTATGTATGTACTAACCTGTTTGCAATCCAGCAGTTACAAGATATACCTACAGATAATCCATCAAATGCAAACATTTTATAAACAAGGAGTCTGACTTCAACAACTTGGCCAACAGCCGTCACAACAATACCCATTCGAACTTTATGGCTTCATATTGTTCTCGTTAATGTAACGCAAGTGGCAGGATCACCGGCACGAAGGACTTGGTCAGGCGAGGAGCTACATACTTGGGGACTTTGATATGCATGTGAAGTGCGCATGCATCAGGTATTTGATGATCATTTGCCAAAAGGACATCTATAGATAATGCTTGGTAATTACTTTTTGACTGAAGATGATCTCCACGTCACCTTGGAGGACCTTGCCGTTGGGGCCATACACGCGTAAAGGACAGAGCTTGATCTCCCCTGTACGTATAAACTGGTCTAAATTCTCCATCACGAGGCGTAAATCCGGAACGAGGCGGGACGGTTGAGATGCAAGTCCACCAACAATAATGAGTGAATGATTTGTTTCTTCATTCAGCCCGTTATAAGAATTATAGTGATGGTTGCACAACTCAGTCGGTGATCGCCAATTTTCAAAGAAAGCTGTGGTGATTGAATTTGGAATGGCCCGATGGAGGGGAGGGGTGGAGTTGTTGGAAAAGCTTCCCTGTCCATGCCTTTGACGGCGGATCGTGTGACCGCAAAGTCATAGATCACTTACTCGATAAGTGATTTGCAACAGTGGGCTCCTCCAGGATGCCATGAATGTTAAATGCGAAGGACAGAGAGGCATTACGAGGGGGACCTCGCAGCCCTCTGACTTTGACCCTAGTTCAAACATCAGCGATCCTCGGATCTTTGATATCCTCGTTGAGGAGATAATTTTCTCATGCCAGCAGCCCCCGCTCACGAGAATCGACGTGTCCAGTTTTTCGAGCTCATCGTATGTTCTCCGTAGGCAGGATGCTGTTTTGGTCGCTGTTCAGGTGGCAAGATCACATCTGCAAAGCAGGGGGTTCCCTGAGGAATCATGGAGCCAACGCACCTTGGCAGCAGAAAAACCGTAACATCCGAGCTGAGAGTTGCAATCCATGACGCCTCAACCAGTCTGTCGGGACTCCCACAGCGAATCTTGATCGAGAACCGTCTCTTTGAAGTGGATATCTGCCGTGCGGGACGCACAGAATGCATCCTATCAGGGCTCTTTGCCCAAAGTCTTTTCATTCAGACCAACTGTCTGGGCTTCAAAGTGTGGATGATCCCGCGCCTTGAACGCTTCAGATGGAGAAGACAAATGAATACTCCGTAGTGAACCAGCCAATAAAATGACAAGTCATCTGGACGGTCTTAATGAAAGTATTCCAAATAATCGAGAGAAAGACGGGATTCCAGATCTTGTCACTTTCATGATTGTTTTGTTATTCTTCCAACAAAGAGTGGGTTCGAGAGGTCACCGTTGGACCGCGGAGTGGTATAGCCCAGAATACCGAACAATACCGAGCAAGGGGGAGTGCGAAGGTTGTTCATGCTAGGAAGGGCTTTCCGTGGTGCATAATACGACACTTCCCTGTGCCACAAACTAACATGTGTCAAAGCGATCGATTGTTGGTCTGGCAACACTGAGGATAGAAGTGCAGAATCTTCTGTAACAGCGGTAAAAATAGCCATGGAATTTGACAATTCAAGCTGTCCAAACAAGCGCGGGAGCCGGAGATTAAGAATAGTAACAAGTTTGGTTTGAAGGACGATCACAACTTCCAAAAGAGTCAAAGACGCCGTTTTGGGCGACGGATCCGGAGTGGGGCTCGCGGAGTATTATATAATCAGCGCCTATCGTCGGATCCACTGATTGGCTATAAATGGAGCAGAGTGCTTCGTTTTCTGGCCCATGATTGGCCAGTCGTGTGGAAAGATTTTACCTACATGACCAATAGGAACGCGCCAATCTCGCGTTGGAGCGTAACGTACGGTCACGGTACAGTTCGCGCTAAATAGGCTTAGCGCCGGGAAGCAAGCCAATCAGCGACGCGAGCGGCCCGTCATCACCCAAATTTGGGTCCTCGTTCTGGGAAGTCACGGGGATTGGAAGCCTCGCTTGCCTTTTTCCAGCCCAACTGTCAACTTCCGGTCGTTGGCTTGCCGGCTTTCTGCGGGCTGCTGGCCTCTGGCTGGGTTTGATCCCCGGCGAACAAGCGAGGAAACGAGATGTGCAGCTCTGTTATGGTGTCGCTGATCGAAAATAGCGCCCTGCAGCTGCGGCTTGACTTTCCAAGCGACATGAGAATCCGCCCTGGGCAGAAATATCCTGCCGCCGCCATGAACACTCTCTTCGCCAGAGCCTCTGCATACAAGAATTTCCTCGACAAGCTGGGACCATGACCTGATAAGACATTGAGGTGTATTATGCGGAAAAACAATAATGTCATCCATGCGCTTCAGCCTCTCGATAATCGGCTTGCTCGCCTTTTGCTTATGATGCGCTCTCGGTGGCTGCACGGAAACCCCTGTTCGACCTGTATGTATTGGAAAGCAGCACATGCACTCACCCTCCAGTCTTTCGGAATCCATGACAAATTCCTCACTGGGCATTTTGCCGGGGTATTGCTTTGCGTACCACGGAAAGCGACACTTGCTTCTACGCTCGCATCCTAAAGACCATTTTTCACCAGGGTGCTGCATCCATTACTCAGTGATGTGACGCCTTTTCCTCCGATAACCCGTATTAGACTGCTGTTCCCTGGATATGGCCATGCAAATAACGGAGATGTGGCGGAGATGCAAATCGCGAGGATCGACCTCCCACAGAGCCCGACCCAAAAATTCCCTCATGCATGTCCATAGAGTAGACCAGAGCGATGGTAATAAATCGCAAGAAAGCAGGAGAATCGAAGGCGTCCCATGCCTTAAAACAGAGGATGTGCGGATCTTCAGCCCACCGTCTTTCTCCGCTTGCGCCTCTGCTCTCGATTGGACAATGCTTCTCGCCATCGGGATCAAGGGCCTGCACGGTGGGGGCCAGATTTGAAGACTAAAAGGTTTCAAGGATGTGGATCCAGGCATTCTTCTGTCCTGCATCATGATTGACCTTCAGTCTTCGAAACAGGAAACATAAATTACAGGATCCATGCATCTCATACACCGCGATGTGCTCGCCCTCATCTGGCGCTTATCCATTCATCTGCCTTCAAACCGTCGGGCTCTGCACTTCGGAGTGGAAGCGAAACATCGTTTCTGTATTCTTAGAAACAATTTTGGGCTGTTGCCCGCTCGTGTGACGCAAGACCTGTCCATCCTCGATGGATGGCTTGTTTACCGCAAGCCGTGAAACACATACCCTCCGCTTCCCAATTATCAGCTGTCTTTGCTTTCTCGTTTTCTCTCCCAGAATTACCGGCTCCTCCTACCCGGCATCTTTTCTTTTTCACCTTTCTATTGTTCCAGAGTACCGCCACTTTTTTGGTCGCGCGTCTGTTCAGCGACTTGTGTCTCTGTACAACGCCAGGACCCTTTTTTCTTCTTTAGCAACCTTTGTTAGAGCATCTAAGCTTTGATCTTCGGTCTTCGATCTGCCCAACATCACAATTGGGAAGTCTATCGGGGCCAGAGAAACTTCACCGTCGGATTTTCATGACACTTAATATGCACTGCCCTGGTCGGCTGAGGTGTCTGAACTTGAATCCTCTGCTCTCCTTCGGCTATCTTTCTTTGGCCTCCGCCTCATAGTAATCAGCTTGACATCTCCCAGCGAAAATATATTATACAACTGCTCCTAGCACGTGAAGCCATCAGCATATTTTCGAGCGTTTCAGATCTCGGTCCTTCATTGTCCATTGTTACATACAGAGGCATTTCGCCATGCCCGCAGCGATGACCACCTGGGTCAGGTGTTGCTTCGAGCGGGGTCGACTGGGTCAGCGCCATCGAAAGGGGGCCAAGAATCTTGACGAGCGCTTTGGCGACATGGATATCAGTGGCCCGATGGATGGAGGATGGAATCAGCTTCCATCTTATCCCTCAGAAAAAAGATCGAATTCCCTACCGTCTTCGCGTCCCGGCTCAAGATCTGTAAAGCAGGTCAGGCCTGGCGTCGGACATGTTAATCCCAAACAACAAATCGGGCAATCCCTTCTACAAGTAGAAGAACCCTTCAGCTCCACAGAGAGATCCTCACTCGAAAAGCCTCCTGATTTTGTATACAAACCGGCTAGCGAAGCGTTTTTCAAAGACATGGCCGAGATTGGCAGAGCCAAATATTCCCCGCCCACTTCCGGCAGTTATACCGACACCCACCAGCGACAAGTATCGGTGCAGAGTACCGGCTCGCTTGACCCGAAATCTCCTGGAGAAATTCCTCGTCATCCGTCCTACCAGCCGAATATGCTCTCCCGCCGGTCAACATCACCACAGGGGATTGGCGCAAATATGCGTACATCTCCTAGCCTATCCCAATATTCACGCGAAAATAGCCCTAGTCTATCAATGCGGGCTAGATTCGATGATCATAGCTATGACATGATTGAAGAAGAGCTCGAGAAGCAAATCCCGATCCCGCCGCCGCTACCACCGCCGAAAAAAATGAAACCCAAAAAATCAAAACGAGCCGTCACTCAAGAGCTGGTGCCATCAACAACTGAGCTTTTTGGATGAGCTTGACTTTCATGGGTTTTTCTAAGGTTTTCCTTCTACCTAGTCTTTCATCGCATGTCATGTATCCATTGGCCACTTCATTGGCTGCGCATTTCGGAGTACAGGGGGCACATCTAATGTCATTGTTAGAGGATCGGGGTCTTTCTTTTCCCTTTTATACTACTGAGTGATTTGATACCAAAAAGGCTTCCCTATATTGCTGGAAGCGTTTCAGCCTGGTTGGAGGCTGCTTCAGTCGTTGATTATGTATTTGATATCCTATTCGGGACGCAACTTTTCAAAATTGTTTGCTTCTCATTTCCTATCATCTTATGGATGCATGGTCGCGGTAAGGTTTTATACACTTCGACCCATTGTCATAAAGGCTCAATACAACATTTGCCACTTTCTACGCATTGCCGACATTTTGAAGTTTTAAAAAGAGGTGTTGATGCTAAGAAGTTTATCCATTCTGGGTATTGGGTGTTTTGATCCACCGCGTCTCTCCTAAAACGAATTCTAGTCTGCTTATAGGGAATCTAACAACCTCGAGGCAGAATGCACACCATCAGATGAGCTAGCATCAATGCCCGCCTGTTGGAACATCGTGGAGAAGAGCATACAAGTAACAATCGCGGCTCTTAGCGTACCGATCGTCCTGAGGCTCATATAAGCGCTTTCAACCATTTTACCTTGAACTCTGTAAAGCAGCTGGTGCCTTGAATGCTGTTAATTTGCAATATAAGCCCATTAGTGATGTTTGTGAGAGATCTGGAATGTTAGATTTTTGCTTAGAAATTAGTTCAGGTGTAAACAGATGAAAAATATAGTCTGTATCAATCAATGCACAATGCTTTCTATACCTTCTAGTAGTATTCATTACTTTGGCTGTTAGGAATACCAGATTTGGTACGGAGTAGTCGTACTAATCACAAGTGAATCAGCCAGGGCCTTACGGCCTACCACTGTTTTTCCCTGCTATCAAGTAAAGGATATCCCTAAAGGTACTTAGAAATTAGCTATAGGAAATGGAAATCTAGTAGTATCAGAGGTTAAAAAATAACATTTCATATCCCTAATCTCCTGTATGACTACCTATCCTAATATTGTGGTCTGACGAAGTGAATCTGACAGGGCCTTACAGCCCATCATTTTTTCCCCCTGCTATATCCCTAAAGACACTTGAAAATCAGTAGTATCAGGTATTAAAAAACAACATTTCATACACTATGACCCTGCACAGTGTTGGGTGTGTTGCATACTGCAGGCAAGATGCTTAGAAAGTCAAAAATTAATGCGGTACCAAATGCAGCCTAGTGTGTTTTTGCGAGCCATTAGCCATTCCAAGGCCAGTGGCCACGTACACCAATCAAGTATGATATCCATACATCTTCACATACATCCTCACTAGCTAGCAGCTAGCTAGTATGGCAAATTCAAACTAGATATAGTAAACTAGCTAGAGCTAGCTAGTACACCAAATTTAATCTATATAGTCAGCAAGCTAGCCTGCTTGCTAGGTAGCTAGTCTGGTGAATCTGAGCTGTAATATCACGTGAAATTCAGCGGTGGAAAAGACGGTGAGCTAGGCGGTGAGCATTTTTTACTAAAAATAGTAACAAATCAATGGCAAAAGACCATGGACATTGGACTTGCACTCTGGCGAATTTGCCCTGCCGTAGATCACCGATCGGGTATCTACTTTCGATCTCCCCAATGCCACATTCCTGCCCTCCGACACCTTCAAACTCCCAACCATCTTCTTTCTTTCTTCCTGAAACTACGCAGTACATACGGAGTACGGAGTAGAAGAAGTCAGATTACAGGCACGAAAAGACTGCAATCGTACGAAGCCAATTTAAGACTACCACGCTAAAGATATTTTGGCCCCAGGCATCTCCGGGGCAAACTTCTGTTCGCGCGAGCATATCATATAACAGCAATTCAATATATACAAATGACCGGATATTGGCTCCGGCCACTCACAGAGGATAATATGTTTCAAGTTATAATCATTTCCTGCCTCTCGAGGGACGAATCCCAGAACCAATCACCTACCGCCAGGGAGTGAGCCTGGCTGCTTCGAATTTAATTCCCCGATAATCTTGGCTTGTGCGAAATGTATTCATTCGCCAGAAGATTCCTGGCAAGTGGGCAACGAGCCCAGCTTGCGTTGCCGTTTTGCCACACCGTTTGACTCTGAGCCTGACATTGCCAGCAGCATAATCGACGAGTTATGAAGAAGATATGGCCTCAAAGCACCTAAGGGCCATCATCTGACACATGGTGTATGTTTGACACCATAAGTGACGACTATTTGGGATCGAGCGAGGACCAGGCAATATAAGGCCGACCAAACCAGAGGAAGAAACGGAATCTCCAGCAACCCGCTGTCCTGATGACCACGACACAGTACCTATAGGAAAAAATTTCTCGGTACACCTTGACCCCGTCCTGATCTGAGGAACCGATGATATGAAAAACCGAAAATAGACGACTACCTGTCAGTCCAGCCCGCATTTATTTGCCGAACCTTCTGGCATCCATACTTCTTGCGATAACGTCATATTAACACTGGATGCGTTCCGGGGCTATGCCATCAGGTGAATGCAATTCCCAGCATGACCAGGTTGATTACCTTCGCAAAGTTCCGCCTATCCGCGTCTCATGGGATCAATTGAGATTCAGGACACTCTTCACTACGTGTTTGTGTATTTGCCAACCCTTATCGTCTTCCCCGACTTGGCATTTAGAGAAGAAGGAAGACACCTTTTGCTTATTGCGCATATGTCACTGAGGTGAGCAGCACTCAGGCAAAGATCAAACGCTCTCTTAGAGGAAGACGAGGTACAATTGGTTTCGAGGTCCATCACCGACCTGTCAATCAAGAAATGACGGGGCGTACACTATCTGCGTCTCTAAGGTTTGTGGTAGAAGCTCTTCCCTGCAATCTATTGGAGCCACCTATAACTTTACTGGAGATCAAGTTCCTTGGACCAAGGGTTACTGGACCGAATCACGCCCACCCACTTCCCTTACAGCCATTTGTGAAACCTTTGGCGCCAAATACTGCTTTGTTGTTCTTGAAACATCTGTTGTTGACAAAGACGGGTGTGTTGAAACCTAGATACCACTCGTAACCTTCCGCGTCTGGTTTATCCAAGTATTTGAAAGTCCACTTTGTTACTCCAAGGCCAAGGCAACTTTTGATGGCTGGCAGCAATGATTCTTGTCCCTTGTCCCAGCTAGACCAACCCGCGCCTATAGGGAGGTGTCAGCTTCCCGTTTCTTCAAGAGACTTTTGAGAAATTGAAAGTGCCAGGGATAAACATACCTGCTATCACATAACTACTAAATGAGTCGAAATATTTTCCTTCGCAGGTCCCATAGGGCTTCTTAAGTGGCCAAGGCCGATTCTCTCGCTTTGGAGTGACTGTATATGTTTCCTGGTTGCGCTTCCATGTCCCACCAAACTTCCATTTTAAAGGATTTTCAGGGCCGTTTCCATCACAGCCGTGAATGATGCGCTCGAATGACTCCAAACACCGCTCTTTGCTGAAATCATTGCCAATCTCTCCCAGCTCATATTCTCACTCGTGCTCGTCAGGTATGCCCTCTTGATATCTTTTGATGAACTTCCAGTTGATTGCTCCCTTCCTAGGTGGTTCCACCTCACCGCAAAATTTTTTATAATTCTTATCGAGAATATCAGGAGTCACAAAACCTTTCCTGCCTTCTTCTTGCCAACATTTGAATTGCTCCTTGACCATAGACAGTTTTGGTTCGACTCCCAGAACCTTGGCCCGCAGATTCATTGTAGTCTCAATTGCAAATGATGCGACTACATTGTGGCATTCCTAATTCGGATGAAACATGCGCCCCAGGAAATCGGGCGTAAGGAATCCTAGGTCAAACCATGTCTTCTCGTCGCCGGGACACCCAGGCATGCTAGGCGCACGAGGATATAGCTTCTTCAATGCGGCAGCGCGGGGATTTGCAGAGTTCCATAACGATGATTTGTAGATGGAGCGATTTATGTCGTTCATATTGAAATTTTTCGGTGGCACACGTCGGTCTGTTCGGGGAGTTTCTTTCTGTGTTTCGTCGATGATATCTGTCCAATTCTCGGGAGCATCGTCAATCTTCCGCCTCGATGTCAAGGCGGAATTTTTTGATGTTGGCCACCAACTTCGAGTATCGGGCTTGAAAAATATCAGGTCAGGCTGGTCCGGGTCCGGATAGGAGCCACTGGAAGACGGGTCACACATTTGGCCTTTCACGCCCTCGATAGCCCATCGATCCCAGTTGGAGAAGCCGATAGTATACCTCACTTCTTTTTGGATATCTTGAACAACGTCACGGATGAGGTTGTTTAATCCCATGGCCAACTCATTGAAGCGTTTGCGACGGGCAATTGTGAGCGGCAGATGCTGCTTCAGTTGTAACCAGATTATACGAGCCCACTCAATGAAAGCCCAGTCCTGCTTCTGGGAGCAATCTTCATTCTCTATGTTGAAAAACTGGGCGTAACTGTTTACGACGACTATACCGTCCTTGGCAATCTTGTCATTCAATGCAAGCAGGATCTCCCTGATGTTATGCCGCATTATGAGATCGAGGTTACCTTGCGCCTTGTTTATAATTTCATCGCATTTTGCCTCTCCGTGAAACGAAAGAACGATACAGAGACGAAACATATCCGCAAGACACATATCGTTGCCGCCGGCCGTTAGCAACAGCAAATCAATACCGCCTTCGAGCTTCTTCGCTTGATCATAAATCTGCCAGCTCTTATCACCACTACATGCCGGGTATTGGAATTTCTCGGTACTTCTTCTCCCTGCAGCTACCCCTCACGGGTAATGAATATCCGGAATGCAGGACCATTGACTCACCGGGACCCATATTCCTGTCAAATGTTTGATGGACCTGCTCAGTTGAGATGGCAATTTTTTATAACAAACGGATATCCATTGGGACCGAAATATGGAACTAGGCTTGAGATAGCCGTAGTTTTCTCCGATATTTGATACCACTATCGATTTTATTATTGTCTGCTGGTTGCAACGTTGTAATCTCAAGTTTATGCCTCACCGGAGTCAGATGCTCCGCATGCAGAACTCGGTGACTCGGATGAAAAAAAAACACATTATCAGCAATTATGCCTCAAGCACCCGTGGTTTCCATACTTTTCGCTTCGAACCTCTTTGAACACAGTTCAAGCATTCTTTCCACGCTCCAAAAATGGGCTGCTAATGGGAATCCTTCCGTCGTGCTTTTTTCGCGCTTTGGCTGTTTGCGATACCTGGTGTCATCGCAGGAAACCGTGCTTGGGAGCTCAGTACGTCCGGGACTGGAATTGGTATTGCCCTTCACAACTCTACTTTTAATCATGAATCCAGTCACATTAGCAAACGTTGGTTCGTCAGTGACGGGAATCCGGCTTACGGCCTCTGGCCAATGGCACATATCAAGGTCTGTTTTGAGGATAGAAGTCACATGCACAAAGGACGAATGAAATCGACCGAGGAAATACTGAAAGCTCGCTTGCAAGCTGCGCGAAATCTTTGGCTAATTGCTGGTTTGGAAGAACGGGATGGCTGGTTCTACTTTGAGATGTTGCCCGTTGGTGATCCCTGCTGTAGGGATGCGTTGCGGCGCAGGGAATTTTTGTTGATTTCATACGTTGGGGAGGGCAGTGAGATGTTGGCAACGAGTGTCGGAAGACAAAAGGTACCTAATGCAGATGGAACTTTTGAAAATGGAGGCTCGAGGATGTTCCTGTCGGACTCCTTGCAGGTTGGCATGAAGAACGTTGTAGCCAACTTTGCCCACGAAATGGGGGTTAGTATGATTCCACTCGAGACTTGTGAACATTGTTGTGGCTGTGATACTGATGATAATTTCTGAATGGTTTTCATAGCATGCATGGGGCATGCATCATGAGCATCAAAACCGTCGGTGGTGGCAAGATTATCCGTTTGGAGGAGTAGAGGAGAAAGAATACTTCTTTGGACAGAACAGCTTCTTCTGTGAAAATTTGGGCGACTATCAAGATACAGTTGACCGCATCAACACGCATTCGAAGTTCGCCCATTACGACGCCGCAGCCAAGAGATCATTGATTTCGAATATGTGTAAAAACCGGAAAGATGCCATAGCGGCTGGTTTTACCAGCGGCATGAATTGGCTGCCTATCAAAAGTCATGCTCAGGGGGACAATGAGAGGAATGAGCCTGATTGGATTCAATTATGATGTGTATGACTGTCCCTCCTATATTTTTGGCCCCGCTGACACCTTTTGACTCAAAAGACCCCAGCGATTGCGGTGGTATAAAGACAGGTCAAGTGGAGCACAAGACTGTTATGCTTAAGAAGCCCAATGGTGGAAAAATCCCACCAGTTTTTAAACCGAGCTCACTCGACGTCAGGGGCTTGTACCGCCTGTATAACAGGCCAACGCCCCCGATTTCCAGGACTCTTCAAAGGAAAGCTAGTCGACTGCTGGAAAAGATTTTCCAGAAAGATAACCCAGGCTGCACTGCTCCTTCTTAAAGGCACGATAATTGTTGAGCGTTTAAGGGTCTACCTCTCCGAGATTCTCCCACGGTCACAAAATGGGCCCCTGTTCTGAAGCACACAAATTGGAACAATAGTATCTTAAGCCAAGACCTAAAAAGGGTTGTAACTATTCGTTCTTCGAGAATTACCGTGACCATCAACATTTGTCGCAAGCTAATGGAAATACTTAAGGTATATTTCCACTCCGTAGAAAGACCACTGCTACCTAAAACACAGGAGAAGATTACTTGAAAAAAGCTCCCCATTTCCAGTAGGGTCCGATATCTCTTAAGAGCATCTATCCATTCTTCGTCCTGGCCTTGAATGCCGAGTGTATGAACCTTCTCTCATTAGATTATTGTATCGCATACCGGTGTAGCGATGGCCACTCATTGACATATGCAATGCCTACAGGTTTTATGACTAATATCATATTGCTGGGAAATAAGAAGTTATCCAACAAAAACGCTTTAAACTTGCGGTAGACTCTGCCACAAAGACTCATAGTCCTAACTGAAAAGTATTCTACAGCTCGTCCTTCGGAGGCAAAGTTCCCAAATCATATATCAACCCTGGGATATTGTTGACCTGTTTTTTGGGCGTTGAAATGCCTGAGCCTAAGGCGTTTAGCAGCGTGCCATCATCTAAGTCAATAGCCCAAACCATCGTTCTAGTAGTTGGAATCGTTCACGGCGTAAGCTTAAGAGGCATCTTTTCAAAGGGCATTACCGAGGGGTCTAGAGGCGACTTACCCGCCTAGCGCATTTGCATAGTCCAATTTCTGTTTCAAGGTGTGCGCATTATCCCAACTGACCCACTGGTTCGTAACCCAAGTTACAATATTGACCGCTGCACTTTCATAAGTTCGCAATGTGGCGCCGCGTTTAATGATGTCGATAATTTCCGCGGCAGAGGGTACCCCGGGCGTGTCCGTGCATTGACCTCCTTGGGCACCATCGAAAACTCACACCCTGGTTCTAAACAGCTGGGATATTTCATGGTGAAACTGCGCCCACAAAACCCTAAGCCCATGACTACGCGGCCCGGGTTTATGTTATTTCGCCACAAGAGCTCCAGGCCCATTTGGATCTCTGTTAAGTTAGTGTGAGCATAAGCGTATGGCCCAATCGAAGTGACATTCTTGTCCCGGGTACCGTCTGAGGTTGTAATATCAGTAAAACGAGCTCATTGGAACTTTTCGATGTTAACACTCACGAATGTCATAGGTCATAATGTTAAACCAATCAATGTGGGGTTCTATGTCAATGAGATTGAAGCCCCGGAGATACCAGTAGGAAGCGGGCTTAAGAGCAGTTAGTAGAAGTGATCTGGAAATCGTTGGAAGTAAATATTGCCAGCACATACAAGTGTGATAGTCAAACCGTATTTCTTCCCAGTTCCATTGAGACGCTGTCTGAGACGCCTCAACATAGTAACCAGGTTATCGAAGTCCTAGGGAATACCACCGCGGTCATCCGCCACCGGATATTTCCAATCAATGTCCACACCATCGAAATAATTTCTCTCCATCAAGCTGATGAGAGACTCGAAAAAGGCATCTTGATTCGCTTCGGACTTGGCCATATCTGAGAAGGCTTTTCGGTATGGGCCAGGGTCGTTCATTGCCCACCCTCCAATTGCAATCCAAACTTCTAAACCCGGTTGGCGCTGCTTCAGTGCAGTGACTTCCGTGTAGAGCGACGCGGTTCTCAGATCCATAGGATCGACATGGAAAGTTTTTGGGTTGGCAAAGTTGATATGTGTGTACCAACCGAGTGGAATTTCGCTTGGCTTCATGTCTGTCCAGCTTGGTGAGCGATTGACCTACTCGGGGCGTGGATAAAATGACTAACTCCCACAAGGTCTTTTCCAATTCCAGCCCTCGTAGTAACCAATCAGCTTTTTATCAGCACTCTTCCCTCCTGGGCATTGTGGTGATGGTACGGTTTTCCCATCACAGAATTCCACTGTCGCCCCGCAGAAACCAAAGCGACTGCAGCACACATTGAGTGGACATTTTGAAGCGGTGGACCACTCGGATCCCCATCCAGGATCACATTCAGACTTCTCACCGCATGATGAGATGCAACTCTTGCCACAAAAATCTGGTCCAAGACCACAGACGCCCTTACCAGTCGCTTTGTCCCTGTAAGAAGATGTTATCATATTGTGATAACTCGAACATCAAGAGGAGTTTACTGACACGGAGCCGCAACATCCCAGCTTACATGGCTTTGACGCGGAGCATGTATAATCATCGTTTACACCAGCAGTAAACGCATTTCCATTGAAACGAGCAAATTCCTTCATTTGCCTCAGCTGCTCCTTTCGCTCTGCTGGGTTGAGAGAGACGACAGGTTGAGTAAAAAGCGAAAGAAGTGAAATAAGGCAAGAGAAGCCCAAGATCTGTGGAAATCTACCCATCGCGCCGAGATCACGCCTCCACGAGCGTATTCAAAATAGATGGATAAAGGTAGGAATTGCTGATCAATGGTCATAGCCGGACGAGCAGCTTTCAATATTGAAACCAACGGGGATGTTGGTATAGACCCAGAAATAGTTACCCGCGTACCCCTGCAGGGAAAAAGGGAGAGTTTCGGGGAGAAATAACGAATAATCTCCGCAACTTCCGCCCATGCAAGGGTTAGCGACAGTCTCCTACCAATGGCAGCCTGAGCCTAAATCGTTGTCCTGGTACATACATACATCAGTCTATGAGCATCAGGCTTGAGTTCAAGGATTGGTATCACTGTAATGCTACCTCAAGAATGTGCAAGGGATGTGCAGGGTGAGATATCCAGGGTTGAATGAGCCTAGATATCGTTACAAAGCGCAGCCATGTCAGGAGATTGAAATTAGGTCACCTTCAACAACAATATGAACATGCCTGTACTGGCGGAGTACTCCGTGCTTGAGCTGCTTCACTAGAAGGCGACCGGGGGTCAAAAACGAAATGGAGCTATCAAAGATACCCCGAGATTTTGTGCTATTGCGGCTTCGCGCGGATGGCATCTGGTAACTGTTTTTGGTTCAAAATTAGGCCCTGCTAACTCGACATATTCTTGTCCGTCCTGTTTCATGGCCGCCTGGCGAGAGCTGTTAAGATATTCCTCCGCGGTCGTTCCTTCTGAGATTTTTTCTTCAAAAGTCCTCTTCATCCTCAAGATGTTATTTGGGATGTCGTCTGTTATTGCTCTTCAAGTCCCCATCCTTTTTGCCCTACTCCTCGCAGTACAAGATGCGAGATCGCAAGATTCACAGCCTGGGGAGCCAACGTTCCCCAACATTGCTCGAAACTGCAACGCCTTCCATACCGTTAAGGCAGGCGAATCCTGCTGGTCTGTGTCCAACCAGTACGGTTTTTCGCTCGACAGCTTTTTCGAATGGAATCCGGACGTGTCGAAGGACTGCGGTAAAAACTTTTGGGGAGGCTATGCGTATTGCGTCGGAGTGGGTAATATGCCTTCGACCACGGCGAGAACAAGTTCCACGTCTTCCACGTCTTCCACAGCCTCCATGGCTTCCACGAAGCCCTCTCCTTCTTACTCTTCTTCTTCAAGCATTAGCTTAACATCAGGCACCAGCTTAGTATCTTCGAACACAGAGCCATATTCAATTCGCCACCCGATAACTGAATGGAATATCACCGCTACTCCGGTTGAAACTGCTTTCCCGCCCCGAAGAACTCAGCCAGGCCAGGCTGTAGACTGCACGGACTGGCATTTAGTTTCGCCGGTAGATACATGCGATGGAATTGCTAGTGGCAGTGGATAGCTTAATAAAGAAGACCTGTGAGTGATCTTTGGAATTGATAGGCTTACCGACACTGACTAGGTTTCCTGGTTTATATAGCATAAAATGGAATCCGGCATTGGGAACTGACTGCTCTGGATTGTATGTTGGATGGTGGATTTGTGTTATGGTCCGACCACGTACCACAGAAACCTTTCCGTGGATCACCAAGGACACTCCAGCCAGTGTTCCAACACTGACAGGAAAATACACCTCAACACCATTTCCATCCGTCAATGCCAGTTTTACGGCATCGCCGACTCAGGCTGGGATTGTCTCGGGCTGCTTATCGTTTTATTATGCTGAGCCTGTATGTCATCGTCTCTGGCTCATGACCTAGGAGTTTTAACGGCCAAAGTTAATGATTTTCAAGGGAAACACTTGTCGATAGTCGATGGTCACTACTTGACCAAGGAAGAATTTTTCCATGTGGAATCCAGCTTTGAAAGGTAACTGTGACGGATTGTGGGCGGGCTACTGGTACTGTGTGGTCGGTCCTAAAGGTATCACCGCCATGCCGCCAACTGTCACAACAACACCCACTGGACTCCCTTCTGGTCAAATCCCAACTTGGCAGAGATGGTACAAGCGTTCTGGCGAAACGTGTGAGGGAATTTTCGGGTTATTCGGCACTTTCTCGAAGGCAGATTTCGTCGCCTGGAACCCCAGCATTCGTTCGGACTGCTCTGAACTTGTTGATAATCAGTGGTATTGCGTGGGCATCCCTGGCACACCAAGCACACGCACTACGCCTAGTTCAACAATGGAATGGCCTATGACTCCGACACAAAGCGGCATTGCCGCTAACTGTAACAAATTGTGGCTTGTGGGACCGTACGTTCAAAAATGTCCTCCATTATAGAGCAGTGGTATACTAACGCACGGTGTTCGCAATTCAGTGACGAAACTTGTAAATCCATTGCAAAAACTAACAGCATCACTGAAGCTCAGTTCCTTTCCTGGAATCCCTCGACTGATCCAAAAGATTGTGATCATCTTTTGCCTGACTTTTATGTCTGCGTTGAAGTTGGTTCAACTTAGCTGGCAGCTCCCGAACGGCTTCTTATATGTAGCCAATGTAATCCGGCGACTTAGTGGGTGGTGGGCCAGTGCAGAAGCAAGGCATAGGCCCGAGAGGAACATCGAGATGGTGGAGCGAGTGATGTACTCCGGGGCAAATCCAATATCCATTAAGAGCTTGCTTTTTGTTTCCACCCCCAGTTTGTAACGGGAGAGCCCGCCACAGTTTATCATTTCCAAGGGATAAGTCTTCGTAAGTAACCCCTATTCCTTGTTCCCTGAATTTGTGTTCGCGATAGTAAAGCACCGGAAGCGCGACCCGACACTCCACCAGGTGATGCATATTCCGAAGCATTTGATCGACGAGCTGTAGTAGACTTTTGCTTGCATTAAACATCCAATCGTCTCTCTCCTGGTCGTACATCTCAGTAGGCGGGTCCTCCAAGTCGCCTCTTAATGAGAGGTACAATACCCTCAAGTTAGGCAGCACCTCTGGAATAGCCTGCAGCGAAGAAATGAAATCATTTATACCCACGGAAAGAAAGTGCTTATGAGACCAAGTGTAACGCGGAGGATCTTTCCACGGATAAATGCACCAATGAAGCTCGACGGACCTGATCGCCGCAAGCCGTTGCGGTAGTAAAAGATCAGGTAATTGACGAAAAACGTATATGCCATCGATATAAAGTCGATTGGTCTGGTACAGCACTTCAATACCCTCAATATATGCCTGGCGACATGCCAAAAGCCATCCCATGGCACCGATCATGCATTTGGTAGGCGATTCCCCGGCATAGAAATCGCAAAAATCTGCGAACCCTTTCCAACAAGCATCGCACTCACGGTCCTTGTACGGCCATTTGTACCTGAAGCTAGGGGGCGATGCGTGACACACGCTACCGCACCATTGCCACTGCAAAGGTTTTGTATCATCGTGATAATTTCTGTGCATGGTTTTGGCGTGATTGTAGCTAGAAGAATTGGGATAGTTCTCTTTTAGTGGTTTCGCTATCGGGGGTATTAAACGGAGATCAAAATGTAAGGTATTATCCCCTATTGCCTCTGTGAGAATGAGTCGTCGAATTTCCAAGGGAAAGATTTGAAAAAAGCTGCCGTTTGCCGTAGTCGAGGATGGAGGGGAAATTGCTGTCAAGGGGCGCCGCGCTGCAGGGAGCGATGGCATAGATGGAATTGGCATGTTGTTTATACGCTCACGTTTGCGGTCGCGCAGCCATTCTCTGACACGGTCCATAGCAGCAATCTGACAATCAAAAGTTGGAAGAAGAGAATGATGAGATGATTCTCTGTACAGAGATCAACAATTAAGATGGGTTTTGACAGTTTTATTCTTCTGTTTCACTCGGGTGTCATGACTCTTCCAATCACTGTGCAGTAATGTGTTTGTTCCCTGTTGTTGTTAATCTCAAGGACAAGGATGTGAGCCATTTTTTCAAAGTACCGGAGACTCAAGATCCGGGCACTTGGCACTAATTCAACTACCACTAGGTATCTCATGCCTGTACGAAGCCATCGTACCGGAAAATTCGATATGCCAGGAGCCGGTTGAATCAGGAGAGCGAAGGTTTGCTGTTGTAGAAATGGTGCACAGACATCTATGCCAAGCGCCTTTAAGCAACCCTACATTTACCTGGGGCTACTCGGTACCTTGCTGTGATGATCAAGTAGCCAGGAGGAGCAATGTATGTAGTCATAGTAAACTGTCTAATTCTTGAAGAGTATACTCTGTAAACATGTTGGGGATGCTTGAGATGACTTCGTTAATGTTTCGTCTGCTCTTTACCACTCACGTGATGCTCGGGCCGACGTTCTTCCAACCCCTTTTCATGTAGCTTAGTCATCCGAAACCCCCGTCTCAAAAGGGATTCCGAGGCCCACGTACACCAATCAAGTATGATAGCCGTACATACATCTTCACTCTCAAGTAAAAGCCCTAATTAATCACGCGCACTCAGTTTACATGATAACTACTTCAAATAAATAATTGAATTGTTCTTTTGACCCTGCCTCAGATCAAACACGCTACCAGCAGAAATTCCAGGCTCATAACTGTTGGACAGCCAACTACACCAAAACAGAACATCCTCTAAGATTCCTCTTCATATGAGAGGCTATTCTATCAACTTATGGTCTGACACTAACTAACTAGCTAACTATTGACAGATTCAGTCAGCAGTCCCAGCCAAGAAAGTAAGTGGAAGCTGAAGCCAGCAAGATGAACAGCTAATGATGATTTCAGTTGATTTAAACTTTATTATGTGACTTGCAAAGAGTCAGCCAGTTTGCAACTCTCCAACTGCAAACTCACAATATTTCAATTTCATATTTTGTGCTAGCAAGCTAAAAGATGGGAGCTCTTAAGTATTTCACTGTATGTTGTGGTCCTGGGTCCCCCTGGGCCTTGCTCTTACTGACTACGTATCTCAGAGACGACATGTATGGTACTATTACTAGATTGTCATGTCCATAACCTTCCTCATGGCCGTGTTGCAGTACACGCAAACTTATCGCCCGATTCTCATTTGGCTCGCTGTCAGTTAGCCTTTTTACGCGTACGGATTGTCGACTCCAATGTGGCTACCAGAATGGTTGATCTTTCAGCTGTGGTGTCTCTTGCTAAGCAGTGAGACATATGACAGAGTGCTGGCTTCACTTTCGTCTGCTTTGGGTGCCCAGGACAACTAGAGGGTGATGAAGGGCCGGAAGACCAATAGAATGGCTTAATCACATCTACCATACTAAGGAGCCGCATGCGTTGTGGTCGAAGAAATGGGTGGAGTCAGGGCTACAAGACACGGGCGTTGAAGTCGGAATGCTGAACAAGGACCTACTAGCAAGCAGTGTGAAAATAGCGAAAATGCACCGAGCGGACCATGCACATATCGCAGGGTCCGTAAAGATTGAGCCACAAACGAAAATTGAGAGATCCAAGGGTGCCTCAGTATTTCTTCGTGTTATTCCATCACGAAGTCAGGACTCATATAGATATGATTTTGCCGACTGCAAGTGTTAGGTTGTCAGCAATGAATCATCCATTGATTTCTACAACACACTAAACAGCTCAGCAACAATGAGAGATCTAGTGCTATCTCGGGCAGAGCAGTTCTATCCCGCAAGAGTGCACTGCTACAAAATTGATGTGGCGGTATTTTTGGCACGAAATCGGCTTCAGCACTGGGCAAATGAAGCTCTGGTCCCTGAGAGACCAGAGGACGAGCAATTAAAGCATCTAGGCTGTGTTGGACACCACATTAATTTTTGAGTTTTTAAGCATCTTGCCTGCGGCATGCAACACACCCAACACTATGCAGGGCCATAGTCATCATATAGAAGATTAGAGATATGAAATGTTATTTTTAAATACCTGATACTACTGAATTTCCATTTCAGTAGCTAATTCCTTAGTGCCTTTAGGGATATCCTTTGCTTGATAGCAGGGAAAAGCAGGGGTGGGCCGTAAGGCCCTGGCAGATTCACTTGTATGTACTGTATGTATTATGTGGCCGCTAGCTAGAACTTCAATAGAACAAAATGACCACTCACGCAGTGGAGGTGACAATCTAGACACATATCAGATTTGATTACATATATCAAAGGGGCCAAGCCAGGGCGACCTGTGCTCATGTAAGCTCTGTTTTGTGAAGTTTCTGCTGAATTGTGCCAATGTTTCTTGATTATTGGAAGCAGCAAAAAATTAGTTTGGCCCTTTTGGTTTGTAGAGATAGTGTTTTGGGGGCCGGTCTAAGCCTTTCAATTGATGAAGGTATTTGAAATAGACCGAAGAACCAAGAAGCCGGATATTGGTGGATTTGCTTTTTTTATTTCTTCGATCTGCCCTTCTCCCGGTGTTTCTGGGTGGGTATTTCAGCTGCCGAGGATCACTCATGGCGATCTTCCTCATAAGTTCTTCGCTCAGAGCAGGTACAGTGCGTGAGTCGCCATGTCGCTGCAGGAGGAATACATGTATGTACAGGAAACTGGGATAATGTATATGCGGTCTCGTTGCCAATGTGGTCGATCTTCGGACAAGTACGGCTCGGAGCGAGTTCATGTGGGCATGTAATTCATTACAATGCGAATCTCATCACCCAAGCTGACGAAAATTGCACCCTAGCCTTCCATATCTGAGACTTGTGTGTGCTGAGTAGGTGCAGTCAATCTGAATGAGTTGTGTGTCGGCTGAAGCAAATTCTTCGCAATGATACGAGACTCATTGAAAACGGGCTTCTGTGACGGTCTAGTGTCGGCCACGGATGCACTTAGCCAAGTCATACACTAATGGTAATATTCTTGGCTAATGGGGCCATAAAGCGGAGGCAAATGATTTTCTAGGTGGTCATTTCGTAGAGATGTGGACTGGGGTGTATCTCTGCCTCTTAATGCTGGTTTGTCAGCCGAGGCCCTTGCTTCTTTTCCCGGATTGCCAGGCTTTGGAGGCCGGATGGAAAGACCTGGCCGCATGAGAGACAGACCGGTCCAGTTTGCAAGTCTGCGAGCGATTTTCAATTCGCAGTCGTGGGGAAGCTCGACCGGATCGACGGTTGTCTGCGGTGGAATGGAGGATTCCAGTTGCCAATTGGGGTTTGCCTGCGTGTTTGTTTGCATTGTTTCTGTTAGCGCTGCCAATTCCACTCTCGGAAGGACTCACGAAGCACCCGCTTCTTTTGAGAAGGAGCGAATGCCCTTTTGGGCCCAATTGACGGGTCGTTCCTTCTGCAAATGAAAAGTTGATGGATGTGATGGATGGGCGGTGCGCTAAACCCAATTTGGGTCTGAATGACACCGCCAGCGACGCGTCTCCGCCAATCATTTCGCGTTGGCCCGCTAGCAACCAGAGTGTCGGGACGGCCCTTCCCCAATCCAGCCGGCCCGTGACCCACCGCGATACAAACCATCGCGAACTTCAGACGAAAAATCACACACCGTCGGGCTACTTCCCTCAAGAGCCACTCTGTCTCCGTATCTTCGCCCCTTTTCGCCTGTACGAACGCCGCTGCGGCGGGAAACTGACTTCCGACCCAAGGGGGAAATCTTCTAGAAGCCGAGGGTGCTGCAGGGGATCATCAATGGCCCCGTTCTCTCATTCGATGGCCTGCAAGCCACGTCTGCATCATACCGTCTCAGGAAGTTTTCTAGAAGGATTCTTTCCAGCCCTACGACGAGGATCATGGGTTGGAATTCCTTTTTGGCGCCGGTAAAAGTCCGGAATGCTTGTTTCTTCTGACGTTTGGTCTTGTTGTGGCCGTCAATTCGGTGTCATGACCCATCTGGGACATGCGCGTAGATGCGCCGTCTTTCGTATATGAAGTGGATTTATAACAAGGCTACTGCTCCTTGAGGATGACTAGCTCTTTTCTTTCTCTCCTTATTGCCAGGAGCTGCCCTCTGCTCTATAGCTGCTTCAATTCTGGGGGACCTATCCCTTCACTTGCCCATTCTAAATATCCTGGATAGCCAGAGCGCTCACAATGCCTCACTACGGCTCCACACTCAAGGCCCTTTGCGGCATTTTCCTGGTACTTTCTGCCGTGTCTTTGGAGTTGGTCTCTGGTCAACCCATTGAATTAATCCCTCGAGAACCGAGCAACCAGTTTGTGCGGACCGCTACTCCACGCCAACATACGACGCATCTTGGACCTTCCACCTTTCGTAATAGTTTGGATAACTGGAACTCGGTTGCGCAAACGCACCGGATCCATGTTCGTGCGCCAGAAGATGAGAGCCAGCGGGGAAGCTTGTCAAGGCGGGAGAAGTTGATAATCGGCCTTGGTGCGGGAATTGGTGGATTTTCAGGTGCGGCCTGGAATACATTGACCTTGAAGGACTCGTCTGATCATGTTGGTATTAGTGTTACTAAGTGTTTTAGCTGTTGTCGGCTATCAAAAGAAGTGGCATCATGCTCGCTCATCAGCACATCCTTCCGGCGAAGAACGAAAAGACCTCCCTAGAACGACAAATGTCGATACGTTCCGACGACATCACTACTCAATGCGTTCTGTTGGCAGCCCTACTACGAACGTTAGAGTATCTTATGATTCGCAAAATCCTCTCCATCACACCTGTCCTTACCACCCAGGCCTTCCGAGCCCGATGGTATCCTACTACCAGCCCGTCGAGGTCTACCGTAGTCTCATGCACACGAATAAGCAGTCGGTTGACCCTCCCACGCCCATATCTTCGGCTCCGCAAAGCCCTGTCTCGACAGTCGCTGTCGTGAGCCCTGATACAAGTGCCGGCACCACAAGCCCTATCACGAGTCCAGCTTCACACCCAGCTCACTTTCGCTATATCCCTCGAAGTTACCAGAACTTTCCGAGTCCAGAAATGCTCACAGACTCTGAAATATCCCCGAGGACTATTCCTCCACCAGCTCGACACATACTCCACTCTCCCCAACCGCGCCGCGTTGGACTGCCTGGGGGTGTGCGGCAGCCTACTTCCGGGCTGGGAATTGGTATTCCACCTCCACCACCGCGGACTCTGCAGACCCGGCCCTTGCCTCTCAGGGACTATCCTACCAACTTCTGAAGCCAGCACCGCATCGTTGTGCATTGTGACTTGATTTTTTCCCACTGTTCATCCATAATTGATACTTTTGCTGCTCTGGAGCCATATTATCCTTGGTGTTATGATGATTAACGATTTTATTGTATATAAATTGTTCTTTTCTGTATGTGAATAAATTTAGGGCCGAGTTTTCTAGATGGGATTGAGCGCTGGCTCTGGAAAGCCTGTATGGGCAGAAGCACGATCAGCAGGTATAGTTATGATCAAGTGATTCTTTCTACTGGCTAGTAACATTGCATACATTTGTTTCACTGCTCTGTTCTAGACTTTATAGAAGTTCGGGAATATTCTTGCTCACAACGAAGTATGGGGTGATTATTACAATAAAGTACCTAAAACTTGCTACTACAGGGCCATCCACACTTCCATAACTATACACGAGCGCAAGTTACATCGGCACTTGACATGCGGAGTCCAGTACGTAAGTGTTCTTGATTGCACTCAAACATTTTCAGACTTAACTTACGGTCATCACCAACATCTGCATCAAGCAGATCCCTTGATCACAAAATTGAGGCCTTTTCGGAGGAAAATTCCGACGTTTTCTCCACCATGTCCACCCATAGAGCGACGAATCACCGATCTGAGCAGCGAGCCGGTCGATCGCGCTTGAATGGAATCGTTATTTGGCTGTAGAAAACCTGTCTGGACGGCTCACAACTCGACACTATCAAATGCCGTCAAACGATACGGAGTACATTCGATCCACTCTAGATGCATGCGTCAGCCTTCCACATCGACCAATTCTTGGAGCGAGGAGGTTGGCGAGTCGCACAGGATGGATGATCTCTGTCACTGAACATGAGAAATTATTTTCCATGGAGATCGCAACAGCAACCGTTATGAGTCAGCATAAAATGAGTGGCGAGCCAGCTGTCAACTCCAAGTCAACGCCTTCAACTGTTAGAAGAATTCGTACCCTCGATTCGGACTGTTTTATGTTTCTCCATCATGGAAGTCGCAAGAAGATCTGATGATAATCGCATTTCTGGGGAAGCAAGCAGCCTTTCCTCTGTGCAACTGCCAATCGCGAACCGCATCATGCAGTCTGCAGCAAGTCGCGGTATTGCCCTGCCCAAAATTGACTCGTACAATTACCCCCAGCTCCGTGAACAGGGGCTGTTCTTTCATGAAGATTGATGAACTTCTCCTTCCGGGGTTTTCATGGAAAGTGGGCTCGTTTTTCAAGCCACAAATCACATCGACCAGGGTACCGAGCATGAAATCATGTCTCCCGGACATTCTGCTTCTGTTGGGGAGCAAGTTCATAACCACGGGAAATAGTACTTCTCGCCAGTGGCCACAAGAGTCGAGCACCCATCCCACGGTTTTGCGGGAGATAAGGAAAAAGAAATTCAGAACGAGCCGGAAGCCAGCAGATTATAAAAAGCAAGCATGGGCTAATGCAATGTGATCACGCCAATAGACAAGCATCTAACTCGGTCCAGTTAGCATCCCCGCCCGGCCCTCCAGCGATCTGTCCAATCGCAGTGCCATATCAGCACTTCAACGTCCACAAGCCAAGTCGATCACAACTTCATCCCTGCATGTGCTTGCGGCCGATTCTCCCGTCCTCGCCGCTCATTTGCCTGCTTCTGGAGGTCTGATTATTCAGGCTTTTTCGCAGACCAGGTGGAGGCCAGGGCCGGCCAGCCTCCCACCGACCATCATGCAGTCGAACCGTTGGCTGTGGCCAATGAACGGCATGTTTTTGTCTGCTATCCTTGATATGCCCACTGAGCGGCCGATATCACTTCGACATGGGTTCTGTCCAGGGATCCCGAACGTTGCACCTGTTGGATTTTGAGTCCCTCTGGCGGTTCTCTGTCAAGTCTAAGGGCTTACTTTTGATCTCACCTTCCTTTGCGCTCGAGCTAAGCGCTGCGGTCTCAACGTAAAGTGGAGTCGATTTGCTTGATCTCTTTAAGAGTGTCCAAGTGAGCTTTGCCTTCATCGCTTCGGCGGGGTTTTTGTCGTCGTTCGATATCAGCTATCCTGTCCGGCCGCTATCATCAGTATCGGCTGCCATCTGTGTACTTTTTGTACCGCACGCATACCATCAACTTGCTCTGTCACGCTATCTACTTAACGAACGATGCTGAAGCACATAGTCTAAAGAACCGTTAAACGCCGAGGCTGATACCTGGTGCTCCTCTGTCGACCATGCATTTCAGACTCTTCGCTCTTTCATGCCTCTTCGCCTCTTCCATCCTCGGCCTACGAGTCACTCCTGGCTCTCCCTGTGCGCCGAAATGCGGCACGATCACAAACACTACCGAAAACGAGATCGTTTGTCGCGACAATGAGTTCTCAGACACAGCCGCGGGCTCTCAATTTCGAGACTGCGTTAAATGCGAATTGCAAAGCAAATTCGAGGATAGACGATCATATCAGTCAGATGTAAAATGGGGACTATGTAGGATCATACCTGGCTGTTTACTTCAAAATTCCTTTAACTAATGTGTTTTGATATTCAGATAATCTCCGCTATACTTTTTCGACTTGCATCTTTGGCTTCCCGACGATGAAGCAGTCGCTATCTACACCCTGCCAGGTTACGTGCGACTTCTTGATGACGTCCATCACGTATCAATTAATCAACCCTACCCCGCAGTCGGCATATGATTTTTGCGGTCTAAACAGCTTCTCGGATGACTTTGTTACGAAGTGTTCGCTCTGTTACTCCTTTACCGAGGACGAGAGGATAGTCGGGAACTGTAAGCTCTATTCATATACTTTGTTGTGTGGAAAACTAACCCGCATGCTACAGTCATCGAAGCAATTCGGGAAGGCTGCCACTCCAAAGTACCACCCGGAAGCGAATTCATTATTCCCGCTGATCGAATCTTTAATACCACGATGCTTCCTCCGAGCGAAAAATCGATCGCGCCTCCGGGGACCGGAAAGCACAGCTCAAAGCCCCTGATCCTAATCATAGTTCTCCCAATAGTTGGATTTCTGATACTCTGCCTAATCGCCTGCTGTTCTTGCTTTTTCTTTATTCGACACCGACGGCACAAGGCCCGAAAAGAAAGCCAGTCAGACCAGTTGAACGATCGATGGAACGATATGTCACTGGCATCGCCCGTTCCCGGCGGACTTCGTCATACTTTCACACAACCTCAAGTTCCGCAAGGACAAACTTATGAGTATAACCCCAGTTTTCACCACTCGTACTATACCGAGGATATTAAATACCCTCCTGAAACGTATCAGATGGCTCCTATGAACGGCGAGGTAGATGAGACGAAAAAGGCTGCATTTGTTGCGCCTACCGTTCCCACACTTTCGGCTCCGCCTCCTGGACGAAAGTCGACCGCGATCGAGGAAAAATAGACGGTATCTAGGACGAGCCTAAACTGTCTCTGATCGGACTTAGATTTTACCTTTGGATATTTGATTTCCTCCGATATCCGTATCCTGTTTAGCTGCTTCGATATCGTTCAACAGAGGGTTGATTCGATTGAGATCGGCGCTGCTACTCCGTATTAACCAGAGGCTGGATGTGTCTTTATACCCTTGTTGAAGGATACAACTCGAGGTTATGTAGGAGCAAAAGGGTGTTTTCAGCATGTTGATGCCTACTTTGTATGTACTCCGTAAGGGCAGTCAGTTTTGGCGTTGTGAACTTCCAGTCTGAGCTTCATTGATTAACAAGTTAGCGGTTACAATGAATGCCCTGAGGCTGTCTTTTGACTCGCAATACAAGACCATGTTGGCCCTAATCATTCCATTACTGCGAGCATCATTTCCAATTCTCTGTATCGAAATATTCATCAGTTATTGGCTTGACAATTATAGGTACCTAAGTATACTTTGAGTGGAGTCCTTCAAGCTTATCAGATAAGATCGACGCTGTCAACTGCCCATGTCGCATCCCGATCTTTTGAAACTCTTTCTCTGCATATCGTTCAGCACTCTCGCCTCTTCAGTACTATTAGCCACCATGACATCTCTAACTCAAGAGCAATTAAAGGTTCTAGAGCAAGCGCGCCAACGATTAGTCCAGCTCACCCAGTCTCTCCTTTCCTTATCCAACAGCATCATCCAGAGTGATCCGCTTCCACCATGGTATGTCAATCCGCCCAGTGTAAAATCACATAGCTTCGAATTACAAAGTAAAGTCGTAGTAACTAATTCGTTTTCTATAGGGCTTCGCTCCAGTCTCAAGCGACCATACTTTCCAATAACCTTCTCTCCATTTCCCATCTCCTCACAGAGAACCAGGAGCTCCTATCCTCCCTTGTCGCTTACCCAACCCCTACCTTTCCCGGTCGTACCGAATCTACCATCCTACATCAGCTTATGCGCACAAAACTTGAGCCTCGAGTAGAAGAATGGCTCGCTAGAGGAAGGAACGTGGCGCGTCATAACACGGCGTCATCACAGTTCCAATCAAAGACCGGAAGAACTGCAGCACAAGCTGATGCGCTTCGCTTATCTGCCGATGAATTAATGGATTTATGGCATTGGGCACCGCTAGCGGCTAATATGGAGGCTAGAAGGCGGAACTGGGGAGGCGATTATACATTGGAGGAAAAAGAGATGGGGATCAAAAATGTTCTTACTGGCCTGCGGAGAACCTTAGATGAAGGTGATGGTGATGAGGATGAAGAGGAAGATGAAGAAGGTGAGGACATGGAAGTCGTTGGTGCGCACGCAAGAGCCGATGGTGCGCCCGGTGTGGAGTTTGATATTGCAGCTGGGAACAGCCATGCCGCCTCGAAACCAGTAGGGTCTGGTATGCCGCTTGATGATGTTTTTCGATATATGATGACTGGTGCGCCGCCAAAATGAGCATTCAGTGTTTCCATGTCTACTCGCACAAGGAATACCGATGCTCAGTAAGATTTAATTACCTAAATGCACCATGTTTTACGGATCATTTAGAAGACAAGTCATTACAAAAGGTATACCGGATGTCAATAACTAGAAACAATTGAAAAGAAACAAACGCAGCGTCTTGGAATCAGCCTCGTCGTCGGGTAGTTGGACCTTTTGCAGCAGGGCTTGCTGAAACACCGCTACTCTTTGCCACGGGAATCTGTACTTCTTCCATACGCTGAGGAGCTTTTCCAGTTCGTTTCTTGGGGGCGGCGGGAGCGTTCCAGTGATAAATAACCTGCGCAGCAAGTATGAGATTGAGGGAAAAACCTGCAATAAAGCCATACAGGATGAGCTTATCATCCACCTCCTGTAATGTAGTAAAGATGCGCGTCAGAGACCCGAGGAGATAGTTGAATACCTGATAAAGTTACATTAGCATGAAAAGCGTAAGGAATTATATTTAATAAAGGTCGATATCGTACCGCGAAGGCGCTCAACTGGCCAGTACCACCTTCAGTCCAGATGGTATAAATCTGGGGAACCTTGCTAGCCACGCCCAACACACCTGCGCCGGCTTGCAACAGGCCCATCATATGGTTATCCACGATAGTTTCTCCACTGAATAGGAGCGCGTAGACAACTCCAGCAATAGCTGCAAGGAAGGCACCCGCGCCCGCAGCTTGTCCCGAGAAAGTGAGCACCAGAACGCTAACCACGATATCTTGTACCGCGATCAAAGCTGCTTCGCCATATGTGCTGAAGGGAAACCGTTGACGGGCATTATACGCGAGGGTAATCAGCAAGCTTGTGGTTTCGAGAGCGTACGACGTAAAGGAAACTCCAGCGGCGGAGCGGGAAGAAAGTAGCTTGAGGATTTGAGGAACTTTGACGATCGCGCTGAAGGCGACGATTGCGATACCAAGAGCTTTTGAGATCGCCAGTGGAAGACATTCTGGTTCCTTGGTGATGTCAACCGCCAAAACTAAAGAAGTGAAGCATTTGTCTCCAAGCAGGGAAATCAGAAAAGTGTTGACAGTGTCGGGGAGGGATGTAGTTATCGGTCGGAGATAGGGCTGCAAGGGGTTCAATACAAGAGACTGAACAGACTGCTGAACAGACTCCATGGTTCGAGTTCGGGCGCGATCGGATACGTGCGTGGTTTTGCAGCGAGGTGAAATTGGGAAAGGCCAGATAGATGGATGAAGACTGGAAAGCTGATAATCTGGCGGCTTCGAGGAAAACAAAACAAGCTGGATATAGTTGGAAGCTTGGAGAAAAAACCCTTTTCCCGCATCTGTATGGTGTATGGTAATCGATATACGAGTCAATGCGACATTGAGAACGAAGTGCGCACTTTCGACGCAAGTTGCGCGCCAAAGTTTGGCCAAACGGTTGTTTTTCGTATTGAGATTACCAGATACTTTACTAGCGCGTGCAGGGACTTTTTCCACTGGAGCATCCACGTTTCCCACGTGAAAATCCCTGCTGAGTCAGGGTCTGCTGACCCAAAAAAGATTCCCGCCAATTTGCACTCTGTTCACCACCTGCACCTTGACGGCCGGAAGCTGAGTTGCGATGCTTGAAACAGACTCAATTCTTCTCAAAAGACGCGAATAGACCGGCAATGAGCCTCCGGGCTTTCTGCAACAGGCCCGGAGCCTCGTTGGAGCCTGCCAATGTTTGCAGCGAATGTCTCCTCCGTTTTCTATCTCCCTCCAAGTCCTTCCAACGCCGAAGTTTCACGAGAACGACGGGTTTACACAATGAGATATCGCCAAGTCGTTCTTTGCCGCGGATCTTGAGAAGGGCATACTTCTCTTCAAACGTCCCAGTGGTCGGAAACCCCTTCAGGATAAGACTCCTGCCGTGGTCAAAACGCTCCATCGTACCCTCCCACGCAGCCGCTCTTTTCGATTCCGCGGCACCAACCACCAGAGAAGGGACACCCAATGGCCCCCTTCAAGGCCACAACGCGCCTACAATAACCGGCGAACTTCCGCATCGCAGAAGGCAACGATTAAAAGCTGAAAAGGCGAGCGAACCGAGTGTTTCCGCGGAGAACGCCATACGCCCTGATGCCTCCTCACGGTTATCTACCTTTTCCTCCTCGCTTCCCAAAACCTCACTCAAACGCCAACTAGCAGCATTTCTCTCCTTAAGCAAACCTCAACTCTCCTTTTTGGTTGTCCTTACCGCTACCGCTGCGTACGGTCTATATCCCACTCCCACCCTCCTTACTCTAGACCCCTCAATAACTCCGCTTCCGACCCTTTCAACATCCACATTAACATGTCTGTACCTGACGGTTGGGACATTCCTTTCGTCCGCCTGTGCGAATACTCTAAACATGATATTTGAGCCGCAATACGATGCTAAAATGTCCCGTACTCGCAATAGACCGCTTGTTCGTAAGCTCCTCACTACTCGCGCTGCCTGGCTGTTTGCTATCGGTACGGGTGCGGCCGGCATTACAGCGTTATATTTCGGGACAAACCCGACTGTTGCAGGTCTTTCTGCATTCAATGTCTTCCTATACGCCTTCGTATATACCCCTTTGAAACGAATGTCTGTACTCAACACCTGGGTCGGTGCTATCGTTGGAGGGATACCTCCTTTAATGGGCTGGGCAGCTGCAGCTGGCCAAACGGCGATTACAGGCCATGATACTTGGCAAGATCTTTTGTTTGGTCCAGAAAGTGTCGGTGGCTGGCTACTTGCCGGAATTTTGTTTGCTTGGCAATTTCCCCATTTCAACGCTCTTTCCCATGCTGTTAAGGACGAGTACAAGAATGCGGGCTACAAAATGCTAGCGTGGACCAATCCAGCACGCAATGGCCGTGTTGCTCTCCGTTACTCCATCCTCATGTTTCCGCTCTGTGCGGGGCTGTGGTGGGTTGGAATCGTGAACAAAGGCTTCTTGGTAGGCGGAACACTAGTCAATGTCTGGTTAACAAAGGAGGCATATCGATTCTGGAAACTACAAGGCGCGAAAGGCACCGCCCGAGCATTGTTCTGGGCTTCCGTATGGCATCTCCCGTTGTTGATGGTGGGAACATTAATTGCCAAAAAAGGTGTATGGGATGGGGTATGGAATCAGGCGATGGCGATAATGAATAACGATGAGGAGGAAGACGAGGAATATTTCGAGGAGGAGATAATCGACAGTCCAGAACCTACGACATCCACGCCCCTTAGTCCACCTGAGAAACCACTTCTCTTGAAAGCGGCCACAAGGTGATGTATATTACTGTTGCTTTGTTTGATTTTGTGTTACCAGTTGGTCTCCATCTCACATATGTAAATCTACTTACAATTCTGTATCAAAGAAGATAACGGGCTCGGATTTGATATCCCGCAGACCTCACAATTTTAGCACTCAAAAAATCCGCCTTGATATCCAAAGGACTAAGACTTTTACGCCTCATCGCACGGATACATTGGCAATCCCTGGCGTGGGTTTACTGTTTCCGAAGAATCAGGAATACCATGTGAATTCTGTATATATCGAAAACATCATTTGTTGCATGAAATGGCCTATTCGGAAATGAGGAAGGCTGTGAAGTCTTACTCTCTTGACGGTCGTCGCCTGGAACCTTGATATGGATAAAGCTTGCTCAGCCAAGGACCAATGAAATCGGTTCGATTGCAAGGCCACCTTTCCCTTTTCGAAGTAGCTTGGTGCATCGCCACGATGTTTGCCCTGTTTGTCTGCCAAGTAACGCGGCTCTCATCATCTTAGCCTCATCTCAGGATCAGATACGGAGCACCTACATTTATGTCGTGACACTGCCTCAGCCGCTCGTTCATACTTAGAGATAATACGAATTGAAAGCTTTATCACTGCGGGCAGGTATTAAAAGACTCGGCCTCCCACAGAAGAACGTATTCTACTCCGTAGGTGACATTAATGAGCAATCGACTGTTCCTAACGGGATATTGTTGTATCCAGTCACACCCGGATACCCCTTGATATGGCCGGCACTCAGGAGAGTATGGCAATGGCCACCCAACAAAGCACTCCCCCTGAGGGGCTTTCAGCGAGTACCAACCGATTCATCAAAAACCAAATTGTTTTTCGAGTTAAGGATCCTCGCAAACCACCTACCCGGCCGAAAAAGGCGATTACATCTGGTGGCTCTGCTTTGGACTCGGCCTGCCGCTCCCGAAGGTCCCACCGCAAGTCCCGGTCTGGCTGCAAAAATTGCAAACAACGAAGAGTCAAGGTAATATCGCTTAGCGTCGAAATTGCTACTCTTATCTAACCGTTCCCTCAAAAGTGTGACGAAACGAGGCCTCATTGCCAAAAGTGCGAAGCTTATGGAGTGCGTTGTGATTATGTCGATGTTCCTTCGCAAAGCCAAAAGAAAGTGCTGGGCAAAACATGGCCGCTTGATTTCGACGAAATCGATGCAACCGCGTTCTCAATGTCGATTGCACAAGTAGGAAATGATATGCTTAGGGTTTTGCAGTCCACCTCGACCTTCGATGCTGAACTAGGTCAGCTCCCGGCTCTGACAGTAGCAAAGGGCCCCACAGTGCTTCATTATTTTATTAACATCATGAGCCAAATACCGACCCTGTCCGATTCTGGAAGAGCAGTCATGAAAAGCGATGTGCTTCGACTCGCCTTTCAGGTGTGTATGCCTCCCCTTTGCTGTAAGACTCGGTTGGACTGATGACACATGACCGCATAGACGCCCTACTTGATGCATACTGTTCTAGGTGTATCCTACACTGTAGTTCAGTTTACGTCCGAAGACAAGTCGCGTAAGCTAGCGGAAGTATACCATTGGGGGAATGCTATTCAGCTGTATAAGAAAGAGCTTCAAAAGCCGGTTCAAGAAAACAATATGGATGCTCTCATGTCGACTTGTATGATGATGGGGTTCCTCTCTTTCTCCGAGAAGGAATATAATCCCCTTAATTCGTGGGTGTTTTCATCGCGGCCCACGGATCTCAATTGGCTTTTAGTTCAAAGCGGTCTTCGATATCTTATTGAATCCAGCATCCCCTGGCTTTCTCGAAGTATATGGTGGACGTTCTTCATGGAGTCAGACGACAAAAATAAAACCTTTGATGACCATCGGCCGGGACGGGAGGGCCTCGATCAAGCTCTCGCGGACCTGTGCGATATTACGGATACAACGACCGGGGAAGAAAACCCCTACCATTGGCCGCTGAGAATGATTGCACCGCTAATGGATCTACCATTGGTTCGGGAACACTTCACAAAGTTTACATCTTTCATGGGCCGACTCGAACCAGCATACGTTAGTCTTTTGCTGCAGAAAGATCCTCGAGCCTGCCTTATATTGGCGATCTGGATGGGTAAAATGTGCGAACAAAGGAAACTCGGGATGTGGTTTCGATTCCAGGCCGAATGCACAGCCTTATGTATGTTTTTAGAAACTAGCGATGATGTTCGGATTCTGAAGGCACTCGAGTTTCCTGCATCCAAGTGCGGTTATGTGCTCAAGCATCAGCGACAGGAGGCTGAACTTCTAGCGAAGTTGGATATGCTGGAATATCTGTAGTGTGCTCGAATGGACTGAGTGGAGCAGGTCTTGGACAAGGGCCTTTTTTGAGAGCAAATGTGACCTGCTTTGTGTATATAGATTGATCCTTCGCGTCTGTGTTGCTGCTAAGACAGTGAAAGATACCCATGAGGATGTTTGTCGTTTTCATGACCCGATTTGGAAATCTATCTGGTCATGTGGCCTGCTACCTGACCAAATTGCTGCCTGGTTCTGTAACTTCTTCCACGCGTCTGCTGCGGGGTTATGGGGAGACATTCAATCAATATTTCTCTGCCGATCACTACTAATTCCCGCTGGACTAGCAGGTTTTACGATGAAGACCAATACGAAGATGTTTATGCACTGTGAATTGGAATGTATGTTCTGCCGATGGGGCTTGCCATTTGAGAAACTATACCGTCTATACGCCGGGAACAAAAAAATGAGAAAACCACCCACGCATACCACAAACTAGCGACAAAAGAGAGACTAAGACTGAAATAGATTCCAAGATGTCAAACCTCCAAAAAGAGATGAAGAAGCGAGATATCCACTCAAATACCGAAAACGACCGATTCTCCTAGATCAAAACGGTTACCTATATCTCGATTTCTTCGAGATGACCCACGCCTCCCAGATTTTACGTTGCCTGTACTCCACAGTCATACCATTATCGTCTAGGTCCTCGGCGGACACACCGGATAGGAGCTCCCATTGGTTAGTGAAGGGAGGAAGATGTAGCACCGGTGCATCAACGGCCCTGTCAGGCGCCAATTCGATCTGATGTGCTCGGGGGCCGTCATCACCGTTATGTTCACTCAGTCCATCCGACTCTTCTCCGATACTTGTGCTGTCGTCTTCATCCCCGTGCTGACCATCGTATGCATCGAATATATCCTCGTCCTCACTATCCGAATTTGGGAAAGATTGAATATCGGAGACATCGGCGCTAGTCGCCCATTTTTCGTCAAAAGAATTCGAGTAGTCGATCCGTCGCAAGCTAACCCACTCCAGCTGTTCCATCTCATCATGGAGCATGGAAAGGACGTCTTTCCACATGCTTCCTTCTTTCAACAAAACGTCACGGAGACGAAGACCTCGTAACGTTCTGCGGTGACGGCGCGCGAAATTAATGATCTCATGAGAGTCTAAACGCCAAGCTTGAATTCCGAATGCACGAAGTCGCTCCCAGTGAACGTTGTGGAAGACGTCTTCAAGTGACAAATCGAGTGGTAGGCGCGAAGGAAATCCCAGGTGAACCGCCTCCATCCTTCTAGCAGCCAGAAAAAGGGTATTGAACACGCTAGAAAGTTCCCTCATTTCTGCATTCACGTACCTCATGGCATCGAAATGGAGTTCGAGGCAAGTCAGCTGAGCGGCTAATGTTGACATCTGGTGAACAGGAGCAAATCTAAGGTTAAGCGCCGCTTGCGGGCTGACTTGCGGTCCGGAAAATCGACTAACGGGCGAGCCAGATGTCAAAATGGCAGCTCCTACTGTTTGCACAGCTCGAATACATGCCGGTTTCCAATCCATAACAACCAGCGGCTCAAGTGGATTGTCATGCCGGTCGATAAATTGGCGCAAATCACGCTCTATTTCATCTTGCACTCTCAGGATCTTGACATGTTGAAGTGCAGTGAATGCCTTCATGGCCCGTGTTAGGGAAGCAAGGTCTTCGCCTGACAATACCAGCTTTTTTGCTCTTCGATGCGACGAAGGTGATCGTCGAGTTTAATTTTGCTTGAGCTAGCTGTTAGCAGCAGTTGAGGAATATTATCTCGCCCTAAATTCCATGTCAGCAACGTCCGTGAACAAGAAAAAGGACGCAGAAGAGTGGGCAAGGTAGTACCACCTTCCACATAAAATGATCGAATGATATAAGTGAGACTCCTCGCGTGTCTGGCAAGATGTGGAACGCTAGAGAGCTTGTCTAGCCTTTGAAATGCAGACGCAGAGAATCGTACCACTACTCGACTAAACTTGTGGGCGATGCCTACATCTGCAAACCTCCTACATACCTCCCTAAATCGATCGATATCGCTGCGAGGATCCCAAGAGGGAGGCTCCGGTGGACCCGGTCTTCTGAAACTCTCAATGGAGAGGGATGCACGGTTATCCACGCCGACGCTCTTGTCGCAATCGCGAGTGAGATGGTCGAGTATCTCCTTGAGAAGCTCATTTGAAAGCCTCATAATGCCGTGAGGCTCTTCCATCTCCACACTCCTAGAGTCAATCAGCGGTTCACACGCCGCTTGAAGATCTGTATCAGATAGGTCGTCATGGGAAAGGCGCAAACGCAAGAAAAACGAAGAAAAGAAAGAGAAAAGGGATCGGAGAAGGGAAGCCAGCTTGACATTAGTGTATGGCTGGCGGATAACCAGACCAGAAATTGCCGATCAATGGTGGGGATTTTGCAAAGTGCAGAGACATACAACCGTTGTCAACAACAGCAACATAAGGCAAGGAACACAGCAGCTGGATCATAGTCTTATAAAATAAGAGCTGAGGGCTCAAAAAGAAGACAGAAGGGACAACTTCCCTGTATTTGAATAAGGGGTAAAGGCTGAGAAAGAAAAAGCAACTTGGTGCAAGTGCAGCATCGCTGTCAGGCCTTCAGGCATCGAGTGGTGCCAGCCAGAGACCGCTGAGAGATGAAGGGGGCGGAATCAAGGGGAGCAAATCGACATAGGCCATATGAACAAACGCATCGTAAAGACAACTGGGCTACGTACGCACATGATTGGAATCCATCAACTCAGGCCTCTTCATCCGCATCGCAGGAACCCTCGAGTAGTATCAACAAACGTGTGCATATTCAAGCAGGGCATCTCTAACCTGTATTTATTATTTTTTCTTTCCCAGAATCTTATCAACACAGAACGGAAAAAAGAAGAGAGAAGGCCCTGTTGGCCCAATGACGATAATTCCTCCTACACCAAGAAATCAGCTGACTGAAAAGACACCAGCAGATCGTGCGAGCTGCTGCGGGAGTAATGCGAGTCGAGCGAATGGAGGGCGAGAAGAGCAAGAAACAGGAACAATCGGGGGTCGGGCGCGGCTGTGGCGGACGAATCGTTGGCAAGAAACGGGTTTTCGCCCTCGACGGTTTGGCCGTCTGCATACGTTTGGACCACAGGGGCCCTGGCTATTTCAGAACCACGGCATTTATGGACCGCCCCCGAGACGAATCAGCGGCGAAGACCAATAGACAACAAAGTCAGATTCGTTGGAACAAGGATCTGAAAGACACGGGCGATATGTCAACCAGGCCTGGAACAGCGGTGGTTGGAGTGGAAGGCTCCTTGTGCATTGCAGGACCAGGTGCGTGAGGCGGGAATGGGCTGCTTAGCTCGACTCTGCTTTCCCGATTGGCATTTGTAGTTACAACGTTCAGGGCTTGAATTGGCTTGCTGTCATATGTTGACACTCTTGGGCCACCGAAGAGCTTGATCGTGGCTCGACTTACTCAATAATATGTATGTATGTACTGTACATACGTACACCGGGTTTTTCACAATCGTGATCTCAGGAAAAGAAAAGTACCACAGACTCTCAAGCTATCCACAACCTCGGTCTCAAGGTTCAGACGTTACTGGGATGCGATCCGTGCCGAGCTTGATGAAAATACGGAGGATTTCGTACGGTGAGAGAAAAATCTTGAAAGGATGCATGGAGTCCCCTCACAGCAAAACTCAATCCGAAGATGAAAACATCAGCCCGCGAAACGATGGCGGGGGAAAAACGCTCGAGCCATGTTCGTCGGTTGATCCATGGCCCATGGGAATATGACAATTAAGTATCAAAAAAGGGGTAGGAGGACAAAAGAATCCGATAGCCTACAGTGTCCGGCTCCAGAGTTGTCGGCGCATTTCGAAGAATGTGAATTAGGTGCATGAAATGCGGAGAACACATAGCAACATGGGCTTGCAAGGTGCATAACACCTAAGGCATGAGGCAGCTTTTCTGCCAAATCCATACCCGTTGATAACCTGCCTTTCTCGTGCTCCAGACAGAATTCGACACACGATCACGCAACTTCTACCTCGTCGCCAAGGAATAACTAGTCACAACGTTTCTAGATCAAGGCCTGCCGCTGCAGCAGGCCGTGCATATTATTCATTTGGCCTGTACGGAGTAGTAGAAACACATCTTGACGTTTCCCTAAATGCGGGGCATTATACTATGACATTCCCCTAAAGCCCCGAGTTCAAAAGCGGAATATTATCACGCACGATTTCACAGTATGTTCAACTGTTCTGAAAACTGGCAGAAGCATGAGCTCCGCATTTATCACTAAAGGTTAGGCGTTGTGACATCGAGAACGCCATGCAGATTGGATCCTTGTTGCGAGAGAAAAGTTGCGAGCCAGACGAAGTGTACACCCTTGTCCACAGTCGACTTCGCAATACAAATTGGAGTATTATTTCACTCCGAACCAGAGCAGCGCTAGCCGGATAAAACATCCATGGGATTGTGACAATCGTGAAAATCGGTGATGCGTTGGCACTTGTCAGAGACAAGGGCTTCCCTTTGTCAAATTCATACGGCGTTTCCGAATCTCAGTGCTGCTGATCTTCGACTCAAAATTATCCACGGATGTTTCATTTTGTTCTTTGACGTCTTCGCTCAAGCCCAGAACATCGACCTCAAAAACCTCGAGCGCGGCCCAGCCCCGTTTTCGACGCTCCTCATTGACTGCTTTCCCACCTGATCTGGTTTCTTTCGAAACGACCAAAGCGGTGATATCCTTATCCGTGATAGTCGGACCGAACGGGTCTGCGATCTGCACAAATCTAAACTCTAAACTAGAACCCACGGAGATGACAACGCGTTTTCCGTTAGGGCCGGGATTCGAAATACGCTCCATGCTCGTCTGTCTGCCCTCTGAAACGGGAAAGAAGTCTACGATGGATTGAAAGAAGACCCAGACACCCTGCCACCGCTCTTCCCAGGACTCCAAGTACTCTGCATACTTCTTATTTACCAGCATTTCGTCCCCAGTAATACCAACTGTGACAATCCGTCTTTGGGGTGAAGCTGGGCCAAGATATGGATCCAGTGCAAGAATAGTTGCAGTTAGCAACAATTTATGTCCTGTATGCAAATGGTCAAACGTTCCTCCAACAGCGACGGAATAGTGTGGTATAGAATGCCTGTCGTTTTCGCGGACACTCGTGGAATAAACAGTTTCATCGCCTGTGCTTAATTCTTGTATGTTTAATTGGCCGTGAGGGTGCGGCAATTGACCCGCTGCCTCTTGTAAAGAACGCAGTACTGTTCTGCCCGATGGAGAGTCCAGGGAATAGATGACATCCCATGTGCGGCCACAAGCCAATAAGTCGACAAAAGTCGTCACAGGCCCAAGCTGAGGAATGAGGTTTAGCCCTTGCGTTTCGGATGGATCTCGTTGTGTACAGTCCACGAAAAATACTCGGACATCAACACCGCCAGGTCCATCGAGGTCAACGGAATGCTCCGCGCTGATGATCCCCACTAACCGGTAGATGCAGGCTAGCTGTTGTTGTAGATGATCGAAACACTTACTCCAATGCGCTGCGCCTCGAGGAAGAAGACCAGAAAGTGCAAGTGCGATGTCCAGGACCGCTGAGCGGGTCGTACCCTTCACTCCATCAAAAAGTTCAAGCAGGACCTTGGAGAGGTGTGGTCCGTTGCTAGATTTTAGCCCAGAGAAGGTTTGGATCGCATTTGCGGGGAGGAGGAGAAGAGCTTGGTGACGCAGGTTGGGTGCCTGAACAGCCATCTTAGTCTGCATCAGCACAAGTCAGCACCGGAATGCTGTTGCTGTAGATGTCATTAATCGAATAGGTGCCCGATGGAAGGAGGAGCTCGCTGAAGGGTTGCTTGTTCCCGGCGAGTTTGTTAGGTGTTGCGATGAAGCCGAGGAAATGAACCCCTTTTGCGGCCGGGTCTTATCCGGATGAATAAGCAAGCCCTGCCAAGGCACTAGTATTGATTAATAAGAAGCTCTCGACTCGGCTTCCATTTTGTCCGAAACAGGAAGGTCTGGATAACAACTTGAAGCAACAAACATTGGAAGATCGGCGAAGCGATTGAGAAACTTATATCCATCGACACTGATACGCTTCAGCTCTCAACTTACACAAGAGGCTGGCCTCAACTGAACTTTCATCTTTGTGACAAAAAAGAACAAGTGTCTGTGTTGCAATGAGAAGAAATCTGGCAAGTGGACCACAGATTTTTTGGGCACATAGCCGCCTATGGCTAGATCAGGTGGCTTTCTGCGAAGGCAAGCTTGCATGTTCAGGACCGTCAGCTACTGTATGTCGACTCTCATGACTTGGCTGAATTGGTTACGCATGCACACAAGGCCTCAATTGTGCTTGGCCGGCAGGACCCTGAGTAAGAGCCTATTCTCGATAGAATTTACAACATGGGCTATGAGTATGCCCAGCACATGCACTGGATCGACGAGACACAGACACCGCCAGACATTCCCTCGCGTGGCCGGAGCCTTCTGACGATATTTTACCGCTGGGACCTTGAGACTCTCCATGCTTCCATCATATATAGCCAGCCCATGCTGGCTGTTTATTTCACATCCAAGGTGCATGAGCTGCTTGAGAACCTCTCGGCTGCTGCACCCCAGCTTTCTTCATAGCTCAGTATCCACGTAGCCTCTGTGCCTAGCTGTCAACGGTCATGTAAGGACGGGTGAAAGCACATTTGGGAAGTCTAAGGATTCATCCGAAAGTCGAGATGTCGACGTTGTGGTTTAAAAAAATGAATAGTACGGTTTCAATTGGAGGCGACGAGGCTTTACCTGGGCAGCAAAGACCGGAGATGATCTTCTGATACTGAGATCTCGACCTAGAGTCTATTTGATAGCTCAGATATTGACATGCTAGACAAGTTCGACAGGTTATTGCCAACAAAACTCCCAGGGATTGTCCTGATAGATAGAGAGACGACTCACGATTTCACAAAAAATCTACTCCGTATTTGACTAGCAATATATTCCTCTTCTCATTACGTGTTAAATGACTATGTGGAAAAAGCCCTGATTTACACAAGCCTTTTGGCGCCGTCATAGTTGCTGGCAGTCTGGCACCACGGGTTTCATCCACAGCTGAGTTAAGCTCGAGCCGCAACCCTTGAACTCTCCCCACACACCAACCTTCCATCAATCCACGGACGAGGTGACGATCGAACGCGAAGCTGGCCATCGTAAATACAGCCAAACCGCTCGGGCATTCCGTTACCTTCTGCAACGACCGGCCTGGAGAGGCTCATGATCGTCGGGTCCTTTTCGGACCATGGCAGAACCCCATGGCTTCGGAGGGGCTGGGAGAGGTCCTCCAGCTGCCTTCCCTCGACAGCCTGAGGAATTACACATCCCATCTTCGAATCACTCCGTTCCCTCGAATGGCTCCCGGCCAGCACATCAGCAGTATTCGGCTGCTCCGGAGTACACCACGAGTCTTCCGCCGTCGAGAAATGTTCAACAACCTCCCTCGCACCCTCAGCCCCACCACCAGTACTCAGGCAGTACCGGCAGTCAACTGAATCACGGCGTGGTGCTTCCTGGAGCACTCCAGCCTGGAAACACCAGAGCTGCGCCCTTGCCTAGCAATACCGCTCCTACCCTGCCTACGCTCTCGCATATGACTTCCCAGCAGCCTTCCGCATCACCGTCGAGACCTTCCCTCATGACCCAGCCACACTCCTATTCCGCTTCAAGTCCTGCCGCTTTCGATCACCAAAAATACAAACCCTTTGGAGGTGCTTCAGATGGTTCAAAGTATATCTCGCCAACGTCCGGAGTATACTCGTCACATACGCCGCAGAACAGCCAGTATTCGCCGTTGGGACTGGCCGACATTCGGTCGCATATGGATACTGCCATGCAGGATGATTTGAGCGGCACCGGTCCGTTCAATAACCCCGATACGCCAGTTTCTATGAATTGCAACTACATGGCTCCATGGAGCGTGTATGCGTTGGACTGGTGCAAATGGGCGGTTCCACCAGGCTCTTCCTCTGCTGGAAAAGTCGCTTTGGGAAGTTATCTCGAGGATAATCATAACTATGTGTGCCTTCACGTTTCTTCCTGGTATTAAGTTTATTTACTGACTAGGTGGTAAGATTCAAATTCTAAATGCTCAGTACGCCCAACCCGATCGCGATTATCCCGAGCCTGATGGACAACCGGGGCTAGAGTTCGTCAAATTTGCGGAAGCGACAAATTCATATCCTATGACTCGGATATTGTGGGAGCCTCCATCATCCCAAAAGCAATCAACCGATCTGTTGGCCAGTTCCGGTGATCACCTCCGGCTATGGTCGTTACCATCCGATCCCCAATTTCATCATTCTACCGCCAGCATCAATCGAGCGACGAATTCGAGGCCACCGGTACAAAAGCTATCCCCTCTAGCATTGCTTTCGAACTCTAAATCCCCCGAGCATACAGCGCCGATTACATCCCTTGATTGGAACGTTGTTTCACCCAGCCTCATTATCACGTCAAGCATCGATACCACTTGTACGATATGGGATATCCCTACCTTAACCGCGAAAACACAGCTCATTGCCCATGATAAAGAGGTATACGATGTCCGATTCTGCGCCAACAGCGTGGACGTGTTTGTCAGTTGTGGGGCAGATGGTAGCGTTCGAATGTTCGATTTGCGCAGTTTGGAACATAGCACGATTATTTATGAACCGTCGGACAAGACCGATAAGTGTAAGTTGGCGAGCCTTGGCTTCAGAAAAGCGTTCACTAATTTGAAACAGTGGCCAGTCCAGGAAATTTGTCCCCGCCTTCTTACCCTGCAGTATGGCCGCCACCATTGTCACGCATTGCTGGTATGCCTTATAATCATTTTATGTCAATACTCTGTTCAGCTAACGCAATCCCTTGCAGCTTCGCCCCACGACGCGCATCTTTTGGCGACATTCCCTCAGGAGTCGAATATTATTCGAATACTCGACGTTAGACAACCGGGCCAAGCGCTGCTTGAGCTCAAGGGGCACTCTGCCCAAATAAATTGTATAGATTGGTGTCCAACACGTCGCGGAACCCTCGGCTCCGGCGCTGATGACTCGCTTGTTCTTTTATGGGATCTAATCAATCAGAACAATGCCGCCACTATCAGCCCGCAAACCTCCACCGGCCAGCCACACCACACAGTCTCTGGAAACGCAACAACTATGGAGCGTGGTCCGGCCGCTGCATGGCAGTGCGAATATGAGGTTTCAAACCTCAGCTGGGCACCTCACAGCTCTGGAAGCAATTCTAGCGGATGGCTCGGTGTCTCCAGTGGTAGAGGATTGTGGGGTGTTGCCATATGATTGGGATGAGAAATGCATGGGTTATGTGTTCAGCGACAGATCTATGTACCCATCCATGCTTGGGCTATGATTAAGCCACTCGGCCCGGTACTAAGATCCACCGATATACCCGGTTTTTACTTTATACCTCTTAGAAGTTGTCATTCCGTATCCGGAATATCCTCGCTTTTAGGTCGTCTAGGTTTCGATCTCTCTCTTTGGACGCTTGAGATCTTCTGGCGCTTCTATCAGCGAATGTTGTTTTGTGTATCTTCTTGTTAGGATGAGCGATATATGTATACTGTACCTTTGGAATATCTGTCCCGCGAAAAGGGCTAGGAATTGGAATCCTCTTTCATATGGAAGGTCAAAATGTAGGACTTCATTCATACCAGCTGGCTATGATGACCCATGGAGCTATGCTACTGTGTTTCCCTTTGATATTTCTCCTCTTCCAGCTGCTCTTGCGGCTCTTGTAGCTCGAGGAGAAGCGAAGGCGGTCGCCATTTTGCCAGGTATGTCTGGTGTCTGTATTTACCATGTCATACGATCAGTACCGCGGATCAACTGTGTATATTACGTGTTATTACATAACGCTACAAGGAGACAGGCACGACCGCGTATTCGACCCAAAACATCCAACGTCGCTAGAAGTCTCGACCGCACCAGCTGCAAGTTCCTTGCGACGTCCTTCTTGATGCCTAAAGAAGCCTTTGATACCCTTCCGGCCGGCCAGAAGCTCATATAGCTCGAGACTCTGCTAGGTGGGACAATTATGACGATCTACAGACTCTTTCACGACTGAATTCGATGCCTTTCCAGCACCCATCATGGATTTGCGCAACATTATGAACTGCGACTCCGCTGGGGTCTCGAGCAAACAACCCCAAGCGCAGCCTCCGCCGCCTTCACCGTTACAGCAAACGGGTAGAGCATCGAGTCCTCGACGAACGAGCTATCCTAACGAAGCGCATCCGGTCGGTCATCCGCCGCCTCACAGCGAAACTCGCGCCAGACCTCCGCCTCCTCCACCACTTCAGCCTCCCCTTCATTCTCCCGCCCGCTCTTCCTCATATGGCTCAGCCCAGTCGCCGTACCACTCCTCCGCGAGCTCGATTCTTAGCGGCGTACCTCTTCCGCACAATGCTCAATCGCTCTCCCATGGCCCTCAGACCTTCCTTCCTGTCGCGCGAGACTCTTTTCAGGGTCCCTCCTCGGGAGTCCCGCATCAGTCGTCCGCCTTGTGCTCCCCATTCACTCCGCAGCCTTTGAGCTCAGGTACACAGCACTCATATTTCTCTCAAGCTCGCTCTCACTCGATTCAGTCTGCTACAACTCCATCGTCCGTGCGCAGCTTCTCTTTTCCAGCCCACCGTGAAGAAATCGCAGTCCCTCAACCTCCACCTCCTGAACCGCATCGGACTTTGTCGTTTTCACCTAACCAACCGGGCTCGCAGCCGGCGACTCCTCTTGGGCCTCCTCACGGGGCGTTCAAAAGGCTGTCTCCTCAAGCAACCCGCCCTCCGTCTTCGGGACAGGACGCAGAACAGCCAGCCGGCGCATGGGCTAGGAGTGATTTACAAAGGGAAAGTAAAGAAGCTGCGTCCCCGGTATTTCCGGCGCAAACACCAAGACAACCCTCCATAGTAGACCAACGCCACAAGCAATATTTGATGGAACTGCACAACGAAATGCAGAGAGCGAGTGTCAGCCCTAAATCAATGGCAAACAGAGCTAGCCACACCCCTGGAGACCCTGGTAGAGCTCCAGACCGCCTCTCGCAGGTTCAATCTAAGGCCGAGTCCGATGCGTTATCATGGCAAACAAACAATACAGGGACAAGCGTTCCACCAGCTCAAAACAATGACACTCCATCCCAGTCTTTATACCCACCCACCACCCCCAAAACGTCCCTTCCACCTCAACCTTCAACATCCAGCCATCCATCAAGCATGTCTCCTACTATGAAACAGCGGCCCAAGAGGGAAGTAGAAACTTCATCGCAAGGTCAAGTCACACCAAGAAGATCTTCTGAGCACCGTCCTTCATCTTCTGCTGCTTCAACATTCGTGCCAAGAAAAAAGCCTAAGCGGTACCACGAACCACCTATCTTTGCCCAACGAGCTCCGAGGGCCTCAGGAGCTCCCCCTGCTATTCCGGTTGGGTATAAACCTCCGCCCCCTACATCCTTGAAATCGGCATTCCAGAGGCGCGAGACGCCAGGAGACCGGCCTACATCCCAACAGAAGTTTGTCTCGCTTCAATCTTCTCCAGGCCGAGATGTCGCCTCCGCTCGTTCAGATGGTAGTGGGAACAATATGAAAGCGACCGCCACTGAGAAGTCGACATCCTCTCTTGGCCAATGGGAACCAACCATCACTGGTGTCATTCCATACGAAGAAATTACGAAAACAATATGCGATTTCCTATTCCAGCATGTGGTTCTAAAGAGAGATATTGGAGCAGGCCCTGCAGGAGCAACGGCAACGGGACCTGGGGCGATTCTTGAAGTTGAGGCGAAACTTGGTCAATTGATTGACCAGAATACCCGAGAAAGAATTCGCTTTCCAATTCAAACAGAATCTGTTATCAACAAAGACGATCCGGGTTTACGGGGCGTTATATTCAAGAGCTCAATGACAGTGGTAAGCTTATATTAGCTACTTAAATCATGAATTGTTGGGCTAATTGTTTTTTGCACAGGATCAACACCGGGTGCTCAACAACTTTCTAAATGAATCTGTCAAATCATCAATGGTTCCGGGTTCAGGACGGATACCTTTGACATATGCCCACAAAAAAGAGCGAGATACCTTCTACGAGATTGGCACTTCATCCTTGCCCCCTATCGTCCAGCATCACCTTAATCCTCGCCACAAACCGAAGGTTCGGGTTACTACGGACCAACGAACGGGTCAGGTCACTACTCGTATCATCAAATGTCGCATTGCAGACATGGATATTTACAGCCCTCGAACACATCTTGATTGGCGCATTAGCGTCAATTTGGAAATGAACTACGACGGCGATGTTAGTGAGCTCGCCCAAGCGTCTGCGGGTGCGTTTGCGCCTCGTGAGCGAAAGCCTAGGATCAAAGATCGGATGAGCTATCGTCATTTGGCATACCAGATCGATCTAACACAGGTTTCGAGTGAAGATGTGAGTTCTTCCCTGTTCTTATGCCTTTTCATCTACCACAGCCTAGCGCTCGTATTATCTCTCGGCTCAGAATGTATTCACTGACTTGTTATCTATTTATTTCCAGTCGAAAGCGAGCTCTTCAAATCCAGACCTTGAGCATGAGCTGGAGGTAGAAGTTTCTTCGGCGGAGATTCGCCGACAAGGAGACCTTGCCCTTGCTGGTGACCCGAGTAATCAGTATCAAGAATTAATCAAGGGGTTTGTGGATAACGTTAGGGTCCTCGCGCGAGCGGCGGTGCAGGCGTGAATTTCGTTTCTTTACCAGACCAACAGCGGAAGGCGGGCTGTCTGACACTTTTTTAATATTCAATGCTCTATTTTATTTAATGGTAACGGAGCTAACACAAAAGAATGTTTATTTTCTAGGGATTTGACAAGTCGGCTTGGCGTGATTTGATTCGTTCTGTTCGATATCCGCTTCCTTTCAAGTATCCCTGTATTTTTATTATTGCCTTTCTCTCCAGCGAAAGCTCTCGATACGTTTTCTTCTTCTTCTTTATTCAGTTGAGCTTTTACGTTCTAAGCGGGATTGTCTATCCGGATGGGGTGGAGAGGCGGTGTGGGTGCTGGTAGATTTTTCACAATTAGACTAATGCTCACCTTGAATGACAATTGCGAAAAATTTTCGGCATTACCTATTTGAGACAGCAATTTTTATATAGATTTTTCTCTATAAGATGTCACCCAACCTGCAAAAACACCACGCGCTAACAGAATAAAAATGGAAAACGATAGAGTGTACTCCATAGAGAAAATATTTTACATCATTTCATACGCGCACCCAACGATCATATTCCGGTGGCTGGAGAGGCAAAGCTGAGGCATCTGTTCTTCAGTGAAGGAATACATACAATATGGAGGCAACGGTGAAATAGGCTGCGAAGGGTAGGTATTCATGACGTATCAGGCAAGATGAGGAAGTAAAAGAATGATTATCACTAATTCTATATCGGATAGCAGCGTCAGCGACGTAGCACAAATATACATGACAAAGGAGCATCGTGATCGCCATCATTACACGAGAATATGATCAAGTTAAGGCACTCGACCGCTTTCGGCTTAAAGCATTCGGATGACATGTGACGGTTGAAGTTGAGGAACGGAGGTATGGTTTATGAGGATCCGGCGGCAGCACCACCAGTGACCGAAGCCGCAGCGGCGGCGGAAGACGCATTTGTGATCCCGGCAGTGGGTGTATTGCGGTCCTCGCTGGCACTTGCGGCGGCACCTCGTTCCCGTAGCCTTCGTCCTTCCATCAAACCCCTTAAGCCGCGTTTTTGTAGACCAACAACACTGCTGATTCCTCCGGTCCAAACTTCCCGATCTGTTCGGCTCTGAGTATTGTGCCTACTGGATCCGTCGCCGCTACTGGACTGGCGCGCACCCAAATCGGAGTCTGTGTAACCAAAGCTATTGTTGGTAGAGGCGGAAGTAACAGTACTAGCGCTGCTGACTGACTCGGCGCGATTGCGGAATCCGAGATTTGTATTGATTCGGAGATTGAAAGGCCGTTGGGCGGCGGAAGTGTTGGATTCGCGACGGCCAGTTTGCGGTTTGTGGTTTGCGTCCACTTCTGGTTGCCTTGAAGCTAATGCAGATGCTTGTGTGATTGAAATCGAACCCATTCGGCCGGAGTGGGTTTCGTTGTTCAATACTTCTAGGGTTCCCCCTGTGCCGGTGGTAAAGCCAGTTCCGCGTCCACCTCCGGCGGCCATTGCAGCAGCATTGAAAACGGCGGCGGCATTCCTGCCGTCAAGGACCTGGTGAAGACGTTCAACGGTAGCTTCGAGCAGCCCATCCAGCTGATAAGGTCGTGCGAGTTGCAGCAGAGAACAAAGTATTTGTGGAGTACATAATGGAGAATCAACGGGTGGTAGTGATGATGTGTATATGAAATGGACGAGAAGTTGCACAGTTAAGTGGGTGTGTGGAAGATAAAGCGTTCGCGGTCGTGAGGTGGGCGTGAGGGAGTGGGCGGATGGTACTTCGAGATTAGGCATTGTGGTCGTGGATTCTTTTCTTCTGCTATGACCAGCAGCGGCGTTGGGTTGATTCACCAGTGTAGTAGCCGTAGAATACTGACTGTTGTTGCTGATAGATGGCGTTATCGTGATGTTTGAGCTTCTTTTTTGGTGGTTCGGGTTTCCACCTTGAGATGAAGGTTGCATGCGAACCGTGGCTGTGTCAGAGAGATCCGATGCGACTGCCGTGGATTCACGGAGTAGCCGAACAAAGTAAGGTCCCCATCGCCTGGCTAAGATATGAGAATTGACCGGTATTCGTTCGCCTCCGATGGTAAGTAGTTCCATATCAGATAGCTCCACAAATGATTGCGCCATCAGACCCAATTGTTGGGCAGCCGAAGAATATGGACGACCGCCACCAGCTTCAAGGGAAAATTTCGGTTGTATAGATGCAGGTATCGCCGGCGCACTGACTGACTGGTATGCTGATGTTGGAGAAGCTATCCGGGGGTTTTCATAGAGTCCAAAGGCCTCCAATTCAACCATACACACGTGGGTGAAGTTGAGACGTCGATGGTTGTAGTCGTCAACCAAACTTCTCTTCCTATGACCGAGTATCACAAAAGTACTTCGCCGGTTCCATAATATGCCACGGTTCCAGCTTCCATTGCTGAAGACGGACCCTCCAACGTCTATGCGTCCCCAAGTTAATGTTTTGAGGTCCAAAGCCCAGAGTGCGTATTCTCGTTTGGATGAAGTCAAGTATGTGCCACTAACGACAAAATGACCGTTGATGATACCTCCGTTTGGAAATCGTAAGCCAGGAGGTGAAATCGATGTATCCATGGTTTTTTCCACTAGTCGACCATCGGGAAATCGAATTTGAAGCTCCAGCTTGACGTCGAGGAAATTGTAATTGGAGTATATAAGTAACGGAGTTCCTGCGGTCTCTGGGGCTTTCTCCGCAGAAGACTCATTTCCAGTAACTCCAATCTCAGACACGGGGATATCCGTAAGTGGGGCGACGACACTGCGGTACGCACCACAGCTCCTGTCCAATGGTGATGTCACGGTCCATTTCAAGCTTCGTAGATTGAACACGCTTATTTGCTCGATGTAATGATTCGAGCTATCTTGGCCTCCAACGACGATCATTTCTGCGCCACCGGAACCGTCGATGTCTACACCTATAGTCCCTTGATGTGGATTTGAAGACGAGGGATTGTGTTGGATAGCGGCAAGGGGTGCCTGTGAGGACCCGAAAACCGCAGAAGTAGGAAGTATGGCGGCACAATGGGCGTATCTGCCCTGTGGGGTATTATTTGCGGCAATTCGCGTCCAATTTTGGGTCGGAACGTCATATATATGAACGTCAGACATGACCACGATTTCCTGTTGCGTCTCCTGATTGTTTGACTGGACTAAATTAGCGGACGATTGGTTCGCCTGCGTCGCTCGTGGAGACATGCCGCCATAGCAAACGAGTTTGGTATCGCCCAATGTGCATACGCTATGAAAGTATCGAGGTGAAGGAATATCTCCGGTGGCTTGTATTTTAGTCCAGTGGCGTCTGATCAAGTCAAGTTCGTAGAGGTCAGATGTGAGCTCCGGTCGGGTACGCGATAGCATGCGACCTCCGAAGACGAATAGTTTGTCCCCGAGAATAGTGGTAGTTGACCCGACTAAAGCGTGGGGCTCTCTTCCGGTGGTTCTATGCACGTTGCAAACCAGCCCGGATAGGTTCGAAGAACTGACATTAGAATTTGGTCCGGCAATGGAAGCCATTGGATTCGAATTCGATGGTTGAACTTGGGAGGCCATTTCGGTGCGGTTTGGGTCATATACCGTACTTTGTAGCATGGTAGAAGCACTGAAACCCGTCGGTGGAACTATGGGTGAAGAATCTGATTCTTGGAACAAATTATGGCGGCGTTCTGCAAAACGCGCATACGGACGGGGTCGATCTAAGGATGGTCGTGGGCGGTTTGCATCTAATGAAGCTCTCGCAGTACTAGGCCTAGTTGGTGGAAGATTTGGACGTTTATTTCCCGTAAGTGTTGATCTACGAAGTCTCGATCTGACCCCAAACTCTGCAGTAGGCGAGGAAGCTGGTAGACTCGAACGGCGAACAGGATATGATGTCGATGAGGCTTTCCGCGACGGAAGAGCCGAGGCCTCAGGGGTTCCCTCAGTTTTTTCAGCTGTAGCCGAGCTCAATGCACTTTGTCCGCCTGAATCCGCGGTTGATGGTCGTCGCTGTGAAGACCCGATCTCCTCGATTTTATTCGCTTCGGCGCGCCGAAAATACCTCTTCACCGACGCGAAAGTATTCGAAAGGTGCGGGTGTGGAGAGCTGGGCGAGTCGCAAGAAGCGGCAGCGGCCTTCGAGGCTCGACGTTCACCTCCTAGACGCATGGTTGTTAGTCGTTACATCTCAGGTTGGGGAGCTGTAGAGCGGAAAAGAGAAATTTCAACACAATCGGTGTTGTTGTACGGACAGAAGTAGCACAAAGAGCATCAGATGAGACCGAAGCAGCGCAGATCACGACGAAACATCGATACGTACCGTTTTTTCAATCAATGGGTCAGTGAACTGCACCGCGCATTTCCCATTCAAACACAAGTTCCCTGCTGACAGGCAATATAAAATGGTGCCCCCACCAGGCAAACCTGGGATTAAGTGAAACGGAATATTATTAAAGACGTGCCTAGACGGTCGTCGCCCAAGGAAACGACACGTAATTGGAGGAAAAATTGCAATGATCTATACCAAAAAAGAATAATACGGTGTAATAATCTCTTGAGGGATATTTTTCCGGAGAACTGGGTGGTGCAGAGAAGATGGAATCATAACATTCAGGGTTGCATTGCAGCAACATCGATTTGATTATGATATTCAGAACGCGGTGCCTGGGGAAAACGAGGGTTTGCTTTTAGGCTTTTGGGAGGGATGTGGAGTGAGAGAGAAAGAGGGCTCTGTTCCCTTCTCGCGGTGAGACTCCCAACCCCAGCTTTGTTTCTGGCTGCTGGTCTGGATCTTGTTGGGGTTTAAGATAAGGGAAACGAGCTTGGCAGCAGGCGACCTCGATCGAAAAAAGCTAGCAGACTGATGCAATTTTATTGATCGCAGGCGAGATTTCGAGGGTGTGCTAGCAGGGAAGACGTTGGCGCGGTTGGACTGTGGTACTCTGTAACATGGGGAGATTTGGGTGCAGAGAGGCGGCCGGAGGGGTAGGTAAGCCACAATAGTGCCTGCAAAAGAGAAGTATGCTGTTCCAGCTCTGTAATAGTAACCAAAAGAACGTGAAGTGCTCACCAGAGCGGCCGGGAGAGGAAGTGAAGAAGCAGACAGGGCGAGGAGGAGCGGAGGAATGGAGGTTGGACGTCCATCGACGAATCCATGGGAACCTGGCGGGAGGTCCTTTTTGAGCCTTCCAGCCAGGGAGTCAAATTGGCGGAGTCCCGTGAATCCCTGCAAAAAGTGCGTGTCCGCCAACCGTCGCACATGCCGCTAGCCGCATCGGGCTAGCCGCAACTGCCCGGAGAAACATTCTACGGATCAATGTTTTACCGGGACGAGCATCTGCTGAGTCAGCGGGTCCCGGCCATGGGAGGTCTTGGCAAAACCTTCATCCTTTTTCGCGTGAGCCTCACGAAACATCGGACGAAAGTCGGACTTGTTGCTGGCAAACAACATTTATGGCATCGCTTGAATCTTGCACACGAGTGATCAATGGATGGCATCTCGCAATCAAGCTAAACGGAATCCTACTGTTCTCCTCAGGATCACCAGACAGATACGCAGGAACACAAGCACAGTCAGGAGCAACGAATCAAATCCAATCAGGCATCATGGCATTTCTCTCGCATTTCTTGCATTATTATTTTGCAAAATACTCATTAAAGCTTGGACCTAGTGGTCCTGTCAGACGTCGTTCTGCATGAAAATTCCAAATCATCAGCTCCCGAAAGTTCCCATTCCCACGGTAACTTGCGCTTACAGGGTGGCGTATCGCAGGTATCTACGGGAGCGCGGCTGTTAGTATTCGGGCACACGGCATCGAAGAATCACCAAGATACTCACGGTTTTACGACTTTGATATCGCCGAATTTCTTTTGAGCGTCCTCAGTGGACACGAAGGGGGGATGATCACGTCATCGCCGGGCTGCCAGTTGATCGCAGTATTTACGGTGTTCTTGTCCGTGGTCTGAAGGGCATCAATGCACCGGAGGACTTCGGCAGTATTTCGACCCGTGCTGGCTGGGTAGCTCATTATAAGACGGATCGTCTTCTTTGGGTCGATGATGAAGACGGAGCGGATGGTCATGGCCATACCTGCATCGCTTGTCAACCAGCTAATCTTGGGGAGGTAGGAAACAACGGCCTGACGGCCCAGCGCATACCCTTCTCGTCGACATTGGTGGTGTCCTGGTGGTCAATCATGTCATAGAGGTAGGAGATATGTCGAGAGGCATCGGCAATGATGGGAAATTGCAAGTGCGATCCGGTGACTTCGTCAATGTCTTTGATCCAGTCGTGATGGGATTTCAAGCCATTGGCGCTCTGCCGGAGCCGTCAGTGACTGCAAATAGTTCCATTGCTCGCTGAAGGCGAAACAGGCTTCCCTACCAGGCCAATAAGCTTGACGTTACGCTTTGTGAATTCGGGCTCGAGTTTGGCGAAAGCACCAAGCTCCGTGGTGCAAGTTGGAGTGAAATCATCCTGGAGAAGAGGGTCTGTGAGCACGTCACTCGGGTATTCGACGAAAGCCAATGCGTACCGGGTGAGAAAAGAGAATGACCCATTTGTCACCAATGAATTCGTGGAAATCGATCTCGCCCTTGGTGGTAGTTGCCTTGAAGTTGGGCGCCTTGGATCCGAGACGGAGACTGGCGAACAAGGTGGTTAGAGCAGTCCCCAAGAGGGCCATTGCCGACTGGAGACTCACGGAGTTGCACGCTGTTCCGCCATGATTGCAGATGTGTTGATTGAATGTGATCAGGATCTGAGGAGCTTGCGAGAATGAGTCGAGTTGCTGGAGAGAAGAGAAAGAAGTAGGAGGACAAGAGAAGATGAAGGCGGGGACCAGAAGAAAAGGAAAACTTGTTCTGACGCTTTATTAATAGACGTCTTTATTAGCAAGAAGGTTTCGACAAAGTGTGGATCAAAAAGTCGCCCAAAGAGGAAATTTGGATGGGGCTCAGGCTTTGCCGGCGTGAAGTCTATACATGTACTCCGTATACAGGGTATGAAGGGTATGAAATGTTAAATTTGCAACTTTGCCAAGACCTCTAGCGTCAGCGCTGGTAGCCAAACTAAAGACTTTTTAGCAGGGGTGTCCATAGCGGAAGGGTGCTAAATTATGTCAAGCTAAGCCACTAGCTCGATGGATTCGGCATGGCGTGTAAATTAGGGTTTGCTCAGATTTAACATTTCATACCCTTCATACCCTGTATAGGGGCTCCCCACGATATCCACACTTTGTCTACAAGCTGAAATCTGTAGGAGACGGCGGCTTGGTGTTTAAGCCCTTTCAGGTAGCAGGACTCCACTTGAACATCCACTCTTAGTTTGTCGAAACCTTCCTGCTAAAGACGTCTAATGTTTAGTTGCGGGGAGTCTGTTGACTGACTAATTCTTCTTCCCAGATCGGGAAAGTCGAGAGCCCCTCGGCGGCAGAATCGCGGTCCCCACCCTCCCTGCTCGCCGGGTTTCAAAGAAGGTCACGCACTTTGCCCCTCCGCCGCCTTCACCGCCTTTGTATCCGGGCTCTCTGATTGGTCCGGACAGCATGAGGTCATTTTCGGCGGAAAGCACGTGCTATGAGCTCATCAAAGGCCAATCACCACGCGCGAGGACCTGACTAGCACACGTTGTGGCGGTTGGAATCGAAACAGCAGAAGAAACGCGCCCAACGACAGCCGTCACTCTGATCAATAACCCTGTGTCTTCGAGGTAACACCTAGTTATCAATCCCAAGGGCCAGTTCTGCCGGGCTGACGCAGCGAATGCCAACGCACATTCCTTCGGACGCTTGTTCTCGCCTTCTTGGCTGTTTCCAAAACTCGCTCGTTCTGCCCCGCAAAAGACTGGGATTATCGATGTAGGATCCTCGTGCCTGAGCCCGCAGTCGCCGATTCCCACCCTGGTCATCGGGAATCCATTCGTGAACCATGGGAAGCTCCAACCCATTTCAGAAACACATATGAATATGAGCAATTGGTTTCTTGAATCCGGATGCAAGTTGAAATGAGAGCACTTTGCCGCTTGTTCCGATACCACAAACGCACCCAAGAGCGAAACACTTGAAAATGGGAAAGTCCCTGTATATATCTGCTTACTTCTGATAAACGCCGATTGACGACCCACACTGGGTGGAGCATCGGCTATGGCATTGCAGTATGAAGTGTGCTGCTGGAAGGATGACTCTCCATTACGTTCCATCATCGGTGTTCTCGTATGTAGAAAATCGTCTGACCGGCTGACGCACCACCCGAAGCCAGGAGCGGATTATTGAAATGGAGTGAACACCAACTTGAACCTTTTACCTTGGGGTCCAAACAATGACCATGCCTGATTGACATTTCTATTAGCAACCGCTAGGCACTCTATGCTGATGCAACAAAAAACTCCTGGATGGCCTTGCAAAGCAATGCAAAATGATGATGGCCCATAGCCTTCGACAAAAGGCGCTGCAACGACTTGGAAACACTTTTGAAAACCCTCCCGCTATGCCGACATGACATTAATACCGAGGATGCCTGGATCGCTTTCCTCGAAGGAAAAAATATGAGCATATCGCAATTGAGTTATGTATGTACGCTCTGGCGTTACTAACTACTCATGGTTCGTCATGATTTCCTATAGGGCAGGTCAGTCATGGGTGCGCTCCCTCAAGGACAACGAGTGGATTCAGCAACGGCACGCACACTTGCGAACTTGCTTCGAGCTCTGATTCTGGGCCCGAAGATTGCCAACACCCAAGGGACAATGGTCAGCAAGACGCCCTATCAAAGGTTCATCGGGATTTAGCATCGGTTTTGCGAGAATGAAGCTGTGCTGCACACTTACAATTCCACCTAGCAAACTTGATGCTTCCGCATATCCCAGGTTGCTGAACATAGCGCCAGTCACGAGTGGGAAACATCCACCAAGCACATTTCGACCTAAAGCCGGAGCATTAGAACACAAACGAGCTGGAAGATCATTCTGAGAGGAAGCCATACAGCAGGATTGAGCCGCTAGTGCCGAACTGGCGTAACGATGATAGGTATCGGCCAAATAATTGAATACAGCCAAGTAGATTGAATATATTCCGATTGTCGCGCAACCCACAGCCAATGTTGGCACGATCCAGTGCGTCGAAGGTCCTGAAGTCCATCCAAACCAGAACAGACCAGCCGGCATCAGGATGGATTCCACGCACGCGAAATAAAGTCGGCCTTCTGGCGTTTTTGGAACCATATTCAAGCGCTTGCAGACTTTGTCTTGCACGACACTGATGATGAATGCTAGAATGGAGCCGATAGAAATTGCTTTCGAAAAAGTGTTAGCCTCTTATACTCCCAGGGTGCGATTGGTGACGTACCAGCAAAGACTGCACCACATTGTTGGATATCAAAATGATGATTGTTTTGAAAAACAAGTGGAATCGACCCGAATTGCATGTACAGGATGGCCCAGCTGAACGATACCCATAGGGAGAAGAAAAAAACGACGGGCTCTGTAACAAGCAGGTCTAACTGGCCATTAGCTCAGTTTCGGCGATACTTTTAAATATCAGTCAACTCACGGAACGGCCGATATAACGATATGCTGACGGTCTTGAGAATACTCTCACGCTCTTCGTCACTCTGGACCTTCCACCGAATTCTCTGGTATCTTTGTTTCTCACCGTTCTCGGAGACCTTCAATCCGGGGCAACCTGCATCCTCTAGCTCGGCATACCACTGATTCAAGACCCTGGCCTTTTGACTGAGTAATACACTCCCCCTGGTCTCTTTGAAGAAAAGAAATACGACAACCAGGACCATACCTGCGGCTATGGCCTGTGAATAATACACCCACCGCCAAGAGGTGTGTTTCACAACCGCTCCCGAAAACAATGGACCCAGCCCAGTCCCGAAGAGTGCGGCTGTAGAAAATAAGGCCATTGGGGTATTACGATCTTTGGCGTGATATATATCACTTATTATACCGCCCACGATTGTGGAAAATGTCGCTAGAAAGAAGTACTGCGTTAGCCCCATGTTCGATAGATGGGAAGCGGTTGACTCACACCCTCCAACACCAAGGAAAAAACGAGCAAAGATCATTCCGGGAAAGGATCGGGTCACGGCGCAACCAATTTGGCATACTGCAAGAGGTATCAATTAGTGCTCGACGGCATCACGCGAACTACTAGATCTTTACTTACTTAAAAACAACAGGCCGCTACCCAGGAACATCGGTCTTCGCCCATTTATTTCCGAAAAAGGCGCCAGCAACATGGGTGCAATTCCAAACCCGAGAGTGAAGACAGTAATCCCTAAGTTATAGACCACTTTGCTGATGCCCCATTCCCGGGTAAGTTCCGCTTCCGGAGGACTATAGCATCCAGCCGCAGCGGCACTGAGAACAGTGACCGTGCATGCAACTCCCGTGATCACATACTTCCGCGTATTGTGCCAATCAAATGGAGATATGTAGAGGGTTAAATCGGGTTGCGGAGGTAAATCTGAATGTATAGCCGAGTCTAAAGGAAGCACTGGCTGGGGAAGAGGGGTATCGAAGGTCAGATATAGATATTCGATCGGCTCGCAATCCCGGACAGTGCTCTTTACTGGTGCCAGGTCGACAAGCGTAGAATTTGAGCTCGCTATCTCTGGTCTTGTTGATGTCCGTCTAAGTTCTGAGGTTCGCGGGATGGTGCCTGGACCTGTTCCTGAAAGGCGGGTAAGCGGGTCGGGACTTATATTTGCGTCCATGTCCGTTATCGACAATGACCAGGGCGCAACAGGTCCAGCTGTGAGAGATGATGCAGTATGCACGAAAAGGCCGGCGGTAGAAGAATATATATTCGCATATCTCTAGTGACTCATGGTTCTTGAATCGGCACCGGCACCGTTTGGTGAGATTTTAACCCCGAAATCGGTTGTTCCCCAAACTCATTTTTCCTTCTTTTTTCTCCAAGTGTGGAGAAAGGAAGGTCATCGCCATCCACCGTACACTAGTATGAGTCTGGCTGGCTGCTGAAGAAAGCTTGGAGAACGACTAAACCTAGAGCCTAGAGGGCCGATATATCCGGCTGCTAGCTAGTGCATAGTCGCAACAATGGCTGCTGCGTCTGTGATGATTGGCGATCCTTTTACCTATGAATGGATCCTGGACCTTGTGCTTCGTGCAAAAAGTGTAGGTAGTTCCGAACCTAGATATAATCCGCCCAAGAGTCAACAACCTTAGTGCGGCTAGGAATTTTTTATCCGCTCGTCCGGGATATATTTGTTTGTAAGCGTGGGATGAAACCATCCTGATCCTGCGAGGTTGAATCAAGGATGCTAAGATGTTCTTGTTATCATTGGGGTATTTCGAGCTGGAAAAGGTTCCTTGATGGTGAAACGAACTTGGAGGTCTGGGCGATATTCCAAGCGAGAATTCCAGTCGATTTCAGAATATATACTCCGTTGATTCCGCACACTTGTGTGTGGATTGCCGAATATCCAGGAATTAGGAAGGTTGCCGTCAAAGCGCCCGGGATTCAACAATCTGGGCCTAATCCAAGGCTCAAAATTGCCACATAAAGAAATTGACTGCAGCTGCGCTGCAGCAAAGACAAAGAAGAAGAGTCCAACTTCTTTTCCTACTATTTTTATACTCACAGATACCCCAGTTTGCTGAAGCCAACATAGGTATTTGCTCGGACCAGGTAGTTGACCAATCTATCGGTCGCTAACTAAGCCTCCTGCAGCTGAATTTTCATGATGTAACTAAGATATCTATTGGACTTAGCATTGAAAGATTTATCAAGGCCCGGTCTATCTAGGTCCGTAAATCTTCCGTGCCGATTTCATCTACATAACTTAGGCAAGAGAATTACAGTACCTTCAAAGGTTTCCACAACTCCTCCAAAGCTAATCCCACTGCTGATCTTTAAAAATCCTTAATAATAGCCATTGATGTTGCTCCATCAGGTCTCTTGAACGTCCTTAGGATCAAGGGGTGCCTTTAGAAAACTGCTTAAGGTAGTCTAAGGGCTGATTTGAGGCCTTGATCCAAGCGAACATTGGAACCTACAAGCCCAGTTTCATCTGCTTTGGTCCTGAAAATAGTCCTTAAGACTGCTTTCTTGAAGCTCTTGAATACTCGCAGGCTGTCCCGTGCCTGTAACAGGCAGTGAAGCGTTGCCAACCAACTTTTTCCAGTTGATAGAGTCATAATTGCCCGATCAGGTAACTCCTTTCACTGTTCCCTGTTCTGGTGAATCTGTGAAGCGGGGGTCACGTGTCTTGGGGGGGGGGGGGGGGAAGCAAGGGTATATAAGGGCCTTCCCACCAACCTCTCCTCCTCCTCCTCCTTCTCCTTGATATTCTCCTTATCTTCCCTTTCTCATCATTCGGCAAATCTTTGTCATATGATCCCTTCTAACAAGGGATCAGCATGAAAATCACTTGGAAATCTTGAATTCAAGTCACCTCCCATTTTCGCTTCCAAAAATGGGTCTTCTCTTTCACATTCAAACCAGCTTTTACGCGTTTACTAGATTTCTCCGATATGGAATCTACTGCTTTTTCGCGTTCCTCTCAAACCATTTTCCGCGGCTTCCAAAGCTGCTGAACAAAAAATCAGCCCACAAGGAGTGGCTTGAATCGGAAGAAGTGGCGAACTGAAAGTACTTAGCGACACGAATGCCTCGCGTGGTGACAAGATGAACGCGCGACAGAAATACCAGGAAAAATACGCAAATATCCTTGAGTACCATATGGAATGGGATATCTTTTCTACATTGCAAGCTATCATTCTGATGCTTGCAGTTCCGGCCATTTTCCTACGCAGATTTTCTGGAGCCTAAAATAGAAAAGAAAATCACCCAAAGTGCATCATATGCACTTGGAGAATTTGCAAAGCTCATTTTTCCGTTTATAGCTTTGCTTTCATACTGAAAGCTGAGTTACCTTACCCAGATTATCATTCAGATAATCATTGGTGTTGGGGCAGCATTTAAAATCACAGCACTCATTGTGATGGAAAAGCCAAAGGAAAAAGTTGTAAATGAATGTTTCGCAATCGCCATTATATTCAAAACATTCCACGAAATTGGGAAGTTCATATACTCAATGACTCTCATTTTGTCAGTTCCGAAGTCAAGTTTGCCAACAGGAGTAGGAACCACTCGAATTATAAGAAATCTCCGAAAAGGGTTACGAGGGGCCAACTCCCATATTTCTCTAGTATGGATCCCCTGCATTTCTATGTATGTATGGTCTCTTTTAACCTTTTTCTAGGATTTGTTTCCGGAGCGGCTGAACAAGCCATCAGCCCGAAATATCATGGCTCGAGTCTCAAGAATTCACCAAATATCTTCATCACACGATTTCCTCAGCATCCTTCAACGCTTTCTGTGTCCAAGGAGATCAGGTATTTGGAAGTGCGAATAACAACTTGAAAGTTGAGGTGGCGCCCATATCGGATCCGGTTTGCCGCTTAGCCTGGACCTCACCATATACTAGGCAGTGGCATTTGGATTCGCCCGTTCTTCAAGGCTTGGCTTCGATCTCTTCACCCGGGATTTTGCAAGCTTAATAGCACCCGGATCGCCATTTCGCCTTGCATTTCTCGGAGCGATCTTCTTCGTGGTCGTCTTCTTCGTCAGAATTACGCCAAGGTTCTCGAACATCATGTGGACTGACGGAAAGCACGATTCTTCGATTAGGTTAAACATGTTCACAACCCTTCATTATCCCTTGAATGTATGTACATACATACTTTTAGGTCAAGGCCTCAAATCAGTCCTTAAAGTACCTTCAATGACTTTCCAATGGCACCTCTTGAGCCTAAGAACTGGATAGGAAGAATGACGACCTCCGGACTATCAATATTTCGGCAAATTTTCATTCTCCCGCGTCTTTCAGAAGCTGCTGGAAGTCACCATCTGAAAACTGTCTCCTAACTCTGCGTGGTCATCGGCTAGCCACCATCGGATAACATTAGCTATAGATGAAGAAATTGGACTTGATTTTCCAGGAGAGTGCTTGAATCAACACACTGATTGTAGTTGGCCTGCATCACATGATTGTAGTTTACTACTTCATCCGACATTCTCATATCTTATGGTATTGATATCTGCACCATGCATAATCTAGGTGTTGTCCATGATCTGAAAGTTTTCCCAAGATTCTGATATCTTTAAATTTTCTTGGCTTGTCAGGCTTAACTAGAAATGCGACAGGGATGAGTGTGTTAAATATTCAGTTTAACTAGTTATCTTGGCGCAACTTCAAGAACTGTAACCAACTCACCAACATAGAAGTACCAGATGATCGTGTCTTTGACTCAGCTACTCATCCCAGTCACCTTTAACAAGTCGTTTATCATTTCAGCCCCTGATCTTTATCATCCATCCTTAATTGTCCTTTTCTCCTCTTCAGCACTCTCTTGTGGTCTACAAAAGGAATAGCTACATTCGGCATTCAAGATGCCTCGTAAACGCGCATCCGACGCGATCGTTGAAGAAACAGCCGCAACGACACGACCAAGACGTGCTGTCAAGGAACCAATGAAAGATGTGGAAGCGGAGTTTCAAAAAATTCAAAAAAGCGCAATACCGCCCACAAAGGTATGCTCAACGCTATTTTCTCATATTTGACTGATATGTAACCCTTCATGTTATGCTGAACAAGCCCTGTGAGATGGCCATGTCCGGCATACTGAGAACTGGGTTTCAGTGCTTAATTGGCTGATGGAGCATATTATAATATGCCCAATTGGTATTGTGATATCTAACTATTCCTTAACAGCAAAGGACGACAAAACGACTTCCACTATCAAATCTTCAAAGAGCGCGGCTAGCAAAGCAAAGGCTGACAAGACAGCCAAGAGAAAGGCGGGAAGTGATATCTCAGAGCAGCCTGCAACGACTGCGAATGCGCCTAAGCGCACAAAGACCGCAACTTCTGATGACAAGAAAGAGGTCTCGAAAGGTTATACGGCCAATGGAACGAAAGCAAACGAAGCCGAAACTTCCGAGGAGAATGATGGCAAATCCTACTGGCTTATGAAAGCTGAGCCTGAATCTAGGTTGGAAAAAGGTGTCGATGTCAAGTTTTCCATCGATGATCTGCGCGAGGCGAAGGAGCCCGAGGCATGGGATGGTGAGTTTACCTGTCAAGGAAAACCTCATTTCGTATAAGTTCTAATCATAAATATCTAGGTGTTCGTAACGCAGCTGGTCAGTATGGAAAACAAACATACTTCAACTTTTTTCAGTTTGTCTAATAGATTTTTGGTTCAGCGCGCAATCACATGCGTGCCATGAAAAAGGGCGATCTGGCATTCTTTTATCATTCAAATTGCAAGGTTCCAGGGATCGTTGGAATCATGGAAATCGTCAAGGAGCACTCTGTCGATGGTAAGTTTAATGATCAGCTAGATCTTTCATCATGCGCCTGGAGTTGCGTTTTCGGGCTTACTATTTATACAGAGTCCGCCTTCGATCCCGCTCATCCTTATTATGACTCGAAATCCGATCGCAAGAACCCAAAGTGGGACGTGGTGCATGTCGAGTTCAGAAGCAAGTTCGACAAGCTCATCAGCTTGACTGAACTGAAATCTCTCGCAAAGGACGGTGGTCCGTTGGAGAATCTTCAAATGATCAAGCAGTCTCGACTGAGTGTGTCCCCAGTAACTCCTGAACAGTGGAAGTTCATTATGAGCTTGACGTCGACAGGAGAGACAAATGAAAAAGAACAGTCATCTCAAGCGAAAGCGATTTGATGCCAAAGTCACTGGAATGAAGGAAAGAGAATCAGGGTATAAAACTGCAGCACCAAATGTAACTGGCACTAAAAAGCGTGGAACATGTTGGCGTTGTACTATGAGTCAGAAATATAGCGAGGGATTTTGGCATTTCAAAAGATTTTGTTTCACCGTTCGAGTTGACGTTGTTGGTAATAAGACATGACCTGAGTTGAAAGTATATAAACCTATATAGGCCTGCCTATGCTAGATGCCCCATTGTCACTTGGGCTTAATTGTTGATTGACAGCCAGTGTTCATTATGAAGTTGATGTACTCTTAAGCGATTCCCTGCATACGGTCCTTTATAGACAGTGAGTAGAACTTGCATCATCATTTGGGCTTGGAAAACTGACTACCTGTATCCAGTTTAGCTGAAAGAATGATATTTGATAAATTCCGCCGCCTAGCCTTTACTGCCAGGATAAAACTGACTACCTGTATCCAGTTTAGCTGAAAGAATGATATTTGATAGATTCCGCCGCCTAGCCTTTACTGCCAGGATATCACGCATTCATTCCATTTTGGGAGGGTACAGTATGAAGTATATAACAATTTCAACCGGAAAGGAAAGTCAATTAGATAACGACAATGGTTCACAGTCTGGTGCCCATATTGACATGCACTGCCTTTGTGTGGCAATACGCTTCCAATCCGGCTTCGCCAAGTTCCCTACCAATACCGCTCTGCTTGACACCTCCAAATGGCACCCGGAAATCGCTATCATTACTGCTATTAATCCAGACCATGCCAGCTTCAATCTCAGCAGCAACACGGTGAGCACGTTCGATGTCTCTGGTGAAGACGGCTGCACCGAGGCCATAAGTGGTATCATTCGCCTTGGCCAATGCCTCGTCTTCGGTCTTGAAGCTAGCAATGACGACGAATGGGCCAAATACTTCTTCACGGTAAATTTTCATGTCGTCGGTCACGCCGCTGAAGATAGTTGGCTCGATGAAGAAGCCCTTGCCATCACCAACATTCTTGTGCGGAACACCTCCGGCTTCGAGTTTGGCGCCTTCGGATTTACCACTTTCAACATATGACAGTACTCGTTCATATTGTGCTTTAGTGATTTGAGGGCCCTGGAATGTATCGTCAAGGAATGGATCGCCGACTTTACTGGTGGAAGCAACAATATCCTTGAATAGCGAAATGAACTTATCGTAAATGGTATCCTGGACCAAGATACGGGACGTTGCCGTGCAGATCTGGCCCATGTTAGACATGATGCCACTGTGAGCCCATTTTGCAGCCTGCTCTAGATCTGCGTCCTCAAACACTAGAAGCGGCGATTTGCCGCCAGTCTCCAGGGTAATATTCTTCATGTTCACCGCGGCCATTTTCATAATCTGCCTGCCCGTCGCAGTAGAGCCAGTGAAAGCAATCTTGTCCACGTCTGGGTGCGATACGATCGCGGTGCCAGCATCTTTACCATATCCATTGACAACATTGACAACACCAGGCGGGAAACCAGCTTCTTTAATCAAGTTTGCGAAATATAGGGCGCTGAGAGGGGTCTGTTCGGCCGGTTTGAGCACGATTGTGTTGCCGCAAGCTAGAGCAGGCCCAAGCTTCCATGCGATCATCATCAGTGGATAATTCCACGGGATGATCTGGCCAACAACACCGATTGGCTGACGCAGAGTGTATGCGAACTTTGCAGGAGTGGTACTGATGGTGGTTCCATAGATCTTATCCGCGAACCCGCCGTAGTAGCGAAGGGTATTGGCGGATTCGGTGCAGTCTTCGTTCAAAGCGACGGCGTAAGGTTTACCTGTGGGAGTGTTCTCTATAGTCAGCCAAGTCTTTGCTAGATTCGGAGTCGCTGACCATTGTCCCAGGCATCAATTGTGGCTAGGACTTCAATGTGTTCCTCAACAAGCTCCGCAAGCTTGATCATAAGCTTCCCGCGCTCTGTCGGGGGCATGTCTTTCCATGACGGGTCTTTCAAGGCCTTTCGGGCGGCTTTCACGGCGATATCGACATCCTCAGCACCCGCAGCATGCACAGTTGCTATGTCCTTCTCATTGCTGTGACGCGAATCAGACTGGCAGGGAGAAATAGGGCTGGATTGAAACCTACGTAGGGTTGATCGACGTGATTTTCTCACCGGATTTGGCAGCTACAAACTCGTTGTTGATGAAAAGTCCCAATGGCTGAGAGTACTTGCGTCCATTGGGAGCTGTGAGCTCGGTGACAAGATCGGACATCCTGAACGACGAAATTGAGTATGATCGGGCGCTGATGGCAATGAGGGCAGGGTGTCGGGTGACGTATCCAGAGAATGAGAGCAAACGCCGGCTCAAAGTGGGGAATCTCAGAGAGGGCATATATTTTCTCTGTTGTTACACTTATGAGGTAGACATCTGGAAGTTTCCCGAAATTCGGCTGTTGCGGGCAGCCTTGACTACAAGATCAAGATGTCAGCGAATTCAGAGCCCCTGACTAACTGGCTAGCTTGAAGTCTGGTCAGAGATGCGGGTGAACCTTGGAGATGGACTGCACTTGCTGCAGACAGGATGAAAGTATGTACCTTGCATAAACGTGTGATTAGTCAGCACAACCAGTTAGCCCTAACCCTACTTCCTCGACCGCGGACATTGCTTTACGCCCTTCCAACCAGAAACTACTGATCATTGAACAATTAGGTTTCATTGAGATGCCAATTGACAAGTGTTTCGAATGCTCCTCTTTGCAGCTCTTCAAGATCACTTTGATGACCAGGAGCAATATTCTGGATAGAGTGTGAAGCTTGCCTTGGAAACCATGGAAGTTTCACACGTCAACTCATTTCGTCGCCAGATCCTGAGGTCAAAGAATTCCTGGAGTCAGGAAGCGGTAATAGCAATGAAAAGCATCTAAGGGTCTGGAAGAACCCTGTCTACTCCAAAGACTAAGGCGCGTCGACTGTCCCAACGCATGGCAAGATGCTTTTCGAAACTATCCCGATTCTCTTTTCTTTCGCATCTCTAGAAGCGATATCGCGACAGACTCCTCCGAAAAGGAGCTTTGTATCGAAAGACCTATTGAGGAAACGGCGACGATAATGAAGGGTGGAAAAGGAACGGAGGTGGCAGTGTGGATCTCTAAGATACCCGTTGACCTGGCCTTTTCTCCTTGTCACTCTGCTAATTTTATGACCAGACCTTGGTGAACCCAGCTGCTCCTGTTGCCCATGCGTTGGTCTTGACGAAAAAACCCTCAATATATCAAAGAGGACCTGTAAAAGATTCACTACATTTTCAAAAATTACTTCAGAATATGGTCGAAAGGCACCTAAGCAATAAGAATAGTGAAAGCTTGCGGAGTTTTGATGAGGCGTCCTTGAAAACCTGCCTCCTCCTCTGCATCTCGATTCCGGATAAGCTCTCAAAATTTTTAGCTACGGCTACAAACAATTTTCAATACCAGCCATTGGCATGCTTGACATCGACCTTACAAGCATGAACACGCATTCGATACGTTCTTCGAGAGCATGACTTCAGCGAAAGCCTAAACCGCAGGCACAACGCGACACAGATTTCGAATTTGAGAGGACTCTGAGTTTATGACTCTGTAGAATTCCACTTGAGAATTTCCACGGAAAGAGGCACTTCATACCGCGGGCTACTTATTTACAATCATTGCTGCAGCACCAACATTGTGCATAGCCGAGACCACCACAACCTCCGCAGCCGAACCCTTTACCACGGCATCTAGTGTTGCAAGTTGGGTCGTTCGGATGGGAGCAACTGTCCATGTGTCTCCATGTAGGGTCCGGAGTACCATCGCATAATGCAGTCACAGAGACAATCAAAGCGAAGCACGTTAGGGCCAGGGAGTACTTCATTTTTGCAAGCAGGGGAGTCACTTTGGCTGGATAATCTTGTTCTTCTTAGAAAGGTTGCTAAAGGGTTGAGGGAAAAAGCGAAGGAAGGTCCTACACCAGTTTGTAATGCGAAGTGGCCTGGCTTTTATATTGCTCTTAACTTGAAAAAACTTGGCTCGGTCGGTCGAAGCGGCTCAGTCCGAGTCGTGGAGGAATGCCGGATGACCTTCGTGCATCTCCATGTCGATCAAAAGCGATGATCTGAGGGGAAATGATATCGTAATTGGTCAACCCATATTTGAACACGGGTGAAGGCTGCATCTCCGCGGAGCAGGCATTATTTCAAAAGACTCTATGGTTACACACGAGGCTGATAAATTAAAAACACCCTACCGAAGAGCTGATTTCATCCGATATAAAGAGCCCTATTCCAATCTTCAAAGCCAATCAGCCAGCATACTTAGTGATTGATGAGCTCCATTGTGCTGAAAGTGGGATTGACTGCTGCTATTCTTTCTCGGGAGGAGCAACCATTTTATGTCAGTCAAAATAGAACGAAGAGTAGTGGCTTCCCTTGATCATCAAAACGGGCGTTTTGTGAGGGGGCGTAAGATCTCCTTCTAGTAGGTCTACTCAATCAAGTACCCAAAGGCCACATCGGTATCGTCAAAATATATCTACACTACCGCTATAGATCTAGATTCATTTTGGAAGAAGTCGTTGCTACACTCTGGAAATTTTTTTTGATAAAGTGGTGAAGAAAATGGGGAGCGAAAATGTTCGACAAAATACATATAGAAGTCAGAGTGAAATTTCGAGGGAAAAGGATCTCCTAGGTATCAAGCGTAGCATTCAGCTTCGAAGCCCAAAATGACATACAATTTCCACTACTTTTATATAATATCAGCAGATGAGGTCTGGTAGATTTAGCTAGAATGATACAGTACCTTGTCAAAAGTTTCCACAGACCTCAAGTTAGTGCTATTGCTAGTCCTTAACAATCCTTGATAATAGTCATCAAGATTGCTCCATCAAGCCTCTTGAAAGTCTTTGGGCCCGAGGTTTCTTTGGGAAATCATTTAAGGTAGATTTAAGGGCTGGTTTGGGGTCTTGGTCCGAGGGTACTTTCAGGGGATAATGAAGGGTTGCGGAAACTTATGACCTAGTACTGCAATCATGAATACAGGCAGCCTCGAAACCGTCAGACTTGTCGAATAGCGAGCAAAGTACGCCCTAAAGAACCAAAGTGCGGACCCAGAGGACTCATAAGACTGACGTCTGGTTCTTCCACAAGCTAAAGGACACCAATTTCCAGCTGCTCGAACGTCTTTGAGTGAAGCGTAGTTTGCATCGCTCTCCGCTGCCTAGTAAATACCTAAATGATAATTAATTCTTGTTGGAAATCGCCAGCTATAAGCCGGCGTGTGGACGTAGGACCTCTAGGGTCCGGTACTAAGCTAGTTAAAATATACAGTGGACCTTTGGTATTTACGATCGCGGTGTGCAAACATATCGGTATGCGAAAATGTTGTAATGTATGGCCCAAAGTATAGGTTTTTTTCAAAACAGAGAGTGGGTTTAGACATGCTGCTGCTAGCCAGGGGAGAGGATGAAAAATTCTTTGGAAAATTTTGGTATAGGTATTGTTCAAAGACCCCTAAGGGGGATGCTAAAGAGCCAAGTAGGCAATATAACACCGGGGTGTAGAGTTATGCTTGGGCTCAGGAAGAATAGATAGGCCAAGGCCTGACCCTCGGCAACGTGGAAAAGGACCCGTGGTTGCCTTGATTGGCAGGAAAAGTCATGCTGTAGACGGTTGTCTTTACGTTTGCAATTTATTGAAGGCTCCCAGCTGGATCGCGAAAAAGAGCTTCCCATTCAAGCCAATTCGGTGACATTTGCGGTGGTTGACCGCCAAGTTCAGGGATGCACAGCTGGTCAATACTTTCCTCAACTTCTAGCATCTGAACTGAAGACTCTGTCGGAACAGCTGGTTGGGGAGTGATTTGCAGGGTAGGAAACGATGGCGAAACATGGGACCCTTGACTTTCTCTTGTGAGAGGGGTGTCGATAGTTTGCAGGCTGTGCTCGCGTTTTTTAGGCGAAAATGCGTTGTTCCGTTGCGCTTGTAACGCTTTGATGAACTCTGGCACCCGAGAGTCTGTACTCATCGAGCGAGCTGTCAAAGATCTTTGTTCCCAAGCCTTCAGAACAAGATTGCCAACAGCCTCAATCAGCTTGTTTTTGTTCCCTGATAAGAACTCCTTTCTATTTTCGTATACTTTTTCGACTTGAAACCAAGCATTCTCCACATCAGCTCCGGAAGTTCGCTTCCGTAGTTCATAAAGGAGGAAAATGAAGGCGTGCCACTGAAAATGGGCCTCAACGTGCCAATAATAGCGCCTGATATCGGGTATCGTTTTCGATAAATTGTCATACTCCACAATCTTGATAGAATTGGCAAATAATTGGTCCCTCTCCTCTTGGTTAATGAGAGTTGCATCAGGTAATCCTGAAGACATTGTGTAGACTCGGTGTTTAGTCATGGTGATTGCACAGCGACCAACCATGGATATGATAAAATGAAAAGGTACTGAAAGATCACAGTACTGCAAAATCTTATCTTCAAGAAGTTTTTCGAGCTCGTTGACGTGTTTAATCTTGTCGGAAACAGATGTTTCTTGGTTAGTTAACAGTTGCCATGCACCATCAAACATTCGTTTTGGCGCCGAGTTTTGTAGGAATTGGCCAAAGTGGTAGCGAACAAGCGAGAAGCTCATCTCAGTAATGCCGGTGTGTTCGAGAGGTGCTTCTCTCATATTTGGATTTAGGTCACTATCATTCACATTCAAGGGAAGCGGTATAGCTGGGTAATAGCCTACGATAGGCAGACCGACGCCTGATAGCTCGGCCGAAAATCCATCAATCACAATGATCTGCCACCAAAGGCGGCGTCTCATTTCGGTCTCGAATATGGAAAGTTTGAGCGATGCGCCATCATGATGAAGGCCTATTCGCTGCGCGATTCTAAGAGCAACACCACTTAGTACCCATAATTTCTGTGCTTCCATGAGCGGTCGCATTGCCAGCTGGGTGCAAAAGAGTTAGAAAAACATGCAGAAATGGGAAAATCTAGCGCGTGTTTGACTCTCACCAGGTAGAGCGTCAGGGCTTGTAATACGACCAAGTCCGGGCTTTGAATAAAGTCTGCATTTATCAGTGCATGTTGGGCTCCAAAGTTGAAACGCTTTAGCACTATCTTCCTGGTTTCTCCAAGTACTTCCATGCACTCTTCGTCACTTAATGATGCCACAGCAGAGAGATAAATTGTAAAAATTAACGCTTCAAGTGACCTTGGTATAGCCGTAACATCGGCACTCGCTTTAAGAACTTGTTGTTGTACCGTTGGTGTATGAAGCACTTTGGTAAGTGGATCGATATTTTCAAGAAACTTTTGCCAGAGATTGAACATTTTTATAGGCTCCGGATGTAAGTGGGATAGCTTCAGCCTGGTTGTAGGTAAGTCGAACAGCATTTGACCCACGTCGAAGGAGAATATATCAGTATGTAATGGGCAAGAAACTTCCATCTCGTCTGTACTATCTTCGTTATGCGACGAGGAATCGAGTAGGACACTAGAAGTTGATAGCTATTGGAGCCGATGCTATTAGTAGTGGTTCCTAAAACTGCGAGAATGCAAGAACTTAGTTACCTCATCACCCAAACTCGACCACAATGCACTGTATGAGGCTGATCAGCCCTATACCCGACGTTGTCGTAGAGATTAACAAACGCACGTACTTTTCGAGAAATCTGGACTTCCCATCCACCACAAGTAGCCTCCCAAATTTACTATGTTGACCATCAATACCTGTTGCTCCTGAATGGTCTTCACTCGAGGCCTTTGAAGCACCTCTAAGAGCTTCGTCCTCTTCAGCCGCTCCATTCTGGCTTCCATCCATCGCTACTCCTAGATTTTTGAGCATCTCCTCGCATTTTCGGAGACGGGCCCGTAGGATGTCTTCAGTAGACCTTTTCTTACGTCTCCTGGGAGGTGCTGGAGAGCGGTACTCACACTCTACTCCAGCTTTCGCACACCCATGGCATGGTTGCCCGCGGTCGCACTTCACCTTTCGGTGCTGGCATAGCTGACAGGAGTAGGGCTTGACGGATGGAGCGACCGCCGTGGAAGCCGAAACAGTAGGCGCAGACATATCATTTCCGTTGATTGATTAAGGGACAAGACATCACTGGGCAATTGCACTTGGAAAACTGACATTCCGTGCCATGTCGTGAAAGTTTCGGGGCCAGAGTAGTTACTGCGGATTAACTATACTCCGTAACCTCTTGCAACCAACGGATTAACAGTTGATCCACCGTTCACCTGGCATTTGAACGTTTCCCCGAAAGATTTGCAACGTTGCCCGAATTCAGAAACGGTTCAACTGTTATATAATTATATACATTTATAGCTAATTATACATGACCTATATGGCTAGATTTCCATGGATTAACCCTTTATTTGAGAGATATGTATAAATTGAAAGTCACGTATCCTCTTTCCTGGCAACCCCCACCTACTAGATTAGGTAGAAAGGTAGGTCGTGCTTCCTGATAAGGGAATTTTTACTGATCAGGCTGTCTCTAAATAGGATTCCTTTCCCTCCGCCCACACGACTTGCCTACCAAGTCCCAAGTTAACCAAACAGTCAGCTAGCTAGTTGACCGAACAAGCATTTGATCAACTAGCTATTCAGTCAACTAGCTCGTAATCTAGTGGTTCCGGCCATCTAGTATGGTAGATAGTAGATATTCCATAGCAACATTTATATAAAATGAGCAACGTTTATAATAAGATAAGCAGCATTTCCATTCACGTTTCCCAAAAATCTAATACGTTTCAAGATACGTTTCCAAAATCCAATGTGTTCCAAGATACATTTCTCAAAATCCAGATATGTATAAACGCATATCTTCAGTAACATCTCTTTCCTAGCTACGGTTTTTGTACCACTGCGATCAGGAAACGTTTCGGGGTCGCGATTCGGTTGCGCAACTTGCTAGGTCACAGTAAATCTCCGCTATGGAAACACTGATAGATCAGGGCTGGTTGTCTAAACTTTGAATGAAGATGTTCATGTTTAAGATACAATGCTTATATAGCAGAATAATCCGAAGGCTTTTGAAAAGGTCTGGGGCGAAGCCCCAAGTAGGGTAAAGATTCTGAGGCTCCCAAAGTTCCTAGAATCAGCAGAGGCGTTAGCGAGTGCAAAGGCGGAAGAAATAGAGGTAATAAGGCGTACGAGGTTGCAGAGGATTAGAGGCAGGAAGGCCCAAGGCTCCCTTAAAAGATGCCGGAAGCCAAACTGCTGAGATAGGTAATGGAGAGCGGTTGACAAGGGTTCGATTCCCTGGCCAGCACCCTGGTGGGTAGGGGCGTGTCAGACCATAATATTAGGATATCTAGCCACATATAAGACCCTTAGCAAATGCGCTAACAGAGGACGTGCTCTTTTGGTGTAGTTGGCTATTTGACAGGGCGCCTCTCCAACTTGAAGCTGACTGGCAGGTGCGAGCCAAGCGGAAAGGACCAAAAACAACTTCTTGCTGGATATAATGCCTATATAGCCTGGGAGAAAATGTGTATGTGAGAAAGCTGTGGGAAGCAATCCAAGAGAACCTGACTTCTTTTTAGATACACTCAAATAGGAATTGTGCTGAACAAAAATATTAGTAGGTAGCTGGTAAAGTAGTTAATACACAAGAAACTCACATTAAACTGTCTTTAGATCTTGGAGCCAGTTTTCTCATGACATCAGATAATCAGAATAGCGATTGATCAAACATAGATCATCAGCAAGCTGTGGGTGTATTATTTATTAGAAAATTTTATTAATGATCTTGAAGATCTTGATGATTTCTGAGTTTTCTGAGTTTTGCATGTTCTGATGCTTTGCAGAATGCCAGTCCTCCCATTCCACTCTCATATAATTTGTATAACTGCTGTTTGATCTTTGCAATGCTGAGAGCAAAGATGAATGGCGGTACAAAGCTCACAGCTCTTATTCAGGGCTGTACCCAACATGTACGCTTTCCACACCGAAACACTCTCTTCCCCCTCTTCAATGACTGAATAGCGAACTGGGCCCTGTGGATCCCGGGGGGCTTTTCGAAAACAACCAGGTACTCCGTAGTTGCCGGTGGAAACGCCGCCGCAGTTCTGCCGCTGGAGGTAAAAGTTACTTTTCTTGGCGATTTTTGCGATGCCCGTTATCACGTTATAGACCGATAGTACCGCTGTGTTTTTGACATAAAAGGAGCGTAGCTGGCCAGTGATATATCTTGTTAGCTCGAGTTTACCTTACCCACCAAAAAGCCTTTCCCATCAAGCCGTCCCACGTTGCTAGGATCCGGGACCCGAACAACAAACCCTCTCCAGTCATGGCGATTAATCAGCTCGGCTCCCACTTTTACCACAGCGAGGGCCTGGGCGACCTGTGTCTCCGTATCTTTCGCGGGCCCGGAGCTCAGGAGGCAGCTTGATGAATGCCAAAGAGATGTTGATAGAAAGAATGAATCTCATTCTTCAAATTTTGCGGAAATTCGCTTTCATCCATGTAAGGTGATGAAGTCCTGAGATTATCAGACATTTGAATGCCTTGCTCTTAGCATAAGTTTGTGAGGCAGTGTCTGGTATCTCTGAGGTTATTTATGATCTTGTAAGTTGGGTTATTGCAGTGGAAAGTGAGGTATTTGATGCTAGTATGAACATCATTTAGTGCTGAGAATCTTGTCACTGCTCATGTTGCAAGCCAACTGTAATGACTCCACTTTTTGACCAGCAGATGAGCAGAAACTGACTGCATATGGTTCTCTAAGGGATCTTAGAATGTCATGTGTTCATAATGACTTGTGAGGTATCTTATTTTGAGGCTGGAGCTCTGACAGGAGCATGATAAATGTGGCTCAGATAATGATCAGCTATGATGAAGAGGGCGCAGGGTTAAATAGAATATGTCTAATAGAATAGTGTATCAGTGCTGAGCTTTTGAATCAAGATTCAAGTATAGTAAAGTTCTGATTAACTGTAGTCACACTCAGGAGGTTGGAGGTTGTAAAAATTAGAAGTGAGTTCATACTATGAGAGAGTTAAATAGTTAGTTAAGGTGCAGGAAACTGGGAGTTGTTGGAGAGGTTGTTTTTAATACTTGTTGAGTCATTAACTGCTCCATAGTTGCAAAGTATTAACTACCTAACTACGGAGTATTAATTAGCTAGTTAATTAACTACATAACTGGTACGTGAGATGCGGATACAAAAATGAGATTGCAGACCAGTTTAGGCCCCCGTGACATCACGGGACGGGACTACTTCCCAGCCGACATCTCCGCTTCGAACGCCACGTAGCTCTGTACTGTATACTACACCTTGCCTTGTTAAAGCTGCTGTAATATCCTTGTACCCGTGTGCTTTTTTCTACCTACAACTCCAGAAAATCAATTGAGGTGGTCGTTTTTCAATTTCAAGTCCCGTCCTTGCCTGTATTTTCCTGGAACTCGCGGGGAATTGCGTCAAGATGACTACCCGATATCGAGTTGAATGTAAGAGACCAACCCCTTGAATGATTTAGATAGTCGAATCGATGAGCTTAACTTATTTTCAAAATAAAATAAAAGATGCTCTTAAGGTGAGAAACGTGACTGCTGTTTTCCAGCTCTTGGTTGTATTCGTTAACGAGATGTGCGTCAGTCTCATCGACGAGACCAATTGGTAAGTCCTTCACATCGCCTACAGAGAGATTTTCGCTACATTTTATAAGTAAGGCCCTAGAAAATGCTGAAATAACGCTATTTTGCGATAGATTGAATGGATCAAAGTAGGTTTCGTCTTCATGAGTTGTCTAGAGATTTTTTTGCTGAGGTCTTGAAAGGGATTACTTGCTGTTCCTTTTGTCCTGAATGCGCAACCTGCAGCTGTGTATAAGGAAAATAGTCCGAGTCTTGCTAATTTGGCACATCGAACTCACGACCGATATGTGGAAATCATGCGAGATGTAGAGCATCTCATCAATGATCACAGTATGCCTCCCGGACTCGCACGTGCTACATACGTTTTCGCTAACACGGTTCCAACAGTTGAAATGCAAAAGTCAGGTGCTAGTGGCCGGTCCACTTTAAAAATGCTGATTCCTACCGTGGGCACTTTCTTCACTCCTCTGCTACTTGAGGAGGCCTTTGAATACCAGGATAAGAAGCGATTTATCAGCAGCAGACGATTTGTACCGCCGTCCTTCAATGATATCCGTCTGACGCTCAATACGGCGCAGTTGATGGGCCTTGTCCGCCGCAGTGAGGTGCAACTTATCACTTTTGATGGAGATTTGACCCTGTATGAGGATGGCGCTTCGCTGACACCAGAGAATCCTGTCATCGATCGAATTATTCGTCTGTTGAGACAGGGTAAAAAGGTTGGCATTGTGACGGCGGCAGGATATACAACGTCTGACAAGTATTATGAGCGCCTTTTTGGTTTGCTGGACGTGGTGCATGATGGAGCCGATTTGACCGTCGCTCAGAAAAATGGTCTCATCATACTGGGTGGTGAAAGTAACTTCATGTTCCGATACAACCCTGAATCAACATACCGATTGTCATGGGTACCGCGCAGTGAGTGGCTATTGGATGAAATGAAAACGTGGACAGAAGAGGATATCAAAGAGCTGCTTGATGTTGCCGAAGCCGCTTTACGGGATTGTGTGTCAAACTTGAACCTGCCAGCGTCCATCCTTCGTAAAGAGCGAGCGGTAGGGATATACCCCACACAGGGCAAGAAAATGCATCGTGAACAGCTAGAAGAAACGGTGCTGGTAGCACAACAGACAGTTGAAACGTCGGCTGTGGGGAAACGGCTACCGTTTTGCGCGTTCAACGGCGGCAATGACGTGTTTATTGACATTGGAGATAAATCTTGGGGTGTTCTGTGCTGCCAGAGTTATTTTGGAGGCATTGACAGGTCCAAGACGCTGCATATCGGAGATCAATTTCTTTCTGCTGGAGCGAATGATTTCAAGGTAAGTGATTGTCTGATCCATCCGAGCCAGACATGGTCAACTAACTGACTCACCAGGCTCGCCTATCATGCACCACGGCATGGATCTCGAACCCTGCAGAAACGGTGCAGCTACTAGACGAGCTTGCGGCGTTGGAAGGTGCGGAATGAACATTCTTTGGGGTGGATGGGTGGCAGGACCACGGAATCCATATGAACAGTGAATCAAACGAGGTTTTCTTGTCGATGGTTGGGTACCGTTTCCGAGAGAATCTAAGAGCCACACATCAAGAGGGCTTGGTAGCTTTCGATATTGGGAATGGCAACTTTCTCCAATAGGCACCTGGTTTTGTTGTGCTATGAACGTCCGACGAACGTCACAGCAAAGATGGGCTTTGGAGCCGAGCTTGCATTCATGCAAGCTACCAGAACACACTATATATTTCTGTTTCCAGAATTGGCGTCAATCTACAACCCAAGTTTCCAAATTTGCTGGCCATTTCCCTCAGGGCACATTGACAAGGCCGTATTAGGAAAGAGAGCTAACTCCGCGTAAGTCCGAGCAGCGGCCAGTCTGATAAGGTTCGCACTAGTGAATAGGGTTTCGGAATCCGGACGTACAATAATCCATGGTGAGCTTATATAATACCGGCAATTCGGGGTTTCGAATCCAGCCGAGGTCAAGAGACTGCTGTTGTGAACCTGTGATCAGCGGAAACTTGAATGAGTCAAGTCTTTGTGATGAGGCTGTTGTGTGTGTGCTGCTTATGTGCTTTTGCTGCTGTGCGAGAGTTCACAAGCTCCAGTGCCTCCAGCCAACAAGCTCGCGCGGTTGAGCACGTTTCTGTTTTGCTGCGAGCCAACCGGCTGCTGACTAACGCCGTGCCGGCAAAACTTACTCCGCTTCCCGTCCTCCAACCACAAGCCAGCAATCGATCATGCAGTCCTGCAAACAGCCTATGCTCCAGCCAATCAACAGCTGGCTTTCTGCTGATCCTCCGGCTGTGGCGCCTGGACGTCCACTCACCACTCGCTCTTCGGTCTCTCTCTGGTCTCTCTGCCTCCCGTCCAAACACCGTCCAGCATTGACCCCGATGACTCTCCGAGATGACCCCCATGGAAAGCCCCAGCTCCGGTGACGCACGGGGCCCTGACCTCCCCGCCGACTCGGCCTGCGATGCCCGGAGCGCTTCCTGTCCTCCCTGGAACAACCCCGTCTCCTCCTGGTCCGCTGTGTCTTCCTTCTCCGCGGCCTCTCCTGCCTGCCCCTCCCCCACTGTCTCTCTTTCGCTTCCTCCTGCCATTCCGTCTCCTCCGGGCATCTTTGCAGGTCTGCTGTCGCTGCTCACCATGGTCTCGTACGCCGGTCGGTTCCTGCTCTACCTCTTTCAGGTAATACCCAGCTTGCTCTACTGGGCTATTACCTTTACGACAATTACCGTTCCGACCGCGTTGTTCACTCTGTTTTCCATGAGCTTGACCTTTACGATGAACTTCACAACCCTGTAAGTACCGTTACACTCGACCGAGATGCGCAGTGCCGTCAATTGCTTCACTCTGGAGGCCCGCTGACTCTCCTGGACAGTCTTATAATACTACTCCTCATAGTGTCCACGGTGAGCTGGTTCATTCGATATCGGTTCCTCAACATCTATTCTCGTCTACCTCCCGAACCACAAAGGCAAGAGCCGGAAATAGACTTGTTTCCCGATTCACAAGATGGCGACTCGAAGCCCGGTTTGTCAAACTATCTCGATGAGTTTCTTAGTGCCATCAAGGTCTTCGGGTACCTAGAACGGCCGGTATTTCACGAACTGACTCGAACTATGCAAACGCGCAAGCTGATTGCGGGAGAGACGCTGCTGTTGGAGGAAGAAAAGGGATTTTGTCTGGTTGTGGATGGGCTGGTGCAGATTTTCGTAAAGTCGATCCAGGAAAGGCATGCTGATCGGGATAGTTGGCCAACCGACGACGCCCTTGAGGACTCGGTGGACGAAGACGAGGAGCTTCGGCGTCGAGGCCACCAGGGTTATCAATTACTAACGGAGGTAAAGAATGGCGCATCTATGTCATCATTGTTCTCAATTCTGTCTCTTTTCAGTGAAGATGTGAAGATACGACATACCGATGGAACTGAGTGCAGTTCGCCGAGTCTCGGGGCTGGCACAGCGCCAGAGTCAACCCCAATGAGCCCAGCCCTCTTACTTGGCTCTCCCTTAAGGCTTTCTGGTCCCCGAGATCCGTCCGCACAGCACAAGTCTCGTGACTCTTTGCCCAATGTTCCACCTCTGGCGCTTGAAGGAAGTCCAGGGCAGCATCCCAGAAATTTCATCCGACAACGACCTAAACACTCGAAGCATAGACGCGAGAAGTCCGTCCACCCAGATATTCTGGCGAGGGCTATGGTAGACACGACCATTGCAATCATACCGGCTAGTGCTTTTCGGCGACTCACCCGAGTCTACCCTAAAGCGACCGCCCACATCATACAGGTCATTCTAACCAGGCTTCAGCGGGTTACCTTTGCTACGGCTCACTCCTATCTCGGCTTGTCAACAGAGGTCTTGAATATCGGCCAGCAGATGACCAAGTACACTTCATTCGACTTGCCAAATCACTTACGTGGGGCCGCATTGGACCGACTTAAGGACAAATTTACCAAAGAAAAGGAAAGATTAGGTCCTGAAGACGGCGCAAAAGGTATTGCACTCCATAAACCAAATACAAACCGCAGAAGACGGTCTAGCAGTACGCTACGTAAAGATGCTGCATTACACGCAAAACTCACAACACCACGTGGAAAAGGAGCTTTTGCTAGCGGCATTGGTTTTGGAGATCATGAATCGACTGGAGTGAGTCCCGGAGATTTGTTATCCACTATTCAGTTGTCGCGCTTTGGGCCACGGTATGGAAGCGAACGTCTTAGCGGAAGAAGTGTCTTCTACGATGCGGCATCAGGCCTGAGGAGTCCACCTGAAGCGCCACTCAGTCCTCTCGCACCTACAGGAGAACCACTATACAAACTACCCTCCCAGTCGCTTGGGTTTCAAGCTCGTGACTCAATGGATCAGGACTCACTTTTCCGTGAATCCATTCTTGATTGCCTCATGAAAGCGCTAGGACTTACAGGGAGTACAAATGACGCCCTGCGCAAGAACCATAACTCCGTAGAGGCATCGCCGCAACTGGTATCCTACGATTCACGACGACAAAAAGCCGTTTTCAACAATGCCTTTGGTTTCATAGACCCATATGATGGATTTGGCGACGGGGATTCAGAGTCACTCATGTCGATGTCGGTCACATCAGCAGGTGGAACATCGCCTATCAGCGCACTTCGCAACGAGTTGCAGGATGAGATAGAGATAGTTTACTTTCCCAAGGGCTCTGTTCTGGTTGAACAAGGAGAGCGTAATCCAGGCTTATACTATGTTATCGATGGATTTTTGGATGTTGGAATCCCTGTCAACGATAAGGGCGAGGATCTCATTGGGACCTCTCGCGGATCGGCACAAGATGAAATCCTACTTCCCCTTACTCGAGCCGCCAGTAATGCATCGCGGACGACGCTAGGCGCGCCACACAATCAAAGGAAGAAGGGAATGAGAAGGTCACTTTATATGGTAAAGCCTGGCGGCGTCGAAGGATATATGGGATCCATAACGTCTTATCGGTCATTTACAGATGTTACGGCAAAAACCGATGTCTATGTTGGGTTCCTTCCGCGCAATGTGCTCGAGAGAATTGCCGATCGGTACCCTCAAGTGATGTTGACAATGGCGAAGCGGTTGACGACGGTACTACCACGGTTACTCCTTCATATCGACTTCGCACTCGAATGGGTCCAGGTGGGCGCCGGCCAGGTAATATTCCATCAAGGTGATGAGAGCGATGCTATTTATATCGTTCTCAACGGCCGTCTTCGCTCTATTTTGAACAAGGGCGATGGTAAGGTTTGTGTGTCTGGCGAGTATGGACAAGGTGATAGTGTTGGAGAACTGGAAGTTATGACGGAATCGACTCGCCCTGCGACTTTGCATGCAATTCGTGACACAGAGCTTGCAAAATTTCCACGGACCTTATTCAACAGCCTTGCCCAAGAGCACCCGGGTATCACTATCCAAATATCGAAACTGATTGCCCGGCGGATGCGAGACATTATCGATAACCCATTTGACAAAGGCGGCGACGGGGGCAGTGCGGATAGTACTACGAAAACGACATCGTCCACCATGAATCTGCGAACTGTTGCAATTCTTCCGGTCACCTCGGGCATTCCTGTCGTCGAGTTTGGAAACAGACTACTGAACGCGTTTAACCAAATAGGGGTCACCAACGGAGTCACCTCTCTTCATCAAGCGGATATTCTCAATCACCTTGGGAGACACGCTTTCAGTAAAATGGGAAAGCTGAAGCTTTCTCAGTATCTTGCTGATCTTGAGGAGAGATACGGAATGGTGTTGTACGTCGGCGATACCAGTGTGAATGCGCCGTGGACCCAAACATGCATCAGCCAAGCCGATTGCATTCTTCTTGTTGCCCTTGCCGAGGGCTCTCCAGCAATCGGTGAATACGAACGGTTCCTATTGGGTATGAAGACCACTGCCAGAAAAGAATTGGTCTTACTACATGTTGAGAGCTATTCTCAACCCGGACTCACACGGCAGTGGCTGCAAAATCGGATGTGGATCAACGGAGGCCATCACCACATACAGATGGCTTTTCGGCTTACAGCCGAGCCTGTGCATCCGCAATCAAAACGGCTCGGTGCAGTCTTGAAACAACGTGTCCAAGTGATTCAAGCCGAAATTCAAAAATATACTTCACGAAGGATCAGACAGACTCCTGTCTACTCAACGTCGACTCCTTTTAAGGGCGACTTCCACCGATTGGCCCGGCGTCTATGTGGTAAGTCGGTCGGGCTTGTTCTTGGTGGCGGAGGTGCTCGAGGTATCGCGCACATTGGCGTCATCAAAGCACTGGAAGAAGCTGGTATCCCAATCGACATTATTGGTGGAACATCCATTGGCTCGTTTATCGGTGCATTGTACGCTCGAGATGCGGATGTTGTTCCCGCGTACGGTCGTGCAAAGAAGTTCGCAGGTCGCATGGCTAGTATGTGGCGTTTCGCGCTGGACCTCACTTATCCATCGGTCTCATACACCACCGGTCACGAATTCAACCGGGGAATATTCAAGGCGTTTGGCAACAGCCACATTGAGGATTTTTGGCTGGATTTCTACTGTAATACCACCAACATCAGCAAATCTCGGCTGGAATTTCACTCCTCCGGCTACGCATGGAGATATATCCGTGCTTCCATGTCACTTGCCGGCTTGTTGCCTCCATTGTGTGATGAAGGCAATATGCTTCTGGATGGCGGGTACGTCGATAACCTCACCGTCGCTCGCATGAAGTCTCTGGGTGCAGATGTGATATTCGCCGTGGATGTGGGTGCTATCGATGACAACACACCCCAGGTATATGGAGACTCACTTTCCGGGTTTTGGGCGCTTGTGAACCGGTGGAACCCCTTCGCGGCGACGCCAAATCCACCAACACTCTCAGAAATCCAAGCGCGGCTTGCGTACGTGTCTTCCGTCGATGCACTGGAACGAGCGAAAGGGATGCCTGGCTGCTTATACATGAGGCCTCCAATTGATGGCTTTGGCACATTAGAGTTTGGCAAGTTCGATGAGATCTACCAGGTGGGATACCAATATGGCAAGACATTCTTGGAGCGATTGAAGAATGAAGGAGGACTCCCGATAACTGAAGAGACGGAGGAGAAAAAGAAACTACGCAGGACGATGGCACCGAGACGGGCAAGTATTTGATTTTGATTAGACTCTACTTGTGACGGCGCGGCATGGCATGGGCGTTTGGGCTTAGTGAGCATTTTAATTGCGGCGTTCAAACTGATATTGGGAGGCTTCCTGAAGCGTGCTTGTTTAGATGGATGTATTTGGTATAGAATCGTGAAGCTTTACTTACATACACGCGGTGGAATATTGAGCTTTGTCTTCTAGATATCGGAATATATAGAATACATATCGAATACTACCTTGTTCGTCAATCTCTGCAAGTTCGCCGCGAGATAGTGTGCCGATTGTCTGGTGATCTGAAGATAAAAATCGAGTTGCTCCATCTCTGGTGATGTTTATAGAAGCTCAGATCGGAAACGCTAAATTATCCTGGGAGGTTGGCCGAGTGGTTATGGCGCTAGGTTTAGGCCCTAGTTTCTTTTGATTCGCGCGTTCGAATCGCGCACCTCTCAACATTTTTTTTTCAGTTCTTTTTTTCTATTTTTCTCATAGATGTTCTCTTCCGACACATACTCCTTACACGAGGAAAGATGACGGCGTCATATAGCTAGGTAATCCTTGCTAATGCTCATCAGGCTTACAGTCGCTTGTTCTGCAGAGATTTTTTGGCTGGCATGCTGCCAGAGAGGCACGGTAGTTGCCAGAGACTCATCGGACTACCACGTGCCATACCACAAGGACAACATGATAAAACCCTGCGATTGTCGGGAGTTCTTTATCAAAAACATGGAAACCTACGAATCTTCATCCTGAAAGGGAACTACGACAGATTCATTCCAAGACATGAAGTCGGCATTTATCGACTTAATGGCCGACGCGCAGGAATTCATCCAGGCGCGCCTTACGCTCCCAAGCGCCAGGTCCGACAAAACGATTTAAGCTTGATGCTTATATTTGCGAAGCTCAAGAGGTTTTTCTCTCTATTTCGGGGGATCGGAGTGACAAGTCACCGACCCCCTTGCCAGCAAAGGGTCCAACTTCGCTGGCTAATTATGGGCCGGAGGGTTCAGTGTGGTTTCGGGCCCGAGACTAAGCTCTCCACCCCGACCCAGAGGCCTCCAAGTGTATACAGGGAGTGCTAACAAGTCAGTGGCTCCGAAGAAAAATTGTTCATTCAGGCGGATAAATACCTGGGTGTTTACCGTCATCATGGCGATTTTTTCATCTATCTTATTCTATTTTTTGGTGCATGGTGATTTCGATTCGAGTTTTCCCGTTAAGAATCTCGAGTTCGAGCTGACGACTTGAAAGCTCTACTTCTGAATGATTGTTCAAGATATCAATTACTATCTTTCTATTCCCATAGCTACGTATACCTCGGTATGGCAGCTACCGATAGCGAAAAGCCGTCTCTAGACGTGGAGAAAAATGGCGAAATAACACCATCCACTCAGCAAGATGACCACCAATATCCCGGCCTAGCAATTGTTATACCCATAATGGCCGCTTTGTATCTTGGATTATTTCTCGTTGCCTTGGTACAAAGCCCTTGTTTCTCTCTGTGCTGTCACATATGCTAATTCATTTCCCAGGACCGAACGATCATTGCAACAGCCATACCGCGAATAACAGACCAATTCCACTCCCTCGACGATATTGGCTGGTATGGAAGCAGCTATCTCATCACGGCATCCGCAGCACAGTTGCTCTTTGGCAAAATATACACCGTATACCCACCCAAAATTGTATACATCTCCAGTATCCTTTTGTTCGAAGTCGGGTCAACTGTTTGTGGAGCAGCACCCAATTCAACCGCGTTCATTATTGGGCGAGCAATTGCTGGCCTCGGATCAGCAGGAATGTTTGCTGGAACTGTCGTTATCATTGTGAACACCGTTCCGCTGAGACAGCGTCCTACTTATACCGGTTTCATGGGAGCAGTATTTGGTGTTTCTTCGGTCATCGCACCATTGCTAGGAGGTGCATTCACTGATAAGGTCACCTGGAGGTGGTGCTTCTATATCAATTTACCGATTGGAGCCGTGGCGGTGACCATCATTATTTTTCTCCTTAAATTGCCACATTTGGAAAAGAATGATGACAAGCAGTCGATCGTCCAACATATCATGCGACTCGATCCTCTTGGTAACATCTGTTTTCTTCCAAGTATGGTATGCCTTCTCCTGGCTCTCCAATGGGGAGGTACCACATATCATTGGAATGACGGAAGGATTATCGCCCTACTCGTTATCTTTGCCGTCCTCTTGTGTGCATTCATTGGAATCCAGATTTTCCGAGGGGAGCGTGCGACAGTGCCTCCGAGAATCTTCTCACAAAGAAGCGTCATAGCGGGTGTCTGGTACACGATGTGCGTTTCTGGGTCAATGCTTGTTCTCATTTACTACCTACCGATCTGGTTTCAGGCTATTAAAGGTGTCAATGCTGTCAAGTCCGGAATCATGAACCTTCCTTTGATTCTATCTCTCGTCATCGGCAGTATCTCGGCGGGCGGACTTGTCACAGCAACCGGTTACTATAACCCTTTCATGTTCCTTTGCAGCATCCTTCTATCAGTCGGCGCAGGGCTCATTACCACATTCACCCCAGCTACCGGCCACGCAAAATGGATTGGGTATCAAGTTATATATGGACTCGGTCTCGGTTTAGGTTTACAGCAAGCGTCTGTCGCTGTACAAACCGTTCTTCCCAAAAAGGATGTTCCTATTGGCATCGCCCTAATCTTCTTCGCGCAATCTCTTGGTGGCGCCGTATTTGTGGCTGCTGCACAGAATATATTCACAAATACGCTCGCACGCGGCCTTGCTACACTTCCAGGAGTAAATCTATCCTCCGTTTTGAATGTTGGAGCTACCGACCTTCGCCAAATAGTCAAAGATTCCGATTCTCTCAAGCATATCTTGAACATCTATAATCATGCCTTGACAGATTCATTCCGTGTCGGTTTGATTCTAGCGTGCGCGTCAATCGTGGGTGCGATTCTCATGCAGTGGAGGAGTGTGAAAGCCAAGGAACAAACGTAGTTCTTATATTCACTTGAGGTCACTTTCAGTCAATGTATAATAAAATTATTAGAAGTGCGAATTAATACATATAAGAACTTTCAGCTCTTTTATTAGAAAGGAATTCCAAAGTGGTTGCTTCATGCTACAAATGTCATTGGAAATCCATGCTTCGTCCATGTTGCACAGGGGGCCGTACAACCTGGCGGGTTCTTCAAGGGGACAATGGTTTATGAAGTGCCAAAATGGAACATCAAAATTGATGAAATGAGAGCTAATCAATTTCCTGGGAATGGAGTAAAGTAGGTATTCAGATTCGGTAGTTCAAACAATTCCATTTAGCTAACAACTGCTAGGTTGAATGCCATTCAGAAACACATAGCCGTCTTTGCCTCATCAACACATCCTCAATCATTATATTCAACAACTCACATCGAAATGGCCGATCTTGAGACTCTCAAACGGGCTTTGAGACAGAGAGCGGGGGCAACACCAGCATCAAGGTTGCCACTGTCAGACGCCCAGTACAGCGATGGCTTCGATAGTTTTGTCCGGGGTTCCGGTTGGGCCATCTATCAAGATTTTATCATTCCCCAGTTGACTATGGCATTGAAATCCGGGTTGAGCTCGCGTACTCATGTTTCAGTGCTTGAAATCGGTCCTGGACCGAAGAGTGTACTCGGATATCTTCCCAGCGATTTGAGGGGAAAGATCAAGAGATATACTGCCTTTGAGCCTAATGACCTCTTCGCCACGACGGTTGAACAATGGATCCGCACTGATCTGCAAACGGAGTCGCCATTTCCTTGCCTGGAAACACCTCCAAATATTCATCGAGAGCCCTTTATTCTGCATAGCAATATGGAAAGGGATACAGTCAGTGGTTCCGGTGACAGTGACGAGAAATACGACGTGATACTGTTCTGCCACAGCATGTACGGCCTGAACCCTAAGGCCAAGTTTATAGAGCAGGCTCTTGGAATGCTTGCCCAAGATCCCGAGGGTATGGTGGTTGTTTTTCACCGCGACGAAAGTGCGGATTTCGGTAGACTGATATGCCATCGAACATTGTCTTTTCCTACCGGACAAATTTGCATCGCGAATGATGATGGTTCACTGGATAGGTTTGCATCTTTCGTTGCAGGATTCAGCCTGCAGGATCCAGAGGGAGAAAAGGCAACCCAAGATGAGTGGCGCGAGGTATGCCGTACCCTAGGCCGACGTTCGGATACTCTGCCAGATCATCTTTTCTTCAGTTCACCCAATTTGATGGCAATCTTCACCAAGTTTTCACCTGCCCTCACAGAGCTAGAAACTCAAGTGCCACTCTTGAAGGGAGATATGTCAGTTAAAAGCTGGGAAGCTCGCCTCCATCGGCCTGCAGCAATTGTAAGACCGACAGAGATTCGACAAATCCAGCGATGTGTCCAATGGGCTATCCAGAATAAGACTGGCCTCACCGTCGTCGGAGGTGGCCATAGCGGTCACTGCTTATGGCCTAATATTGTTGCAATTGATATGAGTGCTTTCGACAAAATACATATCTGCCCGAGTGAGATTAGGAGAGAAGAATCCACGTTTCATGAGACTTCACTGGTCATAGCCGGGACCGGCTGCAAGGCGCTGGACGTTATTCGAACAACCATGCCAGCCGGTTTAACAGTGCCATTGGGTGCACGCCCAAGTGTAGGCGCAGGACTGTGGTTACAAGGCGGCATAGGGCATCTGGCTAGGCTGTACGGGCTCACAAGCGACGCTATTGTTGGTGCCGTATTCGTCAGTGTTGAAACCGCTCAGGTTGTCTCCATTGGCCATGTACCTCCTCAACATATACCAATCGATGCTATCCGCCCACAAAATGAAGCGGATCTTCTATGGGGGCTAAAGGGTGCTGGAATTAATATTGGCATAATAATCAGCGTGACATTTAGAACCTTCACCGCTCCAACCTATTTGGTTCGAAAATGGGCTGTTCCCCTACTAGATGACCAGGATGCGCGACTAAAAATTAGCAAATTTTCGGACGAAATTGCGACTAAGCTTCCCAGAAACTGTTCGGCAGACGCATATCTATACTGGGAAACAGACCAGATGCATCTTGGTGTGACTACATTCGAAGCTCGCGCGGCTGGGTGCAACACAGAGCCGATTAATCCCATAACCATAACTGAGAGAACGGTCCTGGGGCCGGAGCAAAGTATGGAGATCATGAACAGTCTGGGTGCATTCAATGCCGAGATGTACATGTCTGGAATGCACGGTGGGCATGCTAGCGGCAAAACTTCGTCGTTCAAGAGGTGCTTGTTTTTAAGGAGCATAGGTGGGCAGAATGTAACCAAAATGTTGGTGGAGGCAGTGAAGACTCGACCGTCCCCACACTGTTATCTCCACTTGCTTCATGGAGGCGGAGCGATCGGTGACGTGCCAGTCGACGCAACTGCGTTTGGGTGCCGGGATTGGGAGTATGCCTGCGTTATCACTGCCGTGTGGCCCAGAGACCACAGCAATCCCATGACAGTTCGAAATGCCGTGCGGTGGGTATATCGTGTCGCCGAAAAATTGATACCCTGGAGCTGTGGAGTTTATAGTGCAGACCTGGGACCGGATCCAAGAGACTTGATGCTGTCAGCTAAAGCCTTTGGGCCAAACCAGCAGCGGCTAGCTCTATTGAAGCGTATGGCGGACCCTTTCAACGTGTTAGCTTATGCCTGCCCATTGCCAAAGGCATCGGCGGCACAGAAGCTAATCATTCTGGTAACTGGGGACTGTGGGGCAGGAAAGGATTACTGTGCCAACACCTGGGTCTCCGTTTTCACTGAAAAATGCCTTAAAGCGCGCGCAAGTAGCATTAGCGATGTGACCAGGCGCGAGTATGCGGCAGCGACAGGTGCTAGTTTGGACCGCCTTCTTCATGATCGTGCATACAAAGAGCAACATAGATCGGCTTTGACAGATTTTTTCCAGTGCCAAATTCAGTGCAAGCCCGAACTTCCAGAAACACACTTTCTAGACGTGGTACAACATGCCGGAGATGTCGATGTGCTATTAATCACTGGGGTGAGGGATGAGGCTCCGGTTGCAACATTTTCCCCTTTGGTACCCGCCGATAGATTGCTCGAAGTCAACATCCGAGCCCCTGAGAAGCTCCGGAGATTTCGTCGTGGTACTTCTGCTATGGAAGATAGCGGCAGCGACAAAAGACCCAGAAATACCCATTGCCCCTGCTTTGTCTTTGAAAATAGCGCCGCCGGGAACGACGCAGTAAACAAATTCGCTGAGGACTACCTGCTCCCATTCTTCCATGAGGATCTTCAACGACTCTCCAAGATGGTGAACCTGGTGCCTAATTTTCCACGCCCAGGCATCGACTTTCGCCACGTGCTCAACATCTCCCAGAAGCCGGATGGACTGGCCGTATGCACATCGTTGTTGCAGTCTCACTTTACCAGCGACTGGGCAAATGTCGATACGGTAGTGTGTTGCGAGGCCGGCGGCTTCATCTATGCCGCAGCACTCGCTTTACGAGTAGGTGTTCCGCTGGCACTCATCCGCGAAGCGGGAAAGCTACCGCCACCCACAATCTCGGTCCCTAGGTTTGCATCGCACATATCTTCTTCCGTATTGGCACCTGAGACATCTAAGGAGAAACGAATTGAGATGAGCTCTGATTTGATCCCTAAAAGAGCGTCAGTGGTGGTTGTAGACGACGTGCTTGCTACGGGGAACACACTTGCCGCGGTTCTACAGCTATTAGTTGAGGCTAATGTCGATGATGTCAAAGTCATGGTGGTAGCGGAGTTCCCATTCCATCGTGGCCGGGAGTTCTTACGGCAGCAAGGCTTTGGTGGAGTCCACATACAAAGCCTTCTGAGTTTTGATAGTGTCTAAAGGAGACAACTTGGGAAGCAAAGAGGGCGTGCCGTACATCATTTCATTCCCTGTCAAAATAGATTCGATCACGTAGGGCCACAGTGTATAAATGAACATTGAAACTCTTTACTGCAGCTTGAGAATTAGTCCAAGAGTGACAATAAGGACGGTGGAGGGTGAACACTTTTGACAAAGCACTGTACTGTACCCATTTAGCGCTGAAAAGCCCAGTTTATGAAAAGAAGATGAGCTAGGAGAGGAGGCATAGGGCATGAAATAAGCCTCTATAAGCGGTTTTGACGAAAGGGTTCTCAAGAATATTCCACACTTAGCCTGCGAGTATCGCTTCTTCCTCGAGCTTGCTACATTCAGTTAACCACCTATCCAAATAGTACTCTTCGTCCATCTTCTTTAACAATTCCATAAAGTGTCTGCCTCTCTTCATAGCATCGGGATAGGACTTGGCAATGTCTGGACAATTTTCAACCAGCCCATAGAACTTTCCACCAAACGCTTTCAAGAGTTCACACCTTTCATCCATTGTTAACGCTAGATATATTTTGTCCCATTCATCCGGTCTGCCGCCCTGTTCACTCCAAAGTTTATCGGCCGAGAATTTGAAAATCCAAAGCCCCTTTCCCGATGAAGGATATCCAACATTCAGGACTGGCGGAAAATGAAACCCGTATGGGATGCCACTCTCTATTTGTGCTCTGTGGTGAGCATAGGTCTCCCAAGAGGGCCACCAGTGTGCACCAAGACCAAGCATTCGAAGAGCAAAATCATCTTCTTCAGCGGCATCTTTGGACCGTTCAGTGCGTTGGGTGCGGGAGACGCCCAGATGAACAAGCTCTACAGCAGAGAAATGTCCCAGTATGATGCCACCACAAGAAGGATATGCTACCGTTTTGCATGGTACCGAGAGAGACTCGGTTCGCATTTCGGGTTCATGAGGAAAATCAGGCGGGTTTTTTGGTATTCGGCATATATCTGCCGGTTCATTAGAAGTTGGAGGCCCTAGGTCTTGTCGGCGACTAGCCGTGAGAAAAGATAGCATGGGGTCTACACCGATTCGGTTTCAGTAATCTCGGTCCAGGAGTTAAAGAATAGGCTATTGCAGCACAGTAGGTTTGTTCGTGTAGTTTCACTCACTAACAGATGTCGAAGACGATGAGGGAATGAGGTCGTGCCTGGCCTTTGAATCTCCAAAGCCAGGGCTCTTGGATGATAACCGACTTGTTCCAGGTCAAAAGCTTCCACAGCCCTTCGTTATCCCTTGAATGTACTCTTGAATCAAGACCTCAATCCAGCCCTTAAGCTACCTTAAATGCTTTTTCTAAAGACACTCCTCGAGTCTAAGAGCTTTCAAGAGGCTTGATGGAGCAATCCTGATGACCATTATCAAGGATTGTTAAGGGCCAGCAACAAGGTGCGGAATTCTGACCAATCGAAATACCAGGAAGATTGGTAATCCCAGCTCCGGCTGAGTAATCATACATTGTCCCCTAACCTCTTCACTGCCACTTCAGGCTTCAGATGGTAATCACAACATAACTGCCTAAAGACTCCGTATGTACTTTGAGATAACGATGCAAAGGATACATGATCATAAATTCAGTGAGAGAGCAATGAACTTTAGGTCCGCAGGTCAGGGGAAAATTTACGCCGACACAACACCAATAAATCTCTTTCTTAGCCATCTCCCATCTTCCATCCCATCCTTCCTGCTGGCCAACTTTGGCTGACAAGTTAACTCACAATCTAATCTAGATCACTATAGATTCTCGCGATCGCGATCAAATTTACCTAGTTGACCCGGTGACTACACCATCTAGGCATTCCATAGTCAGGTTCGCTCAGTAGTAGGGTTATCTATTACTAAATCAATGCATTTTACCTCAGTGCAGGCCTACCGGAACCACTTGCCCGCACAATATCCTTTCACCAAATCTGATGTTGACGCGCATTATGAGCAAGAGTCAATGTGGTTTCAGATGAATGCTCCTGTCGAATACTGGATATCAGAGTTACAGTGCTTGAATGACGATGGCTGTATGAGGGCCGAGGCTCATGCAGAGGCGATGAAAGAGAAGAAGAGAAAAACCGCGGAGCTGAAACATGGATTACTATAATACACCGGATAAGGAGTGGTGTTCACAATAGCAATGGCTATTTCAATATCACGAAGAGGAGATGACTAGATGTTGTCTACGTATGGATAGACTTTGGATACTACCAATGATACAGAGGAGTACCTTTGTCGGATATATCAATGATGCAAGTTGCTTACCGTCCTTTAGTAGGTAGATTTATATGCTACGCTGAAGGAATGCTAAGTATGAAATTACGTTTGATGCTTTGAATTTTCCAAATAATAATACGCCGGTGGGAGTAATGCTTGTAATAGCGTACTTGACATCGGCACAGCATCCAGGTTGTCCAATCAATCTCAAAAATTTTTATGTATCGCTTATCCCATAACCCTTTCCATGGTGTTTCTGATTGCAATGTATGCCGTGGGCGTTACATGGGGAACCTGGCAATCATTCCATGCTGTCAACGGAAAGGCCCTTCTTCGCCATATCTTTGATTCTTTTTTGCAACGTGGTCGGCGGGTATCTAACACCACACTTTGCTTCAACCGCTGCAGCAAGCATTTGCCACTTCTCGGTCTGCCACTTGATCTCAACCTCTTTTTCACAGGCTAAGATATGGATTTCCTGTGATAGAATCATAGTGGCATTAGTACGCTTATCTAAATAAAGGCCATCATATATTCTGAAGTTGATAGAATAGAAGATGATGATTTTGGAGTTCCAGAGTAGGTATACTCACGTGTTCTCTTGGAATAACCGTCAAGCTTGCCTTGAGACGCTTGAAGCGGCTTTTCAAACCATTGATATTTGCATTTTTACCAGTCAAGGCAGACCATGCTTTAGCTAGGTCATCCCAGCTCTCGCCGTTTTCTTTCATCTTCATGATGAGCTTGTCCTCTTCAGAGGCTTCTTCGAGGGAAGTTGGAACAGTGGTTTTCTTTGCCCTTCCAATATCTCTTTTCTTGTTGGGAATCTCGACATCGCTGTTTTCAGACATAACGTTTTCGGTGTCTTTGTTGGAGCTGCCTTTCGAAACTGCCTTTCTACCGCGCTTTTTCACGGTGGTCGAGTCGGAGGCCTGTCCATATCTATCAGCAGTCTGCCTAAAATGAGCTTTGAGGTCACGTACACGTTCAGGTCCAGGCCGAGCCTCAGGCTCATTGACCGGTGTAAATCGCATTTTCTCGAGTTGGAGAGCAAAACTAGGAGCAAATTCAGAGCAGAGTGAGAGCAAGCTGAGAATGAAGTGATGGAGTCTGGTATTGTTTGACTTGATAATGAGCCGCTTTGAGTGTGCACGAAAGAGAGTTAAATGGCTTTATAAGAGAATGAAAATTTTTTTCAGGATGGAAGAAATTTTTTGTGTTAATCTATAATGCTTGCTTGCCTCCCTTTTTCTCGGCGCTGACAAGATATCAACATTTAATGAACAGAAAACACATTGCAAGCTTGAACAACATATAGGCTGAATAGTAGCTAGGCTGTGATTTATACCTGAGAAGCGTGCATTAGCTAGTCATTAAGCTAGCTAAATCTAGGGCAATTCGTCCCTCAAGCAGCAGGTAGACCTCATTTTGGGGGACATCTGTACGTGCAGTGCTTCCCCAGTGTCAAAATGACATATAGTACAAATTCCTTACAATACCTGCTCATCATTTGTAGATAGAACTGTCTATCTGCAGGTAATGTAGTTCACTAAAAGATGCTTCCCTTTATTCAGGTAAGTCTCCTTGTTAGGAGAGAGCAATAAAAGGCCTGAAACTGTTTTGATAAAGGGTTCGAGAGGTTTACTGAGCCGAGAAGCAGTATGTAGATACAAGAAATATCCAAACTCGAAAGTATTATTAGCGTCAATCAAATACATGAGATATTTGATATTCAAAACTCATTGCATGAAGTCGGCGTGAGAACATTTCTTGGTGGAGTACTCTGCTGAGGTTTGATTGGTCAGGTCTGACAGCCTTCTTCTTATGTAAGCCAACTTCGACGAGCCCCTTTTTTCACCTCAACGCGCTTTCTTGTCTTTGACATCGATTCTTTCTCTTGTAATCTCCAGGCATCGGGTGATATGAATATTTAATCCTATTCTTTGGTTCTTTGACTCAAACTTCTCTTTTTGCTTCCACTCAAGTCGCTACTGGGGCTTTGCCAAATCTAACAGTCCCAATAAACCCCCACAGGCTGAAAACGTTCCCACCTGTGCTTTAATCAAGGTCTGATTTCGAATATCAAGGTGCTCACAAAGAGATAAGCGATGATATCGTAATGCAACAATGAAAGAAAGCAATATCGAACAATGCAAGTTTGCAGCGAAGATTATAAGGAATTAGGGTGAAGCAGTGTGAATCTAGATCCAAGATAGATCACCTGGAAAGTGTGTGAATCATATATAATATAGAGACTGCAGAGAACCTCTTATCCATCTTCTATTTTTGCGCTCATGCCATGCTTAGCTCTCCAGAGCTTAGCAGGACCAGTTTGGTCCCGTCCCGGCTCTCATTCTCGGTCCCAGCCCCTCAGGCCGTGAGATGCTTTAACTAGTACACGTACGACTAGAGCCTGTGCGAGTCAGGCTAACGGGCCTCCTATCGAGGCTCCTGTAAGTGTACCTTTCTTCCACAACAATAACCTAGACTAATGATTTGTAGGAAGGTGGCATTTCCCTGGTGTCCCAGAAAAATATGGAGCGGGTAATCCAGTTGAAATATTCTGGTCAAGAAACGTCCAGAGTTTTGTACTTCAGCATTCTGTGTGAGTTGCATAATGGAGCAGAAATGGATTGAGATGCACTCTCCCCGGTGGCTGCTTTAAAAACGAGCGTACTTGGAATCTCGATCCAGCTCGTGAAAACTCGGGTGGAAGCAAACGACTAACACCATCCGAACCCGTTCGGAGTTCTCCTACATAGCCCTAGAGGGCTAAGCGCAACAAATGAGATGATCAGGGCTATGACAGGTATGTCACCACGTTTGATGAGTCAAAAATTCAGATTTCCCTTTGAACTGAGCAAGAAAATTAGCTAGAGATTTGATTGAGACTCTGCTGCTGATTTCATCGGGGAAATCATCACCCTTACGCCATTGTAGCGTGCAGGAGCTATGTAACATGTTTGTCACCTGGAGAACGGCTCGCCACCAGCTACCTTTTCGATTATACAACGCAGGCTCTCACACATTGGCTCTGGGGGAGGATCTTGGGGAATTGGGGCTTTAGCTCAAGGAACCAGAGGCAAATATGCCTTCCAGCAACGCTCACCGGAGGCAGTCGACAGGTGCCTCGATCATGTGGTCCAGGGGCACTTGAAAGGACAGTCTTGTCCTTTCTCACGGAGCTCATTGTGTCGGCCTTTTCCTCGGAAGAGTGAACGAACCATAACCCTTCCATTCATGGTAGGCTCGCTTGGAGGGTTTCGGAATTCCCTTCAATGAGAACCCCCAAGTGGGTGTCGTCTTTGAGACTGCTATATCTGGGAGCGTGAGACCAAGAAATACTTACTCATTCCTTGGTTCTCCAAACAACGATACAAGCTTGTGCTGTGTATTCAAATTTGACACAGTGTCTATACGTGGATCATTCTTAGTTCCTTCTAATCATAAGCTGCCGGTATGGATTTTCTTTGCTAGGTATGAAGTAGGTGATGTTCCACTTCCAAGCAAACTATTTAAAAATAATAGAAAAACAATCAAGCATGAATATACAATTTACTTGCCCAACTTCGCCTCATTTTCAGTTTCAGGTATATCAAAGCGATTCGATAGGGTTATAAGGCCCGGTATAAAGGCATGCTCTAAACGGCCTCATAAAGATGACAAAAATTGACCTTTTGCCCACTTTGTATCTTGGCTCGTCAAAGATGATACATTTCAGCTCAAATAGTAGTTAAGAGAAGATCTGATTGTAGAAATATATGGCATCCACTTCACTATTGTTTGTATTCCGTTATGTATTTATTTTACATTAGCACCATCGGTCTGGTTTGACGGTCTTTCACCATCTGTCTCCCGTTCTCCAAAGATCTCCAGTGCTTTCTGGAGCGTAATCGTATTATTCGGGTGACCTTCCACCCCCAATGAAGTCCATGTAAACGCCATTTCCCCAGGATTCTCTTTGGCGGTATCAGTCTTGGCAAAGATCCCTTTACGTCCGACCCAGAAGCATCCAATACGCAGTCGATCATGCTCTAACAAAATACTAAGCTTTCTTGCCCGACCAAGCATTGGAGAAAAGGTCGTTAACTCTCCCTGGCGGGGCAAAGTGGGTTGCCATGGTAGCATATATATGCTATTCGGGTTTTGGACGACCTCCGTCTCGTTCGTAATCGATTCTTCGGCGAGAATCTGTGCGTCCCACGACCCGGAGCCCAACGAGCCTAGAGTCATGGGCATTTCACTGGGACGTTTGACGAGGGACGGGATCAGATATACAAGATCAAGAGTGAAGAGATAGTAGATTAGATTTTGCATATCTTGTCGAGTACCAAATCGGAATGGTCGTTGTTGCGCTGGAAAGCGGGACAGGTTCGTGATCAATTCAAATTCAGATCCCGGGCCACTTGGATCAACATTGGTCGCTATCCGCAGCCGGAGCATGGAGCTAGGCGACACAAAAGTGCATAGGATTATTGATTCCAACGGGTTGACCAAAGTGTCCAAGAACGCTTCAACAGATGAGGTTACTTCACCGCATTTTCTCGATTCTTTGGTGAGAGCATTCAGTGTGTAAGTGCATTTCAAGCCAGCGAAATGAAATATCTTCGATAACTTGTTGAATAGGGATGTGAACCATTGATAATGCGACCTGTGTTGAAGATAACATAAAACAGGCCGTATCAAGTGAAACTCGGGAGTGGGTCGTTTATTGAGAGTTAAAGGTAAAGGCACACGTGTGCGGCGTTCGTGCATTTTTCGGTGAGCGCGAGAAAGGAGGACACGAAAGGATTTAGCAATGCTGTCTGCTAAGGAATTATTGACCGCATCTAGATCAATCGTCTGCTCGGACAGCGCTGCGTCTAATTCCACCAGGTCGATCAATACCTCTTTGATATCGTCAACCGGAAATTTGATCAGGTCCCGTCGGATGTCCACACCATGTCGTAAAATCGTACGTGCTTCGCGATTCAATTCATAAAATAGTTCCTCCTCGTACAAGCTATCCCTTGCTTCGCGGATAGGACCGTCCAGCGACTCATCTGTTTGCTCACATTTTGAAGCGAGAGATAGTCCAACAATCTGCTCGCCTTCTTTGATCCGAATTCGAAGCACTCGAGGGGCTTTTGCTCGAATTCCTCTGTCCAAAACTAACCGCCCATTTTCCCCTTTTCGAAGGGCAGCAAGGCCCCGATCCCGGAAAATTGGCGCAGACTCAAGAAAGCCATATTGAACTCCAAGTGTCTGCTTCTCCCTAGGGATCTTGCATACCTTCCATCCTTTCTCCTTTATCTTCAAAATACCCGACCAATAATTTGTTTCAGCAGCGATATCCCGTTCAAGCCGTTCGGCCGACTGAAGGAGTTTGGTTGCGGCAGCATCAAAACTTTCAAGCTTCCATCCTCGAGAAACCAGATCTACATCTCGCTTTTGAGCCTCTGATTGATCGGGAGGCTTCGTTTGGTCGGCTGCAAAAGACCCCAATGGTACTTTTTGTTTCAGAAGGGGGACATGGACACTTCCGCCTGGCGAGGGGTGTATCTGGACAGAAGTAGCGAGATATATTCAAGCGCATACGATGATTCAGCATGAGCATTGCTAGAAGCTGGCAAATCAGTCTCTTATTCAAGGCAGAAGAGTGAGGCTACAAACATGGCAAACTGGGTTATTTCATGTCGACTTTTGAAAAGCTGTTCCTCTCTACTCTGGTCTTCATCGTCCCCAATCTTCTGGTCGGGTTCCTCAAGCTCTTCTTTACTGCCATCCCGCTCAGCCTCGATCTCGGCCAACAGGCTTGCCTCCGTGACATCTCGAAATGATCCTTTCTGAGCATTAAGCTGAGCGATCTTGACGGCCAAATCATCCTCGCGACTGGCTTTCTGTCGTTGGGGCCGAAGAGGTAGGGTAAATGTGCCAGACATTTCAGAGTCAAGCAACAGCTTATTTGCGATTAATTATCGCCATAGAAGTGTCCCTTGCGCCTTTGAGAGAGGTACCAAGAGCTTGGAAAGTGACGCTTCAAACAATATGTACATACACGTGACTAGGCGCGGATAGCGGACTAATTAGTCTCCGGCGTTTAACGCGGCTCTTTCCTGAGCTCGCTTATTGCGGCTGTCTCGCTTAGTCATCTGGTAATAGCCCCCAGATTCAAACTCTGCGTGATTGTCTGTCATCAGACTCATCGTTCCGAAGCTTGTATACTACGTACAATTCCATCACCATCACTGCCAATATGGTTAATTGAAGATTCTGATCTTCAGGAGACTCCCTGCTCCCGGTTATGTCTGATTGCTCGATACCGTCCTTCATGAATCTTTCGTTGAGTGCGATTTCATTGTGAATTCACAAGCAGCAACAGTAACACAGCGAGAATAGAAGAATTTAGAGCCCAGCTAACACTAACAACCGAGCACGATAGAAAAATCGACGGCGGAAACGAAGCCAATTGCCGCCCGGCGAGGTCCCTCGGAATGATTCCCTTCGATTTGTGTCACCAGGCCAGTTACAATCAAATAACTAACCAGACCAGCAAGCCCGCTCCAGCAGGCCAGTTTTCAAAGCAACAAAGCTTGACTTCGTCCAGTACTGGTGTCATGGTTCAACTTCTCGCATATCAAGCAGCAGTGGAGTGGTCTTTCCCAAACTCTTCGTTCCAATCGACCCTCATATGCGGTATTCGTGCGCTTACTGTGCCAGTCGCTCTTCGGAGGCCATCATTCACTGTTAACCGATTCATATTGGGAGCCTTGCAAGCCTTCAGGGTATCTATGTGCTTTTCTCCTCTCATCTTCTCGGGCGCGGTCGTTGCTTTCTGGGAATCATGGATCGCAAGGCGCTAGTGATTGAATTTCTCCATTTCCATGCAAGATGAATGATGATGCCGAGGTGTTAGTTTCGGCAAGGCCCTCAGGAAGGATCGGGAAAGAGGTCCATCGCGGATTGGATTGATATGAGGCGATGAGTAGGTTCTCAGTCGAGAAAAATGGGTCACACCCAATGTATTCTTGCTCAGCTCAGGGCTTTGAGCCTGAAGACGCTGTCTTCTCCCCTCCGAGGAATGCGGTTGAGAGATGAGCCTTTATATCGGCTTTCATGGCCGCGAAGTAATACTCCGTGGGAACAGCGGCTTCCTCTCGCGGTGGAGCGATCATGACGTCTGGAGGAACAACTCGTTACTAATCAGCAGTTGGGGGTCTGGCTCGGCGCGATGACGTCGACTAACTAGTCGTTCAACGCGGGGCAGAAAGACGAGAAAGACGATGTGCAGAAGAGAGATATCGAGTCGATGGAAGTAGTGAAAGAGTGCATAGAGGATGCTTGACTCGAACGAGCGCCAGTCTCACGGCCACTGTAGAGTAACCCTCCGGCGTCGCCCGGACAGCCCAACACGGAGTCACTGCACGCTCACCGCAGCCCAAGACCAGGAGCGCCAAGAGCATCCCTCCATCGGGGCGATGGGCACCCGCCGCGTATCCTTGACCCCATGAGCTGATCTTTACAGCTTCGGTCCCGATTCGCAGCCTGTGGGATTGGCTTCTATATTAACTATCCGACAGGCTCTGGCCATGTATCTTTCTGTGCCTTTCAGGTCTCCCTCTTAGCAAACAATTGCTGTTCAATTGAAAATTTTTCTGCTCCAGAGTTTAGTCTTTCGTTCTGACCAGCGGCCATCGCAAACAAAGAAGCTCTCCTGATAAACAACTACTAGAAGTCTCAAGCCCCACCGCGAGATCCAATTGCTGTTCCAATTCACTCCACTCGAGTCCGGAGTACTTCCAGCTACTTCCGGTCTTCTTATTAGCTTGGCCAGCGCTATCTGAACCGCCTCGACGTCCCTCCCACCTGACGATCACCACCCTCCAGGCTCCAGCTCCAGAGCTCTATCCCATTGACTTGAAAGCGACCTTTTCCATCTCGAAATGTCTTTTATTGCGCCCACCGGACGCATGCCGCCCACCGGGGTCAAACGGCGCCGAATCGCCGTCCTCACCAGCGGTGGTGATGCCCCGGGCATGAACGGTGTCGTTCGTGCCGTCGTCCGAATGTCCATCCATTGTGGGTGCGAAGCATATGCGATTCACGAAGGCTACGAAGGATTGGTGCAAGGAGGAGAATTAATACAGCGCATGCATTGGGAGGATGTCCGTGGCTGGCTCTCTCGCGGTGGTACATTGATCGGTTCTGCCCGATGCAAGAGCTTTATGGCAAGAGAGGGCCGTTTGCAGGCGGCCAAGAACATGGTTATACGAGGCATTGACGCCCTCATTGTGTGTGGAGGAGACGGCAGCTTGACTGGCGCCGACCTTTTCCGCTCAGAGTGGCCAGGTCTTCTAGAAGAATTGATCCAGAAAGGCGAGTTGAAGGCAGACCAGGCTGCGCCTTACAAGTCACTCAATATCGTTGGTCTGGTGGGATCAATTGACAATGATATGTCCACTACGGATTCTACTATCGGATGCTATTCTTCGCTTCACCGAATTTGCGAGGCAGTTGATGAGGTCTTCGACACTGCCTCATCTCATCAGCGCGGTTTCGTTATCGAAGTGATGGGAAGGCATTGCGGCTGGCTTGCACTCATGTCTGCTATCAGCACGGCTGCCGATTGGCTGTTTATTCCTGAAATGCCCCCTCGTGACGGCTGGGAAGATGATATGTGCGATATCATCACTCAGGTATGTCTACGGTATCGCCCGTGATTGCCTGCGACATTTACTAACAAGCAGCAGAATCGTGCTCGTGGAAAGCGCCGAACCATAGTCATCGTCGCTGAAGGAGCTCAAGACCGAAACCTCAATAAAATTTCCTCGAACTCAGTCAAAGATATACTTAGCAACAGACTCAAGCTCGACACTCGTGTTACTGTTTTGGGACATACCCAAAGAGGTGGTGCTGCCTGTGCTTTTGATAGATGGCTCGCTACACTCCAGGGAACCGAAGCCGTCAAGGCTGTCCTCGAAGCAACTCCCGGTTCTCCCTCGCCAATCATCACGATTCGCGAAAACAAGATTGAAAGGTCGAATCTCATGGAAGCCGTTGAGGCTACTAAAAAGGTGACCGAATGCATCACCAATAAGGATTTCGAGGAGGCCATGCGTCTGCGTGACTCCGAATTCAAGGCGTATCACAGAGCCTATATCAACACCACTACTCCTCATCACCCAAAGATGATACTTCCCCAGGAAAAGGTGTGTAGTCCAATATACTTATTCTGCAAGCCTTACTTGGCTAACGCCTCATTTAGAAAATGCGCATTGCCATCGTTCATGTTGGTGCTCCAGCTGGTGGCATGAACCCCGCAACACGTGCAGCCGTTGCCTATTGTATTGCGAGAGGCCATACTCCCGTTGCAATCTACAACGGTTTCCCTGGATTATGCCGCCATCACGCTGATAAGCCTCTGGGCTCGGTTCGCGAGGTGAATTGGCTCGAATCCGACTCTTGGGTTAATGAGGGTGGTTCTGAAATTGGAACAAATCGTGGACTTCCCTCCGAGGACATGAAAACGACAGCTCACTGTTTTGAACTGTACAAATTTGATGCGTTGTTTATTATTGGAGGCTTCGAAGCATTCACTGCGGCAAGCCAGCTCCGAAAAGCACGAAGCGAATATCCATCGCTTAAGATCCCTATTGTCGTGTTGCCAGCGACTGTATCCAACAATGTTCCAGGAACGGAATACTCTCTGGGCAGTGATACTTGTCTCAACACTTTAGTGAACTTCTGCGATGTTATTAGACAGTCTGCCTCCTCCTCTCGCCGCCGTGTATTCGTCATCGAAACTCAAGGTGGTCGCTCTGGATACATCGCAGTCATGGCCGGTGTCTGTGTTGGGGCATCCGCCGTTTATATCCCTGAAGAAGGAATTGATATTAAGATGCTTTCTCGAGATATTGACTACCTTCGACACAATTTTGCCACTGACCGCGGTGCTAGCCACGCTGGCAAGATTATTCTTCGCAACGAGAAAGCATCCGCTACCTATACCACACAGGTCGTGGCTGATATGATTAAAGAAGAGGCCAAGGGTCGTTTCGAATCCCGTGCTGCTGTTCCTGGCCATTTCCAGCAAGGTGGAAAGCCATCACCAATGGACCGCATTCGTGCGCTCCGTCTCGCCCTCCGCTGTATCCAGCACCTCGAATCTTTCGCTGGCCAAACTCCCGAACAAATTGAAGCGGACGAGATGTCAAGTACTGTTATCGGCATTCGAGGCAGCGAGGTCGTATTCACCCCCATGTCTGGCGAAAAGGGCCTTGAGGCAATCGACACCGATTGGGAGCACCGACGACCCCGCAATGAGTTCTGGATGAAGCTGCGCGGCCTGGTAGATACACTGAGTGGCCGACCGACGGGCGACGGCAAGGACAAACACCCGTTGAGCGAGGATGAGGGATGGGAGTCTGGAGACACGTCCGATCCATGCCATTTCATGGCGACACCCAGGATGAAGGCCCTACACTGATTTTCCAGAGCTGTTTGAATGATGAGGATCAAGGCTTTCCACTCTCTATCCAGGCTGGTCTGGTCTACGCCGTGTGCTGTAATGTGGAGAGGCAATTGTGCTTTGAATGAAAATAAATTACATAAATTAGTTTTTGGGATCACAACGAAAGGCTACTTTGATATCAAGTTTTTACTAAAGCAGTAGAGATTCAATATCAAAAAAACATAACAGCAGTGTTACATTAATTCACCTCTAGTTTTAGCACAGCCCATACTGCTGGTGGATGACACTTGCAATGGTTCAGCTAAAGAATATAGATTCCATGTTCTCTTGCTAGTTGACGTTCCTGGTTACCATAGAAGGAAGCAGCAGTGAGCAGATTTGCAACAATGGCAAACAAAAACCCTCTCTCCAGCTTCACTGACAACAAGTTCTTCTTCCACAATGTTTTTGATTGTGATTCATTGAAATATTCTTGTCTTGTCATTTGCATCCATTCGACCTGCTTGCCTTCCATTGTTGAGCCTAACACATGCTTTCAGACATTCCTTTTAAAATAGAACAATCCGGAACTTATTTTCATTGACTTATCTTCCCCGCGTTACCACGTTTGCGATCTTGGTTCAGTGAGCTCGGCGATGAGGCTAAATCCCCATCCATCTTCAGGATGGACGCTTCTTTTGCTCTTCTCCTTGTCAAGGCTGCAGTTGATCACTCACGCCATCGATCTTGATATCAATAATGAAGGTAACTACCTTGACACAAACAGCCTGTAACGCGTTCTGATACAAGATGCATTCCATAGAGTCGATCCGACGAGCTGCTAAAATCGCTGCCAATGGCATGACAGCCTACTATAGAGGCCATCAACCCGGCGAGACTCCAGGGGACTTGCCACAGCCGTACTACTGGTGGGAGGCCGGCGCGATGTTTGGTGCCTTGATCGATTATTGGTTTTACACCGGCGACGAAACCTGGAATGCGATCACGATACAGGCTATGCTTCATCAAGCCAGTGCAACAAACAATTTCATGCCGCCCAACCAGACCAAAACCGAAGGTAATGATGACCAGGGATTTTGGGCGATGGCAGCCATGGCCGCGGCAGAACGTAATTTCCCGAACCCACCTGCCGGCAAACCACAGTGGCTTGCGTTAGCGCAAGGCGTGTTCAACTCCCAGGTTGTGAGATGGGATACGGAGACATGTGCCGGCGGCTTGAAATGGCAGATATTCCGGTGGAACAGAGGGTATCATTACAAGAACACCATCTCAAATGGTTGCTTCTTCAACCTTGCAGCGAGGCTAGCCTTATATACCGGAAATGAAACGTACGCAGATTGGGCTACCAGGTCATGGGAATGGACCAAGAGAGTCAATTTGATAACACACGATTATCAATTTTTCGATGGCTCTGATGACCTGCTCAACTGCACCGAGGTTAATCGGATGCAATGGACATACAATGCAGGCGTCCATCTGCTAGGCGCTGCTAGCATGTATAACTTTGTACGTCTCCCTATTCAGTATTTCAAAGGTGCTCAATAAAACTAATTCGAAAGACCAACGGGGATCCGGTTTGGCGCGAGCGTGTCGAGGGTAGTGTAAAAGGGCTGCACACCTTCTTTTACAACAACACAAATGTCATGTACGAGTTGACTTGCGAGCCGCATGGGAACTGCCTTGTCGACCAGCGATCGTTCAAAGCGTATCTTGCCCGATGGATGGCCGCCACAACTCAGCTCGCGCCATTTACCAAAGAGCTGATCATGCCCAAACTTCGCGCTTCAGCCGTAGCCGCTGCAAAGGCTTGCACTGGCGGTCTTGACGGTAATACCTGCGGCTTGCGGTGGACAACAGGAGGTTTCGATGGTAGTACCGGAGTCGGGGAGCAGATGGCCGCTTTGGAGATATTTCAATCAAACCTGATCCACGACAAGTCTCCGCCAGTAACGCATAGTACAGGAGGAACAAGTCCTGGGGATCCGAATGCTGGTGGGAGTGGTCTTGAAGGTGGCATCGAGCCGCTTAAGGAAATAACCAAAGCCGATGTAGCAGGGGCATGGATCCTTACTGCAGTCTTGATTGCTGCCCTTATAGGCGGCGCATATTTTGGAATTTCTGAATGAAACGGTTTTTGATTGCCATATTCTGCTGGTCCTTTTCGTTTCTCAGAATGTTAATCAAGGGGAGGTTTTGTTCATGATGGGTGCAGCCGGGCGAACGATAGCCTTACTGAGCCGATAGACACTACTTGAGCTAACTCGTATCATGCGACTAAAGACATGGTAGTTGTTCAGTATGATCTAAATCCAAAACCGTCATCAGTCGAAAGCTCACAATTTCGACCGAGTGTCGATTAAATTTCGTCCAATGTTGAAGTTGCGTGTTATGTTTGCTTTGTTTGTTTGGGTCAAAAAAATTCTATTCGCCAAGCATGGCCAAGACGCGCGGTTAAAGTTAAGCGGCGTTTAACTAGCGCCCTCAGCGCGGATAAAACTCGGCGAGAGCCGCATCAAACATCGCACACCTCGATGATGACGAAAAATGTTACATATTGCCGATACCTCTTGCCTCAGCCGTCTATGCGGTTCTCCATATCGAATTTTTATGTCTCCGTATGGATATCTTTGTCCCAAATTATTCACTCTTTGATAAAACCGCGGCTCAAATTCTGGTTCTGGGATTCCGCAAAGTCAGTCTGATGATGTCACTTTCAAGAAATATGTTCTGAAAGCATCGACTCCAATTCTTTCGGAATCCATCTAGACTTGTTCAATGCTCGTATTTCGAACCTTTGTGGTGTGGAAACCCCCCAATGGTTATTATTCAGAGCATGAAATCGTTTTGCCGTGATGATCTCCTTTCGATGGCCAGCTCGAGGCTTAGTATTTGTGCCCGGTAAAATTTTCCAAATTGGAATTGAGACTGTTTTTGGCTACTTTAGCACTCTAATACTTCGCTTTACCATTCTTCGCCTTGTAGCGCTTCTCTTACTACTTCCCTTTTACCTATCAAAACTAATATTCAGTTTTTGGCGAGATATCCAGCACAATTATTTACTCCTGTTTTCTGCAAAAGGGCGCGAACAACTCGCCGATTTGGTGGAGATATTTAGGGAATATGAATCCTGGCTTGCACAGCAGCAGCTAGAGGGCACATACCTCTTTGAAGAAGACCAACTTCTCCGCGTTAAGCGGAATGGGCTTGGCTGGATGTCAAACCTGGATTGGATGAAAGAAAACAATCCGGATGAGTACGTAGGTGAACTCACAGTCTGCAATGCAACCGTGAGATACGCTACTATTAAAGAATCAAAGCTTGGGTCCGATGAAAAGAATTACCCACCCAAATCAACGCTTGTATTCCTTCACGGAAGTCCCGGGTGGAGCTATATGTGGAGAGATGTATGTTTTAGATCCCGAACGTACCCATTCATAAAGCAAAAAACACGAGGTCTAAAACAAGTATGACGGTCAGGTTTTACTGAAGTTCGCCAATCTTGGCCATCGGGTATATGCACTTGATTGGATTGGCCACGGTCGAAGTGACAAGGTCCTTGAGAAAGAGTCTCTGACTTTAGAGCTCCATCTGCGGACGTTAATGGCGCTTGTAACGCACGTCAGGCTGAAAAGTGGCATTTTCATTGCACATGATTGGGGAGGGTAAGTTAACTACCTACTACAATAAGCTTAGGGAGAATATTGATTGGTTTCTCAGCTGTATCGCTCTTTGCACCATTCCTTATCTTCCTGCAGCTACGTGCTCAGGTCTAATACTTATCAATTCATTTCCTCCGCCCCGTCCAAGGGAGATAAGTCTTCAGAACAACCTACTCTATGCAATTTGGTACCTCTCAACAGGTATCCTTAGTTGCCACCTTCCCGGCTTTGTTTTTACGAAAGCCATATGTCCGAGTCTATCGCACGAAACCGTCAACGCCTATGGGGCCCCATACGCCGGTCTACCCGCCTCGGCCAAGTCAAGTATCTGTCGCTTTGCCCATACGGCACCAGTCTTGCCCCACTTTTTACTTCGCCGACTTCGCAATTTTTACCTCTGGAAGGTCATCGAGGGGCTTCTAGGCCCTGTTCATTTCAGTGACATTAACGCCCAGGCCCGTTTGACGGAACGAGACGATGCGACGCGGCGGTTCTGGCATCGTGGGCACCGTAATTGGATTGACGAAAAACGCGAACGCGAGCAGGGGTTTAAGGCTCTAATTGTATTCGGTGCCCATGAACCGCTTCTAAAAGGGTACAAGGATATTCTAGTCCAGTTGATGAGTTCGAGATATGCGGTTGATTGGGCGAAGGATGGTATTTGGCTGGAAGATGCTGGGCATTATTCGGTGGAAGAAAAGGCCCAAAACGTTGAGGAGTTGATTGCGAGGTTTGCTAAGCAATGAAAGCTTGGAGATACTCTGTGGCCAATCGACGAATAGGTTGGTCAAAAGTCCTGTCACAATAGATGGCTTTCCTACCGAAGCACTGAATCAGGCGATTCCTATACCATTTAAGTAGCAATGTTGAGATATAAGTACCGCCCATATGATCATCAATCTTAGTCTCGCTAGATTGATAAGATCGGGACCCAGTTTGTTGAAGCATGGGTAAACTAAAATTCAGATATTATTGTTGGTATGTATATACTATTCTCGATAACTGTTCGCTATCAATTCATTAAAATTACATAAAATCATCCACGAAAACACAAATACGTAAGGGGCTGTCGAGAGCATAAGAGCGAACACACATAGATCCAGTCAAGTCTTGTCATTTCAGTGTCATATACCCATAAGTTTGGGCCACAGCTTCTCCGGCTCACGAATGCCGGTCATTTGGCAAGATCAGGCGCCTTCCAGGGTTCCTGAACCGGCATAGAGGCGGGAGGTTAAGAGCAAAGGAATCGCAATCCAACCAAGAGTTTATACTATTGGAGCAGCGGTCCCCGTAACAGCAGTATCGGCTGACTCCCTGGGTAGCTCTTTTGAGTGGTGGCCGACTGTGCCCTTGTTTTCGTTGTGGTATGTCCAGAGACTCCAGCTTTCTAGGGCAGCGGAGCACATGGTGCAGAAGCTAAGTTGAGCAACTTCAGTCAGTGACATACGGGATGTATAATTAGCATCAGCAGCAACTTACAAGGCAATAAAGATGAATGCCTGGGAAGCATGCTTGAGGCTGCAGCGACCTCCGGGTGGTGCATTGAAGGCGCAGTTAGCCCCAGCGCTGTAGTCTTGACTTGCGAAGATAAAAGAAGTCAACCAGCTAGGATGGGATTGATTAGCTATTTCCTGGTACTCATGGTGTATTTTGATGACCTCAGGTACTCACAGGTAGGAGAAGATTGCGTCAATGGGGAAAGCAGCCCAGCCAATCATTGGAATGAATGGAGAAATGAGCCCGGGCAGGAAGAATACAACAGAGATGACAGCCTATATCAGGTAAGTTTGTTTCTCTAAAACAGTGCTCAAAGGAGCATACAATAACTTCTTCATAGATTAGATGTGTTCCTCTATCGCCGTGGTGGAGAAAGTAGGACACAATTCCCATAACAATGACGGCACTGGACCACTGTAGCAAGCGCAGGAGCAGCAAGCTCATCCGTACTATCGTAGATGCGGCCATAGCGTAATAGTTTCTTTGGAAAGATAAAACGAAAAATTCGTTGTTGAGATTAATCTTGAGAAATTTGAGGTAGGATATTTGCTAGTAAATTGACTACAGATAGGTTCAGCAGAAGGGGCTCCAGGTCGGGTCGTACGCCTTCTTATATATTAATCCCTAGCCCAGTAAGAGAGCAGTGCAGGGGCGGGTGAGGGAACGCAAAAGACCGGTTTAGGGTAAAACTTATCAGCCATATCCGAAATATAACTAAAGTCGGCATCCGAAGTACCCGGTGTGTCATGAGAGGCAACGGCTTCACTCACTCTGAGGTGCACAGGCGCGGGAGGTACCTCAAGTGGATGAAGCGTTGTATAACGTCATGATAATGGATGATATGAGGCCAGAGCCGGGAGACGGAGGTGGAAAAGATCGCCAAGCGGACTGGAGCAGCCAAACACTGACGAGCTTAAGCACGGAATCATGTGCTCCAGTGCAGAAAAAAATGCAAAAGGGAGGGAGAGAGAGAAATGATAGGCTATCAGCCTATCCCCGAGGAGTTTTGGAGCCACCCAATTTGAATTTTTTGGGGTTTTGAACTTTGAATTGGAGAACAAGGGTAGCTCTGGCTCTGGCCAATACGCGTAGTGCAGGATCTGCGGGGTTTTCGCGAAGTTGCGAGTAATGGCTCTTGGCCAGAGAGCTCTGGTTCGATGCCAGATCATCTCGGTTCCACGGCATCGGTCGAGATAGCCTGGTATGCACGCATATCAGACTCAATCACAGTGGTATCTCCTAAAGTACACGTCTCACTGTGCGAGTTGGCGAACCGACAGCAGAAAGCAGCGTAAGCCTCCAAGGATTCCACAGGCAAAAAATCGACTCGTCTCGAAACTTCTCAAGAAGCCAAAAGAAGCTTTGATGGTCGACCCAGTGTCAGGTGCTTCAGGATAATCGGCAGTGGATGGCGCAACAGCGAGGACAGGATTGGTGGATTGTGGCTTCAGCTGTAACAGCATGCGCGTGGATCATGGAAAATGATTCCAGGGAGGAGCCGGAAATCAAGTGCTGCCCCTAGCCTCTTCGAGTACTAGACCGTGGTCACTATTGGATGGGTGCGAGGAAACGGAGCCGATCATGGTGATCAGCGACGATTTCGCAAGTCTGAGGTGGACTCATGGCCCTATCGACGGGGCCGAGATTCGGTCGATGCTCAACGGCTGTGGGGCTCGTCCATGACGTGGATTGAATGCATCCTTGAAGAAGTTTCTCTTGGCAGGATTCTGGCTCTTGTGGTTGAATTTGCAATCAAGAGATCGCGTCAGAGACAGCCGAGGAATGAAGAAAAGAGAAGAGAAGGATGAGAGTCTTGATGTTGGTGTTGATGAGGATCAGATGATCTGCACAGTACAAAATAGGCAACTTAACTACTACCTTCGTGCCGGAGTAGGTACCTTCTAACCAACTTAACCACCGCGTTGGGACGTCCCTCACCATGTCGACTCTATAAGAATGCAAGCTCGCCCGCTGAAGCTTTAGAACAACGATAACTAATGAGGAGCAGCGAAACCTATGCGGAGTATTCTCAAACAAAGAAAGGTCGAAATCCTTGAACCATGTACTGTACCTCCTTCATTAGTACTCCGGATGAGGTCGATACTGACCGCTACTACAGAAACGCCACCACTTACTATTATTCTATGCTACTTCGCGAAGGGATTCCTACTAGACTCTTGACATGACATGAGTTGTGATTCTAGTTTGACACCGGCTCGGCTCATTTGTTGCCCTTAGGCTGGAGTTAGCTTCGGTCACAGGATAAGCTAGTTAATCGATCCTCCATCCATGCAGTCAGTCTGCCGAGTCATCCGCGTCATGTGCCGGCGCCATTAGCTCTCATTCGCGACTAGGCAAGATGGACAAGGTGAGCTAAGGAGTTTCATCAGGGATCAAACTCATGGGAAACGCTTCTCCAAGCATCGAATTTCCCCTCCATTTACCATAGTATGATTTTCGGCAGGGAATGATGATATCGCGCCAGGATAGTTTCCTGCCAGTGGTTTGTATCCCTATCAGTCCTGCCACGTTTATTGCTCGGGCTAACAGCACTTAGGTCACCCCGGTTTCTGGGATATGATATTTGTTAGCCCTGATTCCTTCACAAATGGGAGTCCAAAACTCAACAGCACGTTCCAGAAGCTGTCCTTGTCATTCAGCAAGAGCACTGCCCACAATGTGCAACTCTGACTCGGTAATGTCAGAAAGACACTGGTGTTGCGAATGACCCGACCCTCGGCGTGTTGCCCATCAACTCAACTTCTCCTGGAAAACAATGAACCCATGTGGATCGAGATATAAGGCTAGCCTTTCTGTAGAACATTCGATTGTTAACTGCTCGTCTGAGGCCATGCAGGCAAGATGAACAGGTAATTTTCAGCCACCGAGAAGAACTTGACCAGAGAAAAGTTTCAGCACACATATAATTATATAAAATCCTAGTAATCTTGGACTTTCTGGTACTTTGGGACAAGACGGGACTCGAAATGAGACAGCGACTGAGAACAGCACTCGCTTCTATATCGAAGAAGGAGGCTGTAGTCTGTGAGCTTCTGCTTTTTATCCTCTTGTTAGGAACCTTTGAAGCTATACCGCTAACCCAATGCTCGCCAAAGCCTTCACTGAATTCTTGAGTTGCCTAATATTCTCCAGAAATATCCCTCTTGATGCCTAAGGTATCGATGGAGCTTGATGCAATACTTGGGACTAGCCCTGGGAAGATAGATCTCGGGGTTTGCTAAGAGGTGTTGAGATGGATTAGAACTGTTCTCGGTTGTATTTCAATATCATTATTTTCGCGTTCTAACCTGAATAATTCCCAATGAATCTATTACTATTATCTCCATTATACATATTTCATCAAAAGTGTTCGCAACCCTTCACTATCTCTATTACCTACCTTTCTATCATCAATCTTGTGGTCAGCAGCTCTATGTATGAGGATCCCATTGCTCATGGTTCACAATCCGTGGCTCAGCTGACTCGACAATGGCTTTGTTCCTCGCCATTTTCGCCGTTTTCGCCGCCTTTTCTTGCCAATACGCAGTTTCTCCGCTGCGGCTTTCTTACCCGGCTAAGCACTTAATTTGAGTCTTTAAGCCGAACAGCATGAACAGGATTGACTGAAACATTAAGTGCTATCACTAAGAGCTTGAAAGGATGAGCAACAGTATAGATAAAGGTTGTGGAAACCTTTAACAAGATACTGTAGTGCTGGTCATTACTTGCCATGTCTTAGAGAAATCAGAGGTAATCAATCAGCCCTGCTTGACTGCTGGCCAGCAATGTGCTCTAACAGGTAATGGATCGCCTTCTGCATCTCACAGCCTCTTAGAGGGCGGGTTTTTCACCTCTTGATTGGCGGACAGTGTACCAAGTGCTGCTCTTCTTCAGTCATGTCTCTGATCACATTCTCTAAACCAATCAGCACAGGGTCTTTAAGCTCTGGATTCCACAATATATTCCAGCTAGCAACATCATTGTGTTGAAGCCCATGGGCTTTGAGGATATGTAACAAGTCATCCTGCTTCACAGCTTGTTCTGGGAAAAGTTCTTCAAAGTTTCAGTGACCTGCCCAGCTGAGAACTAACATATGGTGTATGTGTTTGCCATGATACCAGTAGTTGATATTTGGGATAAAATCTCCAACACACACAGGAATGTATTTTCCTTGTAAATCAGTGAGGCAAGAATAGACTACCTTTTTTTCTTGTAGCAGCTTAGGTTTCTTTGCTGTGATGGCTTTGATAATGACTGTGTAGCCATGTGAAGCAAGGACAGCCTTGATGATGAACCCAGTATATCCATGAATGTTGAGGGACTTAAAGTCAGTCTCATGGTCCTTGAGAAGTTGATCATGAAGCTTATATTGAACATCTGAAGGATCATCATTCAGGATCTGTAAAAAAATGTAGGCTTGTCCAGTGCAAATATAGCCAAATTTTACTTGACTGGATATCATATAGGCAAAGAGCTGGGTAATGACAGCAGCCACAACCTGCATGGCATCCACTTTCTCTCCTTCTTCAACTGTATCTATAATATCATGTTTGATTTCAATTTCTCTCAACATCTGATTCTCCTCATCCCAGAGACCGCGCCAGATGGTGCCAATTGGAAGTTTATGTGGAGGTTTGAGCTCAATAGCTAAGAAGGAAGAATACTTTTCAGTTGATTGGACCCGAGCACAGAACTGATCAGCACAGCAGTTAATATGAGGCATGCTCGACTCCTGTCATAAAGGTTTTTCAGGAGACTTGTTTTGCTTTCTTTTAACACCTTGACCAGGATTGGGTTTAGGTGTTGAAAAAAAGGGGTCCTCATCAAGTCCTTCATGGTGCTCAAAAATAATCTTGATGTCAAGAAGAAATTTGCTGTACATCTTTTCATCACTGCGCATCTCACAAAGGATTTGCTTCACAAAAAATTCAACTGTATTCTCCACAAATGGCCAAAGGGTAGGTTCAGAATTGATGACATGAATTTGGCTTTTGACCATATGAAGACCAGGTTTTGCCATGAAGAGGCAATTAGAAGTGAAGGTCAAATTTTCAAGAATCTCCTGCCATGTTTGTTCCTGCAGTTCGGCAAAATTGTCCCAGGGCTCAATACGCGGGGGGTATACTCTATTGACAGGATTCGCGACAGGACCTTTCGATAAAAACTTGGGATTCATCTCAAGACAAATGGCTAAGGAGAGATCATGACACCCAGCCAGGAGTTTGGAAAGAGTTGTTGGTTGAGTAATTGCTGCAATCTGTGCTTGTACTGCCTCGCGCTCTGCTTCTGCTGCCTGGCGTTTTGCTTCTGCAGCCTGGCGTTTTGCTTCTGCAGCCATGCGTTTTGCTTCTGCTGCCTCGCGTTCTGCTTGCTCGCGCTGTTCTCGTTCGTTTTGGAGCTCAGCCTTTGCGGCCTCAAGCTGAAGCTTGAGTCGTTCAATTTCAGCTTCCATAAGGTCAGCTGTGTTGGATACAGTACTTCGTCAAAAGTCTCCGCAGCCCTTTGCTATCCCTATTGCCAATCCTTAGATAGACCAGCTTCATCGAATCCTTGAGGGAAAGGGAAAAGGCTATAGTCCATACTCAGCATATAAAAGGCCCGCAGGCTCAGCCGCAAATGCCCAGTTGTAAGAAACAAAAGTGCCTTGAGTAAGGCATGAGGATGTTGGGCAGCTGCAAGGGTGCCCTTATTTGTTATTGAGAACAAGGGCGATGCAGCAGAGACCCGGCCCCAACACCTCTGATTGGTCGGAGGCAGGCTGATCCGGCCCCTTAAAGTGGTTGTATCACGATGACTCAGCATTACTCGGATAAACCGTTTATCCATTCCACACAATCACGGAGTAACTATTTCTCCGCAGGCCGTTGTTGCCCGCAGAACTTTCCGGCTGTCGAGCAGCTGTTGTTGACTGTGATAAATGATAGACTGATACGTGGATGGATGGATTGTGAGGGTGAACTTCCGGAATTGAATCTCCTCCTCAATTCCTCTTTCTTTCGCCCTACCTACTAGATGAGGTAGCGAGGTAGGGCTTGTTTCTCTATCCAAGGACTTGGAACTGACTACCTACAGTACCTGGTCAAAAGTTTCCTTGATCCTGTTGCTGGCCCTTAACAACCCTTGATAATAGTCAACAAGATTGCTTCATCAAGCCTCTCGAAAGCTCAAGAAGCATCTTTGCGAATGATTCAAGGTAGTCTAAGGGCTGATTTGAGGTCCTGGTCCAAGGGTACATTCAAGGGATAATGAAGGGCTGTGGAAACTTTTGACCTAGTACTGTATCTCTAGGGTTCCTTCATCCTCCAAATTTTCCATGCCCAGATAATATCTAATTCCTTTGGGCTGATTCTCTGGTACCAAAAATACTACTTTCATCAGATGAGCCCTTGCCGCAATGGTAGCTAAGTGCGCCAAAAGAAAATGTTCTCTCTCAGCAGTCCGCTAAGAGAGTAATATTTGGCCAGATACCATATAAACTCGATCCTCTGGATGTTCAATAGTCTCCCAAGATTGAACATGATGCTAGAAAGAAATCAAAAAGAAAGAGTCTGATCAATCCGGCTCTACTATCACTCTTCTGCTATATCTCGCGGGATTGTGTACGGATATATATTGTCTGCAATAATGAGGGACAGTTATCAGCATGCATTGACAGCGGCCAGCCAGATGTGTCACCCATGAAGGTGTAATTCGATTCCGTGGTTTTCAATGAAAGTGTCTCCATTGCAAAGGCCGTCCAAATTATTGGCACTGCCTGAATCACGCTGTCCAGGAGTCGTGCCTATGAATTACGAGAGATGAATTCCCAATTTCCCGGTGATACTATTGATATTTGCCTCTCTGTAGCGACGCCACTGCATGCGGCGTTGTCTCTGGGATGTATGATTCTTCACCAATGACTGAAGGCGATATCGAGAACATTCGGAGAACAGGTTTGAGCCTGCTGACTCGCCCTTCACATATTCCTGTTTGTTTTCCAGGTTGAGGCAACAACACTCGCATCGGAGCGATCCAAACGGAACAATCGCCAATTAATCGATCCTATCGCCCTAGAGTTTCCGCTTTACGTCTCAAGTGCGTAGCAAGCGAGAGATCCTAGAGCATCTGTCTCCTTCCTGATGACGCAGCTTCTCATCGTCGGTTTCTTTGCTATATCACCGACGCTAAGCGAATTTCTGTGGGACCAACTAACCTGGCTGGGATTATACACTTATAATTCTTGGCATTTCCTTTTAGTCATGGTAGCCGGGGCCGCTAAAATCATCCATTGCCAGCCCCATGGCTCAGCGGCAGGATGGAATTTTTGCAGATCGAATGCTGGATCAGAAGTATATCGACACTCTAGCGTGCATTCCGGTCGATCTCTGAGAAACTTGGCCTAACAATGAGTGACTCTTTGACACTACAGTCTTAGGCCCTGAAAATATAAGCTACCTTGCGTCGAATTCGATGGGGGCCTACAAATTAAGGTTAATATTTTGCTTGCGGCCCGTCGCTTTGTTGCTTGTGTGGATTCACGTCAAGTCTATTCGGCCCTGAATGATATATCCCCCAGTCCAGGTTATCATATCCCTGTTACCCACCCTTGTTTGAAGACTGGCCTCAGGATCCACAACTGGCCTTACATCAAACAGCTCCTCTTGTTTTGGCCCTACCACTAGTGGTGATTCAATCTAGATCCGCTGTGCCAAATTCTGGAAGGGAAGGAACATCGTGAGGTGGGTCCTTTAGTATGATTAACGATTGTTTGCCTACTGTGAGCTTGACAACAATCCACCAAGCCTCTCCTTCCGGCCTCCTTCTTCCTCTCCTAGCTTGATGGATCCTGTTGGTGGGATGGAATAATCATATCATGGGGATACGACCCAGGAGTACTTATATAAACGCCTTCTTGTTCCCCATCTTCCAGATTGCAACAACTAGCAAGTTCCGTGGCTTTTCCTGAAGTATTTGTTCCAGTCTTGATCAACCTCCCTTACTTATATCCAAGATGCTCAGCTTCATCCCAACTGTGACCACACTCCTCCTTTTGGCTCTTAATGGGACATTGGCAGCCAATATCCCCTTAGGAGCAGCCGAAGCTGGCCACTCGATTTTAGCACGGGCCCCGCCCAAAAGTGTCGATGACCTTCCGCCGCATGCTTTATGCCCTGCTGCTATCAAACAGCCTGGTTAGTGATCAGCGCGCATTTGGCCAGGGAATATCGGCTTGATCACCCGGTTGACATTGGACGCTAATACTTTCATGCGGACTAGCACATAACTATACTGAAGAAGCTATCAAACAAGCAGTACTAGCTGGAATGGCGTTCCTCGTCTCAGGGAAACGCATTTCATCTCGTGGGGGTTCGTCCCGCGCGTCAAGTAAGCTCAGCAATACGTTCCAGGCGAATCCACCAGCGTACTAACTGCCGTGACCAGAAAAATATCCGCACATGTTTCTTAATAGAGAGGGATTCGATTTTGGAACACCTTGCAACAAACAGAATGATCGATTCGAATGGCCCATCCTAGCGAGTGGGAAGATATATGATGGCAGCACTCCTCCAGGCATGGACCGCGTCATCCTCTCTCGATACCCGAGGGGCGAAACAGCTACGTATGGGCTCCCATTTGCCCCCTGGTCACAAGGCTAACCGCTAACCCTTTTCCTTTACACAGATATTGTATGGTGGGCCGTCATAGTAACGAAGTCGACTTTGCCAGGTGCCCTTAGTATGTCCCAAGACATTTAGGGATTCTAGAGAGTCTAGCGTTATCCCTTGATGCTAGGCGCGTTTGGTTTTCGAGTATGGCCTATGAATGGAGGAGGTGTATAAGGAATGTATATATTTTGAGTTAGCGAGGTGTCAATTTCGTTCTATCTCTGCTGTAGCGCCAGGCAGTCACTTGTCATCTTGAAGAAATGTTGACATCACCTATGTATATCATGTTACGAGGCTCCCGGATACTGCTTCACTTGAGAACTTTGGTTCCTGAAGACGCCGAATCTCGCTTGTCGGTGGGGCGATCGGCTCTAGGGATGAAGTCGTTGGTTTGGTGCCTGCGATCCGTCGGCTAACGAGCCGATGGAAGCGGCAAAATGGATCACTAGCCTTCCACTGGCGGATGTGATTAACGAAATGATCCTGTGGCTTTCTTGGTTTTTTTTTCTCACTCGCTTTGCCTTGGAAGTCATTTGATGATTCTCTGATTTGTTCAGAAAAGGATTAGCGCTTCCCATAACTAGGTAAAGATGATACCATGTGGTTACAGTCTCTAGGAAATACCGAGATGAGACGCATACTATTGAATATAGCCCTGCTCTAAAAAATTCCTGCTCCTCTTCGAGACAAACCAGACTTGATTATACATGTCCGGAGAAACAAGTGACGCTGTAAGTCCTTGGCAAATAGACTGCATTGAGATTAGCACATTCGAACCGTCGTTTAGGTGCATGCAGGTGGTTGAGATCCCTGGGCTTCCAATGAGGGGCATACAGACAATGATTTCTCTCCACCATTAACTACCATTCCACACAAGCGTTACTATGCCTCAGTCGGCTGAGGCCACAAGTATCAGGTACGATCTGGCAAGATATAACATCATGCTACCGTTAAATTAACTGAAGCCCAGGGACTTGGCTATATCCCAGCAGAGTGAAGCGTTCGTCGAGAAGGATGGCGACCTTTTCTTCGACCATACAAAGCTGATCCTGCGACGAGACGGAGAATATTTCTACGCCACATCGGACCTACGCTGCTCTTCTCCGTCTTTGATTGAAACTAGCCAGTTAGATATCAATAGGATACCCACTGAAGACATCTGGCCGCCGATGGAGGCTCACTTCACTTCCGCACCTGATCCCTTACCTCCAGACTCCTACCTCAAGCAGCCGAGCCTTTTATGCTACACTCCTGGTTCACTAGACATCTGTCACCAGATTCTCACGGAGGTGGAAGCATGTGAAATACTCCGAAACCACCCACATCCAAACATAGCTCGGTATCTTGGTTGTGTTACCATGAATGGTAGGATAACAGGGCTCTGCTTCAGCAAATATCCCATCACCCTGGATCAGAGGCTGAGAGAAGACGCCTCTTTTGACAGGGTCATGTGTCTGCAAGGGATCGAGAGTGGCATCAGACATATGCATCAGTTGGGGCTCATACACAATGACCTTCATCCATCCAACATCATGATTGACACCAACGAGAATCCTATCATTATTGACTTTGACTCCTGCAAGCGAGAAGAGGAAAAACTGGGCAGCAAAGCAGGAAAATTCGGTTGGACGCTGGAGGAATCGGACATAGCAACTCGCGAGAATGATATTTTGAGCCTCTCGAAAATAAAGGATATCCTGATAGGGGCCAAGAAGGAAGACTAAGAAATGTGAAGCAGCATATCACTTATCCAACCTTCGATGGGCCCACTGACGGTCTCCTATGGCCATAAAAACATGCTAGACTGCATTGGGTATCTCATTAATTTTATACTTGTAACTTTCTAAGCATCTCACTGTCAGGGTGCAGCACATCCAACACTGTGTGAAGCACGGGGTCATAGTCATCATATAGAAGATTAGGGATATGAAATGTTATTTTTAACATCTGATACTATTGAATTTCTATTAGCTAATTTTCAAGTGTCTTTAGGGATATCCTCTACTTGATAGCAAGGGGAAGAAATGGTGGGCTGTAAGGCCCTGTCAGATTCACTTTGTCAGACCATATTATTAGGATAGTCATCATACAGAAAATTAGGGATATGAAATGTTATTTTTCCCATTTCCTGTAGCTAATTCCTAACTGCCTTTAGGGATATCCTTTACTTGATAGCAGGGAAAGACAGTGGTGGGCCGTAAGGCCCTGGCGGATTCACTTGTGTTGAAACATAGGAACATTATAACATAGAAAACTAATCAGCATTTGCAGTCGCATTGATCAGACCTGCAGATAGTAGTAACTAATACTGCTAGAATATATTTCCCTTTCAATAGGATTAAGGCCAAAACACCCAAATTGGTATCTAGCTGAACTATTGTTGAGAAGATGATGAAGGTAAAAAGACAAGATTGAATAAATCGAGATAAAAGGAGAGCAAAAAACGAGGTAGAAAAAAAGAAACTGCGGCTTGCCCGGATCGAACGGGCGACCTTTAGATTGCAGGCTGAAGGGGGTTTTGGCTTCAGTCTAACGCTCTCCCAACTGAGCTAAAGCCGCAATTGATGAAAACCTTAGCTGACTGATGGAAACATAGCTCCAAGGCTGGTCAATGCATCCAACTGACACTAATTTCGGTCCAAGACATACGAATCTAAGGAAACCACCCAGGTTGCAAGGAAAAATGATGTATGTACATTATTTAACCAGGGCTGTATATATGAGCTATCTGGTCCGTGTGCAATGTTGTGCATGTTGAATTACGGCTATTTCTTATTCCTCTTCTTCCGCTTCGTCGGGGGTTTGGTATCGGGGGATTTGCCTGTTTCAATTTCATCTTCCACCTCGAGCCCACCCTCGCTACCAGTCGATGCATTGGCAGCACTGATACCCCTGTCATCAGGGCCGGAGCTGTCTGCTGCATCCACTGCGCTGCTCATGCTTCCCGGGGCTGAAACGGGATCCCACGCCCCGTCACCGGACTCAGGTCCCTCCACAATTACTGGACGCGATGCGGAAGGTCTGGGCCGTTCGGCAACGGACGTGTCAACGGCAGGTGCTGTTTCTACTCGGGTTTTTGCCATATGGCCTTGATTGTTCCATGCACCACAGCTACCACATCTCCATGCTCCTAATTCCTCCAAGCTGCGAATGCCAGGAGGAGCCTGGCCATTAACCAACCGACATTCTTGGCATATCAAAACCAAACGATTCTTTGGGAGTGTTTCGTCCTCGCCCAATAGCACGTCAAAAACTCGATCATACCACTGAGGTTGGCGCGTTTCACTATACGACGACGTCGCGAACGCACTTGGATGAAATCCAGGTTCGTCGGCCAAAGCTGAAGCCTGAGAAGGAAGTCTTTGAGGTAGGTCGGCTGAGGTATTAGGTCGCTCATACTGGAGCCGTGGTGGCGGCGTGGCTGCAGGTCGACGGATATTTGCGGTGGGCGGCGGCGCAAGACCGGTTCGCATACTCTGGCCGGGAAGAGAGGCTTTGTCTTTCGGTGACCTACCCTTATTGTGTCCTAGCTCTTCCTCTTGGGTCATGTCTGTTGATTGTTTCGGCTTCGGCGAATCTCCACCATACTTCTCTAAGAGCATTTGAGTTGAATTGTATTTGGTTGCTTCCTTGAGTTTTTCGATAGTTTCGTCGCGCTGTTTCTGCAGGTCATCCAGCACACTCTGTAGCTTGGAAATGCGATAGTTATAGATCATGTCGACGGCAGCACGAACAGCATATATCCTACAAGAGTTAGTTAGCGACTCTGATCCATACGGTGCATGCGTATCGCTACACGCACATTACCGGTCCTCCACAGAGGACTGTATATTCTAAAGCACCCCATCGATCCCAACCAAGCACCAGAATGGCAATAAGGGAATACAGAATGTAAATGAAACTCGTGTACAGGGTCCACAAGGCTTTGAACCGACGAGACTGTTGGCGAAGCTTGTCCAACCGACTACTCGTCTTCGCAACTTTCTGGGACAGCTGAGATAGAGCCTTTTCGAAGGACGCCGGGGAGTTGTCGGAGCCCTAGTTGCGATCGGAACATTAGTATTGTATGTTACTGGGCTAAGAAGATGCGTGCTCACCCTCCATGGCCAGAATGATACCATGACTAGTTCGAATTCAGCATAATCACATCATTCTGAAAAACAATGAGAGCTATTTCCAGAAAGACTTGTAACGGAGTGTTTGCGAAAAAGGAAATGACAGAACGGGTGGTGATAGCTTTCTGGATGGAAGGATTCTGGGCTAGGATTCTCCAAAGGGGTACGTGTCATTTGAGAAGACTGATACAGGTACACAAAACGCTTTGGGATCAAAGCCCTGAGGACAATAATGTATGATGACCTCAAGCACAAGAAGGATCCACGTTGCTTTCGCAATGTAGACAAACGCGGAAGAAACACCGATTTAGGCAGCTGGGGATCGATGAGCAAACAGCGCAAACATGCATCTGGTCTTGGCATTTCTTGGAGCTGTTCAGACGATTCAGAGAGTTGAGGACACATTCAAGGAGTTAATGATCCCCTAAAAGTGGTTGAACGATACTCTACGGGGTACTCCCGGCACATTGCTACTTGGAGTCTCGATATTACATTATTCTACTGGGCCCCTTGATCAGGGTGCTTGCCCTTGCGGGCGAAGACAATGTTCCAAGTAAGTCATGAATGCAAGCATTCTTCTTGGATCCTCGAGCATTCACTGACCAGGTCAATGACACAGCGGATTCGCGGCGCGATTGATGCCCGCATTGCAGAAGAGCAGGCTCGTCAGAAGGCAAGCCAAGACTCTCTGTCGAGATCCAGCTCCGGTGCCCGTCGTGCCAATCCCTCGCCTGCTAGACGTCCAAGCTCGCGGCTCAACCGTGGGAATAGTTTCCTTTCAAAGAACCCAGACCCAGCAGAATTCGATGCGGAGTTCGTAATTGGCGATGATGAGTCGTCTACAAGAACCAGTACTCCACTACCGGAGGCGGAGACCAACGCCGATGCGCGGGAAGCAGATGAGAAAGTCAGCGCTACCGAGCCTGCCTGGGCTGCAGCTACACCTCCACCTGGAAAGATGTCAGCGCAGGTACCGGTGGAATTACCTACGGACGTTAGAGTGAAGCTACGCAGGCTAGACAAGCTCGAATCGAGATACCAGGGTAGGTGGCGCACCATTGCTGGAAATGCCATTACGTTTTACTGAATAGCTCTATAAAGAGCTGCTAAAGGCCTATCGAGTCGCCCACTCGCGTGTCCTTTCCATCGAGCCATTTGAGGCGGCATTGCGAGAAAACACTCCGCTTACTTCCATCAGTGAACCTCGGGCACTGACCGAATATCTCAATCAGCTAAACCTTAAAGGAGACATGGTGGTTGATGAACTGAAAAGGATTACTGCTGAGAGGGATGATTTCAAGAAGCAGGTAGAGGCCGCCGAAAAATCCACACGTGAAGCGTGGGACGAGGTTGCAAATTTAAAGAAGTCCCGGCCGGACGTGCCCGATATCACCCAAAATACAGAAAGCCTTGATAGCAAAGAAACGGGAAGCGCACAAGCAGCCACGCCATCTATTGGCGAGGATTCGGGTGAACATTCACTAAATTCGCCTACAGCTTCCATCACGTCTCGCGCCACATCAATCCGCGGTCTCTTTTCGCCCAAAGCGAAACCAGTGAAATCCACGCCTCCTCCAGAGGAAAATGAAGAGTTTTTCTCATTTGAGAACGAGATTCCTAAGCTCGAATCTGAGCTGAAAGACAAAGAGCAGGAAGTTGCGTCCCTGAAATCCGAAATTCAAACTTTAAAGGGCGACTTGTCAGTAGCGCGCGAATCCACGGAAGGTATGGTTCATAGTCTTGAAGCCGCAACCCGGGAGGTCTCTGAACTTCGAGATAAAAATGATCGCATTGATTCCCAGTTCAAAGAGGAGCGTGATAACCTGCAACAGCAAATCACCGATCTGGAGTCGAAACTACAGTCTGCTGAAACCGAATTAAGTAAGGCTTCCGCTGCTATGGATGGTATGAAACGCCAATTAGAGGAGAGCGAAGCAGAGTTGCAAAAAGTAAAGGAGACATCCTCATCTGCTGGGCAACACGAAGCCAGCCAAACGTCACCAGACCAGAAGCGAATTGATGTTTTGCAAGGAGTTGTAACGAATCTCAAATCTCAACTAAAAGATGCCGAATCCACGGTGCAATCGCTAAAAGCGGATATCTCGTTGACAGAAGCTGAATCAAGGACCAATCGCAAGGTCATCGAGTTCCTGGATAGTGGCTTGGGAGAAAATGGCGAATGGAAAGCAGCCAAGAAATGTCTCATGGATGGCAAGGAAGCCGATTTTGAGAAAATTCGACAGAGCCTGCTTCGTGAGGCATCCAATGGGCCAGCCTCCGCCTCGGCCAAAAATCCGCCTCCCCAAACCTCCAATGGGAAGAAAAAGAAGAAGAAAAGAAAGGCCGGTGGCAAAGTTGAATCAGAAGTAGACAGCAAGGAGATATCAACTTCACAAGAGAACGACCTGCCTTCAAGTAAAGATTCGGAAACGATCCTTGCCTTGGAAAATCAAGTGACTGAACTTATTGTTGAAGTAGGCGAGAAAAACGCCGCGATCGATCGACTCCACGCCCAGCTCAAAGGAGAATCAATTCTTCGGGAAGAAATAGAATCCCTACGGGACGATCTTACTGATATTGGGCAAGATCACGTTGAGGCAAAGGAGAAGGTTAAGGACCTATTAGCACAAAAAGCGGCTCTTGAGAAGACAATTGGCAGCCTTGAAAAGGAAATTACCTCACTCAAGGAAAGCTCAGTAACAGCTGAGCCTGGATCTGAAAAGGCTCATGATGATTTAGTGGCCGACTTTGAGGAACTCAAAGCTAAAGCGGTGACACTTGAAACGGATCTGTCGGCTGCTCAGCAACTCGCTGCATCCCGATTTAAGGAACTTTCTGACCTCCGCCAAACTCTCCAGAAGATACAGCCCGAAATAAGAACACTTCGCCAAGAGTCTGCGGATCTCAAGGCTGCAAAAGAAGATCTTAAGAACAAAGCTTCCGATCTAAGCCGTTTGGAGCGAATCCAGGAAGACCTTCGAGCAGAGATCAAAGGTCTCAAGAGTGCGGCCAACGAAAAGGATACAGAGATCAAAAAGCTTAATCAAAAGGTATCTCAAGAACATAGCAGTCGCTTAGAAGCAGAACAAGCTTTGGAAACAGCGAGATCAGACCTTCGTTACTCAGAAAGCCAGAGGCAACAGTCTATCGAGAAAGGCGAACAGATGTCGAGGGACTTGTCAAATACCCAAGAACAGCTCCAGTCGGCAAATCTTAAGCTCAAAAATTTAGAAGAAGAGGTTTCGAAACTCAAGCGTGAGATTGGCAACCTGCATGATGAGATCCAGCTTAAGACCGCACAACATGCAAGCGCGCAAAGTTTGATGAATAACATGCGCGACCAATCATCCGAAATGGCGATGCAGGTGAAAGAAGCCCGCGAGAGATGTGAGGGTCTGGAGGAGGAACTAACTGATGCGCAACGCCTTCTTTCTGAGAGAACAAGGGAGGGCGAGACTATGCGCCGTCTACTCTCCGAAGTTGAGCTCAAAACAGACCAGAAAGTTAGGGACTTCAAAGAGCGACTCGAGGCTGCCATCGAAGAACGAGATCGTGCTGAGGATGAAGCGAATTTGTCCGCTAGAAAGCGGGCAAGGGAGATGGAAGAGCTGAAATCAAAGGCCCGGGAGGCAGAACGTGCTTTACGTCGGACAGAAGAGGATAAAGAAGAACTCGAACACTCACAAAAAGAATGGAAGCGCAAGCGCGATGAGCTCGAATCGGAACTGGAGCGGTCGAGACTCGAACTTGTCGATGTGAGAGACGCCATGTCCCAGCTCCGCGATGCCTTGGATGAGAATGAAAAACAAGTACGAGATTTTGACAAAGAAAGATCTGAACTCCGTCGTTCAGCTGAAGAGGCCAACCAGCGATTGGAGAAGCTCAAGAAAGCGAACAAGTCCCTGTCGGATGACCTTAAGGCGATCCAAGCAGCTAAAGGGCGTGTAGAGGCGGGCAGTCGTACCCCCCGCTCGTCGATCGACTCAGGGGCCCATCGTGGCGTAATGTCGCCTTCTCGAGCACGAAATGGATCTCGAGCCCGAGGCGAAACGCCTATGCCGGGATCGGGAAGCATAGACCATGTCTATCTCAAAAATGTGCTCCTCCAGTTCTTGGAGCAGAAGGATAGGGGTCACCAGAAGCAGCTGATTCCCGTGCTGGGAATGCTGCTCCATTTTGATGAGTAAGTGATCCTCAGAAAGAGTGTGCCATCAATACGTTTTACTGACTATTTCGTCACTTTAGAAATGATGAACAGAAGTGGATGTCTGCTATATCTTCGAAGTAGCCAATTTATGAGCCGGATCTTGAATATTGCACTGTATTTTATCAGTTTATTATGTAAAAATTTTACGATATAATGGAACGGAATTGGAAGAATCATGCCTGGCTCGTATCGTCGCCAGAATCTCACTTGTCTCGGTTCGTACCCGTACTTTTGGTGTCAAAAGGCGCGGTTCTGGTGGCGGATCCACATCGCGAGCTTCTATCAATGTCAAAACATGGGTAGATGAATTCGACTCTTTTGCTAATCGCAGAACCATTCCAAACTACAATCCAAGCAGATATTGATCCAGCCCGCTCACATCACTTATCTATTTCTCATATTGCCATGGCTAACCAGTACGCCATCCGGTTTGCCACCGAGGATGGTATGGATATGAATCACTTATCACCAATTCTACTGAAGCTAATGATGGAGTATTAGACATACCCATAATCCTCCAGTTCATCCAAGAATTAGCTGCCTACGAAAATGCCTCTCATGAGGTCGAAGCGACAGTTTCTTCGCTCGGCGAAACTCTTTCTTTCCCTGATTCTCCGCCCAAACGAGGTAGCGTATACACCCTCCTGATCTCCCCACCAGCTACAGAAACAGTACCCGAGCCCAAACCAGCCGGAATGGCGCTATTCTTTTATAATTACTCAACATGGCGATCGGCACCGGGAGTGTATTTAGAGGATTTGTATGTTCAGCCAGAGTACCGAGGGAAAGGATATGGTTTCGCTCTTCTGCGTCGGTTGGCGGAGGAGGTAGTCAAGGTGAACGGGAGGCGGCTGGAATGGAGTGTGCTGAAGTGGAACGAGCCGAGTATTCGCTTTTATAAAGCAATTGGGGCGCGGCCGATGGATGAATGGGTGAAGATGATGGTTGAGGGTGAAGCCTTGGTGAAACTGGCTGGTAGGGAATGACGAGTGAAATATCCAACAACTTGGCCTTGTCCGTCACCAACATTCGTCCGTTAGCGAGTCAACTATTGACCAGGACCCGTATTCACCTGCCTGGAGTGAATCCTTGCCGCAAATCAGTTGATATTCAGAATGCGCATGGAAGCTGTTATACAGAAAGATCAGACGAAACCAAAAGGCAGGAGGTGGTGTTATTTGTCTAGCTATCGATGTCCCCAGCGTGACTTCCCCTGGTGGTCACGTGCCTGCTTGCTACGACCAGGAGTGATGACGTATGCCCGACACGCCGCGGGCGCTAAAGCGAAAGGAAGGAATGCAGGTGTTGTGGAGGCGAGTCTTCAGGAGTACATTACAGCAGGGAATTTGTTGTCAAGGCTGTCAGTGTGCTGTATCATGTATGCTATTTGTCGTTAACATATACCCAAATCGCAATTGTCTTCTATCCCCAAAACCATTGCATCTTCGACATCGTTGGCAATGGAGCCTGAGCTGGAAGCCAAACACCGGTCCAAGCTGGACCAGATCTTCCACGTAGAGTACGTGGTTTTGTATCGCTACAAAAATGGAGGTAGGTGGAGCTATTGCCGCTATGGTCTCCGCAGTTACCTAACCTCAAGTACTTTCTAGCCCAGACAGAAGTGGTGCAGCAGTTCAAACGCTTGGTGAAAGCTCTCAACCGGGTCGGACTCACCACCGCAGTGCGTCCTGCAACCGAAGGCGCAGTATTCGTCTTCGTCAAAGCAGAAGAAAGCTTTTTAAAGAAAGCGGTACACAGAGGACGGTAGGTACACACGGCAGAACTTACCTGGCTGTCTCAATCGCTAACGCGTTGTCTAGAGTCCGAGATTGGCTCTATGCAGTTCGTCAAATCCAGCCCAATGCCGAAGAAAACGAGGCACAGGAGGATATTTCCGAGGCGGAGCGCCTACGAACCATCTACCATATGATCACAGGACCACGAACCGACGGCGGCGCTGGAATCACACCTAAGTACGGAGATTGGAAGCATGTCGAAGCCGTTTTCCCTCTTCACGATAAAGATGTGAATAAGGAATGGATAATGAACTGGAGTCAAAAAACCTTTCTCAGCCGGCACGATATGGATCAGATTAGAGACCGACTCGGTGAAAGAGTTGCGTTTTATTTCTGTTTCCTTCAAATGTATTTCAGCTTCCTGATCTTTCCAGCTGCTTTTGGGTTTGCTTGCTGGGCGCTGCTTGGCCAATATTCCGTGATATATGCCGTTGTCAATTCTCTGGCTTGCTTGGTGTTTGTTGAATTCTGGAAGCGGCAAGAGGTCGATCTTAAACTACGATGGCATGTCAAAGGCGTTTCTGCCATCAAGGCCAAACGTCGGCAGTTCACACCTGATAAGGAGGTCGTCGATTCAGTCACCGGGGAAAGGATATTGGTCTTCTCTACGAAGACTCGACTCTTAAGGCAACTGTTACAGATTCCGTTTGCTCTCGCAGCTACGCTTGCGCTAGGAACACTCATTGCTGGCTGCTTCGCCATTGAAATATTCATCTCTGAAATCTATTCCGGCCCTTTCCAGGCATATTTGGTGAGTTTAAAGGCAATTTATTACTGGCAGCTAGCTAATTTGGGCCAGGGTTTTATTCCAACCATCATTCTCACGCTTTTGGTACCTACCATCAATGGTATTCTCACAAACATTGCCACACGACTTACGGACTATGAAAATTATGAAACTCAAGATAGCTACGACGTTGCCTTGACTCAGAAAATCTTTGTTTTGAACTTTATCACCTCATATCTACCGGTTTTCCTTACGGCTTTTATTTACGTCCCCTTCGCTCAAAAAATAGTTCCTTACCTCGATGTTTTTAATCTAACTGCCCGAGCGCTCGATACTAAGGAAGGCTTGGTTCCCAGCGCACCAGAATTCCGGATAAACCGAAATCGGCTTCGAAGTCAGGTCATATATCTCACCGTCACCGCTCAAATTGTGAACTTTGGCCTGGAGGCCGTCATGCCTATCGTTAAACGAAGGGCACTCAACAAATACAATGAGATGCAAGGGAAGAAACAGGAGAACAATCCGCAGCAATCTCAATCTTCCCAGTCATCTCGAACATCCGTCTCCACGCCAAAGGATGCGCCCGAAGAAGCATCTTTCCTCGCCAGTGTCCGCAAGGAGTCAGAACTAAGCGAATACGACGTCACCACTGATCTTCGCGAGATGGTTGTACAGTTTGGATATCTTGCTCTCTTTTCACCCGTATGGCCTCTGGTGCCTCTGTCGTTTTTGATCAATAATTGGGTCGAGTTGCGGTCAGATTTTGTCAAGATTTGCATCGAATGCAGACGTCCCGTCCCCGTACGCTCAGACACCATCGGTCCCTGGCTCGACTCTCTTGGCTTCCTTGCCTGGTTGGGTAGTCTTAGCAGTGCAGCTCTAGTTTATATGTTCTCTGACGGCGAAAATGGACCGGACGGAACACCAGCCGGCATCAAGGGATGGGCGCTACTTCTTGCCATTTTCTTCTCAGAACATTTGTATATACTTGCCCGGCAGGCGGTACAGATGGTATTTTCAAAAATTGAAACGCCAGAGACCAGACAGGAACGAGGCCAGCGGTACATGGTCCGAAAAGCGTACTTGGATACCATCATGCCAGAGCGGGAAGAGTCACCTGAGGACTTTGTCGATTTACATGAGTTGGAAAAGCCAGTTGAGGGCGAGGAAGCACAAAAGATTACTCGCGAATCCTTGGAGGAAGATGCGCGGCGTCTCAGCCAGCAGTCTGCTAACCCAACGGATGTGTTTTGGCTGCGGCAACGTGGTTGGAAGGAGTCGGCGCAGGTGGGAGTGGGTCTGATTCAAGCGGCTTTTACGGCTTCACTCAAGGAAAAGAAGAAGCAGTAGTGGGAGGGGTCCTGCTCATGTTGCTTAAGGGCGTTTAAGGCTTTGATGTGAAGTCGTAACAAACGAAGGAAATTCTAGTACGCGATAGATAAGGCGCAGCCGCTTGCATGGGATGCTCTATACCATAGCTGAAGTTGGGGAATTCGTTGTATTCTGCTAAGGCTGCTCGTAATATTCTGGCCCTTTTTCACTATGGATCAACTTCTATTTTGACTTCTAAACCTCCAGTAGCCCCTCAATGATTTCCAAAATTGCTTAACAGCTTGAATATGAAATATAAAACGCGAGTAGCCAAGGGTTACCGTGAGCGCTTTCTGTTGAATTCCTCGGTTCCATTCCCTAAAGTAGGGGGACTGCATGTACACGACGCATATGCATACATTTATACACTCGCCACAAGAGCTATATGAAAGAGCTGAAATGAAATTGTGATTCACTTATGTATCTCTCCATCCATTGCAGATGTTGGCTTTGGCTTTGGCTTAGCATCATATGCCACGAGTAGTTCCATAGTCGGGTAACTGGCTCAAACACCGCTGTGCTAAGAGATGTAGCACTTCCACGACTGGAGATATTGGGGTCGGCTCCATTCTTTAAAAACCGCTTGACACATCGCGTGTTACCACTTGTGAGCCTATTGCAATTACCTAGTATTGCAGGAAAAAATAGAGTAGAATCCCTCGCCAGTCTCCTCCATATTCCAGAACAATAGGTCCTTGACTCCTTGATGGAGTTCTTACGCACCTTCAGTGGGACTTTGAGAAGCCTCGAGTGTAAGGATGTTTGACGGACTTGATACTGATCTATCAGAGAGTATACCTCAAAATTCATGAAGATAGGCAGCATGGATCATCAAAAATTTCCAAGGTTTTTAGTTACTGCTCTTTTCCATGCTGATGAGCCCTGAAGTACGGTCTCTAATATCAGCTTGCCAAGCGCAATGGCAGTTTCTAGGATTAAGGATTTGAAAGCAAGCGTTCAACCGAAGGTCGGGCAATGTGAGTAGGGAAGGACAGTGGACACTCTGACAGTTCATGCCTTTGAGCGGGCTCGTCATACTCCAGCGAGTTGATATCTCAGCCGACCCGGAGGAACTGCTTGAAGAAAGCAGCATTTTTACTGCTGCAGGGCATAATCGAAGCAGGGAGGGATTACAAGGGCACCGTAATGGAACGCCAGTCTAATTGCCTTAGCATCACCTCTGCATGTAGCATCTGCTGGCTGTTCAATCAGCGTTTCCTGCGATCGTTTGCTGGTACCTATGGGCGGTTATTTCCGCGATGCGGCGAGTTTTGTTTTCCGATGAGGTTGAGCCCGCCGGTGCGCTTGAAGGGAAAAGAGTATCACGTGACTGATGCAGGTGGCGTACTCTTAGCGTTGACAGTATTACCTACTAATATGCAAGCTTATGTAATGATGTCATGAAACCGTCACATAGTACGGAGTATCACCGCGAAAGTCTGATCTTAGACGCGGGGAGATTATCTGTACTTTGCAAACCGAGAGGACATCATGCTTTGTAAGAGATATGTAATGATATGACAGCTTCGGGAGATTTTAGCCGGCTGATGAGCGAGGATCACGGGTTTGGGGCCGACAGGGTCGACGGAGAGCAATACGGATGTTACGTAATGCACGGAGTCGGGGAGTTTACATAAGGGGCTCAAAGGTCTCTCCCCAGACCATGTTTCCTTCGCCGAGTTCGGACGATGCAAGCAGCGAGGATACGGACTGAAACCGGGCTTGCTTGCAAGGCGAGTTGACTCACAACAGCGTCCGTCTTGAGCGCAGCGACGCGGGCGAAGATCCGCAGTCACGTTTTCCTGGAGGTTCGGACGCGTCAGGTGACCGGGGCTGGTCTTGGCGCCGGGAGGAGGATTATTAATCCACAACCTTAGTCATCTCGCTATAAATCCAGCCAAATCCGCCTTTTGCATCGCGTTTTCCCTTTTTCCTTCTGAGTCATCAACCCGCCTATTATTCATTCACTTTCGCTCTTCTCCTCCTCATCAACACAACTTCATCGCGTCTTTTCTCAGTCAGCTCTTAGTCAAGACACCACCCAATCCCCAGCATGCAACAACCGCCGGCACTAGCTCCCGCGCCTCATCCTGGCCAGCAGCAACAACCTCCCTCACAACCACCACAACAGCTTCACGCCCAGCAACAAGCGCCTCAACAGCACCCGCAGCAGGCCCAGCAGCAACAGCCACCCCAGGATCCGGCTAAGCCAGGCTCCAACCCCAATGTTCATGTCCAGGTATGCACTCCATCCGCTTGTTTACTGCTCTACACCCTCGCCTGTTGCCGCGCCGATTAATTATCTGTGCCCACACCCCACTAGAGTGGGCGAACAGGGTGATCTGTTCAGCTCCTATCACATTCACACACACACACAATCCCTGGTCCTCATTCACTCTCATCACTGCTGTCGCAAATCTTCCACTCCTTTGACCTAGGGCTGGCCAGCTCTTTCAGTTCATTGCTGTCAAATCGGTCGCAAACTGCTACTCGTTCCTAATATACTACCTGTCGCTTTTCACCTTGCTTTCCACAAGTCTGCCGCAACTTTGCAACTCGATATTCTTTGCTACTGTTTATGGCTTTACCCATGGCTAACCAGCTTTTCGCCAACCCTTGGCTTGGCGACGTTTATCAACAGGATCACGATGAACAAGGTACGATCGCTCTCGCCTTGCCTAATCTTCGAACCCATACTGACTGACACCCAATAGTTCTTCAGGATCACCTTCAGCAACATATCGGACATGCCGCCCCGCCACCACCCCGCCCTCAGCCGGGAATGGCCCATGTCCAACCCATAAGAGACCACTCCAACATTGATCCCGCGATCTCTGGTGCTCCTGCGACCACTGGCATGATCCCTGTTCCCGCGCAACAACTGCCGCAGCAACAACAGCAGCCCCCGCAGACACCCGAGCAGGCTATGATGGATGCGCCAACGAGTGAAGGTCGCAAGTCATATGGAAAACGGGAACTTTCCACCTCGAAGCGCGCCGCACAGAATCGTGCTGCTCAGGTATGTTCTTACTTTTGATTATTTCCTCAAGTCATGGCTTTGGAAGGCTCACGCGACCATATGTTTTAATAGCGCGCATTCCGCCAACGAAAGGAAGGCTACATTCGAAAACTCGAAGAACAAGTCAAAGAGTACGAGATCATGTCGCAGAACTTCAAGGCTCTACAGACTGAAAACTACCAACTACGAGAATACATTATCGGTCTCCAGTCTCGCCTCATTGACACACAGGGCGATGTCCCAGATCTTCCCGCGAATATTGACTTGACTCAGCCTCGTCCAGACCCCACTACCCAGCAGGCTCCAAACGCCGCCGGACAGACTGGCCAGCTCGGTAGTGCGCCAGGACAACCAGAGCAAATGGATGCTTTGAATCGCATTGCTGTCGCTGGCCTTGGAATGCGCAAGCATCAGCACGAAGAGGCCGCATTTCTAGGCAATAATTTCCCTGGGAAGCGGGGTCGTGGTGATATGGGTGTGGATGAACAAGTTCCTACCGACCCTAAGCTTGAAAGCGCGCAGCAACAGACTATGGCAGCTTGAAACTTTCATCGCGTTTTCCCTTCTTTTGATTCTCTTTTCTGTCTCTTATATTAACCATGCCGCCGGTAATGGTGGGGCGCATCAAGGTGGAACTAAGTCGAGGCGTTTCTGTTTTTACTTTTCTCTTTTCTATCGGGACTGGGTTTTTTTGTACAATGGATGGGCATATGAGGACAAAAAGTGGTGGGCCAAAGTGATATGATCATTTCGAGGCACTCTCCGGGTTTTCGCTTCTTCACCTTTTGCCCTCGCTTTGCTTTAAAATCATTATATCAGGCGTTTCAACGCGAATCGTTCGAAGTTTGCGTCTTGCCGTCTTTTATTAAGGGCCACGTTTATAATGAAATTCGACAGTGGTTTTGTCTCCTGCTTGGTTTGTGATAATGCATTTGGTGACCGACGGGTGACACGACAAATTGACGGCGCTGCTAGTAGGTCAACAGGATCAATTTGTACTCTGGACAATTATTGCAATATACTATATTTCTTTCAGTCCCAAATTCTACAATAAAACATCAAGTGGATATTAAGGCGATCGCATTGCCTTGCAAAATTAACAATTTAATCTATTCGAAAACACGTCATGTCGACTGAATGCTTTCACCAAGCATCCCCCTTTTTCGCAACTCTCCATCTAACCCGCATTTCCCAGCATATGTTCTTTGATATATTCACTCCCCTTCTCCAGAAACTCCTGCCTCGTCACCGAACAAACGCCCAGATCCGGCCCACTCGCCCATTCCGCCGCACCCTTCCACGCATCAAGCGCGGGATCTTTAGCCCGTCGCACCCGCAAATCAGATCCAACAGGAAGCACCGCGCGAAACTCGCGCTCAAACCTCTCGTCAAAACCCTGGAATAAAGAACTCCCGCCCGTAACAAATACATCTCGCAAAAGTTTCGCTTGGTCTTGCGCCGACGAGAATCGCTGCATCACGATGTCTGCGGCGATCTCGACGAGCCCGGATTGATCTAGACCCGCGATCGACGGCTGGAAAAGGACTTCGGGAACCCGGATTCGTTCGACGTTTAAGTGTAATTGGTGCGCTTCGCGCTGGCTCTCTGGATCGAATGGCCATGGACCGCGCAGGAACATGTGAATGAGGGATTTGGTCCAGTCGGATTGCGCTTCTAGCGTGTGGTTTTCGGTGAAGTCTGGGTCGTATTTGAGGAGATCGGCTTCGATTGTTTTGAGTTGTTGGGCGGGATCTTCTTCCTCTTCGTCTTCGCTGGCGTCGCCAGGTGCGACGGTACGATATACGCCCCAGTCTTCATCGTTGGCTCCGAAAGTGTCGTCGTCCCCGCCCCGACGGCGTTTCTTGGGCCCGTCGGCGGCGAGATTGGCAAGTGTTTTCATGCGAATTTGGCTGGCGAGAGATTTGCGGTTGCCGAGATCTGCTTTCATTCGTTCCCGTTCTTTAATTCTTTGTATGAGGTTCTGGTTACGGAATATGGTTAGATCGGATCAGTGTTGATTTCTTAGGAGCACCTACTTCTCTGGCTTGCCTTCGCTCATCAACCCAGTCTTCAAAGTGATTCTCTCTCTTCTCAATATCCAGGCGCTCTTCTTCCGCTATCCTCGCTTTTTCCTTTTCTTTCTCTTCCTTTGCTCGTTGTCTGGCTTCAATGTTTGATTTCATCAAGCGTTGATGGCGCTTTTCCTTTAGTGCAGCCTCGTCAAGCTCCTCATCGGGCACATCTAACAGTGGAAAAGTCATTTCTTCTGGATTTTCCTCCGGCTCCTCTTGTCCAAGGTCCTTATTCCGTGAGCGCTTGATTGATTTTTCAAGCTCCTTGATGGTTCGGTCTAGATGTGCTTCGTCCTTCATATCCTCAGCGTCCAGCATGCGTCTTATCTCCTTCTTCGTCTCAGATTCCATTTTTTGTTGTATGTCCTTATAGTACTCCAGCTCTTGCTCCTTTTTCAACAGTTTCTCCAGGCGCATTTTGGCAGCTTGCTCCTGAAGCCGCCTTCCACTCTCCCGTTTGCGTTCTGCGATCCTCGCCAACTCCTCTTCCGATTTTTCAGGCACAATGTGTTCGGTATAAGGGTATTGAATGACCCGATCCCTTTCTTCCAGGCCCGTCCAGTCAAGATAGCCACCGAGTTCTCCATCGTAATCTTGAGATATGTAACAGTGCTGGTGAAGGAGCTCTTCCATCTGGCTCTCTGTGACTCTTGCGGGGAAGGTGGGATATTTCAATTTGAGGAGCTTCATGAGATAGTCGCAAGCCTGAAAGCCGCCCCAGTTGAGCCGCGTACTATTGGAGAGTATGGCCTTAGAGTTCAGTACTGGAATGACATGGGTAGAGGAGTGCGACGCTGAAATTATGAGACCATTCGTGCCACGATTGTATCGGTACGAGAACAGGGAATCGATTCCGTAGGCGACCGATGGGACAGAATAGCACTCGAAGAGAATTTCATTCATCACTAGGACATCAATGTTAGCGCGCTACACTTGTCTTGAAATCAACTGGAGGTCTTTTACTTTTCCGTGAGTATCCCAGGTTTGCGATCGGTTCCGTCAGGACAATTGGTCGATCAACACCTCCGGTGGCTCCGTCAACCCCAAGTTTCAGGAAAATATAGTCCAATACGCCCTCCATCACGTCCCAATTGCCAATGATACTCGTTCCGGGATCAAAGGCATTGCGCACTTGGCCCCTCGTGGTCGCATCGACGTATGCATCGTATCCCACAAACTGGCATGTACGGTTGGCTTTGCGATCGCGGTAGCGGGCTACAACAGGAGGAATTATAAAGCGAGGCGCTTTATCGAATGACCACCCGGCTTTGACGAGATGGGATCCTGGAAAGTATCAGCGTGACTCCTTTTGAAAGCGGGCTGAAAGAGTACCATTGTCAATCACTATCGCGCTCGTACTTGGAGAAGCTCGGCTCTGCTCATAGCCATCTGGTTGAGGTGGGAGGATGCCTTTGAAAGGAGGCTCGCGGGCATTGTAGACCTTCGGGGGTGGTTTGAGTTCTCGTTTCTCCGCAATGTCAAGTGTTCTTCGCGATGAGGGAATAGTCTGTGTGGAAGAGATTGTCATCGTATTTGATCTTCTAAAGTAGTATTTTTAAAGATGTTCAAGTCATTTCCAGATGACAGCGAGTTATGAGGCGAAGGGAAGAAGGAGAACCTGCCGTGGTTGAGAAGCTCTCTGTCCAGCATGTTCTTCCCATTAAAGCTAAAAACCGATAAGCTCCGATAAGAGCATGAATGTGTAGGTGTATACAGGGGATATTCATGCGAACAGATCAAACCACTTCTACTCCACACTATTGCCTACTGCTACAGAGTACTAAAATAGAGAATCGTAACTCATTATTCTATTCGTAACTGTTATCAGCTCCTCCGCAGCTACCTGCTCTCCTTAGGATGGATCTTTCAGACTCTCAGTTGCTATGTCACGGTTAGCAGCCAAAAGAAATAGTATATACGTATCCAATGGTACGGACCTTCAAGGTGAAATAGAACATTAGACTGGTAGTTCTTAAACATCTGAGCCACTAATTCCACATTCATGTTCTGCACATTGACCTCCTGAACGATAACAAATCAGCACCAAGTTGACCTCAATCAAGCACCGCTTTGCGATCACTGACCTGGAGGCTTTTATTCATGACCATAACAGCCTCATTGAGTTTTTCCTATCGTCACATTCAGTACAATATGTTCCGCAAGATAGGCATGATCAATCATACCACATTGGATATTATACGGGACAGAAGGAGGTTCTGTTGGTGCTCATGTGGGCTTTCCTATGGTACCATTAGAGTTATAAGATGTAAAGATAGTAGCAATTTTGAACAGATTTACCATAATCCTGAATAGGTTGTCTGACTGAGATATTGACCGTGTTGATGCAGATGACAGGGAATCGCGTCTATAGATGATGGACGTCACGTGATCGCGAGTTTGGCGCAGCTCCATCATCAGATTGATTCCTTACCAGAGTCGTTAGAAGAGAATCTCAAACCTCGCTTTTCCTTCATTCCTGGATTTGCATCCAACCTACTCAGCAAATATGCCTCCCAATACACCCGCCGATGACTCTCATCAGAAGCTCCTCGATCAGCTTGACATTACCCGCAGCCCACGGCCGTTCCGCAACCCCCACTGGAAGCCTTCACCGCGGCGGAACAAGAACGTAAAGCAAACACTTTCAGAGTCCTCGCGCAAGGAAGCTTCCGCCATCGGCACTCAGGATAACAGCGGGAGCTCGACACCACGAGTCGCAGGCGCAGGCACGGTTACTACAGACGGCACCCAGGCCCCAACGCCGGCGATCGGTGCTGGCGCCGCCGGAAGCACACCGTCAGGCCCAATCCCGAAGCCTACGAATATTGCCCAGGCCGCTCAAAGCTTGTCTACACTTGTGCTAGAAAAGAATTTCAGCCGTTCCGTCTACGCCATGGGGCCTGCAGTGACCTATACGAATATAGAATCCGCACCGTCGCTACATGGAGCGCAACAGAAACATTATTGCGATATTACAGGGCTTCCGGCACCCTACAAAGATCCAAAAACCAGGTTAAGATACCACGATAAGGAGGTTTTTGGGGTTATTCGGTCGCTAGGTCAAGGTGTCGCGGAGAGTTATCTTGAAACGAGGGGAGCCCATGTTGTGCTTAAATAAGTCAGGTCGGATGAAGGAGCCATTGTGCTCTGCATTTGTCAAAGAAGGAAACGCCAATGGCAATCAAAGGGAAAGGAGGGACAAGGCGCTTCAATGTATGGCCCACAAAGTCAAACTCCGTCCACCCACCCTACCCCTTTCGAGGTAGGGTTCAAGACAGTGCTCCGGCTTAATCGGGACCGTTTGGAAATAGGATTTCCACAATTTGTTCTTCGCCTGCGAACGCATATGACGGGTACCGAAATCCCATAGAGAGGGAGATCAGTTACGGTGCTTATTGCAGCGACCGTGGTCCTGGCGGTGATAGGAGATGTTCTTTCGAATGGCCGAGAATGCGGCTGGACGGAAAGGATGTTGAGATGAGTGGTGAAATGCAGATACCTGGGCTATATGCAATGCGTCATCAAATTCGCTAGTGTCTATTGTAGTCAATACTCCAGCATAAGATCCTATCAATGAGAATGAATTACCCTCTGACAGGAAATTATCGAAGTCAGAGTGGATTCGATATGATCAATCTCATCTCATGTTGTGATGGATTCGTCAAGATATTGCAGGTGGTACGGAGTAAAAGAAGCGAAATTTGAACCGGAAGAAGTTGCAGGTGCAGGTGATGTTGTGGTCTAGTCCGAATTGGGCCTAGTCTCCTCCGTCCAATTTCATGAAACTCTAATTCGAGCTTGACGTCGAGATTTAAATTCCGCGATTGAAGCATCGCGAGCGCAACACTTTCTTCACGGTATTCGGACGGCAAGGAGTGTACGGTGCTTGGTGTATATCGGGACTTTGTGGTGTGGCTATCTCAAAATCTTCACAGTTTGTTATTTCTCGGCTCAGCTTGTATCTCGAAATTACATCAAACGGGTTTTACTCGTGACTCCGACGCAATCTGTCCTTTGCAATGTGCTTGTAGACAGGGGTGTTAAGTTGCTCAAGGATTGGTATGTGGCCGGATTGGTCTGATCTGAACGTGCTGCCATCCTTCGTGGTTAACTAACTGCCCTAATTCAAGGGGCCAATGATGAAAATTTGACTGCTTCTTCCTACACGTGTCCTTCATGAATCAAATCGAACGCATTTAACGAACATTGAGTCTTGAGGAGAATATTCGCCTGTTTGGAGATCATCGCGGTGTTTGAACGTTGCTCGGGGAGAGCTTAAGACCTCAAAATGCCGACCATGTGGCTATCCGACATGCAGAGTGAGTTGAGCAGTACCTACATATGTCAACGATGATGAGGTGATTAACTTAATGGTTATTAGAGATCGGAGCGGTCTTCTGCACCGGTGGTACGTGAGGATTGAGCTCTTTCATAGCGATTCCTAGAATCGCCTATTATATCAACTGAGCTTGTGCCTAATTACTGCTTTAGGAGCTTTCTTCTTCTTCCTGGGTATTATTATGTTCTTCGACAGGTCGCTGTATGACTTGCTACTCCCAAATTTCTTTCTTTAAGTCACTGACATTTGGCTGCTTAGACTTGCTATGGGAAATGTTAGCTCGCTGCAGCAACAATCCGGTTGATAACAACGGCGGCTGACAGGTCTATAGATTCTCTTCGTCATCGGCCTTCCACTCATACTCGGGCCCCAAAAAACGCTATCCTTTTTCGCTCGCCGCCAGAAGCTTTTGGGCTCTGTAACTTTCGCACTGGGAATCCTCCTCATACTCTTTCGCTGGCCGCTGATCGGCTTTTGCGTCGAGCTCTATGGCTTGTTTATCCTATTCGGTGACTTTCTGGTCACTTTAGGCTCCTTTGTTGGTGGGGTTCCAATTATCGGGCCGCCGCTTAGGAGAGGCTTGACTTGGGTAGGAACGCTAGGTGGAAGAAGAGGAGGCGCCGAGTTGCCGGTCTAGTCAATAAGTGGGAAACCACGTACGGCAGTTGCGCCAGGGCAAGGCATGCCCATCTCCAGAGTTAACTTTTGGGAAATCCGAAGATCGCCGTGTGACCTCACCCGGAATTATTCCCATAGCGGACGTCATTTTACTCCTTCTGCGATGAAAGCCTATAGTCTTTCGATCAGCTTTCTCCTCGCAACCTCGAATGCCTGTCAGCTCAAGTTACAGGTTATGAGCTGGCACTTCGGAGCGACAGTCACACCTAAACCCCATATGTATACTTATACATTGACTTTGCACGGTGTACAGTACATTTACAATGACGACCTCGAGGTCGTATTAGCTAGCTACCGCCCCCTTCAATTTACATCGGAAGCGGACTCGTCTTACGTGCCCAAAATAAGAGCAGCAACAACTTCATTATTTGCTCAATCTTTGGTGGTCTCAGACCGGAAGTACTGTCCGAAATACAGTCTTAGATGGCCCATGTATGTATGTTTGTACATGCAGCACCTTCACCGTGATGTTTTCGAAGGTGCATTATCATCGCGCGTTTCCAACAATACCTGCTTGACTACTCTCATATCGACAGCGAGCTTCTCGGCACCTTTGACTCTGCTGACCGATCAACCATTACCTCGTAATTAGATGATTGCTCAAGGACCGCAAGCGTCAAAACTCAATGTGACCAGTATTCGTGTTCTCCTGACTGTCGACTATTGAAATCGAATAAACATCAACACGAGAAATATCTTGATTCGAACTTGCCTCAGCTTTTGACTCGACCAGAGTCGTCGGCTTCAATTGGTGCCACGCGCCCTATCACCAGCCTCTTGATTTAGACGATCGACCGGGAGTTAAATAAACAAGCTTTCTTTAACGGTATTATAAATTTTATCCCTTCCACGGGCCTATATACTGAGCTGTGGAGGCCGGATTGTGATACTTTCCATCAGACCCCAAGTCCCCTAAGGGTTCTGATGTGACCAACCTCAGACGCTATGGCTGATGCACGAAAACTTTTAAGCTCCTTGCGTCAAGCTGGCGAGGGCTTTACTGCCGACAATGTCGATGAAGAGGAACGAATTGCCATTCTCTCGGCATGCGAGAATCTCAAAAGGAAATTGGAGCGCCCAGTTGAAACCGTTGAGTAGCTTTCTAGTGCAGTTAGTTCTCTACAATCCAAATTCCTTCCTTGTTGTGTTGAACATCTCAAAATGCCACTCGCATGGAACAGTATAGATAAGCCTAGCAGCGCTGATATTGTATCCAGAGTTTTGAATTTGCAGCGCTTCGACTCGCGGTAGATATGGGCTTATTTGACGCCGCGGACCGACTTAGCGCGACTGGAAAAGAATTTCACCTGGATGATCTTGCTTCCGAAATATCGGCTGAGCCATCATTCATCCGTAAGAATATATGGTCACGATGAGCCGCGTGCGTTATACATGACTTATTTGCGAAACTAGTCCGCATCATGAGATTTCTAGCCCTGCTGAATATATTCGCTGAGAAAGGTAAAGGGGTGTACACGGCTACACCCAATATCAAATACTATCTTACGACCTCTTATGTACCGCCATTGGCTATTTGCTGGTTGGTCTAGACCTTTCGGATAGTTACGGGGTGAACTAATGAGAGTTTTTAGGGCCATCGGGATAGAACCTGCTTTAACATTCCCATCTTTCTTCAAGGAAACCGGATATCGCTGCCCAGAAGACCCCAATCATTGCAGTTTTCAGCACCTCCGGAATATAAAAGTGTCGTGGTGGGAATGGCTATTCACCCATCCCGAACTTCACCAGAATTTCCACCAGGTAATGGCCACCTACACATCTCACATCCAGAAGATGCGAGGAAAGGAATGGTTTGAACGTTTTCCCATACGGAAAAGACTTCGATTGGAATCAGACTCTCAGCCTCTCCTTGTTGACGTTGGCGGCGGTATGGGGCACAATCTTGTCATGTTCAAGAGACATTTTCCCGATCTTCCTGGAAGGTTGATACTTCTAGATCTGCCTGACGTGATCACGAGAGCGGCCAGCCAGCTACAGAGTGAAATCGAATGTATAAATCATGATATCTTCGAGCCGATGCCAATTAAGAACGCTAAAGTATACTTTCTCTCTCTGATCATACATGACTGGCCCGATGAATTTGCCATTAAGATTTTGAGAAATATTAAACAGGCCATGGACTCGACGTCGATCTTGATGCTTTTCGAATATATTATGCCGGAAACGGGTGCGCCATGGAATATGGTAATGATGGATATGTGGGTCATGTCGAGTGTGGCGGGACTGGAACGAACAGAGGCTCAGTATAAGCATCTATTGGACCGGGCTGGTCTTACACTGGTTAAGTGTTGGGGCCTTGAAGATGCGCGAAGCGAAGAGACCCTGAGCTTGCTTGAAGTCGCACGAAAAGACGAAGAGTGAAATCTCTGTAGGGCCGTGCCAGTGAAAAATAGCTTCGTTATTTATGCACATCTCCAGCACATTTCGGTGGTTGAACCAAATTGAAGAGCAAATGCGCATTCGGGAGTCATTTACGGGATCTAGAAACTCTTTCGGCTCGTAAATGGGTTGTAGAGAATTGAAAATGTTGATCCGATCCGATGAAATCGAATCTACGAATTAGTATCAGGAGCTCGCCGTTTGAGACAGTCAGAGGTGCATATGAAATGTGATCTAAAGACAAAGTGTCATCCATTTGCTAGCTATACTCTTGACTGCAGCACAGGTAGAGTTTGGGGTTGATCGGATCACCAAATACATAGGAAATTACCGGAAGAATGTTTGGTGACTGTAGCCATGGGCAGATTGAGAGAGCAATGGGGGTGTTGAAGACACAGGCCAAAGACCTGATCCAAACCCAGGTTGCTGATAGAGCTCGAGGACTCTCATATCCCCAATGCAGCCCGTACTTTCGCACCCAGCCCGGTCAATCTTTCGCAGGATTCATTAGAGAAGACGAAGCGTACATAGTCCTTGCCATGTATCTCTCCCCATCCAGCCATACCCGTTGCACACACGCCTTGCTCCAGAAGCCGCTTTGAAACGCCCTCACCATCCATCCCGTAGTCAGAGACTTTCAGTAGAAGCGACCATCCACCTGCCGGGACCCCGATGGGCAGGCCATCGAGTTCTCGGACGATCAAATCCCGCCGCGCCCGCAGCTCGTCGATATACGGTTGCATGGTCGTCCACGACCGTTCCAGCGCCACGGCGGCGGCAGCCTGGGCGATGCCAACTGGTACTACGACGTTAGCGAGCGACACGGCGATGAGATCCGGCATATACGATTTTGGCGCGACGATCCAGCCGACGCGCCAGCCTATCATGCGAAGTTCCTTGGAAGCCGCACCAACAGTGATGGTGCGTTCAGCCATGCCGGGAAAACTAGCGGGGTGCATGGGTTGGGTATCAAAAAGCAGACGCTCCATGGCAGTGTCAAGGATGAGGAGTAGATCCGCCTGCACACAGAGAGAGGTGATAAGTGACCAGTCCGAGGCGGTGAAGGCGCCGCCGCATGGCATACACGGTGACATCAGGAGCATTGCGCGGACTTTGGATGAGGGTTTATTTACTGGAACTGCGGAGCAGAGGGCAGTTTGGTCTAGGGCCCATTCCTTGCCAGGGTTGAAGGTGAAGGGGACGAACTTGGGTACCCCACCAGCGAGGCGGATGCGGTTGAGTAAGCCCGCATAGGTTGGGTCGGTGACGATAACTTCGTCGCCCACATCGATAGTAGCGAGAAGCACATTGAGAATGCCGTTGAGTCCGCCAGCGGAGATTATACAGTTCTCATCCCCGGTGTAGTGGATGCCGGAGATGGCTGAGACATGACGGGCCGCAACATCACGTAGCGACCGCTGGCCGATGAACGGCAGGTAGCTGTTGTTCTGGTCGAGGTCCACCGCAGACTTGGTGCAGGCGATTGCTTCTGGATCGGGAGGAATGTTGACGTCGAGGTTTTCCAAGCGCAAGAAGTCCTTGCCTGCGGTGTCGGCAAGGTGTCCCATCCGATCGACCCCGATCGGAGCGATATCCGCAAGACGGGCAGGACGGCGACGACGACTCATGGCAAACGCGGGTGGGCAGATTATTGTATCACGGTCAACGTGTTTTCCTGCTCAAAATCAGGAATTTCTAGGGTCGTTAGCGTTCATTTTGGGCCAAAGAGCTCTTCATGCAATACACCCCGTAACGTGCCGCCCACTTCGGCGACAAAGCGGGAGCTTAGCCGACGTTCATTGGGTGCGCTGCAGCAGTGTAGCATCTGCCATTATCGGCGCGCAGCATCATCTGAGATGCGCCCAAGTCCAGGTTTAGAAACTACTTCACTGGAGTCGAGCATCTCGCCAGAATAGCTGGAGAAACTTGAAAAGTGATCTACTCTGGAGATTCTCCTCCGTCACCAGCGATCCTTTTCCCTGCTTTTGCGCGTCGGAGTCTGGATGCCGAATCAGGACGTCAGGTGACGTCAGGAGTGGATCAATGATGATCCGGTAGCCGGAACAAGGATGATCCTTTGCGGCTGTGCGGTTGTGTGGCTGGGACGCTGATCTCCGTGGCGGTGCATCGCGGCCTTGGCGAGGTGACATCATCGTCCTGCGCGTGTGCCCAAAGCTCGGGCCGGCAGAAGAACCTAAAAAGTACCTGTGTCGTAGCCGAGGCAGCGGCACACGACGAGGTATCTCGCAGGTATTCCCCTCGCGGGCTGGCGCTGGCTCGGGTGAGTCAGCAGCCTGTCACCTTGGCAGGGATGATCTCATTTCCCACCCCCCTAAATCCTACTAAACTCACCGAAATCCTCCTGCCAAAAACTGACTCATCGACTCAGCCAAAGTCACGCCCCCACTAAATCACCCCACTGCAAGCCAGAATCGTAACATCAGACCAGTCCAGAGCAATCTCTTGGGCATGATGGCCATCATCTCCTGTGCTTCTGCGCTCTGCCGGCGGTTTGCTCGCTCGGGATCGCGATCCTCCTCTATCCGGCGAGATCCCGCAGTCGCAAACAGCCTGCATTGGTGTGGTGACAAGTCGTGACTGGCGTGCATTGTTGGCAAACGGGCGGAAGTTTTGACCTTGCATCTGAACCAATCGCCACAGACGGAGGTGTCTCCGATCGGCAAATTATTGGCATCTTGTGTTCCAGCCACAGGGTTTTGTGCTCGCCTTCCATTTGCTGCTTGCTCGAAAAAGCCAGAGCGTTGACGTGGTTCATCACCCCCCGGACGGAGCTATCAACTGGAGATCCATCAGTGCCAGTGGCGTGCATCCTGTCTCCCAGGTTACCCCCGGCGACAGGAAGGCTTGCTTTCGCTTCGCGGGCTGCCCGAGAATCAAATGCCCTGGATTCCATGCCTTTCTTCCTGTTTCCTGTGTCCACATCCTGGCTGCGCCCTTTGGGAGACGGACGCTTGCCCGAACGGGTTGTGCACCCTGTTCTTATGTACGACTCTACACCTGCGACCGGGCGACTCTGGCCAGAACAGCGTCGCTCTATTAGCTTGTCTGAGTGCAAAGCTAACAGGCTAGCTAGCCTGTGGCAAGCCCTCTCGGCCCTCGTCGCTACGGTTGAAATGAGGAGGGAAGTGGAAATTGCGATCAAAATGCGAAAGCGAAAAGTCGCCAAAAGCTGGGAAACTTGCAGGTCATCATATGCAAAACTTCAATTTCCAGCGAACCTAAACTTGGACCGGCGCTCCGAAGCGCTACGCCCAACGCAGCACTCCTCCGGACCAAGCATCAGAGTGGACACAAATGAGAGCTGTTTGCTGGTCCGCAGATGAAAAGTCTGAGTCCAAGCTGTCCACTCTGGGAGCGTGGAGGCAAACTAGCGGATGTTACAATACCTTTAGTCACTCCCCGTGGCTGCCGCTAGTCTGCTGGGCGTCTTGTCGCTGGAAGTCACTGCCCCATCGGCCGGTGGCTTGCTGGCGATTGGCTCGAATATGGGGAAACCTCATTAACCAGGAACCAAAAACAAGCTTGGTGTGTGACCTCACATCTTCATCATCTCCCAATCTCCTTGTTTTGTTTTGTTTTTCGGGTGACTTTTGGTACTCTTTGCTTCTGCTTCACACGCTATCACTCTGATTTTTTCCCTGCCACCGGCTCCAGCTAGTTGGCGCCGCCCCGCTTGGCTAGTGAGCTTCTGTCTGTCATTGCTGCCCTTTGTGTTTATCAAAGCTCTGCTTTCCTGCCGGCTGCCAACTTTTTCTCCTTTTTCTTCTTCCTCTCTTGCCTTCAAATACCCCCAAGTACCCTCTGGTCTCTCTGCTTGAAAATTTCGATACCTCACACCTGCGACTTTCAATCTTCACGATCCCAACGACTATACCCGAGAATCTACTCTCAATCCATATCTTAATATCCTAATTCATAATGAAGACCTCGACACTCTTCACGGTCGCGCTTTTCGCCGCGTTCGGTGCGTCTCAGGACTTGAACTCTCTTGGTGCTTGCGCGGTATGCATATCTTCTCAAAAATTCTATTGCCACATTTGCTGACGAGTGAGATATAGCGCACTTGCATTGAAAGCATGCTCGGCAAGGCCGTATCGCTCGGCTGCAGTGCATCTGACAGAGCCTGCCTCTGCGGCAAGATGGATTTCGGATACGGAATTCGCGACTGTGTGAACCAAGCATGCCAAGGTCAGGATCTTGATAAGGCTACTTCCCTTGGTCAGTCCCTTTGCAATGGTGCTGGTGGTAAGTGATGTGTTGCTCCTGTTTCAATTGGACTCAGATAGCTGATACGTTTGCAAATAGCTCCTTCTGGTTCCAATGGCGCATCTCAGACTCCATCTCAGAGCCAATCTCAGAGCCAATCCGCTTCTGTAGGTTCCAAAACGCCCTCAGGTTACCACTCTTGACATATATTAATCTTTCATTTCAGGCTACCAACTCTAATGGACCTTCTTCTTCTCCTGTCTCTACCGTTCCAGTTGTTTCTACCAACACTTCTGGCTCTGAGACCAAGGAATCCACCATCGGCTCCTCCACTGTCTTCGGAACTGAATCTCAGTCCGTCACATCTATCACCAGCACTGCTACTAGCGGCTCTGTCACCAGCACTATCACCAGCGCATCTACCATGAACGGTGGTGGCCAGCAGTCCTCCAACTCTCAATCCCAATCTCCTCGCCCAACTTCCACTTCCCAGGCTGGAGCTGGTCGCGTCATGGCCACTGCTGCTCCTGCTGTCCTCGGTTTGATGGCTGTCCTTGCTATCTAAGCTGATGATATTCAAGAACGAAAATTTATAAAAAATCCAAAAAAAATAAAAATCTAATACCAAGAGATGCCCAGTCCTATGATAGTAATTAATCTCTCATCTTTTCCCCTGTTCACTGGCGAAATGACTGGGTGTTTTTCTTTTTGAGGTTATGAGGTTTTCATGAGATACCGATACCAATGTCTTTTAGTTTTTCATGCGGCAAATGTTTCCATGACGTGGGAAGGGGGGATATGGATACATGGTCCTGTAATAATTACATGCTTTACCCAAAATATGATACATAATATTCTTCTAGAACAACTTGCGTTTTTGGTCTCCTTCTCCATAGCAATATGCCGTCATTTGAGGTACGGTTTAACAATCTCGAGATAGTCATTGCGGCTAGTAGGCCAGGCCTTTCAAGGTTCCATCTCGGCTGGACAAGCGGAAGTACGCAAGTTCAACCTATTGCAGCACTGAGCTAACACCTGTACGGACTATATATATCTGCATCGATTTCAAATAATATCAATAATTTAGGTGAAACAAGATTATAGATAACCCCATCTCTTTTCGGAAACAGGAGTACGCAATTATTATTTGTGATTTATCGACACGAAGTCGCTAGCGTATGAAACCCACGTGTGTACGCGCTTTCTCTCCTTCGTAAATCTGAGCATCGAGTACCTCTTTACTGATAACAAATTAAAAACATACATGCTGGTGGTGCTGTGGTTAGAAGGACTTAAGTAGCAAGGGTAATAATGGTGCTAGGCGCTTAATATGGAAAAGGGTAATATCCGTTTGATGTTTGAAGTATGTATCAAAGGGCTATTTACCAAGCTAAGGTCTTAATTAAGAGTAAAAGTGGTTTTACATACGGACCATCTTAAGGAGAGATGTAAAATAGGGTGCGTCGTCGAGGACGGGAGCGGAACTCCCACAGCGCATTGCCCACCTGATAAAGCAGCATAGCTATGAAAGGTAGCGCCACCATGAGAAAGGCAGAGAGAACAGCAAAAGATTTGCCGAAATGAAAGGCATCGCTAGCACGATCAAGGCAGAGAGAACAGCAAAGTATTTGCCCACCAGCTTCAAGAGACGGATCCGGGACGGCCAAGAGAATGTCTGCCAAGCATCCAGGAGCCCAAGGGAGTCACCATTCACGGCCGGATCAAACCTGCCGTTGAAAGTACGATCAAAGGGAACAATTGTGTTGACATCGGGAGGAAGTAAGGACGCCAGAACGCGGACCATAGTAACAGCCGCTGGAGTTTCAAGCAGCAGAGCTAAAGCCATAGCAACCACAAGGTCGATACAATGTCCGCCCAAAGGGACATCTTTTGCCGAGGTCCTCGCCATTCCCACGGAAAGGACCGTAGCAAGCTTTATTATGTAGCTATACCCAGTCAGGTGAGAACAGAAAGCGTAAAGTGCAACGGCGGGAGCCGCCCTTTTGATCCCATGATATGTGGGAAATCGGGCCCAGAGCGATCGAGAGTTTGCCGCAGGCGCTGCAATGACGGTATGCACCCAGATCATAAACAGAGGCGTCATTAGGGTCTCGATAATCACAGCCATAGGCAGACGGACAAATACAGGCACACCCCGAGCATATATGGGGGAAAAGAGAGTTCCGCGACAGAACAAATAAATGATATAGATCCCAAAGCCACGGAGGGGGGCGAAGGAACCATCCTGAGCCCGAAGGTGACGCAGAGTGGTCTTGATAGTTGAGGTCAAAGGTTTGTAAGGCTCAATGTCGGTGCGATCGGCTGGTTCTTTCGCGGATAGCTTCTCCTCCTCATCATCATCATCGCGGTCAACTTGGGAGTTATCCTTCGGGTTTGGATCCTCCACGATTGCCAAAGTTGGGAGCACGCTGGCGAGTGCATAGCCGATCTGATTGTATGACTCGCATTAGTCCCTCTGAGAATCTCTGAGAATATTCGGGCAGGTCCTGGTACTTACCGGTATCATGGCAAACGAGACCACGATCATAAAAGCCGCATAGGCATAGATAAGAAGATACAAGGAAGCAGTCGGAGAAAGCATGGCTCAACGATGGGCAAAGGTTGGTGAGGTTGAGAGACTGTCAATGAGGGACTGTAAGGAGATGCACGCGAAAGAGAGTGGCGAAAATAGTGGCGGAAGAGAGAAGATATGGCCTTCGAGTCGATGGACGAAGGACAGGAATGCGAGATCGAGTGTGCAGGGGCTCAAAGGGGGCTGTGTTGCGAACCAATCTCGGTTCCGGTATGTTGGAACGGTCTATGTATACATCCTGGGATGGTCAGGAAGAACTAGCAAATAGTCAGTTAGCAGGCGGTCAGGGAACGGAGAAATCATCCATCGAGCGCAAGGACCGCTGACTCCTTGGACGGAGTGTTCCTGTTTCTTGTCGATATTCTCATGCACTCTTCCGTGTCCGTCTGGTTGATGCGTTGAATTGTGATTCCATCGGGTTCTGCTTCCGGCTGATATGGATGGAGTTGGGGGTTTCTTGGCGCGCCCCGGCCGCAGCCGCAGCCAAACAGCCAAACAGCGACTCCAGAAGCTCCAGAACCCAAAAGGCGGGTTTCTCCTGCCTGGACGTTGCACGCAGACTCGAACATCTTCTCAGCAATAACTACTGGACAAGAGAGACCCGGAACACTCCGGATTCACTGCCAAAGACACATACATACACATTCTACCGCTGTCGGCCTCGTCATTTGCACTGCCTTTCTTTCCTCCACGCGCCGTCTGGGCAAATCGTACTTAATTAGCTTCAGCATCTTCCGCCGCCCGCTCTCCCACAACCAGACACTTGCTGGAATAAAGCGACATTCCATTTTATTACCACTCCGTGCCCTCGGAGCCTGGTTCTTCACATTTCATTTCCTGAGTAGCTGCACAGGACACCATGGGGAACGTTATAGCGAAGCAGTGAGTACCTTCATCTCTTGCAACCCGCTTTGCAGGTTTGCCGCTCTGCTCGTTTCAGATTCCAGGCTCTCCAAATCTGGAGGATCAGCACCACCAAAATGGATGAAGTCGCAGATTGACGACGATTTGTCTAATCGTGGTAGTTGCTGACTGGTTTCTTTCATTCCTTTAGGCACTCGAAGCTGACCGACGCGGAGCTTGAAGAACTGGAGAAGGAGACCCATTTTCGCAAAGAGGAGCTGAAGAAATGGCGCAAAGGTCCGTCAATCCGCTGGCTATCTGTTGCGCGCACAGTATTGCGGCAGGGCTAACTCTTGGTGAACACTAGGTTTCTGGAAAGACTGTCCATCTGGGGCGCTGACAAAAGAAGAGTTCCAGAATATCTACAAAAGATTCTTTCCCGACGGAGATCCTCGACCGTTTGCAGGCCATATCTTTAGGGTCTTTGACTCGGATAACAACGGCACGATTGATTTCAAAGAGTTCATACGCGCGTTGTCGGTGACATCGAGAGGTGGCATGGAGGACAAGCTGGAATGGGCCTTCCAACTGTACGATATTGATGGCGATGGGAAAATCAGCTATGATGAAATGCTGGTGATAGTTGACGCTATATATTGCATGGTACGGCCCTACTCCCTCTAGAATATCTTCTTGTTTCTCGACCGTACCTAACTTGCTGGCAGGTGGGCAAAATGATAGATGTCCCCGAGGACGAGAATACGCCCGAAAAGCGAGTGAAGAAGATTTTCCACAACATGGGCAAGACGGAACCCGAGAAGGAGAGTCTGGACCTCGCGGAGTTCAAGGAGGGAAGCATAAATGACAAGACCATCGCCAGCGCGCTACAGCTATATGACGGCCTTATCTAACATCGCAACCCACTCGGGCTACTTATCATTCTTAAGTAAATATTAGCCGCGGTCCATCATTTTTTTACTGAACAAGCCATCCCGACTTTCTTTCTCGACACTCGACCGATTCCTTAATGGCTGATTTACCCTTTGTTTTATTATTGTCCGTGATTTTTACAGCACCCGATTCGCGGTTTGATGTCATCGGGAAAGTGCGCTGCGAGGCGCTGATAGACGTTCCACAACCATTTTCTCTCCTATGGAAACAGAGCTATTCCTTGCTGCTTTTCATTCAGCCTTCCAGCTCTAGTTTCCGAATTGATTACACTTATCATTATACGGCGCGTTGCTTTGGTGATGCATGGGTTCTTAGGTACTGGTTCGATTTTAGCGGCTTTCATTGATAGTTTAAGAGTTCGGAGTAGAAAGATTTGAATTCAACAACAGTATGATTCCTTTGAAGTCGTTTCCCTGAGAGTCGAGACCGTCATCTGCTCTCTTGATGCTGCGGCTGCCTGATGTTCGGCTCGGAATAACTATTTATCTTGCGAGAATCTTAAGTTTGGTGTGAAGTCAAAAATTTCCCTTCTTGCTCGAAGCTCTTGACTTCTTCGAAAGCAGGAAGCAGCTGCATTGACACAATACTACGCACTCTGAGCGTCTTTTACTCCTACTTCTCCCTTTCACATCAAGATGGGTCCCCAATTTTGTTTTATCTGCGGCGCAATCATCGACGAGTTGCCTATTTCACACATCGAATGTACTTTATGCAAGACAGTGAATCCGAGTAGGTGAACAAGACACGCAGCTTTTCAATGGTAGTAAACGAAGAAGCTAATCTCAAATTTTTTACTATATCAGATGAATGGTATAACCGCACCGAATTCACCATCTCTCGTAAATTCCCATCGGTCCTCCGGATGAGAAAAGATCGATTGGAAAGCTCCGCTAAGAAGGGTAAATCAACAAGAACGATCCAAGTGGACTGCGAAAAATGCGATGCAAAGAAGGTCACTTGGTTTGAATTGCAGCTGAGAAGTGCCGATGAAGGAAGTACCATCTTTTATAACTGCACGAAATGCGGACACAAGTACGTAGACTCCCAACCATCCGCTTTTGCGTTCCAAACATTCGTTTGCGCTGCTACCAGGACTGACTCTTCTGCAAATAGATGGCGACAGGACAATTGAGGAGACACGGGTCTGCAACCTGCTACTATAGCCCGAATGAGGTACAAGAACCTCAGCCCACGGGAGTGTATAATCAAAGGGGATATCCTAAACTTCGCCCGCCAATGGAAATAAGAAGGGTTACCGTGGGCCAAGAATAGATTCAGCCATGATCATTCACTAGGCTGAGAGTGTGACCTGAGCTGTGCGACGTTCAGTCTTGAAAGATGAAGATGCAAGGAGTAAGCCGGGCAATTCGAAAGCTTTGAAATCACCCGCTAAGGTGTGGCTTATATGGCTCAGTACGAGATGTGTCTCTGCCGGATCTGATTCGGACGGACACTGTATCGGACATCTACCTGGCCCCAGGGAATCAACGACTTCATCCTTCTTAATGGTCGTATTGATTGATGTTAGAGGTCCTATGTTACCTGTACCTTTTTTGATTCTGCCCTGGTTCTGTTCTCCACAGAGGGCCAGGTGTCATGAGGTTAAGAAGCAATGTGGCTCTCTCACTGGCTGAAAGGAACAACTAAGCATAATGAGAAGGATGGATGTTATATTTCATGATTCATGTGGTATTCTGCTTCATATCCTCCAAGTCAGCTACATAGCTGCTATCTGGCCAAAAGCTCGGTTTAATACACGGCCATTGCCTAATCATTAGTTTGTATTCGAGCGAGGGGCCAGGAAGTTGCGGAACGAGGGCAGTACGACACAAGACGATCCTACACTTCTCCAAGCCCCTCTTTTGTAGGCCTATGAACAATACCAAGCCAAAAATGATTTATTTCCTCGTATACCTGTATCAAGCGACCTACAAAGAACGTGAAAGCTGAGCCTAAACAAAATAAAGCATATATGGTAACTAATACTCGCTAAAATACCACAGAGCAGAAGTAGTGCTGTTAACTGCCCCTGAAGCCATTACTGGGACCAAATTCGATATTGATGAATCAAAATACAGATCCCAATGAGAGGTTTTCTCGTCCCTTCGTTGTACTAGGAATTTTATCGAAAATGCTGGTGGAGGCGATATCTGGTACTTGGCTTGCATCCAAAGATCAAATTTCATCCCCTTGGTGCTCTGGGATTTGACCCGCGGCATATCTTCCTAGCTTGACGAATTTGAATGAAAACCAACTTGGGAGATTAGGACCAGAATATAATTTCTCAATATGCCTAAAAATCGAATCTTTAAATCCATCTCAGAACATGATCATCACCCACATTGCCTTGCTTTAATATAGCCGTCAAATCGAAAAGGAAAAGAACATGCTCGTCACTACTGTTCGTTGCTCATCGCTCATTCCATCTCTAGCGGCAATGTATATCCATGATAGTCTGAAACGACGGATCTCGAAGAAGCTGTGTTGCTGATGGATGTTGTTCGGGAATGTAATTGAAGCATTGGTGCATGATTGATAGTGCATGCTTTATCTCTTGTGGACTGGCAGTACCAGGAGCCCCTTTCTTGACTATTGCCGCAAGGTCGTCCTCGGGGTTGGGCATTTGGTTGTACCAGGCATCCAACTCATGCTCAGGTGAACAGAGCTGGCCCTTGAAACTCTTCGGTAATGGACCCAATCAATTCACCATGGAGGTTATTACGCCACCTCTCGTTATGGATACGAAGGGAGGAGTTCCACAATAAAGTTCTGAAAATAGGCACATATAGCTCCACATGTTACAGGCAGGGCTTGGGGCTTTGTTGAAGAGCCGGTCTGGGGAGCAAAATCTGGCTGGGGGCTGGCCACCCGGTACTGTAGTTCCAACTTGCATTGCTAGCCCAAAATCGCTGAGGTAGAAGGAATCTGTGCATAGGCTCGCTGGAATTTTGATAGGTGTGACCAGTTCCCCTGGCCTCCATGTATTCTCAAGGAGAGCCCTCTGTGGACGTCCCAGTAGCCTGTATTTCTCGGCTCTTTCTACATGATCTAGGGAAACCATTCCCCACATGCAATTTCCGTCATTCAAGTCTGTGCGTCGTATTAGTATGTTCCGAGTAACTAGCCAACTGATCACGTACCTCGATGCACAATTCCGTTCGTGTGTAGAGTCTCCAAAGCCTGGAGTAGCTGTCTTGCAGCGGACATGCGAGTAGCCATCGACTTGGTCTTCACAGTACGAACGGACAATGGTGGCCCAAGCAATGGATATACAAAAACTCTGTGATCAGAGTCTTTTCCTTCTCCGTGAAGAATAAAGGTATCCAAATATGTGACAAGATGAGGTGTATACTTGAGCTTTGTGATAATTTTCTGAATATGATACTCGTTATCCCCAAGCCCTCCGACCATAATCTTGAGGGCGACATTTGCCCTGTTGATTGTATCATAGGCCATCCAAACCGTTGAAAAACCACCATGGCCAAGTCTATGCTGCACGCGGTACTGTTGATTCAGAAGTTCTCCCAGGGAAATAGGGTAGAATGGGTGCTTGGTCATCTCGATATAGTACTCTGCCACATCCTCAGAATATGCATCAACTTCATAGTCATCGGACTCAGGGTCGGGAAAGTCGCCGTAATCATCCAAGTCGAACATGTTGTAAGTTAATTATCAGAGTTCAATGGGCAGAGATCAAGGTGTGCGTCTCCGTATACAGACTGCATAAACGTTATAGCGAAATAAACAGTACGGTGGAGATCGAAAAGGGGAAGAAGCAACAAGTCAAGGCGTATCGCGGTGAAGGGCTCGTGGGCCAATTCACCTGTGGGCTTTGACTATTCGTTAGAGCGACTGGGTACTCCGTACCCGAAGTAACTATATCAAATAGTTACAGCTCTCAAAAAGGGGTATCTCAGCCCCATTCTGTCGCCCCTAGCAGCAGCATCTACATGCGCCAGCCTGAGCGTGTCAGAACTTTGGCCGATATGTATGTATTCGCGGTGTACAGAGTATTATTCCGTACAAGACGTGAGAAACTGATAGGATGTTCACGTGACACAGTGGCCGTCTGCCGGCCGATAGTTAATCCGTATCCCCGGGCTTGGCGGTCGGTGCTCGAATTTGAAGCTCACGAACTCGTGAGACAAAAGTCGCGATTATGACTGACGACTGGAAATGCATACCTTTCTTTGTGAGAGGCACGTACCTTTGGCGAAGCCTCGTAATGGCACCTCGTCTATCAGTTGACGTCCAAGGCATCTTGACCAGGGTCCTTGTGCATAGTCACCGGGGATGGTCACTGGTATAGCCGCTAGAAATGCTCACGCTGTCCGACCTTGATTGCCATCCCGGATTTGAACAACTTCTGGAAATTCTCCAAATACGGGGTGAAGCAAACCATCTTGACAATGTGTAACCAACCTGCTCTTAATATAGCTATGGAGACAGAATAGCTATGGAGGCAGAGATCTTAGCAGCAGCACTCCGTCTATCGGTCGAACAGTGGTAGGATCGCGAGAGAGAAATCTCGGCGGGCTGGGACCTGCATTATTACTCCCTGAACGAAAACTCCGAAAAACGTATGTTTCTTTTTTTTTCTTGCCCTTGGTTTTTCCGGTCAGGAGCTAATCTTTGGACTTGGTAGTGGTGGGACCCTTTGTGTGTGCCTCCTGGGAAGAGGACAAGTTCGGCTCTGGATTGAGCCAGGTCCGCGGTCGTGTCGTGGATTCGACGCACAAACCATGCAGAGACATTCGGCAAGGATTCTACGATATCTTGTCATCTAGAGCGAGTAGTTCGAAATGTCCACTGTTTCTGTGCACCGACTCTCGCATCTCATGGCTCGAAGATATGGAACAAGGAGTCCAATATCGGGTCGCTATGGAAGCCAGCCGGTGCTAACTTTTAGACCGAGTGTTTCGAGTGCGACTTCACAATGTAACGACCAATCTACCTGCGCCTTTGCTGCCCTGCAGACCAAGACTATTGGACGATTATTATCTCCGGAACTGGACACAGAACGGCGTGTGTTGCCTCTCGGAGCCCATCCGACTCATCGTCTACCTGCCACTTACTGCCGACACCTGCGCTGGGATTAGAAGTCAGCTGGAACTTCAGCCAACGCTCAGTCCAGTACGCCTAATAAGTGTGGAGGACTTTGGACTATTGTTGTTGTACAGATTTGATTGTAAACCCCGAATATGGCAATTCCTCGCTAACACGAAGCCTTGCGAAACTTCTAATCATGTTCTACGCTGGATGGCCTGGACTGAATTGCTATCTCAGTCCGATTCAACCCCGATCTCGAGTCTGTTTGGGCCGAGGAGATGGAGAAATTTGGATTTCGGGACTCCCAGCTGCCAATCCACGACAAGCAATTCCACCTTGAAGCTTAAGTCGCGGGAGGCGTTGGCGGGAGAAAAAAGGGTTCGAAGCAGCGATCGTCTGTAGATGGTTCTACAGTGTACGAGATATAGTAGCACAGTCTAGGACCGCATTTCAACTGGCCGTTCTCGGCACGTTATTTCTTGTTTCAGTTTTTGGCGCAGTGTATTTTTTTTCCTCAGGCGCTCCAGGACCTCTAGACTGTACGAGCTAGTACTTTTTTATCTCCCGTTGCTCTCTGAGTCTCTGGGACTTGGAAAGGTTACGCGGCTGTCCGAGGAAGTCCGTTCCGATGTTCCATGTCTGGAGCCGAGACCCAAAGGGTTGCGTTTCCCACACTCAAAATGCACCGCCCACCACGCCAGGAGCCGCGTCACTACAAGCAAAATTTTTTCTCTCACCCCTCGAACACTCTCCAGCAATCTGCATCAGCAGCAACAAAGCCCAAGAAGTCCCCAAAGGTCACTGCATTATAGATACCTCTGGTATTTGTTGATCGCTCCAGTCCCCTTCGCATTTCTTTTTTCTATCAGTTCGCATCTCGTCTGCTCGGATATATATCCATTTAACCCCGGCTTTGACTACGAGACATCTCGTAGTTCTTGCAATTCTGGCGACCGTCAAGCAGTTTGTCCCATCAGCTGGCACATGTGTGCTGACTGGTATCCCAGTGCAGCTTCTTAAACCCCCATAGGATGAGAGACACTATCGCTCCTCGTTGCCGTTTGTTGTCTGTGATCGGTTGCAGCTCTCCCTGATCTCCGCAAAGGAAATCACGATTCCAAAGATTGAATGAAGAGCCGAAAGATTCGTCGTCAAATTTGTCTTGCAGTTTCTGCGCTTTGAGAGAACGTCCTTTTCCGCCCAGCGAAGACCGCCAACATGCAGCTCTCGCTGAAGAACCTGTCCCGCCAGATCAGGGTCGAGACTACCAGAATTGAAGACCAGTTCAAGAGTGAGTTATTGGTACACTCGTCGCAGGCTTCTGATATCGATCGCTAAATGATGGAATTGTAGCAAATGGAGGCGCTCAGGCCAGCTGGCGCCGCATTCCCGTGGCAAAGGATCCATCTGTTTCTTCCGTTCTGCGCGCTTTTGCCTCGTTGTCCACCGACGATGCCTTTGAATACATGCAGTCGTGCCTACAGGGCCTTAGCCAGGTCGAGGCAGAGGCACGCATGAAAATTGCCGGCCCCAACGTGCTCACTTCAAAAGCTCCGCCGCCATGGTGGAAATTGCTGCTGATGATTCTGCCCAACCCATTTAACATTCTTTTGGTTTTCCTTGCAATCATCAGTGTTGCCACCCCAAGTCCGGCCTGGGTAAGTAATTCTATCATAACCTCTGCAAAAGACCACTAGATGGGACTAATTAATAATAGAAAACGTTTGCTGTCCTCATTGTGATGATTGTTATCTCTTGTATTGTGAGATTCTGGCAAGAATACCGCAGTAGCATCGCAGTGATCAAACTACAGGCTTCAGTGAGCACTGAGGTCCAGGTTCGTCGACAGCACTCGCCTTTCGCAAACTATATGGATAGTCCACGGTCTTCTAATCCGGGTACTGCCACGACGGTTCACGTCAAAGAACTGGTTCCTGGGGACATCGTCATTATTCAACCGGGTCTTCTTGTTCCCGCCGATTGTTTGATCATCCAGGCTTCGTCTTTGCAGATCAGTCAGTCGACACTGACTGGAGAGAGCGATGCTCAGCGCAAGACTGCCCTTTCGCAGCAAGCTAAGCTCGAAAAAGACGAGGATCGGCTGTTTGACCTTGAGAATATTGCTTTTATGGGGACCAGTGTCGTCTCTGGGAAAGGACTAGGCTTGGTATTGAGAACGGGTGATGGTGAGTATCTCGACGAAGGCGGTGACTGGAATTGTCGAAATATAATTACTGACTCTCTGCATAGACGCGTTCATTGCAACTATCATGAAACAGTTGAATAAGAATCGACCCATCAACGCCTTCCAACGTGGAATTCGAAATGTAACATACATGTTGATTGGTTTCATGCTCACCATGGTTCCGATTGTGAGTAGACATTCACAGTTAATGAGACTGATAAATGCGTGAATTTAACACTCTCGATATAGGTACTTGGTATTTCCGGAAAGACGACTGGTAATTGGGGAAATGCGGCTTTGTTCAGCTTGAGTGTTGCCGTCGGCCTTGTGCCCGAGATGCTTCCCGCCATCGTGAACGCCAATCTTGCTCGTGGCGCTTTCAGTCTTTCCAAGAAGAAGGCGATTGTCAAACGCCTCGATTCTATTCAAAATCTAGGAGGCATGTCGATTTTATGCAGTGATAAGGTATGAGATATCCCCGGCCTTGTTTGAATAATACTGTCGTATGCTAACACACATTCTTGTACAGACTGGAACTTTGACAAAAGATGAAATTACTCTGTCTGACTATCTTGATTGCGCCGGCGACCAAAATAAGGGCGTGTTCCAATTGGCATTCATTAACGCACAGACGCAGGACTTCCAAGGAAACAATATTGACACTGCCATCATTAATTTCCAAGACGGCGAAAAAATGGTAATTCCGCCATATGAGAAAGTGTCCGAGATTGCCTTTACCTTTGAGCGACGCCGATCCAGCTGCATTGTCCGCGGGCCCGCTAAGAAGCTCAAGCTGATCTGCAAAGGGGCATACGAAGAAGTGGCATCTCTTTGCATTTCCATGCGTGATGGAGCTGAGGTCCTTAAACTGACTCCCGAGGCTCGCCAGAAGCTCGCATCGCAGGCTGATAAGCTCAGTTCCGAAGGGTTCAGAGTGATCCTGGTCGCCACTAGAGAAGTCAAAGAGATTGAACTGGATAACGACGATATGGTTGAAGAGGACCTAGAAACGAACCTCGTTCTCGAAGGTCTTCTCACCTTCCTTGATCCGCCCAAGGAAGATGCCGCAGAATCCGTCCAGCAACTTCAAGACCTTGGCGTGGACGTTAGAATTCTTACTGGTGACACCTTGCCAATTGCACTCAAAGTCTGTCAGAGTTTGAACCTCGTCAAAGAGGTAGAAGAAGGAGTGATCCAAGCCATCACAGGAGAGGAGCTTGCAAGACTGGAAGATACGGATGAATTCCATGATGTGGTCAAGACATGCAAGGTCTTTGCGAAGCTGACCCCAGCCCAGAAGGGACAAGTGGTTATGAGTTTGAAGCGTGATGGGGATTGTGTGGGTATGCTCGGAGATGGAATCAACGACTGTGTTGCCCTGAGATTCGCGGACGTTGGGATTTCCGTCGACTCTGGCGCGGGAGTTGCAAAAGATTGCGCTGATGGTACGGTGTCTCTTCGGCTTTCAAACAAACTCATTTACTAACTGGAACAGTGATCCTTACGGAGAAGGGCCTCAACATCATTGTAGGTGCTGTGAGAATGGGCAGAGTGACTTACGGAAATACGATCAAATACATCAAGGTATGGCTTGTTGAACTTGTTTACGAAGTACATTAGGCTGACAGAGGACCAGATGGTTGCATCCTCAAACTTCGGCAATGTCTTCAGTATTCTTATCGCTAGCGCTTGGCTTCCATTCGAACCAGTGAGTAGAAATTGATCTGACAAGCCTGAGCTGTTTGCCAACGAATATGTGTTTTTTTTTAGATGACAAGCTTGCAACTCCTCATCCAGAACCTGCTTTATGACATCAGTCAGATTGCAATTCCCTGGGATCATATGGACGAAGAATATGTTCGAGAGCCAAAGAAATGGGATCCAAAGGGTAACTTTTCCAACCCTCAGTTATTCGGATAGGGACTAATACGATGCATTGTAGACCTACTCCGATTTATCATTGTGCTTGGTCCTACCAGTTCTACTATTGACATGATGTCGTTCAACTTGGGATGGTTTTACTACCATGTTCGAAACCCCAACAATCAATTCGGCGTGAGGCTGTTCCGCACGCATTGGTTCTTGCAAGGGTATGGTAATCCTGAGCGCTGGACGAGACAATATACTGACTTTCTTACCTCCTTCTAGTCTTCTTACACAGACACTCATCGTCCACCTGCTACGTACGGCCAAGATTCCATTTATTCAGAGTCGTTCCTCGAAGCCTCTTGCCATCTCCACGGCGCTAATCATGGCAATCGGGTTTGCGCTTCCGTACATTCCTGCATTCCAGAATGCGCTTCAATTTGTCAGGCCAGCCAATACCTTTGTTGGGTTCCTCGCTGCAGAGCTCTTGATATACTGCCTGGAAGTGCAACTTGTCAAGGTCATCTACAAGAGAATCTTCCATGCATGGCTCTAAGCGAAGTCACCATTATGAAGGCTCGTGTTCCTGGACCAAGCAAGAAAACAACATGTCGGTTCGGTGTTTCAACAATGATTGGCCGACTGTAAATCGTATTCGGAGATCCTGGAGCTATTCAACCCTGACGGGATCTCCGGGTACAGAAAAGTTTTTAAATGTCGGTTGATATTGAGAGAAGAGAGTTAGTTGCTAAGCTCTGCTGTAATTACTTTTGATTTTAAAGTCATATAGAACAATAAAATATCAAAAAAAGGCATTGTCCTAAAGTAACTCGTTTTTTCCCTGAATAGTTACATGTTGGACTTCCACTACTCCGTACATAGTTCTGTATTCTACCTATTCTTGAAAAAGAAGTTCGAGTCGAAAGACAACGTGAACACTTCATTACTTCCTCGCTGTGGAAAATCCGACACGAGTCCCCATTAATGCATGCGAGACTATTCATCCCATGTTCACCACAGCATTCGCAAATCAGGCTCGACGGTATAAATCAGCCAGTGATTGTCTCCTCCCGTCCTCTTCACCATCAAGTCACCAAAGATCAATATCAGGACGCGCCTTCCCTTCACAGGTCCCTGCAGGTCTTTCCTTCCTCAACTCAGAAGCCATCTGGCATCCGAATAGAGAAGGAAGTGTCGAACTCAGATCGTCAGGGAAAGAGCATAGGCGTAACTTCTCTCAGCCTCTTTGGCGCTCCTTCCGCTTCATATGTTCGCCTGACCTGATTTTGGGTATATACACAGTGTCCACATCCGCCGGGATACAAGCTGCCTTCTCCCTTTCATTCACTGAGCCCGAGGTTTTCACACCCGTAAGCACTGTGCGTAGCGGATAGCTCAGAGCTGCGGATTTCAGATGAAGCACATGATGGCTCTCCTTCATGCTCTTCATGGAAAGGCATGTGCTGGAAACCACTCGGGCCAGATCGTTTGAGAGAATTTCTTCTCTTCGATGCGGAGAGATTGCATACTTAGCGCTGGAGTCTTGCAACTTATTTGGGAAAGCCCAATTTTGAAACGTCAATTCATGCTATTTACCCGCAATCATCCCCTTTGCGGCGTAATGACGGGCAGGAGCTGAATACCGAAAAGGTATAAGTTTTCTTTAGTCGTGTCCAGCGGCACCGCTTCGTCAAAGGTAGATCGGCGAGTATTAACCGCTGTAAGAATTTACATAGCCAATACTTTCATTCTGTAGCAATTTTGAAAATTGCCGCGAAGAATTACGACCCTTCGCGATGTGCAAGTCATAGAATTTTATTCAGTGAAGCCTTGATTCAGTAATCGCCGATATCAAGGGTGGGTACTTCTGCATTCATTCAGCCTTCATCCTCATCTGGATCGTATAAATCCAAATCTAACGCTGCCTTTGGAACCGGCGCCTTTGCTGAGCCACTACCCGAGCTGCTATTTCCCGGAATTAATTGCCCTGCAACACCAGACGCTTTATCAGACGAGGCTTCCGGATCTTCTTGAGATAAACCAGCTTGAGCAGTATTCCCAGTTCCCTGCTCGACCGCAAGAAGAATTTTTTGAAGCTCCTTCTCAATATCTCGATCATCACGGCTTCCAGTGGCCGCAACAGCGGCTTGGAGCTTCCCCATAACACCCATTCGTATTCTATCGTCGTTTGGATAGGGTAGAAGCCATGACTCTCGGATGGCGGCGGCCAGGGCGTCTAGATCAGATGTAGACTGTTTTGTGATTGCGCTTATGTCGCCGGATTCCCTCTCCCGCGACTCACTTTGTCTTTGATCCTGGATTTGTTGCAGGGAACGTCTCGTCGGGATGCCACCGGACGTAGCGGTGGAAGCAGCTTGGGAGTTGTACTTGCTAATGCGGCGTGCAAAATCGAGTAACAGCTGGTAATCGACTTCTTTTTTCGCCTTCCTTGGCTTTTGTTACCTTCAGACGCGACTGTCCCCCCCATAGCAGTGTCCTGCCCCATTCCGTCAGCATCAGGTGCGTCTTGACCTTCTTCATCGCTCTCGTCTTCGTCGCCGGCTATCGCAGATATATCATCGCCCATTTTGCCAATTTCCTGCACGATTTCGCGTACCCGTCGCTCCAGGATGTCCGCTTCTTCTCGAAGGTGGAGAATTCGGGCATAGTTGGACTGGTGGGTTCTGAGTATTTGGAGGGCAGAGGATAGACCATCGTCGGCTTCAAGAACTGCATGTGCTGCGGCTGGAGCGCCAACGGCCGTCGGAGAAGAGTTTATTGAAGTCACTAGGGCATTTAATTGCTGTTCGATAGCGAGAAGGGGAGTCAGAAGCACGGTATCCATGGTTTAACTGCTATCTGCTCCTCGGGAGGAACCTCTCTCTGCCCTACTGATGAAGTTGTGCTTGATTGGAGTAGGTGGCCAAGAGGTCCCAGCTGTGCTCGGGCTGACTAAGCTATTTAGTTTTCCAAGTTATTAGGTAATCCGCCTGCCACAAAGCTGCTTAGTCATAGATAGCACCCGTCACGACTCAAAAAATGCACTCCATATCTGCACTCTCTTCGATATTTAAGATGACATTCCAGCGTTTCCCGCTGCTGATCCTGAGCCTCTACTTCGTACATGGTCAGTCGGAAAATTCTGATACGTATGCAATGACTATCTTGATCAAAAACAAAGTGACTGGCTTATTACTTCTCAACTGCTCAGGACCACTTATATCAGGAATAGGGAAACAATGAAGAATCAAATCCAAAATAGGACAAATATGGAAGATGGAAAATGACAAAGGAAAAACGAGAGTCATTAGGAACAGTACAAAAATTCATCTCCTCATGAGACATCCTGTTGATACCAACAATCAGGTCGGGCATAGAAGCTTTCCCATCACCAGTCGTCGTCATCTCTAGGGCTGCTTTCCACAATTCTCCAAGTGGTGCTACTGCCTTTGACCGGCCAGAGGAAGCCTTTGAATTGCTGCTGGGACTTTTTCACGTCGATCCCGTAATATGCGTCTCCTGCTCGGCTTGTGTTTTCCCATAACGCACCGATCTCGTGGAGGCGGTTCCTCTCATTGACCCTATAGATGCGGTGGGAAGGTCGATGCGCTTTCCCTTCCCTATCTTCGTTTTCCTTCACGATGATGTCCAGGTCTTCGCCATCGTCCATGGAGATTGAACCCGCGCCATTCTTATAGTTGCTTTCGAAAACGATGCGGTTGGTGTGTGAACCAATTGACAAGCTGTTGAAAGCATTTTCGAGGACCTGGAAACCACCTGCACTCTGCTGGCCGAATCCAGCACTGGGTTCGGGTTCAATTGCAGACACAGGGTCGGCTCGACGGACGGGTTGGGCGGATGAGGCTGGATACTGAGATTCCAACTTCTTCTTCTTTGAACGGAAGCCGAATAGACCCATTATCGATATGCTCGCACTGCCGTTCGATCTGTTCACCAAAGGGGGAAAAGGGTGTTCGCCTAAAAGGAGTCTTGAGTTTTCTTTCGAGAATAATAGCGATAGGAGCGACGAAGGTCTTTGCTGGAATTTATGGTGTTAGAAAGGGGCCTTCGGGAGCTTTATATCCTCGGGCATGCCACCTATATAGTCTACCTCATGCTCAGCATGATCTAGGCGTGACTGATGCAAAGCCTCACGAAGTCACGATCTATTCTTAGGCTTCAAATCCCTGGCATCGCATCCGAGCCTTGTGTGATGGTCGTTGTGATGACTGCAGAGAGCCGGCCTGCCTCGCTGTAAAAATAGGAATTGAGACGCTCTTCGCTTAATTCCCTTTGTCACTTCACTCCGAAAGGGTTCTCTGCTCCCATTAACTGCCCCTAATCAGTCCTGATCGCTAGGGGTTTCGAAGTCAAGCCATGAGAGGTACGAACACCGACACTTTTGATAAGTCGCTGCACGCCGGGAGAACCCGAGGTCCCTGGATACGGGTAATTCGAATTTGGGCTAAGAATACGGTAGACATCTCTCGGAGCGCAGTTTTCATGCGTCTCGTACCTTTCTGTGATCCGCCCCCGTGCGGAACGGCTGCAAGTTTGTTTCCTCGTAAGTCATCAACAAATCGAGGTCGAATTGATTGTTTCATATAGCGAATTTCCGAATCATCCTAGCCAATTACTGCGCGATGAGTACTACTCGGTTCGATCTTTCGGGTGATGCGTAAATTGCTATTAATAGCCAGCCGCTGGAAGGAGACCTTGAAGAAGCGGGATATTCGAATTGGCACGACTTGACTTCCTAACTCCACATCATCGCGAGACTTTGAGGCTCGTGAAAGGTGGCAGAACGGGAGCTAAACTTATATTCCCTGCAAGGCACATGGTTTGAGTGTCGCCATTGTTGGCCAGTGCCCTGCATTATCATGTTTGCTTTTTAGGCCTGAACGAATGGGGCGGAGTTGGTCGCATGACTGCTTCGTGCAAAAGAACTTGGGAGTCTTGACGAGAATAGTACCTCTCGGCATGAAGAACGATTGGCACAAATGATACGATTTGCTTTTGAATTCATAGTGAGCTAATCACGCAGATGAAACTGCGTGTGGTGTTGAATTTTATCGCAATTTGGTCCTGCAGCTCCTTGGGTCAAATCAATCGGGAGATATAGCAATTCCTGAGCCCGGAGCCTCTCTGAAAACGCACCCAAACATCGAATACATTGTTTTGGGATCGATATCAATCTTCTCGATCGCGCCTGTGATGGGGTCCATGATGCTTTCCTTCTATCAGACCACTCCTTCCGTTGTTCTAGGAATTTCAGCATCGCTCCTGCGCCCGTGAGGATGTCTTCTGCTGTACTTCTCCTTTCTCCTATTATGGAGACTCGAACTCCATTGATACCATCATGTCGCGCTTGATATCATTTGTACCTTTTGGTCATCGACGGGCCTGTGTCAAGCGACTGGAAGCAGCCTAAAGAGACCTAATATTATTCATCTATTGAATAATATTCTGGTGCAGGTTACTTTTTGCAGCGATCGTTAAGAGTTCCTATCCTTTTTATTCCGACCTTCGGAGGCGACTTCCTTTTAGGTGGATAACTGCTGGGTTCTTGGTGTGTTGGTCTGCCTTCTACCATTCTGTCTCGCGATATTCATCTACGCATTCTACGCCGTGCGCTTTTACATATTGGTCGCCGCATTTTATTCTGTATCACTAACTGCTTTCATTGTCTTCGACTAGTTTAGAATATCGCGATGACTGACTCCGAAGAGGGCATTGGTGTACGGCGGCCAGATGGGAAAGTGGAGCTACGTGAAGCGGACTGCTATGAAATGTTGGGTTTTGGCTTTTCAACCTCGAAGAAATGGACTATTCTCTGTGTCATCTTCCTTGTGCAGATTTCCATGAATTTTAACACGAGCGTCTATGCAAATGCGATTTCTCCTATGGCCATTCACTTTGCCCTTCCCGAGAAAACGATTCGCCTAGGCCAGATGATATTCCTAGTTGCATATGCATTCGGATGTGAACTCTGGGCTCCATGGAGCGAGGAACTCGGTAGGCGGCCCGTCATGCAGGCCAGCCTTCTGCTTGTGAACCTGTGGCAGATTCCTTGTGCGTTGAGCTCTAACTTCACCGGCATCATGTTCTACCGCTTTTTCGGCGGCCTTTCGTCTGCAGGTGGCTCAGTCACTCTTGGAATGGTTGCAGATATGTGGGAGGCAGACGATCAGCAGTTTGCCGTTGCTTTTATTGTTTTGTCCTCGGTTGCCGGAGCCGTCTTTGGCCCTATTGTCGGCGGTTTCATTGAGGTCTACCTTTCCTGGCGCTGGAACTTTTGGATTCAGTTAATAGTCGGAGTTGTGGTGCAACTATGTCACTTTGTACTTGTCCCGGAAACTCGAGCGACCGTTCTCTTGGATAATGAAGCTAAGAGAATGCGCAAGAACGGAATCATGGAGATTTATGGGCCCGGAGAGCTTCACGACCGTGGCTATACCCTGAAGGAACTTTGCGATATCTGGATTCGGCCATTTAGCATGTTTATTCGCGAACCGATCGTCCTCTGCCTTTCGCTACTTAGTGGTTTCAGCGACGCTCTGATATTTACATTTTTGGAGTCCTATCAGCCTGTTTTTTCTCAGTGGGGGTTCGGAACTATACAAATTGGACTTGCCTTTATTCCGTAAGTCAATCATGGACTCTGGTCTCTGTCGGCTGGGTTCTTTGCCGCTAACACCCATACCCTCAGGATCATAATTGGGTACATCATTGGGTATCTTTCCTTTCTTCCAGTCATAATCTATCACAGAAAGCATCTCCAGTCGCATCCTTATCGAGCAACACCAGAACGGCGGCTTTGGTGGCTTCGGTTTAGTAAGGCCCTTTCGACTTTCTTTGTCAAACTTGGACTAGTAGAGCTGATATCAATCATAGCGGCACCTCTCGAGTGCGTGGGTCTGTGTTTGTTCGCGTGGTCGAGTTTCGGCCCTCCTCATTTCCACTGGGCGTCTCCAATGTTCTTCTCGATGCTGATAGCTATCGCCAATGTAAGATTTTCCCACCGTTCCGGGGAATGAGGGTCAATAACAATTAACTGCGTATACAGTACTGCATCTACATGGCCACCATTGACTACATGGTAGCGAGTTACGGCCCGTACTCAGCATCGGCTACGGGAGGCAATGCTTTTGCCAGAGATTTTCTTGCTGGCATTGCTGCTCTGTATTCCACTCCATGTATGGCATGAGGATCCAAACCCCGAGAAAATGCCGAACACCGCTAACCAAAACACTGTGATAGTCTACAAAAATGGCCATTCCCATTATGAGCTTGTCTACCCATCCCTTATTCTCTCGGCGATTGCTTTCGTTGTTACAATTCCAATCTACGTATTCTACCGTTATGGCCCTCAGATTCGCCAACGATCAAAGTTCGCACAAACAGTGGCCAGTGACAGAGACGAGATACAGCGGCATCGTGCGAGACGGGCGAGTAGGACAACAAATGAAAAAATTGAATCAGAAGCGTGACGTGTTATCCAACTTGTGAATAATGGGGAAATGGATGGTAGCAGCCTTAATCGAGTTTCGTTCTTAAAAAGTTCGGTGGTCGTTGGTGTTTTGTATGTTTTAAGAGTATCTTACGTTGGTGTGACAAGAATATCCTGAATCGATTCTTTTGCATGGTTGACTTAGAAAAGCTCCCTTCCTTCTGGAAAGTACTGATCAGTTTTGTCTACTCCGTACTCAAGTCATTTTATATCGCTGCGATTGACTGTCGGAATAATCGAGATCGCGGATAAATGATAATCCCCCTCGGCTACCCGCGGAGGGCTGTTTGCATGCTGACTCAGCGCTGACTCGGCCTCAATGCAAATTCGAGTCAGTCGCGATTCCAACGCTCAACACGAAAAGTCGCATTTCTCGAGTCTCGAGTTTCGGCGCGATCGATGTTTGAACCCAACCGAAATGGTGTCTACGTACAAGCTGGAGGAGGAATTGATCAAGCAAGCCTCCGAGGAATACAACCGGCGAATTCGCGCCAACGAAAAAGCTAGCGTCGCCACTCTTGCGCGAGAATACAAAGTGTCCTACCACCGGCTCCGGCGTCGCATACTGAACGTCCCTTCTCGTTCAACGCGCAAGCGGACAAACCTCAGACTATCCGACGAGCAATACCAGGCGCTATACAATTACCTGGACATCTTAAGCAAAGACGGTACCGCGGTAACTCCGCATATGCTTCGAGACACGGCGAATTCTATCCTGCAACAAAGCCACACTGACCCAAACACGCCCAGTCCGACGGTTGGGAAAGGATGGCAGTACCGATTCATTGAGATGCATCCGCACTATTTCCCGAATATCAAGATTCGCAAGAATGAGTCTAGGCTTGGCGCTTTGCGAGACAGTCTTGCTGGACAGTCCCCTGTTTGAATGATTACTGCATTGAGAATCCGTCAAACTTGAATCCCGTGGCCCAATCTTGCCAGCGCCTTGGGACATTTGCGGCGGGTAGTTAACGAGTTCTGTTGAGCTACGTCGATATCCTGAAAATGGCTTCCACAAGCCAGGCTGACGTCCGCTACGAGTGCGCACCGCACTTCTCATTCTTCTCCATACGCCCACGACGCCCCATATATACTGTGGGCAGTGTATTATCATTTACGGATTGGACAGCGATTTTGTATTTATAGTATCGTTTGGCTTTTGGGGGTTTTTGGCCGCACTTTGTTTTGTTGCTATTTTGGTCATCATTTCTTTGATGTGTATGTATTAGGATATGGAATGCATGAGCCGAATTTTCCAGGAATCTTCAGTCCTGATAAATCACCTGGCGCTGTATTGGATGTCCGAGTTCAATAAGCACACAACTACTAAACTGCGTCATGACGAAAGTGTTAATATCTGCAACGCAGCCGGTATGAACAGCCGCACCCAATTCTTACTGTCTGGTTTGTTTTAGGTCAGGGTTTATCGAAGTTTTGAAGCATATTCACTAGTTAACTACATATGTGAGGTGGCTGACTATTTATAGAGCATCAGGCCAAATGTCTTACATCCGGCCAACATCAGCCTTTGGTCGAGAGCTCATCTATTCTTCATCGCTGGCTACCGTGGGCCATTGACCAATGCAATGATCGGGAGGAATCTCAGTCAAGCCTTAAACAGCTTCAAGTCTCACTGAAATTAAGATAACACCTCTGCCTGCTTTAGGCATCGCCAATCACTCGGTGACTTGGCTTAAGCTCTCATCCGTTATGACACGGTCAGCAATTTGATTTGCCGAATGCATCTGCACCCCTCCCTGCAGGTCTCGGAGCTCACCTCGCGATGATTCATCAGCCTTCTGTCCAAATTGGAATACTCGGCTGCCTTCCACTACTTATCCTCCAGGCTTCAAATGATACTTAAGCGAGCAGTGCTTCTGCTTTCCTAGGTTCCAAATGCGATATACCCATTATCTTGTCCTTGATTGTGATTTTTTGTGCCTACTGACGCTGGTTCAAACATGCTTAGCTTCCTCGCCCGCCCGGAGCCTTCATTCGGTGCTCTCCCAGCAGAGCTGTTTCTAGAAATATTCTTCTATCTTCCCCCGCACGCCAAACTAGCCCTGTCCTTGGCTAATAGACGTCTATATTCCGTCCTCAATTGCCGCGTGCCAAAGTGGTCTCAGCTAGCACCTGACGAGAAATACGATTTTCTATACCTCTTAGAGACTTTGGGATTCTGTGAGCCATCAGATACCCAAGCCCCTTATGCATGCTGCAGCGGTTGTCAATCCATTCATTCTAAATTCAACTTTACATTTGCTGAATTGGGTAAGAGCACGGATGAGCGCCTCTGTAGAGAAGCAACCAAGTCTCTTTGGGTGAACCCAGATACCCAATACTGCTACAACGACCTGAAGCGGCACCGTGATGCATCTTCTGGCTGGATCAGCGAAGACGGCCATCTCCGCCGCGAAGGCTCCCTTACCTTCACCATAACCACAACCTATAAAATCCTTTGCCTTCCCAAATCATTGCAAGCGCCCCAGACGAAAATTGCCAAAATATTGGATGTATTCAACCTGCCTACTTGTCCACATACCCGCCTTAACAGTCCAATTGTGCTTGAAACATATTCGCCTACTGCTCATCCCGTCGATGTCAGCTTCGACGCTTACGATAGCCCGGCAAAATGCAAGTTTCCGGGCTGTAAAACACGCTTCGTATGGCTGACTCGCAATCATGCCTCAAAGCCAGATTGGAAAACTATATCCCTAGAAATTCACCGTGATCTCGGCAGTCTCTCCAATCCTGACGATCCCGCCTGGCTAGCACAGCTTATCATGCCCAACAGCCCCAAACTATCTGAATTCTGGACTCAGCGCATGCGGTGGAAACGCGAAATGCTACTTCATGAAGAAGCCGAATTTATAAAGGAACAGGAACGTCAGCAGCGCCAACAGCTCCAGCACCGCCGCGCTTCTTCTTCTTCTATGTCCTGCCTCAAACCGAGCTTACACGGACTCCATCATCGGTCCAAATCGTCGCTTCATGTCGACCATAATGAGCCCTCAACACAAGACCCCCATGAAGGTGAACGAATGCCACCTCCTCCTGGTCCGAGCCCCGTTAATGATGAAGCCGAACTTTTTACTCCGATTCTTGGACCCAGCCTCGCCACTGCGGACGATGAATTTCGAAGGAAATTTAGAAGAGCGAACAGGGGCAGGCTGTGGCGAGATAAAGCTTTTAGATTTGTGGCATTGACGATCGTTCGAGCGTTGCCTTAATTACTTGCAAAGCGACGAACCAAAATAATCATCTTCTTTGCTATTCTTGGCTTTTCATATGACTTGCATGAATCTAGTCGTCTTCCCCTTTACATGACTAGGTTGGGTTTCCTTTGGCTTTGAAAGGGGGCAACTTAGCCTAATTCCTCTCACATATAACAGTTCGATGTGATGCTCTAGTTATTAACTTCATGTTATACCTTTTCATGCCTATACTAATAAAACTTCAATTAGACAACAAGCGGTCCTTTTTTCTCTCTCTATAGCCTTGTCCAGCATATTTTTCCACTTTCATAGCGTCACTGGACCATTTATTCCATACCAAGAACAATATTTCGGGTGCTGTCTAGCCTCGGGCTGTAAGGCTAAAGAAGACAATTCTGGATGAGAAGCCGACACTAGCACTACGGGTGATGAAGTCAGTATGCGTGGTCTTTCGCCAATTCTCTGTTATATTTATATCATGTATTTTTTCCGAGTGCACAAATTTCACTCATGGACTTTAAAGTGGTTCATCCAAGGTGTTGACAGCCTAGGTTGAAACTTGTTTAAAGGATGATTTAGAAATCACAAATGAAGAATTCCGGAAACTAAAGGCAATGATAAGACAATCCATGGTGATTATTTTGATACCGAAGACCAAAAGATTGAGAGGGATTGTTAAACAAGACATAAGGTACCAGTACCTTTGGCAAGAAACCCTCCCTTTCACGTCTTAGTGTAGCCCAGATAATTGATATAGTTGATCTTCCAGGTCGGCTGATACTATTCCAAAGCCACCGGTTGATAAGCTAGGCGGCAAATCTTCTCGTCTTGTTCCCCAAGAGCTCTCTTCACTTCCGAGGATGAGCTCCAATATTCCACCATTGGTGAAAAAGTCATGCTGGATCCAATTATTCGTCCAATTCTTTCCATCCCTAAACACGCGTTGGATATATAGATTTTTATAATCGGGGCTGAAGTTGATATTTTTGATAATTGCAACCTTTTTTGTTAATGCATTTCTGATGCGAACTTCCTGAAAGAAAGGGGGAGTGATAAGATAAACATCCTGTCCATGAACAGGGTATAATCCCATCATGGCGAGGGCCAGAAAGGCACCCATCGCGCCACTATCGTCGTTGCCCGGGATGCCTTTCGGACCATTGAAGAACAAGGATGGAATATATTGATGTATTTGATGTGCCGAAAGCCCAGGCCGCCCGGCATAGTGGAATAGATAGATCGTGAGGAAAGCCTGTTCGTCACCAACATCCAGGAGACCAGAGCTGTGGAAAAAGGCAAGCCGGTCAATGAACGTTTGGGGCCCGCCCAACGTGCCAATTAAAAAGGCCATGTCGTGGGGCACATAGCTAAGGTCAAACATGGCGTTAGACGGACCAAAAAGACAGAAAATTCGTTGTAACAACGACGGACCGCTTACAGGGTGTATAGCCAAGCACTCCCTTCATAAGTTTCGTGCCCATCCAGGTTGAGGTAGCAAGAAGTCAAATTCATCAATGGGCTGCAGAATGCAGGGTCCTGATAACCCCATGTTCGGTTCAGGAATCGGGGTTGAAGAAAACCAACAAACCCGGTATTTGTTCCATTGAGATATGAAGCTTGATCTTTTCGAAACATGTTGAACCAATTCATTGATCGACTCGTGTACTTCAGATGATCGTCTAGGTATCCCAGCTCCCTGGCAACTAGGGAAATACAGAAATCATTATAAGCATACTCAACCGTGCGAGAAATACTTCGTGTATAGACTCCATAGCCATAAGGATCAAAGTCGTCCGTTGGGATATATCCCAAACTTTTCCAACTGCTTAGTCCTCCTCGCCCTTCGAACTGCCAGTTCTTGGGCTCTTCTTCGGCATCTTTCACGAGAGCCTTATATGCTGTACCCCAATCTATTCCTGGTATCTTCTTCAGAAATGACTCGGCTAGTACCACATCTGCATTGGAGCCTCCCTGAGTATACCCTTTACACAATGACATTCTGCAATCTGGCAAATATCCTTCGTGTCGGTAGATGTCTACAAGCGACCGGACCATACGAGATTGGGATTCGGGGTCTAAAATTGTGAGCAACGGATGGGTGGTTCGAAACGAATCCCAAATGCTCAAGTAAGCTTTATCAGCCTGCAACCAAGTTATCGATCAAGAGGAGGTTTTACCAGAAATAGCTGTCATAGTAGGGCTCGCTGCTATTCCAGAGCGGATTTTCTCCGGTGTAATCCTGAGGGCTGATCATGGCCCTGTAGATGGCGCTATAAAAACTGACCTCCATGTCCTTCGGTACTCCTCCTGAGTTCAGCTCGATGATGCTAAATTTCTGCTTCCAGGCACTCTTAGCGGTGGACGCCCCTTTATCAAAATCGAAATCCGAAAATTCCTTTTCGGCACTCCGGCAGGCTTGATCTATACTGATAAAACTCAACCCTATGCGGACAAGGATTTCCTCCTTAGGAGGAAAAAACTGAACAAGTAGACTGGCTGAGACCGAACGATGGAGACCGTTTGGCGCAACGTCAATTTCTTTGGGTGTCGTTCCTGCCCGGTTATTCATATAAACCCCTGTCTCGCGTATAGACGCTCCTCGAAAGTCCGCACAGAAGTACAACGAATACCATCCCGGGCTAAAGCTAGCATCAAACGAGCCACCACCAGTCATGCGAGCGGTACTCGGGTCTATAATAGCCTTGGCTTCCCTTCGTGATAGATGCAGATCGTTCAGCTCCAGCAGAATGACTGGGCTGGAAGAATTCATGCTTTGCTCTCCAGGATGTAGTTGAACTTGACCAGAATATACCGAGGCTGGCGAAGATGGAAAAGTAAATCGGTATAGAGCAGCATGTTTCGAGACAGTCATTTCAGCTACAATTGTAGTGTTCAGTTGCAGTGAAAAATAGCCAGGATATGCCTTTGTGCTGCCATTAACCCAGGACGTGGATCGGTCAGGTATGGTAAGTTTGCACCGATTTAGATCATCATTGGGGCAGCTTGTTTGCGGGAAAATGGGAAAGTTTCCCAAGGACGGAGCCTATAATAGTAGATCTCAGTAGGCTTTTATGGCGCCATGACGGCAAAACTCACCACACCGGTGCCGGAATCATGCATATGAGAAAATCCTGTTATAACATTGCCAGTAAAGCTGAATCCCCCTGATTCCGACCATTCGTATCAGCAACAGCTTTTACCATGCCTTATACGTGTCAGCAAGCGAGAATTGAAAATTGGCAAGTGTAAAATATTGACCGTAGGGTAGTGACGCGCCAGGAAATACGTTGCCTGTCTCTAATCAGTCAGGAATTTCCTTTCGCAGCATACAGGCTGGTCGGGGTAGGGACTCGCCTTCCCCGTCTGCGCCAATGAAGGGGTTGATGAGTTCAAGAATACTCGACGCGGAGGCTTGGGAGACATGGTGTAAGGCAAGGATTATAGCCAGGAAAATGGAGGTATATGCGTGAAAAAAGAGATCACGAAACCGGTCCATTTGCACAGTGTCTTATTGAATGAATAAGAACATTAAAAACGCGTCAACGCCCGATGAAATGTTGTATATGTGAGGAGTAGGCTGGGTTTTCGATCTCTTCGCCTTCGTTCCTTCTTATCTAGAGAAATCGAGGGTATCACTGGGCGGGTGTAACAATTGAGAGTTTGTTCATGTTTTTCCACCTGATAAAAGGAACCGCTTGGTTTTTGCAGTGTTGACGTGAGATTTTGTTACACAACACTAAGTGCAATTTCACATCTCTTGATCACAATGGCTAAGCTGGCTTGGCAGACGTACCAGTAGTAAACCATGCAACCATGACTCGACGCTGATCGTGAGATGATAGTTGGGTAATAGACTGATCGGCATGAAACTGCTTTCGAGGCCTGGCAAGACCAACTTTTTTGGAAACAGCTTGGAAGATATATAGGCTTCTGGTTTTGTACACCGAGTTGTCTCAATACAGCAATATTGTTACATCATAACCTGAATTTCAACTCATCAAAAAAGCGCCTTCCAAGTGCTGTTGCGCTGTGCCAAAAAAAGTGTTAAGGGAAGGGGTTCAGAAATTTAGTGAAAAAGGGTAAAGGATTGGAAAGTCACCGAGCGGGCAAAAGGGTTCGCCGGCGGTCGTTGAAGCATATGGCTGAAAAGGGAGAAAAGAATGCGCTTCAGAAGAAACTGCGCTGTATCAAAAGTACAAAATAATGAAAAGGATCAAAGGAGTGGTCCAAATAATGAGTCCAAAAGCCTCCTTTGAGCGGAAAAAAGACAGAGGCTCAGGGCTGTAAAGAGCTTTAAGGAGTGAGGGGCCGAAAACGAGGGTTGGGCTGATTGGGCCAATGTATCATATGCTGGACGAAAAGCTCTCTATTTTGCTTCGCTCATTGATATATTCCCGGATGACGGAGTTCTCCTCGTCCATCCACTGAAAAAGCCTCCGCCACCGCTACTCGCACTTGTCGCTGCCGATGTTGTCTGTGAGCCGGGGGTGCGTGGCGTTGTCGCTAGCGAGGCCCAGCCACTCAACAAATGATTGTTTTCTGTGGGTAATGGTGCACTCGGTGTAGTAGAAACGCCCATGCCGACCTTTGAAACTAGTTTTCGGAGGTTTTCTAGTTTGGCTTTGACTTCCTCTAGTTCCTGACGAGCGACCGCTTCGGAGGTTTTCGCGTTGACGAGTTCGGCGAGGAGAGAGTCCTCGTTCGAATTGGTTTTGCCGGGCGGGACAAAAGTTGGGGCGCCTAGAGAGCTGGTGCGTTTGCTGAATGTGGGCGTTTTCGGTGAAGCTGTATGTGCTGAAGGGCTGGTGTTGATAGCGGGAATAACAGGGGATTTTCCGAGTCTAAGTTCACGAAGGCCTGTCGTACTGGCTCGGTCGTCGTCGGCAGAGGACTGGGGCCGGTCAGAAGTGGCAGATGATGGTTTGCGAGATCGAAGGTCCTGGATTGTTCGTTCTAGTCGTTGTTTCTCCCTGTAAGCGTCTTGAACACGGCCACGAGTCTCGCGAAGTTGTTCTTTGAGCTGGGTGTTTTCCCGTTCGTGCTCGTCAATAGTCCGGCCAAGATTTTGACAACGTGTAACTTCAATCTCATACTTCTCTCGCCATTGGGCAACGTCATCTCGAAGCTGCTGCTTAGTATATTGCACCGACAATCGACGTGAGTCAAATGAGGAAAATCGATCGTCGGCTTTTGAGATAAGTTCGGTTGTTCGTTCATCCTCTGGCTGGTCTTTAATGTAGCCAAGCATAAGTCGGGCTAGTTGCTGGTCTTCATCCCGCTCCTCACGCTCTTTCTGAAGGTCTTTAGCCAGAGTCGCATGTTCCCGTTGCATGTCCGTTAATGCGATGAGCAAATCTTCAATTTGAGAGTGTAAATCCTTATCTTTATTCTGTATAGAAGGCTTTAGTCGACGTTTGCCGCTGTCAGATGAGACATCCGTTAACGCGGTGCTCGCTTCGGAGGTTGACTCAAATGAGTTTAGCGTCGAGGCCATGCTCTGTTTTGAGGGCGTACGGTGAACGACAGGAGGGCTAAATGGAGAGCCGGATGGGAGAACAAGGGACTTGGAAGAATTGTGGGAATTGGATCCTGCCCATAACCTACCCAGGAAGCGAGATGCCGCCGCCTGTAATTGCGGAAGATAGACATTTGAGGAAGACGCTTGAGACTCTTTGTAGTTTGCCTCGAGTTGCTGAAGGCTATCTCGAGTCACAAGAGATGACAGAGAAACAAAATCGTTCACGAGATCATCCGCGTTACACGAGAATCTTAAGATCTGTCAGGAAAGTCTGAAGCAAAACGGTAGGTATAAGATACTTACGGATCCCAAAGTGTCCGAGACAGGAGTAGCTGCATTACATCCTCGAATTCATGACAGGCCAGAAGTCGCTTCTCGTTTCGTTGCATCAACGAGAGTGCGACGCGCATTAGTGTTTCGCAGGCACCCTCTAGAAGCAGCACATCGTAGATACGCAGGAGCATTGGAAGAGGGCACGTCACGGCGTAGAAGGATAAAAACCATTGTGACACATAGACCGGTTCAACATTGAGCTCCTCTAGATGTGCGTGCAGAGCTGGGAGGTGACGGGAGAGGAGCATCTGAAATTGATAAATACGCAAATGAAGGCCATAAAGAGTCGGGAGGAAACACGACCGAAGATCATAGTGATCCATGAGCCTGAGAAGTTTGATTTTAGTAAAAGGAATTTCGAAGGCTCTAATGTAACTAACCTGACGAGAACGCAAAAAGCCTCCGCCTCAGTCATATGCATGAGCAACGGTCCCACCACAAATCCTAGACCTTGGCAGTATCCAATTTTTGTGTCATGAAGACTGAAGCATTTCAAAACCTTTGCCAGCATCTGTTGGCCTTCGCCGTTAGGATCTCGGAACATTTCCACGTTAGGAAAGCTTCTACCGATATCCTTGCCGATAAGGCCCTCGTAAGGGCTTGATTCACCGCTCAGCTTCTCAAACTCTTCCTGAAGGGCCATATCCCGCGCACCAGCGATACTCGGCCAGACGACGCCTCGCAAGGGAGGAGGAACACCGCTGCGAATTTTATTCGAGGTCAAAGTCGGGAGTCTTTGTGCGGTGCGCGGATAATCTGCCACAAGGGCAGCCCAGAATTCCAACTCGGTCATTTGTGGAGTGGGTAGCAATGAGTACCTGAGCGATGACCGAGGGTCGTTAACTAGTTTCTTGAGCTGTTGTATAGATGGAGGCCGGGATGAGTATTTGGGATTCGGGCTGCCAGACAAGGCCGACTTAGGATCCGTGGCTAAAGCATTGTTCTCTTGTTCTAGTCTCGCCAATAAAAGGGCCGTTGACTAGGCGAATTTGATCATTAACTTTGCTGAACTCTCATCAGACGATAATGGGGGAACTAACCGCATTGTCTGGTGGACCTGATTTTGATTCTAATTCTTCGGACTTTTCTAACTCGACCCAGTCGACTGACCGAGCATCCTCTAAATCGGTATTTTCATCGACATCGTCTACTTCCATGGAAAAAGCAGAGGACATCTTTGAAGATTTCCTGGAAACCATCTCTGATCTGATACTAGTATCCAATGCCATTTTGTCGATTTCTGCATCGGAGTCTTCCGGACAATCAGATACAGCGATAGAGTCAAGTTGTGAAGCTTTGCTATCGCGGTCTAAAGGGCCTCTGGGACTGGGCTGGAGATCTGAAAGCGGTACCGTGACCATAGAATCGGTGGGGAGTGGCTCGCGAGTTTGGTCACCGATCTTGATCGAGGGGGCCTCGAGCACCGCTCCAGCTCAGACGCCATGGTAAGGCTGTATAAGCAGAGCTCCTTGGGACAGGATGAGAGAACCGGCGGTCAATGCATAGAAAATTAGGGGTTTCTTGTAGAGATCGATGTCTGTCTGGGAGATAAAGTGAGGTTGAAATCCGAAGCCTACAGTGTTTCGCTCAAGAATCGGACGGTAAAGACTGAAATTGCCAACGGAGGGGCACAAGAAGGGGGAGAATTGATGGCAAAGAGGCCGCCAGCGACGATTGCCTATAATAAACGAGTGTGGGGGACTGCAGCGGTGACTGAGTCTGAGAGTTGTGTACTCCGTCGTCGTGGGAGAAGGAAAGGGATGGGAGGAGATACAAAATACTGGTTTCTGGTGGGCGCGCGCGGGCGGGTCACTGGGTTCAGGGGAGCCGGCACGGGGCTGCAGCCTTGGCATCCAGGAACTAAACCCAAACCGTCTCAACGCCGAAGAGGCCGGAGAAGGGGGCTTGAGAGAGCAGCGACAGAAAATAGACAGCTAGGTTGCTGCACGCGTGTGTACTGTACATTGGAGCTACGCGCAGTGGTAGGAGGAAGACACAGCTATCGGCTCCCTGACTACGGAGTAGTTAATATGATGGTTAATTGCCGACGGACCAGACCGTTCCAACGCCCAACCGGTGTCCGGCCCTACGATGATCCGACGCCCGCAGGATCTCTCGGCAGCTCCTTTTCTGACTCTTCATTGCAACTCCTCCACCAAGGGGCCAGATCGCCCTTCCCACAGCCTCTTTCTCAATTTTGAAGATGGAGTTGCCCTTTAATGAGATGTATGTTGGACGAGACTACGAAGATCGCATCGACCCCCTTGATCAGGTTAAGGCAATGCTTAACTCCAAGTTACCAGTGTCTGAGAGGGAACTTCAAGAGGCGCTTTCACATGCTGCATCCTTAGGTGATGCGGACGCGGTGAGGTGGCTGCTGGCAAAGAATCTTAGGCTGGACTACGATGTCTTTATGGGCGCCGTTCGGGGACAAAATTCTGCAGTCTTTCAAGAGTTTCTCAATCACGGTTGGGATGTCAATTCGTTACAATCTGACGACCCTGGTCTAAGGTATGGAAATAATACTCACAGAACTAGCAATGGGACACTCACTGGTTTTTTCTAGTATGGTGGTGAGCAGTGAGGCATGTGTAAGGTGGTTCCTGGATCATGGTGCTGATCTAAATCTAGGCATCGAATGGGACGATGAACCACTCACCGCTCTTAGGTCGGTAGTCAAAGCCCAACAGTCCATCGCACTTCTGGAGCTACTCATTTCCTATGGCGCTGAAGTGAACCACATGGCACTATTCGATGCAGTTGACCTTCTGAGTGATAACGGGTTATCATATATAGAAGCCCTCCTCCATCACGGTGCGGCGATCAATTACTATTCATGCGAACGGGGAGGCACCCCGCTTTTACTTGCTGCAAGACTTGGAGCTGTCAATACGATCAAATTCTTACTGGACCGTGGTGCGAGCTGCACAATGGTAGACTTAATCGGCCATACACCCGCGGAAAGTGCCCACAGCCTAGGGAATTATGAAGCCTTCGAGTTTCTTTCAGACTACGAAATCAAGAAAGGGCTAAGATCTCGTTCAGAGTCCCTCAACCTGTGGTACTGAAAAAGCCGAATAATGGTCAGCGAATCCAGAAACCTGCCAAGCGTATGGTTATGCATCATTGGGTCCTCAAAAAGGCCACGTTTCTGTGAGAGCTGCATGCCTTCTATTTCTAAATGACTAGATACTATCCCGCGAATACAGCCGATAAAAGTTCCCTATGCTGCGGACTGCGTATAGTCGACTCATTCTCCTTTGCTGCAAAGATCTATGAAATCTGGAATTATGCCTTTTTGATCCTATAGAAGGCAAGAGAGGAATCTGAAGGTACAGGTGCTTCTTGAGCGACTTTCACGCACTGTATCACCTCCATTTTGATATGGACCTTTGGCGCTCTAATCTTTTGTAGACTGGAACCTTGGAAAGCGCCGCCAAGACCGCTAGCTAATAAGGTTGCACTAAAACTGATTAGTCATCGAATATGTTACATAATCAAGTAAGAGCCGCATCGTGCGTCCAGACCTCCAGACTGCAGGTTTCGGAGTCCCAACCGAGCTTGGTAGTTATGTGAACACGGTTTGAAAGTGATTTTCAAGGGCTATCGACTCATGCCTCCAGATCTTCAAAGCCCGGCCGACAATGGCCCGACTATCCTATCAGTTGACGATAACGACCAGTATATTTCCGAAGAAGATTCCGACTTCGACATCAACGCGCCCGCCGAAGTAGATGAAGACGAGGACGAAGCTGATGTATCCGGACGAGAAATAGATAACAGGCCTCGGAAACGAAGGAAACTGACTCCTTCTCAAGGTGGAGGCGAAGATGCGGACGAATATGTGATGGATGGTGCTTTGGATTCAGGGGACGAAGCTACAATTCGCAAAGCTAAGGAAAAGAAAGAGAAGAGGAAAGGAGGCAGAAGAAAGAATGTTACCGCGGGAGAAGATGAGGAGGAAGATGATTTTGAGCTTGATGATGAGGAGGGAGGCAGTGGAGGGTTTGTAAGAACACGAGCTATGAAATTGAAGATGTATGATTCTACTTCGATCCACTTTGACGCCTCAAGGCGATTTGAAAAAAGTACTAATGTGAACGTTCGGCTCATAGACAGGAAGAAAAGAAGCCGTTGGCGAAGATCGACGGTGCTACAGTGGATGTGGATGCGTTATGGGCTCGGATGAATGCCCCAGATCTTGAAACGACATCAACAATACCCGGCAAGGAAACCGAAATCCCGGCCACAAACGAGGACACAGTAATGGTCGACCCTGGTGGCGACTCATCAAAGGCCGCTACTAGCTCGACGGCGCCTGAGGAAGAAACCATATCGATCAAACGAACCTACAAGTTTGCTGGCGAAACCATAACAGAAGAAAAAATTGTACATAAAGATTCGGCCGAAGCCAAAGTCTACCTGGCCTCCTTGGAAGAATCAAAAGCAGTCGCGATGCCAGTGGAAGGGCAAGCAGAGACTCGTCTGCTTCGCAGACCTCTGCGGCGTGTTTCGCGCTTTGACCCAAATCCGCCAGACATGTACAAACGAAGCTGGACAAACGGCTCACAAACAATCAACGCGTCCAATCGGAAGAAGGAAATCGTACCGACTGTAACAGGCCCGAAGTTGAATACTGTTATGAAGTCGAAACTTGATTGGGCTACATATGTAGACAAGGAGGGAATTAAAGACGAGCTGGATGTTCATAGTCGCGCCAAGGAGGGCTATATGGGGCGCATGGATTTCTTGAATCGTGTAGAGGCGAAGGCGGAAGAGGAGAGAAGGAACGCGAGGCTAAAGGGGACTGCTGGCTGAGCATGAGTCTGGATACTTAGCTCAAAGACGAGTTCTTGCCCTCTTCTCCTTTCACATGAAAGACTTCTATGCGACCTTCATCCTTCCGGTAGTACACTGCCTTCTTTCTTGATACCCAAATTGCTAGTGAAGCTATGTCAATATCGTGAAGCAGAAAGTGTATTGGTAAGAGTTATGATAAGCTGTATGGAGTAGTATACACACGGGCGAGAGCTCAAGTCTTTCCATCTCCAGAACACTTCTTCTTTAGTATCTTTAGAAACGATTAATTGAACTGGGAAGAGGATCGAGAGCCACTCTTGCTGTCAGACTTGGATAAACTTTAATTGCCAACAGAGAAAGTTTAGACGGCGAATGAGCAGGTGAACAAATGCAAACAATGTGAATCGAGAAATGATTGAGGTAAAGGGGGCAACAAGACAAGCAAGGAGCATCAACTGTACAATGAAGTGAAAAGAAGACCATCAGGCACATCAAGCACATAAACATGTAATGAGTATCAAAAACACCTAAACCTCCATCCCTCCAAGGCCCTGGTATTAATAAACCCACGAAACTCCCAATTAAACCACTAAAACCTCCATTAGCTCCGCTGAAAAAGAGCGGATCCGAATCAACTGTACTGTGCCACCTTGAGCAAAAAAGCAAATAGAAGCATGACAAAATTAACACCAAACTGTAACCCTAAGCAAGAACGGTAATAAATTAAGAGCAAAGGGCAAACAGACGAGCCGTCTGAAAATGATATCAATTTATTGCCTCCCCGCGCCATTTCCCAACATATTATGTTGCTGATGTTGCTGCTGTCGCAACGCTTGCATGTGAGCTTGAGCTTGGGCCTGAGCCTGAGCCTGGGCCTGAGCCTGAGCCTGAGCCTGAGCCTGAGCTTGAGCCTGAGCCTGAGCCTGAGCCTGAGCCTGAGCCTGAGCCTGAGCCTGAGCTTGAGCCTGAGCCTGAGCCTGCGCCTGCGCCTGCGCCTGAGCCTGAGCCTGAGCTTGAGCTTGAGCCTGAGCCTGAGCCTGAGCTTGGTTTTGAGCAGCGTGAGCCGCATGAGCCGCCTGGGCAGCTTGGGCCATCGATCTATACTGGCTTTTTCGCGATCTCTCTTCATCACCTCAGCGACATGTGCCCGAGCTAAATCTTGGAGTCCAGTGTCAAAATGGGTTCGTAGATTTGGCGGGTACTGTGCTGGGGGGCCATATTGACCCATATATTTTCCAGCCATCTCGGTTCGAAGGCGATGCAGGTGTGATTGATACATTTGGCCGTAGTGCGCGGCAGTAGCGTTAATTTTCTTTCCAGGATTGACGCCATTGGCTTGCTGAGCATTTTTCTGGGCCGCTTGTTGTGCGGCAGCAATCATCTGCTGCTGCTGAGCTGTCAACGGTGGTACATTTGGGTGCTGTTGTGGCTGTTGGTGGCCATGCTGCTGCGCAGCTTGCATTTGAGCCAACTGTGAACGAAGCAGCTGCGCTTGGAAAGCCTGTGGATGTAATTGAGGGTGCGGCTGAGGTCCTTGCGTTTGGGCCTGGTGTGGCTGCTGTTGCTGCTGCTGGGCCATGTGTTGTTGCTGGGCCTGAATGTTCTGCTGTGCAACCGCATTGGCATGCAATTGCGCCATCTGCTGTGGACTGAGTTGACTGCCACCAGGGAGCTGTTGCTGAGCGAGTAGTGCCTGCCTTTGCTGCATCATAGCATGTTGCTGTTGGGGTGTTAAAACTACGCCATTCATCTGCGGAGGCACCATAGCATGGGCCATGGCGGGCGTCGGAGCCATAGTAGTTGTGATGGGGCTGCCATGGACCATTCGATGAGTTGGAGTTATATTTCGCATTATTGGCGTCGCATGCGATAAAGCAGGCGTTCCATGGGCCATCTGAGGTGTTCCATGTGCACTCTGACCCTGTTGACTTCTGCTCGCAACCATCGGATGGCCCATGATACCGGGATGCATAGAGGCCGATGTGACGAGAGGGCTTCCCGAGGTTTCAACAGAGCTGCCTCTCATACCCATAGTAATACCTTGACTCATATTCGGAACCATTACTGGTCCAGCCAGAGGCGAAGACGCGTGAGGCGTAGTGTTCCGAACTATGGGAGAGGATTGAGGACCCTGTGAAGCCATCAACGATGGCTGCGGCGGTTGTGTACCCATAAGGGTAGCTGCAGTACCTCGCGATTGAGGGCGACGATTTTGCTGAGCAGCCATGATCCGAGCTTGTACTTCAGCTTGTGTCTGAGCTGGAATTTGCTGAGCAGCGAGCTTCTTTCGCCGTTCTTCCTTCGCCTGATCTTCCAGTAAGCGCAGTTCGGATCGGCGTCTTTCTCTTTCAGCGTCTTGCTGCTCTCGTTTGAGGCGATCTTGCTGAAGTTTCCGTTCATGATCTCGTTTCGCCTTTTCCTCAAGCTGTGCACGAATGTTCTCGAGCGTCTTGAATCTGGAGAACCGAGGTTCAAACGGAGCAGCACCGCCTTCTTCATCAACAGCTGACTTGTTTCCACTCGCAGCGTTCGAAGCAGCGGGTTCAAGTCGTTCATCCATAATGAGCATAAATCGCTCCTCCTCTGCAGCCAGAGCTTCATCGGCCGCGAGCTCTGCGACTGTGCGTCTTCTGGTTTTGGGCGAAGGGGGTTTGCCACGGTGAAGCGGAGAGGCCAAATGTTTGAGTAATTTCTGAGCTGCTGAAATGCTCCCGACTGGCTCAAGATATAGCGGTGATGCGGTAGCTTTAATCATCCTGGCCTCGAAATCTCTAAGCTCATGTGGTTCTACCATCATTTTCTGGCGTTTTGCCGGCCGATCAGCTCCTTGGGCTTGGTTTGTGGTTCCTGACGTAGATGATGAAGGTAAAGTGGCGGATGTGGGAGGTCGAGAGGTTCCATAGGCCTGTGATTGTCGACGGTTGATGGCCCTTGGGTCGGGGGTCATGGATAGGACCGTTAATTCGGCCTGCAATGAGTGAGATGTGGGGTGAAGAACTGTGGTGAAAACGCGTGGTTTGAGTGTTCCACCTTTTGCTTCTTTAGCGGAACCACCTTGCTTTGCTACTTCTCTACTGCTTCCCGTTGCTGAGGCAGATAGCTTTGCGGATTGCGATTGTGGATCGGGCTGAGGTGCGTGGCTGGCTTTGGCTTGATCCTGAGCCTGCCGAGGGTATGATACGTAGGGGGACGGAGTGACATGCTCGTTGTAATTGTGGATGGAAAAGAGAGAGCTCTTCTCGCCGGGGGATGATTTCGAGGCACTCGGTTGGTTGGATAATGATTTATGATCAACAACGCGGACAATGAGACAACCTAGTATGAAACGCATTAGACCACACCAACTCATATATCGCCTAATGCAAATGAGAGTTCACCTTCGTAAAAGCGCACTCCACCTCGGAGTAATTCCTCCATCATGTCATGCGGAACGGTGCCAGCTTTCATGTGCTCAATAATGACTTTCATTTCGGAGTTATAGGAGAAGCTCCCATCCTGCTGCTCAAAACGAAAATGCGTTGGGTGGAGGTGTATGGTGAAGGATGGAGGCTGCTTTGCATATTTTTTGAGAATATAGGACGTAGTTTTCACTGGCAACCAAGTAGCTACGTTTAGCGAAGCTCGTCCTTTCGGACATCGGTAACAAACACTCACCATAAGGTTCAGGCACTCGCTTTGCTGAGCGCTTATCCCCATTAGCCTGGTCTATACTCCTGGCTCTAGTTGAAATACGCAATCGTGACGAGGGATCGGCAAGTTTGAACGGTTCCTTTCGCGCGCGTGCCATCGGGCGTCCAGAAGCGCCATTTATACTAGCGGAGTTCATGGCAGGCGAAGGCATGCCTTGGCTGGTAGTGCCAGGTCTATTTGCGGTCATAATTGGCGACGGCGCTGCTTGCGGAGGTTTAACCCCATTGGCTCCTGTTTGGACGAACGCGGAGGCGGGCCGCTTCAGTTTGCCAGCAGGTGTTGCGGATTTGGTAGAAATGGTGGTCGCCATGGTTTCCTAGTCGGCGTGCACAACCACAAAGGGCTGGCTCGTGGTGGGCTCAGATGTACGGCTGTCCTCTGTGACTTTCGAAGTGCAAGTTTCCGCCTCGAATGTGTTCGGCATGTGGGGAAGGGAGTCCGGAGTCACTTCGCTGGCTCGCGACGGAAGAGGTCGAATTCGCACGGGTATCGGGCCGTGAGCCAGCCCTACATGATTTGAGTGATATAGCACCGTGTAAAATCGATGAGGAAAATAGAAATAAGACCAAATCCGATGGAATCGTTGAGAGCTTTGATGGAATGAGTCTCGTTTGATCGTGGATTTGATGCCAAGGTTGAGGCTTCATGAACCACGTGAGATTATGCAGCTGAGTAAGCAAATGTTTTCTTACCCTCAGTCCTAGTACCTACTTCATGCAGTAACTGCCTACGGAGTACATCCCCTTAACACCGGGCGTCTTTAGCAGGAAATAGAGCGTAGAAGACTTCAACGGAAGGACCATAGCCGTGCATAAGCATGAGGATTGCAAAATAAAAAAGGTATCCATTCCCTTGAGGGTATCTATAGCTCCCCTATGTCACCATTAAAACCTCCCTTCAACCTAAGCCGTAATCCACCATCCATGGCTCAAAATACAAACGCCGAAGTCCTAAAAAAGAGATGGAGTCAAGAAGGTAAATCATTCGCTTAAGAGATAGGAAATTCGTGGAGCTAATCGTGACCGCACACCCTTCGCTTCCAATCATCACCAGCTCGTAGCGCATCAGCGACGTCAATCCTTTTGCCCAATCCAATGACCCCTTCTTCCTGCCACCATCTTTCTCCCTTCTTCGCCGAAGGAGACTCATCGTCACTATCAATAAGGCCTCCTCGCCCTCCATCATCACCAATTACTACAATGACCTGTCTTACCCAAGCTGTGAGATTATGCACTGCTTCACCTTTTTCCCCAGTGAGCGACTCTTGAACATAGACGAGATCGGGTGCAAGATGTCGAAGGATGTGCACATGGCCGGTTGGTGTGCTGAATGGTATAATCTCCGAGTCCTTTTCAACAAGGGCTTGGGCTTGGCTATATAGGGTTTTGAAGAATGGAGACGCTGAAGGAAACTCGTCGCTTGTTGGCTTGGGCTCCACATCCTTGAGCGGCTGTCCAGTTTCGGCACCAAGTGCCTCTTCAGGACTAATGTTGGAGTAGGATGAGGCCATAGAGAGCGGTGGGCGGGAAGATGCACTTTCGGCGGCCGTCCTTGGTGGCATGCCGGGCGCATATATGAGAACGAACACACGGGCTGTGTCAGGTTCAACGGATTCAGGAAGATGGGCTAGAATAGACTGGGTACTGTCAGCTGCGATCCTCTCACAAAAACGTGGTAGTAAACTTACTGCATGCGGAGAAAGAGTATCGCCTTCCGCTTCCTCACAGACGGAAGATACAACGATAGCAACGGTCTTTCTCTTCCTGAATGATGAGGAACCAGAACTCTCCATCGGAGCTTGCCTGGTTGGCGCACCAGTTTGTGGCTCTGCTGCACTAGCGGTAGAGCTTTCTTGGGCCCATCTAGAGTGATCTTCATAATCATTGGGTCCCTCCTCTCGGATTGCGCTCAATGCTCCTCCGACGGCAGCGCCGGCAGCTGCAACCCCAGCAGCCACACGTTTGCTAGCACCATCAAATAGTTGCTGGGGGCTCGGTGTCCGCCGCCAGACACCTTGCATTCGAGAAAGAACGCTATCTTCGTCTCCCTGTCCGCGACTTTGCGCACTAGTAGAACCCCCTCCAGCCGATGTCGCATCGTCAACCCCTGGGTCGAGTCTTATGGGCGCACGGCCTCCTTCTCCATCTTGATACTCATCTCCATCATCCTCGCTGCGCTCGCTCCAAATCCACGCGGCCAATCCGGCAGTCGCAACGGTAACGGTCAACGCTAGAGGAATCCAGTACCCGAAGGTAGTGCGCCGGCCACTTGAGCCAAAGGCAGCCGGGCCTCGACGACGATTGTCTCCGAAATACCGATCGGACATAGAGGGCAAACAATTAGTGATTGTTAACGGGCGAAATGCCTGCAGTGAGCGGGTTGATGAATTGTTGAACAACGCATCGCGTTCCCCTTACTGTAATTCGACGAAAGATGATGCGGGCAGGGACCTCGAATTCAGCCTCGGAAGTGACATTCGCGGGTGGCTGGTGTTTGTTTGTTTTGCACATGTGCGACGTGTTTGCTTTGTTTACTCTGTTTGCACAGCTCATTTCAAAACCATGTTAGTCAGCCTTATCTTATCATCACGTGTTGTCGTGGTGCCGCAATGACTCTTTGGCTTCACGGAAAGAAAAGCCAGAGAAAGCGCAGACTCAGATTCATTATTAGCAATTGCTCAAAGGAGTACTCAGTCTCTTCAGCCTCAACTGTATATACGTGGACTTCTACTAAAACCAAACTGGATTGGACATTCTTTGTATCCCAATAGCTTCTACAGACCGCGTTTTGTCCACCAAGAAATCAAACCCCGCCGACACGATACTTGCAACGAATCCATATAGGCCTAACGGTAGGCGAGATCTGTTGAGAAACGATCAATTTTTTGTCGCAGAGTAGCCGCTCTGCCTCTTGCTCTGGGCCTAATCTAAAAGGATGCCTCATTCAGGCCCTCCTCTGGGCTTCCAAGCCCTAATACTGTGTGGTCCTGGTGTTTCTCTCAATACCTTCACTTCGATCCCAGAGGAATTCCCCAAAGCGCTAGTACCAATTGCAAACCGTCCCATGGTATGGTATCCCCTAGAATGGTGCTATCGCATGGGTATCACAAGTATGCTTTCACTTCCTCAGTCTGGCGTATGGACTTCGTTGACCCCGTACTAGGTATCACACTTATCACACCCAAAGCGAGTAAAGCAGCATTGGAAGCTTCCCTATCTCAGAATCCACATTTGACATCTTTGCCATCACCTTCTGCTACCGTTATCGCTCCAGAAGCCCTGACTCTAACAACGGGAACTTCCGAACTGCTTCGTTTACCAGAAGTACAATCATGCATAAAAAGCGATTTCATAGTCCTTCCATGCGATCTGGTGTGCGAAATTCCCGGTGCGACATTCTTGGAGGCCTGGATGACAGCCCATGGCGCATTAGATGCTTCGTGGGGTGGGGATTGGGCAAATTCAGGGACCTCCAGTCTCATAGGCATGGGTGGCGAAAGGTGTGGGCGACGAGGTGGTATCAGTGTTTGGTATCCTACGGCGCCAAATGGTGCAAAAACCAAAACCGAGGTTTCTGATTTTCTCGCGGTGACTCCCCTCGATAAAGAAGAAACGTCTGCGGTGCGTGGAGATAGCAATTGCCCTTCGCCTTTAACGAAATTGGTCTATACAATGCCAATGGATAGTCTCAAGGAAAGCATGGAAGAAAATCAAGCGTTGCTGCTCCGACACTCATTATTAAAACGACACGGAAAGGTCAAAATGTTAACGACATATCGCGATGCACACATTTATGTATTTCCATACTGGGTCAAAGAAATGGCCATGAAGAACGAAAAATTCGAAAGTATCAGTGAAGACCTGGTGGGATGGTGGGCCAAGGCAGAATGGCAGAATGGACTGGGAGAGAAGCTGGGCCTGCGGGAGATCTTTGACCCAGAAAGAGGGAATAAGTACAGCAATAAACGAGACCAGGTGGAGGAAGACATTGATCTGATGGCCATGAGTACAACAAAATCAATGAGGTGTTTGGCCATAAATCCGAACGGAACAATGTCGAAATCAAGACCTAGTCCCCTGACTCGCACCGACACGCTCCTAGAGATCGAGACCAAGCCACCGCCTGAGAAGCTGGTTGTTCCTCCTGTTTTAGCATATATACATTCATCAAAACCTTCAGACTCAATACTTCGACGCGTCGACAACTCCTCACTACTTTTGTCCACATCACTTCGGCTCGCGAAACTTGAAGCCATTAGCGACGCTGGCGATGCCTGCTCGCCATTGGCCCATCCAAACAAGATTGCCTATCCCGACGGCATCGCCCAGCGCTGTACCGTTACGAAAGATGATTGTCTCATCGCTGAGAACGTAACAGTCGAAGAGAAGGTCGCAATCAAAGAGTCCGTCATTGGAGCAAACTGTCACATTGCTACGGGTGCCAGACTGACCCGATGTTTACTCATGGACGGAGTTCAAATTGGAGAACGGAGCCAGCTTACAGACTGCATCGTCGGGCGGAGAACTAAAATTGGGCGGGCATGCGTTCTCAAGGACTGCGAGGTTCAAAACGGAAATGCGGTCCCGGATGAGACTGAGGCGAAGAATGAACAGTTCATGATCTTTGAAGGATTAGATGACGATATGGGAGATATGAGCGGTGATGGTGATGATGGTGGGGACGAGATAGAATTGGGTGTCTGATTACTTCATACATCGAACGGGGGCTTTCATGGCCTTCAGAATTTAACACCATTTTTCCCTTTTCCAATTATCACATTTTGGAAGTGCTTTTCCTTCTCAGTTTTTAAACCTGCACTGACCAGCCTGAGGTCTGTCACGGACCTCGAAAGGGGGAACCCTGATATCCTCTCCACAAAAGAAAATCAACCTATAGATATCTTCATTTCAGACATTTCAATAAAGAAATGCCCAAACAATCATTCTGAGAAGCAAAGTCTATCAAATATTCCAGGTCAATGCTTCAATCCTATTATGAGACTGCTCTACTAAGTACTAACTTCTGCATTCAGAATCAATAACAACCTCAAACCATTCTACAGGTATTACGCATATAGCTGATTCGAGCAGGCAGTACAGTACTCATGTTTATACGTAGATGTGCATGTGCTTATGCTCTAAACTTGTCAGCCCAACACTTAGTACGGAGTATGGCCGGCTCAGATTGTGCAGTTAGTTATCCTCAGACGTAATATGGCTGTATTGAGGGTTCTATCCACATATAAGATCTCTTAGTGATGAAGCTAAGCGAGAATGTTCTTGTTGGCCTATTAACACATATGTCTCTTTATTGCCGCAATCAGGCCAAAGGGATGCAGCTGAATTTTGATAAAAGTGAGATGATATGTTTTACCGAAAGACTTATGCTAGCCAATTTCAAACTTCTGGCCTTCAGAGTCCTATCAAACCTGACATGTCTTTGATGCTCCATTGAGCAAAGATGAGCTCGCAAAACAGACGATAAGAATATTAGAGGCATGCACGCCCCAGCTCAAATGTCCTGCTTTTTGAAATCCAGATCAGTATATTCAGAACCTTCAATTGCTCCTGTAATATCGCGTCACTATCATACGCACTTGCCGATATGAACCAGGCCGCTATTTCACTTGAAGGGCTTATTCCCCAATCGCTTTCCCCGGAAACCATCGATCTATACCTGCGGGCGCCCGATGTCAGAATCAGCTCTGATGAGAAGACGCCACTGGCTGGAGGCCAGACTGGTTACAAGTCGGCACTGTGAATTTTTCAAAATTATGGATCAACTGCAGTAGCTTCGCTGTGCCACGGACAGAATTTTGTTACAAAAATGTCGGCCAAACGCTGGGTCACTCTCTACAATGAGCTAGACAATGGTCCCGAGACTGCCATGTATGAATATGTGCTGAACTCCCTTCTCGCCTCAGTGGTCCTCACAACCCCTGCATCTTATAGGAACCCAAAATATTTCTACTGTCCAGAGTCTGAAACTCTTACCATCAAAACAGTTCCTTCAAAGATCCACGAATCCATTGTTAGACCTCTCGGTGAATGCTTTCAAACATTTTTATTGAACCTGCCGGAGAGCATCCGGTCTAAGTTCAGCGTTTCGTTCAACGAGCATTTGATACTCGCCGAAGAACCCGTTTTATCTGCTCCTAGCAAGGATCCAGATCTCACCATTGACCGCTGGAGTGCCGAAGGTTTCCGTCCGGTGCTCTCAGTGGACATTGGGTTTTCTGAGACCTATTCGTCCCTCCGACGACATGCTCGTGACTTTCTCGCCGGCAGCGACGGAGTGCATCGCGTTGTTCTTATCAAGATATCAGAGTCACCCGCAAAGCTGACCACCATAGAAGCCTTTAAAGCGCTTAGAAACAAGTCTCCCATCAGTGCTACCGACTTCTCGATTGAGGGTAACTTTGGTCCCGCCACAGCTCGTGGGCTGGTTTGGGTGGGAAAATTGTCGGCATTTATGGAAGTTTGGAAGATGGATGCCAATGGTGAATGCGTGCAGGATGGCCCAAGAGTTGTAAGTTACCGTGACGGCCACTCTTCCTCCCTCCTTCTTTCTCCCAAGACCTCAAAACTGATCTTCTCAAGGAACTATTCGAATCCGCAGCCAAGCTCGCGCAGGCGACAATCGACCTCGGCCTTGTCCTCGAGCTTCCACAGGGGGTTGATGGGATTGCATCACTTGAATGGAAAAGAATTGGGCAGCATGTGCTCACTGGTATTAGAAAGGAAGCTTTGAAAAGATTCGCGGATGCGTTCAGTATAGGCTTCTAGACAAAACTGCCTAATTAGAATTAGGGGAGGTGGATGTGATCAGGTTATTGTCAGGCTGTATCAATTTTGAGCAAGAATGGGATAATACGTTCTGGCCAAGATATTCATTACCTCTTGAGCTATCTCAGCAGGCGGGTATCTAACAAGTCAGCTCCCAGGAGATCCAGGAGATCAATCCCCAGCCGTAGCTTGTACTTCACGAGTACAAAACGTCCCACGGCCCAGCAATTAAGTTTTTCTGTTCTGCTGCCTTGATGCTCAAACATAGCGAGGCTGTAAAGTTTGACAGATTTCATCGCTCCCAGCAGGGTCCAACACTGAGAGAATCTTGACCTCGTTGGAAGGAAATCACTCCGAGTGACATTAACGCTGTATGCAAGAAAGAAGGAAGTCAAGAGAGATTTGGTGGAGTGACAACGGCGGCACGTGACTGACTAGTTAGTTAGTTGGGCTGACGGGCGGGCGAAACACTTCAAGAGAACGTCCACCGCCATCTCAGCGACGGCCAATTCCACGCCCATCATTCTCGGTGGGTAGTATCTTTGAATTACTTACGAGAACTGCGAACATAACACACCCGCTTACCTTAAAGATGAGCGGTTTGAAAGGCGTTCTTAAGGACGGGTGGCATCCATCAGGGAGAGACGGTGGACGCGAGAGCTGGAGAGGGGACTTCAAGGGAATTAATCAAGTGGTACGTTTTCACCCTGCTTCTCATTCGACTCATCGAATTCCCGGAATTTCTGTTCCTAACTCAAGGTGTATAGGCTGGCTGGGTAGGCCACGGAAAGAGTTCGGGCGGCGTTCAGCATAGCACTGAGCGTTCTGCCTCTCGACCGATCTCTAGTCTTCGAGATCCTTCAACATTCGCTCCGCCTCCGAGACGAAGTACGACTGGCGGCTCCACGCAGACTTTATCACGCTCTACTACTCTGGCTCCTCCTCCTATTCCTTCTCGAAACAATTCCACAAGCCCCCCGACCATCCCTCCTCTGCGATCCGATAGCACGACATCCGCCAAACCGAAGCCCTCCCTACCACCAAGGTTACCACCACGAGAGTCACCACCCATTGCTTCATCCAACACACAAGCGCCGCCGCCACCGTACGAACCGGCCCAAGGAGGCACCACAGAATCGTATCTGAATAGGGGATCCCTGAACCGGCTAGCCAATGCGGGGGTTTCAGTGCCGTCACTCGGCATTCAACGTACAACGAGCAACAATAACTCGACCGCTGAAGGAAGACCTCAACAGCCTAGCGGAACCTACTCGAACGAGTTGCAATCCCGTTTCTCCCGCCTTAACACAGCCGTTTCAAACCACCTTTCCTCTCAGCCTGCCAACACTCCATCTCCTATCCAAGGCGTGACCACTCAACAACTTCGCACCGCAGCCACTGCCGCATCACACGTTGCAGCTCAACCGGCTGTGCAACAAGCAGTCATAAATCATGCCTCCACGATCGCCGCCCCAAACACTACCAATAATACGTCCGCGGCTGTGGCAACAGCAACAACACCAGCAGCAGCAGCACCAGCACCAGCAGCAACCGAAACTCGACCCACCAATTCCCGAGCGGACAGCTTTCGAGAACAACACAAGGAGCAGATAGACGCCGTCAAAGGGAAACTAAATGGTTTCAATCAAAAATACGGAATCACTAAACGGATCAACAGCTTCATCGAGGACCAAAAATCACCGGCCAACCCTGATCCTGCCGCACCACCACCGCCCGGCCACCCTTCTGTAGCTCAGCAGGATTCTCCAAGGCCGGATATGGAAGCGCTAAATAAGAGGAAACCACCTCCGCCTCCGCCACCACCGAAGAAACCATCTATGCACTCGAGGCCAGTCAATCAGTCTCCGTCTCCGCCGCCTCTGCCGCTGGATACCAAACCACGATAAACGTGGACCGCATTCATTTATGGACCCGGGTTGATGGTTGGAGTTCAGTGGAGTTTAGTCTCTTGTTGTTACTGTTATGCTTGCTGCTCTTTTCTGTTGGTTCCGGTTCTATGCCACTAATGTGGAGGAATGGAGGAAATATAGTAGGTAGGTATCTGCAGGTATGGAGGGGCCTCGACTTAATAATGGAGCTCGACAATGAGAGAATACGGCAATGGGGATTTGAGCGTGACTGTGAGTTGTCGTCAAGATTTGGCCGACGAGAGAAAGAGATCAGTTAAAACACTTCGGTATAGTGGTCAGTGCTCTGTACCATTGCAATGTCTGCTGGCTTGTCCGATTCGACGCCGTGAAACTTTCGAGGAAGGCCTGATTGGGAACCTCATAGACCCTCCTGATAGGATCCTGCAGGTAATTCTAGAATTGTTAGGTAGACACTAATAACCATTTAGATAACATTCAGACCATATAACCATTTGATAATCAAAGATTTTCAGCGTTTAAGCCAAAGGAAACTTGTACTGATCCTATCGTCTCCCTTATTTTGTAACAGCGCAATGTCTTACCCCTGACTTCCCGCCCGTAGATCTACAGCTTGTGAAGTTCACTGCGGAGTAAGTCGAGGAGTGTACTCCGTAACTACTCTGCATATGTATTTCCACCGGAGATTTTCCGGACATCAACAGAAACTCTCACACTACTGTCCGTACTCCGTACTCCGGACACGGAATACTCGCAAAAGGAGGTAATTTCCCCCGCAGTGGATAAGTTGGCAAGCATGGGACATTGCAGGTATGAAACCCGGTCGCCCTGAGTAACATAGTTTGATAGTTACTTTGTTGTAGTTACGCCCAGTTCGATGGGCGAGAAAAGATGAAACACATCCAATTTACCAGAGATTGTATGTACACACATGCACATGTATGTTTGTATGCACATCAACGTGCTGCTGCCCGTGGCTCCTGTCAGAGAGAAGATCTGGTGTGTTGATTTAATTTTGTTGACGCGGCAATCAAATGTTAAGATTAAGTGATCCTGGCAGCTGCATAACTACTCCATAGCTGAGGTTTGTTATCCCTGTCCGGAGCCCCTTTAAACACGGTTTCTGCCCGAAAGGTCGGTAGTTTGTATCCATGTCGCTCATGAGTATACGAAGGCTTGTAATACCTCGTCAGGAATGCTTCGGCAACCGCTGCATCCAAGGGCTTTTAGGTGGGACATGAACAATTCCATAAGAATGCGAACTCAGAATAATGAATCAAATGCTTTCTGCTTCTTCTGCAATTGCTACTAACGCTGGTGACGATGACGATGGATATAGCCACACTCTCTTCCAAGCGCAATGGAGATACAAGAATGACAAGTAAAGAGGAACTTCATAAAAATGTCACAGTAGAAACATAGAAAGTCTGTATGAGCAAAAGAAAGCAATGATTTCATCTCTTCAATCTACCAAATGGATTAAAAAAGGAAGACACAGAGAAAAAAAAGAGAGGGAACAATTAAAGAGGAAAGAAAAGAGAAAAGAGCAGTATACCTCGCTTGACTTCAAACACACAATGGCAGAATAAAGGAAGGGAAAAGCAGCGTTTCAAAAACCAAGAGAGATAGGGAAAGAAAGGACGCCAGGGACAAATTGGACCGCTTAGGCTGACTTACACATAGATGGAGGAAGAGACAAGTAGGAAGTCCGGGAAAAGGAAAGGAAAGGTGAAGAAAAACACCACAACGCCCATTGAGAGAGAAAGGAAAGGATTGAATGAAACTTAAACTGGAACAGTGGGCGCCTGGAAGACCGGACAGACCCTACAAAAGGGTTTCCAGTCGATATCCAGACGCAGTCTTTCATCGCGTGAAGATTTCTCGGGTACATTGGTGCGGGATAATGGGGAAATGAGAGTAGGGAGATGCCGTCAGCGAGGGAAGTTGCGTTTTCTGGATGATTTTTCTTGTGTTTTCTTTTTCAGGGTGCAGCGGGCTCTATGTTCGTTTTTTATGATATGCGAGTAGGACAAGTATGCCAACGCGGGGAGGGAGAGAAAAAAGGTTAGGGGTGGGATCTGCATTGCATGCGTGTGCATGTCTGTTGTGTATTTGAAGATTGAGGGGACGTGTGTGTGGTTCTTGGACTTTCAATTGGTAAGATGCAAGAGGCGCAGGAACAGGGCAAAGGGGATACGCTTTCCGGGTCGTGTCATCAAAAAGGAGGTGGACAATGAAGCAATGAAGAGAAGTATTTGTTGTATAGCCGGGCCAATGGAGTCCAAGGGGAAAACAGGTACGGGGAATTAAGGAGTAATAATCAGGGCAAGTCTCTTTGCAAGTGAATCGATGGAGGGATAAATAGTACACATGGACAAAAAGTGGCTTGTGACGAGTAAAAAGAAACGCTAGATAGAACACTACTTTGCGGAAGGGGTGGTTGGGTCGTGGATGTGAAAGAAACGCCGCCGGTAATGCAAGATCATTATTAAAAGAAGTGTGTATAGACCTTGGACGATTCATGCACTTCCATTTCCTGTAATCACCAGTCATGTTAGGGGATGAAATCAACGACAAACGGTGAGGCGAGGGACCGACATACCATTTTGAAAGTATTAAGCTCCTCCTTGATCTGCTGGGCCAAAAGAGGAGTCAAGCGATTACAAGTAGCAACGTCGCCTCGGCGATCATACTCGCCGCTGGGCCAGGTATCATGAAACTGGATTCTAGGGCTAAAAGAAATGTTTTTCGCCGACGGCTGCGGCGTCACCGGAGCGCTGTTTGCTCGGCTGGAATTAAATCGACCACTGGGGAGAAAATAGTCTTCACCATCGATTGTCACAGACTCGGATCCACGGTGGCCAGAACCGGGAGGTCGTTCGTCGCGTGGAGTGCTAGGAACACTGGAGCGAGGAGACTCGGTGAAGTTGGCCTGAGAGGGCCGCATGACAGGCGACGAACCTCCGGGCATCGTTTCTTTACTTGAGTAAGCATTGAGATATACAACATAGATGTGGAACAACTCACTTTTAAGAATACCCTTCTTCACGGCCGCAAGCACCTCAGCCCGCTCCCTGTCTCCACCCAAGATACTCTTGCGTGCACGAGTGAGATCGTCGGCATCCCGACCAGAGGCGTTAGAATCCTCCGAAGCTCGACCAACTGCTCGAATACCGCCCAGTGTGTCGGACAGAGCGGCAGGCGGGGTTTCACGCTGAGCCTCCACATTGACTCTAGATACCTGAGGAACCATGGGTTCCACACGACTAGGTTCCATCGAGACATTATACAAGGACTTAGGGCGGAATAATCCAACAAGCGAACGAGTAGATCGCTTTACTCCATTACCCATCTTACGCAGCATTATTGACGCGGAGGAGGCTGTAGACGAGATCGAGATGTTATCTGTGGACCCAGTGAAAAAGTGGCGTTGGCCAGAGTAGATGTTTTCACCTAGGCCAGCAGCTTCCTGTTTCTCGGCAATGGCCGCTTGCTCGGCACCCAACTCTTCGTCGAGTTGCTGCTTGCGAGTCAATTCAGGTTTCTCGGGGGCCTCTGACGCATTGCGCAGCTCTGCGACACTGCTGAATGAGAGAGCACGTCTGAGTCTGGACTTGCCGCTTTTGGCACCTTTCTTGGAAATTTCCGTGAGCCGTTTTGCAGCGGCACTTTGAAATTTGGTTTCGGAGGCAGGCTGGTCCTTCGCTTTTGGTTGGGATTTCACCTCCGAGGTAGGTGCGTCCATGGTGACAGGCTGTGAAAGCGGAGAGCTGGCACGGGTAATCACGTCGGCAGGTCGGGATGTGTTAGTGGCCAGTTTCGAGTCCTGTTTTGATGTGGCAGGTTGAGACTTTGACTGATTATGATCACTAGTTAGAGTTGTGAAAAGAAAAAAAAGAGAATGGAAGAAAGGTGGGTATGACGCGTTTTGGAAGAAACTTACGGAGCCTGTTGATGGGACGGGAGATTCCCTCCCACTGGTATTCGCCGAAGCTGGCTTCTGGAAAGTATCAGCCTGGGACTTGGTCGATGAGTCTGCTGCACTCAATGGCGACTTGAACTTGGGCAAGAATTCGGGAGCAGGTTTGTTGTTGTTGCTAGTGGTAGTAGTAGTGTTATTACTGCTATTGTTCAGGCCCGCGGCATCTATGCTCCCTAAACTTCGTCGTCGATATCTCTTCGCAAGCTCTGGAGTAGATTTCTCGGGCGTCGATGAGTTATCAGCACTGACATTCCTAGCATGTTGTGTGAAGGTAGTCTTCAATTCCACATTCTCCGGGCTAGAGAAAGCCAAGGCAGGATACTTCTCACCCAATCCTGTATCATCAGGGGCAGTTGGGGTAGCAGTAGGACTCGGCGAGGGCGTAGCAGTGGATGGAAGAGAAGCTGGTGGCAGCGTGATGTTAGGAGGATCAGCACGTCTCTGACCACGACGGTAGCGATCCGGAGATGGCTTCATTGAGGGTGACGAAGGAGCGGGAGGTGCGGTCAGAGTGATTGGAGGAAGAGACAAATCTATTGTAGACAGAGGTCGCGGGGTACGGTCTGGTTTTGCACGGCGCGAGACGATAGCCGAGTCATCCTTGGAACGAGAGGAGTTGGTGGACGAGGTGATGGAGGCAGACGAGTTGGTGGATACCGAACCAGCAGCATGATGATAATGTGTTCTTGGGGGGATGACTCCGGGAAAGGAGAGATCTGAGGGCGAGGAATGGGTCCAGCTTTCAGATTTCATCTGGCTCAAAGTATTTGGGCGTAGCTGTGCGTTATTGGAGGCGGTGCTGGCCAGACCGGGAGTGCTGGTGAATGCATATGGAGCGACGGGTTGGGCGGCCGTCGTGGAGGACGACGCGGGATGTCTGTAGCCCGTGGTGATGGGGCCGACTCCACCGGAGTATGTCTGCCGCTGGGGTTGCTGATTGTTTCTTGCCATTTGGTGCGAGTGGCTGTGGTTTTGCAGGGCAGAAGATGGTTGCTGCTGGCTGGCGGGAGAGGGAGCGGTAAGGGGTTGCAGCAAGGTGATGGTACTGGCTTGCTGGGGAATTGTTTGAATCAAAGCGGCCATGATTGACACGCGTGGAAAGCGAGCGACGGAAAAACTGTTGAAAGAGAATCCGCGGTTTCGAATGAGGCTGTTTCGCTTTTTTTTAAGAAAAAAAGAGAGACCGATAGGCTGGAGACAAGCGACAAGGAAACGGAAGACACGCTGAAGGAGGACAACCTGTTCAAAAGGAGGCGATCGTCAGTTCGAGGGAGCAGATGGAGATAAGGAGAAAGAGAGAAGCGGTGAAGGAAGATGTATCGTTAGGCTTTGTTTATTGACATAAAAAGAGTGAATCCCGGCAATGAAAAGAGAGACTTGATGGGTGGACGTTGAGGTTCGAGGTGGTGAAACTGAAGGCAAACGAGTGAAGGGGGTGTTTTTTTTCGCAGGGACCCTTTTGACCTACCAAGACGTGAACTGTCACAAAATCAAAAAGAGACCACCACCACGACCGCCTTTTACACAGGCAGCTGACAGAAGAGCGAGAGAAAAGCGCGAGAGACGAATTGCACGAAGCAAGCAAGTAATTGGGAATCAGCACGGGCGACGAGACATGACGGGCGGGAGGATCGAAGGAGGGAATTCGATCGGGAACTGTGTCTCGGTCTATCTGTGGTTACTAGCTAGTACTGAGAGCACTCTTGTCTGCGAACGGGTAAGTGAACGAGTCGATAGAGCGTCGGTAACTCGTTGATGGGGGAGGAGGCCAGGAGAAAAAGAAAGGAGAGAGCAGGAGAGCTGGGCGATTGGCAGGGAGGAAGCAACAAGATAAGAAATGGAGGAGTGGAGGGCGGAAGAGGACAGGAACAGGGAAAAAGAAAGGAAAAAAAGGGAGCAGGAAGAAGAAAAGACGAGGAAAAAGCAAAACACGCCAGTCAAGGTGCAAAGATGGCGATTGTGATATCAAAGGAAGAAGAAGAGAAAAGGAAGCCAGCAGGATTGGTGGACGGGCGAATGTGCGTGAGAGCGAGCGAGAGGAAGAGAGAGAGAGAGGAAGACGAGAGCAGAAGAGAACGAGGGAGGAAGCAACTCACTGGGCAGTGGATGGCCCGACCGGGGGGTGTAGATAGTGTGTATTAAGGCTAGTTTAAGAGGATCAACGCCAGCGATGAAGACCAGAAGCGAAAGAAAGCAAGTGAGGGAAGAGAATCTCTCTACTCGTCACTTTTGGGTGATATTCGAGACAGCAAAAGAGAGACACAGAGAGCGAGAGAGAGAGAGAAGCAGAAGAAGAGACGAAGAGACGAAGATGAAGAAGAAGAAGAAGAAGAAGAAGAAGAAGTCGACGTGAACAAGAGAGAGAGAGAGAAAGAGAGCGAGAAGGAGGATTGAAGACACGGACAACGGCTGCTGATTGGCCGAGCGCGGCGTGCGCGGGCGGGGGCTGCGTCGCTTATGTAAGACACGGCTCAGGGGTCGGGGCGGGGCGCTAGGCCGTGTTGGGACTAGTGGATCGACCCCGGCGTCGGCTCTGATTGGCTGGCTGCTTCTGAAACATGCGCTGAGTCAGCACGCTGCCCGGTTTGGATCCCTGGAGTCCCGTGACGCTGGACGGGACGACGCGTGAGGAAATCAGGAGATCGAGAGTAGGAGAAGAGAGGAGAGGAGAGAAGGACAGGAAAGAGAAGAAGAAATATATGAAGAGAAGAAGATGAGAAGAAGGGAAGCACAGAAATGATGAGAGCAATAACAGTATACAGAGATTGTCAGGCAGACTACAGAGTACAGTTTTCTTTCTCCGTCGTCTCGGCTAAAGCTGATCTTACCCCTCTCGCTCTCTCTCCATCACGATCCTCGTATTTCCCAACTTATGCACTAGAAGAAAGCTAACTACCTCCTAGAAGCTCCTCTGTCGAAAGGCTTCAACTTCAGCTCGTCAAAAGCACGACAGACTAACAACTGCAGGAAAACACCCATATCTGTATATTTTTGTATGTACAACAGTTTACACCTCCCAAAACGCCCATTTTATCCAGAAGCCTACACCGGTCCCGTACAATTTCAAGCAACCACCCTACTTTTGTTGTCACTGCACATCATTTTTCTCCTTTACTTCTTGACGTGAGGCACCTCCGGATGCTTCGTTGTCGCGCTGTACCGTCGCTCTGCCTTGGCCTGCTTCGTCGTCAAGATCCGCTCCACATTCGCCTCATACGCCTCCGGTCGCGGCGTGCTGGTACCTGACTCGTCCGACACCACCGCACTCTCGCCATCACCATGCATCTCGATTACCGCGTTCTGGATTTCGCGCGTCACTCCCTTCAACGCATCCAGCCCGGCTTTCTCCGCCACATGCGCGCTGGCACCGTGCATCGTGCGCTTGGACCCGGCCTCCGTGCGGCGGAGGTATGACCGGATGAAGAACCGTGCGAACAGCCAGGTCAGTGGCAGCATGTAGAACACATTGAGCCAGATCGCAAAGCCCTGTCCGCTGGTGTCCATGCAGGTGAAGGTCGTCGGTGCCATCGTGTAGTGCACCTCCTGCTTCTCATGCATGGCGCGAGCAGCTTGTTGCCCGTCGAACCCGAACAAGGCCCCGTTCTCGTTAACCACGTTCTCCGCGACACCTTCGTGGCCTGCAGCCCGCAAGGCGAGCTTCTTCACCCAGGATGCCACGCCTACGGTGTCGTTCGCCGCCGCCGCCACAGCAGACAGAACCGACCCAGAGGTCACGCCGTCCGGGACGGGGAAGGGAATGGTGTAGTACACAAACAGGTGAATGGCCGCCAGCGTGGTGCCAAAGACAAACTGCATGATCTGAATGGTCGTGAGCGATTTCTTGATCCGCACGGGGACCCGGATGTTCATGGCGGTCAGAGTATAATAGGTGTACTAACGATTGGTCAGCTTGTCGCCACAGAGGAAAAAGCACGATAAACAACACAACGCCTACCATGAGCGAATGGATGAGGGAGTTGAACAGCGCAAAGATCCAGATCGGTGCGGCCATGTACCGGATTCCCGCCCACATGCACATCATGGCGCCGGCATGATGGTAGGTCTGCAGCGTCGAGCTTTTCTTGCCCTTGGCCAGGATGATCGCCGTGTCCAACACCTCATAGAACTTGGAGATATAGAAAATCCATCCGTAAAATGCGAGACCCTTATTCCAGAGCCGGCCCACATCGGTCGGATCGGGGGTATTTCCAGGACCCAGCCGGTATTCCGGGTTCAATAACGTCCAAGCATCCCTCTGGGTGTCGTACACGGCCGCATTGCCCAGTCCTCGAGGCCCATTGATCTTGCACAGAGAGTCCGCCACATTCGCCAGGGCGTGGCCCTGCATCTCCGAGCGAGTCGGCAACGATCCCCGAAACGCCTCAAGCATGCCGATAAACGTCCAAGCGGAATACACCGCCAGGAAGACATTGTGCAAAATCACAAAGAGACGGAAGATGAAAGTCTTGCTGATTGCCCACGGTTGATACCCTCGACTCTTGTTCACCCGGTTCATCAGGACGACGGTGGCGGCATAGACCACTGCGATAGTGATGGGCACCTGCACCTGCAGTGCGTCATGGAACAGTTTAGGTGGGATGGTGAACGGCTGGCGCCATGATAGCTCTGCGGGAGGCGGCGCCGGGATGGTTTGTGGCTGCGCGCCGGGTGGGAAGGAGAGGAGCTCGCGTGGAGGAAGGCCTAGATGGACCGATGGCATATCGGCCCGCGAAGAGGCATGGAAGAGTCCCATGGTGAGGGCGATGCAGAGCAACTCGACGATACTAGGTTAGGAGTTGAACGAGGGGCAACAAGGAAAAGAGAAAGGAGAGCAGCGGAGGAGGGTGCGGAGAGAAGAGGAGGCTCGGAGGTTATATATTTTTTTTCTCTCCTTCTCTCTCAGACGCAAGATTTTGTGCCGAGGCAGATTGGGAAATGGCGAAGAGTGTTGGGCGAGTTTAGAAGCTCATTTCGCAGCATCTCATGATGGGGAGTTTCACAGTGGGATAGAACAATGCAGATTGCAGCTGTTTCTGGCTATTAAAGAGGAATTTCGCAGGTATTCTTATTGTTGGTGGGCTGGAACAGACGGCTGAGGCACAGGAAAGTACCAAGAATTGGTATCTGGGTTGTTCTGCTTGGACGGAACCAGAATCCAAGTCACTGTAGTTCACTGGATAGATGGATGGGTGGGAACCAAGAGTTGCAGATCAGGAAGCAAGAATGCGGGACTTTTGGGAACAAAGCAAGGTGGCGTGAGAGTGTGAGCAGCTCAAAGAAGGGATTATTGAACAGCCACACAGGAGAATATTAATGAAGAATATCGTGTTCATCAAGGACTCTTGCGAGAGAAACAATAATGTGAAGAGCAAGAAGAACACAGAAAAGCAAGAAAAAGCAGAGAATCAGGAAGGTTTGGATTCTTGTTGACTTGTTGGGGAGCCAATGAGAGGGGCGGACGGGACGGGCACTAGCTAGATGGGGTTTAGTGCGTGGGCCAATGGAGACATGAAGTTGGGATGAAAAGAAGAACTTGCAATTAAATTGTTTCCAAGTGTAAGATCCCCTGGATATCTGTATCTCAATCACGTCTTCTGCTTCGTATTCTTCATCTACTACTAAAATACCCGTCACTGGATCCTCTCAACCAGATCTTGAGTTGAGTTGCAATTCTGTGACAAAGACTGACTTCATGTTTGCACTGTTTGCCCCCTAAGTCACGCGACGACCCCCAACGCGTCTTTGAGCCTCGGCTGAGCCCCAGCTTATGTAATGCCCACTGCTTCCTTTCTGGGATTCTTGTCACTCAACGACAACGACAAGGATGAAGAAGGAGACCATCTCGAGAGTCTAGAAGCCAGTCGGACTCGCTCATGTCGATGATGACCTCTTCCCCTTCGCCGCTTCAATAATGTTAGCAGGACACCCGCTCGCCCAACAATTCGCTCTTCCCGACTCCCGACTGACAATTCTGCGCAACTCCACCATGACGCGTTCGACGGGATACACTTGATTAGCTCTTTTTTGATAATACTCACAGAGAGAGACTTCCGGAGTCTGGAGAAGTAGTGCCACTCTCAACAATGCGCGCACACACCCAGACTTGACACACGGACACTTTGGAGTACCGAGTACGAAGTACAAGTTACATGCCCAAGGATACCTGCATAACTCCCTGCATGAGCTGATCCATGACCCGACTGGACTACCCCCGTACAGCTTGTACGACATCATGTCTCCGGCTCAATCACGAGCCCTACAGGCTGCAATCCAAACACACCAACAGTTTACGGTATACCCCTGCGGCCTTTGGGAAGATTCCTGCCCAGACCCGCCTGTGTCCAAGACCCTTCCAAGACTCTCCAAGACTACCCGGTTAACGTAACTCAGCCCCATTCTCTCCCCAACGGTTTTGAATCAAAGCGGAGTCGATTTGGCTCGACTTGATATGTTTATCCGCGACTGCTTCTTGACTCGTTTCTTCTTGACTCGTTTCTTCTTCATCCGAGTGTCTGGAGAAATGCATGTGCATACCGAGTACTCCGTACATGATAATCAGATGATCATTGCATGGATTTCTTTGCCATTGTGAGGTAATAATTGCATCAACATCAGCATGACTTGACAATGAAGAAGAAAAGAAAAAATACGAAAATCTCAAGTCATCGACTGATCCACAATTCAAACCAAAGATCCAAAAATATTTCCCGCACTTTCTTTCCCCAGACTATTCCCGTCATCCTGCCGGATCTCGTCTGCTCCACCTCCGTTCTTTTGTCCGACTTCCCCGTGTTTTAGGTGATTTCGATCTGGAATATGGTTCACCACGAGTTGAAGCCATAATCCTCTCTCTCCAAATCGAAATCAGGATAGCGCTCCTGTATGAACTTCCATACTGCAGCCTGGCATTCCTCCTTGCGGTATCTCTCAGGATCGGGCCAACCATGCTTCCGATAGATCCTCTGCACCATTGAGATCGCACCATGGTCCGAACAATACTCCGTACCTTTGTCCTCTCGAACGCCTCTCCCAATTGGTACAAAATAAAGCTGACGGAATTGCTCCTTAAGCACCTCAAAGAACTCGGCAACGGGGAACCCAACGGCGCCCCAATCGAGTCTCCATCCTTCCCATTCTTCTTCTTCCTCTTCTTCCTCCTCTTCCTCTTCTTCCCACTCCTCTCCCCCTTCCCCTTCCTCTTCCCTTACGTCTTCGTCTTCTCTTTCCCCTTCCCCTTCCTCAGCATAGGAGTCATTATAATACCGGTCGATTCGCTTCTCTTTGTATTCCTCACCATTGCTAATATGTGACGGGCACGAGTGCCAGTAGATGACACCTTTCTTGGTGTCTAAAAGATATAGCTCGTCGGCATTCTCGAAACGATAGTTCAGGCTGATGGTATCAGCGGGCACGCCCTCCACGAAGTTTTCAGACATTTCAGCCATTTCTGGGCCGTTCTCTGCTGTGATCTGCTGACTCAGTGCGTACCAGTTGGCTAGCCTACAGTAGGGAGCGGCCTGGTAACGATGATCAGCGAGATATGGAAGGTGACGCAGCAAGCGAATGACGGTGTCTGATTTGCCGAGATGTCTCATGCTTTCTGGCGTGAACGGCCAGCCGCCTTCCGGTGGCTTGATGATGGTTGATTCAGGGAGGTAGAACTTTGTCAGAAAATCGAAGTAGTCGTAAAAGGCCGCAACGGTTGCTTTTTCCGAGTAGGAGACATCTTTGATGTTTGGCATTTTGAAGTCGAGATTTATCTTCAGAGAAGCTTGAGAAATGAGAATCTCAAAAGAGCAGCGCGGTCTTGATGGCTTTTATATGACGACCGGTAAACAAGGAAAGCCATCAAAGGTGTATGGACATGCCGCGACTCGGATGCCTGGATGGACGAAAACGTCCCAGAGCAACCCATGATTGATCCAGAGTAACCCAGAGCCATACTGTTGGGTCCAACAAGTTTCCAGGCACACAGCCGCTATGATTGGCTTTCGAGGCGCTTTGGCCGCTGGTGCCTGATTCAGTCAGGGATCATGGCTTGTTAACCTCTCTAGGGGTGATACCAATGCACAAGGCATTTTCATGGTCATCGATTCATCAAAGTAGAGCTTTCCTGTTGGTAGGTACAGTATTAACTTACATACTAGGTCAAAAGTTTCTACAGGCTTTCATTATCTCCTAAAATGTATCCTTGCATCAAGACCTCAAGTCAGTCCCTTAAGTACCGTGACTTTCAAGAGGCTTGACGGAGTATTTTTGATGACTATGGACTGTTAAGGATCAGCAACAGGATCAGCTGAGGCTTGTAGAAACTGTTGACAAGGTGCTGTATGATTAGGGGAAAGATGTCCACGCAAATGATGGTTAATGAGAGAATTCTGATGTTAGCAACTGCTTCTTATTCCGAACAATACAAATCAAGGTAGCCCGAAATCACTAGGATATAGATCGATAACAATCTGTTTCCAATCTTGCAAATATCATACCATCCTCCCGCCTGTCTCTCGAAACCCATCCCTCAACACCTCTTCAATCCCTCGAAACTCCAAGCCCAAGAAGAATTTCTCCCGCTGCCTTCGCACAGTTTCCATCGGCACCACGGATGCTCCAGCCACTGCCCACTCCTCTATATCCGTCTTGGGGTCCCCTACCTCCGTATCTTCAGCCTTGCGTGTCCGAGACCGCATTATCTCTTCCATCGGCATTTCTTGAATCTTCAACTTTCGTCCAAAAAATTTCTCAACGATCTCTATCGCCTGGTTCAGCGTCCCGGTCTGTCCATTGACGTAGGTATACTTCTCCCAAGTGCCCAACGGTGCTTGCACGAGTCGGACCAGTGCCCGACCCACGTCGCGCGCTGCCGTCCAGCCCATGGGTTCAGTCCCTGTGCCTAGGCGGGTTGCGGTAAAAGACTCGATATCAATAGGCCACTTGTCGCCGATAGGCGAGATGTACGAGCGCGGAATAGAGAAGTCAATATTTTGAGCAGTCATAGGAGTGATGGTACGATCATTGGGGCTCTTTGCCTCGAAGTATGGAAGTTGTCGCGGGTGCGCATTCCAACCCTGCACAAAATAATCTGCGAAAAGTCCATGGTTGAACACTGTGCACTCTACTTCCGTCTCAGACTCCACCATTTTGGTTAAGAGAGCTTGCAAGGGCTGGTAAAATCGTGGCAAATGCGGAAACTCTTCGACGTTGCCGGAAAATGCCCCGGGTACGTATCGGCGGCATGTCCGACTGGCACGGCATGCTGCGAGTAGAAGTTCCGGTACTTCAATGGCCTGGTATACGAAACAGAAGAGCGCTGTGACGTTATTCGCATCCAGAATGGCTTGAACGGACGAGGGGGTATAGTCTGTGGTCGTTAGGGTGATATGAGGATTGCCATTATACCACGGGCTAGAGGAACCGCCTCGAGTAAGCACAATGATCCTGGGCGGTGCCTCATTCGCATCGCGAGCCGCGGCTCTGAGCTCTTCGATAAAGAATTTGGCCACATCGCTGGTGCCGGCCACGGCGACGACTTGACTGGAAAGCGGAAGCATACTGTCTCATGCGTGGGTATGATAGCAGTGGCAGGTTGAATCACGGGAGTGATGGGTTGCTGGCCTCTTTATCCATGGTGTTTGCTGGCAGTTCTGTGCACTCCATTCAGATCCGGACCGTTGCTAAGGACTCCAAATAGCAATTAAAGCCAGGATGCTTTGATGATAATCTTTTGGGATGCCCGATGCAACCGAATATTTTGATATCAGCCAAGTGCCAGAGGATGTGCATACACCAGCTCCTCACAAGGGACTAAAAGTCATGGATTCTGATGTCATGTCCCCCAGTGTAATCCCTGCATGTTGATACCGATAAGGAGAAAAGATCCTGGAACAAGACGACCGTCATCTGAATGCTGTTTCTTTCCTTCGCTGAACGGTGGGCTGGTCCGCGTGGCAAGAGGCACCGCTGACTTGGGATCGCTTGCCGGCATTCCACAGTTATTCTCGCTTCTTGAGCGATCAAGTAAAAGAAGTCATCCCAAGACAGGAACGTCCCGACGCAGTTTATTGGCGATGAGGGCAATTCCGGTGGCAAAGACGTTGTAATCACGGATTTCCGCTTTCACGCGTTAAGGTTGCGCGCGGCAAGGAGTCAAGGATCCAACATCCACAGTCGACGAACCGCCTGTTTAAAGTTGGCCGACGGGGCGCTGGATTGCTTAAATTGCGATTCTAAGGGGTCAAGCTTCATCAAGCGCGCAAGATTAAGGGGCAGGCTAAGGGATACCGTTGCGGACACCAGCCCCCTGCGTTGCGCCCGTTGTTATTGTAGTTATCCTTAAGCTATCCATTCCACTCAATAACCTTGAAGAATCCTTATGTGCTCCGTAGTTCGGATTACTGCTTATTTCGTTAAAACTCAAGAATACATTACGTAGAAAAAACTATAGCAAAAGTGTCGAACCAGTTAAATTGCTTAGTTCTCATGATTTACGGAGTAATATTTGAGCAAAATCCCGAGATACGACATGGAAAATTCGCTCACCAATACGGAGGCGGTGTTCCAAATCTAACAGTATGTCTTCCGTCAACAACCTTTCCACAATATCTCATATGCTCGTCAAAAACTTCACTCGTGAACTTTCGACCTCCGTGGATGAGTTTTTCCCAGGAATAAGGTCTGCAGGTTGGACCGGAAAAGCCCAGTTTCAATCCTCCCGTGCGCACATCAAAACACGGAATGCGCATGATGATCAGGAAGCGAGCGGCATCGATGTGCACGGGAGTCGCCTTGAAGACGGGCCCAAAGATAGGAGATTGTACAGACAGAACTGCGGCGCCGGGCATTGGCGAGGCGTTATTTTGCATCGCAGAGTGACTCCTGCGGATACTAATGGCAGCGTCTTCGACGGTGTGATAGTCGAAAAGGGTATACCAAAAACGGATCTCGATCCCTTTCGGAGAATAGGAGCCGGAGATGTTTTTCATCGAAAGCTAGATATTCACCGTAATGGCCGCAGCAATCGCATTCAGGGGTGCACGGCTTCTCGTACAGTTGCAGGCAAGAAGTCCATTATCCCATCTTGATCGCCAGGCAGCCATGGATCACACCGGGAGCGTGCAGCGCAAGTTGTCTGTACTGCGGAATCAGCTCGACGACCTTCCGGGCTCGTCGGTTCACCCGTTGGAATATTGTCAGTGACAGAATGTCAAGCTGGAGGAGGGTAAGTTGGACGAGCTCTAATGGGACTTGCTCCAGGTTTCCCAGTGAGAAGAGCGGCTCATGGGGAGTGAAAGGCGTGAAGGAGCCGAGAACTTCATCTAAACCAAAGGTTGCAAAATCGTGAGTCGAGACATATGCATGGCGTGCATTTGGCCCTTCGACCTTGTCTACCTTTATGATGCCTTTACGATCCGATGGGTGGGTACGGGATACAATGTTTGGAGAGTGGTATCGGATGTGAGGATGAAGACAAGACGAAAAGGAGAGAAGCGAAAACAGGGGCGCAGGCGGGCTGACAATCAACACTCCCATGGATGGAAGATTACAGGCCCGAGAAATCGGTTTCCAGCAGTCAAGCAGCTCATTTCCGTGTCCAAAACGGCAGAATGCGAGGAGTTTTTGCGAGAACTCGGCAATATCTTTTGGGAAAAAGGGGTATCTTTATTAACTCCTGAGAAGGTCTAGTTGTGTTGACCTCAGAGCCCACCCATATCAAGAGTTCAAATCAGTCCTTCAAGTGCCACAAATGGTTTCCTCAATGCGCCTCTAGAGCCTAAGAGTTTTCAGGAGGCTTGATGAAGCAACATTGATGACTATGATTAGGGGCTGTTAAGGATCAACTAAAGGATTAGCTGGGGGTTGTGGAAACCCTTGACAGAGTACTGTACCTCATGGTCCGGGCTATTAATTGGGGGAGTTCAAGCAAAAATCAACACTTGACATAGGCATAGCCATACAGGTCAATCTCATGAATTCACTCAGGATGATAGAAATCATGTAATACCAACTAGTTAAGCACCGGCAATTTATGTATAATTCCTAGCAGATTTATAAGCCTCCTTCCTTCATTCTTCGTAGATTGCGATATTGAACGAGCTACTGGAACAAAAACTGATCAGTTTCCGAACCGATCAGCCAGGTTTTCAAGTCTGCGAAGGCATTGAGGTCATTCTCTTTCACAGCAACTTTGATCGTGGAGTCATGCCATTGGTGCGTCCTCTTGGTGTTTGTGTCGGATAGAGGCTCCCCAATCCTCCGGCAGCTATCGAAATCGATTAGAACCGGGGTGTTATCCTCACTGAACATAATGTTGGCGGGGTTGATGTCGTTATGAACAAGACCAAGGGAGTGCAAATGCTGAATGCCTCGTAAAATCCCATCGAGGCTCGCTTTTAGGGTATCATCAACTAGAGACCTACTGCTAGAGCGAAAATCAAATTTGCTTAGATGATCGGGGTTTGCTCGTTCAAGTAATGTTGATGTATATCGCTTGAAACAGAGACCCGATACTCGTCCGCGTGTCTGTTGACAACCAAAGTACAACGCAACATTTGGGTGAGGATTGCTTCGAAGTAATTCACAAGCCTCAACATCGCGAAGGGCGTGGTATTCCAAGGCCTCAGAAGTGTATGCCAGGAGATTTGGAACTTTGATGTAACAATCAGTAACTGGTGATAGCGTCCAAGTGGGACTCATTTTCGGCCCTCTGTCTTCCATCTCAATCTGCCGGATATCCGAAAGCTGGGACAGATATTGGGGCTGAGAGTGTCGCTGGTTCCATTTCGCGGTATATAAATGGTTATTCTGGCGCACAATGATAGAGACGTAAGCGAACTGGAATTTTCCATCGATCCTTTTGAAGGCCTCGTTAGATTGGACAACCTCCATATCAGTTGGCGTTTCCTGCAATGCTGCCTTGCCAGGAAAGGTGTCAACTTCAGCATCGTCTTATTCACAGGTTGAAAAGACATAGTTGTATGGAATGTGATTATCTTCTTCTCACTCAGTTATTTTTGTCTGGAACACATGACTCTGGTCACAGCGCCAAGCGCCAATGGGCAGCGCCAGGTGTTGGGACTCAGCGATGCACTCAGACTTGACAACTGCATCTTCTTCTGCTCATCTAATTGATTATTCCAGAGGACAGCAACTATGGATCCAAGCCGGCAGTTTTCAGCGAACGCCTCTCTCTTGACATTCCTCCATCTTGTTGGAGGCCTCAAGAAGGTGGAGCGGGCTGGATGGAAGAAGCGAGGGGTCAAGGCCCCCGAGAGTGTCGCTGATCACATGTACCGCATGGCGGTGATGTGTATGATGTTCAAGGTGATTGTCTCCGTACGCAACGAATAGCTATGACATCCTGTAGAGGACTGATAGCTTGCTCTAGGGAGATTCATCTATTGATGTCTCCAAATGCGTTTATATGGCATTGCTGCATGATATCGGAGAAACAATTATCGGCGATATCACTCCGTCTGATGGCGTTGATGCGAGTATGGAAAGGATGTCTTACAGAAGTCACGCCACCATGTGCTGATTTGACAAAGACGAGAAATTCCTTCGCGAACGCCTTGCCGTCAAGTATCTCTCCTGCAGTGCTCAGGCCGTCAATCCGGTCTTCTCAAAATCCATCATGGATCTTTGGCTTGAATTTGAGGAAGGCACGTCGAAGGAGGCGATGCTGGTACGCGATTTTGACCGTTTTGAATGCCTCATACAGGCATTTGAGTACGAAAAGGAGCATGGAATTGAGTCCCTCAAAGAGTTTCTCTCGGAGACCAAGGGAATCGAAACCCCAGAAGTAGATGCCTGGGCTAAGTACCATCTTCAAGAACGGGAAAATTTTCTATTACGACAAAAAGAGGAGATTGTTGTCATCTTTGTAGTTGGTACGCTATATCCCCCTAGCTTGTATCTAATGGTGCTAATTCTGCTAACTCTGTCTAGGGGGTCCCGGTGTCGGAAAAGGCACACAGTGCAATAAATTGGCAAATACTTTTGGCTTCGAACACATTTCTGTTGGAGATTTACTTCGAGAGGAACGTTCACGTACTGAGTCACTCTTCGCTGACTTTATAGATGAAAGTATCAAGGAATCTGTCATAATCCCAGCTCAATTAACGGTCGGCCTTTTACAAGCGAAAATACACGCTGCATTGAAAGAGAGAAAGACGAAATTCCTCATCGACGGGTTTCCTAGAAGTACGGAGCAAATAATCGAGTTTGAAAAACAGGTATGTCGTGAAAGTGCTCAATTCCTGCAAATCACTCACACCATCTTGAGGTTCAAACGAGATACTCTACTCTCGTTCTAGACTGCCCTCAAACCGCCATCATACAGCGTTTGCATAACCGAGCCACGACATCTGGCAGAATTGATGACAATGAAGAATCGATTAAAAGGAGATTGAAGACATTTCATGAGAACAACAAACCAGTTCTGGATCACTTAGTTCGCCGACCTCTTGAGACAGTAAGCTACCAATAATTTGATACTTGGTGACTATCTTGCTAATTATATAACATAGGTCTATTGTGGTGGCTCTGTAGACGAGGTTTTCGAATTAACCAAAACAGCAATAGGGGAGCTCTCGAAGAAAAGTATAGAATGAACCAATTCATCTTCCCACATAGTCGCCAACGCCACCTTTAAGAGCTCATTACGAAGATACGTCTTTAAGGCTTGTTTCTCAAGATACTCACGACTTCAGCCTTATTCAACTTCTGTGCTTGACCAGTCGAGTTCTTGACACGACATCAGGGTCAACTTCAAGACTGATCAAATGAGAAATCGCATCTAGTTTGCCCAGCTCTGCTGCTACATGTAAAGCAGTTCCCTTGAAGAAACATATTTTATCATAAAGGGCTGATTCATAAAGCTTGGAGTTTTGAATGGGACGCCTTCATAACGAGTGGTGGGATAACGTCATTGAGTTGGATTTTTCGATAAATGGCGTTCTGAAGAAGCTGTCCTTTTGACACATCATGTCCTCGACTCACCGTCAGCTTTGATGTGCTAATCGAAACAACCCGAACAGCGTAAGACGTGGGGGTACAGTCTACCACGCATCAGCTATTCGGGTTTGCTCTGCGATCAAGGAGCCACAAAGTCATGTCTTCGTCGTCGACAGCGTAGCTAGTGATCATATTCTAGCTCTGTAATTCAGATTTAATAACGATCGACTGACCCAAGCACAGGAGGCTCTAATACAGAGACTGGTTCATTGATATCAATCAGTAGGTCGATGGTCTTTCGAAAGCCTTGGAGGTCATCACTAGCTCATGTAGAGCGCAATTTTGAAGTGCAAGGGGCGTAGCCCGTGGAACCAGAGGATCTTCGAGCCACTTCTGCTGATGTACAGGCCATAGTTATGTAGCTAACTTGCCCCTGGACCACGCGAAGAGCGCGTTAATTGATCATCCAAGCAGAAGTTCCTAAACCAGCCCTTGTCGACGGTTATGCCGTGACCCACATCATACTGTATCTGAAGTTGAGCGACAACGTCATGGATTTCAGGTTCGTACCTCCAACAGGAAAGACTTCAGAAAGCAGGGTTGTAGCTTGAGCATTTTCGTAGATGAGCTGACACACTGGAACGGGCACTTTGGGGCGTTTATCTTGACTGCTAGAGCTTCAAAAGATCCTCAATCTTCGGTCGAGATGCAAAGCCCAAATCGTGCTAGTTTTACCGGCCACTCTAGCAAAGAGTGCCACGGTTCCGTCAGACTCATAGCTATGGCTCTGAGTACGGGCTCTGGCCATCCACTTGTCCACCATCTATTTGCTGGCGAGCTTAATAGCGCAACAAAGTGGGCAATGACTACAAGCGCTAGCGGTTCTTTCCGGGTCAGGAGTTGCATATATTCTTCGGGGACGTAAAGGGGCCAGCTTATCGTTAAGAACCAATCGGGCGGGCTAGAAAGAGCTTCCTCATAGCATTCCCATACTCGGTGAATAGTCTCGTAATATGCGCTTTTTTCTTTTTCATCTATAGCCAGTTCTTTATTGATCGCGAGTAAATGCTCAATCGCGGTTCGTGCACCATGTAGCATAGGTGAGGGGGCGGCTCGCCGGTTGCGAAGGACAAGATCGCGCACTGGGCCGGTTTTAAACAGGGGCATGCCAAGTTGCCACATAACAAGGACACGGCGCATTAGAAAGACCTTGTCCAGAAATTCATCCAAAAGCGCGCGGGACCTGGCAGAAGCAAAGTACGAGGGATGCAGAACGGCGAGTTCATGTAGCAACAACAATCCTGAGCACACGATCACAGCGCTACAATTTTGCTCTGTGATGCCCGGTTTCCGGTTCTTCGCTCCTTTCAAGCAGTTTGCCTGGTGTTTCGCTGCAAGATATGTGAATCTCTTCTGCTCGCTAGGCCTGAGATACGCTAAATGAAGGGCAGCCAGCGACATGAGGTTCTCTAGAAGGGCCGGGAACGACTGCGCGTGGTATGGAATAGCGTATTGCCAAATCTCTCTCTTCTTTCCATCCTCGGATAAAGTCAAGCTGGTAATATTGGCGTAATGATGTAAGAGCTCGATTTCGTTGAAGGCATACGGTGTACCAGATAGCGATTTCATCAGTAACCAGTCACAAGGCTTCGGCTGGTGGGACACGGCCGAGTTTCTGGACACCAAAGCAGACAGGGGGTCAATTTTGATCTGGATGGTCGGTTCAGGTAATTCCGATGCCGTGACCGACGGAGGTACTTCAAACTGCGCTTCGTAGTCACACTTGAGGCGCCGCTTCTGGCAGTTCTTGCATCGAGGAGGTAGTTCATCGCACTAGACCTGCTATTTAGCATCCGGTAAATACCATATTTGGTGGATCGCACTTTGGCAGAGGGGCGGAACCTTTATCCTTCTCACTTTGCATTGCCCACATCCATTCCTGGACTTGAGATGAGGCCGGCGCGACCCATTCATACCCATGATAAGTGTCTAGTCACAGAGTCAGGCCTTTATCACTCTGCATTTTTTGATAATAGAGGCGAATGTAAGAAGCCTTTGCGTCTCCAGTTGGTTGTTGCCAGACAGAATCCCGCCAAAAGGCCGCCTCTGACTCAACGCGCCGCCAAGACTACTATCAAACCTTCAATTTACATTGTCATCGACCTTCCGCCCTGAATACAGATCAAATTCATCGACTTGTCCCATGGGCTCTCTAGTTTTCCTATTGACATCTCACGGTACTTCAAAAATCTTCCTTGCTGGTCGAGATATCAGCTGCTCCGCTAGCCTGCTAGCCTGCTAGGGGAGAGTTGCTATCCATATCTAGTCGACGCCATCTTTAGTGTGACATCAAGTCACAGAAGAGGTCAGTGAGTATTTACATGAACCATATGCACGTATACAAAAGAACAAGTAGGTTGATGAAGTCACCCTTTGCATTTATCTTCCGGCCAAGGAAGCTGAAGCGGATACTCTCCGTCTCCGACAACGACATCAGGCCCCGGGTTTGGATATTTCACCTCCGCTTTGGTAGCAGGCGATCTGCAACCGTTACCGATATTTGCCACCAGAAAGTCGGGGCGCGATTTGAATGCAATGCTAGGAAGGTCTCGCTGTTCTAGCCGCGGGAAATGGGGCGATTGTGTTTCGGTCATCCTGCGCACTGGTGGATCTCTTTGTTCGACTTGATCTTGTTCATGCCCAGGGATATGATCTGGAGTGACAATGGTCGAGCGCTTTGAAGTCCTGTCAGCTGACGGCATGGGAGTTTCGGTGGCAGTGGGACAACCCGCCGACGGGTCCGAGGGCATGCCCGACTCAGGAGGTTGGGTGTTGTTGGCAGTGATTGTAATTGGCGAACAATTCATAAAGAACTCCTGTTCCCTGTTGATCCACGTCCATGCAAAAATATGGTTTCCGGGAGGCATATCGGCCGGCACGGTGAACGGGAATGTTTGCTGTTGCGGGACATCGTGTCTCCCTTTGCGATGCGGACAATTCCCCTCATAACTGCTAACGACTTTCCAAGTTTTGCCCTTATCAATGCTGAAGCCCGCCTGGCATGAACCTCCGTAGTGTGTTCCTGAACCAACCAAACTGAACTTCTGAGCCGAACCTGCGGGCCAGGTTGCTACCGGCCGTCCTTGGTCGGTGCCTAACAGGTTGAGGTACCCACGGCAAGGGTAGATAGTCTGTCTGCCGCAGCAATTGAAAGGGTAGTCGAGGCGCGTATCAGCGGGACCGTTCAAGTGGGGATTATTGTCTGCTGCGAAAGGAGGGGGGTAATGTAGTTTCATGTGCGCTTGCGCCGGGGAGATCAGCGCAACAACAGCGAGTAATTGAGCCTTGAAGGATATCATTGTTGATGGATTGCAGATAGTCCAGCCGATTAGGTTGAAGAGATTTGTATTGAGGAAAGGAGGTAGGTATTGCCCACAGGGCAGTTGTCACCCTATACTCTACACGAATGTCAACAGTAGCGGGAAGGTGGACTTTTCAACTTTGTGAAAAGCGAGGATCACCATAGCGAGAACTAATAGATGGACTATTAGCAAGCTTCAGAAGAATCAGCTTATATCCCTGGAGGAACACATATTTATGTTCAACCGCCAAAGCCATCAATGCCCATCAGCTGGCCCGGTGAATGTAGTTGCTGGTTGTATTGAAACGGAGAATGGAGGCTAATAGAACCAGTAGCCAGAGCCACAGTCTCTTTCACAGCATCAACAAGTCGCAATGTGCTCTGAATGGGTGGTGTGTGTGACAGTTCCTGAGAGGAGAGCGGATGAAGAGCTGTTCGAGGGTGTTGAGAGGAAAGCTTTCTTCTTTATCAAACGGCCGAAGTCGCAGGATTTGTGGATTCGGCTGAATAACGAGACCCCGTCGAGCCAACCACAAGTCCACGATCCTGATGACAGCCAAACTCCACATCGCAGGCAGAGTTGTTTTGAAACGAACGCCCGGGCATTATTGAGGGGCTCTTTGATTGTCTGTGGAGACGTTCATTTCGAGTGCCTTTCGCAAACGGCCGGCTGGGCTATCGACCTGGACGATTGCTGCTGGGAGTGTCCCGTAACTTGTAAGCGACGGCCAGCCTGAAAGGCCGTTTCTGTTATAATCTCATCGAAGGCCCCGATGACTTACGCCGGTTCCAAATTTAGGGCCAGGCACGGATATGGCATGTTCTACATGGTAGACAAACAGCGGAATCACTGAAACAAGACTTTTTTGCGGTGCAGACGGAGAGGTGAAGCCAAACCGCCTCTATGGCATAAGTACATACATACATAGGCACTTACATACTGTACAATTTTTTCAGACATCACATTTCATCCTCCGCCAGTATACTCGGGTTGGTATACTTTAACACCGCCTGTCTTCATCAGCTCTCTCAACGCCATTGTAGCATACTGACTTGCTCCAAGCTGGAACTTGATCACGATGGCTAACTTCTCCTTCTCGGCCTGCTCATTTACTTCTTGCGCGCCGTCGTCTCCCGTTTTCGATGGTTCACTTGCGCCGCCCTCTTGTTCTCGAAGCTGTTCGAGATCGGTCTTGACAAACTGCTCATTCTCATCCGTGTACTTCTTTACCTTAAAGGTATAGTCCGGGCTCGGTCGGCTGAGAATCTTTCGATAACCTCCAGCCAGGCTGATATCCTTCCATGATCTTCGCATATCGAAGGGATCCAAATAGCCGCCCTCTGCACTGTCCATAAAAGTTTTATAAAAGTTCGTCATTTTATTTGGAGGATAAAGAACATCATATCCAGGAAGCGGGAGCACGACGTCAAAGATGGAGTATGTGCCACTAGCAGCTTCCTCGCTATCGAGTGCTCTCGCGCGCTCGATCGCATGGTCCGGAGATATAGAACTGTCCCCTGTATCGGGCAGAACGATAGCATCACCATCCGCATCGACCTCTTCGGTGATTGCGGCTTCGGAATTAGATTCTTTGAAGTCATTGATGAGAACCAAGTCGCCTTCGACAACTTTGTCACCGTAAAGCCGCCATCGCTCCCCAACAGCATGGTTCCAAACTAGAGATTGGTATGCATGCACATACATTAGTCGTAAATTTCGTGGAATCTGTTGCAACGCGCCCATATAATCGTTTTTCGTCTTTCCAAGGTGTTTGATGACTATAGACTCAGCGTTGAACTTCCTGGGCATTTTTGCAAGAGCAAGGTTGGCCTGTCCTGTCGTCTCAAAGATCTCGATCGCTTCCGCACGGAGCCTATCGTCAGAACTATACAAAGCCACATCGGGCTCGCTGTCTAGCGCTATTCCTAGGGATCCAGCGGTATAATTCAGGATGCTATTACATGCAGCTTTAAAGTCCGATTGCAGCATTTGTAGACCAATCGTATCGGTCCGGGTAGCAAAGGTTCCAAATCGCTGTAGGCCGAAGTAGTTAAAGTATCCCTTCTCGCGAATGTTTTGCATGGCGGTTGATACCAATTCAGAAGCTTTCGAGACCGCATCATCTCCTAGGTCTAGTGGGAACTTGCAGTCTCGGAGAGTGATCACGAATTCGTTGCCGCCTAGGTCGCCGAGCTCTATGCCATGTTTTTGATACTCAAAGTCTCCTACTACGGCGTTTCGCAGCATACGATTCATGTTGGCTAGCCTATTAGCATCGGCGCGGTATGCACATGCGCGCTGAACGGTGACTCCACGTCGGTCCTTCGTCCCTGCAAATTTGAATGCCTTCCAGCCGATTTTCATTTGGCGAGCTAGGAAATTCACCACCTCCATAGTATCTTTGTTCTCTTTATAGATCGTGAAGTGGAGAAATTCGCCGCCAACTTCACTCCATCCCAGCTTTCCTCGCCGGTTGTTTGGCTTGCCACCTTTCATCTGTGCCTGGAGTCTGCGAAGAGGGACCCCAGATATAAGTAATGAATTATTGCTTTCGGTCGCAGACTCTATTCGACCGCCAAAAATACGTCGGAGGGCTTGATGGATTATAGTCCTTTGATCCTTCTCCTGTACAGGGTCTGAGTTGATGCGACCCAGTTCCCCAGCCTTCAAATTTGGTTTCGCAAGGGTGCGCCTATACAATTTAATAACCTTCTGTGCTATCTCCGAGCCAAGGTAGCCTGCTAGTAGCTCCCGATCCTCCTCGGCAATCTATAGGATGCAGTCATTAGAATCAGTTTCAATGCCACTGCCAAAAAGCTGTATACCTCAAAATCATTTGCCGTAAGGGTTTCTTCCTTACTCCCATCTTCTTCAGAGGCGTTTGCATCTTGTTCGGCTATTGGCTCGGCAGCTGTCGATACCGCTGTGTCCGTAGTCAGATCAGCAGTTGTTTGTGCTTTTCCAGATTGGGATTCGGCGGTCAGGGAGACCGGAAGCTTGGTACTCCGAAGGTGCAAAACCTGGCCGGATGGAAGAATTTCATTGACAAGGAAGTCCGTGTACCTATATGATTCAGAATGTGAGCACTCAAGTTCAATTAACGCCGGTTGTAAGCATTTGCCGCCCTGTCTCACCTTTTTTAAGCACACCGGCGAAGCCTGGTAAATCTGGGCTGACGAATTCTGTAATTCCAACCTCTTTCTCCTTCATTGCCTGTGCATCTTCGCTGGAGAGCCCACCTTTGTTGGAGCCGTCAGAAAGCTTCTGTCGCTTTCGTCGCAGTTCGTGTTCCAGTAGTAATGCTTCCATATTGGATGTACTGTGAGAAATAGAATTCCCAGCTATTACACCTACCGGTGAAGTCGGTTCGCGAGCTTTTATCAACCTTCGGCGTCCAGGATTCAGAAGAAAGCTTACGAGCTGACCAGGCACACGGAACATAGTTAATCCGTTTATCCGAACACTCTCATCCTCAGGGGCTGATCGAAATGTCGAGATAATAAGAATTCTTTGTAGGGTTCCCAAGAACACCTGCAGTCATACTAATAGGGTTGGATAGTGACCAGGCATCAATACTCCGCCCTTTGTATGAGCTTGGCGCGCGCTCAATAGAGCTGGAGTATCTAGTCCGTATGAGTAGATCAATCTGCGTTGCAGGCAAAGGGGCGAAATAGTCAAGTTCAGTCTTGGGTCCAACGGTGATTGAATGCTTGAGAACAGCCAACGACTGACCGCAGTTTCAAGTATCGGTATTAGCAGCGATTCCTCGCTCTTGCTGCCATGATGCTTCCATCGTCCAGAGACTTTTGCGACGCTTATATTGATTACATAATATAGAACAGATCTGCTTAGTCATGCACTATATCGAGCTCTTGGCATCTTTGGCCCATCAAATCCACCTTCCGCTGGATATGTAGTTGTCCATTCAACTGATTGTTTCGACTTTGACCAACTTTGAATATAACTAATACTCCACAATTCTCAGCTTGTCTGCATAGCCGTAAGAATGATTCGATATCCACGAGCCACTGAGCCTGACCGATTCTCCACTACTATTGCTGCCATTCTAGAACCACTACCAGTTCGGCTATGGGGATCGGGCGCGATGGCTTATCTCGGGGTCCCTATGATTTTAGGGGTAGCGTATCTCTTTTCCTTTGTCAAGTACAAGATTGTTGCTAATTCTCCAAATTTTCTTATAGTCAACCATGTTATCATTACGAGATCAGGATTACGAAACTGGCTGTCGAAAACTTGAAGATGCTGGCTTCAGTCAGACTGTGCCCAACCGCGCTCCTCGTCCAGAAGTTTTGGCAGACCACCCGGATCCACAAAAGGTGCTTGATGAAATAAACTCAGGCTTCAAGCGCTTGGACCGATCTTGTAGAGTGTTTGACTACCCAGCCCATCATCCGCTCTCAGACTCAGGGACGCAGGTTTTCCTATTTCCAAACTCATTTACTCACCTCCCCCGGAGCCTTTGCTGCCACCAAACGCCATGCAGGATTGCCAGGCTACACGACACTACGAAAGCTACCACAACTTACATTGTCCACTTGAGCCGGCTTTGGTTGAAAGTATCGTCAAGGCAGCAATTGACGAACAGAATGAAGTAGGATTCTCTAATTGGGGAACTGAGTTAGCAGGCTGGGTGTCATATATGACTGGCTACCTCGAAGTCAATAACGATATCCTAGACCACTGTGAAGATACAACAGCAGTTAATTGGTACAGCATCCACTTCGGTAGGATGCGGGAGGCGAAATATGGCCCTATTGACCGTCGTATTTCAAAACGATTGGGATCAGGAAAAGAGATGCCTGTGGACATGCGAGGCAATCCAGTTTAGGGTCATTTTCTGCTGTCTTGCCTTTACTTTTGCCTGATACTTTGCCATTAGCCTTTGCGCGGTGAATTTCAATATCAAACGATTGGCCATTCTTATCAGGGAGGTGAGCTCTCCGTCCCTCCAGTGGACCACATCTTCCATCCAAGGAATTCACTATACGCGCCTATTCTTGTTTGCATATACCCCAGATCTATATTTCTGGGCTGGGTATACCTGCAGGTCGACTGACACTCTCGCTCGGTACACGGAAGGGGTTTACGAGGATGGTTCCAACCATCTAACCAAACTATCTGTGTTCTTGCTCCTGTGATTCTGGTATTCACTACGAACCATCCCAAGGATTTCCATTCAAACCTTTATGACCAGGGGTGACAACCCTGGTGGTGAGGCATGGTCGGCTCTGACCGTGTCCCATGCTCGCCTTTGTCTCCAAGGTGGCATTTCAGGGGCAAAAATCAATCCCGCAGCCAAGAGATGATACAAAATGGAGAATCATATAGATTTAGTAGAATAGAGCAGTTCTGGTACGTTAAGGGAAAAATAGTTGCAGCCCTAAGTGCCTCGACACCAGTCGATACGAATGAAAAGTGTGATTATTTCTAGCAGAACAGCAAGAGCAGTGGTACTATCAATCAACTGGAGTATTCGGGGAACGAAAATTTATCTTTTGGACAGCTGGCCTAGGTATCGGGGCCTCGTTCTAATAGCGTTTCCAGAGCAAATTTCGGTAGCAGATACCGACTTCCTAACAACAGAAAATAACATTCCATATGCCAATGATCAGCAAGACAAGTCTGTAATGTCTACGCCGTACATAACCGACAAAGACTCGGCAACGAGGGAGGAGGTTTTTGTCACCTATTTTTCTGGCTGCGGTATCTTTCCCCGAATCTCCGGAAGGGATAACTACACATAAATATGTCCAGTCAGCCTAAATACCCAGAGCCCTTTTTTCTCTTTGATCACCAACATCGACCCTCCATCACGCACCATGGCCTTCCTTGAAACTCGCTTCCTTGAAACCACCGTCACTGCCCTGGCAAAGGCGCTAGATTCTCTTTCTATTGACTACGCCATCATGGGCGGTGCTGCAGTCTGCCTTCTGGCCCCTGACCCAAGCCGCAAAACCGAGGATGTTGACCTTGTCATCCACGTCGACCATCGAATGATTACGGCCGATCGGCTCACCCAGAAGCTTCTTGATGAATTCCCTAACGAATTCGCCCCTATTTCTCAGTTCGGTCACACTATTCCTGCGTATAAGCTCCATCTTCCGCAGGGCGTGGCCCTTGTCCAGCTGGAACTGTTTGACTACCAGAGCTGGCCGCGGCGCCCGCAGTACAACATCCCCACCGCCTCCCGCAAAAACTTGTCTATCAATGGACAAGTAGTCAAGGTCTTCAGTGCCGAATGGATTCTGCGCGAAAAGATTGTCTCTCGCTTTCAACGTCAGGGTAGCGCAAAGGAATTGGTTGATCTCACCGACATCACAAGAATACTTCCGCTGGCGGTCCCTGGCAAGCCAGAGCTGGATTTTAATCAAAATCAAGACTTGCATGCTCCCTTAACAAGCCTTTTGCAGGCAAGGCCTGATCTTCGTGAGGCCTTGAAGGCTAAGATCAAGTGTACTGCTGTTTTGCAAAACTAGTAAGAGTGCTTTTTGTAGTTTGATTATAACTAACTGAATACTGATCGATCAATAGATAATTATGGCCTGCTGATGGCTTTGGATCAACTTTCAACTGCTTTCTCTGGAGCAGGAGCGGGGTTCTCTCTCGATGCAGATATTTAACCGCTGTCTACCAAGGCTTTCTTCAAGTTCGGGTTGTTGCCGGCCTGTGTCAGAGATTAGAGCTTCAGGAAAGTTACTAGTTATCTAGCTACATATTATTCTCTTAGCCGGACGCTGAGAGGACGTTCTCTTTTGACCGACCGGGCTATGCGACGGGCAGCATCTGTAGTTAATTCGGAATTCTCATGGAAAGCCCCGGGTTTGGGAGCTCTTTATGTCGAAGTCAACGTCAAACCTAATAAAATTTGAAACCCCTCTTGATGGCTAACAGAAAGCGAGATGTCGTTGGTGCGAACCTGCAGGACTCGCATGCCCGGTCGTTCCCCGCCCAATAGCTGGCTATAGCTGGCTGCAGGCGGCGTGACGGCTTCAAGGATCATTGCATCTCTCACCCAATGCACTTCGATTCTAAATTAGAACCAGAAAGCCCCTGTCACTGAAAAAACCCGAAGGCCTAGGGGCCTGCATCTGTCGGGTGGAATTTACCCCGCCATGTCTTGATCTCGAGATCCAGCCGTTTTTTTGCAGACTCTCAGTGAGATTCAGTGTCCAGCAAGTTGAAGGATCTGGATCCAAAAATGTCAGATAAAGACGCTGGTACACCGCGGGTCTATCTCTATCGCCATGGTAAGCATTTTGAAACGCCTATCGCTTTTTCAGGTTCCTTCAACTGATCGCGAACCAAAAAAGGCGAGACAGAATGGACTATAAACGGCAGATACACTGGTAAGACCGAGCTCGAGCTCACGGAGCGCGGCGAAAAGCAAGTCCTTGCGTCAGGGAGGCTTGTGGTTGGAGCGGGCAAGTTGATCGATCCCTCCAAGCTCGCCCATGTCTTTATCAGTCCCCGCCAGCGTGCGGTCCAGACCTTTGAGCTTGCTTTCAGCGAAAAGCAGAAGAAGGCGCTTCGCGATGCTGGAAAAGTCTCCACGACAGACAAGCTGGCAGAATGGGACTATGGACAATACGAAGGCCTGTTGACCAAGGAAATTCGAGCTCTCAGAAAGTCCCACGGTTTGGATACTGAAACTCCGTGGGATATCTGGAGGGATGGCTGTGAAGACGGAGAGTAAGCTACCATGGATCCCGCTCTATGTTGAATTTGACTGCTAACTATTCAAAACAGGTCTGCCCAGCAAGTCACTGATCGCCTGGACAGTCTCATTGACGATATCCATAAATTCCAGGCGCCTAACATGCGTGGCGAGAAGCCAGCTGATGTCGTACTCGTAGCGCATGGGCATCTCCTTCGTGCTTTTGTTAAACGCTGGCTTAAATATCCCATGGCAACATCTCTTCGTATGATGCTCGAACCTGGAGGTGTCGGAGCTTTGAGGTAAGAGAGTCCGTCATACGCATAGGGAAGTGATACTGACGCAACTGCGTTTCAAGCTATGAACATCATAGCATTGAGGAACCAGCAGTCTTAGTTGGATTGGGATTTCCTCTCGAACAGCAGCCTTAATCCATATAACTGGGGACTTCAAAAATGATTCCGAGAGTAGGGTTGTCCTTCTCCCAGTCCCTCACAGCAAATTCTGTTCGTCATCGAAGAGCAATATTCTTACTAGATGGCAGCTCTATGTTCAACCTAGAGAAACAAGAATGTTATATCTTTTCGAAACTCGTCTGATCGAGTTCTACCTTGACTTCTCCTAGGAAGATCATGAGAACTTGAATTAAAACTGATATATTATACATACTATTTAATGTGTATGCAAACAGGCTGTTTCCACTGAATGGAGCTGGTAGAAAAGCAGCGCTACTCGTGCGAGCCTGAGCATGAAATTTGAGCTTTCATGTATGTATATGCAAACAAATACGTTGGGTATCTTTATTTACAAAACTAGACGATTTTTCAAGGCCTGGAAAAGTTTAAAAAAGAGCATATGTGAATCTGCTCGAGATGAGCAATTCCCTCATATGACAAGTGTATACTGTGATACAGCCCTACCAGTTATAACTGCTCACAGATTACCTTAGGAAACAAAGTATGTCGCAACGGAGTACGAGAGGGAAGTGTCATTGACGTCTTTCGTTCACTCGCTCAAATACCAGTAGCTAGAATACGCTAGCTAATCTGGTAGCCCGGGACTGCGTTTCTCTCGGCCTCATCATTGCGCACAAGAAGGCTCGAAGAGGATCGCCCATTTGTTCCTCCTTAAGTTTGGATTAATAGCTGTCTTGAGTGGATCTTCCGAGCGTCAGAGCTTGTGATGATGTCCTGTAATTTATATATGTACCTTTCGGCAAACTACACCAGGGCTTTTCATCGAAAGGGACCCCCATAAAGTCGAATCAAGGATTGTTCCATGAGGACTTTCCATTCTCCCCTGGTGATCGGCGTGACGTCGGATGCGGAATTTGGGGTAATTGGCTTTCGCCTTACGCTGGCTTGTCGCTGTAGGCTTCCTCGATTGTTGATGAAATATCTCGACCTGGGGTTTTTGACCTTTGTCTTGAATATGACAATGGACTCGTAGCCGTATTTGGCTTCATAGTTCTTTGCTAAGCAAAGGAGATGGTCGTCTCTAACGTGTAGATGGTCGTATGTGCAGTGAAAGAAACCCCGTGTAAACGGCCTTCGTTCAGTCTCCTTCATCAATTGGTGCAGCAAATATTGACAAGAATCAAGGTAAATGTGATCTGGGATATGCTGTGATTTTTTGTTCCTCGAAAGAGCATTTAGATATAGCTTTAAGGAATACACATGATCGATGTTGAAAAGTGTAAGTCCTTCGTGGCTGAACAGGACATCATCTTGCACGAGAGACCGTTTGATTATATATTCCCAATGCGAGGATCGAGTATCGCCTAGGTCGATCGGTGTGATCCATTGGGGAGAAAGTCCGAACTTTCGTGCGGCTCGACGTGTATATTTGTCAAACAAAGGCCTTAATTCTTGGTCTAGTGGTGATATCGGAATGATATTGAGACTTGAGCCGTGCCCGATGGGCAATGGAGTGAACCGCGCAACAACGTATCGAGCGTGAACGGACATTGAAAGAAACTTCGCGGCCAAATAGTCTAGAGCCAGAAGAATACCGGATGAGATGCGATTGGGATCAAAGCCGGAGCTAGGTGACAAGGGCGGGGAGATCATGTCGACTGTGAGGCTATTAGATAGCTGTTTGGGACTGGCAGGGCGCTGGAACAGAGGATGTGGGCGTGGCTCATGTTTCAGCATTGTCGGTGAGGATATCATGATCAATAAGTACTGATTGGCAGTAGAGATATTTGAATGGATATTTTGAAGCTGGAAGTTGTTGAAGATAGCATTTAGTCGACTGATGTGAAGAGAGTCCTCTCATATATATATTTCATCGCGCCTTCGAGTGTTCCAAAAATAGGACGGGGGAGAAAGCTTAACCAACCTTAATCTAAATATAGACTGTCCGGCCCGTGCCTTTTTCGCGCTAAAATCGCTCGACCCAACCTAAACCGAGCAACGCGTTACATCGACGTCTAGGGGCTTCGGTCGAATTCACCACTTGTCATCCATCAACGATGTTGGTAGGACATAGAGATGGTTTGTATGCATGTTGGTGACTCTGCTACCAGCATCAACTGCTGGTTTTCGCCCGCACGAAAATCAACAATACCACCCACTCCTCAACCCCCCTGTTGCTCCGCCTGCACGCCGCAGCTCATGATACCCCAATTCAAGTGCCGCAGTACCAACATGACCAACCCAACCTTTGAAAGCGGACTCTTGAGACCATCTAGGTAAGATTCTCGGAGAGGGGATTCTGCGGAGGCGGTACATGCAACTGGGTGGGCAATGCTAATTCAGGTCGATCTAGATAGCCTGATGTTGATTTCCCTTGAGGTATCATATTACTACAGTCGGTACTCGAACCGGGTCTCGTTCATGTGATTTCGGGAAAACAACCAGACCCAGGGTGAAAGGTGTTGCATGCCAGGCGAAACGGCTGGGCGGTGATCGATATTCCTTGTCAAGGAGAGTGTGAGCTGTGATCGGTTCAATCTCAAGTACACCGGGTGCAATTCATCTCTGGCGAAAGATTGATTGAACCAGAACATGAACGCCTGCGGTGGATGGAGCTCACTTCTCGGCGCACAATTTGAGCCGAAGATCTAATCATACCTAATCCTTCGGGGCATATCACATCGCATGCAACTTTGATCCGGGAGCCCACAGAAACCTCAGTTCGCATTTCACTTGTGCCCAGTAAAAGCGAATCATGACAGTGTATTCCGACCCATATCGGTAACAGCAAATGCGTTAGCCGAGGTCAGAAGGTCCGTTAGAGGGACATATTAACGACCGGAAATTCCGAGAATCGGAAGTCACTTGCAAACTCGACGGGCTTGAATGTTACTTGCTATTGCTGGGACCATATCATACTCTGAGCTTTGTGCAGGACAAACGCTCCTCCAAAATTTGGGCAAGCGAGCCTGGAGTAGACATTCTGTAAACCCGTCAAGTCCTTGGGCGTCTTTGAGTTCAAGGCCGAGGCGCATGCGGAGGAACCTCTCCGGTCCCAAGCTATCATGTAGATTAGCAATGCGGTCCATTTGTCGTGCTAGAAAGCTGCGAGAGCCAAAACCATACTTTTTGTCTTCTGATCTAGTAAGGGATATAGGAAGATATATTGCGCTTTCGAAAGATTGTCTGCATGGTTCAATAAAGCGCGGGCCCGCACCCAGCTCAGACCCGCAGTCTGCTCTCCAGATGATAGGCCCAAGTAATCATCGGAGTAAAATGTTGTGATCTCAATCAAGTCATAATATCGAGTCCTTTTGGGCTTTGTTCTTGGCTGACAACGTTGTTGTTTCTGTTAGTCTCTCCTCTGTACATGAGCACTTTTGATGGCAGTTATTCCTTCATTTGCTGCGGCTCCATTGGCTGGTGAAGTAACATGCTGTTGATTTAGTTTCTGGTTGGCTGTGGGTATCATGAGAGAGATGTTGCACAACTCCTTTTCCAAGTGCAATAGCTGTTCCACCTGATTGTGGAAATATTTGAACGCAGCTTCAGGGATTTCAGTTCCAAAATCAAAGCTGCAAAGTAGCACTGGGTTAATCTAGTACTTTATGGGAGTATTGTTGAAACATATCTGAAATGGGCTATGAGAACTGCAGCTGATAAATCGTTCATCCACCTCCCCTTCGTTGGGTGAGGTATGTAGTAGGTAAGTATGAACTCCATCCTCCACAGGAAGCCTGTATACCATGAGCACAAGTCCTGCATAGACATTGGCCTACCTGACACGTTATACAAAGTTTCAAACCAAGCTGCAAGACTCATTGCATGCCACTCATGCCGATACCCTTGCACAAAAGCGACTTCTTTTGCAGGCCGAACTCACCCCTATTCCCTACATTGAGGATGTGCTAGACGAAGCTTTCCAGCTGCGAACGACCAGTCTTGCGAGGCAAGCCAGCCGCGACACTCAAGTCTTAGTTCATCACGTCCACAAAGCTACCAACGTATAATCATAGCCCACTGGCCCGGCTTCCTTGAACCATCCTTCCCCATCGATGCGGCCCGAAACAACACCGACTCGGACGAGACGCGTGCGCTCGAGACCTTTTACCCCGAGCGATGACCAATAAGGAAGCAGCAAAAGGGATACTTTGGCAATAATGACAAGGAGGAAGTTGGATTCGACGCGAACGTGACTCCATAAGGCCATGCGTTTGGTTTGGGGCCACGAAGCGGTTGGGGTCGACGATTGGCGTACCTAGAGATGCGCATGGTAATAGCCTTGGTGTTCTGGAGGTTTGAGCTACTGGCTCTGCCATGGGTACTGGCATGTTGCAAAGTGCTAATAGCTATGGCATTGTGCACAGAGCAGATCAGCGATGTTTGAAGATGCAGAAGCAGAATGAAGCGTGAGGCTGAATAAGGGGATCATTCCTGCTTGTAAGAAAGGTCTTGGAGAAACACAAATACTTGGCCCAGACTTTGGCCATAAATCAGTCTGAAGATGAGTTTATGGAGTACTGTACGGAGTATTTCCAGTGAATGGAATGTTCTGTAGACACAATGAAGCTCTTTGCATTCTAAACATAGCGAGTCATGTGATATCCGGAAAATCACTTGTGCCGGCTCCCCGAGTCCACAACACGGGCTTACATAACAAGCCGGTGATTGGCCCGTCCCGTCGGCAGACATCAATCGTCGGACGCCATAACAACGACAGCAAAATATAGCAAGCAGTTGATTTACATCGGATACCCTCATTACGGACTCAGCCCATGCAGAGCCAAATACCTGGTTGAGTCTTTGCTCAAATGATAACTGCGACTGTATTTCTTTTCTTTTCTCATTTTGGAAATACTCGTGATGGCCAACCCCTGCTCTTGCATGTGGGAAATTGAAAGCGATTCAGTGGCATTCTTCTCGCTAACCCTGGTAACTACCTGATGCCAAGGCCCAGCAATAAGTCATGAGGGTGATGGAATGGTCTTTTCGGCCGAATAAAACCTGGGTATTCTTCAAGTGTGTGGAAGCCCAAGTCAAACCGAACGAGATCGACCCCTCTCTAGCTGAGGCATTATATATAGCTCAAACAAGCCTGTCTTGTTTATCGTTTGCTTCTCGCAACTTCCTCGAAGATCTTACATCTTTCGACGATCAAGACCCCTCGCGAGGTGAGTCGAAACATCGCGCAATGAAGATATACCTATCGGCGCTTTTGGCCTTGATGGCCACTGTTCCTTCTCAGGCCGCTGCCATTCCCCCATCGGCCGATGGACAGCTGCAATCGCGATGGCTCAATTGCTGGCTCATGTGCTCCCCTCAACGCCCGTATTGCCCACCGTTCCATCCAGTATGCATTACCACTCTGATTTCATCGTGTTGTACCTGCCAATCACTAACTACCACCCACCATTCCCTGATATAGATTCCCAAGCAGGACGGAGTATGTAATTGGATCCATTGAATGCGAGTTCGTTCCATGTTGCTAATTAAATACATAGGATTGCTGGACTTGCTGCAGGGAGCAGTGATTCAGATCTACCTTTGAATAAGCAGGTGAATGATGTGGCTCTTTGCTGCTGCGTTGATAACGAGGCCTTTTACGCTCTGTGCTCCCGAGTCTAACAACGATAGCAGCCTATCGGAAATCGAGCGAGTATGCACATGGCTGCTGGTATAATCGGTGAAGACGATATTTTGATGAACTACAGAGTATGCAGCATATGAAATATTAATTTTTTTTCTGGAATTTGATACCAGCTACCAAGCCTTGTGTTAAAAACACTAACTGAGTGAAGTACCTTGTCCCTGGGCCAAAAAAATAACATTTCATACCCCTAATACTCTGTAGTTAAGACGTGACGCTGATGTATCCAAACAAGGATCATTCCGTCGAGGCAGAGTGTGTAGATAGAATGGAACAAAATCCAGAATCATCCCATACGCAGAATTCCACCCCATATTTCCCAGTCAAAGCTATGGCGAATCTAACAATCTCCCAATATTTATTCAAAGTACACGCCAACCGAAACACCAAATAGTTTTTCACGGCGCACGAGCACACTGCGGATCGTGACGAGAGTCCCGACAGTAATGGTGGGAATGTCAGTCTTGTCGATGACGGTTACGATGGCATCAAGAACGCGAACCCTGAGATCTTGAGGTAGATTCTGGGCAAGGCCCGGCCGGGCGTCCAGTATAGCAGCTCGAAATTTCTGAAGCTGGTACATTCGGTAGAACCTCCTGGTATTCATCATGGCTGGCTCATTGAGAATAATGGCTTTGACAATGGCAATGGTAAGTGTAATGCCCTCATACCGAACTAGGCCGGTTAGCCGATGGAAGCCTTGTTGCATATGGGAGTGGGATTTAACAAAAATCTAGTGAACATTATTTTATATCTATAATTTTAGCTAGTTAATAACATGATTCTTGCTGTTTTTCTGTCAGCAGCTCACAGTCAGGTCATTGAAATATCGCTTGTAAAGCGACTCAACTTCATTAAACCTGGCGAATGACTTCGCAATATGCAAATTTCAGTTATTTTCATCGGCACCGATTCCATTTGAAAGCCAAGTACCAAAGGGCGGTCTTCTTTCAATCCCCGTCATGATGCTTGGGTCACAGGTAATTGATAATTCATCTGCTGATGAAAAGTGAAGATATTCGTAGTCAAGCATGCCGAGAATGTTCGTGAAGTTGATTGCTTCATATATGAGTGACATGTTGTGACATCCTCGAGCAATAACCACTGATAGCCAAAGAAATGCGCAGCTATACATATGAGTACTCAGACTGTTTGCCTTCCCAGCTTCGAGCTGATACAGGGCTAAACCATGGTACGGACAGGAGGCTCCAGACTTTTCATGTTGATAGGGTAAACCAAACTGGACATTGTAACCAGGCCATACTAAATCAGGTTGCAGAATATATCCCACACTACTGACTATTTCTGACCATATTTATAGAGAATTTACCGTGCAAAGACATAGCCAGGTACTTGGAAATGGTATAAGCAACTGAAGACATCATCCTCAATATCATAGTAAAGATATTGTGTGTTATTCATGGAAAAGCATGAGGCTTTTGACTGAAGCAGAAATCTGTTCTCTAGCATCATCAAGACTGGCAGCTCCTGAATTTGGTGGATTTTGCGGTGGAGATGGGTTTGATCATTTCAAGAGAGCTAGATCAAAAGTCAGCCACTCCAGTCTATTAGTTGCTTGAGCTGAAAAAGTGCTGCATTTTTTTTAGGTGACAGATACAACATGTATGTGCTCGGGTAGAATTGAGTAAATAATGTTTGCATTTCTTGGTACATGTAGTTCTTGTGACCAGCCAGTGTAATCAGGATTGCTGGGGTGACTCCGGGTAGCCTAATTCGCGCAAGGGATTTTCCGATTTGTCGCGATAGCCGAAAAGTCCGAATTCCATTGCCCACCCAATGGCCCACGGACAAGTGATGTCCACTAGGACCAAATACCGCCACCATGAGTCAATTGCTCTGGTTATCAGTACAAATTATATCAACAAATCAACCAGAGTAGCAGTATGTTCCTACTGCATTCACTTGTACTCCATGTTGAAAAACTCACAACAGATAATCATAAAAGAGAAGAGAGAAATCACAGTTTCTCGTATGTATTAGGCTTCTCAATGATTCTGAAAGCCTCACTCTAATTCCGTCAAATGATTGCCAGTAAGTCCTGCTGTAGCTTTGGAGTTTCAAGTCCCGCACTGTCCGTACAGGTCAAGACGACGAAGGAATGCAGGTGCAGTCAACATTTCCAAAATCGGATTTCGCTTCGGAGCGGAGATAGCGGATTAATATTCCCCCGAGACTCGGACCGATGATCCTCCGCCTGCATGACTAAGACGAACGCTTGGGCCCCGAATCACATGGAGTGCTGATATAAGCAGGCAGATTTCGCTAAACGACTCCACATCCGGACTAGCGTCTCCTGCTCCCCCTTTTCTGGAATCTGCCGCTTGTTCCACCTCCAAGCGAAATTGTACCGACTCTTCGCTACGGATTGTGACGATCCCAAGGCCACGATTCACCGATCGAGCTGATATCATTTGACTAGTGACGAATTAGATCGCGACTTGAAAATGCATGAAGTGAGATTACGCCCGTATCTGAAACGGTGCGCTGAAACTCGAATGAGCGATACGGCCGTTGGCCTTCCAAGATTTCCGGTCTCTCGCGCCAGACCTCCTGAGCCACTCCCGGTGCATCCTTCGCGAGCATGCTTGGAATGAGGAGTTAAGTTGAACTAGCGTTTAACTTTTAACCGTCGAAGCAAGGAGAGAGGCGTGGGTTGATCCTTGACTCGACTCAGATATCAGCTCATACATAAAGCACCGTTGGGCCTTCGAGATACAACACTGTTTGGCGATCAATTCCTGAACCCAAGCGGAGGTTGACAATGCCACTTACTTTTTATCGTGTTATTCGCTACCAGTGTCCATCACTAATACCCTCTGTATACCAATAACACGTGCGTCTCTCATGAGACGTCTCATCCTTCTGGCAGGCCAAGTCATGGCTTCATCTGACCAACAGCCCGTCAAGTCCTACAACGACTGGCCAAATTCTCAGGGGGTCCGTCAGCATTTTTTTGTATCTATCCTCTCAGAATAAAACGGCTAACATACGCAGTTCAATACCTCTTACGAGGAGAGAGTTCCTGTAGAGCTCGTGGTGACCGGGGATATCCCTCCTTGGGCAGCCGGAGTCCTATATCGGACTGGGATCGGCCGAGCGGAGCTTGCGACAGATAAGAACGGGACTTTCCTGACGAGACACTGGTTTGATTCCCTTGCTGTCGTTCACCGATTCCAAATTTTGGCTCCAGATTCAGACAATTCGAAAGTGCGAGTGATATATAATTCGCGAAGCACCTGTGATGCGCTGATCGAGCGGATTAAAAAAACTGGAGACCCGCGGCTCATTTCATTTGGGAGGCGGTATGACCCTTGCCGAACATTTTTTCAGAAGGTGATGTCGGTCTTCAGAGGGGCTGAGGACAGGAGCCCGGATTCAGTCTCAATGTCCGTTACTTTGTCAGCGGGCTTTCCCGGCCTAGGGGCTATTGAGAAGAATACCAAAGGCCAACATATTAGAAACTTGGTTAACAAAACTGATAACTCGAATCTTCAGTCTTTAGACCCAGAAACGCTTGAACCCATAGGATTGGCCTTGCAGACAATTTTGGATCCACAATTGAAAGGTCCTTTTTCTGCCGCCCATGCAAGATCTGATCCAACCACCGGCGATGTTTATAACTACAACCTGGAGCCCGGTTGCAAACCGATATACCGGGTCTTCCGCGTATCTGCATCAACGGGCAAAACTTCCATCCTCGCAACGTTTCAAGCGGATGCAGCTTACCTTCACTCCTTCTTTCTCACGGAAAACTACATTGTTCTTTGTGTATGGAATTCATTCCACGTGGCTGGTGGAATGGGAGTCCTTTGGAGACGAAATTTCGTTGACGCTCTATCATACGATGCGTCTCGACCCGCCCGATGGTATGTGATTGACCGTCGGCCGGCAGAAGAAGGCGGCCACGGTGTTATTGCAGTCTATGAGAGTGAAGCATTCTTCTGTTTTCATACGGTGAATGCTTTCGAGCAACCATCACCTACAGGTGACGGAACGGATATATTGGCAGACCTCGTGACCTATAATAATCTCAATATCCTGAAGCAGTTCTACCTTGAGAACCTCATCTCTTCGTCTTCATCGGCCGCAGATCTTGCTTCCAGCCCCGATTATAATGCACTACTTACCCGATTTCGCTTGCCAGCTATTCCGCACCACATCTCAAAAGAACAGTCTTTACACAGAAAGGCCAAGGTAGATTTTCAGTCAAAGCCTGATATGATGATTGAGCTTCCAACTCTGAATCCGCTGTGTGTCACGCGTCCGCACCGCTATATTTATGGGGTAAGGCACGGGGGAGACTCGACATTCTTCGATGGAATTGCCAAGTATGATACAGCAACTCACAAAACCGTAATCTGGAGCAAACACGCCCAATCTGCCGGAGAAGCTATTTTTATTCCGAGACCACATACAGGCAATGATGCTTCGAACCTTCCAGATGAGGATGATGGTATCCTACTATCCGTTGTGCTTGATGGGACAACGAGCAAGTCCTACCTACTTGTCCTCGATGCTAGGACAATGACTGAAGTGGCTAGAGCTGAGGCCAACGGCGCGATCGGGTTTGGTTTTCATGGAACGCATGTTCCCGAGCTTGGGAATCGAGGATTGGACTTGTAACCCAAGATACAAGTTTTTTTCAATCAGCTCTATGGACCGTTTAGCTACTTTCAACCATTATATATATGTACCTCTCTTAATTGAGGCCTTGATTTTCCCTCTCTAAATTCTCGTAACTCATGGTAGGGTAATTCCCACCCTTTATGCTTGGACTCTCGTATGAACCTTTCTCGCCACCGACCAAAGGCTCTAACGCGCTTACATCCTAATTTCTATACATGACGCATGTGGTGAAGCTCTTCACACAGCTTTCTGCAGGAGAAACAGGGGGCAGTTACTACAAACTGTTCACTTAAGAGGTTACATTCCGGATCCTTGAATCCCACATAACATAGCCCCAATTTTGGAAACTTCAGTATCAATTGTGATAGCAAAAGTCATGACTTAAAATTTTGTGAGCCCAATGCCATGGATTATAGGGACCTTCGTTGGCGTCCGGTAGTCAAGAACCATCTTTCAGGCCTTTAATTCCCATCTCAGTCCAGGTTTTGCCTCACCCTCTTTGGAAGCATGGTGGTCGAAAAGCATGTAAAGCTGCCTCGCCCTCATAAATCTTACATATACTATGTATAGAACGCGAATAAGAGCTTAAGAAGCGGTTCAAGATTTGGCACGGGCTTTGGTGGTATATACACGGAAATTTCTTGCCTTAATACAGGGGGGTATTTTGGGTTCTAAGGAAATTGATCTAGTGCTGTGGAATGGGAGGGAGGTTCTGCGTGACTTGGGTAAGGATGGTATGAGACTGTGTGAAAGGACAATTCAGACGACAAGGCGAAGAAAAAAGAGAAACAAGGTATCTGAGGTTCTAAAATCCATTTCACTATGAAATTAGGCTGTGGGGGTTTGTATAATAAAAAATGAGGGTAATCTTTCAACAAGAGGCCTATTGGGCGTTATATAACCCTGCGCATTGCCACATATATTTGCGGATGAAGCCGCAGTTTGTCGATTTTTAACGTCTTCCAAATGATTTACGTGCCAATGGAGAGGAGTTCGCAAGGGAGTTCGAAGCAGGAGGAGTCCAATCGGGGCGGTCGGAAGGCGTCTGTGTGCAATATATGCAAATATACACCGGAGGGAGCCGTTGACGGCGCAGTCCGACGCACTTTGTATGCAGCCAATGCAAGCATGACTCACTAGAATCCCGAGTGTCAGCAGAGATGGCCGTTGAGGGAAATTGCGCATTTACCATTGAATCATCAAATGCCCGCCATTATTCATCGACTTGCATACGCATCTTGTGCCAGTGCTAGGATTACTTTGATGACCAGCACCTGGAGTACGTGGGACAGTTTCGGTGACAGCAGGGGAACTAGCGGTGGTTGAATGCATCCGATTGTTATATGGTGGAGGAGACGATCTGAGAAAAGTAGTGCGACGGACGGTTGATGGAGTGGGTTGTTTAGGAGCGCTGGATTGTTGAGTTTGCCGCTTTCGACTCTTTAGAACTTCCCTAAGAGCATGCTGAGCATCACCGCTTCCATCTTCATCAAGTGTGGCATCGGAATCAGTCAAAGAATTATTCCGAGAATGGGAAAGCGAGCTTGTTGTAGAAAGTTTCGTCGGGGATCTATTTTCTTGCTGTGAGAAAGGCTTTGATTGTGTGGACCCAGCCCACGGAGAAAGCCTTCCGGAGTGAGCGGATGCAGCGGTTGATGAATATCCTGAGCTCTTTGAATGAGGTCGAGAGCACGATGGGCCACGAATAAAATCTGGTTTTCGAGGCGTATGCTCGGGAAGTGCGAATGATGGAGCTTGGCTATACACGGCAGAGTAGATGGGGTCGTCATCGGATGAATCTGACTCAATTTCGGTTGACGATTCACCGGAAAGTGTTGTCCTAATATGAGGGGGTAGCCGAGTCGGTGAATCCGATACTAACTTCATTTCAGTGGTAGCTAGACCGTCTTTTGATATTTTCAGGATCAGGGACTCCATTGGAGCGGGTACGGACGTTGAGGACGGCTGGGCAAAGGGGGATATCTGGTTTTTCAATGGTGAAGTTCGCCCTTTGGAAGGGGTCTTTCTTACACCACCACCGCCTAAAATTGGTCCGTTGCTTGAAAATGAACTTTGTCTCTGATGCCGGGGACTCGAAATGGGGGGAACTGCGGAGTGACTGACGCTTCTCTTTACGGTTGGTTTGGCAGGAATCGTTTGAGGCACATAAGATGCACTCTCGACTCGGGTTACCTTTTGCCGCCGATTGGAGCTCTTTGAACGTTGCAACTTCTTTATTTCTAGAGCACGTTTTTCTCGTTCAGAGGTTTCCATTTGATGATGGTAGGGCTGGCGGGTTTCAATTCGGGGAGGAACTGGTGGGGAGAAGGCCGGTTCTGAATGACCAAATCGTCTTGCAGGAGAGCTGAGGAACATGGAGGGATCCTCCGTTGCAGGAGGAGCGCGTGGAGAGGTTGCAATAGAACTATGAAACGTGGACTGGTCGGCTTCCATTCCGCCGGCAACTTGGGACACGGGTTGAGTATCGAAGGCCATGGAGTTGGAGATGGTAGGCAATGGCGGTATCCCTATATCCGTCTGTCCTATACTGTTAGGGTTAAAGTTTGGCATTGGATGATCTGTATCTACGAATGGATCTCCGTAGGTAGCCTGTATCTGACTTGAAGTATCCGTAGATTCAACGTTGTGCATCCATGGCATTTGCTGTCGTGATAAAAAGGGGGAGGTACTGATGCCGTTGGAAGAAAAATTGAAAAGATCCGGGGACTCTTGGAGACCGAATATACCGGGAGAAAACCCAACCATGCGGCTAGGAGTCTCTGGCGGGTGGACGGAATGGTTTGATTGAATGGGTGTGCCTAGGCTGAAGCTGACGCTGCTCCTCTCTTGGTTTTTTCTTCGAACCGTACTTGTTGGAGGAGGGGTTTGGATTGAGGCTGCAGAAGACCGCTTAGCGGACCCAAGGACCCGATCATGAGGAGGCTCTGCGGACGCAGGCTCAGTCCCGAAAGTTCCGCCAACATCTTCTATGACTTTGGACGACAATGCAAGGTCATTTGCGGCGTTCCGAGGCCGTTGATTGGGGGTCTGGTCGAAGCGTTGGAAGCCTTTAGAGACATCGGGGCTGGAGGCATAGGGATCGGCAGTGTTCCAGGTTATCCGAGGATCATAGAAGCTAGACTCGAATTTCGGAGTCTGAAAGGGAGCATCGTCTAAGGTACCGACATTGGGAGTTCTCGTAGGAGTCTGAGGCTCGACATTGGAATCCGTAAAACTGGACGAGTAAGTAGCCGAAGGCGGCGGGTGGGGATCTATCAAGGGCTATACCTGTGGATTGGGTGATCCCAGCTCATATCAGCGAGCGTCTTCGGAGGGACATGAGCTGAAATGGGCTCAATTCGTAGAGAGCTGACGATCAGATCAAGGCAATGGGAGTGATTGGGAGTGTGGCATCTGAACAAAGCAGAGAAGTGTGAGAATGAGGCAGTCGAGGGATAGTGGAGGAAGTGGCAGATGTATCTCAGATTCTCATTCTTGCTCTCCCTTCTTTTGTTTCTCTCTTTCAGCTTTGCATACAAGAGGAAGCAATGCCTCCAACGAGAACCGGAGTAGAATTACAATCAAAGAGGGCGAGAGAGGGAGGAGGTGCAGGAAAAGAGGGAGGTAAAAAGACTGAGGAAGAGACTTGACGTTGGGACCAGAAGTCCATAAATGGATTTTAGTGGCGTCCAAGCAGGCAGCAAGCACGCCGGCTGGAGGCAGCAACTGGGAATCACAATGATCGCGCACAGGTTTCCGCGGATTCTCAATTGTGGTTTTTCATTTCATCTAAAGTTAACTAGTTACTAGGAGAAGTCAGGGCCCTAGTTAATGGACCCGGTGTCTACATCGCAGAGAGCTGAGCCCGTCCACCAGCTCCGGCTGAAGCTCCCTTGTCGTCTCCGTGTCCCTCCATCATGCGATCTTCATCCAGCGTCCACCGTCTGTCTGCCGTCCGTCATCCTACCAACGATCCCACAGTCAAGCTCCTGAAACAGTTCCAACAGTTTTTCGGTCCCATGGTCTCAGCTGTGGAGTGATTGCCAATGACATGTCCAGCTGCATCCCGTCTTCGGTCGAAGCCTTTGCCGAACCGTGGTTCGCGAGTCAAGCCAACCGGCAGCTTCAAAGACGCCCAAAACCAAAACAACCCAGGAGTCAGGGAGCTTTCAACAAGGAACAGATATCGGTGGATCATCATATGCTGGTAATACTCGCTCGATGCAGTGGAGTTGAATGAAAGCTGGTTGCGGTATCAATCCAACACCCGGAGATGGCTCGGAATCGCTAACTAATGACCATATACGGCGTCAAATCTGTTACCCTGGGGACTATGGAGCGATTCAACGAGCCGAACAAAGCCGCAAGTTGGTGTTCATTCGCAAAGCAATCTCAAGAAGTCTAGCAGTCATCGACGCATCACGGTCGACGATCGTCAATCGATTGATCGTCTCTTCCAGCCAAGTCCAACGAGTCTGTGAAATGACTCCGCACAGCATGAAAGCCGTCTCTTCTGGATCTCCTCAAATAACCCCATATGCACCAATAGTCTGTCTTCACATGGTATTTTCTGCATGCTTGGTGACGCACCAGACCATCTCCCCTTGCGGTTATCTTACCGTTATACAGAGACAACCTTTCAGTCACCCCGTCAGTGTCATCTGGAGTTAGTTTCCACTTTGATTACTTGTGGAGATGTAAACAATATCTGCGAGATTTGGCCTTCTTTAGTCCATCATATGTCTCTGACAGCTCACAAAGATCAACCGTAACTATCCAGTAGTATACGTCGCTTGTGTCATTCTAGGGCGCAAATTGCTTCCGACAGAAGGCGCTTCACCCATAACTAGGAATCTTATCAATGTATGTACACAACGGACGCCTGAGATCCGAAATGCTGGTCGGGCTACACTCACAAGGTGGCTTAAAGAATTGGATATCTTATTCTCCGTATCATTGAAGCTTTTTTTCACAAATATCCCTGGTTTTCAAGGATATCGAGGTTTTTTAATCGTGTTGACTAGCTGCACACGGGCCGGCAGGTTCTGTAGGTCCTCAATGTCTTCACATCATATCGGCAAAAGATCGCTTTGTTCAAACAACCAACCAAACCCTCCTCCATCACCCACCCCTCTCCTCAAGTCATAGAAGTTGACTACAATATTACTCTACATGCGGAGTACAAAAGGTGCCTACAGGCGGTACCTTTGTGGTCTTTTGCCAGATAAGCCGACAAGATTTTGCATACAGCTACTGTCAGTCAGGCCTGCGCACGGCCGAAGACGCGCCGTTCGGGGCTATATACAGCCTTTCCGATCTGTGTCAACGCGAAACATACGATTACCTAGCTATGGTAGTTAGGACGGTGTTATGCGTTGCTGAAAAGCCATCGATTGCGAAAGCAATTGCAAACCACTTGGGAAATCGAGTCACCACCGTTCGTGAACACGACCCGCGCAATCCGCCAGTAGAGCTAATTAATCGACATACAGCATAACATCCAAGGCAGCCCGTATGTGAAGAACTACGAATTTGAGTACACCTTCCCGCAATGGGGTCATTGCAGTGTCACGATGACCTCTGTGCTCGGTCACTTCCTCAGCCACGAGTTTGCACCGCAATACAAGAGCTGGACCTCATGCGACCCATCTGCGCTTTTTGACGCTCGCATCGAGGCTTTTGTTGGTAGCAATAGTGAGCCTATTGCGGACAACATCAAGCGGCAAGCTCGCCGTGCCGACGTGCTCTTTATTTGGACCGACGGCGACCGCGAAGGCGAACATATAGGCACCGAGATTCGGTCGGTGGCAGCACAAAGCAACCAGGCTCTGGCTCGTGCTGGCGGCACGGTGAGAGCGCACTTCTCCAACATTGAAAGAACGCATATTATCCACGCTGCTCACCGTCCCACCGGTCTCGATGAAGCCCAAGCTAATGCAGTAGCTTCACGTATTGAGCTCGATCTTCGTGTTGGCGCAAGCTTTACGCGGCACCTCACTCTGAGCCTTGGTCCTATACTACAGCGAGGTAATCTGTCAGAAATCTCTCAATTAATTAGCTATGGGAGCTGTCAGTTTCCGACGCTGGGCTTCATTGTCGAGCGCTACTGGCGCGTTCGAAATTTTATCCCGGAACCATTCTGGAGCATCAAACTGATGCATCGAAAAGCTGGAACAAGGGTGAACTTCTCTTGGGCTCGTAAACACCTCTTCGATAGAAGGACAGCTGTTATCCTCTATGAAAGATGTCTCATCTCACAGTATGCTCAGGTCCAAAAGGTCAAAACCACTCCAACGAGCAAGTGGAAACCCTTGCCTTTGACTACCCTAGAGCTTCAGAAGTGCGGTAGCAGATTCTTCGGAATGGACAGCCAGAAGGTTCTTCAGCTTGCAGAAAAGCTGTATCAAAAAGGTTGGATTAGCTATCCTCGAACTGAGACAGACCAGTTCGATCGGGGTATGGACCTTCGCAGCCTCGTCCAGAAGCAAACGCAGGGCGGCCGCTGGGCTGATTATGCAGCGACGCTGGTCCAAGGGGGCTTTTCGTGGCCCCGCAACGGACATAATAATGATCAGGCCCATCCACCTATCCACCCGGTCAATTTCGTCAATCCAACTACACTATCACATGAAGAGCAGCGTGTTCATGAGTTCGTTGTCCGGCGCTTTCTGGCATGCTGCAGCAAGGACGCCCAGGGGCTAAAAACCGACATTAGTATTCTCTATGGACCGGAAACATTCCATGCATCTGGCCTGGTAATATTGGAGCGCAACTATCTCGATGTCTACGTTTACGATCAATGGAGCAACCAAGAACTCCCCCAATTCATTGAAGGCGAGGTCTTCGAGCCGACCGAAGCCATGCTCAGGGAAGGTAAGACGTCACCACCTGGATATCTAACAGAACCAGACCTGCTTGCACTAATGAACGCGAACGGTATCGGCACCGATGCCACCATGGCGGACCATATTGTCACAATTATAGACCGACAATACGTCAAAGCCAGAGCTCAGCCAAGGCAGGAGCCGCATGGAAATAGCGAAGAAGAGTCCGAGAAATTACCAGTCCAAGCGAGGGCCGGCAATAGCCGTAGAGGTATGAATAGAGCAGCCCCTCGTCGTGGTGGCAGGAATAGTCGTGCTGGCCGCAGTGGCTCTATCACAGGTGTTCGCGAGTTCATACCCACGACGCTGGGGGTTGCTTTGGTTGAGGGCCACGAGAATATGGGGTTCGAGACTAATTTGATGAAGCCGTTCTTACGCAAGGAGGTAAAATAACGTTTTTGATCAATCTCCGTAACGGACTGCTGATGACTGGCGTAGATGGAGCTAAAGATGAATGCCATATGCAACGGGCAAACAACCAAGACACAGGTCGTTAACGAGACAATCGCGCAGTATCGAGAGGTCTATGCTCGCATGCAGCAACAATCGAACGTCCTTCGTATGGTGAGGACCGAGTCTCAGTTTACCTACCCCTCCGCTGATGTGCTTCTTAGGCTGTTCGGAAGTATGTCTTCGGTGAAATGGACTGAGGATCGTCGACCTCACCATCGAACCCTACCCGTCGCCATGGTGGTACCCACACTCGCAATCTATATTCGGAGACTCTCATTTACGGCATCTTGGAGAGTTCGCGAGCCCTGTTCAACAGCCATGACGTCGGCACCAAGTAATTTGATCGGCAGCACGTTCAGTGCCTGTCTCCTGACCTCTTCCTTTAGGGATATTGGGTATCTACCCGGGACACTGTAGTGAATCAGTGAACTTCCTACTCCCATGAAGATTGTGCACTTCATGTTGAATCTTGAGAATACCGTGGCAGTTGCTACGCCGGGCAGCGGTGGGCCAGCAAAATCCGCTGTTGATAAAGGAGGCACTCAGAGAGCAACTACACATATTTTCCCAAACTCAGTATGGATCCATGTTGCTGCAAGCCATATGCACTGACCGCCATTCAGATCTCAGACCTTTGATATCCTGTGGATTTCTGACTGGCCATGGAGCGACGAATTCAGTGGGTGTATCTCAGCGTGGAGCTCGGTTCTACTAGGGGTGATGTAACATCCTGCCTTCCAGCGGGTACGGCTCAGATGATTCAGCTTGAAGCTGCATAGATTTCACGGGTAATGCGCTGCAGCTTGGCGACGGAATTGCTTGGTAATACATGAACGGAACGGGGAACAGTACACGCCCTGGTCTCAAAAGGAGACGATGACTCCCCCTTGGAGATATTCGGTGCTTGGATAACTAACCACAGGACTATGGAGGTCAGGTTTTCACAACCGTTTCTATCTCTTGAATGTACCCTTGGATCAAAACCGCAAATCAGTCCTTAAACTACCTCCAATCATTGAGCCTAAGGACTTTCAGGGCTCTTAATGGAGCAATCTTAATGACAATTATCAAGGACTGTTATGATCAGCAAGAAAATTAGCTGAGGGTTGTGGGAACTTTTGACAAGGTACTGTAACATACATAGTTAACCAGTTCCCCAAAGAGCACTCCTCCAGTCATGGCGCATCGGCCTCGACCACCACTGACCACTGACTCACTGCAGGGAGCCTGGGGTGAGCTAGACGATATAATTTCTGGTTACATTTGAGACTAGAATTGTCTGCTTGGTTAATTTATGTATGTATGTACTGTACATACATACATATCCAGCCAGCATTCAAGCCAAGAGCTTATCCAAACCTCATTGAAGGAAGATTCACTGTTGATCAGCACAAAGAAAGAATATAATTTGGATGCACAACCAAGAGTCGTGAATGTGTACTCCGTACGCCGTACACCTAGGTTAGATGCTATATTTACCCTTGTGTAGCCATTTGATGAGAAAAGTTTTTTCCTTCAAAACCTTCTCAAGCCCTGCTGCTGGTGATTGAACTAAAAAATGAAGTCCGGAAAGAATGATCTGGCAAAAAATAGCCCGGCGGAACATAAGCCAGCCGACAATACACAGGTCACAACGGACCTCGAGCGAATTCACACACCTGCGCCTAACGTCGATGGTGGGTATGGCTGTCTGTGTGGCGTGTGTCTTTTTGATCGATACCTATACCTGGCGTATTAATAGTGTAAGATTCAGCTGGCAAGGCTTAAGATCTTGCTAATTTTGACGATCAGTTATGCTGTCTTTTTGGCCCATTATTTTCCTTCGATGAAGTCTCGACACCCTACGGAGTACTCCGAAGAATCTGGAAGAAGGGTTATTATTGGCTGCCCCTGCTTTGTGCCTATAGAGTTTTATTAGCGCAAGATAAGCCTTTTAGCGCGCCTGTTCGGGCTTAGCGCCAAGGCATCCCCGCTTGGCGCGTCTCCCGGCCCCCGGGCGCCAAGCCTGCCACCGCCTCCGATATCGTTCTGCCATCCTCCACTCTTTTGTCGTCGTCGTTTCTTTTTCTTCGTGTTGCTTCCAACTCGCTGCCAGAAGCCTCCGCCAGCCGGGGATAAACGCTGTTCGCTTTCGCATTCCCTTTTCTGTGTCTTGTGTTCTCTCTTTTGATCATCGTTCTTTTCCAATTCTCTTCGTGGAAATCTGTGTCTCTCCTTTTCCCTTCGGTTCTTTTTCTTTGTCCCGGCACGGTGGTGGCATCTGCGTTCTACATAATCCAAGTCCTTTCCGTCTACGTCTAGGGGGTTATTTGGAGTTGTTGGCTCAAGTTTTTCGATGTCGACTTCGGTTTCTGGTGGTCGGGAGCTCCCTGCATCCAAATATGATCTAAGCACATACTGGGGACGAGTCAAACAGGCTGCTGAGATTTCAGATCCAAGGTATGTTTCTGGGGACCTTGACGATGCCGATCTGCTACCGAATCATCGGCTCTGATAGATTTGACGGGTCTGAGAGAATCACCCAGTGCTAAAACGTATATTGTATGCTAGAACTCTCCTGGTAACGTCAGCGGGTTTGGAAAATGCAAAGCGGTTGCTTGCCTCATACAAAAATGGACACATAGCGGCGATGACGCCAGAGATCTGGCAGGCAAAGAAGATCGTCGACTCAACGCTACATCCCGGTAGGTTTGACACCGGTCATTTTCTACTAATGATTGCCATTCCACTGGATTCTAAGAATCCCATCGCTGACAAAGGATCCACCATTGCAGACACCGGTGAACCAGTATTCCTCCCATTCCGCATGTCCTCCTTCGTTCTCTCCAATTTGATCGTGACGGCTGGCATGCTTACACCCGGTCTCGGCGTAAGTTTTGACATGGCTCCCCAATCCCTGCAGGAGGATATTAGCGCTAATCCCGGCCAGACAACGGGGACCCTGCTCTGGCAAATAACCAACCAATCACTGAACGTTGCGATCAATAATGCAAATGCAAATAAATCAACACCCCTGTCCACCTCGTCCATCGCTAAATCCTATCTCCTTGCCGTCTCCGCTTCTTGCTCGGTTGCTCTGGGCTTGAATTCTGTTGTGCCACGACTACGGACGCTCAAGCCGAATACGCGGCTTATCCTGGGGAGACTGGTACCTTTTGCTGCGGTGGCTACGGCGGGGGTAATCAATGTGTTCCTTATGCGTGGGGAGGAGATCCGAAAGGGTATCGATGTTTACCCAGTCTTAACAGAAGGGGAGAAGGCCAAGCGAGGACAGGCAGAAATCCAGAGTCTTGGTAAGAGCAAGAAGGCCGCAACGCTTGCAGTGGGTGAAACCGCCGTGAGCCGCGTTCTGAATGCCACACCAATTATGGTTCTGCCACCCTTAATCCTCGTTCGGCTACAGAAGATGGACTGGTTAAAGGCGAGGCCGCGGCTAGTCTTACCCGTCAATCTAGGTCAGTTAGCTTCCTCCTACCTGCGCGAGCCGGATTTGCTGAATCTAATGATGTGTTGCAGGTTTGATCTTTGCAACCTCAATATTTGCTCTACCACTCGCCCTTGGAGCCTTCCCTCAACGACAGGCTATTAGTGCCTCCAAGCTTGAAGAAGAATTTTGGGATCGCGGAGGCCAAGATGGTTTGGTAGAGTTCAACCGAGGAATTTAACCGACTTCGCAGCAAAAAGCACATCAGCATCTTGATTTATAGATTCGATACTATGATGGTATCCTTGGCGACCATTTTTCTCAAGCACGCGTCGTTTTAATCTCAGTTGTAGACCAAGTAGCGTTGAAGAGTCCCTTAAAATCCCTTTTCCTTTGATTAGACTACCTCGCTCGATATGATACCATGTCGATGATTGAAATGTTGTACAAGAGGTCCTATTTTTGGAAATGCAACGTGTCGAGATGGCGTAGGAAATGTTCTATCGCCTATTTAATTGGGTAATATGTAAATTACAGGCGCCTAGAGGCGGCTAGTATATGCAAAAGAATAAATCAACACCGCCCGATAAAAATCATTCCTGTTCTAGGCAAATTTCCCATGTCTCAATCGCGGGTCAACTCCGCCTTTGCAAGGATAGAATCGCGTGGCATATACATCAGTTGGGCATTCAGGTCCTAGTCTCTGCAACTTCGAGTTCACGGTTTCTTTCCAAATGTCTTCTTTACCGACAGTCGGGGCGCTGAAGGTATTATTCTTAGGAAAAGAAAGGGTTTCCGGGTAAACTTTTGCAAGTATGTCGTACTTCATTCTCAGCCAGGCTAGATCGTGTGTTCCTTGAAGATCGAGATTCTCCCGACCCCATTCTTCGGATAAGTTCATACCGTCAACTAAGTCAGCCAGTGAACTCCATTCTGTGGTTTCTAGAAGACTCTGGGCAAAAACTGCAAGTTCTGGATAAGGAATTCCCATTTGACTTCTCTCGATGCTCGAGGGAGCGCATTCCAGATGCGCTATTTCTGCGGAGACAATAGTAAAATAGAAATCGACATCCTTAATTTTGAAACGCGGAAGGAACTTGTACAGCGGCTGGCGCTGGGGACTCCCGACAAAATTCATTTGATATATCTGATTGTGTAGATGCGACTGAAAGATCTGGGAGGCACTTTCAACCAGGTGTGTCGGAACGCAAATCTCCCAGTCCTAATAGGCTATGTTAGGGCTTCCTTGGAATCAAATGGCTACTGAGCTGCAGAGACTCACAAACCGGACCCGCCATGCACCGAAGTACCGGAGCGCAGAAATTCCAACTACGCAGCAACAGATCCCTGCATCCTCAAGAATTTTGGTTATTTCCCGGGCTTCCACAGTTCCTGCACCGCCGTGGCTTGGGATAGCATCGCTCTCTAGATATAATATGGTCGGTACGCTCTCTTCCTCGCTTCGGGAGGGCTCGCTGGGGTCGGGAGCTTTGTTGTCCTCGTTCATATCGCGAAAGAGGGTAGATCCGTCGGTAGGCGCGGTAGAAGACGGAGGAGTAGACGACCGGGAGTCATTCAGAGCCCTTGAGCTTGATTCCATATTGTGGCTAAAGGGGTCAGTCAGTGATGGTTGAGTGGCAGCTCAAAAGGGTGAGTTTCGAGAGTATCGGGTAAAACTCCCAAGTAAAGATTGATGAGAGGTCTGCAATGCAGCCTTTCAGCGCAAGCAGAATGCTCTATTTCTTTATCATTTGTCGAAGGCACGTTCAGCGCCAATTGCTTCAATTCAAGTCTGGGTACTTGTTAGAGGCGGTAATAGGAGTGCTTTAGTTAGGTGCTTAACTACATCAATAGTTAACTAGTTAACTTACACCCGTAACTACGGCCTGGATCCTCAGAGGTGGGTGACTAGTTAACCAAATCAACTAACTAGTTAACTAGGCGGGTGTGTAGATCGAATGATTCAGAAAGCTTGATATATTTGCTAAAGCGGTCGGGGTTATGCGAGCAGGACGAAGAAGGGAGTGGTGGGGCTACAAGAGAATATATATCGCATGCATATAAGCTTATCAGAGTTGACAATAGGGAAAGGTCTAAGGCGAAAAGGCGTATTCTGCAGGCAGGCTCCGAATCAAGGACAGGGCTTCATTGAAGTTTCTGAAGCCCTTCACTAAATATTCCTCAAAAGTGTGCGCGGCCTTTCACTATTTTTCTTACACACCCTTGAGTCAAGACCTCAAATGTTTTCAAGAGATACCCCTTACGCCTATGAGCAATCTTGATGACTTTGGTTGGCCAGCCTGAAGCTGTAAGTTTCCGAGGTCGTCGTGGAAGTCTCGGAATAAGGTTGTTCCTGCTGCCGGATCACCTGAGGGGAGCTACGCGCTCTTCAACTTCAATCCTTCACCAGCTCAGAGCGATAGCCCACAAGACTGCTCTATCAAGGAGTGAGTTCTCTCCAGTTGATCAAAGGTCGCCAGACGCCGAAGACCTAGAGTGGCCAACCTTTTGACCTTGCTCTCTTGAAACAATTAGACCCAACTCCTCCACAAAATCCACCAAACTTGGAAGCTGTCTAAAGAACTGGGAACTGGTTTGTGTTGCAGCTGAAGGCCTGATACTTTTCATTGACAATACAAAACATCTTTATCGGAATATAAAAGAAGATGATATTTTCAGTCATTCATATCATGTTCAAGTCTTTGCACTGCAAATTCTCTGTGAATGTGGCCAAAACAGTCAGCAGTTTGGGATGTATTTTGCATCTGGCTTGGTTACAATGTCTAGTTTAATCTACCCTATCAAGAGCTCATTGCTTTCCAAGGTTGGAGCAATAGTCCACAAAACTGCCCTATCAAGGAGTGGATTTTCCAGAATCAAATATTAGGACAGGACAGACATCGGGAGACTGAAGGGTCGCGGACGCTTTAACGAAGCAAGATTGCCTAGCTAACAATGCCTCATAAAAAACGATGAAGTTGATTTGAGCGTATATTATATCTCAAATCGCTGCCTTTACTTCTCCATCTCAGTTCTCATCAGCGGCTTATTCCGTATACGCCGTCCAAAATTTGCTTGGATACGACCCTTATCCGATCACCCATTTCTAATAAATGCTTCCTACTGCATTTTGAATGCAGCAAGAAATACCCTATAAACCCTCCACCAGCCACTGGCGATACCACTTCTGAAGACGTCAATTGTTCTGCGCGGGATGTGTACGAAGCAACCTCGGGTAGTCGTTGCATCACTTCCTCGAACAGGTCATGGGGTACCACGATGTTTTCACGATGAATAGGAATCATCACTAGTTCGCACCAGTATTGAGCGTCGCAAGAAAAGGGCCTCGCCAGCGCCCTATAACGGTCACAATCTCCTAGCGCACGGAGGAGTTGAAGAGCACCGAAGTCCACCCCATACGTATAAGCGGTTGCAAGTACGGATTGCAAACCAGGCGGTCGCGCGTTGACTTCAATCAAGAACACATTCGGCGTACTGTCAGTTGATACATCGGCTTCAACAAGGTCTAGAATGCCGCCGCTTTCTTTGTAGCGCATGGAAGAATTCTGAACACGCGCTTCAACATGGAAGACACCAGAGCGAAACCCCAACTCCAGAAGGCTTTGGTGCAGTGACGATCTGATAAGGCTAATTTCTTCCGGGCTTAATTGACTTGGAAGGAACACAATAGTTTCGGCGAAACTGTCTGCAATCGTCGCGCCCATGGCGTCGGCTGGGCAAGGGAAGTCATCCGATACTTCGAAGAACAAAATCTCCCCATTCCAAAGAACAAAGTTGGCATCTACCTCCGGGCCGTCGACATAGTTCTCGAGAACAATTCCATATTTTGATAGCCCGGCCTCTTCCAACTGGCGAATAGCCTGACACGTGTCTGAATAATCACTGACTCTCTTTACCCCACGGGAGCCGCCATTCTGGCACGGCTTAACAACCAAAGGATATTGCATACTCCTAATTCTCTTGGCCACGGAGGGATCACACAAATCATCCCCGCTCCTCAATTGTAATACTTGGACGTCAGAACCGAGCGTTTTGCGCGTCTCGTATTTGTTATGCGCATGGAGAAATGACTGCATAGGTTCTGTCGGAAGTCCCAGTATCTCCGCCGCTTTCGCAGTTGCTAGTACAAATTCATCAGAAAGCGTCACGATCCCATGGACTTCAATTTCTTGCAATGCTTCCGCTATCCTTCTGGGCAGCATTGTGTCGTCTCTCATGTCAACAGCAATGAAGTCGGCCCTTAGGTGAGAGAATGTTTCTCCCTCAAGCCAATGGCCCGGACGGTCCACTACAACAATCGATATATCTAGTGCCTGGGCTGCTTCGAATGTCCCGCGATGCCCAAACGAGTCCTTTTGCATGTCAAATTGTGGGCGCCCTCCGATTAAGGCTACTGTGCGGGAATGTGGTTTATTAGAAAGCATCCAGTCGAAGGATAATCGGTTTTTCAGCTCCTCTTCGATCAAGTCTAATGCTTGCTGATAGTTTTTCGAAGACCGCTTCGCAAGTAATGCCCCTGGAGAGGCACGTAAGATGTCAAAAAGATTGGAATCATTTGTTGCTAAAGGGAACTGGCCATCGCAACCTGGAAAGCAAACAACTGTATCAACTGTCTCGCAATGACGCATCCTTAAGTTGAGAATATCTCTTCTACTCAAGTATCCGCCGCGGGGCGCTATGATCACCTTTGCTACCAGTTCCATATTTTCAGACGACCCTTGCATCGTGAAGTATGTCTGGACAAGAGTCTCGAGAGCGGTCCCCATGGCAAACGGAGTACCGATGTCGTTTCTACTTTTATGAGGCGTATATGAGAATGGAAAGATTCTTAGCAGTAAGTCGAGAGACAGATAATATTGCCTGTCGTCTGACTCCGTCGTTGGTTTTCGCAGTTTCCATAGGCATGAAACTTTTGTTTGGGCTAACCAGACGGTTGAAATTAGTCGCGTTAGGACGTTTAAAGGGAGCTTGTAGGTCTAGGTACCTTTGCTCTGCGGAAGATCGACTAGGAAAGATTCAAGAGTGAACTCTTCCCTTTCTCCCACAGGCAGCCGCGTTTCAACAGCGCTTTGAAAGTGACAGCTACCCATCTTTGCTGAGCCAAATACTGCTCAATGGAGCTTCAAGAATGCTCTCGGGATCAGAGTGTCACTTAAGCGACGGTCCAAGGATGAGCAGAAAGAAAGCGAATGGTCGCGGGTACCTTTAACGAAGAACTTTGAGGTACTGATCACCTACTATTGGCCGGATCGTTGTAACGCCACCTTCTGATATTGTTGGAATAATAGAAAGATCGCAATGGGCTTAAATACTTTGTTATGTGAGCACGTATTTATTCGTGGTGTTGCCCTTGTCGTATGCTTTCCTACTGCTAACACTTTTATAAGGTCATCGCCGCAGGGTTGCATCATCGCAAATCGGATTGAAGGGCAGGTAAAGCTTCGCATGAGGCGCAGGCTGATACGGTCCAGTATTGACCAAACACAAGTGGACTACGGAAAGCAACGGAATCATGAATTTCGTGTTCTGTGAGCTAGTCGCTGCTGGAGTAACCAGGAATCAGCATACACATGGGCATCGCATGGAGTGATCCTGTCTTACAATGCTAGCTACATGAATCATGCCGCGCAAGATTCCCCGTCATTTGCATAATCATCAAACTGGCAGCGGTCGAAGCCACTCGGCATACGGAAGTCCTCTGGTTTGTATCCTAATGCAGGCATTCACGCAGGAGATCAAAATAGGGGCCTGTCCACAGCTAATTTGGCGCTCAGAAGATGGTTTCCAACGGCTCAAGTGGCCGACCTGGCTGAGCTGAAAGCATAAGGCCCGCCGATCTGGTGCCTTTGAGGCATGTCTCACTGCATGTTTCGGAGAACTCTCTCCGACCGGGTGAGAGCAAGTATCCCCCTGGCGCTTTTTCTAAGCTACTGTACGGCGTGCTCCACTTCCCGCTTCACTCGTGAATTGGCTTCTGCTTGCTAACAAATTTGTCATCGAGTCGTGTGAGAAATTTCCCGACCGGACACAGTCCAAATTCTACGAAGTAAAGCTTTTTTAAAAACAAATCTTAAAGAAGCGTATTGATATGTATTTCGTTTCCGATAAAGGCCCGGCGTAAACGAATCTTTCAACTATTCGTCCAGCATGGGGATCTCCCTTTCGAGGAGTTACGTTTTCTATCAGCGGGATTAATTATCATATTGCAAGGGATCAACGGAATAACCGCAGATCTTGAGTCTTCCACCGCTGTTTTTTGCATTGCTATCATAATTACTCCATACTGAATGCCGGTACGGAGTACGAATCACAAGATGCATACGAGTACATACACACATGTGCATGCACCAACCCGACACCCGGATTGCTTGCAACATCGGGCGAACCAGCCAGCTGGGACTGGGGTCAAAGCGCGACCGGATACGGAATACAGAGGGTAGCATCGACATGCAGCGTACGAATTGATCGAGGCCGAGCGTGCCGGGAGTACTTTGCCCATGCTCCACGCCAACTCTTAAATATGATGCCTCGAGTTAAAATTGCAGTGCAGGCTGTTTTACGCCGTGGACCGTGTCAAGAAGAGTTTCCTCATTCAAACCAGTCGTGCAATGGATATACAGCCAGGACAGTCAGAAAAGCGTGACGCCACCGATGCTGAGGTCGAGAGCCTTCCACATGTTATCGACTCGATACCCGGTGTTGTCTGGGTGTCCCTTGTGGCAGCAGCAGCAGAAAGGTTTACATTTTATGCTGTCACGATACCGTGGCGTAAGTGGAGGATGTCTTCCAAATTTCCATAGCAATGGAAGGCTGAGCTTGTATAGAGAACTATATCCAGAATGACCGCCACAGTATTGCTGTCCCTGGAGTTCTGGGACTCGGCCAGGCGACCGCAACAAATATATCAAATGCCTTTGCCTTTTTTCATTTCTCTCCCCTCTACCGTTCGCCATTGTCTCCGATGCATGGTTAGGGCGTTACAAAACACTGTGTATCAGTTTCTTGTGAGTACACACCCCAATGTCGTGCTGGGCGAAACTTACTCTTCGATAGACTAAATATCTGCGGCTGTTTAGCGCTCTTTGTTACCTCACTCCCATATGTGACAAAGGATTATGTCAAAATTGTGGGATTGGCTCTTTCGATGGTTTTTTTGGGGCTAGGAACGGGAGGTGTTCGAGCCACTGTTTCTCCATTCATAGGCGAGTTCCAATCATTTGCTTGAAGCCAAGTCGGCAATCTAACTCGTTACCTCTCAGGGGATCAATACAAAACTGCAGTTCCTCAATTGGTAGTGGCGAAAAGGGGACAAAAGCTTATTACAGACCGGACACTGACCATTCAATATATATACAATGTCCTCTACTGGTGAGAAGGTCGCCAGTCAATAGAAATATCAGCTAATAGGACTATAAGGTTCACCAATATTGCTAGCCTATCTCTAATTGCTTCGACGTATCTAGAGAAAAGGGTCAGTTTCTGGGCTGCGTACCTCCTTCCATTATGCTCGGTATGGACTACGATTCCTTTGATGCTGATTTGGCAGAAGAAATTTGGTAAGATAATCTGAATAACACCAGTACCTCATGCTAATGCCACTAGTTAAACCCCCGCCACAAGGGAATATCTTACCACGGGCAGCAAAGGTGATTGCGTGTTCAGCTCGAGAGCGGTTTCGATTAGATGCGGCAAAACCAGCATTTCAAGCGGAAAAGTATGGGCGAATAGTCGATTGGGATGACCGGTTTGTCTCAGAGATGAAACGAGGATTTATAGCCTGTAAAGTGATGTAGGCTATATTATTAGGCTTGCGTTGGTAGCCATGTGCTGATTCATACCTAGGGCCTGTTTCGTGCCGTTCTACTTGTGTACGAGCCAAATCACTAACAACCTGGTCTCTCAAGCTGGTCAGATGCAGCTAGGCGGGATCCCGAATGATACGATCCAAGCACTGAATGCCATTGCTTGCGTACTTCTAGGCCCGATAATTCAAAAACTGCTTTACCCTACACTTCAAAAATACCGAATTACATTTGGACCGATTGCCCGAATGACTGCGTCATTTGTTGGGATGAGTGTCGCCATGGGCTTTACCGCCGGTTTACAAAAACTGATATATACAAGAGGACCGTGTTATGACCACCCGCTTGCCTGTCCGGATTCGGACGGGGGTCGTATACCTAACAATATCAGTGTCTGGGTGCAAACGCCCGTATACTTCCTGCTAGCTTTTGCAGAGATTCTTGGGTTTGCGACTCTGTCCGAATATAGCTACTCTAAAGCGCCTCAAGACATGCGTAGCTTGGTGCAAGCATTGCGGCAGGTTACTGCGGGGATTGGCTCTGCACTTGGAATAGCCGTCTCGCCGCTTGCAACGGACCCGCAGATACTGTATCTGTATACGGGATTATCGGCGGTGATGATTGCCGTTTCCCCAGTATTTTGGCTAGCTTTTCGGGGTTATGACAAAATCGACGAGGAGCTCAATTGCATCGGATTACCTGGGGAAAGCGGCGATGGTCAAATGGATGAAGCTGCGTTTAACTCCCGCCCACAGCAGAATAAATAAGCTGCTGACAAGAAAGTCGAGCTAACAAGGAGAAAATATAACAGTCTGGAATAGAATCAAGGTAGGCCATACCTAGTAAGACCCGGGGCCTATTCTGTGTAACGTTTCTTCTCTCCAGTATACTTGCAGCTTCCAGAGAAAGGGTTAAGATAAGATGCCAGATTTTTGACCCAGTCTATTGATCTGTTTTAGCAATGCGCGTAGCACGACTAGCTAGATTTTCGGAAGCATTGACAAATAACGAAAATATCGCTTGATGATGATGTTCTATGCATTCGCTTTGCGTTTGGAGAGCGGCAGTTGGAAGCCTGTAGCGAACTAGACGCTGTCAACCACGGGAAAAGCCACTCATCCCGAGTTTATAGACGGTGATCAAGTTGCTTTGCCAATCTTTTGTGGCAGCGCAGAGTAACTATTCTATTGGAATGCCACTTCCAAGTCTGATATTTTCCCATTTGATTTGGCGTGAAGAACCTGGAAAAAGGGGCTCGGAACAATTTAGGGCCGAAGATACCTCCTGATATGGTTAGCGTGGTCAGAGCATCCAATCAGCACGCTTTCGTCCACGATGGGAATTCGAAGTCCAAGTGCGCTTCAGGGCCGTAAAGGATTGATGAACGTCCCTAATCTGTCGGTAAGAATTAATGAGATGAACATTGTAGTGGGATCGTGTAGTAGAAAAATGCTCGAAGCACCTCTCAAAAAATCTTAATTTGTCCAAAAGATATAAAATCAGAAAATGGATATCTTTTTTTGCAGAAAATAATAAAGATGACGATTAGAAAAAGATACAAGGCAGAAAATCCGATATATCAAACTCCTCTCCACGAAGAATCATGTGCTGCTCCCACAGATCGATGAAAGGAAGAAAGTCAAATAGTCGAAGAGCCATAACAGAAAGCTAAGCATGTTCAGCAAGATGAAAAAGAACGCCATCACCCTTTGCCGCCCCGCCTTATCTCCCCTCGAAGCAAACATGAATGACATCTGGATATCAGAAACAAAAGAAGAGAACGAGGGAAGTAACTCAAGAAAAGCGAATGCAAGATGAATATGTGATAGGGAAGTAGCAAACGGCACTTGGTCACACGCCTGCCATACTGATTATTTTCTTCAAAACGTATCAAGTTAGTCAGTGGGTGGAGGGGTACCTGATATATCAGAAAAAAGCGAAAGAGACATTAAAAGCGAAGAAAGCAGATTTGAGGGTAGCAATTTCGAGTTACCGGCCCACAGGTGGTGCAGTTCTATAAATCCTTAACAGCATGTAAAGGCCGGCAAGTGCTCATAAGTAATTCGTTAGGAAGGAGACCAGACTTCAGGGGTGGGAATCGCTGAATCTCGCTCAGAATTCCAGTCTATAAATACAGAAATATAATCAGCTTTGGGCTTCAGATGGGATGGCCGTGTCTCCGCTAGGAGCTCTTCGAATTGATCTCGAGTCCGATGCGGGTGGCTTCAGTACCGTCGTCTATAATTGACTCCTTGAACCATGGGTGTTTCAAAGCGTTGTGGGCATTGATTCTGGCAAGGGGGTCATATACGAATATTCGGCGAAGGAGGTCAAGGAACTGCTTATTGAAAGTAGTAGTGGGCGGAATGAAGTCCTGATTGGCATTAGAAATGACGCGCCGTAACAAAGGTGGTGAAGGATAGCTACCTGTAGCTGCTTCATGGCCTTCACATATTTACGAGACGACCGAGGTGTCTCGGGGTTCGGATAGTCCAATCTAGTCCGATTGAAGTACCTGAAAGGGTTAGATTAGTTCGATGGCGATAAAGGATCGGCTCTAACTTACTTGGCAGCTGTGTTTTGTCCACCGCGCCCTTGCACAACTTGTTTTACCAATTTGGTATCTATTCGACTTCCACATACACTTTCCATCATAGCAAGATGTTCCAGGTTATCATGGGTTTGGAAGAGAGCATCGCCAGTGAAAAACTCCACCAAGATACATCCAATACTCCAGATATCACAAGGAAAGCTCCAGCCAAGATTGAGGATGATTTCCGGAGCACGATAGTGTCTGGTGGAAACCACAGAGGAGTGATATTCATCTTGGAACGTGGCAGAGCCAAAATCTATTAATCGAATTTCGCTGTTGTAGAGCACTCTCCGTTGACGAGCTGTGCGGCTATTCGAGTGTGAGGAGGAAGGGATCGAGCGATTGTAGGTGAAAGTCTGGTACCGACTGTCAACTAACAGAATGTTCTCTGGTTTGAGATCTGTGTGGATAAGGTTGGCATCGTGTAAAACTTAAATGATCAGTTAGCATTTGTTAATGGAACCGCACGCAGGTTAGAAAAATGCTCACAAGCAACACTAGTAAACAGCTGCCGAGCAAAATGCTGAATTTGGCTGCTGGGAAAGGGAACAAATCCATTGCCTTTCAAGAAGTCAAAGACACTTTGCCCCAGAAGATCGGTCACAATGCAGATGTGGTTTCGGAAATCGAAACAATCTCGAAGGTGTATGCATTTGTTACGGTTTGTAGGGTCGTTGGATTTCAGGGTAGCCAGAACTCGAAGTTCGATGCGAGACGCATCCCGATATTTTTGAACGGAGCGAATAATCTTGACAGCACAGCGGCTTTTCCGGTGGCGGTCGTACGCCTCAACGACTTTGCCAAACGTTCCTTGACCGAGTAGTTTGATAATGGTGTCTGAAGCAAGAATTGTGTGGTTAGTGGCGGTAGATGAAAGTGGGTATGTAGCTCAGAGACGAACATCGATCAGTCAGATTTGTATCAGGGTTTACGATATAATGGCCATCATCGTCATCAACTTTTGTGTGCTTTGCTGAGAAATTGGGCTACGAGGCAGTTAGCGAGAACAGCACCACAACACAGGTGATAAGACATACCTCTCTGAACACCGGAACAAAGACTTCGGCTGCCTTTAATGGTGGTTTCGGTGGCGGAACATAATTTGCAAAGGGATCACCAGTGATCTCCAACTCCCGACGTTTCTGTTCATCGCGGGCCGCCTTGCGCGTCACAACACGTTTTCGCTTCTGCCCGATGGCCGCGTCTTCGTAGTACACACCGGTCGACGGTGCACTGCCATGGGATCCTAGGGATGTCGGGGCGGTGGTGTGCTGGGAGGTGGTACGATCCGTAGAGAGTGAAGTTCCTACTGAGGATTGGTCTCCGTATTTCTGAGCCGAAGCCGAGAAAACGGGCTCATGATACTTCAGATCGTATGTTGTTTCGACACCAGTGCGTCTTTTCTTCGATGCTGGCGGAGCGGCTGCGGTGCTTTTGGAATACGAGGTGAGCGACGTGGGCTTGATTGTGGACGCCGTGTATGTTGAATTGTTCGAAGAGGTATTGGGACGCTGTTCGTCGTCGTCGTCATCATCATCGATAACGATGATTTCCTTGGGCACTCCATTCTTGTAGAACTCGTTCCAATTGGGCTTTCGGCGGCGGCTCTGGGCGGTCGGCAGCGTCGCGGACGAAGGGTATGTGGCCATGGGCTGCTGGGCAGCCTGGGACGGCTTCAGGGAGGACGGCGGCGGAAGGGTTATAGAATTGTTGGCGTAAGTGTAGTTTGCGGGCCGGCCCAAGGAGGTAGATGAAGGATACGCCGCACTGCTGTTGTGAAAGGCTGTCTGGTGAGGGTATCGATAGTGCGGATGGTTTGGATGGGTTGCAGTGGCAGTGGAGGGAGTCGACATAGCGGAACCCGAACAGTCAGAGCGATGGGCCGGCAAACACGCCGGGCATTCGAAATTTCTGCCGCTGGTTGCAGAGAAGCTGATGGATGGAGATCTTGCAGCAGCGAGAAGATCTCCGGGTCGTGTGGATGAGTTGCAGTCGGCACGAATCGGGGGCCGCTCGTCAGGGCGGGTCGCAGTCGTGGCGAGTGTGAATTTCTCAACGTCTTGAAACGCCGTTGCCGGGAGATTGCTGGCCAGCGAGTAGCAGGAGTGAGGAGACGAGGCTTGAGGCGTCAAAAAGGACGGAAGATGCTGCAAGGAGGCGTCTTCTGGTGATTTTTCCGTTCTTCTCTCGAAGGACACACTCGAGGTGGTCGGGTGTATGGAGTCAGTGACGGTGCGGCAATCTCTGGTTCAAACGCGGCAGCGAGGAAGTCAATGCAACATGGCGGCGAGCGTCAGAGGCCAGAGTCTGGAGTCTGTTAGATGCTGAGGCAACTGAGGGCGTGAGATCGGGCTGGAGAGGAGCTGGAGAGCAGAGGCGGAGCGATGGAAGAAGGCAATGGGTTTAGTGAGGGTTTTGTCCCGTTCTGGTGCTGGAGGGCCGGACGAGGAACAAACCACGTCCAGGCCGGGAGGGGGGCTTGGGAGGCAAAAAGAAAGACACAGAAAGGGAAAAAAAAAGATGAAAAAATAGAATAAAGACAGTCGGATGTCAGGAATAACTACAGGAACACGGGCTATTACTTTATCCACGTCTTTTCAGAGAAAATAATACGGTATAACTAGCCCGCTCTCACTAGTTACTGGTCATTCCGCTTGCTGGTGGCTTCTCTCCGATGAGAGCGAGATTTGCTTCATCCAATAACTAGTTAACGACTAACTACCTAACAGGCCCAGCCAGCCTATAACCAGCTAATCAACTACAGCTAGTTAGTTAGACCTTTTCTAGTGGTTTGTCTATCGCTGGCTACAGTTGATATTGCGCGCCTGCACTCACCAACCACTCACTACACAACCAGCGGCCTGGGGACGTTTGTGAGACTTTTATAGGACTCGGCGTCGAGTCAGACAACGTGTGCCAGAAATGATACCAGGTCATTCGGTGTGCCTGGAGAACGGAGCCTGCAATTTCATTTCTGTTGCATCGCCGCCTGGATCCGTCAGTCAGGCCATCCATGTCCCGGCCGGCCGGGGACCTTACGCCATTGCTCCCGTGAAAATTCCCTTAATGACTACTTCTGATGGATTATTTCCTTTCTTAGGGGTCTCCTGCCAGTGAATACTCCCGTTTACGTCTACCATGTCTGACTGTAAGAGCAATAGAGCAATTTCGAACGAAAGCGATGGAACGCTTTTGACAAAACATCAAGATACCTGAGCGTCAATTGCGGCAGAAACGTCATGAAAAGTAGTAGTCTATGCCGCTCAGCACCTCCATCATCTCTTTCTTCTGTTCACTGGTAGACCGGGCTTCCTGCTTGGTGCCTGGCAGACTGTCTCTTTTACGTTTCAGAGTTCGTTGAGTAGAGGATGACCCGCCGTCGGTTATCTGAGCCCGTTCAAAGTCAATAAACAAGACGCTCTCATTTTCCGGGTTCCAGAAAATATTGAAGAGTTCGGCATCGCAGTGGCGGACTCCCAGTTCATGGATCGCAGCGAGAGAGATCGAAGCACTTTGATGAAGCAGCTTTTTGTCAACCTTCGAATACTTGATTGCAATACCCGCAAAGCTGAGTAGTAGGACGTGCGGGATTCGGCAGATCCCGTCGTAAAACAATGGCAACTTGGAGAGGTCTAGAGTCCCAAGACACACGGGAATATGAGAGCCTTGAATTCGGCGAAGACGGTCATAAATGGACTTTTCGTGAATCATGTATTTAAGGAACTCGGCGGGGAACCCCTTACCCACCAACTTATACCCATATGAAATGAGGATGACCTCGAATAACGCCCCGCGAGAACCGTGCTTGTGTAGAGATTCACATCCATCTGACTCATAGAGACTGGAAGGGTATTTTTTGGTGTCCAAGAGTTGTTCATGCAGGAGAGACATGAAGGTGGACAGATTGATTTGGTGTCGATCTGTGCCGTGGTCTTTCACGTTAAGACAGGCCTTATCCATCACACCGCCATTTAAAAGCCCGAGAAGACACTTCTGGGAGCAGTAGGGTCGCGAGTGCCCCATACTCCGAGTATACTTCTGGGTGCGAGTTTGGGAGGACGTATTGCCAGAAGAAGCGGTGGGAATAACGACCATGATATTCGATGACCGAGGAGCTCCTGAAGAGCGGTTGGTGTGGTAGTCGGAATCCTCATCACTGCTATCTATATCACTCCTGGAATGATCTGATGGATCGCAGCCAGAGAGGCTGAGTCGCAGGTTCTTTCTTCGCCTAGTCATGACAGGAGAGCGGGCCACATACTGTGCTCTACTCCGACCGGGCTTAAAATCGACAGTTGACACTGTACGTGGGGATGGGATCTCCACATAATCGCGTTTTACTACCTTCCATATTTGCAGCTTCTCCTCCGCTTCCTTTTGCCACTTCTGAGGTTGTTGGGTGGCCTTTAAGGCCCGGAGGGTGAAAGCGAGAACTTGACCGACTGCCGTAAGATGGAGGCGATTGGGCTTATTGGTTTGCCCAGCATATCCACTGGTTTTCCCGACGTCTTCTTTCGGAACTGACAGATAGTAAAACACAGTACTCGGGTCTTGACCCACGTGGAGGAAAATAATAGATTCTCCAGTAGACACGTAGCCGTATGGTACCCCTGCCTTAATCATGTAAGAGAAAGCCTGGGTGATGACCCCAGCTATCATGCGTTGCTGCACAATTTCCTCCGGCTCACCATCGGTGGACTGCAGCACTTCATCAAGATCCATGTCCTGTAATGCGGAGGCTATCACCTTGGGCTCAAGTTTATGAGGAGCCTTTAGCTCGACGATAGAGGCAGGGATGTTTTGACCATCTCCCTTGTTGTATACACAATACTCATCAACGAGTGGCCGAGAGGTAGGTGTGGAGGGCGTCGTTGCCTGACCTGAGCTTGTTTTCAAAAGCTTCGACGGGCGGCCTTCGGGTTCAGCTTGGGCAGCTTCGGGAGTCTCCTCACTTAAAGTATTTCCGTGATTCTCAAAGGAAACCTGCCCCAGGAGGTTAAAATGCGCCCGAGCCTCCTGATTTTGGTAGAGTTGGCCAATCAGGCTCCGGATTGGTCGGACAAGGGTGAGGCGGGTAAAAATGCGAAGATCAAGCTCTGAACGAATAGTTTCTCTTTTGAGCTCCTCAGCATCCCAGAGCGTTTTAGCCTCCGGATCAAAGTGGTTTTCCGTCACGAGCCTCATTCCCATGAGCTCTTTCCAGAGCGTCTCCTGTGTATCTGGGAAATCTAACCACTCCCTGATCCTATCGGGGCGCACCTTACCCTCTGGGTTGGCTACGGGGCCTTTGGTTGAATCATCTTTATTTCCCACTGTAAAAGCGAGAAAGAGAAGGAATGTGACACCCGTTAAGAAACTCGAAAAGGGTAGTCTTTGTGAGCGTTTTTTGCACCGATTGTAAGTTTTCCTGCGTTGCCCGCAAGTGACGCTGCGTCTCTTCTAACTGCCAGCGAAGGACCTCGTTCTCTGACTCGAGATTCATGACTTATAACGGCACAAAGCGTAGTACGAGGTACAGCGAAGGACAAATATCTTCACCAGTCAAGGGAAAATGATTAGTATAGTTGAGCACATAGCCAGTGGTTAGCTTTTTGGCTTCAAAGCACTTACATCGAGTCAAGGAGTGACCGGTCTGAATCTTAGAGAGCGCCGATGCCTAGGGAGGGTTGATTGGGTATTTAGCGGTAAGAAGAATTCAGTGCAAGTGCAAGTGCAAGTTTCAGGGCCCTGCAGCCTGGAGCCAGGCAGCGGCGAGGCGCAGTCAGCTGCGGACTCGCTGCATTGCAGGCATTCCAGATGGTTGATACCTGGAGGTAGTCACTATTACCTGATTGGAAGGTTGAAGGCACGAGAAGCTAACAAGCTAGTGTGAGTGAAGATAAACAGTCACTTTCGCAGGGGATTGCCATGTGACCATGATAAAATCTCTGTCAATGGAATTATGTAACTAACTGGGCACTCTCCAATCCTCCAGGTTTCCGACCACATCTGTAGCCTCCAGCCGCCTTCAGATATCAGAGTATCGGAACATGCATACAGTACGGAGTACGGAGTACCTAGTCAACCGTCTCCATAACGCTTCATTTTCCCTTAAATATACCCTTGGACCAGACCTCAGATCAGCCCTTGAACTCCCTTAAATGATCTTCCACATCAAGGATTCTTAAGGAGTTGCAACAGGATTAGCTGAGGGTTGTGGAAATATTTGACAAGGTACTATACATTCCTGCGGCACCCAAGTAGCTAGTTATCTAGTTACTCCGTACCACCTATAATCAACTGCCTACCTTCATCAAAAGCGTGATACCCGTCCTCTCCAGCCTTTCGAGCGGTCTGCAAATCTCTTAGCGAAAAATCTCGCCTGCATAATATTCTTGGAGTTGTCTTTACTAAAGGCCTTGAAGATCGCGTATGTATGGGCTTCATTGTCCGGTAATATGCACCATGCCGGTCCCTCATTGTAACAATAGAATTTTCACACAAGCTATGCTTGAATATCCCTTGACCAGCGCCAAAAGTAGGGATTTCGCGTATCCAAGCGCGTCGGTCTGTTTGCTCTGCATGACTTGCCCAATAATGGTGCATATAACGCTGTCCGTTGAAATTGGACGAGTTGTGATGAAAGATGGATGGTGCTAAGAGGCAAATATTTTATCATATATAGGTATTTGGTATGTCTTATATGCAAAGAAACACATCAGAAAATACGGGCATTGAATTTAATGGCGTTCAAGATATCAATTCCAATTTCACGGCCGGCACGCGTAAAGACAGAGGCATTATCACCGATAGGACAAGAGAAGGGACAGTAAGGGGTGACTAAAAACTGAGATTTCAACAATAGACTTCATGTATATCCATACCGTCACCGCGGCATGCATGGTATATGTCGTAGGGAAGTCCGGCTCCCCATTTATGCAAAGTCCCTTGAAGGCTTTGAGTTAAATTCAGATGCAAATAGGCACATCACCGAACACTTACCATGCAACGGGGAAAACTCCCCAAGCGGCGTTACCGGTCAATGCATTCCATGCCCCCACGGAGAAATCAACATCGTTCGGGCCACATCCAGCACAAGTATCTGCAACCACTGCAATGAGCGAACGCCCATTTGAAGTGTTCCTGGCTCGGATACGGCGGCCGCAGTGAGGAGATTTGTATTGGTTCTGCATCCAGTGATTTCCCAAAGCCACAATAATGTCCCCATCGCCGTGTCGGTCACCACAGGAGCCGTAAGCGCCTCCTTGCTGATACACGGTGCCTCGACCGGTCCTTTATGTGAATCCAGATGAGTAAGTAAAAGAGGGGGCAAATCCGTCTCAAGGGGGGCGACTCACATCTCACGAGCCTGGAGGTCGACTCGTGCTTCGGGTTCCGCCGTCGGGGCTGCGGAAGCGATGCCACCGAGAGCAGTAAGAAGAATAAGGGGCTGGCTGAAGCGCATTGCGAATAAGGTGAGCCGATTTCTTTGACGAATGCTCCTAAAAAGTACTTGAACTGATATCGGGCTTATCTATGTGATCTGAAGGCTTTGGTGGACCGTTAATTCCGTGAATATGGGGAGGGTAGGAAGGGCAATTTATAATTTCCTATAAACCACAGGAGACGACATTTTCAAGAGTATTTCGGAAGGCACTGAGCGCCTTTGCGATAGCTGACCAGTATCACTTGGGGCCCAAAAGCCAAAGCCGCAGCTAAACCGCATGATCGAAGGCATGCAGACAAGGTCCCTTCGGAAACAATTTCTAGGATAGCCCGAATTGAGCACGGTCGTCTGACTTTGTTTCCGGGGGATTTGACTTGATCGCAGCATCTTCTCCTAAAGGAGCAAGAAGCGAGTCGCGACGGGATATTGGCGAATGTATCGCAGTATGATATAGGCTGGGGAAAATGCCTAGGCCATGTGGCCAGCAGACACACCTCTCACGCCGAGAATTTCTCGATATGATCGAGGCCTTCGGACCAGTAGTCTGAGGTGAGAGTCTCCCATTGATATCTGCCACGAATGTGAGAAGAAAGCACCATAGCGAGGACAAAGTAAAGAACTGACAGTAGAACAATGGCGGGTGTACCAAAACAAGACGGAATCAAAGAACGAGCCTGTAACACCATAGTCACCTTTGGCCCTCCGCGCGGTTTCTAAGGTGTATTCCAGATTTTTCTCACTATACAGGGTTCAATCTTGCGATTTGGGATGCATTGTCGGCAATGAAACGTCGGATCTGTCTTGAACCGAACTGCAAACCGCGACTGCATTGCGAAATCGACTCTCGGGATGCTCGCAGCAAGTCTGATATGAAATGTGAGTGAGCGAGAATTCTTGCAGGAGCCAAGATTGAAGATTGCTTTTTGGCCATGCACTTGCCAACGTGTGCCCTTTCGAGAGGCAGGGGATTCTTTATTACGAGACCTCGAGCAGGGCCCTTGGAACTTACTGGCTGAAATTGCGGCGATAGAAGCATCCTGATAACGCAAAGATTTCATCAAACTCGCGGACAAGGCGCCGGAATGAGGGTGATGCGATTAGCCGGTGGTCGCAGCCGCGTCAAGGGGGCCTTGTCAAAATCAACGGGCGGATCAAATTACCTGTCGATTGTCAGTGCATTGATGGACGGATCTGGATCGTCCGCACCCAGTTTACAGCCTCGCAAATGATTCGTGACATTGCGCAAGGTGACAGGAACCCCTGCCGATCGGGACACATGCATATTCCGAACCTCATGGCCACGGATGCATCCTGCTTCTCTAGTAAGGCAGACCGGCCCGATCCACATACGAGTTACTGTGCCTCGTTGAGCGCGGGCTTTTAGAAGGACCAGTATCCATGGATGTCAAAGGAAAGTATTCATGGACAGTCAAAACCTCAAATATAAAAAGTGTCCAGAGGTAGCAATTGGAGTGGGCCTCAAGGCTGGTAAAGTGAAAATGAATGGAGGTATCTGATCTTGGATCAGGGTGCCAGTGTTTTTGACGATGGAATACACAGAAGCCTGCAAATTATGCATGCGGAAGCGAACGAGAAAAAAATGAAAGCCTTCTTCGATAGTTGCATTATTGCACTGATGGACTAGAAAGCCAGATGTAGATGAATAACAAAATATGCTCCCTGACCTTGTAACCCTGAGGTGACCCAGAACTCCCCCGCCGATAACATATGCGCGGAACTCCACCAGAATACAAATCAAGACCAAAAATCATTTGAGAAAATGAGGCACGGAAGGAGGGAAACGGGAGTTCGTGGGAGCGCAAGTGGATGAATCTCGCGACCCGGTTGGATGGGGAAGTGCGAAAGAGTCATTCCAACCCCGACCTGGTCAGGACCGGGGTTGAAAGGTTGGATTCCCAACATTCTCAGATACGTCAAGAATGTATCTCGTAGACCTATCTACCGGGCCTATCAACCTCTTCTCTCGATTCTTTGGAGTATGCCTTTTGCAGATGTTTGGCAGCCTTTCCATCAAGTTCAAGCATGAAGAGAATATCCCGAATCTGGATACCAGCACCATGCTCATTATCTTCACGCCATTCGCCCAACCGCTTCCCAGGGGCAGCTTGAGCTCCATTTACGTTATTGCCAGGTCGTCCAGCCCCTTGTACGGCCTGGGCAGGTTTTGGCCGTGATGCAGAAAAGCTCGTCCTCGAAGCTGAAGGTCCGGAGTGGCCGGTCAACCACGAATACACCTTCTTTCCTCCAAATCGCGAGGTACTAGCACCACCAGTCGCCATCCGAGCAGTTTCAATCGCATGTTGATGTTGAACTGCATCGTTGACTTTGGCTTCGGCTTTCTTCATTTCTTTCTTGGTTTTCTTTTCCACGTCAGGAGCCCTGTCGCCCAGCTCAGTGACACCGGGGGCTAAAGCCGACACGGAGCCTGCTCTGCCAGCGTCGGTGCTTGAAGCTGCATCCAATTTAGCTCTTTTATTAGCACGTGCTGCTTCCTGCAGCCCATCCCTTTCAATCAGCTTGCGACTTTTCAGCGCTAGAGTATTCGAAAAGGTAAGTTTTGTTTGAGGGTTGGTGGGAGTTCCTTGAACGGCTGTATGATTGGACAGAAATTGTTAGCAAATGTGCTGCATATCCCAGGCTCCATAAGAAAATACATACAGCTTCCTCCGTTTAGGACCGTCGTGCTATCTCCATTTTGCCCTTCTGTGGCCTTCTTTCCATTATTGTCCTCAGCTAAGTCGTTCCAATCGGGTGGGATTATTCCATGAGAGTGTGTTCGCCGATTTCTGGAAAGCAATAAGGAATGTTCAACTACCACGCGCAGCCGCTCTTCACAAGCAAGAGTAACCAGGGCAATCATGTCACCTAGTGGGGCATCAGTAGTCAGAACCGGTTTTCCCGTTCGAACTACCGAGTTACCATCAGGCCCAACGACCTCAATAGGTGCAGCCGGTCGATCTGGGAATGGCCGAAAGTGCCCATCGGCCGGGACACGAACTCCAAGATCAGTTCCCCATTTTTGAAGCCGGCGTCCCAGAGGGGCAGTCTGCAGGAAGGCAGAGTGAAGCGGGTACTGTTCTCGTCGGCTAGCATTGGTGTTCTCTCGCCAACTCAACTCGCCAGAGAAATCTTGTGCCGATGGGCCAGGGAATTGCGAGGGGGCTGAGGGCGTGACAGGAGATTGGGAGGAGGCGGGTTTGAGAGCTGGCTCATGGAAACTCCCTCGTCCGGGTACAACAGGCCCTGCTGGCGCTTGTGAGGAGAAGGATCCTGTTGCAATGCCATAGCCACTAGTGAGGAATGCTTCTTCTTCTCGAACATCAATACCAGAAGAAGCCAAAACGTCTGTCAAATCCGCTGTATCGGTTGGTTTCGTATCAACTGGACGTAAAGGAGGGCCCATTGATCCTGGAGGCGCCGCAGTTGCCGCAGCTGCAGCTATTGGTGGAGGCTGTGTAGAAGGTGCCGGCGCATTGCTAAGAGGTACTCCATTTGGAGAACTCCCAGGTTGTGAAAATTGCAGTGTACCAAAGCCAGCAAATTGCGGCTGGTTGGATGGCGGTGGTTGAATAGGGGATAGGCGCTGTCGTTTAAGAGGAGGGCCGAGGTTATTGTTGGTCCCAGGCGGAGCGCCATTCGAAGAGCTAGGAGCAGGCGGGGGCAAGGGGGGTTGCGAAGGAAACTGCTGAGGTTGCGTTTGCGCCATGGTGAGGGAGGAGGAGTACGCGCGTATTATAGGATGGGGTGATCGATATTGCCAGGAAGAGCCCCGAAGGAAGCTGAAGGACGAAGAATCTGCTCTTCAGTCATACCAGGCTCCTTCGCGATCGTGGTCATCTCCTCATTGTGGCACCATGCAGGTAGAGCGTAGTGAATTGTTGGTGAATAGGATCAAGAGAGTCACTTCGGGAAGTCTGTAGCAAAACAGTCAACTCAACAATGCTGAGTCAGTGTGAATGTGTTGGTGAGTGTGTGATCGCTGGTTTGTTGTGTTGCTGGATATGCTGGTGATGATGCTGGATGTTCATCTTCTCGTCTTCTTCCTCTTTTCCCTTCTTGGCTTCTGACACCATCACGTGATATAGGTCTTAGTCACTACTGACTAATAGGACGCGAAAAATGCTGAAGTGCAGCTTCCATTCACTACAACTCTCAAGTCCATAGTTACTGGAGTATTCACACTCCTATTCAAGCTGCCCCTGCTTCACTCTTCCTATAAATTGATCTGTCATTAGAGCTGATACTGGCCTTTCATCATACATACAGTTCACGACTGAAAAACAAGGGCTGTCACTTGGCGTGCGCCGCCGAGCTCGCACCCTGCTCCTCGGAACTACTAGCTCCAATATATCCTAGATATCATGGCTGCAAAGCGCAAGGCTTCGGCCATCTCAGCTAATCTAGATGATGACCCAGTCGACCCTTCAGATGAAGTTCTTTTCAATTGCTTGGGTGGCGGCAATGAAGTCGGGCGATCGTGCCATATCATCCAGTACAAGGGGAAGACTGTCATGGTATGCCTCATCTTCAACTTTGCACTCTAGTATCAGTCCTATTAACCTGCGTGTGTAGCTCGATGCTGGAATGCATCCTGCCAAAGAAGGCTTCGCCGCCCTTCCATTCTTCGACGAATTTGACCTTAGCACCGTTGATATCTTACTCGTCAGCCAGTACGTCTGAAGCCCTTATTCCTAATCGTCTTGCGCTGTTTGAGGAAGCGGATAAAATTTATGAGCCAGTCGAGAGTTACTTTTTGGGACGCATTACTATCCTCCCTCGTTCTTCTATAAAGAAAGGTCCTCCTCTGGCTTCAACGATTTTCCATCTCTTTGTCTATATATATCAGAAATGCAAATAAATCTATGTTATTACTTAAAGAAATCCCGATCTCTCTTGTATTTTGTACGCCTATCGGCTCGCCTTCACGAGTCGTCTTTTCCCTTGTCCTCGAGCTTTCGCCTCTCGAAGTATATGCTCGACGTTGTTTGGCTAATATATGTATTACCCGCTAGTTTTCATTTAGATCACTCTGCCGCCCTCCCATATGTCCTGAGCAAGACCAATTTCAAGGGCAGAGTTTTTATGACCCATGCCACGAAAGCGATATACAAATGGCTCATCCAGGACAACGTCAGGGTGAGCAACACGTCCTCTTCATCCGATCAGCGCACGACTCTATACACCGAGCAAGACCATTTATCGACACTGCCGATGATCGAAGCGATCGATTTCCATACCACTCATACCATCAACAGTATCCAAATCACACCTTTTCCTGCTGGCCATGTCCTCGGCGCTGCTATGTTTCTAATATCCATTGCGGGTCTGAATATTCTGTTCACGGGTGACTATTCCCGCGAAGAGGATCGTCATCTGATATCGGCAGAGGTCCCCAAAGGTGTCAAAATAGATGTTCTGATTGCCGAGTCAACCTTTGGAATATCGTCCAATCCTCCCCGCCTAGAACGTGAGAACGCACTTATGAAATCTATTACCGGGATTGTCAACAGAGGCGGACGAGTTCTCATGCCGGTATTCGCTTTGGGGCGCGCCCAAGAACTTTTGCTAATTCTGGACGAATATTGGGATCGTCATTCTGAATTACAGAAGATCCCAATTTACTACATTGGGAACATGGCGAGACGATGTATGGTTGTGTACCAAACTTATATTGGTGCTATGAATGATAATATCAAAAGGTTGTTTCGCCAGCGAATGGCTGAAGCCGAAGCGAAAGGTGACAAGAGTGCCACCGCCGGACCCTGGGATTTCAAATTCGTTCGCAGCGTCCGGAATCTGGAACGATTCGATGATGTTGGCGGATGTGTTATGCTTGCGTCTCCCGGCATGCTCCAGACGGGTACCAGCCGCGAACTCTTGGAACGATGGGCTCCTAGTGAACGTAACGGTGTCATCATGACAGGTTATAGTGTCGAGGGTACAATGGGTAAACAAATTCTTACTGAACCAGAACAGATTCCAGCTGTAATGAGTGCACGAACGGGGGCCGGTACTGGGCGCGGTCGAATGGCGGATGGAGATGAGGAACAGAAGGTTATGATTCCACGGCGATGTACGGTGGAGGAAATCAGCTTCGCTGCTCACGTTGACGGCGTGGAAAATCGTGAATTTATTGAAGCCGTCGGCGCTCCCGTTGTAGTAAGTTTCTCGTGTTTGCGCGAACCTCAATTACATTAATTCTAATTCGCACTTAGATATTGGTCCACGGCGAGAAACATCAAATGATGAGACTCAAATCTAAACTCTTGAGCTTGAATGCGGACAAAACCGTGAAGGTTAAGATCTTCTCACCGACTAATTGCGATGAAATTCGAATCCCTTTTAGAGTGGATAAGGTTGCTAAAGTAGTCGGTCGGCTTGCAGAAACCGCGCCACCAACAGCGCACGATGATGATACTCGTCTGATGAATGGAGTTCTCGTGCAGAACGGATTTCAACTGTCAATGATGGCACCTGAGGACCTGCGAGAGTATGCTGGACTAACGACTACCATCATCACTTGTAAACAGCACATTACCCTGGCTACGGCCAGCATTGATCTGATCAGATGGGCCTTGGAAGGCACCTTCGGCTCGATAGAAGAGATTGGCACTCAACGTCAGGGCTTAGAATTCAAGAAAGAGGATGGCAAAGAGGATAAAACCGTTTCTAAAAAGGAAGAAGTTGACGAGGAAATTACTTTTGATGAAATTAGTTCCTTCCTCGTCATGGGCTGCATTGTTCTCAGATACAGTTCCCGAACCAAGTCGATCGAGCTCGAATGGGAGGCGAATTTGATGAATGACGGAGTCGCCGATGCTGTCATGGCTGTTCTTTTAACCGTAGAAAGCAGCCCGGCATCTGTCAAACGTAAGTAGCTCCCATAAACTCCCCATTTACAATTCGGTCTAACCAGTGTAACAGGCTCCAGCAAGAATAAACATTGTCATTCTCATACTGCTCCTGAACTCCCGAATCCCCATGCTTATCTTACAGCCGAAGAACGATTTGCTCGCTTAGCGATGCTTCTTGAAGCACAATTTGGCCCAAATATTGCCCCGATAGAGCGTCCAAAAGTTAATCAAATAAACAGAGATGTGGCGCGCAAACCGGAAGTGGACACAAGTGGCGAAACGCAGGATCAAGAGAAGCTCAAAGTCGAGAAATTGGATGACGACGAGCTCGAAGATCTCGAGGAAGCAGAGCTAGTCCGTCTTCAAGCCCTTGGCATACCGGTCCCAGGGATTGAGATCAAGGTTGACAAGCATGTTGCGCGCGTATGGCTAGAAAATCTGGAGGTTGAGTGCTCGTATCCTGTGCTACGGGATAGAGTGCGAGTTGTCGTTGAACGCGCCGTTGAAACCGTTGCGGATCTCTGGAGCTCAGAAGCAAGATCGTCTCGAAAAGGCACGGTAGGTAGTAACGCTCGCGACAAAGGCAGCCGTGAGGTATTAGCAAAAGTGGAACAAGAATTAAAGGCTTGAGAAGGCTATTCACATTGTACAATTTGACTTCTCCTACAACTTACGATACCCTGTCCTTTTCGGCGTGGTTCATACTTTTTCAATCTGTTAGCTTGCTGGATGTTTGGTTGGCAGCAAATCCTAGGTATATTGGGCGCCCGACGGCTGGTACCTTAGCATATATGACACAGACTTGAGTGGAGAATTTGAAGCGATACGCTGGCTCATTAAAGAATTTGACTTCCAAGTCTCATAAAGAGGCGGCTGCCAACAACTTGAAATATCAATGTCAACTTCAGGCAGCACGAATCGTGAGCTTATATTCGCCGCACCCTTAACTAAGTATCGGCTATTGTGCAATTCCCTGTTATCGTTTGCAGTCAACGTAGATCCTTACACACGTCTTCAATCACCGCAGCTGTTAACTGAGCTAGCCTCATAGCATCCTCCCGAGTTAAATTATATGGTGGAGCAAGGATAACATGGTCACCGTTTGTTCCATCTTTTGTACCTCCACCCGGATAGATCGAGAAGCTGTATTTTGGACTCATTGCGACTTCTTGGATCCGAGCACTGACCCGGAGCTTTGGGTCGAATGGCTCCTTTGTTGCCTTGTCCTCGACGAGCTCAATCTAAGACAACGCCGGTCAGCGTAATGGGAATTTTCACTTGTAGGGCTAGGAACGTACACCCCAGAATAAACCTCTACCACGAATGTCGCCGACATTGGGGTGCTTGCCAATGTGCTGTTTCAATTCATCTTCCAATACGGAGCCCATCTCTCTTACATTTTGCAAAAGATTTTGGTCCTTGATGACTTTCTGAACAGCCAATGCTGCTGCACAGGCGATGGGATGGCCTTGGTAGGTTTGTAGGTGTTGAAACATGCCAGTACCCTTATCGAGGGCATCCACGACCCTCTTTCCGATGAGTACTCCAGATGCGGGCGCATACCCTCCTCCAAATCCCTTTCCAATTGTTTCGATATCAGGGACAACATTCTCCTGTTCCCAGGCATGTAACGTCCCTGACCTCCCGACTCCGCTCATCACTTCATCTAAGATAAGAAGAGCGCCGTACTTATCACAAACTGCTTTCATGGCTGGGAAGTATCCATACACCGCCGGGACACAGCCTAATGCCTAGTAATGACCATGATAAGCTTTTTTGTGGCGTGATTGAGATGAGCACAGTTACTTACTGCACCGACAACCGGTTCCGCAACGAAGGCGCAAACCGTCTCCGGCCCAACCCTTTGAAACTCCTCATCTAGCTCGGCTGCAAGCCTTGCGACATACTCTTCGTCTGACTCGCCATGCCTTTGGCCCCTGTAAGAATAGCAGGGAGATACATGCGAGACGTTCGGGAGCAATAGAGGTTCGAACAACGCACGACGGGCTGTATGGCCACTCAAAGATAAACTGCCTAGCGTGGCTCCATGGTAGGAGTTCTTTCGAGCAATAAAGCGCGTTCGCTGAGGCTGGGGAGTAGGTAATTCCAGGAAGTATTGTCGGGCAAGCTTCATTGCGGCTTCATTTGCTTCGGAGCCTTGAATAATGTCCTTAGTTACCAGCCGCTTAAAGGAAAAGTTGATAATGATCAAAAAGGGGTTACGCGAGAGGCACAAGGTCAAGGGCATCCAATACCGGAGCTCACGACAAATAGCCTAGACATTTTCCCTCCCGTCGATTCAGCCATAAATGTTGCCAGTTCTTCAAAGACATCGGTCCCAAGGGATAAAGGGTTGCAGTATGCAAGCTGATCCAGCTGCTTCTTCATAGCTGCAATGACCTGCTCATTTCGATGGCCCAGACAGCTGACTGCTAAACCACTAGCAGAGTCGAGTAGTTTCTGTCCATCCTCCAAGAAAACATAGCTGCCTTCGGCATCCACGGCATGCTTTGGGATGGAGTGAATGTCGCGGTGCATGACCGAGCTGGTTTTTTTGGACTTTGCCATTTCCATGGGCAGTAGTATGAGTTCTCAGATAGCTAGCCGGGCGTGATTGGCATCCAGTAGCTCACTCTATCCGCCCGAGGCTTGCTCTGGAGTTTTATATTCGCTTTTCAGTCGGGGAAGTCGCTCCAAGCCTTTGGCGCGAAGTGGGAGGTTCTCTGTTCGGAGTAACTGATTGGCTGCCTACTCCGAACTCCTGTTACCGCTTCGCGGCATTCGCCGTGAACTCCCTTTTTAGGGCATCGGATTGGAATAACAGGACCTGGCAATGTATTTCCTTCGGATGGAGTAACTACTTCTTGGTACGCCGGGTGTTTGAGGGACTTCCTTGCATCTATATTCTCTTGGAGTATTGACCGAGAGAGAGCAGCAAAGTAGAACTTTGATCAACCGAGCAATAACTGTCTGTATATGCAGTAGGAAATTTCTATTTACAGTACATAAAAAAGCCAGCGAGTGAATATTTCGTTGCTCCGAGAGCCAAGTGTCTCAATATGATGCACAAAAATTGCCTCCAGCAGGGATGTCCAAGCACAATGTTGGAACATTAAATAGAAAATCCGCGCACAAGCCGCGAACAAGTGAATGACTGTTGGACTGCTGGATACATTGGCGTTAATCTAGATGCCTGCCAGCCTTGGAGGCTGTATAACCCCGTGAACACGGTGCGTGTCATGTCAAATTTTGGGTCAAAATCCACTTTTGTCGGTTTGGACTAGGATGGATAAGCCTTGGTGTCATGCTGTATCGCTGGTATGGTAGCACAAAATCTTTGGGCTCCAGCGGGCAAAATTTCAAAGTAGAGCAGGAAGCCGGATGTTAGCACGGAAGGCTTAAGATCATTGGTCCGATTGCTGATGGCGAGGGGTAGATGTACCCATAGCAAAACACTTCCAAGCCGGAATAGCTCCTCAATTCATGAGTGCGAGGCTAGGTGATAACCAGAATTTTAGCAAGCAACAAGAGAAATTGATAAGATCAAGTTGACTCCAGGTCATCCAAAGTCGGCCCAGTTCCTCATTTCCCCCGAATGTGAGTTTTCTTTCATTCCATACTCCCCACCCAGGACTGGCAAGCGGGCGACAGGTATGTCGGCCATTGGTCGAGGGCAAACTTTATTACCTTCGGCCGCGCCGTCCAGTTCCATGAAACCGTCAACCACAGGCAGATACTGTCCAAAGACGGCATCCCATTGATCCCAATCGAAATTCACATTGGAGTCGAGATGTTGAGTCGCCATGGGGTGCGTGCTTGCAAAGGGAGAGATTGTCTGATCTGGTGCTGACTGTTGTAGCGGCGGCCCTGGCGGAGGCTGGGATTGAGTTTCAGCTTTTACCGACATGGGAGGATGGGCTGAGTGGAGACTGTGGCGGTGGGGGTGGCCGTATCCAGGCGAACTGTCAAGAAATCTGTGGAGGTGACCGGGGTTTCTAGATGCCATCTGTGCCAATCCGTATGTAGAGTTTACATCGTCCAATGAGGGTACTTGAGGCTGCAGCGGCCACATTCCCGAATCTGAGAGAGCTCGCTCAGCGAGATTTTGGCTAGGAACAGCGGCTGTCCAAGATGTAGGCGTATGCGGTGACATTTGAGAGGTTTGAGCTGGTTTGGTTGGTAAAGGCTCTCTGAGATTATCTCTCTCCTCAGGCTTCCGCCCTGGCTGATTGTTTTCATTTGCTCCTGTGATCAACGCATAATAGCTATCAACAAAATTTGCGCACGATGAATTCTGCTCTCCGGAGCTTGGGAGCAGAGAGGGTGGAGATTTCGGAAATGTGTGCTTTTGCGTGAGCTCTGTTGGAATACTGGCCTGATATTGAGCTTGTTGTGGCCAGAAAAGCATAGGGTTCAACCCAACTTTGAGCCAAGCCTTCTCGCGCAGGCGACGCATCATATCCCAGGCTTCTCGACCACCGTCTTTCAAGGGTCTGGCTGTGGAAATGCCATCTTCGCCACCAACTACTCCGCCGTCCGGCCCAGAGAGCGAGAATATCTTGTCAATAAAGACACGAGACATGGGTGCTTCCGGTGAAGCCGGACGTTCATAGAGGTCTATAAGCATGATCCTAGCAAAAGTAAGCAACGCCATACACTAGAGGTTATACATCAACAAACATTGTTGCATGCATCGGCTGATGGTTGCTAAGATCATAGCATTAGCTGAGTGACATCATAGAAGGAAAGGGCAACTTACCCAGGCCAGCTCCACTGGAATGGCTGAAATTCAGGATCGGTTGCAATTGAAATGAATTTTTCCATGAATCCATGACAATGACGAAGCGCGCTAAGCATTTCAGCTACAGTAGCACAAAGGGTGACAGAACGAATGAACTTACCACTGGCGAGCTGCCGGCCAAATCTTGCTCTTTGCGTTCTTTAAAAACGGCTGATATGCCACACAAAATGCCTGGCAAGTATGTTAACGTTGCCGGTCGGCGTCCTTGGGAGGTATTTATACCTTATCCACAAATAGAGATAGAATAATTCGAGCCCACTTGTGGAAAGCACCTAAAATTGGCGTATGATATTGTTCGTGACATTCGGGCCCACCAGTCACTGGGTCCAGCTTGAAGGATGCATATTGCGGGGCAATGTTCCGCTGGTAATCGCCTTTCGGAATCGGTATTCGATCAACGAGATCATGTAGTTTACTTTGCAAGTCCATCAAAGTGGACCGCAGGTCTTCCATATCCTGGCGAGTGACCGGCTTTGTGCCGAGCTGGATTCTGAGGATTTTGCGAATAGCCACTACTTAGGGGTTAATATCAAATTAATAGATTGGCAAAAACTCGAGTACTTACATGCCATGACATACTTGCCCTTTGCATATATATAATAAACGTTGACCATAGAATTCCCACAATCACTTGGGTCGCTTGGTTGGTCCGGCTTCCTGCGGTTCTCACGCACGGCACGTTCGTATTCTTCTGCTTCTGGCGTACCGATCAATGTATCCTTGACGTCGCTAGTAATGCGAACATCCCAATAATTTTCATCACTGACCAATGGAGGCAAGCCGCTAGACATAGCGACTACGCCATCCATATGAACGATGTGCCACCACACTCTTCTGCGGTTTTCCGCCTCACAGGGAGAAACTCCAAACTGCGCGGGATCACGGTGCAGACCCATGGTTTGAGCCACGCGCAAGGCCAGACTAATGAATAAACTGCTTGTCAAGGGCTCTTCTTCCTTTGATAGAATAGTCTGGACGAGTAGAAATGCAGATAACCCGTAAAGTGTCGGACTTCTAGGGAACGAAATGTTTTTGAGCCACCGCGTGACTTCATCGTGGAAAAGTTTGGAAAGATCCGAACGATTGTCCACATTGAATTCTGCGTGTATTGTTCGAAGCGATATGGTAACAGAGCCGCCATACCAAATAGCATACAGCAGTGGCAGGAAGGAGGGTTCGGGGAGACTTCGCTTATCCGCTGTCGGATGCTCATACCAATTCCAGAATGACCCGTATAGACGCAAGATAGTCGGCGGGTGAACTACTGGACTTACAGCATGGATACCAGACATAAAACCCTTGTATAACACATTGCTCTGCTTTTTAGTGGGCACGTGTTTGAGCATTTCAGGCTCGATTGGTCGGTTGGATGAAAGGGAAGAATCGTCACCGGCGAAGGATGCTCCCCCATTGCTGTCTTCCACTGGCGAAAATGGCTTGTTTTTGATATTGGCGGCGGACCTGGGGAAAGGCGGAGGAGTTTGGACATCCGAAGTATCACAGGGGGACTTGGCCGAGAGCACGGGCTGCTCTTGCGATTGGTTTTGGCCCCGAAGAAGTTGATTTAATTCATTGATCTGTAGATTGGTCACTATTTTGCGGATCCGGAAGATAGAGTGATAGTTACCTCGTCGGATATATAAGCCCAATAGGTAGTGCCGACGTATCTGAAACAACATCATGATTAGGTATACAATGATGTACATTCGGCAGAGAGGATTACGTACCGCGATTTTCCCTGATCTTCCAGACTCAGATGTCCCAAATTCAGAGTACCGACCGGATCAACGAGGTCGGTCAAGAGCCCGGAAGGAATAGGAAAGTCTTCATTACTCCCACTATCAGAGGGGGGCCTATGGCTCGATTGTCGAGAAGCAGACCGAGAGGATATGCTGGGTGTGAGATTTCCAGGATCCTGAGCATCGGCCGATTGCTCTGTGGCCTCATAAAGAGCCCGTACACCCTGGAGGAGCGGATCATTCTCCCGTGGATTGGGAGAGCCATTGCTACGGCTCAGGCGCTCAATCATGGACGTCAAGCGATCGAGGCGAGCGGCAATCTCACTAGAGCCCGATTTCTGTTCCCCCAGTTCATGCAACTCGGCGTAGGGAGACAGTATATCGGCTAGGCATGTCTCAGACGGTTTAGGACCGTCTCTGCGACGCTTCAATCGATCGCGCGGCGGGCGCGAGGGTTGCAGAGACCTCGAATCGTACACGCAATCGGAGCCGTTTTTCTGACAGTTGCCGCATATTGGATGAACCTAGACCAGAGTACGGTTAGGACAAGACGAATCAGACGAAAGATAGGTGTTTGATATAATCATATCATCATTTGCGCCGGCGGCCCGTCTTATCGGACAATCGGTGGGCGACTGCATGCCAACGTACCTTATCACACTTCACCTTGCGCCTGCGACAGGTATGACACGAGTAACTGACACGCGTTCGTGTAATCTGCTTCCCGCTGCCAATTGTATAATGTTTTCGTCGCGCAGGCAGTTTGACGGCCGACATTGGCGAGGACGTTGCAGCCGGGAGCGGAAGCTCGTTGCATGCTGCGGGCGTCGAAGCCGCCTCCGGACGAGTAGTCGACGCCGCGGCCTCCGGCGGTTGCGGTATGAACTCACCCGGATAATCCATGGCAATGGGCGACCATTGAAGAGCTGTGAATAGAGAGGGTCATGGGCGACGGCAAGAAAAAGTCGAGCCAGCGGTGGATAAAAAGACAGCCGTTTACAGTGGCGGATGGAGGACGTCAGAAGGGACGGTGCCACATCAGCGAGTAGATGCGAAAGTTGAATTTGCAGCCAGAGGCTGCTTTCGCCATTATTATTACGGCCAGCAGACTTCCGGGAGATGGGATTGTGGAGAGAAAGAGTGGAGGCGCTGGAGGGGAGAAACGGAGAAGGTGATGCTATGGTGCTATGGATCTTGCTTGTTCTCAGGTTCTGCGCTTCCCACTTGTCCCAGACTCCAGACTCCAGACTTCTCCGAACGCCCACCGCTCGCCAACCACCGTTCCAGTCCGTGCGATGTTCCCGATTCGATCCTGACAGGCTAGTGGATTTACAGTTGGTTAGCCTGGCGCCAGTTCCCTGCTGTGGTTGAGAGAGATCCTGTCCCAGACAAACGAAGACACTTGGCGATATCTAGAGGCGTTTCCGTCGGAGCCGTGGAAGGATGGTCGGAGATAAGACCAAGAAGACTACTGCATTGGCTGGAAGAAGCTCGCAGTGGTCTTGGTTCGCAGCCGATTCTCTCCTTGCAGGTATCACTCCAAGGCTGGAGAATCCTGACGCCGCGAGTGATGGTCTGATGCAGGTGCTGCGTTTGGAATCTTGTCTAATAACTAGGGCTGCATGGAAGACACGGCTTCACAAGCTGTTCCTACTGGCACACTTCCAGCCAAATTGCACCGAGTGCACCAACTGTTTCCAAATGGCGTGATGGGGTCTGTACTGACAGGCCGCGTGGTGGTAACTTTGCATTGGTGCTGCTGTAGAATGTTTTGAATCATACCACACAGCTGGCCGCCCTCGCATCCTTCCTGATCGTCAACGCGCCTCTCGTAGTAGTAGCTGCTGAATACCGCGACCTCTAGGAAGCTACGCAGCCGCGATACTTGGCGGTTTGAAATCCTGCTTCTCTAGTTGGCCAGAGGTCCGTGGGCACGAACGCCCCTGACATAGGACACAATCATCTACGTTTCGATCAATCCAAGATCAAACCACTCGTATGAACGCCACGCCGATGCTTGACATCTTCTATATACGCAAATGAATATACTTCGTATGCATGTGAAATAAGCATGATCCCTAAGCTCTTCCTTTCTTCTTTTCCTTTTTCTTTTTGGGCTCTGCTGATCCACCCGTGGGCGCCAGACCTTGCTGCGCTTGCATTTCCATCATAGCTTCTTTGAACGGGTTGTCTGTTACGCCTCCTCCGGTGTATGCAGGAGAGTGAAGAGGGAGGATGGTCCCCATTTTCCAGCCGCGTGGAGCCGCCGGTGGAGGCAGAGGCTTGTCTGGTATAGGAACGCCTGAGATTCGGAGTCGATATGGAGACTGTTCGGTGGTAGGATGTGATTGGAGGTATTGGGCAATGTGAATATAAAGATGATGTTCTGATCAGACCCGAGTCAGCCAACCGAAAGCAGAGCACGTACGACACAAGTCACCCGGAGAAAAGGCACAGGAAGGGTCGATAGGCGACTTACTGTTTTTGATGTCGTTGTTGACTAGGCCACCGGTTTCCGTCCTCAACAATACTCGCACCCGGCCAGGATTCGACCAATCCTTGGGATGCAGCTTCTCCGGCTCAAAGCCTGCATTGAGTCCCAGCATCTGGACCGCATCTACGATGTCCTTTGCAAGTGGATTTTCTACGGCTAGTTTCCTGGTGACCCGTCTCCCCTCCGCACGAGAGCGCCTCTTGTCAAAGTAGATTGGGTAGATACACTGGAAGTGGCGTGGAATATCTCGCTGCGGCTGTGGAGGGGGCTGCCGTATGGGTAGGGATGCAGAGGACATTGGGATATTGGCAGGCGAGATAATGGAGTTTTCGGCGGCATGCTGGGGATCAAAGTCGCTAGGATCCATCTCGTCGGGATCGGAGTCGGAGGCATCTTCCACGAAGGCATGCGACATATCGGGCAAGAGAAGTGAGGAACAGATTCTCAAGCTAGCGGGTGGCTTTGCTTGATAATTGATCGCGAGTTCGCTATGCGGTTAGGCAGCTTCGTCGTATCTTTGGCTCTTGGGCGATGCAGCAGCGAATTGCTCGAATTGAACTTCCGCCGTGCGGGTTTCTGTATTTGGAAATTGCCGTCCCGCCGCGGCCAGGGTGGGATTATCTAAGCAGACCTGCCCCTCGGCAAATACTTTATCCGAGGGTCGCCCGCCAAGAAATACCCAAGCCTGCATAGCCCCTTCCTTTCTTGGTACTCCGGAGTCTCTGCTCCTTCCTTTTGAAACGTCAGGATTGCGCTCAAAATTTCCTGTTTGGGCAGGGAGGATTTGACTGATTTCCGGTTTAGGAAAATGGGCCCCCAGCCTCATGGGATGACTCAACGCTTAGTCAAAGGAGTGGACGTTGCACGTCATTGCGAAACACCCGACTTCGAGCATATAGGAAGCTACCCAGGTCCCTAGCTCGCCGGCCAGGATGCCTAAATCCCTCTACTTGAACCCTCTTTGCCGCCTTCGCTCTGCTTGGCTCAGTTATGGATTACAGGAGTCTCTTACAATGACTCATACAACAAGACTGCGATCGTGAGATTGATAGGCGTGCATGACATTGAGTTCCATTGTCATCCTGGAGTATTTAGCATGAATTTGAAAGTAGATGATCGATCCTATGTCCATTTCATTTTAAAGGTATTCTGCCAAGCAAAACAACATCTTCGACTACACCTTGGTTCCCTTCAGACCATGCTTCCAGATGGTGGCGTATGGGGTGATACCGTCATCGCGGAAATCGATGAGAACGTGCCTAGGAACCGAAGTCAGAGAAAGCCCTTTCAATTCAGCAGGGAATAGGTAGCGTACATTCCGTTGGGATCCATGGAGGAGCCCATGAGAACATCGTAATTGTCGTAATTTGAGAGAATTTTCTTGACGGCAGCCTGGGCGCCGGATTGGAACTCCTTGATGGTATCAGCGTCGGCGCCGTTCTCCTTCAACTTCTCGTTGACCTTTCGAACGTAGGCTATGCTTATGTGTGAGTGATGTGATTTATCAGGACTCAATTGCCAGGATCAATGCGTACATTTCAGATGAGCCTTGAAAGCGTCCTTGGATGGTTTGAGATCGCTGCCGTCTTCGCCTACATTGAGCCACTGAAGCTGGAAGGCTTCCTCGATATCGTGAACCATGACGGCTGGGCCATCGTCGTCGCCACCCATGTCATCTCCGCCTTCGGCAGAAGGGTTGGCACCCTCAAGCTCTATGTAAATAGCACCGTTAGCATTCACAAGAAACTCTGGCACATTGATTGAATGGCAAATCAGCGTAGCGCACCAAAGTCGACCTTCTTCTTGGCGTACTTCTTGCAGTCGACCTCCCACAGGACTCCACCTTCGACATCGATAAGCTTGTAGGTATCGGAAATGATTTCGTCCCCGGTAATGATATCCTAATAAAGACTATGATTTAGATATAGTTCATGGAGACGGTGCAGGGATTCAATGTGCGGAAGCAAGCCCATCGCGCAAAAAGGAGGTTGTTGATAAGGCGGGGTAAGTACCGTGTAGATGATCATTGTGGCGGTGTTGGGAGATGGATACAAGTATAAATATACTGGTGTGATATCAAAGAAACAAAGAGTCTCCGGAGTGCTGAAAGGCGGAGATACAAGACAGCAGGACAGAAGAGAAAGGAGGAGGAGATTCTCTTCTGGCAGACGAGGAAGTCTTGAAAGAAAACAAAAATCTGCAGCGTTTTGGGTTTTTCTGTGGTGGGGGTTTGGCGGGTTAGGGGTCACGCCGCCAAGAGCGATGACTCAGCGTGGCGCCTCCGGACCTACTATCTTCCGGAGAAGTATAAAGAATTTCCAGGGACGCAATTGCACCAGCTTCCTCTTTGTATGGAGGATTTCTTCGTTGATGGATAGCAGCGCTCGCTGTGTCAAAAAACAGATTTATCTTTCAACATGACATCCTTCTATTCCCGTTACATTCCACCTATCCCATCTTCCTCCAAAAATGTGACCAAGCCCAGCGCTGCGTCACACAATGCGCCGGTCTCTCCAGCGGTCCCCGAAGCAACGTCGGGGTCAAGCAGTAAGAGTAAGCGCAACGGCGTCGCTCTTTCGGAAGTCCCAGCTGTTTCGAAGGTACCGACGTCTAGTTCCAAAACGAAGAAAAGTAACGATGCCCAATCGTTCGCGACCGTACCCATTGGGCAGGCATCGAAGAATACCAGCTCGCCCAGTCCGGAACGTCCTTGCTCGAAGGCCAATCCGACCGTATGGCACACGAAACAATCAGGGACAGTATCTCAATCTAGCCAAAGAGATGACCGGGCTACGGATACAGTAGCAGGTCAAGGGGACTCTTTGGCTATTCTGAAAAGGAAACGGGACCAAGGAGACGCCACTTCTGTCGCTGACATGGACCGCCCTGTTAAGCACGCAAAAGTACTATCAAAGTACCAAAAATCGACAAATAAAGATCCAGGACAGAGGGACTCTGACTCCGTTGTCCATAGTGAACAGGGAGATTTGAACACTCATACATACGGTCTCGCTCCACTTCCGCAACCATCAGCCCCGGCACCTGCGAATCTGCCTTCTTATACCACGCTGCCGGAATGGCTCGCCCACCCCCTCATCGTGTCCTCTGACAGGTGTGCTTTTTCAGGTCTCGGCCTTCCTGAAAGGCTTATCACCGCGCTCGCGAGTCAAGGCTATACTCAAGCAATGCCAATTCAGTCTGCTGTGATACCTCTAGCCCTGGGCGGTCAACACAGAGGTGATATCTGTATCTCGGCCGCTACCGGGTCTGGAAAGACCCTTTCCTATGTTCTTCCGATCATCTCGGCCATCAAACCTCTTCCAATAAGCCAACTGCGCGCGTTAGTGATCGTGCCAACACGGGAACTGGTCAAACAAGCGCGCAAGGCTTTCGACACCTACGCGAGCGGTACCGGCTTGCAGATAGGAATCGCCGTTGGATCCACACATTTTAAAGATGAACAATCGTTGCTCATGGAACGAGATGATATATATGATCCTGATGCTGGAAAGTCAAAGGCCGAAGCCACTATGGCCGCCACCGATTGGGAGAACTTCAAACTTCAAGATTTCATTTCTCAAATTCAAGAGAGTCATGAGTCTCTCCCTAATCATACCCTGCATACATCTCCCGCTGTGGATGTCCTGATTTGCACTCCGGGACGTCTAGTAGACCATATTCAATCGACTAAAGGGTTTGATCTGACAGCCCTGCAGTGGCTAGTAATTGATGAAGCCGACCGGTTACTAAGCGAAAGCTTTCAAGAATGGACTAATATCGTCATCCCAGCCATGCAACACACTCCACCCTCTCAATTTGGTTTAGGACAGTCGTTGACACCGAAACTCCCTCGCAAAATTATATTAAGTGCTACAATGACTCGTGATCTCAATAAGCTTAGCTCTCTTCGCCTTACTAACCCCAAACTTGTCGAACTGCGCGCAACTATACCCGAATTATCCAAAGAAGCAACCCTTGGCACCCATTCCGAACACTATCAACTCCCTTCGACGTTGACGGAAAGATTCATACCCGTTGGAGACGGCGCAGACAAACCTCTATATCTGCTTGAATTATTGAAGTCTTCTTTGGGCGCTGGAACGCAGGAATTGGAGCCCAGCGATTCTTCTGATAATAGTAACGATTCTGATGATTCGTCACAGAAAGATAATGCTTCGGCTCTCATCTTCACGAAGTCCACTGAGTCTGCACTGCGTCTTGCTCGCCTCATCGAGCTTCTTGTTCCGAGTCTGGCCAGCTCTATCGGGGTACTTGTGAAGTCGAACAACTCAAGTGCCTCGCGAAAGACTCTATCCGCGTACCAGCAGGGGAAAACCAAGGTAATCATAGCCACAGACCGCGCCTCGCGAGGTCTTGACCTTCCATCTCTGGACCATGTTATTAGCTACGACATAGCGTTGAGCTTGACCAGCTATGTCCACCGTGTTGGTCGTACTGCAAGAGCCGGCCACCAAGGGACCGCGTCCACGCTTGTCACTCATAGCGAAGGGCGATGGTTCTCACACGAAATTGTCAAGGGGCCGTTAGATAGGGGATCGCGGTCTGTTCAGCGCATGGTGATCAAGCTTCCTGAGGATACGGCTCTACGGGAGAGATACACCAATTCCTTGCGGAAGCTCGAGGAAGAGGTTGTAGACACTTCTAGGAATTAGATAACACGGAATAAGATTTCATTTGTTGAACTGTATGATGGCCAAAGTGCTAGGCGTCAATATGTATGATCAATGATTAGCCCTGGGATGAGCCTGGCTGGGAATATGTACACCTGGTACATATATTGAAACCGAGAGAAGCAACGAAGCATACTATTGATTCGAAGCCATAGTATGTACCCAGCTGATAGTCGAGGGGTCCTGCTGTTTGCACTGTTTGACTGACGGACATCGGAGCTAGTGTTTCGCCGCCAGGGGGAAGCTGAGTCAGCCGAGCCTCGGCCCGCGGGTCCGCACGTGATGTCTCCTGCTCGCCGAGCTGTTTGCACTGTTTGCACTCTGTCACTATATGCCATCCCATCACGTGACTTCACCAACTTCCTAATGCGTCGCATCCCAGCCGCCTGTCGAACTGCAAATGCTCGCTATCTGAAGCTGCGGCCGTTTGCCCTCCCAGCTATCCACATCCACACATCCCGAGGACAATATACTAACCGCAGTGACTGACTCGCAATATCCTTGGCCGCCGACCTGCAGCTATAGACTGTAGACTATAACTAGTCCACTAGTTTAACTTCACATGCCGCAAAACCTTCTCTCCTCCACTTTCTTCCCCAGACTCGCCATGATCACCGTCCAGCCTCCAGGACGCTAGGTATCCTCCCCGGAAGCGGCCCCCTCTTCTGTTTCGGGCCTAACAGGAAGTGGTGCCATGCTCCATTTCGCACTCGCGCTCGCGGTCCTGAGCAACTGATCTTTCTTTCTCTCTTTCTCTGTTTCTGGACGCCCCTTTCTCTTCAACCGCTCGGTTCTTTCCATCACACTCTCTCGCGCCTCCCCGGCTTTGGCCAAACAGGACGAGATTTTGCCGCCTCGACCGGCTGTTGTGTTCGCCTGGGGCACAATATTCTCTTTTCCTCCCTTCTGCTGAACGACCCTCACTCTCTATTCCTAGGAATATCGCCCTATTGCCTCTCGCTCGGCCACTATCATGGCTCCCCAAAGTCCTGAAGAGACCCCTAAGTCCACCATTCGAGAATCCCCTCTTCCTCCGCCGCCACAGACGCGAGAAGTCTTCGATCCGGTTCAATGGTCAACATTGCTTGCCCTCTGTGATGCAATCATCCCTTCCATTCTGCCGAAGCCGCATTCAGTCCCGGAAACCCACCATGTTATATCAGACAGGGAATACAATGCCGCCCTTGTCCGTCTAGGCGGAGGTGCAGCCAATCCTGCTCGCGATGCGTTATGCCGGAGCTACCTCGAAGAGCATGCACTGTCTCTTCCTGCTTTCAAGGAGGCCGTCTGCCGCACCATCGGTCTTTATGTTCCGCCCGATGCCCGAAAAGATCTCTTGAGGCTCCTAACTATTCTGAACTATCGAACCTTTTCCCTTGCTTTGACCGGTTCTTCCACGCCCATTCGTTTGCAGCCAATTCACGTACGTGAATCGATTCTCCATAGCTGGCGTGTCTCGTATGTACCGGCTCTTCGCCGTGTATATCGCTCGCTGGTCGCCTTATCCCACAAATCTTGGACTTCTACCAGTACCACTCTGCCTCAAATCCTGGGCTTGCCGAGAGTACCTTTCAACCATAAACCCGAAAAAGGCTATCCTTATGAGTTTTTGCAGCTTCCACCTGGCCAGGACCCTGAGGTGGTTGAGGCGGATGTCGTCATCGTGGGGAGCGGATGTGGTGCTGGCGTCGCCGCCAAAAATCTAGCAGAAGCCGGTTTCAGCGTTGTCGTCGTCGAGAAGTCGTATTACTATTCAGAGGAGCACTATCCCATGACTCCTGGTGAAGGCTCAGTTCACTTGTTTGAGAATGGCGGCGCAGAATTATCGGACGATGGCTCGATTAGTGTGATCTCTGGGTCAACCTGGGGAGGTGGTGGCACGATCAACTGGTCTGCCTCCTTGCAAACGCAGTCGTTCGTTCGCCAGGAATGGTCAAAGAAACACGGCCTTGGCCTCTTCACGTCCTCCGCATTTCAGGATTCTCTCGACCGTGTGTGTGACTACATGGGTGCCACTACTGACATTGACCACAATCATGCAAACAATGTCATCCTGGAGGGTGCCCGCAAACTTGGTCTTAATGCACAACCCGTACCACAGAACACTGGCAATCAGAAACACTATTGTGGAACATGTACTTTCGGATGTGCATCCGCCATCAAGCGAGGCCCTGCTGTCTCGTACCTTGCCGACGCCGCCCGGGCCGGCGCTACTTTCATCGAAGGCCTCGAGGTCGTAGATGTTCTCTTTCACCGTACCACAGGCGTTGAGGTCGCAGCCGGTGTCCATGGCGTTTGGAAGTCCAGGGATATCAACGGCATGCCAACGGGAGAGCCGGTGGTGAAGAGGCGAGTGATCGTCAGGGGAAAGAAAGTCATTGTTGCATGCAGCTCCTTGCAGTCACCTCTGCTGTTACTTCGCAGCGGCATAAAAAACCCCAATATCGGCCGAAATCTACACCTTCATCCTGGTATGCCACATATTTCATCGCTCCCATCAGCCCCAAGATTTGCTAATTATTGTATCAGTTGTGATTACCGGCGCAGTTTACGACCACGAGACTCGACCCTGGGAAGGTGGGATTTTAACCTCCGTCGTTCATGACTTCGAGAATATAGATGGATCTGGCCACGGCACAAAAATCGAGGCTTTGGTTATGCTACCATCCTTTTTCCTCCCAGTATTCAGCTGGAAAGATGGCCTGGATTACAAACTGTTCGCTGCGAACCTCAGTAACATGAGCGGTTTCATCAGTCTGACCCGAGATCGAGACTCCGGTAGGGTTTATCCGGATCCTGTGGATGGTAGATGTCGAATTGAATATACTCCTTCTGCATTTGATCGCAAGCACATGCTCGAAGGTGTCATCGCCGCCGCAAAAATAGCATATATCTCTGGCGCCAGGGAGATCCGCACATCTTGTCATATCGTGCCGCCGTTTGTCAGAACAAAAGGCAACTCTGGGCCGGCTGACGAGGGGATAAATAATTCTGCCTTCGAAGCATGGATTCAGAAGTTCCGAGAGACAGCTCCACTTCCAGTTTGGGGCACTCAATTTGCGAGTGCGCATCAGATGGGATCATGTCGCATGGGCACGTCTCCAAAGTCTAGCGTTGTTGATTCTACTGGAAAAGTGTGGGGTACTGAGGGCCTCTATGTTATGGATGCTTCGGTATTCCCAAGCGCTAGTGGCGTCAACCCTATGGTGACGAATATGGCGCTAGTAGATTGGATGAGCCGAAATTTGATCGAGACGATGAAGGGAGAGAATGCAAGAATCGCTACACCGCGACTTTGAATGAAAATGGATTCGTTTGCCATGGGCTGCCTTTGCAGTCTGGCTTCCTGGTCTCCCTCAGCCCTAGTGAGTTCGTGATGGTGCTTGTAAACCTAGTGTCTAAAGAATAGATGATCTTGATATTATTTCTGTGGGGATAGGAGTAAATAAACACCTGACCGACAAGAATTCATGATGTTTATGCAGATGAGCTTTGGGGAGATCTGAGGAGCAGGAGTCATGCTCTGCCCTAGTAGTAGTGAACAGGACCATACGTATGATGAAGTATGATCAAAGACAGCCTACAAGGTAAACACTTTTGCTGGCGTTAAGAAACCACAATTTGTTCAAGAAGCATCCAGCCCCATAATCCAGTCCTCTATCCATCACCATAGTCTCCAAGAATGTTTGTCTCTCTTGAACTTCTACGGAACATGTGGCACTTGCCCCTGTTCCTGTTAGCAAAGTAGCAAATTAGAGGGCAATCACCTTACAAAGTGCCTAAAAAGCATCATTTATTTACCCAAAGGAACAAAAGCTCTCTCATCAAGCCATGCATCAAATACTAGCTAACATAATTGTTTCCCCAAGGACCTGGATCTTGAAAGGTAGAGGCAGACCAGCCCGCGAAATAACGAAAGAGGTCATTTGCGCTCGGCATCATGCAACTAATTCCAGGATTGAAGTTGAGAAGACGTTCACAAAGGATTCATGCAACTTCTATCGACGATATTTCGCGTGATGATATCAAGCTCCTCACTCGCCTGCTCCATCTACCGGTCCTGGCCGCGTCTCCTGAAGAAGCGTATATATTCGTTGCCGGAGTCGCATCAACACTGCCGCACTATTTACGGCGCTCCAAGGCCTGCGACATCATTTGCACGGCGCTACGTCTACTTCCAAGTCGAAGAAAGCCATGTGGGTTGCATAGCCGTCTAAACAGACACCTCATCAGCTCGATATTCACGCTAGTTCAAGTCGAAGTCGGTGAGCGTTTGGAACGACTGAGCGAGCACCGGCTGTTATTAACGCCAGATCAACGCTTGATGATCGATTCACTTCGCGAAATCAAGCGTATGTGGACACCTCATACGCCGGTTGAAGGGGGCTTTGAAAGTCCACAAAATGCGACCTGGTGTTTTCAGGTCGATAGATGCGAGGCCTGTATGCTATCGCGTATCAGCCGGGATGCAACATGTATTATGAACCTACGTACGGTGTTGCTGAGTCGAACTCGAACCATAGCGTGGTCGGGAAGAGCACCGCGGCTGATGAGATGGGTCGACGCGTGTGTGGAGTGTCATCGAGAAAGACTGTTTATTTTCATAACGAGCGTCGAGCACGCGGCATCTTTGAAATTGATACGCAAAGAAATCAACCGAAGCCGTGGTCGAGGTGGCTTCGCCATCACTGGGACGATTCTGGGAGTAGAAGCAAACGATATCACGGGCCCGAACCATGAGCGATACCAGAGTCACGACTTTGTAGAAGAGCCAGATACCCCTGGGGCATCGTCCAGTTGGTATGGTGATCAGCGGGTCTGTGACGATCAAAGCGCGGGCATTTCGACCGAAATTGGCCTTCCGAACCAAACCAATTTGCCTTTGGTGCAGTCAGTAAATGGGGTAGTAAATTTCGATAGGGAGCAATCTAAACAGGACGGTTTGCCTACTACCCATGGCATCGGGATTCAAGCATCAGAGATGCTCTCAAATGAGCGTCTGAGTCAACATCGATATGCACCTACAGCCGCACCCCGAAAAATCAATGAACTGCCCCGATCAGATACTCTGAAAACAAGCGATGAGTGGGCCGATGAATATCGATCAGTTCTCCAACATGATCCGTGGAGCGGTTCATTATCCGACGGATCATGGGAAGATATTCCTGCAGAGTAGCAGAATGTAAGCGGAGAAGAGCAACAAAGTAATTCAAGGGCTTTCCATCCTTATTTTACTTGACCTTTGATTCGATGCAAAGGAACAGTAAGCACTTAGAAGAGTCCGAGAAGTATAAATTCTCATTGATAGCCGCCGTAAACGCCGGCTTACTAGGCGAATCGAAGTAATAATACAGAGAGGAAATCCCAGGAAACGCGTTAGAGCGTAAATGACAACGTTAGACGGCCTGCAGACGTATTCACCAAATGCATGAGGAACGAGGAAATTGATATTAAAAAGGTTAAGGAATAAGATGAATCAAGCGAATTGAAAGGCTTTCTTAAATGCAAATGCCAAAGGGAGAAGTGGGAACGCGGAGTGGATGGCTGTGATAAGACCCAGATACCAACTTGTGGGAATAATCTAAGCTGAGGTCAAAGGGTCATCGAGTATGAGGGCAAAAACAAAGAAAGAAGAAAACAAAACGAACCGCCCGAGAGACTTCGCGGATCACTTTTGTCGTATGCTGCCATTGAGTCGGTGTGTCGCATTTTTGATAGTCTCAGCTTGGGTGGAGAAAGGCGTGGCTTTTTTGTAAACGGCTTTTGAGAGGAAAGTGCGTGTACTTGGTTCATCATCCTCCTCCTCTTCCTCATCCTCTATTGGCACAGGTGTCGGTTCTGATTGTAATGCTTCCTTGGCTTTATCGGCCTCGACTAATCGTTGCGCTGCGAGACGCGATCGTTCGTAGCGGAGTTTGACATCACCACCAGTCCATTGCGTATTCAATAAGTGATCCCAGAATGTGAAAAAGGGTTGTGAAAAATTGGTTTTTATCCCCCAACTTTGGTGGTGAATATCGTGATATGCAGCGTTGTTAGGAGTGATATGTTGTAACGGGTCAAAAGGGAACGAGTAGCCGCAGTGGTCGTCGATGGTCTTAATTGTAGAGCATGTAAAGAACCACATGGCCTGCCGAGTAGTCATTCGAGAAAGTAGAAATGCAATACCGGTACCGGCAGTATCGAGAAGGAATCCCTCGAATGGATGATTGTAAAGAGCACCGAATGCATAGGGCACGTAGAGTCGGTGGTGACGGGAGTGGAATGTCGCTATACAGTTAGACAACGGTGATGATACAGAACAAAAGAGCGAACATACTGTAGAGCCATTTGTTCATGTGCATAGCTCGATGAAGGAAATACTGCCAGGTATCCACAAAGAAGATGGCGAAAAGGAATTGAGCACTCGGAATAATGTACCAATAGATGACATGAGCAGTCAACAACTCCCATTGTGCAAAAGCGGGGACTACCGCGACTGAACCGGTGTTCGAGACAATCTTTTGCGTCAAAAACGGATACTGCCCACCGGAAACCATGGCCGCAAGTATAGGAAAGGATGACAGCCTTGACACGAGGCCAGAAGGGTTGAGGCCGAGAAGCAGCAAGACTTGCGGGATCCCTCGCTGCGCTAGCCTTATGCGCTGGGCCCAGACAGCAACGTCATAATGCTCTTTGCCTATGTACGGTGTGTCTTCGATGAAGGCCATAAGCAAGCCAAAGATTGATTGGATAACCTGCTGGATGAGGACATCCCGGACTACCTCTCTTCTTGAGACATGGTTCCTTTTCAAAACTTCTTCTGGCGTATGCAAGCGGTATTGAGAGAAATAGTCGTTCACATCAATCCAATGGAAGGCCAAAGATACGGCCCAATAAGCGACTACTGGAAGGATTAGGGCAAAGAGGTGGTCGGGGATAGGATAAAGGAGCGGCGGGCGCGGAGTAAGAGTATACGTAGGGAGCGGCGGCAAGGAGACGTAGACAGTGGAGTTAGCCATTGCTGCAAGAGACGATGGCGGGCTTGTTAGCAGGCGATGAGGACGGGATGTTCGTCCGGAGAGATCGAGGGAGTCTCGTCAGGAGGAGTGAGGGCAAGCTGCGGTGGCAAAGAAGGCGCGAGAGAACGCGATGAAGGGCTTAAGACGCGCATGAGAAACGAGTGCAAGAAAGAGCGTAAGGATGAATTGACGGCAGCAGTCTAGGTAAGGAGCGGGAGGAGGTAACCAAAAGAACTGCTCAAGGTCAATAGAAATCTAATTGAAGGGGAAAATCGCCCGATCAAGAAAAGTTGAGGTTTGACTGGTGATGAAATATCGGAAGATCCGGGTGGAACGGCGCTTATTAAGCATCCGGGCTGCCGCGATACTGTTTTGGGGCGGAGGAGCACGAGAAGAGAGAAGAAAATCGAGAGCAACGGCTACACTTTGTATTTTGACTTGATTGATTTGTTCATTGCGAAGTTCATTAATTTCTTGAGTATCATATCCTGCCATTAAATCCTCCAGAAACCATATTAGACATCATACAGAACACACTATAGAAGATAAGCCATCGAGAGGATCATTGTTGCCGCGCTAGAAACCAAGGCCATCCACGGCTGCGGCCTCACTGCGGAGGCAAATCCTGGGAATTCGGCCGGTGCTGAGGCCGAAGGCCCTAAAGCCCCGCTGGACCTACTGGGTGAGGCCCCGGATGCTCTTGAGACTGTGGAGGAAAGCCGTGGCGATGTTGCGGCTGGGCCGGTAGTATTGGGAGAAGCCGTGTCAGAGCCGGACGGTATCGGGTTCGAAACGGTATTTCGGGTGAGCGAGGAAGAGGAAATCGACACCGGCCCAGACGTCGGCGAGTTGGTGGGAACGACGGTTCGATCGGTGGACGGCCTTGAAGATGATTCTGATGCTGGCGCAGAATCAGGTGTAGAAGCAGTCGTTGAAGCTGGAGCTGATTCTGATGCAGAGGCGGGTGCCGATACCGATACCGATACCGATGCTGATGATGATGTTGGTACTGATGCTGATGCTGACGCCGATGATGAAGGTGAAGGCGAAGCTAAGCCCGAAGAGGAATTAGGACTGGAGGCTGACATGTTAGCCGACGACGCTCGAGTAGAGACGCTGGTCTGTTGGCTTGAGGTGGCGGAAATCTGCGGTTCTGGAACAACACTCGATTGGCTCGGGCGTGTGTCACAGTATCTTAAAAACTGCTCAAAATCTGGTCGGAGGACCTTTTCAAACGTGGGGCCGTCGGGCTGGCGCCATCGATCAATGCAAGACGTGCATTCTCCCATAAATTGCAGGAAAACAGATCCGGGGCGGCAAAGACCATCCCAGAAGCCTCGGTTCTGGACTTCCAAAGCACAATTATTGCATTCTTCATAACAAACCCCTGGCACGGTATCGGAACCTTGTCGTTTGCGTAAATCCTGGGACTTTGTCGAATTCTGGAATACAAAGATATCGAATCCAAGGCCAAACTTCCTAGGGTCAAGATTGAAATATCCTGGAGAAACAATGAACTTTTCAACCCGATCGCCCACCACCGGCTTCCCCCAGCTTTGTGGTGGATAAAGTGGAGGGCTGGGTTTGCACTCATCTGGGCTACACAGATAATTGGCGCTTGGAGGGCCGACTTCAAAGTTACAGGCGCCGTCCTCTGGGGTTCGCTTTGGTTTGCATAGCGTGCCTGGTGGGCAGCCCCATAGATAGTTCGTGGGTACAGGGCTGAATGGGCGGTAGGTCGGGTTCGCAGTACGGGTTGGGCAGAGTGACAACTCGCTCACAGTCTTTGTAGTCGTGTGATCCGTTCCGGGGAGAGTCTTTGTTGCTGATACGGTTCGATAGACTGTCGTCACTCTTCCTGGGAGTGTAGTGGTGGTGGTCAAAGTACTACCAGGTATGGTTGTGGTGATTGTGACGGTTCTCGGTGGCGGCGTAATGACACTTCCGGGAATTGTTATGATGCTTGGAGCAAGTGTGCGAGTCACGGTACTGATGGTCGGAGGCAAAGTTACCACCACGGTCGATGTCTGTGGGGGCAGGGTAACGATATCAGTAATGACACTCGTGATAACGTCTCTGATAGTCGTTGGTGGTAAGGTGACTGTATTGGGGGATTGGGTTAGGGTCTCTTTATCAGTTACAGTCCGGTCGTTGGTAACAGTCTCCGGAATAGTGACGGTATGTGGAGAGGTGACAGTCTGTGGAATAGTAACAGTTTGGTGCTCCGTTTCCTCAACTGTGGTCGTTGTCGTGGCCGTTGCCGTTTGTACCTGGGTGGTTGTTATTGGAACTGTGATGGTTTGAGTAATGCCAACTGTGATCGTCACCGGTTCAGCGGATCTTGTAACGGTATCTGTCACGGTGTTTGTCACGGTGCTTATGGCACTTTCGGTCACGGTGTTTGTCACGGTATTAGTTACAGTGTCGGTTACGGTGTCGGTTACGGTTGCGGTTGCCGTCACGGTTTCCGTGACTGTCACCGTTCCGGGAAGCGTGTAAGACTGGGACGACGACCTAGACGTAGACCGGGAGGTAGATCTGGAAGTAGACCGAGAAGTTGATCGGGAGGTTGACCGAGACGTAGACCGAGACGTGGATCGCGATGTAGACTGGGAAGTAGAACTAGATGTAGAGGTGCTAGTTGAGTCAGGAAGTGTTATCGTTCGAGTTCTTGTAGTAAGGTACGTCGATGTATAACATCCTGAAGTGCAGCCAGCCTCGGTCGTTGAGTCTGGAAGCGTAATTGTTCTGATGATCGTCGTCAAGTAAGACGATGTATAGCATCCCGAATCGCACTCAGCGTGGTACTATTCATGGTTTTAGAACATGAAACAGAAGATATTGCGCAAGTATCAATTTCGCACCTCGTTACCATTTGCTCCTCTGTATGCGTTACCAGGGGTGGCGATGTTACTCGCGGACGACGATGCAGGAGAAGGAAAGGCATTCGATGAGATATTGGGCGCGCCTCTATACGCATTGTTTTGTCCGCGAGCTGCGACCGGTAGGCCGAGCAAGATGAGGTAGCGAGGGAACCTCATGGCGTGGGCTATGAGATGGAATTTGTTTCCTGAGAATATTGACGATCGCCGACAGAGAGGAACCCGCACTGCCTGCGGTTTCAGGAAAGCCACACCACGTCCAGAGCAGAGCAAAAAGCACGCGAGAGCTAGCCGTGAGAGCTACAAGTCCGCGAGAGGGCCTTTTGTCGGGAGACCATCAATCAGGTGCCCGGATGAATGTATAACCACCACCCTTGACAGGTGAGCTGCGCTGATTGCCCAAAAGTTCCGTAGTACTCCGTATAACAACAATATTGGCGAGGATCCAGCTCCAGGGTGATAGAAATTTTGTGCTTCCTAGATCATTTAGCGTGGTGGACATCAGTTGAGCCTTTAAAAGGCTTGGACCGGAAAGGTAAGGCGCAATTACACCTGCATGGTTGGGCTGTGCAATTGAAGCTGTTGACACGGCCCGTTGTTGTATTATCACGTCGCTCATATCAAAATCCTGACGTGTTGAAGGCGGGGAATTTCAGTCAAGTCGACCCGCATACCGAATCAGAGTGACAAGGGTTGAAAGCGTGTAGTTGCATATTTTCGTGGTTGGTTGAACGAGCTGAACGAACCTTGAAGGTCTGATCGTTGAGCGGGCTTGCCGGGGTGGATCCCTGTCAGTTATCAGTGGCTCAAAGCACAGCTGCGGCGAAAGACCCTCGGTAACATTCGAAAACCAACAGGCTGAGAAAACGGAGGCGAATGACGGGCGACAAGAAAATGGTGGTTTTGCTGATAGGTCATCTCGACCAGACAAAGAATGATAATGTACATATGTACGTATGTGCATATATACATACAGCACGGAGTACTCCGTACACAACACAGATATGTAGGCTGTGGAGGGTGGACAGACTTTTTAGAGTTGAAAGAACAAATTCTTAGCCAAGCCATAGCCGCATCAGGCTGGACAGTCTTGCATTCGGCTTTTTTGCTGAGGCTCAAGGGTCTGGAGTCTGGAGTTGCATTCCACCACGCGTCACCAACAGTTAATCCAGGTGTTCTCCCGCCGTTGATTGGGTGAACATCGATCCTTGAGCTGGGTTCGACAGGCCTTTGAAGAGAACTGGGATAGAATACGGGAGAGATTGTGGGTATCCATATTTCGCGCAGAAGCCGATCAGGCCAAAGCAGCATGACACTGCCAAAACTCGGGTATAGCGGACCTGTTCGCAACGACTAGCCGGGAAAAAGAGAGATATGCGGGCGTTGCATGTGCAGAAGCTGTTGCAGGCGTGCTTGAGAAGCTGTGAGTCGCGAATTAAAAGGGAGTCCAAATGTCCAAATCGAGCGAAAGCGGCGATGATCTGCGGAACAAACACGCAGACAAACACGCCAAGGACCGTTGCAGGGATGAGTCAGCAGGCCCAGCCACCCCGTGACCCTCGCGAATCCCATGCCCCACATGTGACCGCGCTATTTTGCTGCTTGCGGCCAACTGCCGGTTTGCTGCTTTTGGCAATTCCAACCTCGTCTTTCTCTTCTTTCGTTTTTCTTTCTTTCATCCTCAGCGTCACGCTGTCTGGTTTTGATCGCGACGTGTGGAATCTACCAACAGAATGGTTGCTTGTCCGCCGAACTCAATACCCTTCGACAGGCCCGAGTCCGAACCGTCCATCGGTTGTCGAGCGAATCAAGGCGTGTGTTCAACCCCGCTCGCCGGTGGCCCTGTTCGTGTTCCCGTTCTGATCCATGGAAACTGCCCGCCACCCCTGTCTACCGACATGCACTGTATTATTTGTTATTCGTGGTGCTGGGAGCCTGCCACCTTCTTCGAGAATTCCAAAATGTAACACCACCCGACAGGAACTCAATCTCGCTTTTCGAGTGGCTTTTCAAGCTTTGACTTCTGCGGTCTCTTTCATGTCTCAGGCGGATATTCGTCTGTACGACATACCTCTTCTGGACGTGTTCGAGTCGATTTTTGACCACAAACGTGAAATACACACATGTCAGATATTTCTACTCCGTATACGGAGTAGTTCCAGTGTACGGAGTACTTGTGTTCCTTTTTCTGCGCTAGTTTCGCAGGATCATCCATGAAGCACTGTACTTCGTAGCGACTGCAACAACCTGAAATATTTAATAACATCCGAGGGTGGATTCTGTTCCACATCCGATTTCCCAAGCTTGGCAATAATGAACACATCCAGGTGATAATACAATGCTGGTCAACAATAAAACGGTGTCTTATCAAAGATATAAAAGATCTTCCTATACTGGAATTCTCGGTAGTTTCTAGGGAGGTACCGTCTTTTCTTGAACCTCGTTTATTTCATCAAATCCTACACCGAGTGTCGCTTTTTTGAAGAAGCTGATTGTTAGATTCCTAACCATTCAAGTCACTTGCTGAAGATCGGCCCTCGTGTTTTGCATCCACAGGTTGCGGCACTTTTTCCCCGTACACACTGCAAGGATTTAATGCCGCGCCGTAGCTGTGCAGACGTCACATCATTTTCGGATGAGCCCTGGTTCTATTGCTGTCGATCTTGGAAGAAACTTGTGCCTTGCGCTTGTACCCAGATGTCGGCCAAAACTGCTTCAAACTTCTGAGTGATGACAGCGCTTTCTACTCCGTGCACATTCTAGGTTGAACCATTGCCTGGAAGTCTACTAATAACAAAGTCGCATGTTCGCATGCCGATTGAGCTCCTATAACTTCTCATCCCGTATATTTCCGGAGATCCGAACTTCCAGGATTGATAAGAATTTTATACAGGGGTGCATTGGTCATCCTCACAGGGATCTAACGCTGCGCAAGTTACCGACAAATTCCAGCCATTATTGCACCAGGGTGGTCTCCATGTAAGACATGAAGGAAGTCACTTTGCGCAATAAATTGCTGAAAACGAAGGCGTTGACCAGGATCCTTTTCTTCGGCTGCCTTGAACAAGGCTCATTATTAGTATCCCTTTAGCCATTTTCTTATCGCCACGCACCAACGAACCCGCCAGTCTGATGCAACTTGCCGCCAAAAATATCCAGGAAAGAAAGTCAGCGGAGCTTTGACCGCTTCCCTCAAGGGATCTTGGCACCATGCTCTCGTGGTGTTGGGGCACGACGGGTCTCTCCGTAAACCGCCCGCCTTGCCATGATGCCGGATTCCCTTCTGCATTACTCCGTACCCCCGATTCCTCTTTTTTTTTGTCTGTCCTCGCCTTGACCTCTCGCCCAAAGAATTACTTTGTGGCGTTGAACCAGCCATGCAATAGGTTTCCATCCGTGGGCCTTTGAAGTTAATGCCTACGGATAGTACTCCTTACAGTACATCTTGATCTCCATCTTACTCTGCATCCAGCATCCTCGAAGAAACACTGCTCTTTGGGGGTGTAAGTTTTGGCCTATATTCTCGGTTAGTAATTGTTTCTTCATGCTTGAGAAACGCACGCATATGTATGTACACGTGCTTGCATTTTGCTATCGGGGATTTTTCCCAGGATTATCTGCTTCTTCATCGCACGGGTTGACTACAGCTGCTTTGTGAGTCGCGGTTGCTAGGTTGGGTCAGCGAAAGCAAAACACCGGCCTGCTTTTGACGAGCGATTTACCTTGACTCTGTCTGTCCTGATACCATTTTGATCTAGCAGGCACGCTACAAAAGCATTTACAAACCTCATTATCTCATATGGATAGTACCACGCAGCAATCGTTAACATTATTTAGGAGTATGAGTGAGCTTTGGACGGGCGAAATACTTGTATCAACTCCATTTACTTCTTAACTAGCATCGGACCCAGATCTCACAGTATGGACCGACACTTGCCTGTTGTCGCGGGTCTGATGGTGGGTTTTGCGACCTTTGTCTCAGCCCAGACATTCCAAGCCCAAGTCAATATTACAATATGTAACTGGAGGAGCCCTAGAGGTAGGCGATGACACTCATCTTTAGACCTGGACTTTTCGCTAAGTGAACAATACAGTCGGCATTATCAGAGATACCCTATATGCAGATGGAGGTAGCCTTTGGTGGCGAAGGTGAGGCTTCTTCTCCCTCGCTTCAGCAATGGTTTGGCTTACATGGGTCGACTGAAGAGGACTGTCCGACGGCACGTATGGTGAAGTGAAAAACGATGGTTTGATTTACCGTATGATGTTTGCGTTGAATTTCTCACTAAGTAGCCTACAGGTAATCCTGATGGTGATATATTCACATTGCCATTGTCCACGCCCTTTGATACCGCACACACCAATCTTACTGGCTTGTTTGGCCGCTTAAAAACAGTCAACGGAGCTGCCGACAGCTTTAAAGCCAATTATGTCGATGGTGCAATGTTTAGTAGTGATAATGAGTTCATTCTTTATGGGTATGATACTGTCTTATGAGCTCACTGCGATTGTCTGACAGCTTCAGGGGACTCAATCGCCTCACAGGATCAAACCCATACGCAGATCAAGCGATTGCGTATGAGCGCTACTTCTGGGGTCCAGCAGGCGCAACGAGCTGGCGGCAAGGGTTCGTGCAGTCTCGCACCAATCACAATGTTACTAGATACATTACGCATGGCGCCAGCGTCTCCGTCCCGAGCGAAAACCGGGGATATTATTTCAGTGGTATGCGTGGTCAAAATTGGGGAGAAATAGCAGACCCAGAACCCAAGGCGAATCAGACTGCTAATACACTAATTTCGGTTGATATGACTGAATGGAGAAACGAACAATGGTTCAACTCGACTCTTCCAAGCGATATTCCTCCAAGAGGAAAGGCTGAATTATCATGGATCCCGGTCTCAAATTCCGGAGCTCTGGTTGCCATCGGTGGGGTTCCATACCCTCAAGACGTGCTAGGGGGACGCGGTCCTACTCAAGACCAGGAAAAAGATAATGTGAGCTTCTTGTATCGCCAAGGATTACTTTGAGGAAAGGCTGCTTATGTTTCTGCAGAGCCGTCTTGGCGCTAGTTTCATGAATACTGTTCCGGTATATGACATTGCCTCCGACAAATGGTAACGTTATCTCGCCTTCATTCGGGCGCCTTGAGCTGACCCGGATAGGTATCTACAAAATACTACCGGCGATATCCCACCGGTGCGCAGCGACTTTTGCTCAGTAGTTGCTTCAGCAAAGGACGGCAGTTCCCACAACATTTACATATATGGCGGATATGGTGGCTCTAATAGAGTGGAAAAGTCGTCCGACGACGTTTACATTCTCTCTTTGCCGTCATTCACATGGATCAAAGTCTTCCAGGGGAAAAATGAACATGGCCGACGTGGCCATCGGTGTGTCAAAGTGTTCCCTGATCAAATGCTTGTGCTTGGAGGACAGTTTATCGATCCCACAACCTGTTTGGATGGTGGGATTATTCAACTTTTCAATTTAAATACCCTTCAGTTTCAGAATGTATATGATCCCGCGAAATGGGAAGATTATCAAGTCCCGGCTGTGGTTCGAGATCTGATTGGCGGAAGGTATCCATCCATACTGACAGCCATACAAGCGAGCCTCGTTCTTTTCTTGCTAATGCTGACTCTTAGGCCCGATGGGGGTGCGACGGCTACAAAACCTGCTTCTTGGAACGACAATGGCCTCGCGGCAGTCTTTTCGAGAAAGTACTCGAAACCCATCAAGACGTACTACCCTTACAGAGCAACCGAGACACCCTCCGAAACACCGTCTGCTCCACCGCCCTCTGGAGGTGGTCTCCCCAAATGGGTCGGCCCCGTCTTGGGTGTGGTGCTTGGACTGATCTTTATTACCGGTCTGGCGGTTATTTGGCTTCTCTGGCGACGTCGCAAGGAAAAACGCGATACTTCCAGTGTAGGCGCTACTAGCGATAATAGAAATCGGGTCATGCGCTGGATGTACGGCACAGGCATGGCCGGTGGGAAAACCCTCGACGCCTCTACTACAACCGCAACGGAATCGGGTCATCCACCAGAGAAACATCTATCATCAGGGTACTCCGAAGCTGGCAATGAATCCGTCGTGGCATCAAATACGAGACCCGGTGTTGCATACTTCGATTTGAACGAGGCAGCAAGCTCACCGGTGCACGAGATGCATGATAGTTCCTCATATCCGATAGCGTCCCACCCGGGTTTAGGTACCTATCCCTTCTCCAACTCGGATACTCCTTCATGCCCTTGATGCTAAAATTGTCTTTTGCAGGCGCCACGGTCAGTGCACCATTGGAACTCCCCACAGAGTACAATTCGTCACCAATATCGTCCAGGCCGCGATATCCTAGTGATGCGGGAAGCTTCCAAAGCCCTGTCTCCCCGGAGCCGGGAGCCATCTCGCCACCTGTCAGCCCTCCACCAGAGCTACCGTCTACAAGGCCAGCGCACAATAGGCACAATTCATCTCTATCAAGCACAGGCTTCCCTACGTCCTTGAACAATGCTGTAGCAACAGAAAATCGTGGCAGCACGGTGATCAATGAGGAAGAGGATTTGCAACGAGGACGGTTTGTTTCTGGGATCACCGAAGATTTTTCTGACTCGGAGGAATCTCACAACGAGGGTCCAGAAGTCAAGACGTGGTGAAAAAACAGGGTTTCGCCAGGCTTCTCCGATTCTTACCTATTCACATTGGTCTCAAGAGTCCTTGAATATGGTCTGCAGTTTTATTTGTCAAGCCTCTAAGGAGAGACTGTTCACGATTATATAAGAGACCAGTTAAGGAGGTGGATGCCTGTGTGACAGGGTGCGTGGCTTTATTGCTACAAATTGTCTATTTAATGAGAATATGTTGTCTGGCTCTGCGCCTTCCAGCAGTCATCTGATTGACTACTCCTGCCATTTACCCGTTCCTCCCGAGCAATTTAATCCAGTAGGCAAAATCTTGAAATGACCACGCGGCTCAAGTGGTCGAGGACCTCTACCTGTGAATAATTGTCTTCGAAGATAATATGCCACAGTTTCGAGTTTCCATGACCTGCCAACATATTAGCACCACGCCGCCAAACGTGAGGTTTAATGATTCCTGACTATATCTATTTGGGCGAGAAGTTCTGAAATCTAACAGTAGCCAGTCCACTACCAGATTGCCAATCCACGAGAAGTAAGCACCACCAGGCTCAAATCGGTTGCAATGTTCAGTCAGGGAGTCTCCCTCACGGAGTAGCTCGAAGCCCCATTTTGGTTCAATAATGCGGAAGTCGATGCGCCCTTGCCCGTGTAACCACTCACATGTTATTGGAATACCATTTCCAAGCAGAGATATGTATGACCTATAAAACTCGTCCTGGTACTGTGCTTCATATGGGCGCGGCTGGGCAGCAGTTGCGTACTTCCTATCAACGCAATGCATTATGTTATTTCTAGAGAAGTGCCGGATAATCTCCTCCGCTAAATGAGCGATCGAAGGGAACTTATCAAAAGGGAACTTCCGAGGCTTTTGGAATGCGATGAAGCGCTCGACGTACCTGCCAAAATCAGCAAAAAAAAAAAGTGAGAAGGAATATGGAGACCTTTGGCGAAGTACCGAGAACAGAGCCATTTGTTTGCCAAAATGACCCACATCATACACTTACTTTTCATGGAGTCGAGATGGAAAGACATAGATTAGAGGAGCGTCAACATCAATCTGTTCAGCATGAAGCCAGCCAAAGCGGTAGCAGGTTTCGAGGCCTTCGTCGCGGTGATCTGTCTGCAAAGAGCCATGGGAAAGTACAGAACATAATGTCCTTGCGGCAGACTTTGTAAGAAACTTTCTGTTTGGGAATGACCGTTGAACGGGGGATTGTGACAGAAATTCAAAAAGATTCTTCTCATCATCTAACGCTGCTATCACATGATATCGAGTGATCACAAGAGAATTGTTGGTCTTTGCGGATCCCAGGTGGAACTAGAAGCGGTGGTAGCAGCAGCCCATAGGACTTTGGAGTTACTTCATCATCTAGTTACCTCGTAGACCCAACCAAAGATACCGTTTGTCGCACCAGGGTGCCCGCTTGTGAGCTCGAATATATACTCCTTTGCGCTTTCATCAATAAAGACTTGCGCATGATCAGTGCGGAACCTCAAAAGTCTTGAGATCACATCGTCGTTTTCTTCTCGAGTGAGAAAAAGGGTCAGATTCGCTGCCCCCAGGCCTCCAGGAGAAGCACTGATTGAGATTCGCTGCTGAAATGCAAAATGCAAAGGAGTGAAATTCTGCATGCTCTCTGAGCCGGCGGAGGGGCTCCCGTATGAAGAGAGAAGGCAAATTTTGAGGCGGTAGCGACCATAACAAGCACTTATTGTTTTCAGCATACCAGCCCAGAACCGTTGGTCTTGATACGACTTTTGAGCTTCATCGATAATAAAAAGCATATCCTCATCGTATAGACTCCTGTCATTAGGAACTGGGATTCCCCCAGCTGCCGCTTCGGCACTGAGGAATTGCTCAACCACCGGTTCAATCCGCCAGTGACTTATGGTAATAACCCTCCTACCAAGTTGATGATAGTGGTCTAAAAGAAGATCAGCTAGTACAGTTTTGCCAGAAGTTGGAGTGCCGCGAATATGAGCCACGTTGTAAGTATCTAGGACCTCACGGAGGAGTTGCACGGTTCGAGTACGGGGGCAAATGGTACCCTTCGAGGCAAAATCATGAACCGAGACTTTGCTTGCGAAAAGCCAGTTAGGCAACGATAGCTATGACGAAAATGCATCAAGAAAGGCGTACCGAAGGATCGATGAATGGTCATGGAGTGCCCGCATTCGATGCAAACAGACTTTGAATGTGGTTCAATTCGGCCGCCCGGACAAGGACACCGAGTGCCTGCGATAACGAAGTTGCACGTACCCATGATGAGTAGGACCGTGGCTTCTACCTTCAAAGGTTGACTTGAGGACGAAGTAGGAGGATCATTAATTGGAAACAAGGGTCCTGAATTCCCGAAGAGGTGGATATCACTAGGGCCGAAGTGGTATTTCCATACTTTTCTTGTGAAAATGAGGGGTTGGGCACAAGCGTCAAAATGCTCCGGGGTTTCTTGAGGTTGGGCTGCAGGGGCGAAATCTAGCGTTGTACAAAGGCGACTTTGAACCAACTCGAGCATCTCCCGAATAGGGAGCCTATCGATCACTAGTTGCTGATTGATTGCCGTGAGAGATGTGCAATCGCAGTATCTAGACGACACCCTCTGTGAAAAATGCCCAAGCCTCTTCCGTGTGCTTATACGACTTGATTATTTTTGGTAAATAGGTAGATGCCCATTGGTTTCCTTGAAAAGTCGTGAAGAGCGCTTTGCGTTCTTCCCAGTACTCGGGAAGCCATCCACTCTGCTCCCAATCAATGATGCCAACAACGTGTGGCCGGGGGGTCAATTTTACAATGATGTTGCTTCGATGAAGGTCACCATGTGTAAACTTGATAGCAGCATCATCGGGTAGTTGATCGCGAATCCAGTCAAAATTGACGCAGTATGGATCCGGCATTGGGCGCCTGCATAAGAAGGAAAACCAATCGTGAAACTCTTTAACAGAAGAAAAAGGCCCCGATTCAGCTTGATATGGTACATTTATCGCTCTGTCAAAGAAGTTCGATCGATTGATGCTCCCTGTTTAACGATGTGTCGGATAAAGCCATTTCTCATCTATAAACGATCAGCTGGAGCTTACCGATAAAGGGATCTGTAGGGCATTGCTCAAGCAGACGAAGGTTGCTGAAACTCAGATTGAGGTCTCGACAAACAGCGTTGCGTTGATTGTCGTCCATAGTATCCCACATCTTCTCTAGCGTTTGGCCTTCAAGTGCCTCCATGTCGATATAGACATGGCTCTTCTCGGTTCTCCAGCCATAAACCTCGGGCACCGGAAAAAAACCTCTCAAGAAACGATCGATGGAATAGAGGCATTGACCTTCTGCAATGCTAACAGCACCTCCCCACTTAACGAATAGTCCTAGGGATTCGAAGACAGCAGGAGGTGGTTTGTAATAGTCCAGGTCCGTGAACACCCTTCGCTTATCCGCAGATCTGCCTTGTAGATGCTGTGTTCGGGCTTGCGTTCGAACTTCGGCTGGTGGCGGCAGACAATCAAACCGCCGGAAGAAGGACGAGTCTTTGAAATCCGTGTTGGCCTCATTGGGGAGCATGGCAGGAGTGAGTCTAATCGGGTCTCATATTTGTCAGTAAGAATCCTTCGTGTCAGATTTTACTTGATACATAACTCACTGGAAAGAGGTGGAATCGCGCCGGGAACACGCATGACTGTTAAAGGGAAATGATTCTTGACAAAGAGGATAGTGAGCAGCTTCCGGACCAACTAGTTAGTTGAACTGTACTCTGTAGAGGGTATGGGTATGATCGTGAGAAAAAAGGATGATTAGTTAGTTAACTAGTTACGTGATGAAAGAGACAAGGCATTCAGACCATAGTTAACTAACTAGTTAACCAACAACTTCGAGTGGTGAAGAGTTGGATTCCTAATAACTACTTTACTGGCACTAACTTTGATTTCCAACAGAACTGGAACTAATTGGAATTGCTCAGCGTCTCGTCCATGGATCGCAGTTACAATTTCCAGGATGCCGCCGGGTTTTAAACATCTCGGTCCCACGGAGCGGCGCATGGCTTGCGCGGTGTGTTCCAAGTTTGACCGTCCTGCTCATGAGAAGCGGACGAAAAGCGGACTTTGGCACTGGTTATATCCGGAGTGACCCAACTGTCCTCAGGCTTTGAGATAGCCAGACAGAGCGATATAAAGCCCGAGTTGCAGGCTTGCGAGCTCCTCGATCCGCCCATACGATCAGATTCTCAGTTCACTTACAATCTCTCAAGATGCCTACTGTTGCGGGAAAGCCGGTCGGCCCCATTGGCTTTGGACTCATGGGTACGCATCTCCCTCCCTCCGATTGTGCCGTGCTAACTTGTGCGTTGTTTCTAAGCCTTTACGTGGACGCCAACGCCTATGCCGTACGAGGCCGCGTTCAAAGTAATGAAAGCAGCTCTTAATGCCGGCGCCAACCTCTGGAACGGCGGCGAGATATACGGTCCGCCCGACGCAAACAGTCTCCATTTACTGAAGGCGTACTTTACGAAATATCCCGAAGACGCTAGCAGAGTTGTGCTAAGTATCAAAGGTTGCATGGGCCCGGAGGGACCGGATGGCAGCCCTGCCGGCGTCCGACGCAGTGTAGAGAACTGCAATCGAATCCTTGACGGAACTAAAACAATCGATATCTTCGAATCGGCCCGTGTTGACAAGAAAGTGCCTATCGAGGACACGGTGAGATGTCTTACGCAGCTCAAAGAGGAGGGAAAAATTGGTGGCGTTGGTCTGAGCGAAGTCAGCGCGGCCACGATTCGACGCGCTGCTGCTGTAGCACAAATCGCCTCCGTTGAAGTTGAGTTGAGCTTGTGGTGCACCGATCCTTTGGAGAATGGCATTCTGTCAGCTTGCGCGGAGCTGGGTATTCCTCTCACGGCATACTCGCCGCTGGGTAGGGGATTCCTCACTGGCCAGATCAAATCTCTAGACGATATTCCCGAAGGGGATATGCGGAGAAATTACCCACGTTTTCAACCTGGTGCATTCGAAATCAATATCCGCCTAGTGGATGAGCTGAAGAAGCTCGCCGAAAAGAAGGGCGTGGGATTGCCACAGGTTGCACTCGCATGGGTGATAGCCCAAAACTCACAGACCGAAGGTGCATCCGTCATTCCAATTCCCGGTTCAACCAACCTTGGACGGGCTGTCGAGAACTCGACTCCAGTGGAGCTGAGCTCGGAGGAAGTAGGTGAGATCAAGAGCATCCTAAGGAAAATCGATCTCCAGGGAGAGAGATATCCTAGCCACCTCATGGCCCTCTCTGATACTTGAGTGGCTTGTTTGACCCTTCTTCCGATGGTACTGAATAATCTCAATTTGTACTTGTGAATCGTGGTAATGACACGGAGATATGCATACATACATACCTATCCATTCAGCAGTTACATTCTTGCTAGGAAACTACCTTGCAAATCATTGCCCTTATTTCCCACGCGTGCCCAAGGGTTGTTATGCTTCTTGCTAAGAACTGCCTTCACGTTCTCAATTGTGGCTTGTCTTGCCTCAGTAGCTGGGTTATATCCAAGCCCTGATGCCTCGCTAATCTCCTTGTCAGAACGCTTTCCACTGGGTCTACCATCAGCCCGCCTATAAACCGAGACGACGGCAGCGCCGCCAAGTCCTAAATTATGTTGTAGTGCCACCTTCGTGTTAGGGGCAAGACGATTGTTTGCCCATCCCCGAAGCTGCCACACCAACTCTGTACATTGAGCAAGGCCTGTCGCACCCAGTGGATGCCCTTTGGAAATTAGTCCGCCGGATGGATTCACGAGGACCTTCCCCCATGCGTGATGTTTCCCTTTCGAATGAACGACCCAGCTTTTCCAGGTTCGCAGAGCCCCAAAGCGTCGATGGTGATGAGTTCATTTGCAGCAAAACAGTCATGAAGTTCGCAGACACCCACTTCAGAAACATTCGTATTTGCCTGTGAAAGGGCTTCCTGAGCGGCGCGTCTGGACATTTGGTAGCCAACAAGATTCATGGCTGATTCTCCATACGTATCCGATTGATCACTATTGACTCCAACATGAGATTGGGTTGGCTATACCCAGCAAGAACACTCACGTCACCATGGACTGCCCGACAATTTCAACAGCTTTGTCCTTAAGCTCAGGGTGTTCATTCAGCCACTTCTCTGAAACAAGAACAGCAGCAGCGGCTCCATCGGATGTAGGACAGCTATATGCCGGTCAGCAGGGTGACCATGCGAGAGACATACACAGGGTCTCACCATTGCAACTTGGTGACCGGCCCGTAGACAGACTGACTTTCCTTGATCTGGTCCAAGGAATAAACCGTGCGGAACTGGCTGTAGGGGTTTTGAGCGCTGTGTGCGTGGTTGATGCGAGCGATTTCGTTAAGGTCATCAATGACGGCATCATATCTGCATTGAATGGGGTTCATTGGCTGGTTGGAGAATGAAAGAATCTGGCCACTACTCACTTCTCAATATACTCAAGTCCGGCATTACCGAACAAACTCATGTTCCCTGGCTCACTATTTGGGTGGAGTGCAAACATCTTCTCGGATAGTAGGCCTTGGGGGATGGAGCGGTCGAGGTATGCTTTTTTAATCCGGCCGGCTTGCATTTTCTCAAACCCGATGACCATGGCAATATCCACTGCGCCCAAACCAATAGACTGGCGGGCGAGGTACAGACCAGATGATCCGGTGGCGCAGGCATTGTTGACGTTAACAATTGGAATGCCAGTCATACCTATTCCGAACTGGTAAGTAATGATCCTTGGTGATACCGGTTCAGGCGTCTTCACATACCAAACTGGTAGAAGACGCGCTGGCCAGAAGTCGAGTCTCCAAGGGCATAGCAAGCATAGCCCTGTTGGACCTGGTCATAAGTGATTCCAGCATCAAGAAGCGCCTTGGTCCCAGCTTCCAAACCCAATACCGGATAATCTCTTTTGGGATTTGGCTTGAGAAATGGGGTCATGCCGACGCCCACGACGTAGACGCGGCCGAGGCTTGTAGAGGGCGGCATAATAAGGATGCTAATAGGTCAAACAACTGCATTCGAGTTTGAGATGATATTCGAGCGAGGCAGCGTATTTTAAGACGTTATGGGGAGGAGTAACTATCTCGAGAAGTAGCGAAATGCCGATTGCCGGCGCTAAGCAACTTGTGTGAAGACAACACCCAAGGCAGCGCGAGTGATAGCTGAGCGAATTTGCAGTTATAGAGAGTCAGGGGATAAGTCGGGCAATCTCTCGAGCGGTGCCTTGGGGGTATCTAGCCAGTTGTGTATCTGTGTATCTCGCCTGTCCATATGGTAGTTGTCAGTTAGCCCTTGACACAAAGTCGACTTTCAAGGACACCAGGAGACCAAAGAGAAGCGAATTACGGCAGCTACGCTAGAGGGATTAGCTTCATAATGAGTAGCCATGAGGTGAGCGAGGGCGTGCACAGTACGGAGTAACTACCTATACATAGTTATTTTTGTGGTTAACTAGTTAACTAGGCCATTGGGCTGCCACCGGGCCGAGGTGAGAACATCACCACCTTTAACGAGCGAGGTTCATCGGTGGCGACACACACTGAGAGGAGGAGAAAAGCCATGAACACTGTGGTTATGTACGGAGGACTTACATCGAAGTTGGGTATGAACCACAGATCCCCTTCCCGTTGACTACGAAAAACTACTTGGAATGCTTAAAGGGTTGATCCTAAGGCTTGGGAGAGGCGGTATAGAGCTAACAGATAACTGTCACTGTCGTGTTTTTGTTCCAGTGGATTTGATCATCTGAAAATGCGCAACTGCGACTCAGTAACTAATACATAATCACAGGGTGGTCATATCTCCTCAAAATGGATAGTTATCCTGGGGTTGATGGATCACTCCAGACTGCCCTCATACTTCATTTCAATAAGCTCCTGTTTTTCCACCTTCATCTTCCTCTCCAGGGGATGTTCGGTCAGGCTTATCTTTTGCAATCCCTGGATTGTTTCATCACAAACCTGAATGCCTTCATCAAACTTCCTCTGCAGCCTGTAGCACGATGCCAGTTCAATCATCGTTCCTATCCGGTCAGGATGGAAATCGCCTCGGTAAGCTGAGAGATGTCGCTGCTTCTCAATTACATCAAGTAGCGTCGATTCCGCCTCCGCAAATCGGGATTGGTGGCGTAGAATTCGCCCAAGAACCGTCCTTCCCATTAGCGTACCTATGTGATTTTCTCCTAGGTTGCGATCCGCTATTGCAAGACCACAGCGAACGAGACTTTCGGCCTCACTATACTGGCCCAGTGTAGTTTGCACCCTTGCGAGATTTACCATCGCTAGGAGCGTGTAAGGGTGTTCTTTACCAAGGTTCAGCTTGCGAGTGTCTAGAATATGTCCCATGGTATCTGCAGTCACGGACGGGTCCTCTTCCATGTGCAAGGAAAGCATAGCCAGATCTTCCCTTACAAGCAACGTTTTTGTATGCGATGGGCCGAGAACGTCACTCAGTCCAACAAACGCCGTTTTAAGAAGTCTTTTAGCCTCGTCTAGATTTTCGTAGAACTTGCAGATTGTTCGTCCCAGATTTCCCATCGCACTCAATGTGTCTTCGTGCTTAGGGCCCTTCAATTTAAGAAAGCCACTCACTGCGTGCTCCTGTAACATCTTTGCCTCGCTATATCTCCCTTGCTGCCACCTTGTCTGGCCCAAGAGATCCATTGTCATTAATGTTTCATGATCATTCGCCCCTAAAGACGCGATGCAGGCCTGCAAAACGCCGTCCTGAAGATCTGCGGCCTCATCACCTCTCCCTTGATTCCAATAAGTAACTGCCAAAGCTAAGGTTATTCGCCGAGCGGCATTCTGGCTTAGACCGAGTACTCTATCAGTGTACATCTTCACGCGCAATTGAAGTTCTTCGGCATCATTCCAGCGACCGTTATGGGCGTAAACAATACTGAACTTTGCGTAAATCAAAGCCTGAGCACGATTAAAACTCGATCCGGCTCCAGGCCACTGTATGCACCCGTGCCAGCGTATTTTTCTGTTATTCAAAATTCTACGGTCCACGGCGTTCTGGCAGGCTCGCACATGATCTACATGTGGGAGAACATCTCTTCGAAATAACTCTTCAGCTTCGGTATTCGCGAGAGGTGGCAGGAGAATAGAGTGAGCGAGCGTTGCCGCCGCGATATGTGACCAGACAGCTTGTTCTGAAGTGCTCATACCTGGCCTCTCTCGAGCCCATCTATGGACCAGCGGATGCATTGAATAACTGTCGTTGGACTCGTGGCGCGTGATAAGAGACATTTGAACAAGCTCTTTGAGAGCGTAGCGTACCCGCACCTCATCAAAAAACCCCAGTTCTCTTCCCTCGCGTATGAGATGTGGTAAAGTAGCAGGGCTACGATCCTGGGTGATGAAACGAAGTATCGACAGGCGTATGTCTTGGTATCTCTGGTACAGAGTTGACGGTTCTCTCAATCTCTCCTCTTTCGCTCTTTTCTCTTCCAGTTCCTCGATTTCACAGTTGAGGACGGCCTTTTCAAGGATATCAAACCGTATATCTTTATAATAGAAAAACGAAAAAAGCTTAAGGATTTGGATCGCGTCTCTAGAAGTCTCGTTCTGTTTCTCCTCGATTCCCCTGTATGATACCTCGAAAGTTGCGACGGCACTCATGTACTGCTCGTGCTTTTCTCCAGGATCTAGTGATGATCTAAGCGGCCGACGGATACGCTCCCAATCTTTGTCATAGAATTTTAGATAGTCCTTTAGCGAGCATAGGCCGTTTCGTATTGCGGCTCCAGCATGGATCAAGGCGAGTGCAAGGAATCCAAGTTGTCTGGTAATCTTTGTCGCCCATGATGAAGAATCAGCATCCCATGGCTCTGCTAGGCGTGCCGACCGTAAGAGAAGAGCATTGGCATCTTTGTTGTCCAAACCTTCAAATTCAAAAAAGCCCAGGCCAACATTGCCATATATTTTATGGGCGGGGTTTCGCGTTGTGATGATGATGTGACCTCTGTCGCCCTTTGGAAAGTACTCTTCTAAATCAACAAGGGGATCGTCGGCATTGTCGATTAGTAGAAGCCACCTCTCCTCCCGGTTAGAGAGCCAATGCATCGCTGCAGCATAATTTGGTTCGACCGCTCCAAATTTTGCGATTTCAGCGTATGTTTGCTTTATTCGGACATGGGAACTAGCATCAATCCAGAAAACCCCCAGTAACTACCAGTGGAGCAAATGTTAGTACAACTCATACCACGAGTATATCGCTCAACAATAGAAGGTGTCAGTCACCACCTACCTTTCTCGGTTCTGCTCTGCAAATTTGGAGCAAAATTGGGTTTTACCCGATCCTCCAATGCCGTAAATGACGAAACGCCGCTGATTTTGAGCCGGATGATCAGGGCCTGGGCTCAAAAGAATATCCTGCAATTCCTTCAGAGCAGGGTCGCGACCAGTATAAACGCTGCTGACGGGCTGCGGGATGTCAAAAAATTTATTTGGAGTAGTCACTGAGACGGCAGTAGCAACGGATTGAATGCAGTTTCTGAATTGTCTAATTCGGGAGAGCATTGCCAAATCTTGCGTGTGTGTATCTGATTGATGCCCACTTGAGAACTGGAGGCGGGATTCAAGGGCTGTAATTTGAGATTTAAACTCGTGGTCGAGTGACCGCAGGTCAACGGATATTTGATCGAGCGTATCCTGAGATTTCTGATGGTGGTACCTAAGAAATAGTTAGGTTTGAAAAGTCTCAAGTGGTTGGGTACCATGTGAACCATACAAATTGATCCCTGTTAGCAGAATCTCGAGGTTTTGCTTTTCAATAGAAAGCTTTTCACGAAGTTGCTGCACTGCTCTGGCCTTATCACGCCTACGAGCCTCCTTGCTGAATCCATCCAACTTCCCAATAACTTTGGAACCGGATTTACCGTAGATATCCTGAACAAGGTGCTCGAGTTGTTTTGTGACATCCTCACATGTTTCGAAGCTTCTTTTGCAATTATTCCATAGACTTTCGAGGTTGGCGGCTTTCAAAGGGGAAGCGAAGGTGGACGTGATGTGATTATTTTGGAGGCATTCGTCGATGGAGGAGACAACACTCCGCAACGACTCAATCTCACCGATTAGGGCTTCAATTTCCTTTTGAACGGCGGCGATGGCGGTTGGAAGGTCTTTAAGAAACTTGATGACGCGCAAACATACGTCCACGAGAGTCACCGCTCCCACCGTGATCGAAAACGGATCCATCCCGTTTTCAGAGCCAGGAGAAGCATGTGCGGCGGGGAAGGCGTGCGATAGTTTCTATTTTGGCGTTTGGGTAGTTATGACTGTATCCTCACTCACTTGGGACTGGTAATCGTTCCTAGTAGTTAAAGTCGGTAATGCTGCATTTCGTAGCAGGGTATCGGGAGCAGCGAGTCAGGTAAACTGGAGTCTGGAGTGGTTGTAAGATTTGTCCTGAGGTTGCCCGCATCTAGATTTGATAACTTTGGATTTCAAACATCTCTTAGCCGCCCGCTCTGGATACCAAGGTTTGTCCTAGTTAGTTATAGTAACTTTGTTGCTAAGAATCCAGTGATTATTTTTAGATAGCCAATCGATTGATTTGCGAGGGTTTCGGGTTGTGATTCATGTCGCCTCCTGCATAGAATGACCAAATAGATCTTATGCCAAACCTCATTGGTTGGGCTGCCACGGTCCGAGCCTTCCTTAGTTAACTAACCAAGCCCGTAAATCTTTCCGCCCCCAATGTTGGGGAGTTGTTTGCGGGAATGAGCCTGTCTTTTTGTCTCGAATTGCGGTCTTTGAGCTTGGTCAGGTACCCCAGCAGGGTACGGAGTAACAACTCGGTCGAGCCATAAGGCCTTTGGTCGAGAGCTTTCGAATTGATAGAAGAACATGGTATCACGCCCTCAATCTTCAGGCGTGCTTGTCTAGCTATTTTTCGTGAACCCATTCTAAAAATTGTCATTCCATGATTGGTCGAGTTAAAAAGTACATGACTATGCATGATTATTGCCACTGGAGATCATCCTTGCCGTAACGGCCAGGTCTTGACGGCTCCCCAATAATATAAATGAGGCTGTTGCCCTTGACGGCGCCTCAGGCAAGTCATCTAAGGTTTAACGTCTGCACCTGGCGAATGTTGGAGAAACAATGATCCCTCCACCCCTCACTCTGAAAATTTTGGTTGGTGTTTTGATTACCGTTTTAATATACAAACTTGTCGTTTCGATATATGAATCGCGGGTATGTGAGCTCGTCTCCTGTCAAGCCTAATAACACGTTCGACATCCTCTCTGACTGGGGGACAGATCGATCGAAAATTTGCTGCCGCAAATGGATGCCAGCCGCTCAGGAAATGGAGTGCAAAGTGGCCTCTAGGGCTGGATTTACTCCTCAACGCATTTCATTACGAACGCAAGCAGCGAATCCTCCGGTTTTTTCTCGACGTGGTGGCCGACTCAGGGACTACCTTTGAGCAAAATCTGTTGTTCGCGCGGGGAATTGATACCATTGAACCCAGGAATATCGAAGCTGTATTGTCATCGCAATTCACAGGTCAGTCGCAGCCAATGATAGTCTAGGGTATCTACCATCATTAACAAAGCTTGCGATGGAGACTTCGGACTTGGCCTACGACCCCCTACGTTTGACCCTTTGTTAGGGAGCGGAATTTTCACTCAAGACGGTAGACGGTGGCGCCATTCGCGAGAACTTCTGCGACCGCAATTCATGACCAACCGAAGCAATAATTTCGAGCAGATAAGAGATGCGGTGAACAGTCTTATTTCGAGTATTCCAAATACTGATGATGTGGATCTTCAGCCGCTGTTCTTCCGACTTACATTTGAGACAACACTGTTTCTGTTGTTCGGACAACATTTGCTATCATTGAGATCCGAAGGAATCACAAGCCGCGAGTCAGAATTCGCGGAAGCTTTCAATGTCGGCCAGAACTACCTGGCACAACGAGGGCGCCTCGGCGATTTTTACTGGATTCTGGGGGAAGCAAGTTTCGAGACGCCTGCAACACGTGTCATGCTTTCGTAGATAGTGCGGTCAAAAAGGCGCTGGACCGACATGTTAAAGCGACTGACGCCAAGGATTTGAAGGTGGAAACTTATGTCTTCATCGAGGCGCTTCTCGAGGAAACGACCGATCCGAAGGTCCTGAGGGATCAGTGTCTCAATATTTTGTTGGCCGGAAGGGATACAACAGCATGTTGCCTTACGTGGACAATGTAAGTAAAACAAGTCTTTGTCTGTCCCTCGCCGTATAAACTGACTTTTATCGGAGCCGTCTTCTCGTGCAACATCCTCGGGTTCTCTCCAAGCTCCGTTGTGAGATAAGAGACACGCTTGGCGTCGGCCGTGGAGCATCGATACCATCTATAGGCCGCTTGAAGACATTACAATACCTGTCGCTGGTGATCAAAGAAGGTAAGGCTAAAGATCAACCCATTTGACCTATCTGCCGGGGCCGCAGCTAACTGTTTTGGCCAGTCCTTCGCCTGTATCCCTCAGTGCCTGTGAACTCACGAGCGGCAATTAAGACAACTACGCTTCCTGTTGGCGGCGGTCTCGACGGGAAGGCGCCTATTCTTGTCCGAAAGGGTGAAGCAGTAGGTTATTGTGTATACGCAATGCACCGCCGAAAAGACATTTATGGGTCTGATGCCGATGAGTTTCGCCCAGAACGCTGGGAAGCGGAGGACCTGAAGAATGTAGGATGGGCGTATCTACCTTTCAACGGAGGGCCGAGGGTGTGTTTGGGCCAGGAGTTCGCGCTGCTAGAAGTCGCATATACTGTTGTGAGACTACTGCAGACATACGAGAGCATTGAGATGGCGGATCGGATGCCGATGGCGCCGCTTGGCGAGGAGAAGCAGGAGCTGACATTGGTGGTATCAAGTGGTGAGGGCTGTTGGGTCAAGATGAGGAAGTATAGATCGTAAGACCCGAAGTAGAGAGGAATCAGATGCAAATGGTGATCCGGGATGTTGCCGTAGTTGGAGAGAAAGCAGTTCATCGATCTTGACACGTGAGGAAGTTGAGCAACGAGTTGGAGGTTTAGTCATGGTTATGTGATAGCTAATTATCTTGTTAGTCATCGGGCTAGTCAGGGCTCACGTGATGGTCTCCTGTCTGAATGTCGTCTGTCACGTGCTCTGCTGCCTTCAACCTCCTTGGTAACACTCGAGTTGCGCACATCCATCTCGTCCATCTGCAGCTTCACATCGCATTCTCCGTGTTGGCCATGACCCCATTGGGGCTTATGGTGGAGCTGCCGCCACAATGCCCTATAATATTGCGTGAGTTCAAGTCCCCAGGGCCATGCAAAGGCTGGAGCGGCCGCTAACTACCGAACAGAATGATCAGCGACTTCTTTTTTCCACAACCAGGTGCGAATCAAGCAAAATAAAGGGTTCAGAATAGTTCATATATGTATAGCTAACACCTGGCTCAGGAGGAGTGGAGAGCCATATCTATCAACTTTCCACTGTAAGCGGAGCCGTGGCCACGACATCATTTCTTTGCTTACAGTATATAGAAACTGATTGACCGGGGGCACAAGGTGATCATAGTCACTCACGCCTATAAGGGTCGCACCGGTGTGCGGTATTTGACCAATGGACTGAAGGTCTATCATGTTCCATTCTTCGTCATTTACCGTGAGTCGACGATGCCTACTGTTTTCTCGTTCTTCCCAATGTTTCGCAACATTGTGATTCGTGAGCAGATTGAAATTGTTCATGCCCATCAAAGCCTAAGTAGCTTTTGCCATGAAGCTATTCTACATGCAAGGACAATGGGCTTGCGAACTGTATTCACCGATCATTCGCTGTTTGGCTTCGCCGACGCTGGATCTATACTCACCAATAAACTGCTGAAATTTACTCTCAGTGATGTCGATCATGTTATCTGCGTGAGCCATACCTGGTGAGTTGTCTCGATTTCTTGTTCGAGGGATCCTACCTACTAACTACTTCGATTTAGCAAGGAGAATACTGTTCTTAGAGCGTCTTTGGACCCATTAATGGTGTCAGTGATTCCAAATGCCTTGGTGCCGGAGAACTTCCAGCCCTTGAACTACAATGAGTGCCACAAAGAACTAGGGTTTGCGCCACGGCTCTTGGGTCCGGATGACACGATCACCATAGTCGTGGTTTCTCGACTTTTCTATAATAAAGGAACGGATCTACTGATTGCGGCGATCCCGAGAATTCTATCTACTCACCCCAATGTTCGTTTTATCATTGCCGGGAGCGGCCCGAAAGCAATTGATCTTGAACAAATGCTAGAACGAAATGTGCTTCAGGACAAGGTGGAGCTTTTAGGGCCGATCCGACATGAGGAGGTTCGCGACGTGATGGTCCGGGGGCATATTTATCTCCACCCTAGTTTGACTGAAGCTTTCGGTACTGTTATCGTAGAAGCTGCGAGCTGTGGATTGTATGTCGTTTGCACCCGGGTTGGCGGAATCCCTGAAGTATTGCCTCAACATATGACGACATTCGCCAAACCGGAAGAAGACGACCTTGTCCAAGCGACCGGCAAAGCAATTGCCGCGTTGCGATCCAACAAGATTCGAACTGAACGGTTCCATGACCAGGTCAGGACAATGTACTCGTGGACTGACGTTGCTCGACGAACCGAACGTGTATACGATGGAATATGTGGTGCCATCAGTGAGGAGGAATTTTACGGGTATCTTCCCGGCGAAAGCTGGACAGGTGCTCGTGGTAGAGAGCACAGTTTTGCTCTTATCGATCGACTCAAACGATATTATGGATGTGGAATCTGGGCAGGAAAGCTATTCTGTCTTTGCGTGGTAATTGATTTTCTGCTCTACGTTTTCTTGGAGTTTTGGAAGCCGCGTAGCAACATCGATGTTGCGCGTGACTGGCCCAAAAAAACTGGATATGCGGCCGAGGGCCAGCAGCAAGATCGGCGGCCTCTACTTAACAATACCAACCGTTCTCGCCGGCGAGTTGACGTTGAGCGAAAATTCTGATATATAATCGAAAGCCCATTATTTTACTGTAGGAGTGTAATATAAAGAAACTACTATGTTCGGCTTAGATATGATCTCGCGGTATACCCCAGAGAGCCAGAGAGTATGTAAAAGCGGTGATGAGGTGGTCCAGGACTGCTGCTGGAATACCTGAAGGCGGCCTTGGTTACCAAGTAAAAAGAAAAATTGCATCCCATCCAACGACAAAACCATGGAACAGTATGTGGGTTCAAGCTATCTCATCACCGGAGGACGGCCTTCTTTGTTCCATTTGACACGACTTCGCACCCACTCAACAGCTTCTCGAACTCCAGTGCCCATCAATGCACTGACGGGAAGAACCCTGCTATCTCGCACACCACCCCCTTCTTCTCCCTCAAAGACTTTGCGCACAAATCCCTCCTTGATCCTGACAACCTCGACGCAGTCTTCTCGGTCTTGCTTATTGGCTAGAACTAAAATAGGTACACCGACGACTTCCGAATGTCGAAGAACCGACTCCAAGACTTGTCGACATTCGTCTAGCCGACCAAAACTACCCGCGGGGTCGATCGGTTTCAACTGATCGCTCGAAGATGGACGCTCGGCGTCGCCAGAGAAAGGATCTGAGATCGATCCGCGGGTCGCACTCTCAAGGCGGGACACGTCGGCATCGTCTCCGACATCTGAGCTGTCAACCACGAACACGATGGCATGACAGCTGGAATAATAGCTCTGCCAAAGCCCACGCATGGATATTTGGCCGCCGACATCCCAGATTTTCAGGTACATGTCTGGCAGCGAGACAGTGGCCACATTTTGTCCAACCGTGGGCACCGTCCGGCCGATATCCGACTTCTGTGTGTCGTCGGTGTTCGAAGTAGTAGAGGGCAGGTAGAGGGCTTTGATCTGGTTGAGCAGGGTGGTTTTCCCGGCGTTGTCTAGCCCTAGGAGGAGAACAGAGTATTCTGGAGACGAGTTAGTGACCAGTGAAGAGGAAGAGACGCCCTTATAAGCAAGCCAGGTTACCTTCTTTACTGGTTGCATAGAAATAGAGAGACTTTGCTAGATGGTACATTATTGTGGTCAAAATGGCTGCGCAGGGTCATGGCCACGGAACGACCATCAGCTCAAGTGCGCCTCAGCGACAGGCTGCGATTCGAGCCACCGTCCTCAGAGTGCGAAGCAGCGCGCGGCAGCACGAATCCCGTGTTGTTGCCGTTGGACGATTCTACTTATTATCCCCGTACTCCGTAGTCGCGATCCAGCGAAGAGTCGGGCTGATCAGGTGACTGGGCAGCGGATTATCAGTTTCCGCGCATTCCGACGCCCTCGACAGCCAAGCAGATCTGAGCGTCAGATCCGGACGGGCGAAAAACAAGGATCAAACATCGGTTGCTGGCGCGGATTATAAATCAGCTTTGATCCGGAGTAACTAGTAGGCGGTTATCAGCAGCAGGATGATGTATGAGCCCGTCCAGCCGCCATCCTGTTTAGCCTCGCGTTGGCGCAACTCGGAGAGCGAGGGAGAGCACAAAAAAGACGACATAAAACCCCACATGTCCCACCAAAGTAACCAGTCCTGAGTGATGGAAGCGTCTCTCAGATGCCTTGATTTTGGGTTTCGCTTGTGCCTTCGTTGTTGCTCTCGATCGGGAAGGCCTGGTTTGATTCAATCTTCCGCTTGCGCGGATCATCTCTACGTCTAACTAGCCGCTTCTCCTTTGCGATTTCAAGAGATGGTGCGGCACCTGTGAGCTGGAGCGGCGAATTTCGAGCCATGATTGCGCCCGCATCTGACCCGTCCTTTGTGGAAGTGGTCATTGTCGGTAAGTTATACCAAACATGCACGCTTCTTGCTTATCGTCGTAGCACTGACAATGTTCGCTAGGAAACGGGCCCTCCGCGCTTCTCTTGTCGTACATCCTCCACGGGAACATTCCGTCCTATGACCCCGATACTCCTCACCCAGACCCAATCCTTCACGAAAAGCTTGTCGAAGCGCCTCGGCTTCTGGAATTGGATATAGAACGCTTGACGGAACACTTTGAGGCGTCCCGGTTTCCGTATTCCACTCAGGCTTTACCGGTGAATGCCCTTCTCGACTCTCTTGTCCGCCCCAATGCAGACATCAATGATGCGGAAAGGGATACATGCATACGGTGGCGGCACACTCCGGAGTTGGCCGTTCCGCATGTTGTTTTTGGTGACGCCTCACAACCCGGCGGGCAGTGGACCGAGTGCCCTGAGTGGACGACATGGGACATTCAATCGCTTAGTTATGCTGGCATGCTGTCTCTTCCCGGTTATGGTTTTGAAGACGATCATCGAAAACAGTTCGGGTCCACACTAGCTCCCTTCACTAGGCCGTCAAGGCGAGAGATCGCCGATTACTACGCGGCTTATCCGCACGCTGTGGGTATATCCGACGCCATAAAGGTAGCCGAGAATATTGATGGCATATCCCGCACGGATGACGGGTTTTACATTTCCTCCCACAACTTAAGTTGCCGGTACTTGGTGGCCGCAAGCGGAATCTTTACGCAACCCAAGCCCGCAAGGCCATTGCTGCAGCCTTTGCTTGACTGGTCGAGGTCAAAGTCGGAAAGACCTTGCACCGAACCACCTCTCTTGGTCATTGGCTCTGGATTCTCTGCCGCGGATATCATCATTTCCTCACCTAAAAATCGGAAAATTATTCACATCTATAAATGGGACGACCAACAACCCTCTCCATTGAAGGGATGCCACCCTCAGGCGTACCCGGAATATGCTGGCATATACCGTCTTATGAAACGAAGTGCTCATTCCCAGCCCGAGAATAGCCCGCTCGCTTCCCACGACAGACCTAGACGGCCACGGGTGTATTCGACTGCGTCAACACCCTTTTTAGGGAGTCGGCAATGGGCTGATGTTTACGAAGGCCTTCCTAACACATTGGTAACCGGAGTTGAAATTAACAGCGAAGGTGCAATGGTTAGCCTTCAAATTCACGATGGATCCACGGTCCGTCGCCAGATATCTGGCCTAGCCCATGCTGTCGGCCGCCAGGGATCTCTAAAATACTTGACGGGGTCTCTTAGAAAGGAGATCCTTGGCGACAACAATGAAGAGGATAGCAACGCTGCTGGTTTGGTTTCTGCGTCGACCTTACGCACGGCGGCGCTTCGAGACCTTGAAGTTTCCCGCGACGTGTTCATCATTGGAAGTTTGACGGGCGATTCTTTGATTCGATTTGCGTACGGTGGATGTATTTACGTGGCCGGGAAATTGATCTCTCGAATCACGAAGCGCATCCCAGCCCCAGATTCTACGGAGAAAGCAGTAGGACTGGCACATTCGAAGTCTCAGCCAGGGCAGATGATGAACGGCCTTGATGGCCATAACGGCTCACTGATAGCCGACGGGGTGTGTGAGCATCTCCGGCATGCGCATCTGCTGAACAAACCGCTTTCCCAGTCTCGACCGAATCCGCCAAGCAACGGAAGAGGCTGGTGGAATTCCCTAATCTTTTGGTGGCGATAATACCTCATGATTTGGTGCTTTTGTAAATTTTCTTGATAGTTTAGATGTAGAGCCATATATATGCCCCTTAACAATCCCCATTGCCCGTCCTTGGACTGGACCCAGTGACAATATCATTCTGCCAAGCCGTCTTTACATATCTACCCAGGCCTGTATGTATTTCAAGTCGCTACTGGTGGTGATGTGATTTCTTTCGTTTGACCAATGCTTCCAAAATAACCCTCTGTAAATCCTCCAACGAAGAAATAGTCGCTTACAATTTTATAAATGAGCATCGATGAGCCAGTTGTGCAGTCATACAATGTGTAACATAAAGTTCGTGACAAAGCCCACCAGCCGGTCGCTCGAATAGTTAGTTATGCAATTAGTCTCGCAGAACTCCATAATGGTGACTACCTGAACCTATTTCACTACTTTTCTGTCTGCATCTCAAACAAGTGTTCTCATTCGATACTTGTAGCTGGTTATCACATTTGGCACGCTGGCCAAATTCTTCCCTTCTCGACTCGCTCTCCTGGAATCAACAAATACTGAGACACGCGGCGAGTCGTCTGCACAATAAGTCCAGGCACTTCGAGCTTTCCACCGAGCCCATGGCCTCCCAACCGGATTCGAGCTCTTCTAAGTCAATCGACAGAGAGACCACTACGCCATTTCACTTGAAGCTTTTTTACCGACAGCATTCCTTCCATCACCTCTCCGATTACCCAATTCCTTCGCCCTCTACGCCGTCGCCCTCACTACCCGCACACGTACAAATTTACACTTGGTATTCGTGCACGCTTCGCGAGCTGGCGCATCTGCTCACATCATGTCTGCCTGAGTTAGCAGTTGGGTCACGTCTCAACTTCCGACTGATATACCCGGACGCAAAAGTACATCTTGCAGGATTTGGACCGTCTGGCGCTGGCGGCCTCGGATCGACAGATGAAGTGAGAGGGAGATACTTATGCAAGGACGTTGGGAGTGTTATTGTCGCGCCAAAAAGCAACGCAGCCGAGGATGGTCCTTCCGCTACAAAGCCCGCGCTTGAGGGTGAAGACGCGGATCGTACTTTACAAGATGTTCGCTTCATTATTGGCGATTATGTTGAATGCGCGATTTCGCCGCCCCTGCAAGATGGGTCCGTCCCACCGCCAGTATCATCAAGAGGACCACCCGGAGGCCCAGGAATCGGTGGAGGAATGCGAGCTTTTCCCTCCGTGAGGGAGAATGGCTTTGGTCGGAGTCGCACACTGGGAGGGAGTATGGGTCGGAGTTCCGGTGGCTTGTCGGGAATTCCTAGTGGTGACTGGAGGCGAGGAGAAAGGGTTCCTGACAACGGGAGGGGTGGTTATGGTGGTAGCAGTTTTCAAAGTCGAAGGCGACCCTACTGAAGCCGTCGCGGACTTGGGCGGCGGTTTATTGTGTTACTGAATTTCTTCGAGTTAAATGGAAGCGACTGCTGCCTGCACTCAGGGAATATGGTGAGCCCGCAAAGGAGTTACTCGAGGAAGGAAAAATATGTGTTTATTTGATCTGTTTTGATTCAACAACTGCCTACTACATGGTTATGTACGGATCGTAGCCACACTGTCTACCGCAAGACGACCTGTATGCTAAACTGTAAAGTACAGTATCAATGAATGGTCCGCAGCTACCATTCAACAATCGTATCACCCCTTCGCTTTCCTCTCATTTCGTATTTGCCCTAGGTACAAACAGAGCCGTCAGCATTGCTTCCATATCCTCCAAATTGGGGTTGCGATTCACATCTGTTTTGTATCCGATGTACCCAATGATGCCGGGGACGAGGGCCATATAGCAAAAGGATATCCACGCCGTACGAGGAGTCCAGCGGAAGTACTTGTATCTGTATTTATTTGCATCTGGAAATAGAGGCGAGGTGTTGTCAGCAGTTCTGGGTCAGGACGTGGAGCGATGATGATGGCAGCGTACCGTAGTATTTCTGGAGTGCCGGGTCCAGGTGGAGATCTGTAAGAGTGTTAGACAAGACGGTTCCGGAGAAGAAGGGAGAGTGAAAGCTCGAACACGTACTAGACGGGCCCGCCATTGCTGGTATCATCTGTTGCTTCTCGGCGTCGCAGTCCGTCGTTGTTTCGATATATCTCGATCTGGTTTGGGGAAACCTTAGGATTACATAATCTGTGCTCAGTCACGAGATTGCTGCTGTGTCAGCCAATTATCACGGGTCAACTCGGGACCTCGGCGAGCTTCGAACGCGAAAACGGGAAAATGGGACGACTACCAGGGACACTGGAGTACAAGGAGGACTTCGATGGCGAAATCCGCAACAGGGTAATAACAGCGTACAGTGTGCTTGGTGGTGGCCGTTTCAGCGCTCGGATCAATGGTGTTCCGCGATGGGATTGCCGGCCTGCCATCTGAGCCTTCCGCCGTAGTTCAATTGATTCCTGGCTAACTAACGGACGTAACAACAAGCCAGTTGTGCCGACGCCGAGTCTAGTTATCTACCCATCCGCCAATGATAGTGGCATAGCTGAACCTCTTTGTTGCAGGCTACGAGCGTTAAAACGAGCGATTATTTTCTTCAACACATTCTCCTGTCGTTGTTGTGTACCTCTAACTTGGCGATCGCTGCAGTCAACAGATCTATCTCCGTTATGGCTTCTCATCAAGCTCCCAAGATCACAGTATACTGGTATGGGTGTCCCTATCGCTACGTTTACCAAGGATTCACAGGTTCTAACCACAGCTTTGTCTCGCTATTAGGCTCGAGTTTTCTCGTGCTCAGCGCATTGTCTGGCTACTGGAGGAATTGAAGCTGCCTTATGAGCTGAAAATGTTCAAGAGAATGAAGGACATGCAGGCCGATCGAGCCCTCAAAGATATCCACCCTCTAGGGAAGTCGCCGGTCGTCACGGTCGAGTCGTCCGATTCTCCTCAGCCAGTGGTACTAGCCGAGTCAGGTTTCATCGTTAGTTATCTCATAGATCGGTTTGGCAGTGATGAGACGATGAAGCTCTACGCACGATACTCTGATAACGAGGATTCACCCGGCAACGAGACCGAGTCGTGGAGGAGGGAACAATATTTCATGCACTACGTTGAAGGAAGTTTGATGCCCTTTCTCCAACTCGACGCCGTGCTCATGAGTAGGTTTGATTGCTTTCGCAAAAGGTTCGACCGGAGTCCTAACGAGGCTTTGTACAGGTATCCGTGACGCTCCTGTCCCGTTCTTCATCAAGCCGATAACGAGAATGATATCCAATAGGGTACACGATTCGTACCTTGATCATAACGTCAAAACACATCTCGCCTTCCTCGAAGAACAGCTCAGGACATCGCCTGGTGGCGGCAGGTATCTCTGTGGGGATCGGCTTTCGGGTGCCGATATCTTGATCATTTACGCCCTTGAGGTGGAGGCGGAGCTCGGCCTTCTCAATCAGAAGGACCATCCGAAATTAACCGCCTACCTGAAGGATTTGAAAGAACGCACGGCATACAAGGAGGCCGATTCTAAAGTTAAGGGCATGGGCTGGAGTTCTGCGCCTATGCCAAGAATTTGAAACTGTTCATCAGTGCAATCCTGACCACTCCGTACTTCATGACCAAATTGTATCATCATACATAGCAATTAATAATACGATCTCAACTATGGAATCCTCGCTTCAGTATCATATGCCGTATCCCATTCAAAGCTGGCAATAAACCGCTGACTAAGCCACGCTTGACCAGCCTCCGCAACATTATTGCTTGCAGAGTTTCTTCACTGAGACAAGTGGTGATGGCAGTATTGCTTGCTGCTTATATTCCTACTTTGGATTGTTTATTCCTAGAGCTTACGATTGCTCAGTCAAGCCTTTGATCTAATACCGTGAATTTTTATACCATTCCAATTAAGAGGTTTGTGCCGGCTAACATTAGGCCGGCTGCGACCATATGCTCACCTAGGTTAACTAGGAGAGCTGAAGCAAAGGAAAATGGTTGAAGCAAGATCCTCTTCCATCTCCTCGCCGGGTTTTCCATTACAGACGCAAGGTCCGCCGTCGATTTTACCACCGGAGAAAGTGTTTCCGATACAAATTGGATCGGATCTATTTCGGCTATCCGGCGCATCCATCGCCTCTGATGGTGAGAATGTCTCTCTGTCGTCGTCCGTAAATCCTATGCGTATTAACAATCCTAGAGCACCCTCATATTTTTCCCGCTTCTTTGAAGAGCAGGTACGGCAGAATGGCGAGGGAGCAACAGTCAGAACGCTTTATATAGACCGAGACCCAGACACCTTTCGGGATATTCTAAAACATCTTCAAGGTATGCAGTGCTGGCGAGTTAGGGTGCTTGCTTATAGTAAAATATCCATGTTTGAACACTAATACCTGTCGATATCAGGCTACTACATACGGCCGAGGGATAACTCTCATTTCGTAAAATTATTCGCGGATGCCCAGTTCTACAGTCGTTAGTTTGTTCTCCAGATACGCTTGCCAAGCTGCCCGTAGTAATGCTAACATTACAGCCAGTTCCGCGGTTGATATCCCAGCTTTTTGAGAGCGAGATTTTCATCCAGATTGGAGACCGGCATTTTGAGATACCCCGAGACATATTCTCCAGTCCCGGAAACTCGCCAAACTTTTTCTCTTTGGGCTTTGCAGTATTCTTTGCCACCCCGGGCGAGGTTTTCCCTGGCTTAGACCGACAAGGTCTGCTTCGACCCCCAGCGATAACGCCTCCTATCGTCAGCAATCGATCCGGCGAGGTGTTTGCGGAACTGCTTCATTTTCTTCGGGGGTACCCTGTTCAAGTTAGAAGCGAAGAGCATCGGGAAGAACTATTACGTGATTGTCGATATTTCCACCTGAGGGGGCTCGAGCAGAGACTCATCCCTTGTGATATTAGTTTCAATCCGGATCGGCAACGGTCAGAAATCACCGTTCGCCTTGAGGACATTCGTCCGTCTGGGTTACAAGTCATTCTAGACCCCATTGCCTCGCAACTGCCCGGATGGTCTGGCGGCTGGGTTCAATATGCCAGGCCCTTCGTCGATGACGAGCATCACGAGCTGATTATCGAGATCGGCGGAGAGAGCACACGGATTGATTCGGCTACGCAGCGCGTTGAGTTTTATGGTTTGGCAAAATCGAAGGTGAGCAATCTGTTGCAGATCATCAGCAACAAGGCAAACCTTCTCGCAAATACATCTCCCAGTCTATCCGGCGAGCTAAAGTCGGAGCAAAGCGGCCGAACGACGCCCGCTAGCGGACCGTCATCATCAAACGGCATCCGAGTGGTGATTGATTCCGAATCGGACGTGGTTATTGATGGCGAACCATATGTCGCGCCAACTGGCACAGCCAATCGCCCTGGTGTTCCTGACGCAGGAGCACCTTGGATGGCCGGCATAACAGGGCTGCCGGAAAATAGTGATTGGCTGAGCAACATCGGCAATACCTTTCAACCCGGTATTGTCGAGCATCAGACTCCGCATCCGGCCTCCATGAAGGTGGACATGGGAACCCAACATCACCTGCACAGGTGGCAAGGCTCGGTGCCGCCAGGTCCTTCCTCGCGAAAACGCAAACGCAGCGATAGCGTCGATGACCATCGGGAATGGATCGTGCGCAAGGGACACTGGAGGCTGCAGGTGACATTTAGCAATGGATCGTCCGGCGTCGAGGTTGTCTTCACCGCTCTGAAGCTGGACGCATACACGCGACAGCGATATCGAAACGAACGACGGCGGTATCTAGATAGCAAGTAGTCGATCGAGTGTATGTATGTATGTATGTACTGTAGAATACGTATACATATGAATTGGTCCTCACTCTCGCATGTATTTTTGGTACGTGACGGTATTCATGAAACACTCCATGCTGCCTTCCCAATCTGGGGTGGGGCTTGGCAGCGCTTTGGCCAATCAGCAGCGCACGATTGCAGGGCGCGGGCAATGCCACCAATCAGCACGCGCCAAGCCCGTCGGCTGCGGCGCTTCCCCATCGTTTTCGCCCGTTACCGCCCCGTCACGTTACATCGGATACCCTCTGCCAAGCCCTCGCTCTCGCTCGCCCGCAAATTTAGACTTTCCGCCTTCCCGCCGTCTCGTTTTGTGTTTCTTTTCGTTCTTTCGCTCTCGAACTCTCCGCTTTCGCTGCAAAACGACTTCCGCTCCATTCGAGTCGGTCGTGTGTGTGTGCGCGCGCAACAGGATCACTATCGCCTGTGCCATACGTTATAACGCACTACTACCATTCTATTGTCTCGAAACCATGCAGTCCTCGAACCTGTTCGACTACTCGGCGTCCCGACCGATCTCCCTTCACGGCAACCCGTCGCCTATCAACTCAGCCTCCGTTACGCCGGCGAACAACTCTCCATCCTCTCCTCGTTTGCAATACTCCCACCTCTACGCCATACACTCTCAATCCAAGCAGCTCCGGCCCCTCAAGTCTCCCCTCTACGTTCCCGCTGCATTGCGGCCGACCGAGCGTCCACCCAGGCCATCTCCACTGACACCGCCTCGCAGTAAGCATGATGCTCCCGATGACCCTGCAGCTCGGCTGTCGGCTTCGCTTTCACGTCGATCGACCGTCGAAAGCATGGACAGTGAGGTGAGCAAGCGTGCCGAGGACGAGTGGCTCAAAGATCAGAATCTTGGAGCTGTAACCGGCTCGCCCACAAGGGAGCACTGGAAGGTAAGATATGGTCGTGATTGTTTTGTGAAGACCCGTTCTGCTCTGGAAATCAGCCAAGCTAACCCCTTCACTGTGACTTCCAGGCCGATTCCGCCTCCCCATCCTGTGACTCGCCAGTGTGCCGGTCATCATTCGGTCTCTTTAACCGTCGGCATCATTGTCGACATTGTGGCCATGTCTTCTGCTCCACTCACACTACGTATACTATTCCTCTCGACCAAAAGGCGCAGTTCCACCCAGATGGAATGCTCTCTAGAGCATGCGACCTTTGTTGGAGCGCCTATTGTCGCTGGGACCAGACTCGGATCGACCAGCTCAATCAAATTCAACGAGATCTTGCGTCTCAGCTCGAGCGAACCAAACGAGGTGGTACAGCTTTCATGGGAGACAACGATTCCGATCACGCCAGCGTCGGCGACGGCAACTTTGTCAAACCCTCGATGGAGCACCAAGAGGGTGCGGTGGCTGCTAGCGTCCCCAGAGATTGGACCTGGAGCACATTCTAGATTACCCATTGTTTGTTGCAAGCACTGTTTTTGCTTCTGGAAAGCATGATACCCTAATTTTCACTGCGAGCATGATTGTTCTGACCCATTTGCCGGCGTCTTGCTCACGTTCCATAATAGGCTCATTACCCTCGTTATCCTTTCTTTCTGTTCGCTTTCAGTGTTTAGTGGGAGGGACTTGGGCGATCCGTACAGTCGATACATGTCTGGTTTGTCTTTGCATAGTTTGCGTCGCTTCATTTCAGCTTCCTCTCCTGTTTACTTCTTGCGTACCAATAATATCCCATTTGTCGAATAGCTGTCTAGAAACAGAGTGAACGCAGGAATTAAATCGTCTCCGACCTCTTGCGCAGCCAGTTTCGTTTTATTATATAGTCGCCCTGGGCTGCCCAGTAGTCACTGTTCTTAACACACTGTCGAGTGATTGCCAAGCAGCTGCAAGCGAACGCAGCAGCAGTCAACTGCCTAGTGACAACATCTCACCTTGACCATCCATCATTCAACTGACTTTGAAGTATTTGTCCCGTTCGCTACACTTAGTCTGTTCCTACTTTCCACACCCGGTGATAATATGCATCGAAATAAGGCTCCACGCTATACGCACAATTGCTTCTTTCTCCTCCCAGTGTCACCGAGTCGATATTCCGCCTACCTGTCGTATATCTCGCCTCGCGAACTCTGCTTGAAAGGTGGCACCTCCCAACAAGTATTTATAAACGACTGCTCCATCACAAGCAAACAGCTTTTGATGACCAAGACGATGAACTGCTCGGACTTCAAGGCTGCTCTTTATACAATGATTCAGGCTGCCACGGAGGGCAAAATCGAGACTTCGGCCATGAACGACTATGCAATCGGTGAGCTGGAGAAATTCAACTGGTCAAAGCAGCCGCAGAAAAACGGAGACATTGAAATTCGCCGTTACATGTGCCAAATCTACCTGGTGTTACGATGCTCAGCTGGAGCGCAGGAAGATAACTACAATAGTGCTCAGATTGCCGGTTACCAGGTAGCTATGTACAAGAACACTAAGACAGGTTGCAGGAATGGGGTGTGGGGGCAGCGCGCTTATATATCTCCCCGCCTTGAGTGGAGTTCCACTAGCGGGCCAAATACACACCAAGAGGTAGGCGAGTGCCGGCAACTCAGGCGCGCCCGCGCTTACCAACATGCGCCAAACACTCCAAGTCCTGCTGGCAAGTCCTGACTTCTCCGTAGCACATTGAGCTCAATGTCATCAATGTCCGCCCAAGTGCTCCG